>CM065806.1:157966500-160466500 GCA_033398695.1 Orobanche coerulescens | reverse complement strand
TGGAGTACAACTATTAATGTTAGAGTACGATTACAATGAGTATAATGACCCTAGTTGTCTAGCTCTTGAGTGCTGGTGATTGACGGAAGAACCAGAGTTAAAATGCCCTGTGAGTTCTTGTTACAAAGATTAAATATAGTGAGCGTTCGTTTCTGCCGGACTTCTTTCTTATCTCTGGGATTTCTCTTGAGGGGAATTCAACTTTTTTTTCCAAATGCTGGAAGTCTCTCATTTATAGAAGAGGAGGTAGTTGGGATGTCTTAATCCCAAACGATTGATCGCCTTTCCTAAATTAAATGCTCATTAAACGGTCGATCATCTCAGTACGTGGGTCGGTTTCCTTAAAGTTCGCGGCTGATATAGGCAGCCAAACGTGCGTACCAATGAGAAAACAACACGTGCCCTGCGACTCAGTCTTGGGAGGTCCCACCTAGGGCGCCTTTTGCGGGTCTGTCGATAGGTGAGAGGCTGTTCTTGTCACCAACAGCTGGTGATGGGCTGGAGTCAAAAAGCCTTCTCCTGCTACGCCGTTTGCAGGTCTGCATGTGGGCCTTCTTCCCGAGATCCAGTCTTCGTATACTTGACGGATGTCGGCTTTACATGTAGCAAAAGACGGTCGTCCTTGGTCGGGCACTAGAGACGATTGCTAGGTGCCTAAAGACAATCGCCTTGGATGTCAATCGCTCGGTACTTGATCTCGATCTGACATCTTCATTTGGCAAGACTGTCTTGGTTTATTTGACACTTAACTTGGGCCGACCGGCCTCTGTGCCTGTTGGCGGGCTGTTGATGCTTCTTGGCAGCCGATCGCGGTTGAGGCGATCGCTTCTTTCGAGGCGTATTAATCGCCGCACAACAGATGAAACAATGAAGTATGATTTATAAAATTTTGAAAGAGAAGTGAAAACCTAAAATCTAGAAAAATTCAATTAAGTAACGATGTTTTGTATTTTAGAAAAAATGATGATGTTTTATAAATGTTGAACGAGAAGTTTCCGCATTGAATTGAATCATGATGATCGATACATGTTGGTATTTTTTTTAAATACTTGTGAATATAACTGTGAGTTATATTTCAAAAGAGTTTATGAAGTAATGTTATACGAGATACGTACCTGGAACAAAGTTGGGGAATAATGTAGTATTTGATGGGTGTTGGCGAAGAAGATAAATCCTGGACCGAAATCATATTGTCATTGGAAGGAGTTGGTAAATGATTAAGCATGAATGGAATGAACGGTACGAGAAGTGGGGACAGACGAGTATTGACTCGCCAAAATCATGATCTATCTATTTGAAGCAAGATGTGATGTGGTGATTAATTAGTTGTTTTATATAACCGAGTTCTCAATTGTTTTTAAACTCCTTTGGAAATGTTTGTCCTAGGCCGAATTTGAGATCAAAGCAAAATTTTATTAGAAAGGTTTCTATTTTGAGAAAATCCTTAGCAAAAGAAATTTCGAAAACGAACCTTGTATTCAAAGTTTTATGTATTGTGTTACATAAGGTCATATAAGAACTTATTTTGGTCTCGTAAGAGATCACGCATGGTAGTGACCTAAGCAAAGTTATTTTTTCTCGAATTCCTTAAAATTATTTTCGAGTGAAACATTCCGGCACAAACTAGAAAATGAGAGCTTTGAAATTTTCTTCAAGATATTCGTACTTTGGAAAAATTCTCAACAACAGGATTTCGAACAACAAGCTCTACATTTCAAACTTTTTGCATGTCACGATACATGACACCTTATAACCTATGGAAAAGTCTGTGGCTCTCTAGTACTCAATATTATCGTTGTTGTATTTCCTCGTGTTTATCCTATCGCATTTGGGCATTTTTACAATGATTTTTGCAGTATTTTTTTATTTTGTTATTTTTCCACCTTTCTGGAGTATGTAATCATTTTGTGTAGCTTGAGATATTGCGTTTGCATTTTACGATAGTGCTTCGATTCATATGTTGGTTGGTTGTATAAGCTCTTCGCCACATGTTGTGAACCATCATGTTTTTACATCATTCGGAGTAATTTCGTGTTCATATGTCATTTTTATTGGTCAGCAGGACTTACGGCTGTTGCAATGTTAGGGCCCTAAGGCATTGTGGTATTAGTATATGTTGATGGGTAATATTACATTGGTTGAAGGTATATTGGGTTTCAGGTGTTGAGAATTAGAGAGTCTAATCGTACATCAAGATAGATCTTCGACTATGTGTGCGCTTGCCATGGTGAATGTTGATCTGCTGAGATGATGAGGAAGTCTGAGTTTATTTTTCAGTAGTGGAAGAATATCGAGTTTTAAAATTCATTTTTAAGAGGGTATGATGTAATACCCATATTTTTTGTTTCATTTTTACCATTATATTGTTGATGTGAGTCGAGTACTATTGTCCTTCTTTGCGTATAAGTGTCCGATGATGGAGGTTATGAATAATTGAGCACTATTTGTTGTGTCGAGATTTATTCGACTCGACAGGCGATCGACTACAAGGCCGAGCTACCGAGTCAACACCAGTCAAATTATGGCTAGCTCGCCTAATCGAAGATACCATACCACCATCAGGTACCTAGCGATCGACTCCCAAGGCGATCGCCCTTTGGCATCTGGCGATCGACTCTAGTGCACGGCTAAGGACGGTCGACCTACGCCCCGAACAGAGACGATCGCCTGGTAAAGTCATCGAAGACTGGATCTCAGAACAGCACCCACGTGCAGATCCACAAAAGGCGCTGACAGATAAGACCTTTAACTCCAGCCTGTCACCTACCTCAGACAAGTCCTCCGAAAGTTACGAAGTGGGACCGCCCGTGGCATGACTCAGACGCGCGTGCAGCTCCCATCGATCAGACAATTGGCCGCCAAAGAAGAACATGGACTTTAAGGGAACAAGCCCATGTGCTAAAAGACGATCGCCTGATTATTATAATAAAGCAAAGGCGATCGCCCGGCATATCCAACTCCTATAAATAGAGAACCTCCTCCTACTGGAAAAAGGTTCCACTTTCAGTTCTGATTTCATACATTTATCCACCGAAATACAGAAGAACATACATACCATCAGGCTCCCAGCTTTCTCTCCAGAATCTACCTCAGGATTTCTCTCTCAGAACCTCTCATCCAGAAGACGGTCGGCAGAGGCAAGAAGTCTCCACAGTATAGATTCCGAGAGACATACAAATCCACGAGCTTAAACATACAGCTAATACTCGCCGTGAGAGACTGTCGATCTCTCACCGCCGCCACTGTTTATCTCCGTTGTTACAAGAACTCACAGAGCATCATATCTGGTTCTTCCGGCAATCTATACGCTCACTAGCTAAGATAACAAGAATCTTTACACTCATTGTAATAGTATTCTTACATTAGTACTTGTATCCCCGAATATTAGTATTAATAATATCTCACGAGAGCATTCAAGCCCGGGACTAACAACCCCGGCAAATCTTGTGTTATTTATCTTTTTCACAGAAGTGTTCTCGCATTTGTTTGCTATCCATCCATTCCAGCAATATCTATCTCCGGATAATATTTTGGGTAGCAACAATTGGCGCTAGAAGGAGGGCATCTATACCTTCATTTTTCATTCCTACCGTCCCGTAGAATACTCACTGTTCTCGGGGCATATACTTGAAGTGACACTCACTGCACTTCAAAGAAAACCTTCAGAATCATGACATCCGCCGGTACATCGAAGAGAGCCACTCTCCGAACCGCCGGACACCATATCCCGGCTCAATCCGAACCCCAGCCGACGACCGGGGGAAGCCGCGGCAACGCAAGACTCTCGATCCCGCACCTGAGAGATGGCCCCAACCTCTCTCACTCGCTCCAAACCGAGGAACAGATCGAGGAGGCTATGGCCATCCTAGAGGAGCGACGGAGAGCATGCGCGTCGCCCGCAATAACTCCCTCGATCGTCTGCCGCATGGGAAAACGGAAATTCAACGGGCTACTGGGCGAGCGATCGTCAGAAAGCCCCAATTCGCGAGAAAGGGATCTCGCACGACCGGACGGATCCGTATTCAATCGCTTGGGGAGCGACCCATCCTGGCGACAGGGGCATTCTGTTTCCAACCACGAAAGGACGGAATCCGAATCCGTCACCAGGAGTTCAGCCTACCCAACTCACAGCCGAACGCAGGTCAGCCGTCTGACTCCCGCCCCGATCACCAGGGGATCAGTACTCGATCGCCTTGGCTCCCGCTCCGAGCTCCGAGCCGCGAGCAACCAGGCTACGGCGATGGCCGCTATGCAACGCCAGCTCGACGAGATGAAAGCACTCTTGGACACTGGGGCAAGAGCCAGCAGAAAGATCGCCGGGCCGACCGAGCCACTCGCGATCCACATCGAGCTCGCCCCCGTGCAACCAACGATCGCTCCTCCCAAAACGCCTCTATACGAAGGGAGGTCGGACCCTGAAACCCACCTAAGTAAATTCCGGATCTACATGACTGGGTGTGGGGCATCAGATGCAACCAAGTGCCGAATCTTCCCGTTAACATTGGGCGAGCTGGCCCATAGGTGGTACGCCTCACTACCACCACAATCGATCATATCCTTTGAAAAACTGGCGAATGACTTCACGTCATACTTCGCCACCAAGGTCGCCAGACCAGAAGGCCCCCACCGCGTGATGAAAATCAGGCAGGGGAAAGACGAAACCGATGTAGATTACATCGACCGAGTAGACAAAATCATCCTCACCGGCGAAGCCGTCAGTGACGAGCTCGCTCTCTCTTCGGTCCTGGGGGGATTCTACGGTCATTCACCCATGTTTAGACATCTCACCAAGGATATTCCCCCAACCTACGCGATCTTCCGCGCTAAGGCTGCCGATTTTCTGGCCAGGCAAAGGCTACTCACCTTCCACCAAGGCGAAGAAGCGCCACCTCCTGCCCGAAAGATGGCGATCGCCAAAACAGAGAAGGCGATCGCCAAAACAAAGAAGGCGATCGCCAAGCCACCCGGAGATCTCAAGGCCTTCGAGGACATGGAAGCCCATCTCCTCCATACATTCAACCGAACTTCGGCCCACATTTTCTATGCCATCAAGGGGCACGAACCGCTAAACAGGCCAAAGGCGATAAGGGACCACGGTCACCTGGACAACAATCAATAGTGTGCCTACCATAAGAGTCCCGGCCACAGCACCAACCAATGCCGCGACCTCCTCAAACAACTCTGGAGATTGTTCGAGGAGGGCAAGTTGGACAGCTTATTGGCTTAGCCGAAGCCCTAACCAATCTCTATACACGATCGTCCGAGTCGAACACAAACAGGTTGGGAAGCTCATACGAGCCGACCCCTAGATCAACCTCGGCGACCGTCTCTACATGCTTCAATCAAGAGAAGGGAACCTCGGAAGTCTCCCCGATTTCCCTCCCTATTTAAGAAACTGGAGGACTCGCTCGCCACCTACAGTTCACCATCTAACATGATGGACTAAGGCACGAGATCGCCTCCCCCGCACAACGTACACCGTCGAAGGTCGGCATCTACATGACGATCCAAGGTAGAAGAGTGCAGCCATGGTCCTGGTGGTCGATGGAACCGACTGCTTAGGCCATACAAGGTCCCTTTGGGCCAAGATCGCCCGCCCTTCATTTAAATACGAGGCCGGCGTAGTCTGAGGGCCCTCCAAAATTAATCAGTGGACACGATCGCCCGCCCTCAAAGGTTCATCATTTAACATGGTGAACCCGGACAATGCGACACGTCACTACCCCCATCTCAACGTACACTGTCGAGGGTCGCCATCGTCATGGCGACCCGAGGTGGAAGCAGAGCTAACAAGCCGCGGGCGTGGAGTTGAATCATCCGACGCTGCCCCGCACAAGGACTCCTCTAGACCAAGACCGCACGCCCTTCGTTTAAATACGAGGCTAGGCGCAGCCTAACAGAGGACCCTCATAATAAAATGAGTCACGAGACAGACAATGTCGTTCACGCACAAGACATGATCAGGGAGTCGGTCCATCGAACTCCGCGATCGAGCACGGTTCCTCAAGACGGACGACCGTCCTTGAGGATTCGACAAAGTTGAAGACCGCTCACTCAACGAATTATTTTCATCCCCTTACTTTCACTAAGTGAATAAAAACAAGGGGGAAGAGTGCGGACTACCTATACGACGATCGTCCCTATTCAACCACATACGGAGGTCGTCATTTTTCAGATGTTGTGCAGTGACCGAATTTGTTGTAAAAGTTATCTTTATGAGTTTATTAATTCATTTGGAACTACCCTCGCAACGATCTCTCCTCACACATTTGTACAAAGTCAAACAAAGACTCAAAAATAGCAATCATTCAAGTGATAAGTCAGAAAATCAAACATTCATTTCATTGCTTGAAGGATCAAAATACATGGTCGCCCGAAGACCAAAATGCTACAAAGAGAAAACTACAAAACTACGAGACAAAAAGCTAAAACAAGCAAGCAAGAGCGAAGAGCCTCAGGCCCCCGCCTGGCCTTCGCCTTCAGCCGCCGGACCGACCTGCGACCCTTCCCCAGTTTTCGGAGAGGCCTCCCCGTCCTCCGGATCGTCAGGATGAACGAGGTTCGCCGGAGTCGGATACCAGCTCAGATCCACGCCAAGCTCCGGGAGATCCAAAATCGGCAAGGAGAAGGCAGGATGGAGAGGATGCTCCAACACATACGCCTTGAAATTCTCGGCAAGAGGACCGACCTCCAGCCCTCCCTTCTTGGCAGCCCGGATCGAGTCCGCGAACGCCATATAATAGGCAAACTCGCTGACAAACTCCAAGTTAAGGAAGGGATTGGCCTTGGTCGCCTCTACCTCCCCTTTCAGCTCCGCCATCGCCTGTTGCGACCCTTGGAGCTCGACCTCCCTCGCAGCTATCTTCTCCCTCGACTCCGCCAGCTCGCTAGTCAACCGAGCGATCGTCACCTTCTGACGATCGGCCTCCTCCTCAGCAACCTTCTGCGCCCGGACGACATTCGTCATCCTGTCCCGGAATCGGTCAACCGCCAAACGAGACATCTCGGCTTCCTTCCTCGCTAGCTCAAGCTCTTGGCTCGCCCACTTGGCTGCCTCCAAAGAGTCCTTCTCCATTGCCGTGATCTTGTCGGCGAACTCGGCGTTCTCTTTCCGAGCTGCCTCGAGATCCGCCTGCAGGCGAATAGTAGAAGGTCGCCCCTCAAACTCCTGCGCAGCCTGGACAACCATGGTCTCCGTCTGGAGAGAAAGGGCGAGAACAACCTGCATCGTACTCCCCGATCGCTGACGAGCGATCGCATCTAGATCGGTCGTCCAGGCCTTCGGTAGAGCAGAAACGGCCTTGGCCGACGTACAAGGGATGTCACGGAGATCGAGAGGAGATCGGCTCGCTAAGAAATCCAACACCATCGGCGGGCAAGATGGATCTGTGCGATGGATCCTACATCAAAACAACAAAGTTAACACAACTCCTACGCAAATGCAAGTTTCAACCCAAAAATGCAATCTACCTCTCAGCCCTCTCGGGGTCGCGACCGAAGTACGGTTTCCCTCGAGGAGTCTCAGCGTCAGCGATCGCCATCTCTCGCAAAAAAGCCGCAGAGGGCGGCTCATTCTCCGGAGAAAGAACGGTGATCGGAGGCGCGGCGATCGGCACCTCATTGGCATGGGCAGAAACCGGAGTTTCTTCCGGCCTCGGCCTTTTGCGATTCGTTCGAAGCCCCTCCGGAACTCCCTCCTTAGCCACGATCGGCTCCACGCGAGGCTCCGCCTCCGGAACAATTGGCAGCGCAACAGGTGGGGCCCGAGACGACTTCTTGTGGCGGAGACGTCCCAAAACTCCAGGATTCGACATGGCGATCTCCGGTGGGGGCTCCAAAAAGCGAGGAAAGCGAACCTCTACAGTTAAGACGATCGATCAATAGTTAGATATTTTACTCAAGTAAGGCGATCACCTAGAAAGTGAAGGTCGCAGAAACTCATACCTAGTACCGAGAGATGTCTCGGAAAATGGAATAGCCGAGCCGACAACCAACGACTCTCCTTATTGATCCGGCTAGCGTCAAGGTCGTCGTCCGACAAGCTCCGTATCTGCTCCCAGACAACCAGGAAATCGAAGGGCAGCTTCTCGACCGCCGGAATGTGAAAACCTGCAAAGTCGAAATCAAATTAGATTAGTTCAAAACACATCCGAACGAAGGGAGAGTCTAAACCCTTACCGGGATTTCTCTCCCGAAACTCAGTAGGGATCTCCAGCTCGCCCGAAGGATTGTCGCTCGCAGAAGCCCTCCACGCGCCGACGACCCACAACCACTTCGTCGGATCGCCCCGCGCCTTATTCGGGACTCCGAGGATTACCCGACCAGATCGGCCCTGAATATGGTGACCTCCGACCGACCCTTTCTGAGCTGTCAGCTTGAACAAGTGGTTCATCTCTGACAGCGAAGGGAGGCGGTACAGGTGGTGACCGCCAAACAGAGTGAGAGTGCAGATTATCGGGAGCCAAGCGTTCGGCGTCAGCTGAAGTGGCGCCACGTTCCAAGCGGCCAGCAGGTGGGAGACAGCAAAAGAGAGAGGGAAGCGCAGCCCGACCTCCATAATCGCCTCATTCACGGCGACCTTACCCATCGGAGGCTGATCGGCTCGCTCATTCTCCGCCGGCGCGAATATTTCCACATCTGAAGGAACGTGGAACCTCGTCCTCTAGACGGCCAGATCTTTCCTGGTCGCCGAACTCCGGATTTGGCCAAGCGACCACAAATATCGCTGCGCAGCCCGGTACTGCGACCGTTTGGCAAGCTGATAAGGGTAGGCGATCGAGTAATCCCAGAAATCGAATCTTGGAGACGGACCGGCCAGTTTCTCCATAATCTCAGCAAAAGCCAGATAGGCCCGGCAGAAAGCGCTATGCTGCTCCCAGTGGGCCCTAATCGCCAGATCTCTCTCCATCTGCGATCGTCTTTCTTCAGCGGCCGCCTCCTTAGCGACGTCGGCTTCATTAAATAAAGCCTCGATTTCAGCAGGGTCAATTCCGGCCCGAATAGCCTCAGCGGCCGTCTCCAGTTGGAAGTCAGAAGAAGGTCCTCCCCGGACAATCGATGTCCTGGCGGCGGAACTGGTACCCACTCCATGTGATGATGACGTTCCAGCCATTCGCAAAGAAAGAAAGGAGAAAAGGATTTTTTCTTACCCAAAGATGAAATTGATCGACGATCGGCAGTCGAATCTCTCAGAAGCGTTCTTGAGCAAAGTCCTTCTTTCTCCAGTGATGAAGCGCGTAAGAGTTTTAACGCTGCGTCCTCACGTACTTTTATAGGAGGCGAAAAGGACTCCTGTGCAATTAAGAAGAATCTCAGGGGTCGGAAGTGCAGCCGTCGCATTTATTGACTCCCTCGAGACCCGCGTACGCATCTTTTCAAGGACACGTCAGTCGAGGAGTCATTAATGACCGTTGATATCCTCCAACAGAATCCGGACACGTGCGCGGAGACTTTTCCACGCCCATTGCCATTTCCCGCGCAGTTTAGCGGCCAACCAGGTCATCCAAATTCAGTTTCAATCAGCTCAATAATGATCGCCAGTTCAGGGAAATGCAGAGTCGCTCGTCGAAATTCAGCGATCGCCAGCAGAACCACCTCACCCCACGTTTTCAACATAGGAGCGAGCTGGGGGGCAATTGTTGTGTCGAGATTTATTCGACTCGACAGGCGATTGACTACAAGGCCGAGCGACCGAGTCAACACCAGTCAAATTATGGCTAGCTCGCCTAATCGAAGATACCAGGCCACCATTAGGTACCTAGCGATCGACTCCCAAGGCGATCGCCCTTTGGCATCTGGCGATCGACTCTAGTGCACGGCTAAGGACGGTCGACCTACGCCCCGAACAGAGATGATCGCCCGGTAAAGTCATCAAAGACTGGATCTCAGAACAGCACCCACGTGCAGATCCACAAAAGGCGCTGAAAGATAAGACCTTTGACTCCAGCCTATCACCTACCTCAGACAAGTCCTCCGAAAGTTACAAAGTGGGACCGCCGTGGCACGACTCAGACGCGTGCGAGCTCCCATCGATCAGACAAATTGGCCGCCAGCAGCAGCCGCGGACTTTAAGGGAACAAGCCCATGTGCTAAAAGACGATCGCCCGATTATTATAATACAGCAAAGGCGATCGCCCGGCATATCCAACTCCTATAAATAGAGAACCTCCTCCTACTGGAAAAAGGTTCCGCTTTCAGTTCTGGTTTCATACATTTATCCACCAAAATACAGAAGAACATACATACCATCAGGCTCCCAGCTTTCTCTCCAGAATCTATCTCAGGATTTCTCTCTCAGAACCTCTCATCCAGAAGACGGTCGGCAGAGGCAAGAAGTCTCCACAGTATAGATTCCGAGAGACATACAAATCCAGGAGCTTAAACATACAGCTAATACTCGCCGTGAGAGACTGTCGATCTCTCACCGCCGCCACTGTTCATCTCCATTGTTACAAGAACTCACAGAGCATCATATCTGGTTCTTCCGGCAATCTATACGCTCACTAGCTAAGATAACAAGAATCTTTACACTCATTGTAATAGTATTCTTACATTAGTACTTGTATCCCCGAATATTAGTATTAATAATATCTCGCGAGAGCATTCAAGCCCGGGACTAACAACCCCGGCAAATCTTGTGTTATTTATCTTTCTCACGGAAGTGTTCTCGCATTTGTTTGCTATCCATCCATTCCAGCAATATCTATCTCCAGATAATATTTTGGGTAGCAACACTATTATCTTTAAGAACATATTTAATACGATACATATTATGGCTGTCGGCGTAGTCAAGATTTGGAGAAACATCGACCCATGATAATAAAAGTCTAAAATTGATCTTTGGTCCAATAGGTGAGTTACGGTCGTAAGTGTTTAATGTCATGGCCGTAAGGTGTTTTTGGTTACAACCATATTATGTCGGATGTTACGGCCATATGTGTCCAGAGCTATGGCAATATGTGATCAGTATTACAACTGTAAGGTGAGTTTCCTGCCTCAACTGCAATACAGTGGGCTGAGTACGGCCATAAGAAACTGCACGCCAAACTATGGCCATAATATTTGCAGTATATAAGTGCATGAGATAGATAAGGCATCCGTTTCTCCACTTTTCTCACCCCCTCTTTATCCCCTCTCGAAAACCTGCGAACCCTAGACTAATTGTGGTCACTTCAAGACATTAAAAACATAAAGGCCAATTTATGTTAATGGATCATAATAGATTAACCACGAAATAATGTATTGAATTTGATGTTGTTGAGCTATGCTAGGGGTTTCATGGGATCTAAGTTGGATTTATTGCAGACTATCGTGTTCATCGCACATATGGTGCTCAATGAAATATTTGAGAGGGTTAAGGGTTGGATTATGTTATGTTATTGGTTTGATTGAATTGAAGATTGGTTTTTAGTATGTTATTATGTACGTGTTGGAGGAATCGATATGATTAGAGTTCGATCGAGGAAGCTCCAATTACGGCTTTATCGTGGTACTGCTAAAAGGCAAGCTTGGACTTTATATGATTTATATTTCGTTATGTATCAATTGTACATATATTTGGGTAACATTTGAGCATGTGTCATATTCGATTTCTTTTGTTCGTTATGCAGGTCTTTATAATTTTGCGCTTGTGTTTTAGTTCAGAATATGTAGTTGTGATGGCTTGAACTTGAGGGTTTGTGATTCTTGGTGATTGTGGATTACTACGAGAACATTTCTGTATATGTGATCTATGGTATTTTGGAAATCTTGTTGATTGACAATGTGTTATTCTTGTTTGGAACTTTTGTGTTTCAATTTATTACTATGTGATAGATACTTGTTTGAAGAATACTTGAACATTATGTTGGGAATAATGTGATTGTTTTTTTACATGGTGAGTCATAGCCAAAGTCGAGGAGGGCGGGAAGTGTCGTCGGGTCATGCACGCTGCAATATGACCTTCTATCCAGGAGGTGACAATGATGTCGCCTAATGAACATGTCATAGAGCAGCTTTATTCAGGAGTCTCGTCGGTACGATGGCATGTTTAATGGAGCAGCCCCTGGCATATAGTGAATGACGGTGCACGGTGTATGCCGATGAACGGCTTCTGGAATGCTTAAGAGCAAAAGATACCTGTATGAATATTGAGGCACTGATACCAATAGATATAAAATATTTTGAAAGTTATGTCGACAATACTGGTATCAGGTGTTTTGTCAAGAATTAACACCTTCCGACTGGCGATCGCCTAGGAGGTCGGGCGACCAAGTCGCTGCCGAGCGTCCGAGGAAGAGCTGACGACCAGCGACCAGGCGACCTAGCCTTAGCCCGAAAGACAAGCATGAATCGCCCAGCCGAAGGTCCCAGGACAAGTCCCGGTGTCGAGCGATCGACATCCAATACGATCATCGCTCGGCGCCTGGCGACCGACTTCTGGCGACCGACTAATGGACGATCCTCTCTCGGCATCTTGCCGACCTACCCTTGGTGACCGACCATTGGCAACCTCCATCCACTGGCCGATGGCGACCTCGGATTATCAGCTAGAGACGACCGCATCATGACGATCTGGGCCGATGGCCATCCAGTCGGCCAAGGCCGAGCAAACAGGGCAGCACCCACGTGCAGATCCACAAAAGGCGCTGACAAACCTGTCACCTACCTCACCTACCAACAGGGCCCAGGCCTGCGAAAGGAGCTGACGGACAAGACTGGTGACCACAGCCTGTCACCTACCCTGCCTACTGACAAAGTCCGCCGAAAGTAACAAAGTGGGACCTCCTGTGACAGTACTTCCGGACGCGTGCTGGATCCTCATTGGACCGCACAGCTGGCCACCAGCTGTAGCTTTAGACTTTTGGCAGGCAGCCCATGTGACCTTTAGGACGATCGCCCCATTACATTAAATGCCGAAAGGCGATCGCCCACTAGGAGACAGGGCACCTCAACCCCTATATAAAGGAGGCAGCCTGCACTCGGTTTCACTCTCTGAACACTCTGCATTCCCGCATTTCACACCATACAGAAGCAAAATACTTGCACTTGGCTAACATCCAACTCTTGGCAACAGCTATCTTTCGGTCTTACTTCTCCCGGCCTATCTCATCCAGTAGATTATCGGCGGGGACGAAGAACACCAAGCTTCGCTCAAGAGCCGGATTAACAGAGTCTTTTTACACTCATTGTATTTAGATTTCTCTCATTAATACTTGTATCCACGAATATTCGTATTAATAACATCTCGCGAGAGCATTCAAGCCCGGGCCTAACAAACCCGGCAAATCTTGTATTATTTATCTACTCTCGGAAGTGCTCCCGCAATTGTTGTTTGTTGTCCGTCTTCCAGCAGTATTAATCTTCGGATAAATATTTTGGGCAACAACATCAGGTATCAAAGATTATCCCCCGGGGACGATCTAGCGATGCCTCCGAGGATGTGTGGCCTTTGTTGTGGAACACAGATAATCATTGATAAGTTCGATTATGTTTTGGGTCGAGTTACCTAATTGTTTTAAAATAAGACCAACGTATCTTAGGTCGAAGACCCCATGAAGTTTTAATGAGAAAATTATTTGGGTCGAAGACCATAAGTATTTTTAAAGTATTATTTTGGGGAGTAAACCCAAAAAGACTTTGATATTTATAAAACTAACTGAGAAGGCTTTGATTGCATAATTACTTGAGATTTTAAATGTTTATAAAGTATGTATTAACTATATTTCGAGCTACAATGGTTTTTTCTTTCACTCGCTTGATAAATCTAAAAAGTGTCTCACGATCCTATTTTCCTTTCATGAAAAGCATTTTCAATGGTTTAGACTGGCGTTCTCGTAGTGAAGTGTTCACATGATAAATGATTGATTGTGATAAGTGTATGTGTTTGTTATGTTTGCCTTGGTCACTAATGCTGTGATATATAGTTCATATATTCACCTTACTTGCACTAGCAAATTTGAGTTGTTAACCCGATTTTGGGAGTGGATATATGCTCTAGGTTATATATCATAGAGGAGCAATACATGATTGTCACGAGGATGATGAGCTGCAGCATACTATGCGTCAAGAGTCTTAGATTCTCTTTTATTGTCATATTGGCATTCGAGTACTGGTTGTATTTTCTTTTATTGTTCACAACTCTTGTATGGGCATTGTCCAACGCATTGGATTTCTTTCGTAATGCCGTGGTAAAAATTCAAAGCGTACTTCATACTTGGTTGACCTTCTTGGCCTGAGTAATGGTTGTACTGTAATCAACCTAGTATCCTTGAGGAAAGATTTTAGGCGCTGTAATATTTCATGAAAATATTGGCAGTGTTACAGGTATTCGCTTCGCGCGCTCGACTCGGACCCTCCTTAGCTTTCTTCAGTCGAGATGACCTTAAAAATCTATTCGGCTTTGAGTAGATCTTTCAAATCTCCTATTGTCTCCTTGCACTTTAGTTATTATCGTTCACTCCACTTCATTTTATTTCCTTGTGAGTACTATAACCCGTTCATTTCTTCTCTCATTCCCATGGGCGGAAACCCCCACCCTCCCTCTTTATTGTATAAAGTGGCAGGTCGGTGTTCCACAGTGCTCGTCCGTACACGCGTACATCACACGTAATTTGGTTCAGTGAGGGCGACCACAAAAATCACTGAATGGGTCAGTTTTTACCTTCAGTTTATCCCATATTTAATTAAAAGGCATAAGACGATATTTGGTCTTTTGGTTGTTTTTGTTTTGTTTTGTTGTCTTTATTGTGTGCATTTTTATATATTTTTATATGTGTTTCGTTGGTATTTATAGTCTTTGTGTAAATTAAACAGTAAAGAAATGGGTCGAGAAACAACGAAACGCGGCGAGCGGAGAAAATTAAAGAAGTAAAGAAAAATACAAGTGGATCAGAGCTCGCTTTGCTGGGAGACAAGTGAGCCGGCACTCACTTGTATTCAAGCGCATTACTGCCGAGCACCTGAGTGAGCGCCGAGACCAAAGCTCGTTTACGAGTGAACGACACGCCTCAGGCTCAAAAGTGATCCGGCAGTCACTTGATCGACTCAAGTTTTTTGTGCATTTTATTCCATCTTAGACTCCTCCAACTTGTTACCTAATATAAATATAAAATATTGGAGATCTCAAGTTGGAGTTTTAAGATTGATTCTTGGAGTTTAATTCAAGTAATTATTTTTCTTCCTTATATTTTGTGTATGATTCAATTGCTTTTCAATTATTTTCATAGCATGATGATGTATGAATTTCTTTATCTTATTGAACCAAAAACATAATAAAATAATTTTTTAAATTTAGCGGTCAGGTGAATTTAGTTTGAATAAACATGAAGGGGGCATATATATATATATATATATATATATATATATATATATTGTTTAATTTTGTTAATTGGATTGAAGTACATATAAATAATTAATTTATTAACCATCTTTTGATTAGTCTAAGGTAATAAAAGATGTCAGGAGATAATTTTATCGTGGAAATAAATCTAATTGATAGTAGATGAGAATCGTAAAACATATCATATGCGCATGATATATTATTTAATTTTATTCATGAAGAAAAACCCATCAATAAAAAGGATTGGATTTTTCGAATTGTTTGTATCGTCTAATAAAAATCATAAATAAAAAAGTAAGTGAGTTTTATTAGGTCTTACAGTGGTTTTATAGCATTAGAAAAGAAGAAGTCGTGTCCGGCATCCGCAACGCTATCTGTTAGATACAAATGCATATCCTATAAAAGCTTCGCTCGCAAGAGTACGATGTCAATTGTATATGAAGTGAGTCAACTCAAGTCGTATTCTCAAGGAAGATTTAGTCGAAATAATCATTGATCTCAAGAAAAATAAGAAGTAAATCATAAACACGCCAATTATGTAATATCTAGGGATAATTTTTTTTCGTGTTACTGTGGAGTTGTACATATTCATTTGGAATTGTACAAGTGTTGTTGTTTTGGACTAATACAATGTATATTGTATTGGAATTTTTTCGGGATCGAAATATTATACTTGTCGTCGGGTTAGTTTCGTCGTTTGAATGTTGGTTGGAGAGTTTGGATTTTTGGCTAAGTACACTAGCCTTAACGTACGCTACATGGGTAGACTTACGTACGTTATGGGCTGAGTATTACGTACGTTATGCCTGTAAGGTTACGTACGTAATGCTTGGTAGGTGGCAGGAACCTTCCTCGTAGTCACTTTTGGCCGGTGGGTCCCGAGCATCTTCCGATCGGATCTCACTATTGCAGTCAACGGACCCTTACGTACGTTAAGAGGTGAGCTCTACGTACGTAATGTAGGTCTTGTTAACGTACGTAATAAGTTCTTGTTTACGTACGTTAAGGCCTTTGTATTTTAGTCCAGTTAGTTCTGGATTTTTCATTACGTACGTTAATGTCTTAGTATAGCGTACGTAATGCCTCTTACGTACGTTAACCATAGTGTATAACGTACGTAATGAATTGGTCAGTCTATTTATCTTGGTTTCGTCTTTCATTTCCTCACGAACCAAAACACTTTTTCTCTCCCTAGAACCGTCCGTTTGGACTTATTATTGATATTTAGCCTCTTCCAACTCGATCTTGATCATCCTAGTTTGGATTGAAGCTTGAAGTTGGAAGCTTGTTGGTGCCCCTTTGGTGTTTGGAGGCTTCTTCTTGTTCTTCTTTGGTAAGTTCCCTCAATCTCTTGTTCTTCAAGTGATTTTCGAGTTGTTGTTGTTGTTTTCTTCGGGTATTGTTTGATTCATGGAGTATATCATGATTCTTCATGGTTTTGATAAACTTTTGATGAAGAACATGTTGGTATAGCTTGAGTATGATTATGTTCTTGATGTTTTAGATTGTTGGGAGGTTTTTAATCATGTCTAGGAAGGATTATGTTAAGATTGTTATATGATTAACATAAGTCTTGAGATGATTATTGTTGTTGGTGGTGTTCTTGAAAGAACCATTTTAGTAAGGATTTATGATGATTTAGGAGATGATTATCATAATTTGGAAATGGTTGAGTGAATCTTGTAGTTTAATCCGAATTCATGAGGTTATGATGAAGGATTTTTATTTCAAACATCATGGTTATTGAGTTGATGATGTTCTTGGAGTGATAATGATAATATTGATAATATTATCATCGTAGGAGGATCAATTTGATGATATTGGTGATATTATCACTTTGAGATGTTTGTTTTGATGATTGTTCTTAAATGAATCTTGTTGAATGGATTTCACAAGTGTTAAGAACGTAATGATCATGTTAATTGATCATCGAGGTGTTGGAGAATGTTAGAATTCATAGTTGAGGACTATGATATTCGTTCGTGCGGTGTGATCGATTCGTGTTTGAATCGGGCTTTGTCCTTGTCGTTGTTTTCTATTGATTTTGTGTTTTTGAATGAATCGTTTTCATTCAAGGTTGTTCGAGTGTTTGTGATCGTCGGGAGGCGCCGTCGCTTTCGTGCGCAGACGTTGATCGTGGAAGGACTTTCGCCTTCGGTTTGAGGCAAGTTTTATACTTGTACCGGTCAATGAGATTAATGTTATCATATATGTGTATGAATGTATTGTATCATTTCGAGACTTAGTCTCTCCGTGATTTGTTGATATTCGGGAATTGTTTGATGCAATACCCTTCGCAATTATGCTAGATGTTATTGTTATTCGTTATCGGCGGTTTAAGGCATTGAGATTCTTGTTGTCGATAGCCGGTTCGCGGCATCGATGTATCGATTATTATTGTTGACGCGTTAATGTCGCTCGAGGCATCGTTGAATCGTTATTATCAAATCGAACCGCTATGATGATGTTGCATTGGCGATGGAAGGCGTTTGATATATTCGTTTATCATATCTGCTTTCGGTGGTCGGTTTAAGATGCCGAGACATCCATTCCTATCAGATCATTGTGTATCGATTGACCGCTCTAAGGTAATCGATGTATTTAATTGGGATTATCAAGATAATTCCCATCCGTTGTATCATTCGTTATCGATTGACCGCTCTAAGGTAATCGATGTATTTAATTGGGATTATCAAGATAATTCCCATCCGCTGTATCATTCGCTATCGATTGACCGCTCTAAGGTAATCGATGTATTTAATTGGGATTATCGAAGATAATTCCCATCCGTCAGATCATTGGTTATCGATTAACCGCTCTAAGGTAATCGATGTATTTAATGGGATTATCGAAGATAATTCCCATCCGTTGTATCATTCGTTATCGATTGACCGCTCTAAGGTAATCGATGTATTTAATTGGGATTATCGGAGATAATTCCCATCCGTCAGATCATTGGTTATCGATTAACCGTTCTAAGGTAATCGATGTATTTAATGGGATTATCAAGATAGTTCCCATCCGTTGTATCATTGTGTATCGATTGACCGTTCTAAGTTAATCGAGGTATTGAATTGGGATTATCGAAGATAGTTCCCATCCGTTGTATCATTATGTATCGATTGACCGTTCTAAGTTAATCGAGGTATTGAATTGGGATTATCGAAGATAGTTCCCATCCGTTGTATCATTGTGATCGATTGGCCATTCCAAGGCAGTCGAGGTATTTGAATTGGGACCGCCGTGGACGGTGCCCATCCATGAGTTGTTGTTGTCGTGTTGGCCGACTCAAGGCAGCACGCTATTATTCTTGTAAATTTGGTAGTCTTGGGATCGTTACTATTGTGATTAATTGTGTTTTGGAGGCTAGTCTCGGCTAGTGCTCGATGGGTAAGCTTGGGGCTTGAACCTTCGCGGTTGGTTTCCCAACACCTACAGTTCAGTAGATCACGGTCATGTTAATGATCTCATTATGGGTAAGCTTGGGGCTTGAACCTTCGCGGTTGGTTTCCCAACACCTATGGTTCAGTAGGTCACGGTCATGTTAATGATCTCATTATGGGTAAGCTTGGGGCTTGAACCTTCGCGGTTGGTTTCCCAACACCTACAGTTCAGTAGGTCACGGTCATGTTAATGATATCATTATGGGTAAGCTTGGGGCTTGAACCTTCGCGGTTGGTTTCCCAACACCTACAGTTCAGTAGGTCACGGTCACTGGGTGATCTCATTATGGGTAAGTCTGGGGCTTGAACCCTCGCGGTTGGTTTCCCAGCACCTGCAATTCAGCAGGTCACGGTCATTGGATGATCTCATTGTGATACGGCTTCGTGCCGTGGCTTCGGCCCTCATTGGTACAGCTTCGGGCTGTTTTGGCTTCGGGCCATTGTGGTGATTGACAGCTTAGGCTGAGTGACATTCAGGGTATTATGATGACAAACAGCTTCGGGCTGTTCGGCTGTTAAGGCCATTGTGATGTATCGGTATTCCTGTCGGGGCCTTCGGGCATTGTGATTCGTATCTATTTCAGTGTTTGGCTTGGGTTACCTTCGGGTGATGTATTGTTGTGTTCTGTATTGATGATTCGCCGTTGGGCACTTGTGTTCTAACCTGTTGAGCAGGTATTGATCGGATGCCGTGGGCATAGTATTCCACGAATGCTCGATTCTTACTTTGGTTTGTGAGCATCTCGTATTACCATTACTATACTATTCATTCTGCCCTTTGGATGCATATCATGTTGTACATGTATTTGATAATCATTGTCTGGATGACTGACCCCGTGGGGGCGGAACATGTTTTCATGTTTTAGGTGTTTGCGAGGAGAGAGTTGAGACACAGGGGCATGACGGTGGCGACGAGGCATTCAAGCGATACTAGTCCGAGATGTTTTGGTGTTCATGTCAGTCAGGCAGTTGGAGTACTCCAGTTTTGTCAGTTATTGTCATTTTGTATTATCCGAGCAAGGCTCGTGGATGTCGTTGTATTTCATTTGGGCCATGTAGGCCCACTGTTGTCATTGAAATTCGATATCGGAATATTATGTTGGATGTGAGTGTAGGGATTGTGATTCCCCTTGTTGGTCAGTTAGTTGTATTTTTGGTCGTGTTAGCCTGGTGGATCTCCTGGTGTGGGGTCTACGGCACTGTAATAACCCAATAGGATTTGAGGGTGTCACAGAAGATGGTATCAGAGAATTGGGTTGTGATATACCCTGATATGTGAGTTATGTGGTTCTACCGACGCGGTAGTAGTGGACTGTCAGGTTATGACAATCTGGACAGTCAGGCATTGTTAGTCGTGGTAGTTGAACGACTGTATGAGTCATTCTTTCATCGAGTCATCGTCGATGAAGACTAGTATCGCAAGACCTCGAAGCTTCGTATGACCTGTGTAAGGACTCGATTCTCTTGTATGTTCATACATTCAATATGCCATTGATTATGCATGTTTTGTTGAAATCTGTATGTAACATTGTGTTACGACCCATTCATGATTAATTGCTTTGGAGCATGTCGGCCCAGTATTGGCTATAATTAGCATATATGAAGTGATTGTTTATTTGTTGAGTATGTATATTCATGTTTGGCTAATGACTTAGCATTGTGGATTGGCCGTTGAGGCATATTTGAGCTTTGTTCATGATTGAACGTTATTCTTTCAGTATGAAAAGAGGAATCCGAGGACGTAGCAGAGGGGGTAAAGGCTGCAGAGCAGGCCGAAACCCAGAACCTCATGTTTATACGCGTACGGGTGCCGATATGGATCAGAATTCAGCCGGAGATGTGACTTATGCGACCGGTGTTGGGAATAGTGCCCTAGGACATTCGATGTGCCTAGATTTGTAATTGTCACATTTAAATAAAGTTATTTGATATCATTTATTTCTCGTTGATTATTATAATGTGTGCATGTTTTAATATTATAATAATCGAATAATAGTTATTCACGAATAATAAGATTATTCAAATGTCCCTGGTAAAATCGCGTTGAGTAGAGACTCAAGTGATTAATATACTAGTATAAGTTTGATTGATAATCATCGGATGATTATGCGTATGGTACGGATCAATCTTATGGGTATTGGTTGGAGAACTAATATCGACCGACCCGCATTGAGATCACCGCATGGAAATGTCATAAGTGAATCTCAATACGGTATGTCAATAAATCCTTGAACCCGAGATTATCATAGAGTCCAACATGATAATCGCTATGCCTTGACGTAATCCAACGTCATCTCGAAACATGGTGATCATAAAGGTTAGCGATCGGGATTAGTGGGAGTCATGTAGAGGGCAATGAATAATCAAGATGGGGATTTGTCCTCTCTTAAGTGAGAGAGATATCTTGGGCCCCTCGATAAGTAGGATCAAGGAAATGCATGGCCATGCTCAAATGAAGAGTCATTTGATTCAATCACTACTTAAGATCGAGAAAGCATTTGAACATAAATAAGTATGACAGACTCCATGACTTAGTTCAAATATGATATCGCGTGACAAAGGGATTTGACACGTTAAAAGGTTTAATGGACTATTAACTTATATTATTTGGGTAATCATAATGTCTTGCTAGAGGCCGCTTATGATTTATTATTTAATAAGGTATTAAATAATTGCCAACATAATATAAGCCTTTCGGGTCACACATACGACAATTATAGACAAGTAGGAATAAATATCAATCGGGAATAATAAATATAATATTGGATATTATATTTATAAGGAGATTAAATAATAAGTAATATATATAATATCGATATTATATATATTATATTATTTAATAAGTTGAGGGCAACTAAGCAAATACTAGATTATTGAATCTAGGGTTTACTTAGTATATATATAAGGTCTTGGACAAGGAGTTGTTATGAGAATACAAGACCTAAAATCGGCCCTTCAAGGAGAAGAAAAATCGGCCATCTACATCATATTGTAGGAGAACGGAGTCGGTCGTCTCTCTTCCCTTAGTTGATCTTGATCAATAGTACAATCCTTCTAGTAAGGAATTTGTGTTGTACTATTTATCAATATTATTCGTAAGGATCTAGCAATCCGGCTTGTGGAATTGTTCGTGTGTGGATCACCAAAAGAGGAAGGAGATATTCATCTACTTCTAGTCCGGATCTAGAATTGTTCAATCGGATTAAGGTAATTCGATTAACTCTTTTATTAAACAATTAAATTACTGCATGAGATCCTAAATTGGGTTTTCACATTTATTGTTCCGCTGCGTTTTTACTCCGATTATTTTGTATTCGATAAATAGAATACCCAACAGTGGTATCGGAGCCAACTTGCATGTAATTTAATTGTTTATGTAGAACATATTTATGTGTAAATTATGTTCCTGATTATGTTTATAAAATATAGATTTTATAAAATATTTTTTCTGGTTTAATTTGATTAAATCGGATCGTCAAAAATAATTTTCGATCGCTTTTTTCGCAAAATCATTGGCCCGTAATCGCTCGAACAAGACAGCAGTGTGTCGGGCGATTCGTCCGGTCCGGTCGGGTCGGGCCTGGACCCGCTGGTTGTGTTAATTAGCAAAAATGTTTTTGCCGGGAAGGGATTCGATCCTTTGCTAATCTAACAGTTGGAGCTTTTCTTACCAAGTGGTCTAGCACTTTAATTTGGTAACTTTGTCACGGATGTTTTTATTAAAGGCAGAAACTGCTTTAATATTGCAAAATTTATTCCGCAAGACAAGGGATTCGAACCCAGTCTTTTGCCATGAAATCCGCGCTTTACCATCTCTACTGAAACTGCTTTGGTAGTTTCAAAGTAATCCTTTTCTTATAAGCCCTTTTAACATAAAAGTAAATTTGGAAATAATAGTTGCAAAATGTTGCACCGCAACCGCGGTTTCGAACCGGCAAACCGGTGCCCAGATCGCACTGGCGACCATCTCGGCCACCCAGCTTTTGTTCATGTGATGACTCAAATTTTAATTATTGTCGATTGTCGATAAATTGATTATTTAGTATATTACATGCTTTATTAATTATTTGATAATTATTTATGGTATGTGTGTGGTGTATGGCATGACCATAAATTGACCAATGTGATTGGATAATTTAATTTCTTATGGGTTGGTTTTTACGGCTGCGTGTCGCTTAATTATAATTGGTTTTACGGCTGCGAGTCGTCTATTTAAATTGTTTATTATTTTACGGCTGCGTGTCGTTTGTACTTCTTGTAATTTAATTTATTAGTGTAGTATTAAATTTCATTAATGTAATGAAGACAAGAAGGACGAGATAGATGGACTCGAGGAGCAAATTGATCGCGTATGACGCTCCAAGGAGTTGGAAGATCAATGAAGACCATATTTAACCCTTTAGATGACCTTTGTGATTTTCATGTTGGCTCATGAAAATCACGTTAGATTATGGTCATGCTATACACGGTCCTATGCTTTATTGTCATGTGATGCGATGTATGTTTAAATTTATGCATGTATGTGATGCTATGTATGTTTAGATGTATGTTAGCAAACATAGACATTAACATAGGATAAAAATCCTCGTTAAAATTTTAATGCCGTTCATTTGAAAAACACCTATCAAGACTTCGATCATCATGAGTGGGTCATGCCAAAGTCGGGCACTCGGATTATCTTAGTAAGGTAGGATAGGTAATGGTGATACCTATACGTTTAATGAATTTGGAAATCAAAATAGTTTTGAACCTTAAGGCATAAGATGGGATTATAACATGCTTGGGCATACGATGCCAAATCCCATGACATAATCTAAGAGTTACATATGATGTAATCGATAAAGAGTTATCCACCTAAAGTAGTTCAATTCTAGGCGTCATGCCAAAGCCGAGTTTAGATTGTGCTAAATGGGATCTTAGCCCACTAAAATTACAAATGTTGTAAATTGAGGGTACTTTGTTTTAGTGGGAGTATTTTTCGAGAAATAAAATAATGTGACTAAATATTTTGCATATTGAATTTTGTAGAATGGCATCAAACAACACATCCACCATTTCATCGCGATCCGTCCTTGAGAAGGACAAGTCGAAAGAAAATGGCGAGAACTATCTGGATTGGATCCGAGCTCGAGAATAGTTCTCAAGCAAGAAAGAAAGTCGTATGTTCTTGAGGAAGAAATTCCCGATGAGCCACCGACAATGCAAATAAAGCAACAAAAGACAAATGGAAGAAACATTGTGATGATTCCATTGATGTCGGTTGTCTTATGTTGGCCACCATTTGTCCGTAACTTGAGAAGAATCTGGAGGAAATGGAAGCTTATGAGCTAAATGCTCACCTCAAGGAAACTTTCTCGAAGCATGCTAGGCAAGAGAGGTATGAGACCGTTCAAGCCTTGTATGCTTGCAAGATGGTTGAGGGACATCTCGGTGCTCACGTGCTCAAGATGAAAGGATATATTGATCATCTTGAAAGGCTTGGTTTTCCACTTTCTAAGGAGCACTCCATGGATGTGATCCTAAACTCATTGCCGAAAGTTTCGGTCAGTTCATTATGAACTATAATATGAATGAGATGGAGAAGTCCATTGAGCCGCATGGGATGCTTAAAACGGCCGAAAGGTAATATTAAGAAGAAACCAAACCATGTGTTGATGGTCGAAAGGGAAATCCTTTAAGAACAAAGGCAAGGGCAAGGGTAAGGCAAAAGGTGCCAAATCTAAAGACCCTACTAGGCCGGGTTTCAAGGCTAAAGCTCCCAAAGATGGAAATTGCCATCATTGCAATAAACCAGACACCGGAAAAGAAATTGCAAGATTTACTTGGAAGAGCTAAAGCGTACTCAAGGCGTGAGACCGCCATGTATATTTGTTATAGAAGTTAACTTATCTACCTCTAACTCCCGGGTATTAGATACTTGGATGTGGATCTCACATTTGTACAAATGTGCAGGGGTTGAGAAGCGTGAGAGAATCAAGAAAGGGAAGTAGATCTAAGAGTTGGCAATGGAGCAAGAGTTGCCGCACTAGCCGTAGGAACTTATGATCTAGTTTTGCCCAATGGGCTTTTGTTAGTTTTGAACAATTGCTATTATGTTCCCGCTATGAATAGGAATATTATTTCGTTTCTACATTAGATTGTGAAGGTTACGCTTTTCTTATTAAGAATAAGATCATTCGTATTTTCTTTGATGACTTGCTTTATGGTACCGCAAAGTTATACACCGGCCTTTACAATATTGATCTAGATGAGTCCGACACTTTGGAAGTCTATAACATTGCATCCAAGAAACCTAAGCTCAATGATTCTAATCCGACTTACTTATGGCATTGTCGACTTGGTCACATAAACGAAACGCATTTCTAAACTCCATAATGATGGACTTTTAGACTCTTTTGACTATAAATCATATGGGACATGCGAATCTTGTTTATTGGGCAAGATGACGAAGAATCCTTTCACCGGTCATGGAGAAAGGGCTAGTGATCTATTAGGCCTAATACATACCGATGTATGCGGACCTCTTAGCACTCATGCCGAGGCGGATACCAATACTTCATTACATTCACCGATGATTTTAGCCGATATGGATATGTTTATCTTATGAAGTATAAACATGAATCTTTTGAAATGTTCAAAATATTCCGTAATGAAGTACGTAATCAACTTGGCAAGACAATTAAAGCCCTTCGATCAGATCTAGGTGGGGAATACTTGAGCCAAGAATTCGATGATCATCTTAGGAGTTGTGGAATTGTTTCGCAACTTACTCCTCCCAGACACCTCAAAGATAACGGAGTGTCCGAGAGGAGGAATCGAACTTTATTAGATATGGTTCGATCCATGATGAGTCGAATGAGCTTCCATTATCATTTTGGGGCCACGCCTTAGAAACAAAGCAGATTCACCCTTAACCGTGTTCCATCTAAAGCATTGAAAAGACACCATTTGAGAAATGGACTGGTAAAAGACCAAACTTGTCTTTTCTAAAGATCCGGGGTTGCGAAGCGTTAAAGGCGCCAAGTGCTTGACAACCGGCAGATCTCGAAAGATGTTTATTTGTGGGATATCCTAAGGAAACTAAAGGATATTACATTTACAATCCCACAGAGAACAGAGTGTTTGTTGCTCGAAATTCTGTATTCTTAGAAAGGGAATTTATTTCCAGAAGAGACAGTGGGAGAAGAGAAATTCTCGAGCACACTCGAGAACCACAAGAAGACATCGCTTCACCGATGGAAACCGAACAAGCTCAACAAACAGTTGAAGAGCCCATTCAAAGTACACAAGTCCCACGCAGATCGATAGGATGCGACATGAACCCGAGAGATATGGTTATCTCGTAATGCAGGATGATGATGCATCGCTCATAGATGATGAGCCTAGTACCTATACGTAAGCCGCCTGTGACTGAGTCCGAGGAATGGCTAGAAGCCATGAAGTCTGATATGCAATCCATGTATGACAATCAATTTTGGAACTTGATAGATCCACCCGAGGGTGTTATACCCCTTGGGTGCAAATGGGTCTATAAAAAGAAGAAAGACATGGATGATAATCGCAAGCCTATAAAGCTAGACTAGTGGCAAAAGGTTATAGCAGATTCATGGTGTTGACTATGATGAGACCTTTTCGCCAAGAGTCATGCTTAAATCAATTAGAATTTTATTTGCCATTGCCGCATACTATGATTATGAAATATGGCAAATGGATGTCAAAACAGCATTCCTTAATGGAAACTTACTCGAGGATGTGTATATGACACAACCCGAAGGTTTTGTTCATCCGTAAAATTCTAAAAGGGTTTGCAAGCTTCAAAGATCCATTTATGGGTTGAAGCAGCTTCTGAGTCGGAATCTTCGCTTTGATGAAACTCACAAAGAGTTTGGGTTCATTCAAAATGAAGATGAACCTTGTGTGTACAAGAAGGTTAGTGGGAGAATAGTTGTTTTCTTAGTCTTATATGTAGATGACATATTACTCATTGGAAATGACATTCCCACCTTGCGCAGTACCAAGACTTGGTTGGGAAGTTGTTTCTCAATGAAAGACTTAGGAGAAGCCGCTTACATTCTTGGGATAAAGATCTATAGAGATAGATCAAAGAGATTGATTGTCCGAGTCAAAGTACATACATTAATAAAATATTGAAGAGGTTCAATATGCAAGACTCCAAGAGAGGACTCTTGCCAATGTCACATGGCATTCATCCGAGTGAGACTCGAGTCCTAAGACTCCGATGAGCGAGCCCGTATGAGCAAGATACCATACGCTTCGGCTATTGGATCGATCATGTATGCCATGATTTGTACTCGACCGGATGTATCGTTTGCTCTTAGTATGACAAGTCGATACCAATCGAATCCGTGAAAGTCATCGACAAGAAAGTGAAAACCATCCTAAAGTACTTGAGAAGAACTAAGGATGATTTCCTAGTTTATGGAGGGGTGGGAAACGAAATGGCTGTAAGAGGTTACGCCGATGCAAGTTTCAAACCGACAGAGACGATTTCAAATCGCAAACTGGTTATGTGTTTGTATTGAATGGAGGTGCCGTGAGTTGGAAGAGTTCCAAGCAAAGCACGGTTCTTTGATCATTCACATGTTTGAGTACTGGCAAATCGGATGCAGCTAAGGAAGCCGTATGGATCAAGAAGTTCGTTACCGAACTAGGAGTGGTGCCAACCATCCAGGGTCCCATAAGCCTTTATTGTGACAATAATGGTGCTATTGCACAAGCTAAAGAGCCTAGGTCCCATCATAATTCCAAACATATACTCGTAATATATCACCTAGTCAGAGAGATCGTCAGACGAGGAGATATTACAATATGCAAAGTAGCAACAGAAGAGAATGTTGCAGATCCACTTACCAAGCCTCTCTCACAAGGAAAGCATGTTGAGCATGCTAGAGCGATAGGACTAAAAGTCATGTATGAATGGTCCTAGTGCAAGTGGGAGATTGTTGGGAATAGTGCCCTAGGACATTCGATGTGCCTAGATTTGTAATTGTCACATTTAAATAAAGTTATTTGATATCATTTATTTCTCGTTGATTATTATAATGTGTGCATGTTTTAATATTATAATAATCGAATAATAGTTATTCACGAATAATAAGATTATTCAAATGTCCCTGGTAAAATCGCGTTGAGTAGAGACTCAAGTGATTAATATACTAGTATAAGTTTGATTGATAATCATCGGATGATTATGCGTATGGTACGGATCAATCTTATGGGTATTGGTTGGAGAACTAATACTGGACCGACCCGCATTGAGATCACTGCATGGAAATGTCATAAGTGAATCTCAATACAAGATGTCAATAAATCCTTGAACTCGAGATTATCATAGAGTCCAACATGATAATCGCTATGCCTTGACGTAATCCAACGCCATCTCAAACATGGTGATCATAAAGTTTAGCGATCGGGATTTGTTGGTGTCATGTAGAGGGCTTTGAATATTCAAGATTGGGATTTGTCCTCTCTTAAGTGAGAGAGATATCTGTTGGCCCCTCGATAAGTAGGATCAAGGAAATGCATGGCCATGCTCAAATGAAGAGTCATTTGATTCAATCACTACTTAAGATCGAAAGCATTTGAACATAAATAAGTATGACAGACTCCATGACTTAGTTCAAATATGATATCGCGTGACAAAGGGATTTGACACGTTAAAAGGTTTAATGGACTATTAACTTATATTATTTGGGTAATCATAATGTCTTGCTAGAGGCCGCTTATGATTTATTATTTAATAAGGTATTAAATAATTGCCAACATAATATAAGCCTTTGGGTCACACATACGACAATTATAGACAAGTAGGAATAAATATCAATCGGGAATAATAAATATAATATTGGATATTATATTTATAAGGAGATTAAATAATAAGTAATATATATAATATCGATATTATATATATTATATTATTTAATAAGTTGAGGGGCAACTAAGCAAATACTAGATTATTGAATCTAGGGTTTACTTAGTATATATATATAAGGTCTTGGACAAGGAGTTGTTATGAGAATACAAGACCTAAAAATCGGCCCTTCAAGGAGAAGAAAAATCGGCCATCTACATCATATTGTAGGAGAACGGAGTCGGTCGTCTCTCTTCCCTTAGTTGATCTTGATCAATAGTACAATCCTTCTAGTAAGGAATTTGTGTTGTACTATTTATCAATATTATTCGTAAGGATCTAGCAATCCGGCTTGTGGAATTGTTCGTGTGTGGATCACCAAAAGAGGAAGGAGATATTCATCTACTTCTAGTCCGGATCTAGAATTGTTCAATCGGATTAAGGTAATTCGATTAACTCTTTTATTAAACAATTAAATTACTGCATGAGATCCTAAATTGGGTTTTCACATTTATTGTTCCGCTGCGTTTTTACTCCGATTATTTTGTATTCGATACATAGAAAACCCAACAACCGGTTCCCCTTCGGAACGTCATACTCGAGGAGTCGATCAGACTCACATCGACCCTTTCTTGCTTATGAAGGGCATGATGACCCAGATGACTCAGATGACGCAGATAATGGAAACCATGCAGACCTCGATGGTTCGTGGTACACAGCAGTAGGGACTCCAGGTGCCGTTCTATGGACAGGCCACGAGAGTGAGTCAAATTATCGGCGACATCTCTCGTCAAAGGCCACTTATTTTTGAGGGTTCATCGGAACCAGCTGATATTGTTCATTGGCTTGAACATTTTGATAAACTCTTCGACATGGTTCAATGTCCGGAAGAGAGTAAGGTGGCAGTAGCGGCTTATTATTTGAGTAAAGGCACTTATTCTTGGTGGCTTTCTGTAAAACCCACCGATCGTGATTGTGCTTGGAGTGAGTTTAAGACTCTCATGTTAGAGAGGTATTATCCGGCTCCACTTCGTGAAGCCAAACTGTCAGAGGTTTTGAACCCCGAACTGGCCGAGACGAGGGTGTTATTGTTATCGCCGAGAAGTTTCTGTGGACTCCTTCATTTGCTTCATCCGTTATCCGTACCGAGGCGGATAAGATCAAGTATTTTAGCAAGAGACTCGAACCCGCGATTGAGGATGCGGTTGTTCAACCATAATTGCAATTCACTTGGTGAATTCATCGAGAAGGCACTTGGAGCGAGCTTTTGATCAAGGAGCTTGCTCGGAGGAACCCTTCGCTTCTTCCGTGAGAGGACTAGGATGCCGGTTCGCCTGGAGGGATATCAGGCTCCGACGTCCAAGAAGTCATCTTCTAGTCATCTTCGTGCTGGGAAAGCATCTTCTTCTCAGGCGACGGGTTCGACCGTTGTTTGCTTTAACTGTGATACAATAGGACATCGCAGTACTCGGTGCTCGATGCAGTCTATTGCTTGTTTTCTGTGTGGGAGGCAGGGACACCTTCAGAAATACTGCAGGGGTTCTAGTGCCAGTAGATCTCAAGGAAGCTCACGGGCCTCGAGAGATTTTGTTGCTTTAGTCCGTACTCCATCCAAAGGGTCATATCGGGCTTCGGGAGCCAGAGGTATGGACACTCGAGGAGGAGCGGCGAGCTCAGATTTGGATCTTCCTCGAGTCGATCAGATCGAGGAGTTCGATTACCTGGATGATGTTGATTTTGGATACATTTGAGATGTAGCCTTAATTTCTTTCTTTATTTTTCGGATCGATGTTTGACTCGGTCGGTACTTTAGTACTGTGGTTGCGAACCATTTATGGTTGATCTATCTTGTAATGATTGTATCTGAGAATCTTGATATTTGAGGTCGTGTGATGTGTTTTTCCTTCCTTTTTGGTGTTATACCCGAGATTTTGTAATAATCTGGGTAATTGTTCATTTCAATCCGAGACGCCGAGTCGTGAGGACTTGGGTGTGCAGTTGATATGGTCCCGATGACCACATATGCGTTGTTATTTTCCTTTTGTGGCATGAGTCAGTGTTTGCTTGAGCGTTTAATGCCAATAAGAACTGGGGAGTGTACACCGATGATTGTAGACATGTATAATCGGCGGCACCCGCGGGGTGTGTACGCCGGTGTTACGAGTCTTGCGGGTGGTGCGACTTCCTGGCTGGTCTCTGACGGAGGAGTTATGATTCGATTGATCTCGCAGTTGGTTGAGTGTTTTTATCCCTTGTTTTCGCCGTGTTCGGGCAGAGGAGACGCGGGAACCCGTGGGGTTGGCCCGATTACTCAGGCAAAGTGGTTCGCAGTGAGGAGTATTCCTGGAGATGTTGTTTTCTTATCCTGATGGATAGTTCGTACCCCGTGTTTTTGCACCCTGAGTTTCGGGGACGAAACTCTTTTTAAGGGGGGGAGTATGTAATATCCGGGGATAATTTTTTTTAGTGTTACTGTGGAGTTGTACATATTCATTTGGAATTGTACAAGTGTTGTTGTTTTGGACTAATACAATGTATATTGTATTGGAATTTTTTCGGGATCGAAATATTATACTTGTCGTCGGGTTAGTTCGTCGTTTGAATGTTGGTTGGAGAGTTTGGATTTTTGGCTAAGTACACTAGCCTTAACGTACGCTACATGGATAGACTTACGTACGTTATGGGATGAGTATTACGTACGTTATGCCTGTAAGGTTACGTACGTAATGCTTGGTAGGTGGCAGGAACCTTCCTCGTAGTCACTTTCGGCCGGTGGGTCCCGAGCATCTTCCGATCGGATCTCACTATTGCAGTCAACGGACCCTTACGTACGTTAAGAGGTGAGCTCTACGTACGTAATGTAGGTCTTGTTAACGTACGTAATAAGTTCTTGTTTACGTACGTTAAGGCCTTTGTATTTTAGTCCAGTTAGTTCTGGATTTTTCATTACGTACGTTAATGTCTTAGTATAGCGTACGTAATGCCTCTTACGTACGTTAACCATAGTGTATAACGTACGTAATGTAATACCCAGTAATTATCATTCAGTAATTATCACTCAGTAATTATCATTCAGTAATTGGTACTCAGTAATTTCATTATTGATCATTTATCACTCAGATTCAGTCATGGTATTCATCATTCAGAGTAATTGTATCGTGTATCAATCGTCATTCATCACTAATCTGATTGGAGTTTCGTGCCGTGTTTATCATCATTGTCATTTTCGTTGCAAGCTGTGCTTGAGGGTAGCGCACGCTACATACTCCTTTTAGCGTACGCTAATTGGGTATAGGTAGCGCACGCTACCGCTCAGCTTTAGCGCACGCAAAGGCTACCTTGGCCGCATCCAAGGTACCGGACTCGCAGTGAGAATATTTGTAGCGCACGCTACGAGTGGTGAGTAGCGCGCGCTAACGGGTTGTAGTAGCGCACGCTATATGTGTGAGTAGCGCTAGGGACGGATCGTTGAGTCCAGTGGCTACCGGATCGCACAGGATTAATTCCTAGCGCACGCTATGAGTTATATTTAGCGTACGCAATCAATATTATAGCGCACGCTAATCGGTTGTTGTAGCGCACGCTATCGAGGTTAGATCGAGGCGACGGTTTTCTCGGACTACGATCGGGCGTCGAATATTTCGCTAGCGCATGCTAACAATGGATATTAGCGCACGCTAGTAATATGGCCGTAGCGCACGCTACAAATAGGTACGTAGCGCGCGCCACCGTGTTCGGACAGGGTTACTTGGACTACCCAAATTACACGTTAGCGCACGCTATGCACAGGAGCTAGCGCACGCTAACATGGATCGAGTATAAATTGGACAGCTTTAGTCGAGTTCGTCATTTTCCATCTCATTTCATTCCTTCGGTAGTTTTGGGCGATTTCGAGCGTTTCAAGAGGATTCTTCGAGGTGTAATCATCAATCATCATTTTCAAGCTCATCTTTCGGATTGATCATCATTTCATCATCTTCATCACATCGAATCAAAGGTATTAAACTCTTGGATCTAGAATTTGGATTTTGGATTTTCCTTCCGATTTCTTCGTAAGCTTGGATTATCATTGGAATATGTTAGTTATGGATTATCTAACTTGGATAAATATATTCCTACGGATTTAAACGGTTATTTTCGAATTATTCCAAGAACCCTTGGGGTTGACTTCGTTAATTGGGGATTTTCCGATTGATGTTGTTGTAATCATGAGTTATGGATTCCTAATGGATTATTGATATCCTTGAAAGTGTTTTGATGGTTTGAAATACTCATCTTGGAGTTGGTTTCGATTCATTCGAACTCGGATATCGTTGTGTCGATGTTTGAGTCGTTTATGATCGTTTTTGATTTGCGTAAAGATCGGATTATTGGTAATTGTGTTAAACAATGTTGTTAGAGCGACCGATAATTACTTTAGGACGTTGTTCGTGGACGTACATTCATCATCGTTATTGAGTAAGTTAATTCTTACTCGGTTAAAAGGATATTCATTCCTTTTGTCGTTGTTCATTCATAATCATAACTCATTCATCATTGTATTAATCGTATCAAAACTCGTCATTGTCAATTAATCACCTCAGTCATAAGGAACGACGGTTCCGATCATTTCATTGAGTTATCATTCATTTCACCATCATTCAATCTTGGTGAGTCATTATTCATTTTCATTGTCACTTTTGTCATATTGTGGCATTCCGGTCATCTTGGCGTGCCGGTTGGTATGTGTAGGATTTTCATGTCGGGCACATTATAGTCGTGTGTTGGTTGGTGGCATCACATTGGATCGTGCACACGAGTCGATTGCTCGTGAGACTGATTAGGTACAAGACCACGCGTGTTTGATCGTTGGTGGCTTGTGCACGGACACATTTCCATCCCGGGCGTAGTGTGGCGCCATTCCTTTGAGCCGTACTGATTAGTCGATTCATATAGCATGTTTGATTGCGTATGTTTTGACATAATAATTCATAATTTCAGATATATCATGATTGTGTATTTTCAACCCTTGAGGATTGTTGTTCAGTAATCGATTCGTTGGGGATGCTGTTTTGTCATGGCAAGGCTAAGGTACGGGAGAGCACGGTGACGGCGAGGAGTCCTAGTGATACTAGTAGGGGCCCTGCATTGATCATTTATTCATCATTTGTGTGTCCTTTATTTATTCCGCTGCAGACATTCCGTTTGAGTGCTCCTTTCATTCAGTGTTGTGTATTTTATCGTCATATAAAATACACATGTATTCTATTTTATCCTGGGTGTGTTGTATAAAACTCCTCGTCGGAGTAATTGATGTTGTAATGTGGTTCGGTACTACATTTACCTGTGTAATTCATTCATTTTCATTCGCCTGGTGGGTCCCGATGGGGTCCACAGACCGTAATATCCGCCTAGTTTGGGGTGTTACAGAGTTGGTACCGGAGCGTGGTTTTGAATACTACCCTCCAAGTCATGTCTCATTTGAAATCATCGTCATCAGACTAGTATCATTGGACTTTCGCGCCACGTGTGACCTGTGCAAAAGCCGAGCCAATCAGACCAAGAACTGTAAGATTTCTAATGCCATGGTATAATTTCTGGCATTAATCATTCATTCATAATTCATCAGTTAACAATCCTCATTCATCAATTTCAATTGTGATCAAGTCGATAATGTTAACTCATTAATCACTCAATTCATTTCATTACTCAGTTGTTGATCTTGAAGATCATATCATCAGTCTTGTTAAATTGTTCAAGATAATCATTTCAGTAATTTCATCAGAAATCATGTCACGTCAACTAATCATTCATGTAATCGCTGTATTTGAGCGCGTATGCTCATTTTCATCATTTCATAATATAATCATAATGTGGTACTCATGCGAGATATATAATCATCATATGACTTTCCACTTCAAAGATGGAAGGGGTCGCAGAGGACGTGGAGGACGAGGCCGTGGAGCGGGCCGAATCCCGAGAACTCGTGCGAATACACGTGCAAATGCCAGAATAATGCTAATTCATCGAAAGCTGATGCCGCCACTCACTCACCGACGCGATCATTCACTATCGGGAGTCGCACCGGACACGGCTCAGTCAGAGGGTGTCCGGGTTGACCCACTCGCATTTATGCAGGGCATGATGGCCCAAATGACCCAGATGGCTCAGTTGATGGAGACGATGCATAACTCCGTCAATCAAAATCAGCAGGCTCCTCCGCCGCCACCTCAGAGGCAAGAGAAGGGTGTAAGCAATATCATTAGCGATATCTCTCGCCAATGACCACCTACTTTTGAGGGCTCATCTGAGCCGGCGGATATTGTTCACTGGCTTGAGCATTTTGAGAAGTTATTTGCTATGGTGGATTGCCCCGAAGGGCATAAAGTTTCAGTTGCGGCTTACTATCTCGGTAAGAGCGCTCATTCATGGTGGTTATCGTTGAGGCCCACAGACGGAACATGTACTTGGGATCGACCAAGACTCTCATGATGGAGAGGTACTATCCGGCCCCACTCGGGAGGCCAAGTTGTCGGAATTACTCACTCCCGACCTTCGGCGGATGATGACGTTCTCGCCATCGCCGAAAAATTTCGTGAACTTCTTCCGTTCGCCTCATCTATCATTCACTCGGAAGCGGACAAGATCAAGTATTTCAAAGAAGAGGTGAAACCCGTATGAGACTTGATTACTTAATCATAACCGTGCCACTCGGCGAGTTCATTGAGAAGGCTCTTACTTACGAGCTTACGGCTAAGGAAATTGCTAAGCGGCAACCTTCGTGCTAGCAAGAAGTCCAAGAACCGTGTCAGTCGGCGGAGTCGTGCCACTTTCAAGAAACCGCGGCGGGCTCTACTTTTCTGAGCGACCTCCCCTGGCGTCTAAACCCGCGGAATCTCGATCACGAGCGGCCTTCGGCCATCACCTGTTTCAACCGTGAGGAACAGGGTCATTTCAGCACCAAGTGTCCAAGCGATGCATCACGTGCCACAATCAGGATTGCTGGGCATAGGGCCCGTTTTTGCCGTAGGGACTCTAAACCCACTCGGCGTCATCTCAAGCCCCTGTGTCATTCAGAGTGCGTAATCGGGCCACTTACTCAGCGTCGTTCAAGACAGCGGGAGCTAAAGGCGGATCCAAGAGCTATCGACGGGGCATCCGGTTCGGCAGCAAGCCCCGAATTTATGAGATGAAGAAGACCGATGATCCGAGGCCGGATGATCTCGTGTACACTCGATATTCTATCTCAACCTCGTGTGTACCCTTTTTGATCTTGGTGCATCTCATTCATTCATTTCCGAGTCATGTTTGAGTAGACTACGTGCAGGTAGTGCTACTAGTTGTGAGCCATATGTCATTGGCCTACGATGGTAGACGCATTATCGGTAACCGTGAGATTCGATTGTCCGATTCGGCCATGGTCGTGTATGGCGGCGGACCTAATCGTAGTAGATTTACCGAGGGCGACATCATCTTGGGTATTGATTGGATGGATCGTCATGATGCCATCATTAGTGTCCGAAAGCGTTCGGTCACTATCATTTCGAACGATGGAGTTGAATATGTGTTTCGGGGAGGTAATCCCATTTGCTCGGCAAAGTCATTAATTTGATGAAAGCGGTAAGATTACTCAATCGAGGATGTGTCGGTTATTGGTGCTTTATGGCCAAACCGAGAAATCATCGATAATGTTAACGGATATTCCGGTGGTGAGGGAATATGCGATGTTTTCGCACGAGTTACTGGTTTGCCTCCACGAGGGATGTGGAATTCACGATTGAGTTGGAGCACAGTACGTCCCGATATCGAACGCACCGAACCGGATGGCCCCGACCGAAATGCAGGAATTAAAGAACCAACTTGAGGAGTTGTTCGAGAAGGGTTATATCCGACCGAGTGCGTCCCCGTGGGGAGCACCAGTGTTGTTTGTCAAGAAGAAGGATGGTTCATTCCGCTTATGTATTGATTATCGGGAGTTGAACAGGGTGACGATCAAGAATAAGTATCCCTTACCCCGTATTGACGATCTCTTAGATCAACTTCAGGGAGCTTCAGTATTTTCCAAGATCGACTTAAGATCTGGATATCATCAGTTGCGGATTCGAGAGTCGGATATCGCGAGGACATCGTTTCGAACACGCTATGGTCACTATGAGTTTGTGGTTATGCCGTTTGGATTGACTAATGCACCTGCGGTATTCATGGAGTTAATGAATCGGGTCTTCATCGACTTTTTGGATCGGTTTGTTGTTGTCTTCATCGATGACATTTTGATTTATTCTCGTGACCGGGAGGAACACGAGTTTCACCTTCATCAAGTGCTCGACGTGTTGAGACGAGAACAACTTTATGGGAAGTTTTCTAAATGTGAGTTCTGGATGTCCGAAGTGACTTTTCTCCGACATGTAATTTCATCAGACGGAGTTCGTGTCGATCCTCAGAAGACGGAGGCTATTCGAGATTAGCTACCTCCGAAGAACGTTAAGGAAATCCGAAGTTTCCTCGGATTAGCGGGTTATTATCGGCGATTTGTAGAGGGGTTTTCTCGAATCGCTCAACCCTTAACGAACCTTTTGCGGAAGGATAAGAAATACACGTGGTCCGACGCGTGTCAACGGAGTTTTGAGGAACTCAAGAGTCGGTTAATGTCAAGACTGTACTTTCCTTGCCGCAGGGACGGAAGGATTTGTGGTCTATAGTGATGCGTCGGACGGGTCTCGGATGTGTGCTCATGCGAGCAGGGAAAGTTATTGCCTATGCTTCACGGCAATTGAGGCCTTACGAGGTTAATTATCCGACCCGACACAGAGTTAGCGTAGTGGTGTTCGCTGAAGATTTGGCGTCATTATCTTTATGGCGTTACATCGAGATATTCACCGATCATAAGAGCTTAAAGTATATATTTACTCGAAGGAGTTAAATATGCGCGAGAGACGGTGGTTGGAATTAATCAAAGATTATGATATCGAGATCCTTTACCACCGGGCAAGGCGAATGTTGTCGCCGACGCCTTGAGTCGTAAGTCCGTTCGGGAGCGAGATGCTTGCCGTTTAACAGTTCGAAGGAGCTTCACAGAATTCCTTAGATCCGAGATCGAGTGCAGCCTTGCGAGTTCGGGGGCTTTATATGTTAGAGATTTCATCGTCACTCGAGGAGGAAATCGAGAGAATCGTGGTTCGGACCCATCATTGTTGCGCATCCGAGAGGATGTGGCTCAGGGAAAGCCCTCTGATTTGTGGTCCACGAGGATGGACTTTTGAGGTTTAAGAATCGGTTGTGCGTATCGTGAATGACGAGTTGAAAAACTCGATTTGAAGGAAGCTCATGCTACCCTTATTCTGTGCATCCGGTCTAGTAAGATGTACAAGGACTTGAAACAAAATTACCGGTGGAGTAATATGAAGCGAGAAGTCGCAGAATTTGTTTCGAGATGCTTAATGTCAACAAGTTAAGATTGAACATCGGCGGCGGGTATCTTGAAACCTCTTCCTATTCCCAGTGGAAGTGGGAAGACATTTCTATGGATTTCATCACGAGTTTGCCGACGAGTCGTCGTGGCATGAACACGATCGGGTGATCGTGGACCGCTTAACCAAATCAGCTCATTTCCTTGAGATCAAGGATACGTGGGGTCCCAGAGACTTGCCCGATTGTTCATTAAAGAGATAGTCGATCGCGGTACTCCTAAAAGTATCGTTTCCGATCGTGACGGACGGTTTGTGTCGCACTTTTGGAAATCGATTCATCGCGCTATGGGAACTCGGCTTAATCTCGATCGCATTTCATCCTCGGTCAAACGGCAATCGAGAGGACCATTCGGACATTAGAGGACATGTTGAGGGCATGCGTCCTCGATTGGAAAGACGATTGGGAAGCCCAACTACCATTGATCGAGTTCACGTATAATAACAGTTGGCATGCTTCGATCAAGATGGCACCTTACGAGGCCTTGTATGGTCGTCGTTGTCGATCTCCGTTGTGTTGGGACGACTTATCGAATCATTGGGCACCGAGCCCGATATGCTTATAGCCGCCCGTGAGAAGGTAGCTTTGATCAGAGTCGTTTGTTGACATTTCGAGTCGGCGAAATCATATGCGAGATACCGTAAATGCGACCATTAGAGTTCGAGGCTGGTGACCACGTGTTGGTCAAGGTATCCCCGAGTCGTGGTATCTTCCGTTTTGGGAAGAGAGGGAAGTTGAGTCCGAGATTCATTGGACCGTTTGAGATTTTGGATCGAGTAGGCGAGTTAGCTTATCGATTGGCTTTACCTCCGGCGTTGAGCCGAATTCATAATGTGTTTCATGTCTCCTAGTTGCGGAAGTATGTTGCCGACCCGAGTCACATACTTCAGTTCGACGAAATCGAGATCGCCGACGATCATTCATATGAGGAGCGTCCTATACGAGTTTTAGAGCGGCGAATCAAGCAGTTGAGGAATAAGACGATTCCTTTGGTTAAAATTTAGTGGTCTAGACACGGAGTCGAAGAGGCTACTTGGGAAACCGAGGATAGTATGCGGGAGGGTTATCCCGAGTTGTTTGACCCTTAGTTTCGGGGACGAAACTCTTTTAAGGGGGGGTGTATGTAATACCCAGTAATTATCATTCAGTAATTATCACTCGGAATTATCATTCAAGATTGGTACTCGATAATTTCATTATTGATCATTTATCACTCGATTCGATCATGGTATTCATCATTCGAGTAATTGTATCGTGTATCAATCGTCATTCATCACTAATCGATTGGAGTTTCGTGTGTTTATCATCATTGTCATTTTCGTTGCAAGTCGTGCTTGAGGGTAGCGCACGCTACATACTCCTTTAGCGTACGCTAATTGGGTATAGGTAGCGCACGCTACCGCTCGGCTTTAGCGCACGCAAAGGCTACCTTAGGCTGCGATCCGGAAGGTCTTGGGTGCAGTGAGAATATTTGTAGCGCACGCTACGAGTGGTGAGTAGCGCGCTAACGGGTTGTAGTAGCGCACGCTATATGTGTGGAGTAGCGCGCGCTAGGGACGGATCGAGTTGAGTCCGGTGGCTCGGACTGCACCGGATTAATTCTAGCGCACGCTATGAGTTATATTTAGCGTCTGCAATCAATATTATAGCGCACGCTAATCGGTTGTTGTAGCGCACGCTATCGAGGTTAGATCGGAGGCGACGGTTTTACGGACTACGATCGGGCGTCGAATATTTCGCTAGCGCACGCTAACAATGGATATTAGCGCACGCTAGTAATATGGCCGTAGCGCACGCTACAAATAGGTACGTGCGTGGCGCTACCGTGTTCGGACAGGGGTTACTGGACTACCCAAATTACACGTTAGCGCACGCTATGCACAAGGGCTAGCGCACGCTAACATGGACTGAGTATAAATTGGACAGTTTAGTCAGAGTTCGTCATTTTCCATCTCATTTCATTCCTTCGGTAGTTTTGGGCGATTTCGAGCGTTTCGGAGAGGATTCTTCGAGGTGTAATCATCAATCATCATTTTCAAGCTCATCTTTCGGATTGATCATCATTTCATCATCTTCATCACATCGAATCAAAGGTATTAAACTCTTGGATCTAGAATTTCGGATTTTTGGATTTTCCTTCCGATTTCTTCGTGTAAGCTTGGATTATCATTGGAATATGTTAGTTATGGATTATCTAACTTGGATAAATATATTCCTACGGATTTAAACGGTTATTTTCGGAATTATTCCAAGAACCCTTGGGGTTGACTTCGGTTAATTGGGGATTTTCCGATTGATGTTGTTGTAATCATGAGTTATGGATTCCTAATGGATTATTGATATCCTTGAAAGTGTTTTGATGGTTTGAAATACTCATCTTGGAGTTGGTTTCGATTCATTCGAACTCGGATATCGTTGTGTCGATGTTTGAGTCGTTTATGATCGTTTTGATTTGCGTAATGATCGGATTATTGGTAATTGTGTTATTCAAGGTTGTTCGAGCGACCGATATTTCATTTAGGACGTTGTTCGTGGACGGACATTCATCATCGGTATTGAGTAAGTTAATTCTTACTCGGTTAAAAGGATATTCATTCCTTTTGTCGTTGTTCATTCATAATCATAACTCATTCATCATTGTATTAATCGTATCAAAACTCGTCATTGTCAATTAATCACCTCGGTCATAAGGAGCAGCGGTTCCGATCATTTCATTGAGTTATCATTCATTTCACCATCATTCAATCTTGGTGAGTCATTATTCATTTTCATTGTCACTTTTGTCATATTGTGGCATTCGGGTCATCTTGGCGTGCGGTTGGTATGTGTAGGATTTTCATGTCGGGCACATTATAGTCGTGTGTTGGTTGGTGGCCTCACATTGGGTGTGCACGAGTCGATTGCTCGTGAGGCGATTAGGTACAAGACCACGCGTGTTTGATCGTTGGTGGCTTGTGCACGGACACATTTCCATCCGGGCGTAGTGTGGCGCCATTCCTTTGAGCCGTCTTGATTAGTCGATTCATATAGCATGTTTGATTGCGTATGTTTGTGAGAATAATTCATAATTTCGGATATATCATGATTGTGTATTTTCAACCCTTGAGGATTGTTGTTACGTATGGCCCGGCCCGTTGGGGATCTGCTTTTAGTCATGGCAAGGCTAAGGTACGGGAGAGCACGGTGACGGCGAGGAGTCAGTGATACTAGTAGGGGCCCCGATGCTCGATCATTTATTCAGTCATTTGTGTTTCCTTTATTTATTCCGCTGCAGACATTCCGTTTGAGTGCTCCTTTCATTCAGTGTTGTGTATTTTATCGTCATATAAAATACACATGTATTCTATTTTATCCTGGGTGTGTTGTATAAAACTCCTCGTCGGAGTAATTGATGTTGTAATGTGGTTCGGTACTACATTTACCTGTGTAATTCATTCATTTTCATTCGCCTGGTGGGTCCCAGTCGGGGGTCCACGGCACTGTAATATCCGCCTAGTTTGGGGTGTTACACGTAATGAATTGGTCAGTCTATTTATCTTGGTTTCGTCTTTCATTTCCTCACGAACCAAAACACTTTTTTTCTCCCTAGAACCGTCCGCTTGGACTTGTTATTGATGTTTAGCCTCTTCCAACTCGATCTTGATCATCCTAGCTTGGATTGAAGCTTGAAGTTGGAAGCTTGTTGGTGCCCCTTTGGTGTTTGGAGGCTTCTTCTTGTTCTTCTTTGGTAAGTTCCCTCAATCTCTTGTTCTTCAAGTGATTTTCGAGTTGTTGTTGTTGTTTTCTTCGGGTATTGTTTGATTCATGGAGTATATCATGATTCTTCATGGTTTTGATAAACTTTTGATGAAGAACATGTTGGTATAGCTTGAGTATGATTATGTTCTTGATGTTTTAGATTGTTGGGAGGTTTTTAATCATGTCTAGGAAGGATTATGTTAAGATTGTTATATGATTAACATAAGTCTTGAGATGATTATTGTTGTTGGTGGTGTTCTTGAAAGATTTTAACCATTTTAGTAAGGATTTATGATGATTTAGGAGATGATTATCATAATTTGGAAATGGTTGAGTGAATCTTGTGGTTTAATCCGAATTCATGAGGTTATGATGAAGGATTTTTATTTCAAACATCATGGTTATTGAGTTGATGATGTTCTTGGGGTGATAATGATAATATTGATAATATTATCATTGTAGGAGGATCAATTTGATGATATTGGTGATATTATCACTTTCAGATGTTTGTTTTGATGATTGTTCTTAAATGAATATTGTTGAATGGATTTCACAAGTGTTAAGAACGTAATGATCATGTTAATTGATCATCGAGGTGTTGGAGAATGTTAGAATTCATAGTTGAGGACTATGATATTCGTTCGTGTGGTGTGATCGATTCGTGTTTGAATCGGGCTTTGTCCTTGTCGTTGTTTTCTATTGATTTTGTGTTTTTGAATGAATCGTTTTCATTCAAGGTTGTTCGAGTGTTTGTGATCGTCGGGAGGCGCCGTTCGTCGTTTCGTGCCAGGACGTTGATCGTGGAAGGACTTTCTCGCCTTCGGTTTGAGGCAAGTTTTATACTTGTACTGGTCAATGAGATTAATGTTATCATATATGTGTATGAATGTATTGTATCATTTCGAGACTTAGTCTCTCCGTGATTTGTTGATATTCGGGAATTGTTTGATGCAATACCCTTCGGCAATTATGCTAGATGTTATTGTTATTCGTTATCGGCCGGTTTAAGGCATTGAGATTCTTGTTGTCGATAGCCGGTTCGCGGCATCGATGTATCGATTATTATTGTTGACGTTAATGTCGTTCTGAGGCATCGTTGAATCGTTATTATCAAATTGGAACTGTTGCTATGATGTTGCATTGGCCGATGAAAGGCGTTTGATATATTCGTTTATCATATCTGTTTCGGTGGTCGGTTTAAGATGCCGGGACATCCATTCTACCGTATCATTGTGTATCGATTGACCGTTCTAAGGTAATCGATGTATTTAATTGGGATTATCGAAGATAATTCCCATCCGTTGTATCATTCGTTATCGATTGACCGTTCTAAGGTAATCGATGTATTTAATTGGGATTATCGAAGATAATTCCCATCCGTTGTATCATTCGTTATCGATTGACCGTTCTAAGGTAATCGATGTATTTAATTGGGATTATCGAAGATAATTCCCATCCGTTGTATCATTGGTTATCGATTAACCGTTCTAAGGTAATCGATGTATTTAATTGGGATTATCGAAGATAATTCCCATCCGTTGTATCATTCGTTATCGATTGACCGTTCTAAGGTAATCGATGTATTTAATTGGGATTATCGGAGATAATTCCCATCCGTTGTATCATTGGTTATCGATTAACCGTTCTAAGGTAATCGATGTATTTAATTGGGATTATCGAAGATAGTTCCCATCCGTTGTATCATTGTGTATCGATTGACCGTTCTAAGTTAATCGAGGTATTGAATTGGGATTATCGAAGATAGTTCCCATCCGTTGTATCATTATGTATCGATTGACCGTTCTAAGTTAATCGAGGTATTGAATTGGGATTATCGAAGATAGTTCCCATCCGTTGTATCATTGTGATCGATTGGCCATTCCAAGGCAGTCGAGGTATTTGAATTGGGACCGCCGTGGACGGTGCCCATCCATGAGTTGTTGTTGTCGTGTTGGCCGACTCAAGGCAGCACGCTATTATTCTTATGAATTTGGTAGTCTTGGGATCGTTACTATTGTGATTAATTGTGTTTTGGAGGCTAGTCTCGGCTAGTGCTCGATGGGTAAGCTTGGGGCTTGAACCTTCGCGGTTGGTTTCCCAACACCTACGATTGATGAGTCACGGTCATGTTAATGATCTCATTAGGGGTAAGCTTGGGGCTTGAACCTTCGCGGTTGGTTTCCCAACACCTATGGTTCAGTAGGTCACGGTCATGTTAATGATCTCATTATGGGTAAGCTTGGGGCTTGAACCTTCGCGGTTGGTTTCCCAACAGCTACAATTGATGAGTCACGGTCATGTTAATGATCTCATTATGGGTAAGCTTGGGGCTTGAACCTTCGCGGTTGGTTTCCCAACACCTACAATTGATGAGTCACGATCATGTTAATGATCTCATTATGGGTAAGCTTGGGACTTGAACTGTCGCGGTTGGTTTCCCAACACCTACGGTCGATGGAGTCACGGTCACCGGGTGATCTCATTATGGGTAAGTCTGGGCTTGAACCCTCGCGGTTGGTTTCCCGGCACTGCGGTCAGTCACGGTCATTGGATGATCTCATTGTGATACGGCTTCATGCGTGGCCCGGCCCTCATTGGTACGACTTGGCTGTTTTGGCTTCGGGCCATTGTGGTGATTGATAGCTTGGTGAGTGACATTCGAGGGTATTATGATGACAAAGCGACTTGAGTCATTTATTAAGGCCATTGTGATGTATCGGTATTCCTGTCGGAGCCTTCGGGCATTGTGATTCGTATCTATTTCAGTGTTTGGCTTGGGTTACCTTCGGGTGATGTATTGTTGTGTTCTGTATTGATGATTCGCCATTGGGCACTTGTGTTCTAACCTGTTGAGCAGGTATTGATCGGATGCCGCAGGCATAGTATTCCACGAATGCTCGATTCTTACTTTGGTTTGTGAACATCTCGTATTACCATTACTATACTATTCATTCTGCCCTTTGGATGCATATCATGTTGTACATGTATTTGATAATCATTGTCTGGATGACTGACCCCGTGGGGGCGGAACATGTTTTCATGTTTTAGGTGTTTGCGAGGAGAGAGTTGAGACATAGGGGCATGACGGTGGCGACGAGGCATTCAAGCGATACTAGTCCGAGATGTTTTGGTGTTCATGCCAGTCAGGCAGTTGGAGTACTCCAGTTTTGTCAGTTATTGTCATTTTGTATTATCCGAGCAAGGCTCGTGGATGTCGTTGTATTTCATTTGGGCCATGTAGGCCCACTGTTGTCATTGAAATTCCATATCGGAATATTATGTTGGATATCAGTGTAAAGATTGTGATTCCCCTTTTTGGTCAGTTAGTTGTATTTTTGGTCGTGTTAGCCTGGTGGATCTCCTGGTGTGGGGTCTACGGCACTGTAATAACCCAATAGGATTTGGGGGTGTTACAAATTAAATTTCTGGAAATATGTAAATTCATAACACGGAGATATTTAATTAATAAAAATTACCCAACCAACTAGCAAGCACATCTAATCTAAAATATGGAGAAACTATTTAGAGGGGTTCACAATATTGTAATATGCCTCAAAAGTCTATGAGGTCCTATTAATTTTGCCTTTTGTAGAAAAAAAACAAAAAAAAAACATTATGAAGATTCTAATGGTATCTTTTAGGCCTACTAGAAATGATTTCAAGTTTGAACCAAGAAAGCAAAATCACTTTCAACTTATAAAAGATAAATAATTTTATTATCTTAGTCATAAAATTCAAAATGAGTTGATAACTACTTTATTATCTTGTAAAGTGCAGTGTGCAATTTTCAAAAAAAAAAATGAAAAAATAGACAGTCTTTCTAAGTGATACTTGGTTGCACACTGATGTGAATCACCAAGAGCAAATGAGTTTAATAATAAGTTGTGCATACATGTCAAGTAATCAAAGTTTTGACAATTCAAGAGAATGTCACAGCACGACGATAAGGGCCAGGAGGAACATGTGGATGATTCATGAAAGCCCCTCCTACCTCTAAAGGCAATCGAGGGAAGTTGGTTTTCCAATTTGACATGCTTGTCGGTCAATATACATGTCATATAACACTATCACGATTCACGACTCTCAGAAATAATATCATTTGATCTGCGGGTGAAAACAAAGAATGAAGACAGGCCTAACAACGTCTAGAGAGATGCTTCCTCGACCCGAAGACACGATCGAAGCATGTCCGCCCATTGTGCTTCTTTAACAACATGCTCTTCACAAGGCTAACTCGTCACAATATTACAATTCTCGACCGACAATAACATTATATTTCAAATAGAACCCAATAATACTAAAAAATAACCAATTTATTGGGTACAACAATTTCAATATAAGTACCATTTTGCGGAACTTTCCATATGTTTAAATAAAAAACTAAATGCTTGAAAATATAAAGGTACACCATCTCAAATGTACACACGGGACTCCGGCTTCATGGACCTTCGTGCCGCCCCTGTGACTACTCCTCAAGTTTCCTGTACCTTAACAAATAAGACTTGTTTACTCCCAAATGATTAGCAACTGGAATTTTCTAGTGCAAATACAATAATCAAGTGCAATATAAACATTTCAACAAAAACATTCAACATAATATTCCGAATCATTTAACTTCACATTTGTATCGCCCTTGTGATTGCTCCTCAACTTCTGGATCCAATGCTCTCATATAGATACCCAAAGACCCCATGGAGTCCTCCCTAGGTGAGCATCTAACCTCCCAGCCACTCTAATAATTCATAAAACATTTGCTAAATTAAGAGAGATGACTCCGATTTGAAGGATTTCCTCGATTCAAAACCCGATAGCCTCGACTAAATTTATTATTTCGAACCTTAACATATATACGAGGTAATCACTACCAAACATGAAAAAATAGCAGTTGAAAATAAACCTTAGGACCAAACTCTACTATTTCAGTTAGATATTTCAGTTAACACCTTAGGACCAAACTCTACTATGATTTTTTATGAACCAAATCGATATTCGATGTTCCACACATTCACAACTCGATAACAATATTTATTTAAGTCCCGAAACACTTTGCAAACTAACAATTGGATCAAACAATCAACATCTAACAAAAGATCCCAATTCCCCCAAAGTGTAGGATTTATAGCCAAATGCCCCAATCCGAAGAAGAATAAGTTAGGTATATATTTTATATATGAAATCCAAAATGATGCTTGCTAATTTCAATCTCCCTAATTCTCGAAACTCATCAAAACTGCTCCACAAGTCGAAGGAAATGAATAAAAATGAAAATATCAACCCACAGACACATATATGTAGTTCAGGGGTGAACTTTATAAAAAACTCGATTACCACTATGAATCGTTGAGAGTGATGACCGACCAGATGGAGGAGGTGCTTCCCAAGCTCTATGCTATTGGGGAATTCTGCAAGGTTTAGTCAACAATGACTTCTAGATTATATATGGGAGTGTGGTCTGCCGAAAAATATAATGAGAGTCGAGTTGTGAATAAAAAGCCATTTATCTAGATTTAGATCATAATTAATACATCACTAATAATTTGGCTTCTTCTCCATAGTTAATTAATTATATTTCTCAAATGACTCTGAATCCACTTGGTATTTTACTCGAAAATAACACCCTAACTGGTCCTAAATTTGTGACTATATCCGGAACTTGCGAATTATTCTCAACATGGAGATGATGGGGTACGCGTATGATGCGGATCTCCTCTCAATGTCAGTTGGGATACTGGCCAAAATTAAATGCGTTGCGGAATAAATAAAATCGTTCGAACCTCAAGTGAGGATCAATCAGGCACCATATAAACGAATAATAGTAAAAGTGTCAGGATAGAAGTCATACCCTTATCGATTTTTAAATATTTATTGTTGAAGATGATAAACACGAATCTAATTCGTAAAAGCTTTTGGAAATCCAACATTGAAAACACAAAGTCTGTATGTATCATTCGTCGGATAGATGACCAAAGAATTTTTCCTCCACTAATGCTCAGGGTCGATGGCTATGTAGGAGAAGGAGGCAACTTGTTCTTTGTTCTTCACACTCTAAGTGTAAGAAACTCTATCCCTCATTGTTATTTTCTTATGTAAGAGTATTAAAACAAGAATGAAAAAAAATACTCCCTCCGTCCGCCACCCATGTGCAACAATTTTCTTTTCCGTCCGTCCGCAACCTATGTGCATTCTTTATTTTTGGCAACAAATTTTACCACAAGTGGGCCCCTTACTCCACTCATAACACATCCTACCAACTAAGTCAACTAAAATATTAAAACTCGTGCCGGTCAAAACAATGCACATGATTGGTGGATGGAGGGAGTATCTCTTAAATTCACCTTAAACTTACGTATAGAATGAATGTGTTAGTCCATCAATCAAGCCTTCACTCCTTTGCTTATTCCCCTCACATGAAAAGACAAATCATGAGATAAGATAATATCGCTAAAGTTTTTTGTCCTCACCTCGAAGGTAAGACTACATCACATGGGGAATAAAGACAAAAGAGAAAGGTAATAGAAGGGGGAATGTAATATCCATATTTTCTATTTTTAGTAATTTCTATTTTTGGTATTTTTTTTCTATTTTTGACGACTCGCTTGTAACTGTTTCAATATTTTGAAACTGTCTTGTTATGCACGTCTTACCATCCGAACGAGGTTTAGGGACTATTTTATTGAAATCCATATATTGATATGCCTTTTCCGTGTTTGGGTTCGATTCTTGTAAACCTTGTCCAAATTGCGAATTCATTGTTCCTACTAGTCCTTTTTACATATTTGGACATGTTGTGCACTAGTGTGTTGTCGTTCGAATCTAAATCGTGATTGTCGAATATTTGGGCCGTCTTGAAAATTTTCGAAGTTTTAGGCATTTGACTTCGTATTCATTTTCCGTACCTTTGAGTGGTTGGAATCACATGTTTGGTTGGCGTTTAGACTCATTGTTGGGAAGCGCTTTGTTTTGTTGTTAACCTTCAAGTTGTACAATATTCGAATCATGATCGGGATGTCTGAGGCGACATTGCTGTACAGAAGGTTTAACGCACGCTAAACAACATGTTAGTGCATGTTAGGTTACAACATTAGCACACGCTAATGCACTAGTTAGCGCATGCTATCGGGCAGAGACCAGATCAGTATGTTTTTCAGGTCTGTTAGTGCATGCTAAATGTAATGTTAGTGCATGCTAACTATGTAAGTATATGGATGCAGACAGAACACTCTATTTTTCAGGCCTGTTGGCGCATGCTAAATGTAATGTTATCACACGCTAACTGGGCACAGTATATAAGTGCGGACATAGTTTTTATTTCGGTGTTGCTCATATTTCGTATCCAAACCAACGAGAGGCAACAGGTAGCGACCCTTAGGGCGATTTGGGAGATTTTTAGACTTTGAAACACTTAGTTATCATCCATCATCATCATCATCATCATTAGGGGTTTGATTCATATAAACAACATCAAATCATGATTATCAAGGTAATTCCTTAGAATCCTACTTTTGGAAAATTAGAGGTCTTTGTGTAGTTTTGCCCTCTTAGTTCGATTTGACCCAGATTATTAGTATAATCTTGATAGTATGATTACCCGCTATCATATTCTTTGTGATTCCATGGTATAGTTGTTATTTCTTCAAGTGTTTGATTTTGAGGCAAACTATGCCTTCATTCTGTTCAACAAAAGTCTAGATGGGTGTTTCGAGTGTTTCTTGTTGATTCTACCATATATTTATTGGTTTAGGGTCGAGTAGTTTGTGAAGAGATTAGACCGAAAGTCTAGATGTAGTATACCGATCAAGTAAAGTACACTATTACAATGATTTTATTACGTGCATTTCTATGATGGAAATGTGATTATTTGTGTGTGTGTGATTGTCCACTCGGGGAAGGTTGAATGGGACCTCTGAGGACCATTACTTTGGGGATAGGTCAAGACGTGGTATTCTCATCCGGGGATGGTTCGACGAGACCCACGAAGACTTGGCAAGGGGCCTCTTTCATGAGAATTACCTTCGAGAGGTTTTTGCTTATGTTTAACTGTGGATATTCCGGAATATCATGTGAAAAATGTTTGAACTATGGAAATAGAATTTTCGAAATGCTTGTAGCTTAATATATTGTAATATTGTACTTGTACTAGCAAATTTCTGTTGCTAACCCCTTCAATGGGGGAATGCCTTTTATGCATTTCAGTCATGATGTTAAAAGCCCAAGTCGATCATTTGAATGTATTAACATTTCTTCGAACTTAAATATTTTAATTATTTTCCATCATTGTCATGGAAGTCCCATGCGTGGGCAATGAAGTATTTCTAATTCTGTTTAGAGTGTGTTAAATTCATATATTTTAGCCGAAGCCACGAGCTAACTTTCATTTATGCATTGTATTAATGGTATTTTGGTTAATAAGTATGTTTGGTGTTAGCCTGGTAGACATTGTGACGGGTTCTACGATTTGTGATAACTCGAACTGAATTTGGGGTGTTACATTTAAGGTATAAGAGCCAAGTTGTAAACACCTAGGCTGTTGGTTATTGGGTCTGTCAAGTTGTAAGAGTCATGTATGTTAGGAATACATTTAGGATTTTGATGATGTCATCCTTGTATTCTAAGTTTAATTCAAATATAATGTTCTAAGTAAAAGAAGAACCAGATGAGTATCTTCTATAGGCCTTTAATAAGTTAGACTAGGGATTGATCTGACAGGCTAAGTCCGTTCAGCTGAGTATCGCTAAGTCAGAATATCAGCCGAGTATAGCCAAGTCAGAATATCAACTGAATATCGCTGAGTATCCCATATCAGCTGAGTATCATCAAGTCAGCATATTAACTGAGTTTAGCAAAGACAGAATGTTAGCTAAGTTTATCTAAGACAGAATGTCAATTGAGTTTATCCAAGCCAGAATATCAGCTAAGTATGGAAGTCAAAATACATGGACAAACTTCAGCAAGTATTAATCATCTATGCCCACGTCAGCATATGTTGAAAAGTCAACAAAGACGGAAAATTACATTGAGACATAAATAAAACCAAGGATACAATCTGGATGATTTTCGCAACTTCAAGAATAAAATCTTCCTCGATATTCGCGCTCAAAAGACTTTATATTATAGAAACCAACGAATACGGCGCGTACAACTCTATATCTTCAAATGGGCAGATTTGAAGAAAGCGACAAGCCGTGCAAAGGGATAAAATGTTAAACAAATAAGTCTCTCTCCAACGGACTAATTTGTTAAAAGGATGCAACGACTAGGAAGACCTAAAAAAACTTACTATAAATATATGAAGAACTCTTGAGCAGAAGTACGATGAGATTTACACCTACAAGCAATCAAAAGCAATACAAGCTACAAATATAGCATCGTGAAGGGCAAAGATCATAAGAATCAAATACTGAGAAGCTCTTAGAAGTTGGATAAGACGCACACTCATGTCTTAAAATTTTGAGTATGGGGTACTTTCTTGGACGAGGTTCTTGAAAGTAAAAGGTTTTGAGGCATCCAGGGTTCTTGATTGGAAGGTGATAGACAACTTGAGAGTTGTTGAGTCATACATGGGTTTTTGATCAAGAGGTAACCGACAACCAAAGGGAAGCAGTTACAGCGGCCATGTGTTTTTACTGGTTGGAAGCTGCTGTAACTAAATTCATTGTAACCATCAAAAGTCATAGAGAATTTATCTCCAACTGGATTGGAGAAAAACGGACTAGTAGAGGATTACCCCATCTCTGAAACCACTATAAGTGCTGTGTTGTTTATTATTTTAAGCATCTACTTAACTGCTGCATCCACCATTAATTTTTGCATTAAAAGCCAGCTAATTCTTCCGCATAACATTTATCAGCTGACTTCTAAGCTGTACCTCACTAAGATTTCAGCAAGATCAACCAAGTTCACCTAGCTGCATTTATAATAGTTGAGTTTCTTAAACCAGCTAATTCAGTGAAATGATTTTAAAATTGCATTCACCCCCCGACCATTTAGACTTTTACCATACATACTTGTGACCTAGTAGTGGCATCGGAGTGGTTGATTCAAAGAACATATCATTATTAGTCACTGAATCGGATCTATATACTTCTGTATATCTCATTAATCTCTCACATTAAGATGGAGCACACGCATTCTAGACTCCCCATTTTCTCTATTGATGACTATGATCTTTGGAAGATAATAATGTAGGCACACTTATCATCCATCCATGATGACATGTGGAGCATCATAGAGGAGGGTCCCTTCATCTACCTAAAGGATAACACAGATAAAGAAATCACAGCCGGGAAATCAAAGCAAATTCCCAAGACCAGATCAGAGCTGACCACTGAGGAAAGGATGTTGGTCAACCTTGACAACCGAGCCATAGATATTCTATACCAAACTCTTGATAAAGCCACAATGGTAAAAATCAAGAACTGCAAAAATGCCAAAGAAATATGGGACACATTAGCAGTAATGTGTGAGGGAACTAAGCTGATCAAAGAAAACAAATTGTTAATTGCTACTCAAAAGTTTGATAATTTCAACATGAAGAATGGAGAAACAATTGATCATGTGGATACTAGGTTCACAGAAATCATCAATGAAATCAACTCTCTCGGAAAAACCTATGGCAACCGAGAGATGCCTTTGAAAGTATTAAGGTCCCTCAATCCATAATGGGACATGAAGGCTGTATCCATGAGGGAATTAATGGATCTTAACAAAATAAATATCCAAGAGCTATTCTCAGATCTCAAGGCATTTAATTTTGAACTCCCTTGCTCATCAACTAATGACCCGGCTGAGAAAGGAATCACATTTGCAGTTGAGTCCCTTGCAAAGAACTTAGGTGAAGTCACCCCTCCAAGTCCTCTAAATTTTTTAGGAAGAAATGGCGTTCATAATGCAGAGATTCAGTAACTTCAGAAAGAATTACTCGAAATACAAAAAGAACTACAAAGAAACTACCATAAGGAACCAAAAAGCTGGGTACTCAAAGGTCGAATGCTATAACTATCATAAAACAGGGCATATCTAATATGACTGCAATGACCTCAAGAAAGATGAGTAAAACAAGGACATGGGAAAAACAGAAGACAAGAGGAAAGCTCTGATTGGAGAAGATCAGATGCTAGAGAATGTGGAATCAAGCAGTAGATTCTTATCTGATGATGATGATGATTACAACTGCTTAATGGCCAACATTGCTGATGAAGAGGTAACATCTAAACACCAAACTTCAGAACGCTTTAGCTCAGACATGTCTGAGGATGTTAATTTACACAGGTCATTAAGTCAGTTGTTAAATGATTTTGAAATTCTCAAAACGGCACATCTGGCTGCAACAGCAGAGTATATCCAACTGAAAAATGAGGAAAGTCAGCCGAAAATGACTTTGATAAACTCAGCCAGGATATAGCCAATTTCAAAAACACTCAGGCTGAAGCTGAAAGTAATATGGCCATAGCTGAAATAAATAGATTAACAGTTTTAAACAATGAAAGATCAGGTGCAATCGCTCATCCTAAGGCTGAGCTCTCAAAGCTCAGATAATTAAATGATGCTCAAGCTAAACAAATAATATAACTTAAATCATCAAAAACTTTAGAAGAACTATGCACTAACCAAGACCATTATATTTAAAATCAGGTCTTGAATATGATCCAAATGTTGCTCCTACTCTTTAAACTACATCTGTAAAAGGAGAAGCAAGTGTATAACTAGTTGAACTGAGTAGTCATAAAGGGCAGCAACCAATTCTTAAGGCTCAACAATAGTCTAGATAATCTCGGCAGCAACCAAGACAGTTTAGGCATCAGCCAAGACAGTCTACGGGGCAGCCAAGACAGTTTAGGACTAAGCTGAGAGAAAAGACTAGGCAGTGGCCAAACCAGAATCAATAACTGAAACATTTTCAACAAAATCCTTTGTACCAAAAGTTCTCTCAAACCAGCCTTCATACTTGGAGAGGTAGACCAAGGTATCAAAACTTCCAAAATGGGTGGAAACAACAAATTATAATTCAAAATTAAACAATAAACCACACCAAACGAGGTATCAATCTTACTATGTGCATAATCCAAATAAGGGAAATAGAAAAGAAAACCATGCATATCAAATGAATATCAAAATAACTATTATAATCAATTCTCCAGAAACACTACTAACCCTAAAGGACCCACTCAGATCTGGGTACCTAAATCCCTTCTTAATGATTGTAGAAGAGATGGAAGGATTACTATCAAATTACCTCAAAACCACCAATAGGAGGTGAAGAATGGTTTGTGGACTCTAGGTGCTCAAGGCATATGACAGGAAATAAGAAAATTCTATCAGACTACATTAAAGAAAGAGGCCCAGATGTAACCTTTAGAGATAGCTCATGTGGACAAACCAAAGGACATGGGAAGATGCACAGAGGAAATATTGTCATAACAAAAGTGCAGTATGTCAAAGGACTCAAGTACAATCTCCTTAGCATAAGACAGTTCTGTGATGAGAACAATCTAGTAGTTTTCACCAAATGGAAATGTATGGTGACTGACCTCCAAACTCGAGCAGTGAAACTACAAGGCTACATGAGAAGAGATATCTATGTAATAAACTGGAAAACAGGCACACTAAATGCTTGTTTTATATCAGAGACATTAGTTGAAAATGGATGGCTCTAGCACAAAAGACTAAGCCATCTGAATTTCAAATCTCTCAACAAGACAATCTCTCAAAAATTGGTAAGAGGTCTCTAAGAAGGAATATTCAAGAAGGAGACTCTATGTGATGCATGGCAAAAAGGAAAGCAGACCATAGCCTCATTCAAATATGTTCAACCTACCAATCTAACCAATAGGGTACTGGAACTACTCCACATGGATCTTTTTGGTCCTATCTTTTAAGGAAGCATGCATTAGTAGTTGTGGATGACTAGTCAAGATACAATTGAATAGTTTTTCGCTACAAGAAAGAGTTAAACTAACCAAGCTACCTGAACTTTTAAGGAGAATTCAAAATAAGAAATCCCTATCCATTATAAAGATTAGATCAGACAAAGGAGGATAATTTCTCAACAAAGCCATAACTGAATACAATGATCAAAATGGGATCCAACATGAAATCTCAGCCGCAAGACCACAACAAAATGATGTAGCTGAAAGAAGAAATAGAACTCTCAAAGAAGCAGCTAGGACAATGATTGCAGAAACTGATCTCACGAATATATTCTGGGCTGAAGCTGTCAACACATCCTGTTATACTCAGAACAGAAGCATGATTGTAGGAAGACAATGTAAAACTCACTATGAGGTTTGGAATGACATGTTACGAACTGTTGCATACTTTCATATTTTTGGTTGCAAGTGTTTCACCCACAACAATGGCAAAACACAACTGAATGATTTTGATGCTAAAACTGATGATGATATCTTTATGGGATACTCTCATTTAAACAAAACACACAGCGTATTTAACAAAAGAAAATTAATTGTAGAAGAAACACCTCATGTTATCTTTGATGAATCTACTGTCGAGTATAGGAAACAGGTGGATCAAATTGAAAAAAATCAGAAAGCCACTACTCTAGAAGAAATAATTATCAAAGACACAATTTTGATTGACTGAGCTGATGAAAATCCAACTGCAACTGCAGATCATTCAGGTTCACTAGTCTTAGCTGAACCAGTCCCAGCTGACTCAAACCCAGCTGAACCAGTCTTAGCTGACTCAAACCCAGCTGAACCAGTCTCATGTGACTCAAACCTGGCTGAACCAGACTCAACTGAAGTTCAAGCACAGATGGATATATCAAACCCTCCGGGCAATTCTTTAGGGGGAATAAACAGTGATGACCCTCAACCAAAAGAAGAACTTGAGGATGATACTCCTAAATGGTTAAAAGACCATTCCATCCAACAAATCACTGAGAACCTAACTGATGGTATCAAGAGTAGAAAATCGAAAGACCCGACAAGAATGGCCATGTTCTCATGCTTTATGTCTCAGATGGAACCAAAAACAACAGAACAAGCCCTAGATGACTACACTTGGGGGTAAATGCCATGCAAGAACAGCTAAACCAGATGGAAATGAATAATGTTGGGAGCTAGTTGATAGACCATACCACAAGAAAGTTATTGGCACCAAGTGGGTCTACAAGAACAAATGTGATGAAGATGGAGTCGTTGTTAGGAATAAAGCTAGATTAGTTGCAAAAGGATAGGCCCAATGTGAAGGAATAGATTTTGATGAAACCTATACACCAATAGCAAGATTGGAAGCAATTAGGCATTTCTTGCCTATGCAGCCTTCAAGAAATTAGAGGTGTATCAAATAGATGCGAAAAGTGTCTTCCTAAATAGAGTACTAGAAGAGGAAGTGTATGTTGAACAACCTCCTCGATTTGTCAAAGGAGACAAGGTGTACAAATTGCGAAAAGCCTTATATGGACTCAAACAGGCACCAAGAGCCTGGTATGAGACATTATCCATTTTTGTTGAGAAAAATGAATTCAGCGAAGGAAGGTGGACAAGACACTCTTCAGGATTGAACATGAAGACCATATATTACTCGTTCAAATATATGTGGATGATATCATTTTTGGATCAACTAACCCTGAATTATGTAAAAAATTCTCAAACCTTACACATGGATAATTTCAAATCAGCATGATGGGTATACTAAATTTCTTTCTTGGTTTACAAGTCAAGCAAGTTGAAACTGGCATCTTCATCAACCAAGCAAAATATACAAGGGAGATGATCAAAAGATTTGGCATGGAGTCAGCCAAGCCCTTAAGAGTTCCGATGATCACATCCCTGCACATTGACACAAATGATGAAGGCATCTCAGTGGACCCAACTCACTATAGAGATTGATTGGTTCACTACTGTACCTAACTGAAAGCATACCAGACATATCATATACAGTTGGAGTATGTGCAAGATTTCAACCCAGGCCTAAAGCATTCTCACCAGGAAGTAGCCAAAAGAATAATTCGATATCTAAAATTCACAATCATTATTGGATTATGGTATCCTAAAGATGACAACTTTGAATTATCAGGCTATTCTGATGCTGATTTTGCAGGATGTAAAATCAACAAGAAAAACACAACTGGAACATGTGAATTTCTTTGAACCAAGTTGATATCATGGTTCAACAAGAAGCAGACCTCCAACTAAATATCCACAACTGTGTTAGAATACCTAGCTACAGGCAGCTGCTGTGCTCAAATCCTATGGGTTAGACAACAGCTAAGAGACTACAACATAATAACTAATGAAGTCCTAATATAGTGTGACAACAATAGTGCAATTGCAATTATGAACAACCCAGTGCTTCACTCAAGAACAAAGCACATCGATGTCACGCATCACATTATCAGAGATCATGTGCTTAACAAATGAGTTTGAGTGGATAGAGTCAGCAATGAATATCAGATATCTGATTTATTCACCAAACCTTTGCCAAAAGAAAGATTTCTTGAACTAAGCAGAGATCTTGGATTCTTAGACTGGGAATGAAGAACCTAGATGATGCAGAGAACTCAACTAGGGATGAAGAACCTAGATGATCTGAAACTCAGCCAGGAATGAAAAACCTAGCTGAACCGATCTTAAATGGGAATGAAGAACCCAGCTGATCAAAAACTCAGTCAGGATCATAACTCTGCTGGATCAAAAGTCAAACAGTCAACCGACTAAGTCTTGAATTCCAGTAACATTATTTCTTAAAAATTACATGTGGATTATAATGCATGATTCTAAATACACCACGTACACCACTTCTACACCACGTTCTCAAATCACTATCACACATTTCCAGAAGACGAACTGCTATTTCAGTTAATTATTATTTTTAAAACCCAATTCCTAAATTGACCATTTAAAGCGGTTGAAATCAATCTACAAAAACTTATCATCTTCAAGAATCTTCCAGCAAGAACCCTAGTTTTTCTACAGCAAATCCGAACTGTTCTCTACACTAAAATACTTTCTAACTGCAGAGATGGATTCCTCAAACTACTTCAAGAATATCAACCTGAAGGTCGTCATGGAGAAGATCATCTTAAGCATCGTGGTGGACTTTATCGGACTTTTGGAGTCCAACAACACTCTCCAAATGGCGGATTGATACTAAAGATGAAGAAAAATGGTATCTACCATTACCTCTACATCAATCCCTTTAAAATCTACAAGGAAGCAGTGATATGTTTTTCAAAGAGGCCAAAGTAACTGCTCAAGGAATTCAAAGCTTGATATTTGGCGAACACATCATCATCAATCAACAAACTATAGCTGACGCCTTCGAATTGAAAAATCATAGAATAGCGATGGAGGCTCTCGAACAGAATCACCTAGATATTTGGCAGTGGATCAAATTGCCAGAACAACCAAGAAAGATGAAGAACACCGCGAAGAAATCAGACATCTTGAAGGAGTATAGATTCATGATGGACATGACCAATAAAACAGTCATGGGCATGACTGGAAGCTTTGATTAAATGTTCGCATCAAAATATACTGTGATGGGGGCAATGATGCAAAGTCAAGGAATTAGCTGGCCTGATTATATCTGCAGGGAGATAGTAAGAGAAGTGAACAAACCTAGCTGGGATAATACTAATAAGAGATTCAATAAGAAGTTAACTTTTGGACCTCAAATAAGCTGGATTTTGAAACATTTGAGAAAGGCTAAAGACAGAGAAGAAAACTTCCATAACAAAAAGTGCCTTGGACGTTTGGACCCAGCTTCATTGGAGACAGTCTCAACTCAGCAACCTGAATATAATGATGAAGAAATGCTTGTGAAAATGAAGTCAGACACATTATCATACAAGATGGCGTCTGAATATAATGATGAAGAAGTGGAATTAGTTGTAGTCACCTTACACGCATATAAGATTTCACCAATTGAACTGACCCAGCTGAACTTACTACAACTAAAATCTTCGCTGAAAAGTTAGTTCCACCTGAGAAGTTAGCTGAAGAACAACCATTTGCACCTGCCCGGCATGAAGAAGATAAAGATAGTGACAATCTTCCACTATCTGAATTTTTCAGAAAGAGAAAGTCTCCTGAAAAGGAACCCTTCATCACATTACCTGAATATCCAGCCAAAAGATTTAAAGGACTGGTTGACTACTCAACTGGGTCCTCAGATGAAGACAGATGAGGTTCCATCAATTGAGATCCCTGTCGTGATGTCCAATCCACCTGATAACCCTACTGAAGTACCAGTAGCTAAGTCAACCGAGCTGGCCTTGGTAGAAGGACAAGGAGAAGATCTCATGCATGAAGCACCACTCCCTGAACTCCCCAGCATTTCAGAAGAGGCTGAAGATGCAGAAGCAATGTCCTTAAAGAAGCTGACATACACTATAGATTCAATCTCAACGACAATAACCCATTCCATCAGCAAAGAACAACTCAAAATGGTAAGAGAGCACATCAATAAGCTTTCTATTGTTTTTGTTTATAAAGACTGGAAGAGGTTGAAGTCACTTAGCTTCAATGCTCTCAAGTAATTTGTTGATAGAAGTGGTTGGGACTACCCCTGACCACTGAGAAGCTCATTCGAGTTTTCTATAATGAAACTGAAACAAGTCTGTTATTGGATCAAAGTTGGTTCATAAATAACTTCAAATCAAATATGGACCAATTTATTATATATATTATGAAGGGTAGCACAAGGCAATAACTTTGATGAAAAAGATGAGAAAGATGAACTTGAAAAAGTAAAAATTGTTGGAGTTGTGAAGAAGTAGAAAAAGAAAAAGGATGAATAAGTTGAAGAAAACGAAGAAGTAGAAAAAAAAAGATGAAGATGAAGAAAAAGAAGAAGAAGAGGAAGAAGAAGAAGAAGAAGAAAAAGAAGAAGAAAAATGAGGAGGAAAAGGAACATGATCAAGATGACACTGATCATGATGAGGATCAGGGTGGACCTAGTCAAGATGGTGGAAGGACAGTTGCTGAATCAAATGCTGACAAGAGTCAGATAAACATGGGGAACATTCATCAGTCAAGTCACCACTGCTGAAAAATCAGCTACCTCGGAGAAACTGGCTGAAATTTCACATCAGGCACCTCTTCATCAATTACCTCTGAAGCTGGATGAACTGATCAAGAAGATGGTCGAAGATACTGTTGAAAAACTTCTGGCCACAAGAGTCAAACCACATCTGCTGAATTAAACAGCAAAATAGATTCCTTGCTCAACAAGAAGTAATCTTCCCCAGCTCCTAGCTCTGTCAGATTACCCCTTGGTATGCAAGATTTTATGACCATGGTGGAAGAACAGCTAGCATAACTCATTGATGCTGGCAAAAAGGGGGAAGCAATGAGAAGCAAATGGAAAGAGTCCCTACCTGTGATTCCTAGAAGTGCACCTCCTCCAGTCATTCATTATCCAGAAGCAAGAACTGCTGGGAATAGTGCCCTAGGACATTCGATGTGCCTAGATTTGTAACTGTCACATTTAAATAAAGTTATTTGATATCATTTATTTCTCGTTGATTATTATAATGTGTGCATGTTTTAATATTATAATAATCGAAGAATAGTTATTCACGAATAATAAGATTATTCAAATATCCCTAGTCCAAACACGTTGAGTATAGACTCAAGTGATTGATATACTAGTATAAGTTTGATTGATAATCATAGGAAGATTATGCGTATGGTACGGATCAATCTTATGGGTATTGGTTGGAGAACCAATATTGGACAGACCCGCATTGAGATCACTGCATGGAAATATCATAAGTGAATCTCAATATAACAGTATGCCAATAAATCCTTGAACCTAAGATTATCATAGAGTACAACATGATAACTACTATGCCTTGACGTAATCCAACATCATCTGAAACATGGTGATCATAAAGGTTACCGATCGAGATTAGTGGGAGTCATGTAGAGGGCAATAAATAATCGAGATGGGAATTTGTCCCTCTCTTTCGGGAGAGAGATATCTGTTGGGGCCCTCGATAAGTAGGACTGAAGGAAATGCATGACCATGTTCAAATGAAGAGTCATTTGATTCAATCAGTCTACTTAAGATCTAGAAAACATTTGAACATAAATAAGTATGACAGACTCCATGACATAGTTCAAATATGATATCGCATGACAAAGGGATTCGACACGTTAAAGGTTTAATGGACTATTAACTTATATTATTTGGGTAATCATAATGTCTTGCTAGAGGCCGCTTATGATTTATTATTTAATAAGGTATTAAATAATTGCCGACATAATATAAGCCTTTGGGTCGCACATACGACAATTATAGACAAGCAGGAATAAATAAATAAATAAATATAATATTGAATATTATATGGATTAAATAATAAGTAATATATAATATTGGATATTATATATTATATTATTTAATATATCAACTTGGAATAATTATATTTGTGAGGAGACTAAATAATATGTAATATATAATATTGGATATTATATATATTGTATTATTTAATAAGTTGAGGGGTAACTAAGCAAATACTAGTCTTGACTCTAGGGATTACTTAGTATAAATAAGAGGTCCTTGACAAGGAGATGTCATAAGAAATACACCTAAAATCGCCCCCCTCAAGAAGAAGAGAAAATCGACCTCGACCTCCTACTGTAGGAGAACGAAGTCGGTCATCTGATCTTCTTCTCTTAGTTGATCTTGATCAATAGTACAATCCTTCGAGTAAGGAATTTGTGTTGTATTATTTATCAATATTATTCGTAAGGATCTAGCAATCCGGCTTGTGGAATTGTTCGTGTGTGGATCACCAAAAAAGGAAGTAGATATTCATCTGCTTCTAGTCCGGATCTAGATCTCTTCATCGGATTAAGGTAATTCGGTTAACCCTTTTATATAGCAATTAAATTACTACATGAGTTCCTAAATTGGGATTTTATATTAATTCTTCCGCTGCGTTTTACTCTTGATTTTTGTATTTGATGCATGTAAAACCCAACAGTGGTATCGGAGCGAACTTGCAAGTAATTTAATTGTTTATGTAGAACATGTTCATGTGTAAATTATGTTCTTGATCATGTTTATAAAATAGAGATTTTATAAAATAAATTTGTTGGTTTAATTTGATTAAATCAGTTAAAAATCAATTTTCTGGATTAGTTTTGCAATAATCTGTTCCAGAATTGTTCTGGAACAGATCTGGTTCGAGACGGGTCGGATCGGGTCCAGGTCGTACCTGGACCCGCGGGTCGGTTTTAATTAGCAAAAATATTTTTGCAATACCAGGGATTTGATCCCTGGTTGTCCGCCTATACCTTCCGCCGACTTAACAACTGGGCTACAGTTATACTTTGAAAATAGTACCCGAATCTTTTACAAAAGGCATGAAGTCTATTTTAAATATGACAAATTATTTCCGCAAAACGCGGGTTTCAAACCCGCGTGGTTCTGTTTCAGAACCTCTGATCGGACCAACTGGGCTGCGGGTTAGGGCTGTTGATTTTTCACATGAATTACCTTTTAATGTCTGATTGTCAGACAGATTTATTGTTTAATAAATAGTATGTTTTAATTAATTATGTGATATTTAATTATGGTATGTTTATAGTGTATGACATGACCATAAATTGACCAATGTGACTGAATATTTTATTTCCTCATGGTTTGGTTTTACGGTCTGCGTGTCGTTTAATTATAATTGGTTTTATGGCCTTTGAGTCGTCTATTTAAATTATTTATTATTTTTACGGCCTGCGTGTTGTTTACACCTCTTGTAATTTAATTTACTAGTGTAGTATTAAATTTAATTAATGTAATTAAGACAAGAAGGACGAGACAGATGGACTCGAGGAGCCAATTGATCGCGTATGACATTCCAAGGAGTTGGGAAGATCAATGAAGACCAACTGTAACTTTTTAGATTGACCCTTATGATTTTCATGTTGGCACATGGAAATCACGTTAGGAATTATGGTCATGCTATACACGGTCCTGTGCTTTTATTATCGTGTGATGCGATGTATGTTTAAATTTATGCATGTATGTGATGCTATGTATGTTAACAAACATAGACATTTACATAGGATGCAAATCCCTCGTTAAAATTTAAATGCCGTTCAATTAAAACACCTATTAAGACTTCGATCATCTTGAGCAGGTCATGCCAAAGTTGGGTGCTTGGATTATCTTAGTAAGGTGGGATAAGTAATGGTGATACCTATATGTTTTAATGAACTAAGAATTTAAAAGAGTTTTGAACCTTAAGGCATAAGATGGGATTGTAACATGCTTGGGCATAAGATGCCAAATCCCATCAATATAATCAAAAAGTTACATATGATGTAATCGATAAAGAGTTATCCATCTAAAGTAGCTCAATTCCAGGCGTCATCCAAACTGAGTTTAGAATTGTGCAAAATAGGGTCTTTGCCCACTAAAATTACAAATGTTGTAAAATTGAGGGTACTTTGTTCTAGTGGGAGTATTTTTCGAGAAATAAAATAATGTGACTAAATACTTTGCATATTGAATTTTGTTGATAGTAGAATGGCATCAAACAACACGTCCACCATTTCATTGCGATCCATCCTTGAGAAGGACAAGCTCAAAGAAAACGGCAGTAACTATCTAGATTGGATCCGAAGCTTGAAAATAGTTCTCAAGCAAAAAAGAAAGTTGTACGTTCTTGAGGAAGAAATTCCCAATGAGCCTGCTGACAATGCAAACAAAGTAACAAAATACAAAGGGAAGAAACATTGTGATGATTCCATTGATGTTAGTTGTCTTATGTTGGCTACCATTTGTCCAGAACTTCAGAAGAATCTGGAAGAAATGGAAGCTTATGAACTTAATGCTCACCTCAAGGAAACTTTCTCGAAGTATTCTAGGCAAGAAAGGTATGAGACCTTTCAAGCCTTGTATGCTTGCAAGATGGTTGAGGGGACATCTGTCAGTGCTCATGTACTCAAGATGAAATGATATATTGATCATCTTGATTAGCTTGGTTTTCCACTTTCTAAGGAGCACTCCACGGATGTGATCCTAAACTCATTACCCGATAGTTTCGGTCAGTTTATAATGAACTATAATATGAATGAGATGGAGAAGTCCATTGCTGAGCAGCATGGGATGCTTAAAACGGCTGAGCAGAATATAAAGAAGAAACCAGGCCACATGCTGATGGTCAGCAAAGGGAAGTCCTTCAAGAACAAATGCAAGGGCAAGGGTAAGGCAAAAGTTGCCAAATCTAAAGACTCTACTAAGCCAGTTTTCAAGGCTAAAGCTCCCAAATATGGAAATTGCCATCATTGCAATAAATCAGGACACTGGAAAAGAAATTGCAAGGTTTGCTTGGAAGAGCTAAAGCGTACCAAGGGTAGTGAGACTGCCACGGGTATATTTGTTATAGAAGTTAACTTATCTACTTCTAACTCCTGGGTATTGGATACTGGATGTGGATCTCACATTTGTACAAATGTGCAGGGGTTGAGAAGCAGTAGAGAGCTGAAGAAAGGGGTAGTGGATCTAAGAGTCGGTAATGGAGCAAGAGTTGCTTCACTAGCTGTAGGAACTTATGATTTAGTTTTACCCAATGGGCTTTTGTTAGATTTGAACAATTGATATTATGTTCCTGCTATAAATAGGAATATTATTTCAGTTTCGACATTAGATTGTGAAGGTTACAGTTTTCTTATTAAGAATAAGATTATTTGTATTTTCTTTGATGACTTGCTTTATGGTACTGCAAAGTTATATACTGGACTTTACAATATTGATCTAGATGAGTCCGACACTTTGGAAGTCTATAACATTGCATCCAAGAAATCTAAGCTCAATGATTCTAATCCGACTTACTTATGGCAGTGTCGACTTGGTCACATAAATGAGAAACGCATTTCTAAACTCCATAATGATGAACTTTTAGACTCTTTTTTACTATGAATCATATGGGACGTGCGAATCTCGTTTATTGGGCAACATGATGAAGAATCCTTTCACCGGTCATGGAGAAAGGGCTAGTTAATTATTAGGCCTAATACATACCGATGTATGCAGACCTCTTAGAACTCATGCCAGAGGCGGATACCAATACTTCAAAACATTTATCGATGATTTTAGACGGTACGGATATGTTTATCTTATGAAGCATAAACACAGAACTTTTTAAATGTTCAAAATATTTAAAAATGAAGTACAGAATCAACTTGGCAAGACAAGAAAAGCTATTCGATCAAATCGAGGTGGCGAATACTGGAGCCAAGAATTCAACGATCATCTTAGGAGTTGTGGGATTGTCTCACAACTTACTTCTCTTGGAACACCACAACATAATGGTGTGTCTGAGAGGAGGAATCGAACTTTATTAGATATGGTTCGATCAATGATGAGTCAAACAGAGCTTCCATTATCATTTTGGGGCCACGCCTTAGAAACAGCAGCATTCACCCTTAACCATGTTCCATCTAAAGCAGTTGAAAAGACACCATTTGAGAAATAGATTGGTAAGAGACCAAACTTGTATTTTCTAAAGATATGGGGTCGCGAAGCGTTTGTAAGATGCCAAGTATTTGAAAAACTAGCAGCCAGATCTTAAAGATGTTAATTTGTGGGATATCCTAAGGAAACTAAAGGATATTACTTTTATAAGCCCACAGAGAACAAAGTATTTGTTGCTCGAAATGCTGTATTCTTGGAAAGGGAATTTATTTCCAAAAGAGAGTGGTAGAAGAGTAATTCTCGAGGAAACTCGAGAACCACAAGAAGATATCGCTTCACCGATGGAAATTGAGCAAGCTCAACAATCAGTTGAAGAGCCAGTTCAAATTACACAAGTCCCTCGCATATCTGATAGGATGCGACATGAACCTGAGAGATATGGGTATCTCGTAACAGAGGATGATGACTCATCGCTCATAGATTATGAGCCTAGTATCTATACAGAAGCTGCTTCAGGACCAGAGTCCGAGGAATGGCTAGAAGCCATGAAGTCAGAGATGCAGTCCATGTATGACAATCAAGTTTGTAATTTGATAGATCCACCTGAGGGTGTTAAAACCATTGGGTGCAAATGGGTCTAAAAAAAGAAGAAAGACATGGACGATAATCTGAAAGCCTATAAAGCTAGACTAGTGGCAAAAAATTATACAGATTCATGGTGTTGACTATGATGATACTTTTTCGCCAGTAGTCATGCTTAAATCAATTAGAATTTGATTTGCCATTGCCGCATACTATGATTATGAAATATGACAAATGGATGTCAAAACAACATTCCTTAATGGAAACTTACTCGAGGATGTGTACATGACACAACCTGAGGGTTTTGTTCATCCATAAAATTTTAAAAAGGTTTGTAAGCTTCAAAGATCCATTTATGGGTTGAAGCAGGCTTTTTGGAGCTGGAATCTTTGTTTTGATGAAACTGTCAAAGAGTTTGGGTTCATTCAAAATGAATATGAACCATGTGTGTACAAGAAGGTTAGTGGGAGCATAGTTGTTTTCTTAGTCTTATATGTAGATGACATATTACTCATTAGAAATGACATACCCACCTTGCAGACAGTCAAGACTTGGTTGGGAAGTTGTTTCTCAATGAAAGACTTAGGAAAAACTGCTTACATTCTTGGAATTAAAATCTATACAGATAGATCAAAGAGAATGATTGGTCTGAGTCAATGTACCTACATAACAAAATATTGAAGAGGTTCAATATGCAAGACTCCAAGAGAGGACTCTTGCCAATGTCACATGGCATTCATCTGAGTATGACTCAGAGTCCTTCGACTCCTGATGAGCGAGCCCGCATGAGCAAGATTCCATATGCTTCGGCCATTGGATCGATCATGTATGCCATGATTTGTACTCGACCAGATGTAGCGTTTGCCCTTAGCATGACAAGTCGATACCAATCAAATCCAGGTGAAAGTCACTGGATAGCAGTGAAAACTATCCTAAAGTACTTAAGAAGAACTAAGGATGCTTTCCTAATTTATGGAGGGGTGGGAAACGAGCTGGCTGTAAATGGTTACGCCGATGCAAGTTTTGAAACCGATAGAGACGATTTTAAGTCACAAAATGGTTATGTGTTTGTATTGAATGGAGGTGATGTGAGTTGGAAGAGTTCCAAGCAAAGTACAGTTGCTGATTCTGTAACAGAAGCTGAGTACCTGGCAGCATCGGATGCAGCTAAGGAAGCCGTATGGATCAAGAAGTTCGTTACCTAACTAAGAGTGTTACCGACCATCCAGGGTCCCATAAGCCTTTATTGTGACAATAATGGTGCTATTGTGCAAGATAAAGAGCTTAGGTACCATTATAATTCCAAACATATACTCAGAAAATATCACTTAGTCAGAGAAATCGTCAGACGAGGAGATATTACAATATGCAAAGTAGCAACGGAAGAGAATGTTGCAGATCCACTTACCAAGCCTCTCTCACAAGGAAAGCATGTTGAGCATGTTAGATAGATAGGACTAAAAGTCATGAATGAATGGTCCTAGTGCAAGTGGGAGATTGTTGGGAATAGTTCCCTAGGACATTCAATGTGCCTAGATTTGTAATTGTCATATTTAAATAAAGTTATTTGATACTCCCTCCGTCCCACATGAGTTTTCACACTTGCCTTATTCGTCCGTCCCACATAAGTTTACACACCCATAAACGGTAAAAAAGTTTCTTTTTAACACCCTCACTATACACAATTATTTACACAATTGTCATTACCTTTTCAACTCAATTAACACACTTTTTCTTTTTCTCTTACTTCACTTACACATGAGTTACCTTTTATACCCTCCCTTTAAATTGGTCAACCCTTCAAAAACTGCATTTTCTTAATCTCCGTGCCCAGTCAGCTGTGCAGACTGCTTTGTGATGGAGGGAGTATCATTTATTTCTCGCTGATTATTATAATGTGTGCATATTTTAATATTATAATAATTGAATAATAGTTATTCACAAATAATAAGATTATTCAAATATCCCTGGTCCAATCACGTTGAGTATAGACTTAAGTGATTGATATACTAGTATAAGTTTGATTGATAATCATAGGATGATTATGCGTATGGTACGGATCAATCTTATGGGTATTGGTTGGAGAACCAATACTGGACAGACCCACATTGATATCACTGCATGGAAATGTCATAAGTGAATCTTAATATAACAGTATGTCAATAAATCCTTGAACTTGAGATTATCATAGAGTCCAACATGATAACTACTATGCCTGGACGTAATCCAACGTCATCTGAAACATGGTGATCATAAAGGTTAGCGATCGGGATTAGTGGGAGTCATGTAGAGGGCAATAAATAATCAAGATGGGAATTTATCCCTCTCTTTCGGGAGAGAGATATCTGCTGGGGCCCTCGATAAGTAGGACTGAAGGAAATGCATGGCCATGCTCAAATGAAGAGTCATTTGATTCAATCAGTCTATTTAAGATCGAGAAAGCATTTGAACATAAATAAGTATGACAGACTCTATGACTTAGTTCAAATATGATACCGCGTGACAAAGGGATTTGACACGTTAAAGGTTTAATGGACTATTAACTTATATTATTTGGGTAATCATAATGTCTTGCTAGAGGCCGCTTATGATTTATTATTTAATAAGGTATTAAATAATTGCCAACATAATATAAGCCTTTGGGTCGCACGTACGACAATTATAGACAAGCAGGAATATATAAATAAATATAATATTGGATATTATATGGATTAAATAATAAGTAATATATAATATTGGATATTATATATTATATTATTTAATATATCAACTGGAAATAATAAATATAATATTGGATACTATATTTGTGAGGAGATTAAATAATAAGTAACATATATAATATTAGATAATATATATATTGTATTATTTAATAAGTTGTGGGGTAACTAAGCAAATACTAGAGTCTTGACTCTAGGGATTATTTAGTATAAATAAGAGATCCATGACATGGAGTTGTCATAAGAAATACACCTAAAATCGCCCCCTCAAGAAGAAGAGAAAATCGGCCTCCACCTCCTACTGTTGGAGAATGAAGTCGGTCATCTGATCTTTTTCCCTTAGTTGATCTTGATCAATAGTACAATCATTAAAATAAGGAATTTATGTTGTACTATTTATCAATATCATTCGTAAAGATCTAGCAATTCGTCTTGTGGAATTATTCAGTGTGGATCACCCATAGAGGAAGACGATATTCATCTGCTTCTAGTCCGGATCTAGATCTGTTCATCGGATTGAGGTAATTCGGTTAACCCTTTTATATAGCAATTAAATTACTGAATGAGATCCTAAATTGGGTTTTTAGATTAATTCTTCCGCTGCATTTTACTCTTGATTTTTGTATTTGATGCATGAAAAACCCAACAAGAACAACTCCCAGAAGCTCAAAAGAAAAAACTCATGAGGATCAGGACCTCCTGCAAAGAAGAGGAAAACAATAAAACACTGTTCAACCACTCAGATGGGAGGGAAAGAGTTCTATTTTGTGGAGGAGTTTAAACCAGAGGAAGTTGTACCTATGTGGAGAACATCCAAGAAACAATTCATAGGGAAGTATTGCATCTTGAAAATACTTCAAGACCCTGATTGTACCCCACAACAAATTTTCATTGCTTACATGGAGCTCAATTGGCCGAACTTGTGGGAAATCCTGAAGAAATATGCTGAAGAGGAATTTGATGCATATTCAATGATCCCCTCATTCAGACCACAAGAAGCCCCTACTGAAGTAAAGGGAAGCTGGACGATAATGCTCTTCAGGAGGAAATAAGAGAAGTATGCATCAAAAACAAATATACGTCTTCCGAAGACCAAGAGTTTGCTTCAACAGTTATAAAGAAGAAATATGGGCTGATTCCAGTCATGGAAAAACCCATTAGAGCAAAACCCTTAAAATCACTGCCTCCAATGAAGTCCAGAGGAGGAGGAAGAAGGGGCTGAATGTTTAAAGTTTGTTGTTGTATCACACACTTGTAATCTGTTTTTCGTTTAAATTCATTCAAGGACTGTAATGTAATAAACAGAAGTGAAAAGTATATACAGTCAACCTGAATGACAATTCCCAGTTGTCTCAAACGGACTAAACTTTATTTTTTATGTGTGATGACTCATTTACAATGAACAAGCATTAAGTTTTGCCATCATCATAATAGGGGGAATTTGTTAGGAATACATCTAGGATTTTGATGATGTCATTCCTGTATTCTAAGTTTAATTCAAAGGTAATGTTCTAAGTATTTGGCATTGTAAAGAAGAACCAAATAAGTATCTTCTATAGGCTATTAATACGTTAGACTAAGGATTTGTCAGCTAAGTCCGTTCAGCTGAGTATCGCTAAGTCAGAATATCAGCTGTGTATCGCTAAGTCTGAATATCAGCTTAGTGTCGCAAAGTCTGAATATCAACTGAGTATCGCCAAGTCTGAATATCAGCTGAGTATCATCAAGTCATAATATTATCTGAGCATCGCCAAGTCAGAATATCAGCTGAGTATCCCATATCAGTTGAGTATCATCAAGTTAGAATATTAGTTGAGTTTGGCAAAGATAGAATGTCAGTTGAGTATAGATAAGACAGAATATCAGTTGAGTTTATCCAAGATAAAATATCAGCTAACTATGGAAGTCAAAATACTTGGACAAACTTCAACAAGTACTAATCAGCTATGCGCACATCAGCAAACGTTGAAAAGTCACATGAAGACGTAAATAAATCCAAGGAGACAATATGAATAATTCTCACAAGTTGAGGAATAAAATATTTCTCGAGATTTGCGCCCGGAAGAATTCGTATTATGGAAATTAAGGAAAACATCGCAAATAACTTCATATCTTCAAAAGGGGAGATTTGAAAAAGCAACAAGCCGTGCAAAGGGATAAAATGTTAAACAAATAAGTTTCTCTCCAATGGACTAATTTGTTAAAAGGACGCAACAACTATGAAGAGCTAAAAAAACTTACTATAAATATATGAAGAACTCTTGAGCAGAAGTACGAGGCGATTTACACATACAAGAAATCAAAGCAATCAAAAAGCAATACCAGCTACAAATATAGCATCGTGAAGAGCAAATATCATAAGAATCAAATACTGAGAAGCTTTTAGAAGTTGGAGAAGACAAACACTCGTGTCTTAAAGTTTTGAGTATGGGGTACTTTCTTGGACGAGTTTCTTGAAAATAAAAGGTTGTGAGGCATCCACGGGTTCTTGATTGGAAGGTGATAGACAACTTGAGAGTTTCTGAGGCATCCATAGGTTCTCGATCAAGAGGTGACATGCAACCAAAGGGAAGTAGTTACAACGGCCACGGGTTTTCACTGGTTGGAAGCTGCTGTAACTAAATTCATTGTAACCACCAAAAGTTATAATGAATTTATCTCCAAGTGGATTGGAGAAAAGCGGACTAGTAGAGGATTACCCCATCTATGAATCCATTATAAGTATTGTGTTGTTTATTATTTTAAGCATCATACTTAATAGCTGCATCCGTCTTTAATTGTTGCATTAAAAGTCAGCTAAGTGTTCCACATAACATTTATCAGCTGATTTCTAAGTTGTACCTTGCTGAGATTTTAACAAGATCAGCTAAGTTCACCTAGCTACATTTATAACAGCTGAGTTTCTTAAACCAGCTAATTCAGCAAAGTGATTTTAAAAGTCTATTCACCCCTTAGACTTTTAACATACGTACTTGTGACTTACAATGTAGTCTGTTTGAGCTTAACATCGTGTGCTGCCGTCGAACCGTGGAACCTATGGTAGTAAGACTTCTTGAGCTCTTCTAGTGCTTTATCGTTTTCATTTATATGTGATAGCTCGAATTTCTTAGATTGCATAGTTATGAATTGTCCTGATATTTCGAACTCTTCTTATTCTTTAGTATGTTGAGAGGTCGTGGTGGACGTGGTCACGATAGAGGTTGTGGATGTGGTACCGTGGAAAAGGTTCTGAGGCCGAAACTGTGTTCCATCTGACATTGAGTCGAGACAAATGATTTTAAAAGAAGCACATACTGCACCATACTCTATTCACCCCAGAACTAGGAAAATGTACAAGGATGTGATGAGTAATTTGTGGTGGAGTAATTTGAAGAAGGATGTTAGCTAGTTTGTATCTAGATGTTTGAAGCAGGTCAAGATAGAGCATCAACGGACGGCATGGTTATTGAGACCACTTCCTATACCCGAATGGAAGTGGGAAGACATATGATGGACTTTATCACTAGCATGCCAATAACCCGGACTGGGATGAACATGATTTGGGTAATTTTCGACCCACTAACCAAATCGGCTCATTTTATAGGTATTAAGGATACTTGGGGACCTGAGAGGCTAGCTCGAGTATTTATCGTGGAAATTGTGAGACTTCACGGAACACCTAAGAGCATCGTTTTCGATCGAGATGGTCGATTTATATCGCATTTCTGGTAATTTGTTCACCGAGGATGGGCACTGAGCTGAGGCTTAGTACATCTTATCATCCACAGATTGATGGACAGCCAGAGCAGACGATCCAGAATCTTGAGGACATGTTGAGGGCATGTGCTCTATATTGAAGCTCGATTAGGAGTCACATTGGACACTTATTGAATTCATGTGTAATAATAGTTGGCACGCTTTAATTAAAATTGCACCTTTTGAGGCGCTCTATGGGAGACGTTGTAGGTCACCACTATATTGGAACGATTCATCCGAATTGATAGGGTCAGAGACAAATATGCTAGTTGAGACAAGAGAGAAGGTTGCTCTGATTCGTAATAGACTGTTGGCTGCCCAGAGTAGACCGAAGTCGTATGATGATATTCAACATCGACCATTGGAGTTTGAATTCGGATATCACGTCCTAATGAAGGTGTCTCCGACTCTAGGAGTCTACTGCTTCAGTCGGAAAGGTAAACTTAGTCCGAGATACATAGCACCATTTGAGATTTTAGAGCGAGTTGGAGATCTTGCACACCGATTGGGTTTACCGCCATCCTTGAGCCATTTGAATAATGTGTTTGATGTTTCTCAGTTGAGGAAATATGTTTCGAATCCAAGCCACATTATCGACTACATAGAGATCGAAGTGGGGACTGACATTACCTTCGAGGAGAAATCGATCCAGATTGTTGAGTATCGGGTTAAAAAGCTTAGGCCTAAAACCATCCCTTTGGTTAAACAACTTAAGCATAACCGTTTCAATATTTGGTAAATATCTTGTTCTGCACTTTTTGCCATCCGAACGAGTTTATGGGACTATTTTATTGAAATCCATATATTAATGTGACTTTTCCATGTTTGGGTTTATTCTTGTAAACTTTGTCCAAATTGTGACTTCGTTGTTCCTACTGGTCCGTTTTACATTTGGACGTATTATGCATTGGTGTGTTTTCGTTCGATTCTAAATTGTGATTTTTGAAAATTCGGACTGTTTTGTAATTTTCCAAAGTTTTGAGTATTTGACCTCGTATTCGTTTTCCATTCAATTGAGTGGTCGGAATCACATATTTGGTTGGTGATTGAACTCATTGTTGGGAACTCTTCATAAGCTCTTCGTTGTTGTTGTTGTTGTTAACCTTCAAGGTGTACAATATTCGAATCATACTCGGCATGTCTGAGGCAACACTATTGTACTGCTGAAAAGAAGGATTAGCGCATGCTAAACCACATGTTAGCGCGGGTTAGGTTGCAACATTAGTCCATGTTATATTTTTCAGGTCATTAGCGCGGGTTAATGCACTGGTTAGCGCACACTATCGGACAGTAACCAGATCACTATACTTTTTAGGTCCGTTAGCGCATGCTAACTGTGTAAGTATATGGGCGCGGACAGAACAATATATTTTTCAGGCCTGTTGGCGCATGCTAAATGGAATGTTAGCGCATGCTAATTGGGAACATTATAAGCGCGGACAACAATTTTTATTTTGGTGTTGTTCCCATTTCATATCCAAACCGAGGAGAGGCGATGGGTAGCGACCCTTAGGGCGATTTTTAGACTTTGAAACACCTAGTTATCATCCATCATCATCATCATCATCATCATCATCATCATCAAGGGTTTGGTGTATATAAACAACATCAAATCATCATTTATCAAGGTAATTTCTTAGAACCCAACTTTTGGGAAATTGGGGTTTTTGTGTAGTTTTGCCCTCTTAGCCCGATTTGATCCAGATTGTTATTATAATCTTTACAGTGTGATTATCCTCTATCATATTTTTGTGATTCTATGGTATAATTGTTGTTATTACTTCAAGAGTTTGATTTTGAAGAAAACTATGCCTTCATTGTGTTCAATGAACGTATATGCGGGGGTTTTGGGTGTTTCTAGTTGACTCTAGCATATATTTATTGGTTAAATATTGATATATGCATAGGGTCGAGTAATTTGTGAAGAGCTCAGACCAAAAGTCATCCTAGCCGTTGTTTTTATCATAGTATACCAATCAAGGCAAGTACACTGTTGCGATAATTTTATTACTTGCCTTCTATGATCAAAATGTGATTTTTTGTGTGTGTGAGATTATCCACTCGGGGAAGGTTCGATGGGACCTCCAAGGAACGGTACTTTGGGGACAAGTCAGGATGCGTATTCTCATTCGGGGATGGTTCGACAGGACCCATAGGGACTTGGCTAAGGCGCCTTATCACGAGAATTACCTTTGAGAGGTTTTAAGTTCGGATATTCCGGAATATCATGTGGAAAATGTTTGAGAATTTTTGAAATGCTTGTAGCTTAATGTATTGTAATATTGTACTTATACTAAGAAATTCCAGCTGCTAACCCCTTAAAAGGAGGAAATGCCTTTTATGCATTTCACTTGATCATTCAATCAAGGAGCCTACACGTGGTGCACACGAAGCTGGAGGGCACTCATGGTGTTAAAAGCTCAAGTAGGTCGTTTGAATGTCTAAACATTTCTTTGAACTCAAACATTTTAATTATTTTGCATATGGTCATGGAAGTCCCCTGCGTGGGCAAATGGAGTATTTCGAATTCTGTTTAGAGTGTGTTAAATTCATATATTTTGACCGAGGCCACGACCTAACATTCATTTACACATTGTATTAATGGTATATTGGTTAATAAGTATGTTTGGTGTTAGCTTGGTAGACATTGTGACGAGTTCTATGGCGTGTGACAACCCGAACCAAATTTGGAGTGTTACATTTATGGTATCAGATCCAGGTTGTAAACACCTAAGCTGTTGGTTATTGGGACTGTCAAGTTGTAAGAGTCACGTAGTCTATTTGAGCTTAACATCGTGTGCTGCCGTCGAACCGTGCCACCTATGGTAGTAAGACTTCTTGAAATCTTCTAGTGCTTTATCATTTTCATTTATATGTGATAGCTCGATTTCATTAGATTGTATTGTTATGAATTGTCCTGATATTTACAACTCTTCTTAGACCTTGTGACGGGTTCTACGGCGCGTGACAACCCAAACTGAATTTAGGGTTTACAGGGAAGGGATGGGTCATTTATGGTTAAAATCCAGATGGTCGAACCACTTAGCACGTGAATCAAACCCTCGGGTGTTTAGTCCGTTAGATACATCTTGGTACGTTTCAAATTTATTTACATAATAATTAATATAATTAATTAATATATTAATTTCTATTTCTCTAAAAAAATAATTATTTATAAATTAAATTAATTAACTAGTAATTTATTGTATTCACCAGACCGAATCAATTTGTCCGATAAATTAACTTAGACATAAAATGTCCAATATTTATGAAGAGGGAATAAGCTCCATTTTATTCATCATCTATCCTGTTTGCGGGACTCTGTAGGTTCGTCTAAGTCAGAAATGGGACGAACCAGAGAGAGTGAGTAACACCTAACTAGTCCCGTCACTCACACTGTAACCCAACTAAGAACGAAGGATAAGGATCATTCTAAAACCTTTTCTGTTATGGATATCGTATATGTATAAACCCTTCAATGAGATGTTCTGATCAAGTATTAGGGTGACGACAAAGTCCAACCCTATTCTAACTTGATGTTGTGCATGTGTTGGTGCTGTTGGGATAAATTCTCTTGTAGTTCTGATAAGTGCAGCATCCTACAACCGTCTTCATATAGTGCTCAAGGCCAATCCTCCTAGCATTTTGACCGAGTTGGTTACAGCATAAACGTTGTATGAATTTTATTTAGGAAAAGTAAAATGCAATCCGGTAGGAAGTTACGTAGACTTTAAACCCTTATGAGATAAGTCGTTCTTTATTGACAAAATATTAACGATTTTAAAGTGCATTCAATGCTGATGGAGATAACATTTAATGAGGCCGAAGTCCGTGGACTGCAGAGCATTTAATGAATACCAAAAGAATATTTGAAGCATTTAATGTTGACACTTTAATTCAAACATTCGTCAGCTGCCAATCTGAAGGGTTCACATCTCACCAACCGGCCAACAGCTACATTTATAACGGATCTATTTCTGAGGTTATAAATAGCCCAATCCTGAGAGGGCCTGCTCACTCACTAATGAAGCAAGTGATTAACTGATCAACCGAGCAATTTGCGAGTTCATATTAAGAGCAAATACTCTCTTCAAGCCTACTACGCCATTATTACTGAAGAGATAGTTAGTCCTCAACAAGTGAACATCACATTATAGCAAGGATCTTAGTCGCCTACAACTGTTGTTTGAATAATTGCACTACCTTATTTGACGTTGAGTAACTTAATATTGTGTGGACTAACAACGATACCTTCTCAGTTATGCGGGACGAATAGTGTTCAGAATGAAGCTTCAATCTGTGTGAGAAGAATTCAGAGTTCAAGGAGCCTACAACCAATCTCTGTGAATGGCTTGAGCTACAGCCAGGCGTATCAATCTATGTGAAAGATACAGTGACTTGTTTAGTAAAGATCATCGAGTTGTGCACATCTTCATTATAATAAACTTTCCTCTTGTGTGTAGAACATGTGGATGTATAGGACATTTCCTAGAACCACATTACATCTTGTGTTATTACTTGCTTTATTTACTTCCTGCTTACTGCCTGTGATTTTAATATACTCACTCTATAAAACTCTGTGAGCACTAAGCTAACTGGAGATCATTTAGTTGATGTAGTCACAACAACTTGCACACAACTACGACCAATCCATCAAGCTGTCATAGGGACAAAGTGGGTATCTAGGAACAAGAAGGATGAGAATGGAGTAGTTATTTGAAATAAGTCCAGACTAGTGGCCCAAGGCTACAAACAGGAGGAGGGCATTAATTATGATGAAATATTTAGCCTTGTAGCCAGACTAGAAGCTATCAGGATCTTCCTAGCATTTGAATCTTACAAAAACTTCATTGTATATCAAATGGATGTTAAGAGTGCATTCTTGAATAGCGATCAAGCTGAAGAGGTGTATGTCGAGCAACCCCTGGGTTTGCGAGCCCTGAGAACAGAGTTCTACTCCATAAGATTAGAAAACCACTATATGGGCTTAACTAGGCTCCAAGAGCCTTGTATGAAGCCTGAAACCATGTCACTATATCTCATCAACAACGGTTTCGAGAAAGGTGTTGTCGACGGAACAATTTTCAAAATTCAGGAAGGTGATGACCTTCTTATGGTTCAAATATATGTCGATGATATTATATTATGTTCTTCTAACCAAGATATATGTAAGAAGTTCTCTCATCTCATGCAAAGTAAATTTTAAATGAGTATGATGGGAGAACTTAGTTATTTCCTAGGGTTACAGGTCAAATAGTTGCCTACAAATATATTTATCAACCCAGATAAATACAGTAAGGAGTTGCTCAACAAGTTTGGGATGAACTCCTCAAAGTCATCATCAGCCCCCATGAGCAGTTCCACACAAATAAGCACGAACGAAACTGGAAAGCCAGTGGAGCTTATAGGCTTACTCCTATACCTATCAACCAGCAGGCCCGCCCAATATTTAATTTACTGTATAGTGTGTGCACAATATCAAGTTACACCTAAAGAGTCACACTTCACCACAACGAAACGAATCCTTAAGTTTATATTAATGGAATAATCAATGTAGGATGTGGTATCCTAAAGTAGAAGATTCGATTTGGTAGGCTACAGCGACTCGGATCACGGAAGCTGCAAGTTGGATAGGAAGCGTGCGAGTGGAACTTGTCACCGCCTTGGACCAAGATTGTATCATGGTTCAATAAGAAGCAATTTGCCAACTCGCTTTCTAAAGTTGATTCAGAATATGATGCTGCTGGAAGCTACTGTGTGCAGATCATATGGATGCAGCAACAACTACACGACTACGACAGTATGAGTGCAGTCGCAATCACTCACATTCCCGTATTGCACTCAAGGACTAAACACATTGAAATGAAACATCACTTAATTACAAATCATGTGGAGAACAAGGATGTTCTGGTCGAGAAAGTCCACACAGATATCCATATCATCCCATCTTCACAAACCCTCTTAGCACTAAAAGATTCTGTATGCTCCGCCCGGAATTGAGAATGCTACATCTCGTTAAACCCCTATAAGTCTTTATTTTAGTATTCATTAATTGAGGAGGAATGATTAAGACCCGTGAATACGATATCCATACTTGTTAAATGTACACACAGACTCACAAGTAATACCTTCACTGTAAGAAGAAGTGGGTACAATTACCTTCCTACAGCTGTAGTGTGTATTAGTCAAGGGAGAACATTTTAAAACTCTTCAATACAACATTAGTCATCAATTGCTATAAGAATTTAATCATGTATGTACCAATTAAGTGGGAATTTTGTATTTTTGTGGATACAACAAATATACAGTAGGATTTTAATTAATATTTTAATCGTATCAATTCCATACACTTTACCTTTTCAAAATCGCATTTAGTCCATGTGCTCTGTCTGAATTCAAAACTATCTTATATTTACTATTGGAAGAACACCTGGACTTTAAAACCTTGAAAGCCGTGATTTAAATAATTTAAACCGCCTAAACATGCAATAGTAGATGTTGTAATGTGTCAGAGGTGGGACCGGCATTAACTTTCAAAATTGATGGATAAAACATACCACTTATGTCGTGTTCCATCCTGTATGTTCATTAAAAAAAACATTCTTATCCATTAAATATGACTGTTCACTGTAACCTAGACTTCTAGCACCTATAAAAGGGCAAGTATGCTGACCTAAAGACTTTTTACTATTTTTTGCAATAGTACGAGCCTACAACATACAGAGCTTATATACTTGCGATTTCCTAGATTTTTTTCTTCCCTTCTTCAAATACTTTCAGTGGCATCTTCTCAAACATCATCTGAAACCATGAAGAAAAAGGACTTTGTGATCGACGACAGGATCTTTGGCAGATCCGTCCTTCAAGAGCTGACTATATCAGAGTCAGAGAATATGAATGCGATGAACACGATTGTTACTCATGTAAAACAACAAGGGTTGTACAGGATGGAAATCCTACACTCTGAGAATTATGATGAATCTATAGTCGATGAATTCTATCTCGATGTTGTGTTTTTGTACGAGTGAGGCAAGAAAGGCTCGTCGGTGACTACTATTCTGAGCGCTATGCAAGACAGGTAGATCTTCATCACACAAGAGTTGCCGAAGAAGTTGTACAAAATTCCTTGATGGCCTCACACTTGAGGAATTGGATAATTACGGAGATGATCTCATCGACTCCTAGTAGAAATTGTTCATTGGCAACCCTAATGCCGTGAACCCCCATCTTTCTTGCCATAAGAAAAATTTGACTCTGTCTTACTTCTATTTGCATGAGTTTCGCGGCAGGGTTATTTTAAACGACACTGGAGTATTTGAAGTTTTTAACAGTATGTATTTTAGGATGATGGTGGCAATAATGCGGTGCAAGAAGGTCAATTGGTGCCAAGTTGGTTTCAACGTCTCTGGGAGGAAGTTGTGAAGCTGGATACTGCCATGAAGTCTTTTGGTCCAATAGTCTACTTCTGCAAAGACGATTCTATCCGGAAAGTTTCTGGTGGAACCAAGCCCATCATGTACAACAAAAAAAGAACCATTGAAAAAAGGCCTGATATAAACTCCATACCGAAGTCGAGTGATCCTTGAGACGTCAGTGGTCAAGCTACAAAGTACAAAGCTAAAGAAGAGGAAGAAAAAGGTTGTGAGTAAGAAGAGAAGTGTTCCCGACAGCATCTCACCTACAACTATCGAGAAGAAGAAAAAACACAAGTATCACAAGGAGACTGCAAAATCGGAAGGTGCTCCTACAACTCCTCAACAGGCTACAGTGGCCCCTAAGGTTCCACCTACTGAACCTATTCCTATAGCTCCCTTGACGACTGCAGAAGTCCATAAGGATGTTCTGTTGGGAATAGTGCCCTAGGACATTTGATGTGCCTAGATTTGTAATTATCACATTTAAATAAAATTATTTCATATTATCTATTTCTCGTTGATTATTATAATGTGTACATGTTTTAATATTATAATAATCGAATAATAGTTATTCACGAAGAATAAGATTATTCATATGTCCCTGATTCAATTACGTAGAGTAAAGACTCAATTGATTAATATACTAGTATAAGTTTGATTGATAATCATTGGATGGTTATGCGTATGATACGGATCAAACGTACAAGTATTCATTGGAGAATGTAATACTAGACAGAAGCGCATTGAGATCATTGCATGGAAATGTCATAATTCAATCTCAATATCATAGTATGTCAATAAATTCTTGAATCTGAGATTATCATAGAGTCCAACATGATAACTGGTATACATTGACGTAATCCAACATCATTTGAGACATGGTGATCATAAAGGTTAGCGATTGGGATTAGTTGGAGTCATGTAGCTGGCAATGAATAATCAAGATGGGGATTTGTTCTTCTCTTTCGGGAGAGATATCTATTGGGCCCCTCGATAAGTAGGACAGGAGGAAATGCATGGCCATGCTCAAACAAAGTCATTTGATTCGATCAGGAGCTCTGGGAGGTAAAATTCCCTACTTAAGTGCAAATAGCGAATTAATGTACTCGTCTCAATTACACAACCTGATATCACACCTCAGTTAAATCGCCGACTAGATTTAAATTCAGCATTGACTCAACATTATTGGAATGGTAATCAAGAATATCTTCTGACACCTTAAACGAAACCATTGACTTAGCAGGCAAAAGAAGATGCTTACGAAAAGGCAAATGCTAAATCTAATGTTGATGCTAAAGCAACTACTCCAAAGAATGTGTTGGTAGGAATTGCTTATATTCTGGAAATCGACTAAGCAAATTATTTTGGCTACCTCCTCGCATCACGACAAAATTATTACCTTGTATGGATCAGTCTGTGAGTGTACATGATTAATGACCATCATTCTACACTTGTGAGGAACTAGTGGTTAAGTACTACTACTGATGAGTATACTTACATTTATGAACATAATGTAACTTGTAAATCCCTCAATCGATGGAAAAATCATAAAAGGAAAATATGAAAGATATAAAGGGAACATACTCACATAGGTTGCACTCTTTTCCTTAAACTAAGGCTATAATTTTCCCACTGGATTTATTACTTGGCAAGATTTTCAATGAGGCAACGATATATGAAAGCTTATATCGGGAGCTGTAGATTTTTCCAACTTCTAAAATCGATATAAAGATCACAAGAAAATAGTAATTTATAAAGAAACTTTGTTCTAATCGTTTCTTTGGTCAAGGTTCATTTTCTCCCATTGGATTTTGTTAATTGGTGAAGTTTTTAATGAGGCAACGACTTCTTGATTGATGTAAAAATCACGGGGAGATGTACTTGAGGGAAAGTCTTACATCCACATTATATGTTATACTCTTTTTCTTCCAAGGATCATTTTTCCCACATGTTTTTATCAATTGAAAAGGTTTTTAACGAGGTGACTAGATGTATCGATTTTAAGAATTGGTGGAATGATCACTTTTGAGCACCATGGCCAATGTAACGATCATATGGAAGTCTAGATGTTGTACTTTTTTCCTACGATCACGGCATTTTTTCTATTGGGTTTTGCTTGGGGTTTTAACGAGGCAACATGACATGTGCTAATAGACTAGGCGCAAGGAGAGTGTTAAAGGAATAATATGTTTTGTGTGTCTTAGTCTTCAAATTATAGACTTTCCTAGTTAGGGCAGGATTAGGCCCTTTATATTGTAATCTCTACCTACATATATAGGGATACCCTTAATAAGAATACACATTTTTCCCATACTTTTTGTCTCATTTATTTTTTCTTCAACACGTTACTTAATATGCTTGAATTATTTAGTTGCATGAGAAAATACTTAGTTTTGACTAATATGTACTTAGTTTCAATTAGAAAGTTCTTAGTTTTCAGAGATGGAGAGGAAGTCTGTGATGACGCCATAGTAGTTTCTTGAAGAGAAGTAAGGGAGATTCAAAGAAAATCGCAGTAAAAGTTGCAGTGAAATGTAGGATGTTTGCTCAAAGACTCGTTTAATTTGCATAAACCGTAAAGAGTGAAAAGGGGCAGAAACAGTCCTTTTATAGTGGGTGGTGGAAAGATTTAGGGTTTCCAGACAGTGAACAGTCAGATTTAAGCGATGGGAACCGTCGTTTAAAATGAATGGACAGGATGGACTGAGCGTAATAGGTACATCTTATCCATCTAATTTTGAAATGAGAGATGGTCCCACATCTGACGCATCGTCTTCCCTTATTGCCCGAAACGGCGGTGTGAAATTATAAAATAATTTGAAAAATCACGGCGTTTGAGATAAAATAGTCCAGATGTCGTGCAAAGCATTTAATGCAAAATACGTTTGATTTAAAATAGGGCACGTGGACTCAAATCTGTTTGGAAATAAATAAAATATTAGAATATAAAATTAATTGAATTCCATAGTATATGCTGTATCCGCGTACATACAGCGTTCCCCCTTGAAAGGTACATACGGGATTCAATTCCATACAACAATTTTTGGATTACTGCTGTATTCATGGGTCATACCGTATTCCTCCTTAATTATTGCACATGTCCGCTGTAGGATAATTATATGTCTCTTTGTTCCTACAGTGCTGTTCAGAATGTCTGAGTGTACATATGGTTAACGGTGGATACTGTATTTGTGGGTCTTACAACATTCCCCCTCAATTGTTGATTAAAAGCATTAAAAACTTACAGGGAGTCAGGCTGTAGCAAACCCAATTGTTGTCGAAGCATACAGAATCTTGCTGCACCGAGAGGCTTGGTAAAGATGTCAGCTAACTGGATATCTGTATGAACTTTCTCCAGCCGAACATCCTTGTTTTCAACATGATTCCTAATGAAGTGATGCTTCATATGGATATGTTTAGTACACGAGTGTAATGCAGGGTTGTGCGTTATTGCAATTGCACTCGTACTGTCGCACATGATGGGTGTTTTTTGGCTTCAATTCCATAATTTGACAACTGTTGTTGCATCCAAAGGATCTGCATACAGCAACTACCGACAGCATAGAATTCAGATTCTGCTGTTGAAAGCGAGTTTGCCAATTGCTTCTTACTGAACCAAGATACAATTCTAGGTCCAAGAAAGTGACAAGTACCGCTTGTACTCTTCCTATCTAGCTTTCAGCGTCCGAGATCCGAGTCCCTGTAGCCAACCAAATTGAATCTGCCTTATTTAGGATACCACAGTCCTACATCGACTATTCCTTTGACGTATTTCAGGATTCATTTGGCTATTGTGAAGTGTGATTCTTTAGGTGCTACTTGATATTGTGCACACACTCCTACAACAAAATAGATATCGGGCCTGCTAGCTGTTAGGTACAAGAGCGAGCCAATAAGCTTCCTGTAGAGTGATTGATCAACCGTCTTTCCAGCTTCGTCAGCACTAATCTGCACGAAAGTGCTCATGGGGGTTGACGATGATTTGGAGTTATTCATCCCAAATTTGTTGAGAAGCTTCTGTATTTTTTCTGGTTGATGAATATCCCTATAGGCAACTATTTTACTTACAATCCTAGGAAATAACTAAGTTCTCCCATCATACTCATTTCAGATTAACTTTGCATGAGATGAGAGAACTTTTGACTTAAAGCAAGGTTAGTTGAACCAAATATAATATCGTCTACATATATCTGAACCATCAGGAGGTCATCACATTCCTGTATTTTAAATAAGGTCTTGTCTACAACACCTTTCTCGAATCCATTATCGGTTAGATACAGGGATAAGGTCTCATACCATGCTCTAGGTGCTTGCTTAAGTCCATACAACGCTTTCCTTGGCCTGTATACAAGGTATCCGCCTTCTGTGTTGACAAACCCTGGTGGTTGTTCAACATAGACTTCTTCGGTAAGTTATCCATTCAGGAATGCACTCTTGAACTCCATTTGATAAACAATAAAGCTCTTATGGACGGCAAAGGCTAAAAATATCTTAATGGCTTCTAGTCTGGAAACAGGGGCAAAAGTTTCATCGTAGTCTATGCCTTCTTCCTGTCTGTAGCCTTGTGTGACTAGACGGGATTTGTTTCTGATAATGAGTCCATTTCCATCCTTCTTGTTTCTAAATACCCATTTTGTTCCAATTACGGATTGATGGGTTGGTCTGGGTACAAGACCATGCATTGTTTCTTTCGAAACCATTAAGCTTTTCTTCCATAGATGTAATCCAATGAGAATTGTCTAGAGCTTCTTTGGTGGAAATAGGTTCGGATTGAGCTAAGAATACAACGATAGTGCACATGTTAAGTTTTCTATGTTCAGAAAGAGACTTTCATACAAGAAATGGAGATATCTCAGACTCCGGTTCTTCTTTCGCACATAGTACATTTCCTTGTATACTCTGTATTCTCCTATGAGTAGTACAACAACATCAATATTTCTTATGATCAACTTCTGTGGGTGATCTCTCAACCATCTTCTGTCGGGTTCTAATTCGGCATCCCGTAATGTATCTTGAGTTGCTGTAGTTTCAGCTTCAGCTTGTACAACATCGGCTTCATCTACTTCTATTCTTATAGTTGCAGGTTTGATTTCTAAGTCAACGACAGGCTCTATAGGAGTTGTAGGGTTATCAGTGGTGAGTTGTTTGATATTCTGAGTGAGATCCTCTACTCCTGTAGGATCATGATGAGGTTCGTCGAACACTACATGTACTGATTCCTCAATTGTCAGCTTCTTTTTATTAAAGATCTTGTAAGCTTTGCTGACAGAGGAATATCCAACAAATATTCCTTCATCCGACTTCTCATCAAAGGTTCTAAGTTGATCCGTCCCATTGTTCAAAACATAACACTTGCATCCAAAAATGTGAAAGTACGAAACTAATAGAGTTTTGTTGTTCCATACCTCGTATGCTGTTTTGTTGTGGTGTTTGTTGATGATACAACAGTTTTGTGTGTAGCACGCTGCATTGGTGGCTTTGCCCCAGAAATGCTGTGGCAACTTACTTGCGGCAATCATGGTCCTTGTTGCTTCTTTGAGCGTCCTGTTCTTTCGCTCGGGAATGCCATTTTGTTGAGGTGTGCGGGCAGCTGAGTATTCGTGATGTATCCCATTTTCTGAACAGTATTGCTCTATAAAGCGGTTAGTAAATTCAGTACCTTTGTCGGAACGAATGGACACGATGTTCAACCCTTTCTCATTTTGAAGCTTTTTCAGGTGCTCGGGCAGCTATGATGTTGTTTCATTTTTTTTTGCTTAGGAAGATTGTCCATGCATACCTGGAATATTCGTCAACAATAACAAGACAGTATTTCTTAACTCCCAAACTTACCGGGTCTACAGGATCGTAGAGATCCATGTGTAGCATTTCTAGAACTCTGTGAGTGGAAAGGTAGGATTTGCTCTTCAGGGTGGTCTTGATTTGCTTGCCTTTCTGAAAGGGTCCACAGACGCTATCTTTTCGGAATGACACATTGGGCAATCTCTAACCATTCCCTGTCTGGAGAGCTTGTTGATCATCTTGAAGTTGACGTGAGATAACCTCTTGTGCCATAACCAGCTTAGATCTGCAGTGCCTTTGGCAAACAAGGAATTGTTGAGCTCGTAGGCATCCAGTCAGCAATATACATATTACCTGATCTGCTTCCTGTGAGTAAAACTTCTTTGGTTAGGATGTTCTTGACTCTACAGTGATCTATATTGAATTTCACCGAGAACTGTTTGTCACAGAACTAGCTAATACTAAGTAGATTGTACTGTAAGCCTTCAACATAAGCTACATCGGTGACTTTAAATTTTCCCACAAGCAGGGTTCCCTTCCCTCTTGTTCTTCTTTTTGATTTATCACCGAAGCGTACTTTTGGACTGCGACCTTCTACGAAATCTAACAGCTTGCTTTTGTCTCCTGTCATGTTCCGAGAACATCCACTGTCGAAGTGCCAGATGTCCTTCTCTAAGATGTCCTGTAGGCAAAGTAATTAAGTAGATTTAGGTCCCCTTTGAATGTTGGGTCTAGGGCTGGGCAGTTGAACCCGAAATCCCGATCCCGTCCCGATCCCGTCCCGAAAACTAGCGGGACGGGACGGGATAGTTTATTAAAATGGTAATCCCATCCCGTCCCGTCCCGCTCTGTTACTATTCAAATGGGACGGGATGGGATCGGGACCGTCCCGATCAATCCCGTTTCGTCCCGTAATATTTAATATAATCAATTTTTTATATATTTTTTAAACATGTAAACCCTAAATTGATGTATGATGTATGAAACATCAAAGTTTCAGTTTTAAATTTTCAGTTTTAAGTTGATGTTTTCTGCACTTTCAATTTGAATTTTATCTTCACGTGTTGAATGTGATGTAATATGCACTATGCATTTGGATTATTGATCTATTGTCCTTTGTGCGTGTTTACGTTACTATCTATTTTGTTGTGTATTTTTTAAGTTTCTAATGGATATTGAGAGTCATTTTTTTGGAATGACTAGTTTGGATTTTTTTAATTTCTACCTCATTCATTTGATAATTCTAAAATTTATAGTTGTCTCATTCGTTTTTTCACAGTTTCTGTCAAGGTCAATAAATATGCGGGATATCCCGTCCCGTCCCGGTCCCGACCCGAACCCGAACGGGATCGGGACGTGCGGGATAAATTTCAAAATACGCAATCCCGTCCCGTCCCGTCCCGGTAATTTATTTTCGGGACGGGACGGGATTCGCCCAATCCCGATCCATCCCGTCCCATGCCCACCCCTAGTTGGGTCCATGGGTGTTAGTGCCTTTAGGTACCTAGATTTTCCTGACAGCAATGGGTTTATGGTAGGTTACTTTAGGTACATTCTTGCGGTATCTACGTGGGGCAAGTACGCAGTCGCTGTAACCATGATAATCATTATGCATGAAAAATTCAGGGTTATTATTATTAATCCAGTACGAATGCCGTCTTGGAGGTGGAGCCATTTTCTTCGGCCTAACCGCTTGCCTTCTGGGTCTCCAGTTGGATTCCCAAAGCTGTTGCTGATACTGTGCGGCGACCTGCTTTCGCGATGGATAACGAGGCTCCTGTATCCAATATCTAGGCGTGCTGTACTGTTGGAAGTACTGCTGTGCGGGCCTTTAATATTTGGGTGCAACCTTCTTTCTGAACGGCTGCTGGCGCTTTTGATATGCTCGGGGAGCATGCTGTTGGTTACGCCTTACAATTCTGAATGGCTGAGGATTCCGCTGTCTGGAATATGATTGTGGTGGCGGAATGGCGGCCTTTTCTATTCGCGGTGCAACAGGTGCCTTCACAGGAGTCGGGATTTCTTCCGATACTGGAATGGGTTCCACACCCCTGACGAACACAGTACTAGTTTTCCCTTTACTGGAACATAAGCTGTATCCTAAGCCACTTTTATCATGAGCACGTTGCCCGGTGCTTAGAATTTCTTCCATCATTTTAGATGATTTCTCGAAAGGTTTCAGGATGGTCTCAAGTTCTCCTTCTCGTTTTTCGAGAGTTTTTATTTTGTCTTGGAGCAGAACAAAATCATTTGTCTTGCTTTCACTGTGAGATTTAGCCTCATTTAGTTCGTGAGCAAGTTGAAGATTTCTCTCCATGAGTTTTTCGTGATCGACTTTGTTGTTTTCACAATCAACAGACATATTTTCATAATTTACTTTTAGCAAGTCGTTTTCTTCCCTCAGCTCTAGGTTAGAAATTTGGAGCTGTATGTTTTCATTTTTCAATGTCTCATGGGCCTTTTGAATGTTTTTGAATTCATTCATTATGTTTTCAAAGGTATGAGATGCATTTGAAGGAGTAATTGAGGTTGAGCTTACCTCATCATTGCTATCTTCATCTTCCGGTATGTCTTTGGCCATGAAGCACATATATGCTTTATCTTCGAATTCATCATCTGACGAGTCACTGCCAGTGACTGCCTGTAGACATTCTTCGGACTTTGTTGGTGCGGGGGAGGCTCCTGATTCGCCAATCAGGGCCTTGAGCTTGTTTTTCCAAGCACGTCTTCTTTCATCTTCTTCTTGTTGCTCGGCGTCCGACAACCTTTGAACTTTAGGACGAGGACATTTATTTGCATAATGTCCTAGTTTCCTACAATTATAACATAGGTTAGCATCACCAGAGGAAGATATGGTACTTACCTTGTGAACAGGCTTGGGCCTGTATGGAGTCTTTCCCAACTGCTTGATGAACTTCTTGAACTTATGCATGAGGAGCGCCATTTCATCTTGTGACAGGATGTCGTCGTCGCTGTCAGCACTTTTGTGGGTAGGCTTTGATGAGCTGGGCATGCTATGCCTTCTGTTGGATACAACGGCTTACACTGTAGTCCTTGCACGTGATTCTCCAGCTTTCTCTCTCCTGTCTATATCATACTCAAATGCTTTGAGATCAGGAGAGAGGCCAAAAGTGGATATGTCATTAAGATTACATGACACATGCATAGCTATTGTTTTAATGTCCCATCGGGCAGGGAGAGATCTGAAATTTTTTAAATTCTTCTCCTTTTGTGTGTAAATTTTGCCCAACGCTTCTAGTTCACCGACAATGCCAGTGAATCTGAGGTCAAGTTCCTCAAGAGTTTCAGTTGGTTTCATTTCAAAGGATTCGAATTGCTGAGTTAGTTTTGAAATTTTGTTTTTTTGCGAGCTCAGTACCCTCGCAAATCATCTTGAGTTTTTCCCAGATTTCTTTGGCTGTCTTACAGCTCTTTACCTTCGAGAACGTGCCTTTGTCAAGAGTGACAAATAGGGCGTTCTTAGCAACATTGTCTAGATTGGCGCATTTTCGATCATCTATGGTCCATTGTTCGCGCTCTTTCTCTAGCATCTCGGCATGAGCCTGGCCTTCAATTCTTGCGGCCGGATTTACCTTCATGATCTTTATGGGTCCTTCTTGGATGACATAAATCATCTCTTCATGCATGGCAGCAAGATGAGCTTCCATCCTGATTCTCCAGTCATCAAATTCGTTAATAGAAAACATTGGTACCTTGTTAATCATTGAGGTATCCATGTCTAAGAATAGGAAAGATAACAAAGTTTTCAAAAATAAAATGATTTTAAGGATCTTATTCGGTTAAAAATACGACTAATTCTTTTTAGAATCAACCGCTCCAATACCACTTGTTGGCCACTAAGTATACAGAATACAACTTGGAAAGTGTTTAAGTAACAAGCTCTGCGTTTTACAAATTAGAGTGCGTAGCAGAAGTCTTGTTAAAGATAGTTTGCAGTGTATACTTAAAAATAATCACAGTAATAAAAACAATAAATTGCAGAATGTAAATAAGACAAGATTAAAGTGGTTCGAGGTAAACCCCTCGACGTCCACTGCTCCACCACATAGGACTAAAATGTTTTATTATAAACACTGCGTACACAACTACGTGTCTATAATCAAACCTATCCTCGTATCGTTCACACAGATTGATACAATGACTGCATCTTTCAACCGTTCACACAGATTGGTCAAAGATAACTCTTGACTTGCTTCTTCACACACAGTTCTAAAGCTTCGTCTTATTCGTCCCACAAAGGTCGGAATAACTCCTTTAGTTCACACAGAACTCGGTTTTTACTCAAGGTAAAAATAAGGTAACCAGGTAAGAACAGCAGCTTGAATATGAGGTTCTTAAGCTGATGATGGCTGTTCTTGATTGACTGAGTATATTTCTTCTTCTCAGATGTGAATGATACTTGGAAGAAATATACTTTGCTCTTGTAAGCTTGATCTGATGATAATAAATATTCAGTCTTTTGATCGTTTGAGTATCACTTGTAATCTTGTATGTATTCTTGTGTTATGATCTTCAAACTCCGGGGTATAAATAGCTTTCTGAATAGATCCATTGGGAATAGATCCATTGAGACAATAGTCTGTTCCAACATGTTGATGGACAAGGTCCGGTTTTTGCTCCTTAATTAAAGATCTTTGTCTGATGGTATATAAATACTTTATCCCTTCAGTATTTAAATACTTCTTTTCAAATGGGTCTTTGACTTTAGTGAGTAAAGTAAATTCCATTCCAACGATCTTCAGTGATGTTGGATAAGCATTTGAATATCTTTACACTTTACAGCTGGATCGCTGTATCCAATAAGTTGATTGACTAACGTTGTATGGAATGATGCTGTATGAATGATTCAGGACAACTTCCATACTTAGTGCCATATCGCTTTGAGCGTCTTGCTGTATGATAGGCAATTATCCTTTTACTGTATGATGAGGCAACGCAGGATGCAGGATAAATTGTACAGCGTTATGAACAGCTTCGTAACAACAACTTGCTGTATGATGGCTTGCTGTTTGGAACCACTTGTTGTATGAAGCTTGCTGTTTGGTAATTATCAAAATAACATTGTTGTTCTCAATAGCATAGCACGAATAATCAGTACCCCCATTTCGCAGGAGTCTCATCGCCTTCAAGGCATTAATTACGAACTTCTGGTTTCCCCTCTTTCCCCCCGCGAAAAAGTGCTCGGTGCCGTCCTTGGCTAACATAGTGATGATCCAGTAGTTCATGATCGCACCATGGTTCTCGAGCCAATCATCCCCGAACCTCACCCTCAATACCCACAATAATAAGATTAGAGAGCTAAGCCCTCTCACAAATAACCACAGAACAATCTCGGATCTCCCGATCACCAACGATCCTATCACCGCTAGGAAGTTTAATAGTTAAAGGCTCACAAGACGACAAACAGTCAAGACTCACACGAGGTACACACTCCAGAGAGATGAACTAATGCGTAGCACCAGAATCGAAAAGCACACTGACAGGATGAGAATAGATATGATCGGTGTCTGTAGCCACAGTAGCAGCTCGATCATCGGCCCTCCTCATCTCATATACACGCGGATGAGCCGAGCCGACACTGGAAGCTCCCCCTCTAGCGGGCTGGCCCCGACCTCTCCCTCGGCCGAAACTCTGCGAAGACTGTGGAGCAAACGACCCTTGGTTCACACTCGGCTCCTTAGGCACTGGTAAAGACTCTTGGGCACCAAGAGTCTTCCCTAAACGATCACAGAAAGAAGCCTTGTGGCCCACCTGGCCACAAGTATGACAAGTCAACGGTGAACGGGGACACTCCCAGTTCCTCTGGCCCGGCTGGCCATAGTTAAAACATCTGATCTCTCGAGTGGAGGCACTGGAAGTACCCCGAAAGCCCCCAGAAAAACGAGCCGAACTACCCGCGGGAAAGTTAGCAGACTGAGACTTTTGCTGAACTCCGCCCTTGTGACCCGAAAAGTTACCGACGAATTTCTGTTTCTTAATTTCTCGAGCCGCCTCACTGGCCGTCAAGGACATATCATAAGCAAGAGCTCTACTCTGATAGTTGGTGCAGGTGAGCCCAGACATGTAATCACGAATCCTCAGTTTCATTCACCTAGAGAAGTGGCAAATCTTGTCACTCTCCTCCTTAACCTGGGCCTTCACGAAGCCTAATTCCCGATTGAAATCAGCAATGGCCTGAGAAACAAGAATATCTCGAGGCTGAGCATCGTAAAAAGCATTGACCCACGCCTGGCGAACTGGCCACGGATAGTACTCAGCTTCTATAAGGTCTCTGAACTCAGCCCACGAAGCATCATGATCCTGAGGCCCGACAGCCTCCTACCAATCAGCAGCATCCCCAGTGAGAAAATACTGGGTGATTGGGACCTTGCGATCCACAGGAAAATTTGTGGCAACAATGACCTTAGACATCTCTTAGATCTACCCCTCCCAGCCAATCGGGTCTGAAGCCCCAGAAAACTGAGAAGGATGCATCTTGGTGACATCCTGAGGCCAGCGATTCGCTCCGGCCGAAGCAGCATGAGTCGGAGTCGGGTTTTGAACCGTTTGGGCTATCGCAGCCATTTGGTTCACCATTTATTGCATCATAGCTACAACATCAAAGTCGTCTCCATTGCCGGTTGCGCCATCTTGGGTAGCAGTATGGCCCTAACGACCATCAGTACTGCCGGCTCCAGAAGAATGTGATGTGGCCGCCCCACTGGCTGCCCCACGTCCCCGGCCGCGTCCATGACCACAACCACGACAACGACCTCTACCTCGACCTATCCCAGCATCTATACTGGAGATTAGAAGGTAGTAAAAGCAACTCGATGATAAGTACGGGAGAGAAACAATCACAGTTTAAGAAACGGAAGTACAGTACGAGAAAACAAAAGAATTGAGTAAGGAAACTTACGAACACTGGGAGTACCGAGATGATGGCAGCGTGATGACGATGTGCGAAATAAAACACAACTAGACCCACATGATCGACAAGCCTAGGTATCCATAAACCTAGTTCTATGATACCATTTTCTCTAACACCGCCAAGATATTCAGGGTATATTACAGCGTCGTGGACCCCTAAGTGGGACCCACCAGGCTAACTAATATATAAACCGCCCGTCTAACCATCTCTGTTAGCGAGAAAGCACACATCACCAAGACATAAAGTAAATAAAACACCCGGTACAACCGACAATCCAGACATCATCGAAAACCACACATAAAATTTAGTATATAATCTATCTTCCAAATCAAAACGCCTAAGTACTCGCGAGTACTATCTATGAGTTTACAAGTTTGAAAACAAACGTCTTAAAATGGGCAACTGAAATAAAAGGACTGATTTGCACACATCAACAACCCTGACTGGCATCCTCGTACTACTCCAGTGCTCGCTCGGCCGGCTGAATGCAACCTGAAATTCATAACATGAATTTCCCCAAAATGGGTCCCCAAAGGGGTTAACAATTACGCTAGTATAAGTAATCATGGCAAACCAATCGCTTACACATTTCATAGCACATGCATCAAATCGTTTCAAAATCAAAACAAGACATGTCTTTTCCCGAAAAACAAATAGTCAATAATCACAGTCGAAAACCGCCTAGGATCGGGGCTAAACCACTGGTCCCATCCGAGGCCTCTATGGACCCTCCCTGACTGGCCATAGTTAAAAATCACGCACCTGACTTGTAATATCCGAATAATTGTTGAGTATTTTCATCTGTTTTTTAACCTTGTAATATTCGACCTTGTGGTATCTATAATCGAAGTATGATTTTTCATGTATTCATATTCCATTCGGTCATGATCATATTAGGAAGAATTTACAAATTCATGCATGCAGCTACGTCAGAACATACGCTAGCTGATGAGATTAACGTACGTTATGGACTGAGGATAGCGTACGCTGTGGACGAATCATATCGTACGTAACGTACAATCAGGCAGATAAGGTTGGTCGGCACATGGGCCATCTTGGGGCAAGGGACGGGGATAAGATTCCCGCGTGATCCGTACAGCTTTTTCAAAAAGCAAGACAATGGGGTTTAACGTACGCTAAAGGACTGAGATAGCGTACGCTATACATGGCTCATTACGTACGTAAAAGGTAATGGTTAACATACGTTAAGAAGGTCAGAATTGAGGCAGTAGCCACTGTCGGACGATAACGCACGCTAAATATTTCAGATAGAGTACATTAAGGACATAACGTACGTAATACAGTGAGGATAACATACGTAAAGGTCTGAGTTTTATAAATATGGCAGCACCCCATTTCATTCTTTCACTCGTTTTATCCGAACCTTACCTCTCCACAGACCTTCCAACCTTACAAAACTAGTATATTGGCCTCTCTACTTGGTTGTTGAAGAAGTAAGACATCTTGGATTGGTGACATCCGGTGTCGGATTCTACCAATTGCCTTGACGTTTTTTCATATTAAGTTATGTTAATGCTATCTCCAACCTTGAATCCATGTTCTTAAGAATGTTATGAACATGCTACTGAGATTATTAGGTTCCATGGATGACTTATTTGACCGAACACCGTGTTTAAGGAAGTTGGAATGATTATGCTTAGGTTTACCATTGTTAAGAGCATTATAGTTCGAGCCTCATTATGTTGATCAAGTAGGGAGAAGTTTTCTGAGATTGTAATTTACATTGGATGATGTTTTCGAAATGATCAAAGACTTGTTATTATCATCTTTGTTATATGAACTTAGGAGGATGAACATTGAGGGTTTTTTTGTCATATCTTGTAAGGGTGGGTTGATTAGCTAATCTTCATGATGAAAGTTTGAATGAAGTGATGATACTGGTAACAATTGTATCAACCATAGATTAGCCACTACATATAAGAATTTACAATCGAGATTGGAGTATGGCGTTGTGATGACATGTTATCTTGAATTCGAAGACGTCAAACATCTTATCCCTATTAGGATCATTCTATTCCCATGAGAAATGTGTTCGTAAGTATAACGTACGCTAATTGTCATACATTACGTACGTTATAACATTAGGGGTGAGACATTCATCTGATCAGAGAACTTTGTCAAATACAAGCTTAGCGTACGTTAGGCATAGGAGCTTACGTACGTTAAGGCACAAACTTAACGTACGTTACGTTGGGTATGTAACGTCCGTTATAAAGAGTATCGGACAGGATCCGAAGTATCGGCAACTTTCGGCCATAATTTAGGATGTTAGATGTTCGTACGTTAGTTATATGACATAAGATGAACTCTATATTATTTCTTTTGTTTAAGGTCCTAGCTTTGCAATGTGATTGATTGAAGGGGCGACCTTCGAGTGTATTGACATCCGTCGAAGTATTACCCTTGTCATCAATTTGAGGCAAGTACCTTAATTACATTTATTCGTATTGATGTCGGTTATGTTGATTGTTATATTGTATATATGTGTTGCGATTGTTTGTCTACCATGCGTTGGTCCGACGGGATCGTCATGGGTATCTATAGTTGTGTTCGCTGGATCGTTGGACAGGTATTTCCACCATGCGTTGGTCCGACGGGATCATCATGGGAATCTATAGCTGTGTGCGCTGGATCAATGGAATACCACGAGTATGTTGAGATTGATATGATATGTTGTACATTGTTAATGTTTCTCGTTGGAGAGACTTGTCGTGATTATTATTGATATTATTGACGTTATTATTCAGGGATTGTTGAATAAATCATTGTTGTATAATTATCGTACTTGTACTAGCATTGTTGTGCTAACCCCTTCGAGGGTGAACATTTGTTTATGTTCAGGATCCAGGAGAGCAGGAAAACAACCATTAGAGCTACACGACAACGAGGGTACAGAGTGATGTTACGGCCGGATTATTTTGTCGTATGTTTGTGTTGTTTCAATAAAGTACTCGATTACATTGTCGTTTGTGCTGTTGGATTTGGTCATGTATTAATGTTCACCTTTTGACGTTTGTCATTCAGTACTGTTTTCAGACTCGTGTTGTATTTTATTTCCACTGCCGTTGTTTGTTGGTATTTGTTATTGTCTTTTCATTTCCTCAGCCTTGTAAATTCTTACGTAAAGGATTTACGGTGCTGTAATATTTCTGAATATATCGGGGGTGTTACAGAATATGGTATCAGATCTGAGATTTGGATATCTTGGCCGTCGGGTTAAATAGGGGTCGTATATGTCTTTTGAGGTAACCGGCCGCGCGTAACATCACTGTACGGCCTACGTCTTCGTGCGAGCGATGGTTGTAAGTTTTCTAAATTCTATCTTCTCCTTTACATGTTGTACCTTTTTATACTTGAACGATAGAACGATATTATTGCCTGTATATTGAGTGTTTATGCTTACAGTATATTGAGGGGAGGATGTGGATGTGGTCGCGGTCGTGGACGCGGACGTAGGAATTCTGAGAGAGAAGCTTCACCTTCTGTTCCTGATTCGCTGTCAAATCAGGCTAACTCCAATTCTGGCGAACAGCCGGAGTCCATTAATAATGAACGAGAATAGACAGTGGAGACAAATGCCAATCCTGCCGTTCCTGACATCCTTCGAAAGGTGGTCAACCATATGACTCAATTTGGTCAAGTGGTGGACAAGATGCAAGTGGCGGTAGGATTGCAACCAAGAGAAAGACAGCAGGGCATCCCACACTTGGAAAATCGAGGAGATAGATGACTACAGGAGGTGGCGAAGATGCACCCGCCGAAATTTGATGGATTTTCCGAGACACCGACATGGGATCACTGGTTGAGAGATCCAGAGAAAGTATTCGCAGGTATTAACTGCCCAGACGACCAGAGAGCCCCCATTACCCAATACTTTCTGACAGGAGAAGCGTCCGAATAGTGGGAAACCATCCGACCTGTTGATCATGATGCCGGTTGGGAAGAGTTCAAACTTATGATGGAAGCTCAGTACTTTCCTCGTCCGGTGAAAGAAGCTAAGGTTCGAGAATTTTTCTCCGCGTAGCCTTCGGATGTGCTGGTGGCTCAGACGATTAAGACTTTTAATCAGCAGCTGGCGTTTCTCCGACACATGGTCAGAATCGATGTAGAAATGATGATTCACTTTGATATGAGAATGAAGCCAGAAATACAGAGGTACATGTCATGTTTTGAATGCAACACTCTACGCCAGTACCTAGACAAAGCCCTGGCGTATGAAATGAAAGAAGCAGCTATGGAAAAGTTCTCGGAGTTCAAGAAGCAGAAAGTCTCTCGTAGTTTCACAGAGCACAAGAGTAGTGGGCCTATTAAGGCCCAGTCATCCTTTCATTCATTTAAGAGGCCCCCACTGTTAGGAATACTTGTTAGATTTTGATGATGTCATTAATATAAATTCAAATGTTTATTACTTGGCAAAAATGTAAGGAAGAACCAAATGAGTATCTTCCATAGGCCAAATATGTTAAGTATAAAACTTGGCAAAATGTAAAGAAGAACCAAATGAGTATCTTCTGTAGGCCAAAAATTAGTTAGGCTGAAAAACGGCTAAGTACTGAGTACAGCTAAGTCCATCAGAGAGGATCAGTCGAGTCGAGTCAGAGTAGTCCTGGTCAACATAATTTATCAGAGAAGTTTGACCAGACTGCAACCAAGGTACCTCAGGGAAGTCACCTGATCAGATAAGTCACAAACAGTGAACATCAGATAGGATCAGACTGCAGAGATGTTAGCTGCTCATCAGCCTACTCGAATTCAGCCAAGTACTCCAAGTCCACGTCAGCATGCGTTGAAAAGTCAAGTATTACGGAAAGTCACATGCAACGTGAAGAGACAAATTGGAGTGATTCCCTCAAGAGATATGCTTTAAAATAAATCATCCAGACCCACCTTGAAGACTTTAATCGTTTTATATTCAAAATATTCGGCGCTCACATGCAGAAGTCTTCACAACGGTCGGAAGATAGAATAAAATAATGGGAATCCAGCCTTGCAACGTTCAGAAAGATTAAACAAAGAAGTCTCCCTCCAACGGACGGATTTGTTCAAAAGATTTGCAACGGCTACAAGGAAAAAGCTCAGAGATCGTGACCTATATGTATCCGAAGATTTGAAGCTGAGCAACTACCGGTGCGAACATACTTTCAAGCGATCAAAGCAATCAAGCAATCTAAAGAAATCAATAGCATCGTGAAAAGAGCGGTTCTAAGAGTTCATACTTAAAGAAGCTCTTAGTTGGAGAAGACAAAAATCTTGTCTATAATCCTGAGTACGGGGTACTTCACTGGTTGAAGTAAGAGACTGTAAAGGCATCCAAGGATCGAGGATCAAGAGGTGCAAGGAAGTCAAGTGTGTACAACGGCACGGATTTCCACTGGTTGGAAGCTGTTATAGTGTGGTTTGAATCACTGTAATATTTATCACTGGTTGAGAATTATAGTGAATTCATCTCCAACTGGTTTGGAGAAAAGTGGATTAGTAGAGGATTACCCCACATCTGAGACCACTATAATTGCCTGCGTTATTTATTGTTTTATTGCATCATACTTTTAACTGCTGCATTCATTGTTAAGTGTTTCATTAGTTGCTTTCTATTCGTCATCAGCTGACTTCCGCATATATTAAAAAACAAACGACTCCAAGTCATTTGTTTACCTTTCAGCTGAAGAAACTCACTCTTCGTGAAAAAGAGTTTAAGAGTTTCTACAAGTCTATTCACCCCCCCTCTAGACTTGTACCTGAACGACTTGTGACCTACAAGTGGTATCGGAGCGGTTGGTTCATTTATTTCACGAACCAGATCTATATCAGATATATATATCTTTACTCTCACTTTATAATGGAACACATGCATTCTAGACTCCCTGTGTTTTCAGTTGACGAGTATGATCTGTGGAAGATAAGGATGCAGGCACACTTATCTTCGATTCATGACGACATGTGGTGCATCATTGAGGACGGTCCATTCATCTTTGAGAAGAACAACACAGCAGAGAAGATCGCAGCAGGGAAGCCAGAGAAGATTCCTAAGAAGAGGACAGAGCTGACTCCCAAAGAAATAAAGATGGCCAATCTTGATAACCGGGCCAGAGATGTATTATATCAGACTCTTGACAAATCCACCATGGTCAGGATCAAGAACTGCAAGAATGCCAAGGAAATCTGGGACACATTAGCTTTAATGTGTGAGGGAACGGAGCTGATCAAAGAAAATAAATTGTCAATCGCTATTCAAAAGTTTGACAATTTCAAAATGAAGAACGACGAATCCATAGATCAAGTGGACACAAGGTTCACTGAGATTATTAATGAGATCAACTCCTTGGGCAAAACCTATGGCAACAGGGAAATGGCACTAAAGGTTATCAGATCTCTCAACCCCGAATGGAGCATGAAGGTCGTGGTCATGAGAGAGTCCAAGGACCTGAATAAGATAAAGATCCAGGAGCTGTTCTTTGATCTGAAGGCTTATGAGTTCGAGCTTCCAAGTTCATCCTCAACTGAGCCTGCAGAGAAAGGAATCGCATTTGCAGCCGAGTCCCCTGCCAAGAGCCTATCTGATGTAAAGCCTCCAAATCCATTAGATTTTGAGGAAGAAATGGCGTTTATAATGCAAAGGTTCGGCAATTTTAGAAAGAACTACTCTAAATATAAGAAAAATTATAAGGAGAATCCAAGAAGGAACCAGAAGGCTGGAAGCTGGAAAGTAGAATGCTACAACTGTCACAAAACAGGACACATCCAAATGGACTGCCCTGAGCTCAAGAAGGACGAAACCAAGAATGAGGTGGGCAGAAAAGAAGATAGAAGAAAGGCCCTCATCGGAGAAGACCAGGAGCATGTCGAATCAAGCAGTGGATTCTTTTCTGATGAAGATGAGGAGTATGACTGCCTGATGGCAAACTTAGCTGATGAAGAGGTAACTTCTAAACCCACCGGTTCAAATAATAGCTCAGCCATGTCACAAGATATGGATCTACACGAATCGGTAAATCAGTTATTTAAAGATTTTGAAACACTCAAATCTGCACACTAAAGCAGTATCAATGAGAAGACTCAATTTGCAAGATGAGAATAGGCAGCTGAAAAATGATTTCGAAAAACTCAGCCTAGATTTAAATAAGGTTGAGATAACTGCAGCTGACTTTAAAAACCAGGCAGACGTTAATACAGCTGAGATAAACAGACTAACCATTTTACTTAAAGAAAAATCAGCTGCACTTGCTCATGCCAAAAACGAGTTTACTAAGCTGACACAGGTAAATAAAACTCAGGCGTAGGAAATAACCTCCCTGAAGGCGTCTTCAACCCTGGAAGAATTGTGTACCAACAAAAGGCCACTATATTCCAAATCAGGCCTTGGATATGATCCTCACACTCCCTCTAGTTCTAAAAGAAAATTTATCAAGGGAGAAACAATTATCTCGACTGTTGAGCCTACGTATAAACCGATATTCAAAAACAGGCAACAGCCAAGTCAAATGTCTAGGCTGCAGTCAGGTTACACCAAGCAGCCACCTAGACAGGCGACTAGGCAATGTCCCAGGAAAAAACAGCAGCCCAGACAACATGCCCACCATTACCAAAAACTCCCTAAAAACAGATTTCATAATGGGAGGGGCAGATGGAAACCTCAAGGTTATCCTAATTACCAAAATGAACAAGTGTGGAGACCACAAAGATTTAATAAATGGTCTCAGCCTAGATTTAGTAATGGCCCACACTATCAACATTTTGAGGAATATCCGGTATACAATCCGAACAGGAGACTCAGACCTCGAACTTACACACCTTATGAGGGTTATAATAATAACAACTTTTACAATCCAAGGAGAAATCAATTCTCCAGGAAACCAGCTAACCCCAAAGGACCCACACAGATTTGGGTACCTAAATCTCTGCTTGTCTAATTGCAGAAAAGGTGGAAGGACTACAACCACATCTCCACAAGCTCAAATTTTGGAGGTGAAGAATGGTTTGTAGACTCTGGATGCTCGAGGCATATGACCGGAAACAAGAAGATGCTGTCCAAATACACCAAAGAAAGAGGTCCCGATGTAACCTTTGGAGATAGCTCTAGAGGACAGACAAAAGGCTTTGGAGAGCTGCACCGAGGAAACATTGTGATATCCAAAGTTCATTATGTCAAAGGGCTCAAGTACAACCTCCTGAGCATAAGCCAATTCTGTGACGAGAAGAACCTAGTAGTATTCACCATCTTGAAGTGTATGGTAATAGATATCTTATCTGGAGAAGTGAAGCTCCAAGGTTTCAGAAGGAGATATGTCTACATGATTGATTGGAACACAGGAATACCTAACTCCTGTTTTCTATCCAAGACAGTAGCTGAAAATGGATGGCTGTGGCACAAAAGACTATGTCACCTGAACTTCAAAGCCATCAACAAGATTAGTTCTCAGAAGCTGGTCAGAGGACTTCCAAATGAAGCATTCAAGAAGGAAGCACTTTGTGATGCATGTCAGAAAGGAAAGCAGACCAAGGCATCGTTCAAGCCAGTTCAGCCTACAACGCTCACAACAAGGATCTTAGATCTACTCCACATGGATCTATTTGGTCCTATCAAGCCAAGGACTCTGAGCGGCCGAAAGCATGCACTTGTAATAGTAGATGATTATTCAAGGTACACTTGGATTATCTTCCTATATAAGAAAAGTGAAACCTTGACCAAGTTACCCGAGCCGAGAAGGATCCGAATGAGAAATCTCTATCCATAATCAAGATCGGATCGGATAGAGGAGGAGAGTTTCTCAACAAGGCGATAAATGATTACAATGATCGTAATGGGATCCGGCATGAGCTCTCTGCGGCAGGGCGCCCGTGAGAATGGTGTTTCTTTGAAAGAAGAAACAGAACAACGAAGGAAGCGGCAAGGTCCATGATTGCGAGCGGACCTACCCAAAAGGTTACGGCTGAAGTCATCAACACACTGTCACACCGAGCAGAGTATGATAGTAGGGAGACATGGAAAAACTCCCTATGAGGTTTGGAATAATAGAACTCCTACTGTTGCTTACTTTCATGTTTTTGGTTGTAAGTGTTTCATCCACAATAACGGTAAAACACAACTAAATGCCTTTGATGCTAAAACTGATGACGGTCTCTTTATGGGATATTCACAAAGGAGCAAGGCATATAGAGTTTTTAATAAAAGAACCTTAGTTGTGGAAGAAACACCCCATGTTGTTTTTGATGAATCTACCGTTGAGTACAGGAAACAAGTTGAGCTAATTGAGAACAAGCTCACGTCAGCAACCCTTGAAGAAGTCATTGTACATGACACTGGAATGGTGGACTCACCTGCAGACCAGCCTGATGACCCAACTGCAGCTGCTGAAGACCCAACTGCAGATCAGACAGGATCACCAAACCTATATGATCCGATTCTTCTGAAGAAGACCCAACCGTAGCTGATAAAGACTCATCTGCAGATCAGAACCAACCTGCAGATGACAAGACGGTAGCTGATCCAGTTGCAGACCAGAACCCAGCTGATGCAGAAATTCACCAAAGCAATCCAACAGGGGGAACAAAACCAGAAGAGGACGATATCCCCAAATGGCTCAAGGATCACCCAATCCAGCAAATAATTGGAAAGTTGACTGATGGAGTTAAGACAAGACAGTCAACCCTACCAGCAGGAATGGCGATGTTCTCATGTTTTATGTAGCAAATTGAACCCAAGACAACAGAACAAGCCTTGGAAGATTATTCGTGGATCAATGCCATGCAAGAGGAATTGGAGCAGATGGAAAGAAACAAAGTTTGGGAACTAACAGACAGACCTGATCACAAGAAAGTTATTGGCACCAAATGGGTGTACAAAAACAAGAGTGATGAAGATGGAGCTGTTGTTAGGAATAGGGCCAGACTTGTAGCAAAAGGTTATGCACAGTGTGAAGGAATAGATTTTGATGAAACCTATGCACCTGTTGCAAGATTAGAGGCCATCAGACTATTCCTCGCATATGCTGCATTCAAGGATTTTGAAGTCTATCAGATGGATGTAAAGAGTGCTTTTCTGAATGGAATTCTAGAAGAAGAAGTCTATGTAGAGCAACCCCCAGGTTTTGTCAAAGGAGACAAAGTCTATAAGCTATTGAAAGCTCTTTATGGACTCAAGCAAGCACCAAGAACATGGTATGAAACACTATCTGTGTTTCTTGAGAAAAATGGATTTTGCAAAGGAAAGGTGGACAAGACCCTATTCAGAATAGAGCACGAAGGCCACATATTAATAGTCCAGATTTATGTGGATGACATCATATTCGGATCAACCAATCCAGAGCTATGCGAGAAATTCTCCAACCTCATGCAAGGAGAATTTGAGATGAGTATGATGGGAAAGCTTAACTTCTTTCTCGGACTACAAGTTAAGCAGATGGAAAAAGGAATTTTTATCAACCAAGCAAAGTATACCAGAGACCTTATCAAGAGATATGGAATGGAATCAGCCAAGCCAGCAAGAATCCCTATGAGCACAAGTACTCACCTGGATGCAGACGAGGCAGGCATATCAGTGGACTCAACCCACTACAGAGGACTCATTGGATCTCTTCTGTACCTCACTGCAAGCAGGCCAGACATATCCTATGCCGTAGGAGTTTGTGCACGATTCCAGTCCAAGCCGAAGCAATCACACCTAGATGCAGCCAAGAGGATAATAAAGTACCTTAAGTCTACAATTAATGTTGGACTATGGTATCCCAAGGATGATAATTTTGAGCTGTCAGGATACTCAGATGTGGATTTTGCAGGATGCAAAATCAACAGGAAGAGCACTAGTGGAACGTGTCAATTCCTAGGAACCAGACTGATATCCTGGTTTAGCAAGAAGCAGGTGTCTAACTCTATCTCCACCACAGAGTCAGAATACCGAGCTGCAGGTAGTTGTTGTGCACAAATTTTATGGATCAGACAACAGTTAAGGGATTATAATATCATTGCAAATGAAGTCCCTATCTGGTGTGACAACAATAGTGCTATTGCAATAACCAACAATCCTGTTTTGCACTCAAGGACGAAGCACATTGATGTTAAGCACCACTTCATCAGAGACCATGTGCTTAACAAAAGGGTTAGAGTTGAAAGAGTCAGCACAGACTACCAGATAGCTAACATCTTTACCAAACCCTTGCCAGAAGAAAGATTTTTGGAGCTGAGCAGAGATCTTGGATTACTAGACTGGGAATCTAGTACTGAAGCAAGCTGAAGCATTTCACAGGAGTAACGGACCCAGCTGGAGAATCAGATCCTAGCTGATGCAGACGAGAAGACAAAGGACGGACAAAGCAACCTAGCTGATCAGAATATCAGGCGAGAAGTCAACTCACCTGATACAGAGCGGTCAACAGTCAACAAATCAGACCAGCTAAGTTTTCTAAACTGACCTCTGAATATTTAATTATTATCAAAATCAACCGTCAAATTTTAAAATGGGCCACCGATTCAAATTTGAAATTCAAAAGAATATCAAAAGGCATACCACCGTTTCAAATATATAATAAATTAATACATATGTCTTTTCATCTTCTTTATAAGGAAAGAAGACATTTAACTTTACCCTTTACGCTTTCAAACCCTTGATTTTTCAGAGCAAAAATTTCTTGAACACCAAATACACTAAATCTTTTGATTGCAGAAATGGCAACCTACTTCGAAGGCGTAAATCTAAAGGCGGTCAAGGACCAGATCATCTTCTCGCTGGTCGTCGACTTTGAAGGCTTATTGGAAGCGAATTTGGAATATTATGATGTGTACAACCTGATTCGCGCAATGAAGCTCAATGGGATCTACCCATTCCTTGATGTCAACCCGCAACATCTGTTCAAGGAGGATGTCATCGAGTTCTATCACGAAGCTTGTTTGATTCAAGACGGAATTCAAAGCACTGTTCGCGGAAGGCAAATCGACATAACGCGAGAGTCGATTCGCAGAGTTTTCGGTATGAAGCATCGCGGGATAGCCGTCGAAGCTCTCAAGCAGTCCTCTGCCGAAATCTAGAAGAAGATTAAGGTGGAGAATATCCCGGAAAAGCTGAAATTAACTGCCAAGAGAAATGAGCTTAAGAAAGTGTATCGTCTTGCGTTGGACATAACCAACATGATAATCATGGGGATGGCCGGCAGTTATGACCAACTGTCGTCGGCAAAATTTATGGTGCTGGGAGCACTAATTTAGGAAGAAGAAATCGACTGGGCTGATTATATCTTCAGGCAACTCGTGCAAGAGGTCAACAAAGTCGAGTGGCTTGACGATGAGAAGAGATTTAAGACAAAGCGGGCGTTTGGAACGCAGCTAAGTTGGTTTTTGGAAAAGACTGGTGTGGCAAAGGGAAGCACTGACCCCTTCCACCCCAACAAAAGACTTGGTCATATGGACCACGAGAAGGTGAGGAAATTCGGAGGCGCAAAGAGAGTAGCTCAGATGCTGAAGGACCTACCTTACTCAAGGCCATATCCGAGATACTATTCATCAGGAGAGTCGGTCAGACCTGCAGCCGACATCGCAACTGCAGTCGAGTCAGACACCGAGTCCGACGACACTCCCATTGCAGTCAGATTTAAGAGAAGGGGACCAGACCCTAAAGGACCCTCTATCTTGCAGTCGTCACCAGAACCCTCTCCCAAGAGGCCAAGGAAACTGCAATTTAGTGAGGAAGAGGAGTCTAAACACCTTGCCAGCCCCTCAGCCAGATCACCAATTCATCTGGAAGACCAGCCTGCCCAGGCACTCACGAGACTCGGATTGTAGCTGTACTCACCCCCCCAGCCTACATTTCCGAAGAAGAAGAAGCAGGTCTGATAATATCTATCCCTGAAGCTAATTATACCTTTAACCTACTAGAAAACAATACTTTCAACCTATCAATTGAGCAACTCCAGCTTGTTAAGCCACAAGCATTAAAACACTCTTTTGTAAATATTTTTGAAGAGTGGAAGTTTTTCAAAACACCGACATTTTCAAACCTTCAAACTTACATTGGAACTAGTGGTTGGGAATATGCCCAAGCCACAGAGGAGGTTCTGATTCACTTTTGCAAAGAATCAGACTTAGTATTAATCCTCCAGGATAATTGGTTCATGTCCCATATTAAAACAAACATGGACCAATTCATCCATTCCATAATGCTTAGCATTTTTGATGGTTCTTTTGGAGAAGAGTAGGAGGACGAAGTTGAAAAAGAAATTAGAATTGAGGAGGTAGATGGAGAAGGAAATAAAGAAGTTGTTGATTTGGTAGATGAAGAAGAAGAAGAAGAGAGAAGAACAGAAGAAAATACTCTAGTTGAAAAACAGACAGGAGAAATTGAGAAAACAGAAGAGTTGGCTGATGAAGGAGAAGAAGAAGAAGGGGAAGAGGTAGAACAAGAAAAAGATGAAGGAGAAAAGGAGGATGATGATGAAAAGGATGATGATGATGAAGGAGAAAAAGAGGAGAAGGATGATGATAACAATGATGATGATAATGATGATGATGATAGAGGAGATGCAGGAGCCGAAAAAGAAAATGAAAAAGAAAAGGATGAGGAGGAAGAAAAGGAAAATATTGAAGAAAAGGCAGAAGAAGAGAAGGAGGAGGATCAGGAGAAAGAGGAAGAGAAAGAAGCAGAAAAGGAGCCAGAGCCGGAGCCAGAGCCAATTCAAGAAGCTGCAGACAAGACTATGGTACCTGCCCGGTACACCAGCCTAGACGCAGAGCTAGCTGAAGACTCCAGGTCAGGAACCCCAGAGAAGACCCCCTGTGGACTACCTGTTGCAGACAGAAGCTTGCAGTCTAGTGGTTCTTTTGCAGAAGGCTCAGGAGAGCACTCTCCATCAGCTCAGATATCTCCTGCCATGACTGAGCTGATCAGGCAGATAGTCAAAGATACAATTGGAGAGCTGCTGGCGTCTCAGGTCACTCCTGACCGTCAATCAATCAATGCAAAGATCGACACTCTGCTGCAGAGAGAGATTCCTCATCCCCCTCCCCCTACCAACAACAGAATGCCATTTGGCATGTCGGATTGGATGAGCAAAATGGAGCAGCAATTAACTACCCTTGTTGATGCTGGCAAAAAGGGGGAAGAGAGTGTTCGGGTGGAAGGAAGTAATCAAGGAGAGATAAGGGCAGAGATAAGAAGCAAGAAGAAGCAAGATATCCTTCAAATTGAAGGACCTTCAAGTTTGAAGAGGAAAGGAGGAGTGGATCCAGATGAACAGGCTGACCAGCCTGAAGGCAAGAGAAGGAGAACTAGAGGAGGTTTTGGGCATACTCTAGAATGGGAAGGAAAGGAGCTGTGGTATGTTGAGGATTTTATACCATATGAAGCCCTGCCCATGTGGGGAACTGCAAAGAAGAAATTCATCAGAGATTATTACATCTGGGAAATACTCCAGGATGATAATCTCTCCCCACAGCAAATCTTCATCAATTTCATGGAAGAAGCTCACCCAAAACTCTGGACTATTCTGAAGAAGCATGCTAAGGAACAAAATGCTTATCCTATGATTCCCTCATTCAGAGCAGAGGAAGCGCAGGCAAATGGACAATGAGCTAAATGAGCTAGAGCTTCAAAGAGAAATCAAGCAGTTATGTCTTGAGAATAGATTTACATCACAACAAGAACAAGACTTTGAAGCTCTTGTTGTGAAGAGGAAGTATGATCTTGCTCCAGTCAAGATAAGACCAATTGGAGCTAAACCCTTCAGACCTGCCAAACAGCCTATTCGCAGAGGCAGAGGAAGAGGCAGATGACTTTATTTCTTTGTACTTATATTTTATTTCTGTACCTTTAAAAACTTCCTTGTAAATTCCAATCATAATCAATTCAGAAATTTTTATAACAGTCTGTTGAATGACAATTTCCAGTTGTCTCAATATTAGACTGATTTCAGTTTGTGTCTTGCACTTAAGTGCAGACTTGGTCATTTGATTACTTATTTAAAGTTTTGCCATCATCAAAATAGGGGGAATTTGTTGGGAATACTTGTTAGATTTTGATGATGTCATTAATATAAATTCAAATGTTTATTACTTGGCAAAAATGTAAGGAAGAACCAAATGAGTATCTTCCATAGGCCAAATATGTTAAGTATAAAACTTGGCAAAATGTAAAGAAGAACCAAATGAGTATCTTTTGTAGGCCAAAAATTAGTTAGGCTGAAAATCGGCTAAGTACTGAGTACAGCTAAGTCCATCAAAGAGGATCAGTCGAGTCGAGTCAGAGTAGTCCTGGTCAACATAATTTATCAGAGAAGTTTGACCAGACTGCAGCCAAGGTACCTCAGGGAAGTCACCTGATCAGAGAAGTCACAAACAGTGAACATCAGATAGGACCAGACTGCAGAGATGTTAGCTGCTCATCAGCCTACTCGAAGTCAGCCAAGTACTCCAAGTCCACGTCAGCATGCGTTGAAAAGTCAAGTATTACGGAAAGTCACATGCAACGTGAAGAGACAAATTGGAGTGATTCTCTCAAGAGATATGATTTAAAATAAATCATCCAGACCCACCTTGAAGACTTTAATCGTTTTATATTCAAAAGATTCGGCGCTCACATGCAGAAGTCTTCACAACGGTCGGAAGATAGAATAAAATAATGGGAATCTAGCCTTGCAACGTTCAGAAAGATTAAACAAAGAAGTCTCCCTCCAACGGACGGATTTGTTCAAAAGATTTGCAACGGCTACAAGGAAAAAGCTCAGAGATCGTGACCTATATATATCCGAAGATTTGAAGCTGAGCAACTACCGGTGCGAACATACTTTCAAGCGATCAAAGCAATCAAGCAATCTAAAGCAATCAATAGCATCGTGAAAAGAGCGGTTCTAAGAGTTCATACTTAAAGAAGCTCTTAGTTGGAGAAGACAAAAACTCTTGTCTATAATCCTGAGTACGGGGTACTTCACTGGTTGAAGTAAGAGACTGTAAAGGCATCCAAGGATCGAGGATTAAGAGGTGCAAGGAAGTCAAGTGTGTACAACGGCACGGATTTCCACTGGTTGGAAGCTGTTGTAGTGTGGTTTGAATCACTGTAATATTTATCACTGGTTGAGAATTATAGTGAATTCATCTCCAACTGGTTTGGAGAAAAGTGGATTAGTAGAGGATTACCCCACCTCTGAGACCACTATAATTGCCTGCGTTATTTATTGTTTTATTGCATCATACTTTTAACTGCTGCATTCATTGTTAAGTGTTTCATTAGTTGCTTTCTATTCGTCATCAGCTGACTTCCGCATATATTAAAAAACAAACGACTCCAAGTCATTTGTTTACCTTTCAGCTGAAGAAACTCACTTTTCGTGAAAAAGAGTTTAAGAGTTTCTACAAGTCTATTCACCCCCCCTCTAGACTTGTACCTGGATGACTTGTGACCTACACCCACACCCATCCAAAGGCAGAAAGAACTTCAGATCATTATCAACACTGATAGATGTGGTCAAGAGCTTTTTAATTGTGGTCACCCAGGACAACTTTAGCGTGATTGTTTCCATTCTACAGTTACATGTTATGATTCCGGACAGGAAGGGCATCATGCAATGTTCTGCAGGGATGTCATTAAGATAATTGGACCTCATACTTCGCAGCTGGCTCAGAAGGAATCAAGTGTTCCGCAGACGCAGCAGAATGTCTAGCTACCCCAGAGGTTTGGTCGAGGATGAGGCAGAGGACAGTTCAACCGAAAGGGAGCATCGAGTGCTGGATCCATTCCCCCACGTCTTTATGAGATGAGGAGGGCAGACGATCAGGATGCCTCTGTTGCATTAGGTACCGTTCAGATCCTTTCACAACCAGTTAGTGTTTTGTTCGATATAGGGGATACACATTCGTTTATATCATTGTCTTTTGTTAATCGTTTGAACATTTCTTGTTTTCATAAATGTGAGCCTTATGGTATGGGTTTACCGAGTGGAGAAAAAATTGTGGGGAACTTAGAAACTAGAGATTTTCCTGTATCAATTAGAGGCAAGGAGTGGCCCTCAAATCTGATTATGATGGAGATGTAAGGAGACGATCTGATTCTCGGAGATAATTGGCTTAATCGATATGGAGCTATTGTGAACTACCGGAAGAGGAATATCTCGATGATAGCTAGAGATGGTTCCGAATTATTGTTTGAGGGATGGAGACCAAGAAGCTTAGGGAAAGTGATCAAAGCTATGAAAGTCGTTAAACTGCTAAAACAGGGCTGTGTTGGATACTGGTGTTACGCAATGAAGAAAGAAGACGGAAAAGTAGAGCTTTCATCCATTCTTGTTGTGAGTGAATTTCCGGACGTGTTCCCTGACGAATTACCTGGACTACCTCCATGAAGAGATGTAGAGTTTACCATCGAGCTAGAACTAGGAGCTACATTGATTTCTAAGGCGCCGTATCGTACGGTACCTACAAAAATGTATGAATTGAAGAAGCAACTGGAAGAGTTACTAGACAAAGGCTATATTCAGCCAAGTGTTTTACCCTGGGGTGCACCAGTTCTTTTTGTCCGAAAGAAAGATGGATCGCTTCGATTGTGTATTGACTATCGAGAGCTGAACAAGATGACGATAAAGAACAAGTACTCATTGCCACGGATTGATGATTTATTTGACCAGTTTCAAGGAGCGACAGTATTTTCCAAGATCGATTTGAGATCAGGATATCATCAGTTGAGGATTAAGGAATACGATGTTCCGAAGTCAGCATTCAGAACTCGTTACGGACATTATGAATTTGTGGTGATGCCATTTGGTCTCACTAATGCGCCTGCTGTGTTTATGCAGTTAATGAATCGAGTGTTCATAGAGTATTTGGACAAATTCGTAGTTGTGTTTATTGATGATAATTCTGGTTTATTCCAAGAGCCCGGAAGAGCATGCGCAACACTTATGGATCGTTTTGGACCTCTTGAGAAGAAAGCAATTATATGCCAAACTTTCTAAGTGTGAATTCTTGCTAAAGGAAGTGATGTTCCTCGGTCATGTGGTATCAGCGGAAGAAGTCCGAGTAGATCCCTAGAAAGTCGAGGCAATTTTAAATTGGAAGTCTCTTAAGAACGTGAAGGAAGTCAGAAGTTTCCTAGGACTTGCTGGGTATTATCGTCGGTTCGTGGAAGGGTTTTCCAAAATTACCCGCCCCCTTACTCGATTGCTGCAGAAAACCCAAAAGTTCGAATGGAGTGTTATGTGTCAGACCAGCATTTATGAATTTAAAAAGAGATTGATGACGGCACTAATTTTAGCACTACCACAAGGAACTGAAGGGTTCATAGTTTACAGTGACGCCATCAATCAAGGTCTCGGCTGTGTATTGATGCAGAATGCGAAGGTGATCGCCTACGCTTCACGGTAGTTGAAACCATATGAAGTAAATTATCCAACTCATGATTTGGGGCTCGCAGCCGTTGTTTTCGCCTTGAAGATATGAAGACACTATTTGTACGGGACTCACTGTCAGATCTTCACAGATTATAAGAGTCTCAAATACATCTTCAGTCATAAAGAGTTAAACATGCGGCAGAGGAGATGGCTAGAATTGATTAAAGACTATGATTTGGAGATTCTTTATCACCCAGGCAAAGTGAATGTAGTAGCCAATGCACTGAGCCACAACCCATTTCTATTCGAATGCTAGAGACTCTCACCTCCCAGTCCAGCATTCAACGAGAGTTGATTCGTGAAGGAATTGAAGTATGGTTGCAATGAGTCCAAGGGAAATTGTGTGTGATGGAATTAACTTCATCGTTAATCAAAGAAATAAAATCTAAGCAATTAGACGACCCTCTGATGATTCAATTACGTGATGAAGTGAGCAAGGGTAAGGCCCCAGGATTTGTGATTCATGATGATGGAGTTTTGAGATTCCAGAATCGACTTTGTGTTCCCGGTGTTGATGTTTTGAAGCAGACAATCATGAAGGAAGCTCGCAGTACGCCCTATTCTATTTACCCGGGCACCAGTAAGATGTATAAGGATTTGAAGAAGAATTTTTGATGGGGCAATATGAAGAAAGATGTGTCGGAATATGTCTCGAAGTGTTAAACTTGTCAGCAGGTTAAGATCGAACATCAACGACCCACCGGGATGTTGAAGCCACATCCGATTCCTGAGTGGAAGTGGGAAGATATATCGATAGACTTTATCACTAATATGCCGAAGACCAGAATAGGGATGAACATGATTTGGGTGATAGATGATCACCTAACCAAGTTGGCTCATTTTCTGGGCATCAAGGATACTTGGAGACCAGAGAGGTTGGCACGACTGTTTATTGTGGAGATAGTCCGATTGCATGGTATGCCGAAGACCATTATTTATGACTGAGATGGTCGCTTCCTATCACATTTTTGGAAAGCGGTTCATAAAGCCTTGGGAACCGAGCTGAACTTTAGCACAACTTATCATTCTCAGACTGATGGACTGTCCGAGAGGACAATTCAAATAGTGGAAGACATGCGTGTGCCCCAGATTGGTCGACTGAGTGGGAAGTTCATCTACCGTTGATTGAATTCACTTATAATAATAGTTGGCATGCTTCCATTAAGATGGCACCTTTTGAAGCGTTATACAGGAGGAGATGTAGATCACCCCTGTGTTAGGACGATTCATCAGACTTGATCGGGACGGAACCAGAGTTGATAATACAGACTCAAGAGAAGGTAGCCTTGATTTGTGAAAAGATGTTGACTGCCCAGAGTCGGCAGAAATCTTATGCAGACGTGCATCGTCGCCCGTTGGAATTTGGAATTGGGGACCACGTGCTTTTAAAGGTTTCTCCTACCCGGGGAATTTTTTGTTTTGGAAGGAAAGGAAAGTTGAGTCCGAGATATATCGGACCATTCGAGATTCTTGAGAGAGCTGGGGAGTTGGCACACAGGTTGGCCTTACCGCCGTCGGTGAGTCATGTTCAAAATGTGTTTCACGTGTCTCAGTTACAGAAGTACAAAACCAAGTCATGTAATTGCTTTCAGCAAGATCAAAGTCGCTAAGGATGGCATGTTCGAAGAGAAACCAATCAAGATACTCGAGAGTCGAGTCAAACAATTGAGGACTAAACTAATCACTTTGGTTAAAGTTCAATGGTCGCGACACGGAGTTGAGGAAGCCACTTGGGATACAGAGAACAATATGAAGTCTAGATACCCAGAATTATTTTCGTCTTAAGTTTCGGGATGAAACTCCTTTTTCGAGGGAGAGTATGTAATATCCGTATAATTGTTAAGTATTTTCATCTGTATTTGAACCTTGTAATACTCGGCCTTGTGGTATCTATAATCAAAGTATGATTTTCCCGCATTCGTATTCTATTTGTAGGTCACAAGTCGTCCAGGAATAAGTCTAGGGGGTGAATAGACTTATTCAAACTCTTAAACTCTTTTTCTCAAAGAGTAAGTTTCTTCAGCTGATAGATAAACAAATGACTTGGAGTCGTTTGTTCTTAATACGTGCGGAAGTCAGTTGATGACGAATACAAAACAACTAATGAAACACTTAATAATGAATGCAGCAGTTAAAGTATGATGCAATAAACAGTAAAATACGCAGGCAATTATAGTGGTCTCAGAGGTGGGGTAATCCTATACTAATCCACTTTTTGTTAGGCGTGTTTTTATGCGCTTATTTATCATTATTTTATGTCCATCTTGAGCTTAATTCGGCATAAATGAGCTTTTAATGCACTATTCTTATATGTTTTGCAGGAAATCGGAGTCCGGAAGCTGAAACGATGAAAAACGGGCGAAAACAGCAGTTTTTGGTCATGATCCGCGGCACAAACCAAGTGAGCCGCGGCACACGAAGATGGCCTGAAAGTCCCGAGCAAACTGTACTCTGAGCCGCGGCACAGCCTAAGTGAGCCGCGGCCCAGAAGGAAAATGTTGCGCCCAGGCATAGGCGCTGAGCACCGTGAGCCGCGGCCCACAAGGCGGTTTTGGTGTGTCTGCGCGGTTTTGGGCCGTTTTGGAGCCTGTTCTCGACCTAATCACACGGACGCGTTATGGAGGCTGATGATGACTATAAATAAACATTGAAGTGCTGAAGAAAAAGGGAGAAAACTGGGAGGTGGATCGATAGCTGGAGAGAAGAACACAAGGAGGAGATTTGTGGGCGACGACAAGACCACGGATCCCTACGATTTTTCTTAATTTTTCCGCATCTTAGTTCCTAGATCTATTCGAGTAGGATTTTGATTGTACCCGATTACATGACGGTTTAAGTTATTTATTATTATTTCAATTTACTCGTTATTCTATTGAATTGGATTCTTCTTACTGTTCTTAATGCTTTTCAATTGTCTGGCCAACAATTGAATTGTTATGAATGTCTTTATGGATTCGGGAGATGAAATTTAGGCATAGTTCTTGTAAGACGAATCATAATTTTCGTAAGATAGGAATATACTCATGCGAATTGTGAAGCCTATTTATTGTGGGAATTCTTGAACTGTTTTAGATATTAATTATCTAATTCGAATAGGGATATATCGAGTTAATAATTCGTAGTATTTTCTATCGACCTTGGGAAAGGCTTTAGAATAATTTAGAAATTCCTGGCTTACAATCAATTGAATAAAAGTGAATTGAATTGAATAAATATCATTCCTGATTGTTTGAGGTGAAAATCATAATCCTACGCCCTTATTAGTATTATTATAATTATTATTATTATTATTAGTAGTAGTACTATTATTTATTTTCTGCAATTAGTTTAGGCATAAATTCCGTATAATTGTCCTTCAAATAAAATTATGAGTCGACTATATTTTGGTACTTAGTGAAATCAGTCCTCGAGGGAACGATACTTTACTTATTACTTTATTACTTGTTGACACCGTGCACTTGCGGCATATTGTGAGGGATTTTCCTCACAACAAGTTTTTGGCGCTGTTGCCGGGGACTGATTTTTTGCTAATATCAATACAAAGCGACTCTAATTTTAATTTGAAGTTTTTTTTCTTTAGTCTCTATATTTTAATTTCTTCATTATGTTTTCCTTTGAGTATCGTGGCCCTTGGCATTTCATAAATTTCGATGTTCTTAATAATTTGCCAAATAGAATTGATGACCTCCTCCCCCAAAACAAAAGACCATGCTTGAACAATGTGTAGACGTTCTCAAAAATCCTGATAGTACCCTTTTTGAGCGAGAATGTGCAAGTCGTGGTCTTGAGATTCACTATGGTTATTTTCCAGCTCATTTATTTAGTAGTGAAGTTGAGGGGGAGGATGAGAAGAAAGACATGCTAAGTTTTAGGATCGATCCACCAGCACCCGATAATTACATAAAGTGTGATGAACTAGTAGAAGAAGTTACCATTGATGATGTTTCCAAAGAAATTTCATTAAATTGTCATCAAACTTCGACTAATAAGGTGAACACTTTTGTGCCTAAAATTTTATTAACGGTGCCACGCATAATTTTTCCTAAATCCATTATGGGAGAGATTGACCCCATTACTTTTGATTTTCTTGAGGCTGATTCTTCGAGTTCTAATGAGGTTGTTCATGATAAGTCTTTATTATTTACCCATTCGAACTCTGCTTATTTTTTCATGTCTTATCATTATTATATTCTTCCATCATTTTTTGGTTGCCCGCATAATTATTCTTACTCATTATTTTTGGCAACCGGGCATGAACCAAAGACTCCCTTATGGAATAAGAGGCTTATAGATTGTAAGAAGGGTTGGCAATCTCCCTAGAAAGAAGCCACGTTGAATTTTTGTTTGCCACGTCGTGCTGAAGACGTAAAATAGAGCGCTTGATGGGAGGTAACCCATCATTTTACTTGCTTTCTAGTTAGTTGTTTTTATTTGATTTTTCGTTATTAATTTTTTTTCGTTGTTTTGTATTTCGTTTGGATTCGTGTATTCTTGTGGCCCTTATTGCTCTAATCTTTTATAACCCCAATGAGTTATTATTCTTCATATTCTAGTCTTGCTTGATTTAATATCTACAGTTATTTCATGACTAGAGACTAAGTTTGGGGGTCCCTCGTGATGTTGAGCATTACTTGAAGTATGAAAGACGATTCCACTCAGACATGTGATGGCTTTCAAAAAGACATTTAGAATAAGTTTCACTTTTCCTTATCTCTTTTATTTTCACATGAATTGTATTATTTATGATGTTAGTTGTAGTGGAATAAATGGAAGCATGCGATAACCTAATTTTTCTTTGGTATATATTGCAATTGCTTTATTGTCCTTGCATACTGTTGATGTTTTTTTTTCAAAAACGTGAATTTTTCGTGCTTCCGTGTGTAGAACTGATGTTACGATACTGATGTCTCTTGGAAGAAACGGTTGAATTTTAGTCTAGTTGCAGTCAGCGATATCTGTTTCTGTGGAGTATTCAATTAGGTCCGAAATTTTATCGCTTTTGTAGAAATTTAGCAGATAAGAAAGGAGACATATGTGTTTTCAAATCGCCGCCTATATGTTTGGTTATACTTTTCGGTTAGCTAGTCGTCCAGTAACATGAGTCATGTTGGCACTTAATTTGAGTTTAGAGTCGGACAGTTTTTCCCAAGAAAAAGTCGAGATACTATTTGTTCTATGATGGGAAGTCTAGCAACCGGGGGTATTCACGTGACCCGTTGTCTACTCTCGCGTAAAACGACAACCCTGATTAGACTAATGATTTAGAAAAACCGCATGTGCCGACGATGGGGAGCCTAGTAACCGGGGGTATTCGCGTGACCCGTTGTTTACTCTCGCGTAAAACAGCGACCTTGAATCGGACGCGGGAATAGCTACTCGAGTTTTTTCTCCACTGTAGAGGGGGACTTAGTAACTAGAAGCATCCATGTGCCCCATGAGTGTCTTTTACGTCAAACGGTTCCCCAATACATGAGAATGGAAATCCACCCTAGGATTATCCCGATGAAACATTCCGAGATCCGAACCTAGTGGTTAACTCGAATCTTTATTATGATCATACATAAGGGAATCTTTGTCAGAAGCGATGGTGTGATAATGAAACTCTTGTATTTTGCCACTAGGCGTGAAATTTGGCGAGTTAGCTTGTTTACTCTAACCCTTCATATCGGCGGTCGGTTAAATTCACGCTTGTTAATCTTTGAGCTTGATTTTCTTCATGAACGATTGGTTAGGACTGAAATTGGTTACTTAGTGGAATCAGTGTCCTGGATGTGACTCGCTATTACGATACTTGTACTATTCTTTGAGATTTTCAGGGTAGTATTGATTAAGTTGAGCACTATGGACTTGCATGATTATTCACGATACATTTTGTTTAAAATTGATAACTTTTGCTTGAGGACAAGAAAAGGCTCATGTTTGGGGGTATTTGTTAGGCGTATTTTTATGCGCTTATTTATCATTATTTTATGTCCATCTTGAGCCTAATTCAGCATAAATGAGCTTTTCATGCACTATTCTTATATGTTTTGCAGGAAATCGGAGTTCGGAAGCCGAAAAAATGAAAAATGGGCAAAAACAGCAGTTTTTGGTCATGAGCCGCGGCACAAACCAAGTGAGCCGCGGCACACGAAGATGGCCTGAAAGTCCCGAGCAAACTGTACTCTAAGCCGCGGCACAGCCTAAGTGAGCCGCGGCCCAGAAGGAAAATGTCGCGCCCAGGCATAGGCGCTGAGCACCGTGAGCCGCAGCACAGATTAAGTGAGCCGCGGCCCACGGGGCGGTTTTGGTGTGTCTGCGCGGTTTTGGGCCGTTTTGGAGCCTGTTCTCGACCTAATCACACGGACGCATTATGGAGGCTGATGACGACTATAAATAAACATTGAAGGGCTGAAGAAAAAGGGAGAAAACTGGGAGGTGGATCGATAGCTGGAGAGAAGAACACAAGGAGGAGATTTGTGGGCGACGACAAGACCACGGATCCCTACGGTTTTTCTTAATTTTTCCGCATCTTAGTTCCTAGATCAATTCGAGTAGGATTTTGATTGTAGCCGATTACATGACGGTTTGAGTTATTTATTATTATTTCAATTTACTAGTTATTATATTGAATTGGATTCTTCTTACTGTTCTTAATGCTTTTCAATTGTCTGGCCAACAGTTGAATTGTTATGAATGTCTTTATGGATTCGGGAGATGAAATTTAGCCATAGTTCTTGTAAGACGAATCATAATTTTCGTGAGATAGGAATATACTCATGTGAATTGTGAAGCCTATTTATTGTGGGAATTCTTGAACTGTTTTAGCTATTAATTATCTAATTCGAATAGGGATATATCGAGTTAATAATTCGTAGTATTTTCTATCGACCTTGGGAAAGGATTTAGAATAATTTAGGAATTCCTGGATTACAATCAATTGAATAAAAGTGAATTGAATTGAATAAATATCATTCCTGATTGTTTGAGGTGAAAATCATAATCCTACGCCCTTATTAGTATTATTATTATTAGTAGTACTATTATTTATTTTCTGCAATTAGTTTAGGCATAAATTCCATATAATTGTCCTTCAAATAAAATTGTGAGTCGACTATATTTTGGTACTTAGTGAGATCAGTTCTCGAGGGAACGATACTTTACTTATCACTTTATTACTTGTTGACACCGTGCACTTGCGGCATATTGTGAGGGATTTTCCTCACAACACTTTTCTCCAAACCAGTTGGAGATGAATTCACTATAATTTTCAACCAGTGATAAATATTACAGTGATTCAACCAAACTACAACAGCTTCCAACCAGTGAAATTCCGTGCCGGTGTAACACACTTGACTGCCTTGCACCTCTTGATCCTCGATACTTGGATGCCTTTACAGTCTCGAACTTCAACCAGTGAAGTACCCCGAAATCAGGATTTAAGACACGAGTTTTTGTCTTCTCCAACTAAGAGCTTCTTCAAGTATGAACTTTTGAGAACCGCTCTTTTCACGATGCTGTGTTTCGCTTTTAGATTGCTTGAATGCTTTGATCGCTTGAAAGTATGTTCGCACCGTTTGTAATTTTTGTATGTTAACTCAGCTTCAAATCTTCAGATATATATATAGGTCACGATCTCTGAGATTTTCCTTCATAGCCGTTGCAAATCTTTTCAACAAATCCATCCGTTGGAGAGGTAGACTTTATTGTTTTCTTTCTGAACGTTGCAAGGCTGAATTCCCATATTTTAATCCATCTTTCGACCGTTGTGAAGACTTTGCATGTGAGGCGCCAAATCTTTTGAATATAATACGTTTAAAGTCTTCAAGGTGGGTCTGGATGAATTATTTAATTCATATCCTTTGCGGGAATCTCTCCAATTTATCTATTCACGTTGCATGTGACTTTCCGTAATACTTGACTTTTCAACGCATGCTGACGTGGACTTTGGAGTACTTTGCTGATCTCAAGTAGGCTGATGTGAAGTTAACTTCTCTGCAGTCTGGAACTCTCTGATGTTCACTGTTTGGGACTCGCCTGATCAGATGACCTGTCTGAGGTTACTTGACTGCAGTCTGGTCAAACATCTCTGATAATTTTTGTTGACCAGATCTTCTCTGATATGACTCGGTTGTACCTCTCTGATGAACTTAGCTGTTCTTTTTGTACTTAGCCGATTTTTAGCCTAACTTAGTTTGGCCTATAGAAGATACTCATTTGGTTCTTCTTTTCATTTTGCCAAGTTTTTCACTTAACATAATTTGGCCTATGGAAGATACTCATTTGGTTCTTCCTTACATTTTTGCCAAGTAATAAACATTTGAATTTATATTAATGACATCATCAAAATCTAACAAGTATTCCTAACAAATTCCCTCTATTTTGATGATGGCAAAACTTAAGGAAATATTCAAATAAGCAAGTCTGCACTTGCGTGCAAGACCCAAACTAAAATCAGTCTAGTATTGACACAACTGGAAATTGTCATTCAAAAGACTGTTATAAAATTTTCTGAATTGATTACAACTACATGTCTGAAATTTACAAGAAAATTTTACAAGTACAAAATAAATGAAAGTCATCTGCCTCTGCCTCTGCCTCTTCGGATAGGCTACTTGGCAGGCCTGAAAGGTTTAGCTTCGATTGGTCTTGTCTTGACAGGGGCAAGACCATACTTCCTCTTTATAACAAGAGCTGCAAAATCTTGCTCTTCTTGTGATGAGAACTTATTCTCAACACACAACTTCTTGATTTTTCTTTGGAGTGCAAGTTCATCCAAAGCATTTCCTTTCACCAAGGTGGGAGGTTCTTTGGCACTGAACATTGGGATCATGGGATATGCAATGTGTGGCGCAGCATGTTTTACAAGAATAGTCCAGAGTTGTGGGTGAGCTTCTTCCATGAAGTTGATGTAGATCTGCTGTGGGGAGAGATTATCATCCTGGAGTATTTCCTAGATGTAGTAGTCTCTGATGAATTTTTTCTTTGCAGATCCCCACATGGGTAGAGCTTCGTAAGGTACAAATTATTCAATGTACCACAACTTCTTGCGTTCCCACTCTAGAGTAGGCTCGAATCCTCCTCTTGTCCTCCTCTTCTTGCCTGCAGGCTGATCATCAGCCTGTTCTTCTGGTTCTGCTGCTCCCTTCCTTTTGGCTGAGGATGTCCCAGCAGTGATCAACTGGACATCCTGCCTCTTCTTCGTTCTAAGCTCCTCCCTTATCTCTCCTTGAATGCTGCCTTCCCCCTGTATCTTATCTTCCCCCTTTTGCCAGCATCAACCAAAGTGGTCATTCTTTGCTCCATTACGTATCGATCAGACATGCCAAATGGCATTCTGTTGTTTGTAGGGGGAGGAGGTTGAGGGACTTCCCGCTGCAGCAAAGTATCAATCTTGGCATTGATGGATTGGAGGTCAGGAGTGACTTGAGATGCAAGTAACTCTCCAATAGTATCCTTCACTATTTGTCTTATCAGCTCAGTCATCGCAGGTGAGATCTGCGATGGTGGAGAGTGCTCGCCTGAGCCTTTTGCAAGTGATCCACTAGACTGCAGGCTCCTATCTGCAGCTGGCACTCCAGATGGGGTCTTTTCAGGTGTCCCTGATCTGGAGTCCTCAGCCAACTCTGCATCCAGGCTGGTATACCGGGCAGGCGCCCCAGCCTTGTCTGCAGCCTCTAATTCTGGCTCCTTCTCCGGCTCCTTTTCTTTCTCTTCTTCCTCCTCCTTCTCTTGTTCTTCCTCCTTTTCTTCTTCATCAACATTCTCTTTTTCTGCCAGTTGTTCTCCTCCTTCATCCTTATCATCATCATCATTATCATCATCATTCTTATCATCTTTATCTTTCTCTCCATCATTCTCATCATCTTTTCCATCATTCTCATCATCCTCCTGATCTACCTCTTCCCCTTCTTCTTCTCCTTCATCCACTAATTCCTCTGTTTTTTCAACTTCTTCCTCTGTTTGTTTTTCAACTAAAATATTTTCTCCTCCTTTTCTTTCTTCCTGCTCCTCTTCTTCGTCATCTATAACAATGACCTCCTATTCTTCTTCTCCATTCACTTCTTCAATCCTTATTTCTTTTTCTTCTTCCTCCTCATCTTATTTCCGAAAAGATCCATCAAAGATACTGTACATTATAGAATGGATGAATTGGTCCATGTTGGTTTTGAAGTGAGACATGAACCAATTCTCCTGGAGGATCAAAACTATGTCTGATACTTTACAAAAGTGTATCAGTACATCCTCTGTGGCTTGTGGATATTCCCAACCACTGGTTTCAATATAGGTTTGAAGTTTAGCAAATGATAGTGATTTAAAAAATTTCCACTCTTCATAAATATTAACAAAAGAGTGTTTTAGAGCTTGTGGTTTGACTGCTTGTAATTGCTCTATGGACAGGTTGAAAAGATTGTTGTCTAGCAGGTTAAAGGTGTAGTTTGCTTCAGGGATTGAGATAACTAAACATGCTTCTTCCTCTTCTGTGACGAATGCTGGAGTGAGGACAGGGACGATCTGAGTTTCCAGTGCCGGGGAGCGGGTGGTCTTCCAGTAGGTAGGCGACACAGGCTGAGGATCGTATAATGTTACATTTGCTCCTCTGGTGAACTATGATGCTGGGTCTCTTGGGAGAGGGTTCTGGAGAGGAGTGTATGAATGATGGCTCACCAGGGGCTGGTCCCCTTCTTTTGAACCGGACAGCAATTGGTGTGTTGTCTGACTCGGAGTCTGACTCGGCTGCAGTTGGGTTGACGTCTGCAGGTCGGTCCGACTCATCTGATGAAGGACATTTGTAGGGCGGTGAATCAGATAATTCTTTGAGCATCCGAGCTGCTCTTCTGTTGCTTCCTAGCTTCCTTAAAGTCTCTTGGTCCAGATGACCAAGTCTCTTGTTGATGTGGAAGGGGTCAGTACTTCCCTTCGCCACACCCATCTTCTCAAGGATCCAACTCAGCTGCATTCCAAACGCCATTAACATGCATAGAGTCTATCCCAACCTCCATAGCCTCTCGTCACTTTGCGGAGTCTACATCTACCAAAGAGATAATTCTCTTGGCTACTTTCTGTCGTCTCATGAGGACATAGTTCCTCTGGATGCAGATAGCTATACCTCTCAGGAAAATGAGAAGCTCTACTAGACCTGTGAGGTTGTGTTTGTATTGCAAAAGTTCCTGTTTCAATATCTTGTACAAGTGTCTCGTTTGGTGTTTATTTTATTTCTTCTAAAAAAATATTTCTTCCTGCGCCACCTTCCTAAATGAACTCATCTTCAAAGAAGTGTAATTGTAAAGCAACGATGATCCTATGATCTTCGTGCATGTAGAATAGATATCTCTTGGAATCCCCTAGATATCCTATGAAATGACCATTCACAGACCTCGCTTCCAACTTCTCTACTTTAGTCTTCTTGACATAAGCAGGACATCCCCAAATCTCATGTTGGAGTGTTAGGAACAGATTTGGAAGGACATCTATTCAAGATATGTGCAGTAGTAAAGGAGTGCATAACCCCACATGTAAATTGGTAGAACGGTATAGCTAAGAATGGAGCGAACCATGTCTAACAAGGTTTGGTTCCTTCTTTCGGACACACCATATAGTTGTGGAGTAGCTGGATGAGTAAATTGTGACACTATTACTAGTTCTTTTAAGAACTCATCAAACTCGGTACTCATATACTAGCCACCTCAATCCGACGGAAGTTTTTCAATATGATGTCCTCTTTGGTTTTCAACGAGGGCCTTAAATTCCTTGAATTTGTCAAATACTCCGGACTTATGTTTCATTAAGTACACGAATCCATATCTAGTATGGTAATTTGTGAATGAAATGAAATACTGAAAACCGTATCATGCCGATTTAAAAGGGCCACATACGTCGGTATGGACCAATCCAACTTAGTCATTTTGCCTTGAAGGCAAGATTCACAAGTTAGATAGAGATCTGATTCTAATGGACCCGTAAGTCCATCTTTCTCCATTTTATGAACCTTGGTTTGACCAACATGACCAAGTCTAAGATGCCACTTATGTGCTTGATTTGTTTCATCCCTACTACGCTTCCTAGTTATAGCGTTCACAGTTTCATTCTTTAGATTCAAACGGTATAAACCATTAAGTAATGTAGCAGTACCAATCAATATATTTCTAAAAATAAATTCTACAGGACCCATCTCAAGTAAAGAAATAAAATCCCTTATGGTCCATGACTGGAATTGAAACAATGTTTTATGCCCCTTGGGCAAAACCAGCACCTCATCCAAAGTAATAACAAAATTGGATTCTAAATCAAACATAAGTGATTCGATGTTAGTAGCCTCGACATTATGCCCGCTGCCTACTGTCACCATCACTTCTACAGCTCCAAGCTTCCTACTTTGTTCTAGGTCCTGACTTATTGTATATATATGAGAACCCGCACCAGAATCAAGTATCCAAGAAGTAGAATAAACAGTTAAAGAACAATTCATTTCCAAAACTAGTAATTCCATATCTGAAGGTGCATTGCGGTCAAGTTTTGGGCAGTGCCTCCTCCAGTGGCCTAGCACACTGCAGTTTAGGCATGCATCTGTCTTATAGGACACCTTACTCCTTTGCAACATTTGGGCCTTGCCCTTATCTTTCTATACCGCACCTTTGGGCTTGAACTGTCTCTTGCCCTTTTTCTTATTGTTCTTGGACCTCTAAGGCCCAGAAGAAATGGCAAGAGCAACTTCCTTTGGCCTAGTCTTTATCTGAGACTATGCCATACTCAGTTTCTTCATTAGCCCATCTATGTTGTATGAAATCTCATTACAATTGAAGTTCATAACAAATTAGGAGGAGGAGTCACTTCATAAGCATGCATACTAAAATCAAGAGCCTTCAGTCTCCCGATCATAGATATTATTTTGAGGACGTGGTCCCCAACTTTCTCTACTTTCTTCATCCGAGCACCAAACAACTTCTTCGATATCTCATACCGAGCAATTCGACTATGCTCCCAATAAAGTTCAGTTAGATGTGCCAGAATCGCCCTTGACGAGGGCATTTTCTCATGGTCCCTCTGAAGCTCAATGTTCATAGAGGCCATCATGAAACCTTGGATCCTGACATCATCTTTAGCCCATTTCTTATGGGCATCAATATCTTCCTGACTAGCCCTAGTCCTTGCAGGAGCTGATGGGATGTCCGCCTCCAAGACGTATCCCAGAATCTCTATAATGAGGACTATCCTCAGATTCGAGAGCCAGTCTACAAAGTTGGGTCCAGTTAAAGCGTTCTTTCCAAGTAAACTTTTGAGTGGGTTCATTGTCATTTTGAGAATGTTGTTATTAACTGTAGGGAATAATAATATATTCGTTAGTGATGCATAAATAAGAATAAGTCAAGCTAGGCCATTGCACGAGGTAGCTAACCCGCGGAATAGATTTTGGGATCCCCAACCTCCTTTGGAAGGATTTCGGGGTAGAGGAACCGAGTAAACAATTTAAGCAATTTCTTTATCCATAACTCGGCTCCCACTATTTTATCGGCATTACACTCTCCCATGTGAAATCCGGAAGTCATGGTTGACTTCATAGTGGTGATCGAGTTCTTTACAAAGTTTAATAGAGCGCATCCCATCCGTTTTCTATTCAATTATTCTTTATAAAGTGGTGTCTAACACCAATCCATCTAATGGATGATTCGATTTTATTTTACCCCTAGTTCACTTGCCCTCAACACATACGGTACATATGGCTCGCTGAACTATCTAAGTTTAAACCATCAACTCCTATCATTCTGACAATTTAATCTCACCCGGCAACCCATACGACTTCTATGGGTTTGACTTGTCACAACCGAAGGCATCTAATACGCTCTAGGAATTTATCAATATTCCCCAAAAATATTACACCGACATCCTCAAAAGAATAATATTTCGGTTTACACTTCAATTTTCCATGAGTTTGACAGAGGGTAGGAAACCACGTAACCTTTAAAACGTAGTGTTTGTAAGTGGGAGTATTATGCGATTATAAGTTATACTTTGCACATTAATCCGTTTATAAGTGCGTTTTTTCGGTTTGTTTGTTTGTCATACAATATGAAAAATCCATAACCTAAATCTACCAACATGAAGTTCATGGACCGTTCCGAAGTATCGAGTCATCATCGACTCAAAAAAATACATGTAATCAATTTACGTGTCCTGAATCTTCGTCTTCATGGCGGTTCGTCCTTGGCTCTTCGTCATAGCTAATTTATTACATTAATAAGAATTGCATCCTATAAAAATTTACTAATAAAATTAAATTAGCTCAAAACAGCCTTTACAACCTATCGAATAAAGATTCAAAACTAAGTCCATGAACTACATCACCATTCACACAAGTATTTACAATAGTACACAAAAGTAAATGATAAATTAAATAGTTAATTAATTATATCGATCTAATCAATATAAAAATTAATATATCTAATAGAATCAATCCAATTAATTCAACAATCAATAATTTTAATTTGTTCCGGATGAAAAAAATAATATTTCATTAAATTAATTTCCCTAAAATAGAACTACCATATCTATATTTTAATCAAATTAAATCCAATTTAATTTGCGGAAAATTGATTTACCAAACATGAAATAATGGAGTTGGAAAACAGAAGGCCCGGTAGCGGCTGCCCTTGGCGAGAGGATAGCCCTCTCGGCCACCGCTGCCGCGAGGAGCGGACATCTTGCCGCTCTGTCGGCGGTGTCTGGCGGCCCAGTGCCGTGTCCGCCATTTTCCGAATCGTCGTTTCATCCCGAATCCAAAAATAATTTTTTTTGAATTTTTAAATTAACATATAAATTATTTTTCAAAGAAAAATAGATTTATATTATAACATGAAAAATAATTTTTAGATGAATAATTAAAATTAATGATTAAAACAACTATAATTTTAAATCATAAAAATATTTAATCAAGCTTTCCAAATGCGAATATCGTATATACCATCGCATAGACCTATGCTGTGATACTACTGTTGGGATTCGGTAGTAATAATCGAATTACACAGCGGAAAAATAAACGGATCAAACCGAATAAATACGTACCCATAAGAGGACCGATCAAATATCATATAAATGAATATAATAAATCAAAGCATGAAATAAAAATTATACCCTTGAAGTCCTTTGATTAATGTTGAAGAAAAACAATCCAAATTTGCGAAACTTTTAGAACTCCCGAGCATCAAAAAAATCATGCCTCTACGTATCACGCATCGAAAGATGACCGGGAAAATTGCAACTACCATCACTGTACCTCCAAGGCCGATGAAAATTAAGTGGTAGTGATAGGATATATTTTTCTTGTTATTTTCTTACCCTTCAAGAGAAGATTTGAAGAAAAAATTTATCTCAAAATTAGTTTGAAAGGAAACTTCTTTCTTTCTCTTTCTTTTTTTTTTCTCTCTTTCTCTCCCTTTCTTGTTCCCAAGTGGTGAATGAAAGCTCCCATTATATTAAACAATTATGAATTCAAAATTCATTATTCAACTCCTTCACATGAGTGGAATCAAAATCAAAGTCTAACTCATGTGATGGAAGATTTATAATAATACGGAATAATTGGGGGGAGGGGGTGATGAGATATTGCATGGTCCCATTATTTTTTCTTTTTAGCCGAAAGTATGAGAGAGAGGAGTGGGTGAACCACTTTTTTCTTGGTTTTAGAATCTTTCTGTTGTTTCTTTATATGAGACTATGAAACACAAATGGAGAGAAGAAAAAAAACACGGAGAGGTGAAACAGAGGAGGGGGACTCCGGTGGTGGAGTCCTAGGACTTAGTTTCAAAGTGCACCAAAATCAACATGTATCTTAAGTATTTGATTCTTTTTGTTCTCCTCTTGGAGTGTTTAGATGTGAGTTAAATCTTTGGTGGGTATGAGTGTTGGTTAAGCAGTGGTGTGGTGGCTTAAGAGATTAGTCTATGTGATTGTAATAATTTTTCATATAGTGGAATCTTTTCTCTTTGGAGGCCCGTGGTTTTTCTCCAGTTTTGGAGTTTCCACGTATATTCTCGTGTTCATATTTCTTTACTGTTTTTCATTGGCTGAGTTGTTGGGGAATTTTTTAGACCGTTTTTCCCAAAAAGTGGTATCGGAGCCAAAAGGTTTTGGTGAAGGTCTCGGTATCATATAGGGTATCTTGGTTTAGAGAATCCTAGTATGCTCTGTGGTTGCAGTGCTATCTGACCTTCCACATCAGAAATGAATTTTCTAATGGTTATTTTGTTTACGATTGAATTATATGTGAGCCTGGTGCTTTTTACACGTGGAGAATTTTTTTTTACTGGGTGTATTAATTGGTTGTTATCATATTTTTTCTAGTATACAAATACTTTGTTTTAGATACAGATACGATGTGAAAGTTCAGTCCAATGAGGTTTGGTGTAGAGAAATTTGATGGAAGGATCAATTTTGGCTTGTGGCAAGTTCAGGTCAAAGATGTGTTGATTCAGTCTGGGTTACACAAGGTATTTAGGGGATACCAACCCCTGTTTCTAGCGGTGATTCTAGAGGAACTAGTTAAGGCGATGATGAAGATAAGGCATTGTGTCTGGTATTATCTTTACCGCCCTCCTACGAGCACATGAAACTTATTCTGATGTTTGGGAAAAGAGACCCTGAAGTTTGAAGGTGTAACTAGCAAACTCCTATCTAAAAAGAAAAGAGTGGAAGGTAACAGCATGACTTCATCAGAAGGTACGGTTTTGGTATGTGAAGGTAGGAAGAAGGTCAACTCTAGGAAGAATCTAATATGATGGAAGTGCGGGAAGTCTGGGCATGTCATGGTAAATTTTCCAGGTGGAGCTCATTCGGCAAAGGCTCCAAGGTCGCTGACTGTGTCACTGTTCTCACGGTGACTGATGGATTTTGTTGAGAGGTGATATCCTTATGGTGTGACCGCAGCATCATGGAAAGGGATGATTGTCAGTAGGTCCACAATTGCACACGGGCATTGGCTTGGTTTAACATGCAAGGTGTGTGGTGGAAAAGATGTCGATGGCTGAGGAACTTCCAGGTATACCAAGCAGGGAAGTTGTGCACCATAAACCGTTTCAGCAAGGCTCTTTCGACATGTGCCGAGTTGAAATGCTTAGAATGGTTTATTCTGAGTGGTGGTACTCTTTTATGGTGGAGTATGATAATTCTCTTCGAATTATGATTGTCGGTCAATACTATGAATTGTTGGTTAAGACAATGGTGCAATTATTAGGGTATTTTGATCAAGGGAGGATTTGATGAGATGTGATCAAAATAAAATAATTACATGGTCCCATTCTTTTTTTTTTTTAGCCGAAAGTGTGAGAGAGAGAAGGAGTGGATGAACCACTTTTTTCTTGGTTTTGGAATCTTTCTGTTGTTTCTTTATTCTTTCCTTGTATATATATGTAGTATGCATGTGAATGAATATGAGACTAAGAAACACAGACGGAGAGAAGAAAAAAAACATGGAGAGGTGAAACAGAGGAGGGGGACTCCGGTGGTGGAGTCCTAGGCCTTAGTTTCAAAGTGCACCAAAATCAACATCTATCTTAAGTGTTTGATTCTTTTGTTCTCCTCTTTGAGTGTTTAGATGTGAGTCAAATCTTTGGTGGGTATGAGTGTTGGTTAAGCAGTGGTGTGGTGGCTTAAGAGATTAGTCTATGTGATTGTAACAATTTTTCATATAGTGGAATCTTTTCTCTTTGGAGGCCCATAGTTTTTCTTTGGTTTTGGAGTTTCCACGTATATTCTTGTGTTCATATTTCTTTACTGTTTTTCATTGGTTGAGTTGTTGGGGAATCTTTGAGACCGTTTTTCCGAACAGGGGGGGGGGGCATTGAAATTTAGAGTTGGTTCATTTCGGTCCGTGAAACGGACCCTCGTGTATCTAGTCTGATAGATAAACCTTGGTACGTTTTAATATAATTAATCAATCCAATTAATTAATTATATTATAGATTCTCTAAAAAATAAGATGAATTAAATTAATTACCCAGTAATTTATTTAATTCACTAGACCGGTTTAATTTATCCAATAAATTAAAATAACAATTATCCAATAATTTAAATTAGACATCTAATGTCCAATATTTATTAAGAGAGAATATCCTAAATTGAATCCGTCATCTATCATGTGCCACGACTCCATAAATTCGTCTTAGTCGGCAATGGGAGGAACCAAAGAGTGTGAATAACACTTAGCCAGTCCCATGGCTCACACTGTAACCTAACTGAGAACGAATGATAGAGATCATTCCAAAACCTTTAGTATGGATACCGTATACGTATAAACCCTTATCAAATGTCCCGATCAAGTATAAGAGTCACAGTATGTCAAACCCTATTATAAATTGACTCTATGCATTTGCTAATGCAAACCGAGATCGCTTAGCTCTCGTGTATCAAATACAACTAGTTCTAAATGCTTTAGCTAAAAACTTATTATCTCATTTGCCATTAACCACATAGGACATTTACCTGTTCACTTGCAGGAGAAAGAATCATATCTTGGTATTCAATAAAGACGGCTACTTGTCCACTAGGTTGCACTTCGAGGTTGACCCCACCAACCGATGATTGGATTGAACTACTCTAGTCACTGAATTAATGTCACAAGCACATCTCCTACTGAATCCTCAAGTCAAATATTCACGCATACTTATCACAACCTTTGGATTCAGTCATTGAATATCCCAGAGTGAGATCCATGTGTTACATGTATTTTTGTGCGCTTTATTGTCATTATTTTATCTCCATTTTGGGTTTAAATCTGCGTAAATGAGCTCTTAATGCATTATATTTACATGTTTTGAAGGAAATTTGCATCCTGAAGCTCGAAAATGGAAAAACGGGCCAAAAGCGACATTTTTCGGTCAAGGGACGCGTCACGCCGAGGCGGGGCCGCGGCACAGGCGCAACTCCAAGCAAGGCATTACAAACTGTACCGGGGGCCGCGGCACACTCCCTACGAGCCGTGGCCCGTAAAGAAATCTCGCCTAGGTCTGGGCTGCCTAATGACTAGGGCCGCAGCACACTTAAGCCGGCCCGCGGCCCGCGACGCGGGTTCACTAATTTCATATCGCGATTTTGGGCTGTTTTGGAGGCAGATTCGACCTAATCCTTGGACGCATTTTTGGAGACTGAAGATAGTTATAAAAATGTAGTGAAGGTCAGAAAATAAAGCATCGAAGGAGAGGAGAAGAATACCTAGCAGCAGAGAGCGAGGCCAGAAAATGGAAGAAGAAGTTCATCAATTGCGTTTGAATTTCTTCCTTATGTTTGGCTAGACCCTTTTATTCTAGGATTGAGATGAAACCAAGATTATGATGGATTAATTCTTGATTTTACATTATTGATATATTTCCCTTTTCTATTGAGTTTTCCCCAATTGTTCTCAATGCTTTCAATTGTGTGGCCTATGATTGAATTGTTATAACTATGTAACTTGAATCGGGAGAGGAGAGTAAGTAGTGTAAATTTGGTGAAAACCGTTTTGTCATGTGAGATAGGAATATACTCATAAGAATTACGAAGCTCGTTTGAAGATTTTAGAACTTTTTGGCTATTGTTGAGTTAACTCACCTAGGAATATAGTGAACTATTCACCTTGGAAAATTCTACTGACCTCGGGAGAGGCATTAGATTAACTTATAATCTTCGCTTTCAATAAATCGGGGAATTACATAAATTATATTAATCAATATTAATTTGGATTGATTGAGGCGAATTCTCGATCCTAGATTCTTCTCCTATTTGATCTCCTTTTACCAAACTGTCGATTTTATTGTTTGTTTTTAGTTATCGCAATATTTAGTTATTAATAATTATTCAACCCCATAATTTCGGTTGTTCAGATAAAATTAGAAATACTAATAAATTGGTACTTAGTACATCAGTCCTTGAGGGAACGATACTTTTCTCATCACTTTATTACTTGATTACGACAATGTGCACTTGCGTTCACATAATTACGTAACAAGTTTTTGGCGCCGTTGCCGAGGATTGATTATTTTTACTAATATCAGTTTTAGTATTTTTAATCTTAATTTGAACATTATTTTATTTTTGTGTAAATTTGTTTTTATTTGTTTTCCTTTCAGGAGTTCGTTTAGTGTATGAGAAAATTTGGTAATGAAGCTTTATTCCCTTTGGATACCGAACTCGAACGCACTTTGCGGAAAAACAGGAAGGAAAGACGTGGGTTATTAACTACGGATACCATGGGTGAGAACACCGGAAATTAAGGGATTGACAAACCTATTCAGCAAGTTCAACCAGCATTGGCACTCCGAGATTATGCACTTCCACAAATTAATGCAAACTTTTCGGGAATTCAACGCCGGACCATTCAGGCAAACAATTTTGAAATCAAGCCGGCTATCATCCAAATGGTGCAAGCGAGCCAATTTTGCGGACTGGCAAATGATGACCCCAATGCTCACATTGGTTCATTTCTCGAGATTTGTGACACATTAAAAAATAATGGAGTTAATGATGATGCCATGCGTCTATGGCTTTTCCCCTTCTCTCTTAGGGACAAGGCCAAGTTTTGGTTGAATTCACTCCCGCCGGGCTCTATCACAACTTGGGCGGAGTTAGTACAAGCTTTTCTGGCTAAGTTCTTTCCGCCGGCGAAGACGGCGAGACTCAGGAAAGAAATAACTACTTCCGGGCAATTTGAGATGGAATCACTGCATGAGGCATGGGAGCGATACAAGGATTTGCTAAGAAGATGCCCCCATCATGGTCTACCAGATTGGCTGCAGATTCAAACGTTCTACAATGGACTGAGTGCTTCTACACGCACTCTTGTTGATGCAGCCGCTGGAGGTGCTTTAATGGGCAAGACGATGGTTGAAGCTCATTCTTTACTAGAAGTTATGGCGGCAAATGCTTATCAGTGGCCTTTAGAACGTGTGAATCCAAAGTGAGTTATGGGAATTTCAGACAACGATCCAATCTCTACACTATCAGCCCAAGTTGTAGCTTTAACTCAACAACTGCAAGCCTTTTCACATACTCCTTCTACCAACACCATGGAAACTTGCAATTGGTGCAACGGATCTCATCCTACTGCTGAATGTCAAGTCGAAAATCCTTTTGAGCAATCTCATATGGAACAAGCTCAATTTGTGGGAAATGGAAATCGTCAGAACAACCCGTATTCCCACACTTACAACCAAGGGTGGCGAAATCATCCCAATCGTTCATAGAGGAATGGGCAATCTTTGAATAAACCTCCGCAAGCTCAATTCACTCAGCCACAACAGCAGCCCCCTCAACCACCGAAGGTTTATATAGAAGATGTTCTTGCTCAAATGGCGGCTAACACGAGCCAATTCATGACTCGCACGGAAACTACTCTACAAACTCATTCCACTTCTATTTGGAATTTGGAAGTCCAAATGGGGCAGATTGCAAATTTATTATATTTTCGACCTCAAGGTTTATTACCAAGTGCTACCGAGATGAATGCCAAGAAAAATGTGCAAGCTATCGAGCTACGAAGTGGAAAGGAGCTACACGAGCAGCCCAAGAGTAGCAAAGAAAAGAGCAGCCCCATTGAGAAAATGAAGGACGAAGAGCCCAAGTCAAAAGCAATCTTGACCACTCATCCTACACCACCAATCCCATTCCCACAACGTTTGCAAAAGCAAAAATTGGACAAGCAATTCTCCAAGTTTCTTGATGTCTTCAAGAAATTGAATATCAATATTCCATTTGCCGATGCCTTAGAACAAATGCCGAGCTATGTGAAATTTATGAAGGAGATCTTATCTAATAAAAGGAAGCTCGAAGAATATGAAACAGTGGCATTGAGTGAAGAGTGCAGCGCTATTTTGCAGAAAAAGCTCCCGCCTAAATTGAGGGATCCGGGAAGTTTCACTATACCATGCACTATTGAAAACTCGTCCTTTGATAGAGCTTTATGTGATCTCGGAGCCATCATTAATCTTACGCCCCTTTCCATTTTCAAGAAGCTAGGTCTTGGGGAGGACAAGCCGACTCTGGTCTCTTTACAACTAGCAGATAGATCCATCAAGTATCCGAGAGGGGTAATAGAAGACGTCCTCGTCAAGGTCGATAAATTCATCTTTCCTACTGATTTTATTGTGCTTGATATGGAGGAGGACCATGACATACCAATTATCTTGGGAAGACCATTTTTAGCAACCGTCCGAACTCTAATTGATGTGGAAAAAGGGAAACTCACTTTACGGGTTCAAGAGGAGCAAGTTACTTTTAATATATTTCGATCTATGCAACATCCTAGTGATGTCGAGAATTGCTTTCAAATTGACGTCATTGACTCGTGTGTAAGAAGAGCTTTTTGGGAGAGCTATCCATCAGATCTACTGGAGTCCGTTTTAGTCGGATCCTTTACCGAATTGAATTCAGAGCATGTAGCCTATTTACGACACATTAATGCATGACCACCATTTTTTACTCGTAGACCATGGGAGGAGATCGGAAGTTCACCAACTCGACCCGTCCCATCAATTGAGAAACCCCCAAGGCTAGAGCTTAAGCAGCTACCGAATCATTTGAAATATACATTTTTGGGGCCCGACGATTCCCTGCCTGTCATTCTTTCTGCCACTTTGGCGGCTAATCAAGAGGAGAAATTATTGAGAGTATTGGGGGAGTACAAATCTGCCCTTGGATGGTCTATTGCGGATATCAAAGGAATCAGCCCGTCCGTTTGTATGCATAGGATTTTGGTGAAGGAAGACTACAAACCCTCTGTGGAGCATCAACGCTGGTTAAATCCGAATATGAAAGAGGTGGTAAAAGTCAAGGTTTTAAAACTCCTCGACACAGGTATGATCTTTCCTATTTCTGATAGCAAGTGGGTAAGTCCGGTTCAAGTTGTGTCAAGTCAAAGAAGGGTGGGATAACGGTTATTCAAAATAATAATAATGAATTAATTCCCACTAGAATTGTTACGGGGTGGCGTATGTGCATAGATTATAGAAAATTAAATAAAGCCACTAGAAAAGACCACTTTCCTTCACCATTTATTGATCAAATATTGGATAGATTAGCCGGACATGATTTTTACTGTTTTCTTGATGGTTATTTTGGGTATAATCAGATTTATATAGCCCCAGAAGACCAAGAAAAGACGACGTTTACACGTCCTTATGGAATTTTTGCTTATAGGCGCATGCCTTTTGGTTTATGTGATGCGCCGGACACTTTTCAAAGGTGTATGATGGCTATTTTTTCTGACATGGTAGAGCATTGTATTGAAATTTTTATGGATGGTTTTTCTGTTTTCAGTGATTTGTTTGATTTATGCTTGCAGAATTTACAGAAAGTCCTGAAAAGATGCAAAGAGACAAATCTAGTATTAAACTGGGAGAAGTGCCATTTTATGGTCCAGGAGGGCATTGTGCTAGGCCATCGCATATATGCCCATGGGATTGAAGTCGACCGTGCTAAAATAGAAACGATTGAGAAGATGCCTCCGCCTACTTCTCTAAAGGGGGTGAGGAGTTTTTTGGGACACGCCGGTTTTTACCGCCGTTTTATTAAATATTTTTCGAAAATCACAAAGCCTTTGTGTAATTTGCTCATGAAAGATGTCCCGTTTGATTTTGATGAGTCTTGTAAGGAAAGCTTTGACCTCTTGAAGAAGGCTCTAAGCACCGCTCCTGTTATAGTCGCTCCAGACTGGAGCCTTCCATTTGAATTAATGTGTGACGCTAGCAATTTTGCCATTGGGGCTGTTTTGGGACAGCGATGGGGAAAAGTGTTTCATGTAGTGTATTATGCAAGCCGAACCCTTGACGACGCCCAAAGTAATTATGCCACGACAGAAAAAGAATTATTGGCCGTGATTTTCGCTTTTGATAAATTCCGTGCTTATTTGTTGGGAGCAAAAGTGGTTGTGTGGACTGACCATTCGGCAATCAAATACCTTTTGGAAAAGAAGGATGCTAAACCAAGGTTGATTAGGTGGGTGCTTCTACTACAAGAATTCAATTTGCAGATTCGAGACAATAAGGGGACCGAGAATGTCATTGCAGATAACCTTTCATGCTTAGAAAATCCCCTCGAGAAGGTGGAGAGTCATCCACCAGTTGTGGAAAATTTTCTCGATGAACAACTCCACAAGTTGGATGCGCAACAAGTACCTTGGTACGCTGATCTAGTGAACTATCTTGCAAGCAACATAATTCCGAATGACTTCTCTCATCATCAAAAGAAGAAGTTGATTTCAGACGCAAAGTACTACTTATGGGACAACCCTTTTCTTTTTAAAAGATGTCCTGAACAAATCATTCGTAGGTGTATTCTGGACGAGGAAATTCATAGTGTGTTGAGTCATTGCCATGCATCACCTTACGACGGGCATTTTAGTGGCAATAGGACAGCGGCAGAAGTTTTGCAGTCGGGTTTCTATTGGCCATCGTTATTCAAGGATGCTCATTCCTTTGTGTCCACGTGTGACCGGTGTCAACGGACGGGAAACATCTCAAAACGACATGAAATGCCGTTGAACACTATACTTGAGTTTGAATTGTTCGACGTATGGGGCATCGACTTTACGGGTCCATTCCCTCCATCAAATAAGAACCTATATATTCTAGTAGCAGTGGACTACTTGTAATACCTGGTTGTAATTCAGTCATTATCATTCAGTAATTTCATTCGGTAATTGTCACTATGTAGTTTTTCACCTAATAATAATCATTCATCTGTGTTCACCGTTCGGAATAACTTCGAATTATGTATCGATATTGTTCATTATTTCAACCTTACTCGGGAAATGAGACAAGAGTATTATCTCGATTGTTGTAATTGATTCATTAGTCGATGTTGATGTTTGAGTTCATGTCATTTCTAATCTCCTCATTGTTCAAATTGTGTGTAATCATTGCTTGGAACCACCGTTTTGGGGTTTCCGTACTTCCATTTCGTGTTATTGTTTCCCAAATATTGATTCCTTTTGCTTTTATTCTCTTCCCGGGTCTTTTTTCTTCATTTTAGGACCCAAGGGGGTGTGGGCCGCGGAACAAGGAGTGTGCGCCGCGGCACGCACATTTTCCAGTTTTGGCCGAGCAGCCTGTACCGTGGGCCGCGGCTCATGCCGGCAGGGCCGCGGCACACTGCCGAGTCACTGCCGCGGCACACTCGTCCGGGCCGCGGCACACTCGTGTTGCAAATTTTCAGCCAACCCGTCTGTACCGGGGGCCGCGGCTCATGCCGACGGGGCCGCGGCACACTCGTCCGGGCCGCGGCACGCTGCCGATCACTGGGGGCAGTTTTGGCTCTGTGCCGCGGCACACTTCGGCCGGGCCGCGGCACACAGTGTAGTTAGCACTATAATTGCGTTTTTTGAGCCAGATCAACCCATTTTTTTTATTTCATCCACCTTGTTCCGAGACAGAAGGCTTGAGGGAGAGAATTTTCATCATCTATCACTTGAGTGTTTGATTTTCTTCATCTCCTTTCGATCGTGAAGCCCGGATAGTCGATCTAACGCATGTTCTTCGGATCAAAGTGCTTGGATCTTCAAGAGGTAATTTCTTCAACATCTTGGATTTCGATTTTGTATTGAAATATGATGTTTTGGATGTTAAGATCATGTTGTATGAAGTGATATACGGATGATTATGGATATGTTTGATTATTCATTGGATTATTGAAGAATTATTCAAGAACACTTTGAATATTGAATTGGATTTGGGGGTTTTCGATTATTTGTGGTTGAAATCACGAATTTGAATATTCATATTGGGTTATTGATCGTATTGAAGATGTTTTGTTGGTTTGAAACACTTCTTGGGGATTTGATGTTGGTATTATTGAGGTTTGGTTGTAAACAATCGTAGTTTGGCCACAAAGTGTTCGATATAATGCCCTAATGAACTTGGTTTAGTCGTATCGACGTTTTGAGTTCGTTATATTCATGTTTGATTCGTATGATGAACGGATTGTTGGTGATTGTGTTATTCAAGGTTGTTCGAGCGACCGATATCTCAATTAGGACGTTGTTCGTGGAAGGATAATTGTCACCGGTGTTGAGTAAGTTAATTCTTACTCGGTTAAAAGGATATTCATTCCTTTTGTTGTTGTTCATTCATAATCATAACTCATTTATCATTGTATTAACCGTATTGAGACTTATAATTGTCGAATAATCATTTCATTCACGAGGAACGACGGTTCCAATCATTTCATTAGGTTATCAATCACTTCACTATTATTTTCATCTCGGTGAGTCATTCTTGACCTTGTCGAATTATTATCCATTGATATTCATTGTAGTCATTCTCGTTCATAGGACCTTCTAGGTTCATATTGCGTGGCCGGGTGCGGATGTGTGGAATTTTTAGTCGGGCACGCGATGGCCATGTATTGGGAGTGATACATTGGACTGTGCACACAGTAACAAATACCTCTGTGAGACTAATTATGTACAAGGACGGATGTGTCCGGTCATCGGTCTTGTACACTTGCACAGAACACTACGGGCATACTATGATACTCCTCTTCAGCGTAATTCATAACTAAGGATATTTCATAACTTCAAATATATCATGATTGTGTATTTTCAACCCTTGAGGATTGTTGTTCTGTGTAACTGACCCCGTTGAGGGGATTTTGTTTTCAGGTCATGGCAAGGCAAAGGTACGTGAAGAGCATGTTGACGGCGAGGAGTGCCAGTGATACTAGTAGGGGGGCCCAGTCATTCCGGTTATTTCAGTCATTTCAGTCATTCTTATTTCTCTTCATTTGTATTTCCGCTGCAAATTCCGTTTGAGATGTTTATTTATTCAGGGTGGTGTATTTTATCTTCATATAAAAAATATACTAGTATTCTGTATTGTCCTGGTGTGTTGTACTTAATCTCCTCATCGGTGTATTTGGTAATATAATGTGGTTCGGTACTACAATTATATTATTTAATTCATCAGTTTTCATTCGCCTGGTGGGTCCCAGTCGGGGGTCCACAGCACTGTAATATCCGCCTAGTTTGGGGTGTTACAGAGTTGGTATCGGAGCGTGGTTTTGAATACTACCTTCCGAGTCATGTCTCATTTGAAATCATCGTCATCGGACTAGTATCATTGGACTTTCGCGTCACGTGTGACTTGTGCAGATGCCGAGCCAATCAAACCGAAAGAACTGTAAGACTTCTAACGCCATGGTATAATTTCTGGCAATAATCATTCATTCATAACTCATCAGTTAACAATCCTCAATCATCATTTTCATTTTTGACCAGGACGGTCATGTTAACTCATTAATCACTCAATTCATTTCATTACTCAGTTGTTGATCTGGAAGATCATATCATTAATCTTGTTAACTTGTTCAAGATAATCATTTCAAGAATTTCGTCAGATAATCATGTCGCCTCAGTTAATCATTCATGTAATCATTGTGTTAGAGCGTGTATGCTCATTTTTATCATCTCATGACATAATCATAATGTGATATTCATGCGGGAAATATAATCATCGTGTGACTTTCCTACTTCAGTATGGAGAGACCAAGTAGAGGACGCGGAGGACGAGGCCGTGGTGCAGGCCGAATCCTGACAGCTCGTGTGAATACACGTGCGAACGCAAGGAATAATGCTAATTCATCGAGCAGCGACACTGCCACTCATTCACCTGGACGTGATCATTCACTATCGGGGAGTCGTACCCGGGGCACAACTCAGTCAGAAGGTGTTCGGGTTGACCCACTCACTTTTATGCAGGGCATGATGGCCCAAATGACTCAGATGGCACAACTGATGGAGACGATGCATAACTCAGCTAATCAAAATCAACAGGCTCCTCCGCCGCCACCTCAGAGGCAAGAGAGGAATGTGAGCAGTATCATCGGCGACATCTCTCGCCAAATGCCACCAACTTTTGAAGGATCATCTGAGCCGGTGGATATTGTTCATTGGCTCGAACATTTCGAGAAGTTATTTGCTATGGTAGAGTGTCCCGAAGGACACAAAGTTTTAGTTGCGGCTTACTACCTGGGTAAGAGCGCTCATTCTTGGTGGTTATCGTTGAAGCCCACCGACGGATCATGTACTTGGGATCAATTCAAGACTCTCATGATGGAGAGGTATTATCCAGCCCCACTCAGAGAGGCCAAGGCATCGAATTACTCACTCCCGGCCCTCGGCGAGACGAGGATGTTCTCGCCATTGCCGAGAAATTTCAGGAACTTCTTCCGTTCGCCTCATCTATCATTCACTCTGAGGCGGATAAGATTAAGTATTTTAGCAAGAGGCTGAAACCCCATATGCGGATGCAGTTGCTTAATCATAATTGCACCACGTTGTCCAAATTCATTGAGAAAGCTCTTACCTATGAGCTTACTGCTAAGTAGATTGCTAAGCAGCAACCTTCATCTGCTAGCAAGAAGTCCAAGAACCGTAATCAGTCTGACGGCAGTCAGGACACTTCCAAGAAACCTCGTGCGGGCTCTACTTTTTCTGAGCGACCTCCTGTGACGCCTAAACCAGCGGAATCTCAATCACAAGCATCAAGTTCGGCCATCACCTGTTTTAACTGTGGGGATCTTGGTCATGTCAGCACCAAGTGTCCGAGACAGTCTGTCACGTGTCATAACTGTGGGATTGCTGGGCATAAGGCCCGTTTTTGCCGTAGGGACTCCAAACCTACTCCGGCGTCATCTCAGGCCCCAAAACAGTCAGCTGTTCAAAATCAGGCCACTCAGTCTGCGTCGTTCAAGACGATAGGAGCGAATAAAGGTGGAGCCTATAGCTAGCAGACGGGAGCGTCCGGTGCCGGGACTAGCAAGCCCCGGATTTATGCGATCAAGAAGACCGACGATCTAGAGGCTCGGATGATCTCAGGTACACTCGATATTCTATCTCAACCTGTGTGTACCCTTTTTGATACTGTTGCATCGCATTCATTCATTTCCGAGTCATGTTTGAGTAGACTACGTCTGGGTAGTGCTACTAGTTGTGAGCCTTATGTCATTGGTCTACCTGATGGTAGACGAATTATCGGAAATCGTGAGATTTAGAATTGTCCGATTCAGCTTCATGGTCGTGTATGGCCAGCGGACCTAATCGTAGTAGATTTGCCGAGAGACGACGTCATCTTGGGTATTGATTGGATGGATCGTCATGATGCCATCATTAGTGTCCGTAAGCGTATGGTCACTATCATTTCAGACGATGGGGTCGAATGTGTGTTTCAGGGAGGTAATCCCGGTATTGCTCGAAGAGTTATTAATTTGATGAAAGCAGTGAGATTACTCAATCAGGGGTGTATTGGTTATTAGTGCTATCTGACTAAAACCGAGAAATCATCGATAATGTTGGCGGATATACCGGTAGTGAGAGAATATGCCGACGTATTCCCAAATGAGTTACCTGGTTTGCCTCCACAGAGAGATATGGAATTCACGATTGAGTTGGAGCCTGGTACATCTCCAATATCGAAGGCACCGTACCGGATGGCCCCGACTGAAATGCAGGAATTGAAAAATCAACTTGAGGAATTATTCGAGAAAGGTTATATCTGACCGAGTGCGTCCCCGTGGGGAGCACCAGTATTGTTTGTCAAGAAGAAGGATGGTTCATTTCGTTTGTGTATTGATTATCGGGAGTTGAACAGGGTGACAATCAAGAATAAGTATCCCTTACCCCGTATTGATGATCTCTTAGATCAACATCAGGGAGCTTCAATATTTTCCAAGATTGACCTAAGATCTGGATATCATCATTTGCGAATTCGAGAGTCGGATATCGCAAGGACAGCGTTTCGTACACGCTATGGTCATTATGAGTTCGTAGTTATGCCGTTCGGGCTAACTAATGCACATGCGGTATTCATGGAGTTAATGAATCGGGTTTTCATCGACTTTTTGGATCAGTTTGTTGTTGTCTTCATCAATGACATTTTTATTTATTCTCGTGACCGAGAAGAACACGAGGTTGATCTTCATCAGGTTCTCGACGTGTTAAGACGAGAGCAACTTTATGGAAAGTTTTCCAAGTGTGAGTTCTGGATGTCCGAAGTGACTTTTCTCGGGCATGTAATTTCATCAGATGAAGTGCGTGTTGATCCTCAGAAGACGAAGGCTATCCAAGATTGGTTACCTCCGAAGAATGTTAAGGAAATCCGAAGCTTTCTCGGATTAGCCGGTTATTATCGGCGGCTTGTGGAAGGATTTTCTAAAATCGCTCAACCAATGACGAACCTTTTGGGAAAGGATAAGAAATACACGTGGTCCGACGCGTGTCAACGGAGTTTTGAGGGACTCAAGAGCCGGTTAATTTCAGCACCTGTACTTTCCTTGCCGCAAGGGACGGAAGGATTTGTGGTTTATAGTGATGCGTCCGGGCAGGGTCTCGGATGTGTACTCCGGAAAAATGGGAGGGTTATTGCTTATGCTTCACGGCAATTGAGACCTTACAAGGTTAATTATCCGACCCATGACCTAGAGTTAGCAGCCGTGGTTTTTGCGATGAAGATTTGGCGTCATTACCTTTATGGCGTCACCTGTCAGATTTTCACCGATCACAAGAGTTTGAAGTATATATTTACTCAGAAAGAGTTAAATATGCGACAGAGACGGTGGTTGGAACTAATCAAAGATTATGACATCGAGATCCTTTACCACCCAGGCAAGGCGAATGTTGTCGCTGATGCTTTGAGTCGTAAGTCCATTCAGGAGCAGATGCTTGCTCGTTTAACAGTTCAGAAGGAGCTTCAACAAGAATTCCTTAGACCCGAGATCGAGGTCTGGCTTTAGCGAGTACATGGTCAACTTTGCATGTTAGAGGTTTTATCGCCACTTGAGGAGGCAATCAGAGAGAATTAGGGTTCAGACCCATCCTTGTTGCGCATCCGTGAGGATGTGGCTCAGGGAAAAGCCCCTAGATTCATGGTCCACGAGGATGGACTTTTAAGATTTAAGAATCGGTTGTGCATACCGGCGAATGACGAGTTGAAAAACTCGATTTTGAGAGAAGATCATGCTACCCCTTATTCTGTTCATCCGGGGGTCTAGCAAGATGTACAAGGACTTGAAACAAAATTACTGGTGGAGTAATATGAAGCGAGAAGTCACAGAATTTGATTCGAGATGCTTAACCTGTCAACAAGTCAAGACTGAACATTAGCGACCGGCGGGTATGCTGAAACCTCTCCCTATTCCAGAATGGAAGTGGGAAGACATTTCTATGGATTTTATCACGAGTTTGCCGACGAGTCGTCGTGGCATGAATATGATCTGGGTGATTGTGGACCGCTTAACTAAGTCAGCTCACTTTCTCGAGATTAAGGATACTTGGGGTCCCGAGAGACTTGCCCAGTTATTCATCAAAGAGATAGTGAGACTGCACGGTACTCCTAAAAGTATCGTTTCCGATCGTGACGGACGGTTTGTGTCTCATTTTTAGAAATCAGTTCATCGTGCTATGGGAACTCAGATTAATGTCAGTACCGCCTTTCATCCCCAGTCCGACGGGCAATCAGAGAGGACTATTCATACATTAGAGGACATGTTGAGGGCATGCGTCCTCGATTGGAAAAACGATTTGGAAACCCAACTACCATTGATCGAGTTCACGTATAATAATAGTTGGCATGCTTCAATTAAGATGGCACCTTACGAGGCCTTGTACGGTCGTCTTTGTCGATATCATTTGTGTTGGGACGACTTATCAGAATCAATCGGCACCGAGCCCGATATGCTTATAGCCGCCCGTGAGAAGGTAGCTTTGATCAGGAGTCGTTTGTTGACCGCTCAGAGTCGACAGAAATCTTATGCAGACAATCGTCGTCGACCACTAGAGTTCGAGACGGGTAACCACGTGTTAGTCAAGGTGTCCCCAAGTCGAGGTATCTTCCGTTTCAGAAACGGGGAAAGTTGAGTCCAAGATTTATTGGACCGTTTGAGATTTTGGAACGAGTAGGCGAGCTAGCTTATCGATTGGCCTTACCTCCGGCGTTGAGCCGAATTTATAATGTGTTTCACATCTCTCAGCTACGGAAGTATGTTGCCGACCCGAGTCACATACTTCAGTTCGACGAAATCGAGATCGCAAATGATCATTCGTATGAGGAGCGTCCTATACGAGTCTTAGAGCGGCGAATCAAATAGTTGAGGAATAAGGCGTTTCCTTTGGTTAAAATTCAGTGGTCTAGACACGGAGTCGAAGAGGCTACTTGGGAAACCGAGGATAGTATGCGGGAGAGTTATCCCGAGTTGTTTGACCCTTAGTTTCGGGGACGAAACTCTTTTAAGGGGGGTGTATGTAATACCCAGTTGTAATTCAGTCATTATCATTCAGTAATTTCATTCGGTAATTGTCACTATGTAGTTTTTCACTTGATAATAATCATTCATCTGTGTTCACCGTTCGGAATAACTTCGAGTTGTGTATCGATATTGTTCATTGTTTCAACCTTACTCGGGAAACGAGACAAGAGTATTATCTCGATTGTTGTAATTGATTCATTAGCCGATGTTGACGTTGGAGTTCATGTCATTTCTAATCTCCTCATTGTTCAAATTGTGTGTAATCATTGCTTGGAACCACCGTTTTGGGGTTTCCGTACTTCCATTTCGTGTTATTGTTTCCCAAATATTGATTCCTTTTGCTTTTATTCTCTTCCCAGGTCTTTTTTCTTCATTTTAGGACCCAAGGGGGGTGTGGGCTGCGGCACACACATTTTCCAGTTTTGGCCGAGTAGCCTGTACCGTGGGCCGCAGCTCATGCCGGCAGGGCCGCGGCACACTGCCGAGTCACTGCCGCGGCACACTCGTCCGGACCGCGGCACACTCGTGTTGCAAATTTTCGGCCAACCCGTCTGTGCCGGGGGCCGCGGCACACTCCCGAGTCACTGCCGCGGCACACTCGTCCGGGCCGCGGCACGCTGCCGATCACTGGGGGTAGTTTTGGCCCTGTGTCGCGGCACACTTCGGCCGGGCCGCGGCACACAGTGCAGTCAGCACTATAATTGCGTTTTTTGAGCGAGATCAACCCATTTTTTTCATTTCATCCACCTTGTTCCGAGAGAGAAGGCTTGAGGGAGAGAATTTTCATCATCTATCACTTGAGTGTTTGATTTTCTTCATCTCCTTTCGATCGTGAAGCCCGGATAGTCGATCTAACGCGTGTTCTTCGGATCAAAGTGCTTGGATCTTCAAGAGGTAATTTCTTCAACATCTTGGATTTCGGTTTTGTATTGAAATATGATGTTTTGGATGTTAAGATCATGTTGTATGAAGTGATATACGCATGATTATGGATATGTTTGATTATTCATTGGATTATTGAAGGATTATTCAAGAACACTTTGAATATTGAATTGGATTTGGGGGTTTTCGATTATTTGTAGTTGAAATCACGAATTTGAATATTCATATTGGGTTATTGATCGTATTGAAGATGTTTTGTTGGTTTGAAACACTTCTTGGGGATTGGATGTTGGTATTATTGAGGTTTGGTTGTAAAAAATCGTAGTTTGGCCACAAAGTGTTCGATATAATGCCCCAATGAACTTGGTTTAGTCGTATCGACGTTTTGAGTTCGTTATATTCGTGTTTGATTCATATGATGAACGGATTGTTGGTGATTGTGTTATTCAAGGTTGATCGAGCGACCGATATCTCAATTAGGACGTTGTTCGTGGAAGGATAATTATCACCGGTGTTGAGTAAGTTAATTCTTACTCGGTTAAAAGGATATTCATTCCTTTTGTTGTTCATTCATAATCATAACTCATTCATCATTGTATTAACCGTATTGAGACTTGTAATTGTCGAATAATCATTTCATTCACGAGGAACGACGGTTCCAATCATTTCATTGGGTTATCAATCACTTCACTATTATTTTCATCTCGGTGAGTCATTCTTGACCTTGTCGAATTATTATCCATTGATATTCATTGTGGTCATTCTCGTTCATATGACCTTCTGGGTTCATATTGCGTGGCCGGGTGCGGATGTGTGGAATTTTTAGTCAGGCACGCGATGGCCATGTATTGGGATTGATACATTGGACTGTGCACACGGTAACGAATACCTCCGTGAAACTAATTAGGTACAAGGACGGGTGTGTCCGGTCATCCGTCTTGTACACTTGCACAGAACACTACGAGCATACTATGATACTCCTCTTCAGCGTAATTCATAACTAAGGATATTTCATAACTTCAGATATATCATGATTGTGTATTTTCAACCCTTGAGGATTGTTGTTCTGTGTAACTGACCCCGTTGGGGGGATTTTGTTTTCAGGTCACGGCAAGGCAAAGGCACGGGAAGAGCATGTTAACGGCGGGGAGTCCTAGTGATACTAGTAGGGGCCCCAGTCATTCCGGTTATTTCAGTCATTTCAGTCATTCTTATTTCTCTTCATTTGTATTTCCACTGCAAATTCCGTTTGAGATGTTTATTTATTCAGGGTGGTGTATTTTATCTTCATATAAAATATATTAGTATTCTGTATTGTCCTGGTGTATTGTACTTAAGCTCCTCATCGGAGTATTTGGTAATATAATGTGATTCGGTACTACAATTATATTATTTAATTCATCAGTTTTCATTCGCCTGGTGGGTCCCAGTCGGGGGTCCACGGCACTGTAATATCCGCCTAGTTTGGGGTGTTACACTACTTCTCGAATTGGGTCGAAGCGGTGGCACTACCAACAAATGGGTCCAATGTCGTGATCAAATTCATAAAAAATACATTTTCACCCGTTTTGGGACTCCACGTGCAATTATCAGTGATGGTGGCTCACATTTTGACAACAAGTTCCTTGATGCGGTCTTAAAGAAATACGGAGTCATTCTTCATGTTGCTACAGCCTACCATCCCCAAACGAGTGGTCAAGTCAAAATATCCAATCGAGAGCTAAAGTGGATCTTAGAAAAAACAGTCAACTCGTCTCGAAAGGATTGGTCCTTTAAACTCGATGATGCACTTTGAGCATACCGTACAACATACAAGACACCCATTGGCATGTCACCGTATAGGTTGGGTTTTAGGAAAGGTTGTCATTTTCCGGTAGAGATGGAGCATCGTGCATATTGGGCGATCAAGAAACTTAATTTTGATATTAAATCGGCCGGTGAAAAACACTGTTTGCAGTTGAATGAGTTGGAGGAGATACATCATGATCCCTACGAGAATGCTAAACTTTATAAGGAGCGAACGAATGAGTGGCATGATAAGCACATTATACATCGAGAGTTCGTTCCGGGTCAAAATGGTTTTATTATTCAATTCTCGCTTGCGGTTATTTCCTGGGAAATTACGCTCACGATGGTCGGGACCGTTCACTGTAGTTCAAGTATTTCCACACGGAGCAGTGGAGCTACAATGTGAGAATCGAAAATTTAAAGTAAACGAACAGCAATTGAAGATCTACACGGGTGATCGATGGGCCAGCGCGAAGTCGACGATCGTCTATCCGCGGAATGAATTCTAGCAAAGTCCGGCTGAAGATTATAAATTTAGCGCTTCTCGGGAGGCAACCCGAGTATTAGTTGTATATTTTAGTTTTTCGTTGTTTTACTACATTTTAGGAGTCTATTTTTGTCGGCATTTTTGCTTTGCTATGCTTCGCTCTCATGTTTTATGTGTTTTTACTTGAAAAACCTGTGCAGGAACTTCTCCAGGGCAAATTTTAACTTAGGGCCGCGGCGCACTAAGAGCGGGCCGCGGCACACACAATTCTCAAAGTTCGGCTAAACTTGCTGTACTGGAGGCCGCGACACGAGAGTGCTGAGCCGCGGCACACTTGCCCCCAGAGCCGCGGCACGTTGAGAACAGGCTGCGGCATGCCAAATGTCCACAAATATGCCCAGTTGGCTGTACTAAGGGCCGTGGCACGATAGCTCTGAGCCGCGGCACACTCACCCTGGAGGCCGCGGCACGACAGTGCTGAGCCGTGGCACACTGCGAGACACCCCAAAATGCCTAAACAACCTATACTGCAGGCTGTGGCTCACTTGCTATGTGCCGCGACCCTTGCTGAAAATTTTTAAACACACGGGCAGGTTAGAATTCAGTCGGCCGAAACAAAGGTACTCTTCAACCCTTCTTCTTCCGTGCGGCGCAGTGGTTTTCCCTTTGCGCAAATTCTTCTTTGTGGCTTCTTCGATCCAACACCAGGTAATCCTTATTCCTTAAGTTTATTTGCAACAAGGATTGAGAAGTGGGGTAATGTTTGTTTCATTCATTGATGAATTTGTCTTTCTTTTCTAAGTTCTATCAAGATTTTGATCGGAATGTGTTGAGAATATCGATTGATGTTGATTGTGTTTCATGTATTGTCATGAATTTCTGCGATATTGGTTGTTGTTGGCGATTAAATTCACCAAATGATTATTTTTGTTCTTCATTTAAGTTACGCACGCCAAGGGTTTGATGAAAGGACCCAGTGAAACTCTTGAACTAAAAATCATAAATCTTTGGAAGCAAACATGGTTTTCTGAATAATGTATCTCCCCCTTACCTTAATGCTTAGTTTGAGTTAAATTTTCGCATCATATCCCTCATATGGAAGTGAGTTTTTGACGCTACATTCGTTTCTCGCACTTTATAAGTTGTGATTGGTGTTTTGTTATTTAAAGTCGTCTAATATCCTGCATTTATTTTCCAGGAATTCGCTATGGCCCGAAAGAGAAAGTTGAGCTCTACAAGGACTAGGACTCGATCATCCCCTCGAGAGGGGAAACTTCGCAAAACTGGACGGATGGGCAATCCAAACAATTATTCGACCCTGAGATCCATCGAATCTTCAATGAAAGAATTCATCCTCGGCCCATAATTCCTGAGCGGGGATTAACTCCGGCCCCCCAAGACGGTGAACTATTAACAATGATCACTGAAATGGGATGGACAAGATTTGCCGCACAACCCGAGCCGGCCGTAATCTCTATCATACAAGAATTCTACGCCAGCGCTTTATTACTCCATATCCAGGGAGGATAGATGTTGGGAAGGCCGGATATACGTACTGAGGTCGTTGTCTATGGCCAGACAGTGGATTTCTCGGCTGTAGCGATCCGAAGTTTATACGAGCTTCCCGAGGTAGACGAATCGGCATTCACGCAGATAATGGGTAGCCTCACGAGGGAGGCTTTGCTAGAGACACTTGCTCAGCCAGATTCCATTTGGGAAATGTGCATCCCGGGGTCCCCAACTTTCTTCTTCAAGAGTTCCCATCTCAGTCGACTTGGGCGAGCTTGGCTATATTTTCTCTGCTCGCGAGTCGACCCTACTTCGCATATCCACTCTGTCCTGCTTCCTCGTGCCCGACTGCTATATGCCATCACGGCCGGACTTCGATTTGATGTGGCCCCACATCTGGCCTGGTCTATTCTCCAGTGCATCCAAGGAGGGGCCAAGACGGGGTTAAAACATCCCTCTCTCATTTGCGCCTTATGCCGCCAGTCGGGTGTGACTTGGTCGGATGACGAGCCGACTATAGCACTCCAGGGTCCGATCGATCATCGTATTATCTCTCACTTTGACCAGTGGGGTGGCGCGCGGGCACACCCACGAGGACGAGGATTTCTTCTAGACGAGCCACATGAGCACTCCTCAAAGCCACTTCTTCTGACTCATGAGCCGGCGACTGATACCGAGGATCAGACCGAGTCCACTCTACCTCCAGCGATATATCACCTTCTTCAGGCGATATTTGACGGCTTGAGGGAAGAGATGCGAGCAGAGAGTGATAGCGTGATCGCAGTCGTTCGAGAGGAGATGTACGAGCAGGTCCGCCGGGCCAATCGGCGTGTGGAGAGGCGCTTAGCTGCGAGGGACGCTTACCACCGGGACTACTTAGCTGTGTGGACGGGCCATATCCTCCACCCGGATGGACCTTTTATCCCTCCGATCAGGCCACCTACACCACCCACTTCATCGGACGAAGCTGATATTAGTGCATGAGTTTTCTTCAGGGGAGTACTTGACATGCTTTTACTGCTTATTCTTATTTATCGTCCATTGGGGTCAATGTACTTCTCAAGTTTGGGGGGATTACTTTTTAGTTGTTATTAATTTTTAGTTGTTATTTATTGATTTTAGCCTTGCTTGTCTTCTATGATATTCTGGACATTGTTTGCATTCGTGAGTATTTCGTGCAGCCTTGCATAAGACCGATTATATGATACTGATTTCTATTTGAATAAACAGATGAGTATTAGTCAAGTTCACATTATGCGATATTTCTTTCCCCCGAGTATTCATTTCGATCTGATTTTTTTGCGTCATTGTGGTAGTCTTGGCATATAAGAAATGAGACATACGTGTTTGTAGTGTCCGCATTACACGAGTCGTCATCTATATGTTTGGTAGCGCTATTCAATTAGCTAGTCCGCCAATAACATTAGTCTTGTTGGCATTCAATTAAGTACCTAAGGTTAGGCATTGAGTCAGACAGTTTTAATTCCCAAAATTTGAGCAACCTTGCATGTTCTATGATGGGAAGTCTAGTAACCGGGGGTATTCACGTGACTCATTATTTACTCTCGCGTAAAATGACAACCCTGAATAGACATGTTCATAAGTAGATTAATGGTTCAGAAAAATTGCATCTACGATGATAGGAAGCCAAGTAACCGGATGTATTCACGTGACCCGTCGTTTACATTCGCGTAAAACAGCAACCTTGAATCGGACGTGCGGGAGTTGTTATTCGAGTTTTTTCTCCCCTATAAAGGGATAATTAGTAACTAGAAGCATTCATGAGCCCCATTAGTGTCTTTTACGTCAAATGGTTCTCCAATAGATGATAATGGAAATCCACCCTAGGGTTCTTCCAATGAAACATCCCGGGAATCGAAACCTAATAGTTAACTCGAATCATTATAATTATTAAATATAAGGGAGTGCTATCCGGGGAATATTATGAAATTATTGTATTTTTGCCACGAGGCTGTGGGACTGGGTGAGTTGGCTTGTTATACTCTCAACATTCATATTGACAGTCGGCTCAATTCACGTTTGTTAATCTTTGAGCCTTGATTTTCTTTATGAGCTATTGATTAGCACTAAAAATGGTTACCTTGTGGAGTCATTGTCCGTACTGTGACTCACTAGTACGATATTCGTATTATTCTTTGAGATTTTCAGGGTAGTATTAATTAGTTGAGCACTATGGATTTGCACGATCGTCCACGATACTTGTAGTCTTGTTTGAAATTGATTTTTGCTTGAGGACAAGCAAAGGCTTAAGTTTGGGCGTATTTGTTACATGTTTTTTGTGTGCTTTATTGTCATTAATTTATCTCCATTTTGGGTTTAAATCTGCGTAAATAAGCTCTTAATGCATTATGTTTACATGTTTTGAAGGAAATTTGCGTCCTGAAGTTCGAAAATGGAAAAACGGGCCAAAAACGACATTTTTTGGTCAAGGGACGCGTCGTGCCGAGGCGGGGCCACGGCACAGGCGCTGATCCAAGTAAGGCGGTACAAACTGTACCGGGGGCCGCGACACACTCCCTACGAGCTGCGGCCCGTAAAGAAATCTTGCCCAGTTGTGGACTGCCTAATGACTAGGGCCGCGGCACACTTAAGACAGGCCGCGGCCCGTGGATCGGGCACTAATTTCATATCGCGATTTTGGGCTATTTTGGAGGCGGATTCGACCTAATCCTCGGACGCATTTTTGGAGACTGAAAATAGTTATAAAAAGGCAGTGAAGGTTGGAAAATAAAGCATCGAAGGAGAGGAGAAGAATACCTAGCAGCAGAGAGCAAGGCCAGAAAATGGAAGAAGAAGTTCATCAATTGTGTTTGAATTTCTTCCTTATGTTTTATTCAAGTCTTTGTATATTGTTTTCTAGCATGTCGGGCTAGACCATTTTATTCTAGGATTGAGATGAAACTAAGATTATGATGGATTAATTCTTGATTTTACGATATTGATATATTTCCCTTTTCTATTGAGTTTTCCCCAATTGTTCTTAATGCTTTCAATTGTGTGGCCTATGATTGAATTGTTATAACTACGTAACTTGAATCCGGAGAGGAGAGTAAGTAGTGTAAATTTGGTGAAAACCATTTTGTCTTGTGAGATAGGAATATACTCATAAGAATTAAGAAGCTCGTTTGAAGATTTTTGAACTTTTTGGCTATTGTTGAGTTAACTCACATAGGAATAGAGTGAATTATTCACCTTAGAAAATTCTACTGACCTCGGGAGAGGCATTAGATTAACTTAGAATCTTCGCTTTCAATAAATTGGGGAATTATATAAATTATATTAATCAAGATTAATTTGAATTAATTGAGGTGAATTATCGATCCTAGATTCTTCTCCTATTTGATCTCCTTTTATCAGACTGTCGATTTTATTGTTTGCTTTTAGTTATCGCAATATTTAGTTATTAATAATTATTCAACCCCACAATTTTGGTCGTTCAGATAAAATTAGAAATACTAATAAATTGGTACTTAGTACATCAGTCCTCGAGGGAACGATACTTTTCTCATCACTTTATTACTTGATTACGACAATGTGCACTTGCGTTCACACAATTACGTAACACCATGTGACCGAATTGAGGTGAGTCGAGTCCAATTATACTAATCTCATTAATATACCTATAACATGTGCTCGTACTAACCCTTAGTGAAGACATGTACTCTACATATCAAAGTACATATTATATAAGTATTGTCTAAACTTAATGTTCAGTTAAATTTTATCGAATTGCGAACCGGTAAAGCATTCAAGCCTTAAATATTTCCAGTGCCTATCTCCTTATGTTCATAAGGATTGAAAATTTTGCTCGCAAATGCAAGAACTATTATTCTATATACCAAATCACGATGCTAGTGATATATGATAATATAGCAATAATAAATGCCTTATTCAATTAGTATTCCTAATTACCATACAACGCTCTCACTCTAGCATCCTCTGAGTGGCATTAAAAGGCATATTCCTAACAATATACAAAATTCAGCCCTCTCTTAACCTCATAAATCACCAACAACAATCATCCATTCGACTATGATTAACTTATTCGATTTAGCATACGTTGTTTACATGGCGTAGCATACGCTAATAGGCGTTGTCTTGCCTTTTCAAAACTTGTGCAGTTGATTGTGAGAGAGATCCGACAAGATCCTACATCCGGGTTCCACACGCCGACCATGATTTGTCTGATTCAAACAATCCCTTACGTACGTAAGATTCACGACCTTACGTACGCTAGCTTATTTTTGTGGCGTACGCTAGCCATATCAGCTAGCGTACATTAGTACCACGCAGTTGGATGCATTATGTATCAATTTCTACACTTTATAATTATGAATACTGGAATAAGGATATGAAAGTTATCTTCAAAATAATTATATGGCATACTCATACACCACATGATTCAAATATAGATAGAGGTACACAATAAATATTTGGGTATTACAGTTTCCATATGTCGAAAAGTCATTAGTTGTAGTTTCACACTGCCTGAAGCTTTGTTGGTGGTACCCATCAAATACTTCAACCCCTTCATCCCACATCATTCTCAAGTCATCATTCAACGGACTTAGATAAACATCTATGTCATTTGCTGGCACATAACGTATTTCTGCTACATGCATAACCAATAAGGTCGATTATAGATCACAAGTGGAACATGCTATGAGCTATGCTTAGTGCTTAAGTTACCCAATGGATTCATTCCATCCGTGGCAAGTACGATCCCCAGATATAACACCCCCAGAACCCCACCAGGAATATTACACGCCGCAGACCCTTTCCATGAGGATCTACCAGGCTAAATACAGAAACAAGACATCACATTACATGCCAACATGGCTAAATAACGAACCAATATACCGATTTGGTCTTTCACCACAAACATACAACTTAAACTTCATATACATCTCTCTTTGAAAACTCATACCCGTACAGGGGTCAAAATACAACAACATTCCCATACAACGGGAAAACACTACAAAGGAAAAGAAAATACATTACGACCACCAGTACTAGTCTTCACGTGCTTCGTATCATTTGACTTCCATCATCCTTCGTACCGATCCTGTGATTAGATCCTCAAGACCTTGCATGTACCTGGACGTAATACAGACATCCACCCCCGATTTATTGGGGTTAGCAAAATTCCACTATTTTGCTAGTGCAAGTATAAAGTGCAAATATGAGCCATACATAACATACTCCGAGAACATAATAATCGTGAACAACCAACCAGTTAAACATAACAAAAAACTTCCCGAGATAATTCACTTGAGTAAAACAGGCCGAACCATGAAAGGTAGGAATGAAACCAATATACATCTTGAAAAACATTTTAGATCTCGGGAGTTATGAAAACATTTGGGATCGAAAAATCTTTATCTTTTCAGAAATCGTTGAGGGTCACAGCCCAAAGGTTTATTCAGTTCTCGAAAACTAGAATATAATCATGGGTCATGCAATCCGACAACAAAATACTATTCGTACTCATCAAGTAACAAACCCCAGAGGCCCCACCTGACCCTAACTGGCATCACACAAATATGGTTCATACTCACCAAGTAACAAAATCCAAAGGCCTCGCCTGGTACACATATACACTATTCGTACTCATCAAGTAACGAACCCCAGAGGCCCCGTCGGACCCTACCTGGTACACACATACACTGTTTGTACTCATCAAGTAACAAACTCCAGAGGCCCCGTCGGACCCTACCTGGTTCCACAGAACAACATAGCAATCCACAACACATATCAACAACACCACAACACATATCAACAACACCACATTCACAACCCACAAGGAGATAAGCTTCTCGGACAACAACAAATAGCACCATCTCCTTACAAAGGAGTCAACAAACAATATCACACAAATTCACGCACACACCTCGTACGGAAAGGATATAACATTAAGTCCACTTGCGATATAGTCGCACACAATGGTACCACACGAAAAAAAGGCATCCCATATACAACACTAATACACATTCTCTGACTGACACATTATTCACAAACACACGAGTTTATATTGAAGAAAACCTTTATCGAGAATATATCGATTCTTTTGAAAGTTCATTAAAAACATTCAAATTTCACATATAGTCAATTACCAACTATTACATCTACGAAACATGAAATGTTTGGGCAAGATACTTGCCTCGGTAATTGATACCGAAAACTCCGACGAACACGTCTCGACCGAAAAACCTCGAACACCTACGACTTCTGCGAGCAAAACAACGACAACCCAATTACTATGCATATAAAAACCAAATGCAACGAAAAACGCACCCAACACTCGAAGGGAAAACAATTGAGACATTTAATCGGACATTAAATGTTCACGGTTACTCAAGAGCACTCGAATCATCAATCGGGTTGAACAAACTCGAAATATGGGTATACAATCCATAGAGTATGATCAACAACATCATATAACACTACCTGATTCATCACAAATAGATCGAAAACAAAATCAAGAACAAAACCCCCAAAAAGGTAAACATTAGGGAAATCAAGAAAGTACCTCAATCCGATGAAGAACAAGGATTAGATGTTGTTAATACACACCAAAACCTTTATGATTATGTTGAAGGATGAAAAATTGGTGAACTTTCAACAAAATTTCGTCAGGAAATCACCCAAATCGCCAAATGAAGAGGAAGAATGATGAAATGGGTTATGAAACCCATTATTCATTTTTTATACTGCTGGCAGACCAACCCGGCCGTGTCAGATTTCACACGGTCGAGTTCTATGGGCAGAACGGGCGTGTCTAGGAACGGATTAGACATCTTTAACTAATATAACCATAACTTTCTCATCCGAACTCGGATTGACTCACCGTTTGAAACATTGGAAAGCTAACTTGATGCTCTATAATACTGTAAAGTTTCAGAAGTTTTAGAGCTTATCTGTGCCGGTGGTGAACTTACAAAATTCTACCCAAATGCACAACAACGATACTCCTCGACAAAATATCGAACATTCAATATGCAATGGAACACTAACGGACAAAAACAACGATCCAAATCAAAAGCAAACAAATAACAAAGTACAACATATTATTACATAAACACAGGCACCCCATATCCGCTTTACATCATAAACACGGTAGCACTATACCAACACGTATCAATCAATGAGCAAATAATACCAACCACTCGACAACATACAAACAATATACTCCATAAAATGACAAACAATTCAAGATAACCGGGAACAAAAATATTGGTTATTAAATCATCTATGTTGTATAATCATTGTCCTATCGAGGAGTTCTGTTGTTGTGTTGAATTTCCAAAACTATCCTTATGCATGTGTAGTAGGCATAGCGCACGCTATGCAGTAGTGTAGCGCGTACTAATATTTCGTGATAGCGCACGTTATTGTGGCACGTAGCGCACGCTACCTGGAAAGTGCAGAACTGTCCAGAGGCTACTGGACTGGACTTGCGCGCTAAGGGGGAGAGTTCACGCACGCTAAATCTCACCTGTATATATAGAGCAGTAGTAGTCAACTTCGTCATTTTCTTACCTTCTTTTTCTTTTGTGGCGATCCACGGCAATTTGGGATGGAGTAGTCTAGATTCCGGCCAGATATCATCACCCATCAACATCTTTGAGTTCCTAGTATGAGGTTATCAACATCTAATCATATTTTACCGTTCTAATCAAGGTACAATTCTTAGAACCCTAGTTTTGGGGAGTTTTAGGGGTCTTATTCTTGATTTCATTTTCAATCCAGTTTTGATGAGTCGATTAGTGTTAAATGATGTTATTGATCATGTTCTAGGGATTGTATATCCATATCTTCGATTCGTTCAACCCAATTGATGATTTTTGTGTTCTTGAGGAACCGTGAACATTTAATCTTCGATTAAATGTTCATATGAGTTTCCTTTGTTGGTTTGAGGCGATTTCCGTTGCTACTAGTCTTGCTCCTCATTATGATCGTGTCTTCGTTGTTCTTGTGGAAGTTATAGGTTCCGAGGCACTTCGACCGAGCCGTGTTCATCGGAGTATTTGCGTGCCGATTTTGACACAATTATCTTGCCCATACATTTCATGTTTTGTTGATACAATAATTGGTAATCGACTATGTGTGCTATTTGAGTATTCATAATTAACTTTCAAAGGATTGGTATAATCTCGTTAATGGATTTCTTTCAAAATTTTTGAGTACTTTGTGAATACACAAACTTTACGAATTCGTTTTATTGTGGTTGCGAATCGAAGTATATTTCTTCTATTTTGCGTCTATTAAAGCTCTCTGTCCTTGTTAAGGGTGGTAAGTTGGAATGCGTATTTATTTGGTTGGTGTATAATGTTGTGTTGTATTGCTTGTTGACTCCCTTGTGAGGAATTGGTACTATTCGGTGTTGTTTGGAAATTATATCTCCTCGTGGTTGTGATCATATCCATATATTCACCCTGGGATGGACTAACGAGTCCTCAGAGGGTTCCATTGCCTTTGGTGTGGTTCCACGAATATATTTTGGGTTAACCACTCTGGGAGGATCCGACGAGGCATCAGAGGGTTCCGTTGCCTCTAGTGCGGTTCCATGGTTAATCACGCATATAAATGAAATGTGACGTACAATGAGACTTTGTTACTCCGGAGCACCAGTCTTGAATCCGACTAATTATAGATATTCACTTTGGGACGGACTGACGAGTCCTCAGAGGGTTCTGTTGCCTTTGGTGCAGTTCCACAAATATTTTTGTTTGTGGTTCTATATATATATTCACTCTGAGACGTACTGACGAGTCCTCATAGGGTTCCATTGCCTTTGGTGCGGTTCCACAAATATTTTTGTTAATCACGCATGAAATTGAAACGAGATGTAACGAGATTTAGTTATTCCGGAACACTGAACTTGAATTGTACGATTACATTTATTCACCATCGATTACATGTGACCCTCAGTTTTTACCATTGTTTAGTCGAGATTATTATATTCTTGGAATATGATGTGTATGGCTTGTAATTGCACTTTATACTTGTACTAGCAAAATAGTGGAATTTTGCTAACCCCCGATATAATCGGGGGATGGATGTCTATTTTGCATTCAGGTACATGCAGGATTCTTGGGGAGAAAGTCACATGATCGGTATTGAAGATGATGAGAGATAAACGATACTAATCACATGAAGACTAGTACTCGGTACTGGTGTTCGTATTTTATTTTCTTTTCCGCTGTAGTGTTTTCCCGCGTATGTGAGTGTTGTTGTATTTTGACCCTTGCATGGGTATGAATCGAGATAGAGATGTATATGAAGTTTAAGTTGTATGTAATTGATGAAAGGCCAAATCACTATACTGATTCGTATTTAGCAATGTTGGCATTTGTTTTGATGTCTTGTTTTGGAATCAAGCCTGGTAGATTCTCACGGAGAGGGTCTGCGGCGCTGTAATATTCCCGGGTGGATTGGGGGTGTTGCAGTTTCACCCTCATTATGCATAGTACTATGGTATTAAAGGAGATATGTATGCTTGCTTCAATCAAATGTTTGCTTATTTGTTCGAGAAACAAATGATTACTCTCTGGCATATAGTCTCTTGTTAATGACTTTATTTAGAGTTGTACTTATTGCAATATTCATACTTCTCTAGGAGGGTGAACTGCCCTTTCATCAACATTGCGTTTCTTCATTTGGAGGTTTCTTATTTCTTCTTTATTTTTCCTTTTGTTGGTGGTCGCTCCTGCGTCATCATCTATCGGGTTTTCTTTTCTACGAATAATTCTGTTTATGTCTTGTTGTTCCTTTTCCCCACCATTGTAATTTTAAGCGTTTATCAAGGTTTTTTCTTCTTCGAAATCCCTATGAGTTTGTAATTTTTTGTATTCTTTTGTGCGATTATTTTATGATTTTTTGTGATCTTATTTTCTTCTTGTTGTAATTCACCTAGGTATCTCGATTAATTTTGTCTTGAATGTTATCTCACGTATTAATGTTACTTTTCTTCATCGTTGCAATTTCAGGCGTTTACCATGGTTTTTCTTTCGTCGGCCGCTCTTGCTTCATCACTTGTCAGCTGCTTCGACGCCCGCCAGCAACTTCATTCTTTGTCGCTCTCAGTCTGCTCCACCTATCCGAGGGTATTTCTGGTCTTATCATCTATCCTCCAGGTTTTATTGAGGCCCTTTTTGCTTTTAGATTTTTAATTTCAGAATATCTTGAGGTGATGATTATGTTTCCTTAAAGTATATTCCCGGCTGATTGATTGTTGTAGTGAACTTCGACAAGTTAGAAAGCATATACATAAATATCGATGAATATATGCTTGGGTTGTTTAGTTCGTATGGATAATGTTGTTGCCTTCGATAAATGTATATAGTACTCTGGATATTCTCATGGAAAAACCATAATTTCATGAACCCTAAAGTTCAATGCGAACATCTCGCCTCATAAATAAGACTTCAGCTGCAACTCTTTGTTTTTTCCTTATGTCACGTATTTATGTTGAATGGGTTCAAGTAGTATCCACAAAAATCGTGAATGTTGTTTTAATGAAGAACAAAGTCAAGGCATTGCCTTACCTCTTCCGAACAAGATCTTGCCATTTAGTTTTTTGATGGTTGTGGATTCAATGCCAAAACATAAAAAAGTATAAATACAGAATCTATCTCTCGAATTTTTTTCTGATGTTATATCCTTTTGACACTTTATTCCTCTGCTGTTTTTTTAGCTTTATAAATCTCTAATATTTAACTATGTAGGTGGAATCTTGTATATTTGCACTCTGTAAAGCAGTGAGGCAATCTCTATCAAGTGTGGAGGATGGTGAGGCTTATACTCCTTCTAGCTCATGTTTATTATATTCAAGTTGAGCATGTTGTTCAACTCTATATATTTCAGACATCTCAGCAATGTTATTAAGGACGAAGGGCATGCATCTACATGCATTCAGCAGTTGAGTTCAGATATGATCAAATCTCTAGAATGGCTGAAATTTGAGGATCACTCTGATTCAGAACAAAATGATAAACTGCAAGTCGAACTCCTATGTAAGATGTTGTGGGCAACTTATATAAGTATTCTAGACTCAATAACAGTAACTCCTTGTAATAGTTGCCATGTTGGTGTTTCTTAGAAGAGTTCTATATAAATTGTACGCCCCCGTTTGAGTAGTAGCTTAGTTTCACTACAGCCTGATTGTATCAAAGAATTACCTAATTCAATAAATGGGAGAAATTTTATTAAGAGCAATGGACGTGAGAATGGGTCTATGTGTTGTCTCTTAGTGGTGTTATTCCATTTGATTTTATCCTGCAGAAGTTTATTTCGACAAGCAATTAGCCTTGCCTTGTGCTTCCTGAAAAATTAAAAAAGAAGTCTGAAATAATAAGTGATCCATTTACCCCTTGCTATGGAAGGGATTGGTTGAATTTGACTGGTTCTGCTGACAAAGACTTTTCCCCTGGATTTCCCAATGTTCAGCCTTCATTTTGTTTTGGGTACTTATATAGAAGGTTCTATTGTACTTTGATCATCGTTGATGTATGTATTAAATGTGATGGCTCTTCAGAGACTTGTTGACATAAATGCGAGGTTTGACTAAATCGAAAGATTGGGATTAGATAAATTGTACTATTAATTAATAGGTACAATTATGTCGTAATTACATTGTATTGACTAAATAAAATTTGCTAATTTGTTGGGATCTTTGCCAAGATATGCTGGTCACCAGAATCTTCTTTAATATGTGTAGGGGTGAAAATGGATCGGATACCGGCGGAGGTTGGATACGTTGGTCACCCCGCCCATTTTGGATACTCTGTTGTTTTCCTACTGCACTCTTTCAATCCTCTTTAAATGCATTTTTTGATTGTTACATGGAGGGTGGAGGTTGGCAAACAACAAATTCGAGTGCAGTGGGAAAAATGTGCTTTGCCACAGCTATTGTGTTGAAAGAGGATTGAAGTGATCATCATCTCTATCATTATGGAGTATTGAAGAAGTCAGTTCAGCTGGAAAACCTGTTCTCCTCGACCCAACACTTATTCAGCCATACTAAGTAAATTATATTAGTGTTATGTTGATGGTTCTAGTTTATTTTATTCGTACTACTTTAACCACGAAAACAGCACACTATAATCATAAATCATGAATAAACATACTAGTTTTTCATGCATTTAAAAGACGTTCAAGATCACTCTTAACAAGTGTTCTCTATTCAAAGCCATGTCACTCCCACATAAGTACTGCATGGCCATAAAAATACTTGGCAAGTTAAAAAAACTGTTGAGAAAATACCAAAATACTTCCATTTAGAAAAAAATCTCCCTTGTACAACTCAGTAGGTACTATGCAATATAGCTATAAATAATAGTAACCAGCGTAAAATAATCATAATTACAAGCTAATAATGTGCAAATAATCAGTGAAATTCTTCCAGTAATACTGAGCATTGATAGCAATCATTTAAGAAGTGATAATGATAAACCCGATCCACCATATTTGCTGCAAGTGCTAACAAAACTTCAAGATCACCAACAATGGATGAAATATTTTTTTGAGAACCTGAAATTTTTAAAAGAAAATTCATAAGAGGATCATGCGTACATAATTATAATATAAAATGACAATAAGTTTAAAAAATAACCTTGTTTGAATGCAGCTAGCCAATCCTTAGTACAAACTAGTGCTTCTACCATCTCAGGATCCAAATGACTACGGAATGGATCTATAACATGACCACCAGCACTGAATGCAGATTCGGAAGCAACAGTTGATACTTGCATGGCTAACATATCACGAGCAAGTCATGAGAGAATAGGGTATACATGTTGCTGAGCCTTCCACCAGGACAAAATATCAAATTTTTGAGATTTAGGCACCATGAACGGTGGTTCTACCATGTATTTCTCTAAGTCATTTGCTGCACCAGCCCCCTCAATGTTGTATAAGTAACTATCAAGTTCATCGTTTTCTTTTTCCATAAAGAATTCACAAGTTTCACCATGACTAGCAACAATAGCAGAACTTCTTATGACATCCGATGCATCACGAGCATACTGTTGATATAGTTGCTTCACAATCGTCATCAACTTTTCCATTTCAGCTTGATATGCAAGCTCACCATGAAACTGTTGGAAGTAAAATGCAGCGGAAGCGAGACGGAATAATAGGTTTTATAAAATAACCAACATAAATAGTGGATCTATTTAGGCTTGTCAATTAATTAATTAAACATATTAATTAACAATTTAAATATATGTATTTACACAGTAGAAATTGGTAATTCATACCTTTGAAGCGAAGTGGTGGAAAAATTCCTTCTAGGTCGATTGAACTCCCCTTCGTACTCCTCCTTGATCTTCTTATATTTCTACCTCAAGTTCTTCTAGAGTTTCTCCCGCCTAAGATCCGGATGTCGTGTGGGCAACAATCTACCGGACTACTCGGAGAACAATATGGGTCGGCCGAAAACTATATATCCAAGAAACACCTTACAAATTTTTCCTCTCTATTTTTCTTGAATATTTTAGTATTTAGAAAAATATTGTGTTAGCTAAATTGTGGAATTCAAGACACAAGTCAAGATCCACAATTAAACACAAAGAAAAAATATCTAATTTCTTGTTCCAAGAAGGTGAGAAAATCGGCCAGCATATATCCTCCTTTTATAGGTGTTTTGGGCTACTCTAGGGACCTTAAGGAGGATAAGGTAAGGACTCCCAATAGAGATCATCTTTCCAATATTAGGACTCTTCCTAATATGAAGACTCTATTAATATCAACTTAGTCCACTAAAAAGTTGATATTGCACTTCCTAGCAAAATCTCAAATTACGAAATTTGGCTCCTTTTTGTATTAATTATTTCCCGTGTTTAAGATATTCCATGTCCATTAATTAATTTAAGCTAGTGACAGCTTTTAATTAATTAATGTGTTATACGTGAGTATACCACACGACTTTTATTATTATATTGGAAAATTAATTCCACCTGCAGGGTTTAATATAATAATCCTCTGAAAGGACATAATCAACCCGACTGGTCGGGACACGATTTCTAGCTATAATATTAATTATTATATAAATAATAATATTGCCCAAATGATCATATTGAGTCAATCATTATGGCTCTCACCCATGATAAATCAAAGAAATTAATATTAAATATATATAATTAAATATTAATCACTAGAATTAAGAAATAATAATTGTCCGAGATGTGCGTTCTTCTTATAGTCAGTACAGAAGAATCTATCTCACCTCGATCTTGTTCAACGTATATCGAATACGCTAATATATGCTAATGGTCAAGACCAACAAATCTCAAGCATGTATTACAACCTCTCACATAATGATCTAATGTTATATATGTTGTGAACTAATTATTACTATATAAGGAATCGATAATGTGATCTTCTGTGTGACACGATACACCACATCTACAATATAAAGCAATTCAGACAACATTTGCATAACCATAGCGTGAATAAATATACAAAACATGTAATAAATGAATTAAATATTCTCGTAGATAAAGACAGGGAAATTAGGTAATACAAGCATAAAGTATACTTTGATGTATACAACCTTAACAATCTCTCACTTATACTCAAAGCATGCTTTTGAAGTATACTATCTAGACTATGTGTATCTATCTCCCACTTATACTCAAAGTGATGCTGCCATACATCTCAACCCCATTCCTTCCACATGCCCTTCAAATGACTTTGAGGGCAACCCTTTCGTGAAAGGATCAGCTAGGTTGTCTTCAGATGCTATCTTGGAGATAATAATCTTCCTTCTCTTCACAAAATCTCGAATGATATGATATTTGCGCTTGATATGTTTGCTTGCTTTGTGGGCCCGTGGTTCCTTCAAATTTGCAACAGCACCGGTATTATCACAATAAAGTGTAATACTCCAAGGCAAATTAGGAATCACACCCAAATCCTTTAGGATGTACTTGAGCCATACCGCCTCTTTAGCTGCCTCTGAGGCTGCTACATGCTCGGCTTCCATGGTAGAGTCCGCTATGCATTTCTGATTCACACTCCTCCACCTGATGGCTCCACCTCCCAAAGTGAAAACATATACGGAAGTTGACTTCGACTTTTCTTTGTCCGCACTGAAATCTGAGTCAGTGTAACCCAAAGGACAAAGTGTATCCGATTGATATAGCATATGCTCCCTAGTCCTTCTCAGGTACTTGAGTATTGTAATATTCGGTTGTTTAATATTATTTTATCCGAGTTATATTGTACAGTGTGGAATCTGTACAGTATGGATTAAGTAAATGAAGGACCGAGATGTCAGTATTGGTATAATTGTTGTATTTGGTCGACAATTACATTTGAGGATACTATGTGTTGAGTATACGTATTCAGTATGCCATATGTTCGTATTCTACATGTCGAGACGTTGGACAAGAGTAGCTAAAAATGTCTAAGTATAGCCACATTAGCGCACACTACGATGTATACTTAGCGTACGCTAAGGTACAAAGATTACGTACGTTAATTAGTAGAGCTAACGTACGTTAAGTTGCTAAGTGTTACGTACGCTATGCATAAGGCATTACGTACGTAACAAGAGGAATCGGACACCTCAGGCTATAGCCGGCAGGTGGGGCCCTGTGTCGGTAGCTTTCAGCGAGGAACGTGCTTGGCCGAGTCAACGCTTGGTTAACGTATGCTACAGGTAATGCATTACGTACGCTAACTGAGGAAGTACTATAGCAAGTCAATGTACGTATTACGTACGCTCTAGAGGCTATATTACGTACGTAAGCAAGTGAACGAATCAAGTCAGTGAGCTCTGTACTGATATTACATACGCTATGAAGGACACTTAGCGTACGTTAGGATGCATTACGTACGGTAATGCAGCTGGATAACGTACGTAATGGGGGATGCAGTTTATAAAATGAAGTTGGTTCTTTCATTTCTTCACGAGAGAAAATCATTTCTTCCTCCAAAGTTCGTCCTTCTAAGGGTGTTAGTGAGAATAAACTTCTTCTAACTTGGTTATGAGCTTGGGAAGCATGGATTGAAGCTTGGATACGAGGATATTGATGATTCTTCAAGTGTTTGCTTACGTATTTCATATTCTAAGAGGTATGTTGGATAATCCTCTCTTTCAATTCGGATTTTGGTGTTGTTGCCGATGAATGATTCGTACAAAGACGATTATGATGTTGTTGTTACGATTCTTGAGGCTAAATGAACTATATGTTGAAGGATATGATGGTTTATGTCTTGATTATGTTGGTTATGATTATAGAATCATAGTGTTCTTGGTGTTCTTGGTAGAATTGTTCGATTCTTGATGTTAGGAGGATCATATATTGGAAAATATGATAATATACACCTTGAATTATGAATGAGGATTGTTTAGATGTTAGAGGATGTTGAATTACGTTGTCTTGATGGCTATGAAGAAGGTTTCGAATCATTTAGTGTTCTTGAGGAACTTCTCGATGAATTTAACATAGCAAGACGATCGTAGGTTTAATTATCGGTATCTTTAGATATGAAGATTGAATGTTTGTTGATTGTAGTAGTAGAATTCGTATGTTCTTGATGAAATACGAACCATGATATCAATTTGGAATCCGAAAAGATTGTGATTGATCACTGAATATGACTTCCTTTACATTTGTATTCATAATCGTATTTTGGTTATGAATTCGTAATTGTTTGAGTTGGATTGTTCGGACTTGTGTCTAATCGAGATATTGTGAAATCGTTGAGTTTGTCGATCGGTTATATTTATTAGTATTATCGGATATCGGTTCATATGGTGGATATGAGTTCGTAATGGATTGAGTTATGCTATTTGGTTTCGTATGTGATCGAAGTGTCGTTGAACCGTTGTGATTGACTGGTTGGGTATGTCGGTTATTGATTATTATCGAATCGTTGCTATTTGATTTCTTCAATAGGTCGAGATTATTGATCGGAGATTATAACCGTATGTTGTGGTCGTGTTCGAGTATGTTCGTGAATTGCATTGGTCGGGGCCAAGGAGCTCGTAGACGAAGGCAATGAGATTGGTAGCGGCTTCATTATCGTCGTATCGGTATCGAGGCAAGTTATTACTTGCTCAGTTTATAATATTTAATGAATGGTTTCCGTTTCATTCGTTTATAATTCGTATAGCAATGTTTATAATCCTAATCACGGGAGATTTGGGATTATAAATAGTATTCGAGTTTTGGGAATCTAAATCATAAAATATATGATTTACTTTTGTTATTGGTATACTTGTATATCGAGGATATATTATGATAAAGACGAAGATATGAATTATCTGCAATCCGTGATACTTTGAACCATCGAGTATTGAGGATAATGGTTCGTGATGGTTTAGACATTGAGATCGCTCTCGAAGGACTCGGGGCAAGTTTTCTAATCATTTTTATCATTTGTGTCTATCATGTCATGATACATTCGTGTATCGTTGTTGTCATGCATTTGTGCATTGTTGTTGTCGTGTATTGCGTACTGTTGTTTTGTGCAGTTGTGCATTGTTGTCATATGTCCACCTCGTGTTGGTCCGACGGGATCATCGGGGGATCTATGCTAGCATGCGCTGGATCATCGGATGGGTTTTCCACCTCGAGTTGCTCTGACGGTATCATCGGTGGATCTAGGCAGTGAACGCTGGATCATCGGATTGCCATGTATTGTTGTTGTGCATATGTATATTATGGGTCTGCCATAAGTATACATTGTCGTTATTGTTGTGATCATATTGACGTTTTCATATGAGTATGCATTTGTAGGTCTTGTGTCAGGACCATATCCGTATGTTGTGTTGATCTGATCTCGGATTAGACTTACGTGATTGTCATGGTATTTCGTATCTTGAGGTATGTTCCGTATTTCCTTTGGTGCTTGTCTTTGGTGGACAATCGATTATCGTATAGGAATTGTCGACATTATCCGAGGGATTGAATTGGCCAAAGTTGGTATAATTTCCGTATCGCGAGTTATGATAATGTTTTGAGAACCTTGGGTATTGTTGAGATACCGTACAATATTTTGGTATTATCTTAATGTGTTGTTAAGGATACGAATCCTGGATTTTCGTTAAGTTACGACGGTAAGATTACATTGGTCGTATTCTTACTTAGTATTTCCATTGATATGTAATTATTGATGTGATGTGAATGTTGTCATTGTAGGATATTATGGATGACCCCGTCGTGGGCTTTCTTTTTAGGTTCTTGGATTATCAAGCTTGTAGCGGTCGTGGAGAGATGAGCTTCCCGGAGGATACTGGCTAGGGCATGTTTTTGTGTATTGATTTTTCTGATCAGTTGTTGTATTCCGCTGCTAGAGTATTTTTAATTGTTTGTCTTTTCCGCTGTGTGAGTATTTTTAAATGGCCTTTTGATATCTGGTAACTTAGGTTACTTTGGGAATCATTTTCCAAACTATTTTGTCGGTACGTGTAAGAAATAGCTTAAAGTATGTTTTTAAACTGTTGAGTTCTGACATTTCAGGCCTTGTCCTTTCAAACGAGATTGTACGACGGTGTTTGATAAACAGATTTTATATAGTCTTCAAATGTTTTAAAGATAGTACCGTCGTTGGTCTCTTGGGCATTTGTTAATATTTACGAAAATTCCTTTTAGCCTTGTGGGTTCCATCTCGGGGCCCACGGCGCTGTAATATTCCCGGTCGGATCTGGGGGTGTTACAAGTATATGCTTGACAGCAATCCAATGTCCCGGTCCTGGGTTCGACTGATATCTCGCCACCATGCCTACAACATGACAGATATCAGGCCTAGTGCAAAACATAGCATACATGAGGCTTCCCACTACCGAAGCATAAGGGACCAGCTTCATGTCATCTATCTCCTTTTGTGTCCTAGGACACATGGCCTTATATAGCTGAATTCCATGTCTGTAAGGTAAGAAACCTTTCTTGGAATTCTCCATACTAAACCGCTTTAGCACCGTATCGATATAGGATGCCTGAGATAAGCACAACATCCTTTTCTTGCGATCTCAAAAGATCTTAATACCAAGGATGTGCCCAGTTTCTCCCAAATCCTTCATATCGAATTGCTCAGACAGCCATACCCTTACTTCTGATAATACCTTCACATTGTTTCCAATTAGATGTATATGATCTATGTACAGTACAAGAAACACTAGCACGTTTCCAATGAACTTTTTGTATACACAAACCTCACTAGGACATTGTTCAAAACCATACGATTGAATGACCTCATCAAATCGTATGTTCCAAGACTTTGATGCTTGCTTGAGACCATAAATGGCTCTTTTAAGCTTGCACCTAAGTGCTCCTCTCCTTCAGCAATGAATCCCTCAGGTTGGCGCATATAGATTTCCTTATCAAGACTCCCGTTCAAGAACGCAGTCTTGACATCCATCTGCCAAATCTCTATATCCAAATGCACAGCTATAACTAAGAGAATCCGAATCGATTTAAGCATGGCTACCGACGAAAAGGTCTCATCGTAGTCGATGCCCTCCTTCTGAGTGTAACCTTTCGCAACAAGCCTTGATTTGAAGGTTTCAACCTTCCCTTTCGATCATCTCTTACGCTTGTAGACCCACTTACTTCCAATGGATTTTACCCCATTAGGTATCTCTACTAGCTCCCACACTTGATAGGAATCCATAGATCCCATTGCTGTTTGCCAGGATTCAGCATCCTTGTCTTGAACTGCCTGCTTATACGTACATGGATCTGTTTCATCCTGGTTCGGGGAGTGGTCCGAAGATGCTCCCACGCCGATGAAACGTTCAGGTTGACGAACAACCCTCCCACTACGACGAGGCATGTCCTTGGTTTGCATATCCATAATAGTGTCGATACGTGGTACACTAGGTGTTTGTACAATTGGTATTATCGAAATCTTGCCCCTAAGTTCTTCTAGAATGACCTCACTCATAGGCTTGTGGCTTATTACATAGTCCTCCTCTAAGAACCAGGCATTGGTTCCAACAATGACCTTCTGATATTTAGGACTGTAGAATAAGCCACCCTCCGTTCCCTTCGGATATCCGACAAACACTCGTACTTCTGTACGAGATTCCAACTTATCAGCTTCTTTATTCAGCATGTTTAATGGTGAACCCCAAATCCGAACATGTCCTAGACTGGGCTTGCGCCCATTCCACAGTTCTGTGGGTGTTTTTGGAACTGATTCGAAGACACCAAGTTTAGAATGTACGCCGCTGTTTCTAAGGCGTATCCCCAAAATGAAATAGGCAAATTAGAATAACTCATCATTGACATAACCATCTCTAATAAAGTACGATTCCTTCATTCAGCAACACCATTTTGTTGTGATGTACCAGGCGTAGTGAGCTGGGAAGTAATCCCCTCATGTGATAAGAAATCCAAAAACTCTCCACTAAGATACTCGCTACCACGATCAGATCGTAGTGACTTGATACTCTGTCCATGACGCTTCTCCATTTCAGCCTTGAATTCTTTGAACTTATCAAAAGATTCAGACTTATGTCGCATCAAATAGATGTATCCATATCTCGAATAATCATCTATAAACATGATGAAGTATTCGAAACCACCCTTAGCCTGGGTGTTCATTGGACCACATACATCGGTGTGTACTAATTCCAATATATTTTGTGCATGATTTCCTTTGTTTTGTAAAGCCTTTTGAGTCATTTTCCCTTCCAGGCAGGATTTGCAGACTGGAAATGACTCAACTTAGAGCGAATCCAGTGGGTCATCGCTCACCAATCTTTGAATCCTTCTAAGGTTAATATGACCCAATCTTAAATGCCACAAATATGTTTGATTTATTCTCGAAGGTTCTTTTTTTTATTAGGATTAGTCAAAGAATTAAGTGATTTATAATTATACAAGGGAGCTGGTGCAGCATTAATGATATAACGTCCTTCATTATAAGTATTCACGCAAACATATTCCCCATTTCTTTTAATAACTGCATTATCTTCAAAAGAAACTGAATATCCATCACAACGCAATTTAGAAACTGAAATTAAATTCATTTTAGAATCAGGTACTAATAACACATTATTTAGGACTAGAATCTTATCATTAACTTTTAACTGCACGACTCCCGCAGCAATAGCCTTGATCCTGGAATAGTTGCCCCAGCTAATAGTAATATCATCCGCACTAAGTACCTTGGTTACTTGTAACCCCTGCGAGTCATAACAAACATGATCATTGGAGCCCGAATCTACTATCCACGAAGTGATAGAATAGGCAGCTAAACATGTTTTGACTACTAGTGCATGAGACGTACCTTTCTTAGGGCAGTCACTCTTGAAATGCCCCTTCAGACCGCACTTATAGCATTTGCCCTTCGGATTTTTGTTTGCCTCGGACTGAGGAGACATGGACTGAGGAGCCTTGCTCTTAGCTTTGAAGGTTTCCACTTGCTTCTGGCCAACCTGTTTTTCTTCTTTCCCCATTTGGGTTTTAAAGAACTAGCACCGGTTTCCGCAAGAGTTTGATGATAACCTTGTTTGAAGAGACCTTCGGCAGATTGAAGCTCTGTTAGAAGTCCGCCAAAGTGTAAGTCCTGTGATTCATATAGTATTTGAGGCGTAACTGCTCCAAGATTCTTGGCAAGCTGCCCAAGATAATATCGACCTGCGACTCGGCATCGATAGTTGCCCCCAGTATGCTCAGTTCATTCAAATGAGCCATCATTTTCAGAACATGGTCCCTTACTGGAGTCCCTTCAGACATTTGGGTTGTCATCAACACCCTCATTGCATTTTGCCTAGCCGCCCGGTTCTGATGACCAAACATCTGGTTGAGATTTTTCATCATTTCCGCGACTGAGGCCATCGTCTGATGCCGATGCTGCAATACATTTGTCAATGAAGCCAAAATATAACAGCGAGCCATCTCATCAGACTTTTTCCATTTTCGGAATTCAGCCAACTCTTCAGGAGTGGCATCCGATTCTAGTTCCAGATGGCTTTCCTTAGTTAAAACAAATTTATGCCCCTCGGTAGTCAGAACAATGTCAAGATTTCTTTTCCAGTCGGCAAAGTTAGTGCCATCAAGTTTATTTTCTTTGAGAATAACAGCTAGTGGATTGAAAGACATCTGAGAATAAAATTAAAACACCATTCATCACATAATTCGACGCAAAATATATTGAAAAACCTTAAAACACAATATATATGCAGTCAACCAACACCTCAAAAAATACTGCACATGCAAGCCACGTTAGTGTGGACGTGTAAATATACATTTTTCAAGTAGATTTTAACGTCTTTAATTTTACTATCTACTCAAGATGCATTTTGACAAGTAAAATTAATAGTTGGTTCCTCTTGGCCATGTATTAAATTAACATAGACTCCGATGAGGAGCTTATTAATTAATACACCTAAGTAAACACCATAATTTAACAATTCTAGAATATTATTTAATGATAATAGTCCTACAGATGGAGAGGTCCTATCATAAAAAATAATATTCACCTTTTTGCTATCTAATTGAAGTTTAAAACTAGTGAGCCAATAATCAGCACATCCGATGTGGAGGAAGACTCTAATGTCAACGCGCATGCTAATTATATCAAAATTTAAACCAATTATGGAGGCCAATTAGATTTTGAAAAATCAATTATTAAAATCACTTAGTTATTTTTTTAAATAAATCAAGGTTTTTAATTTTCACGTCCTAACATGCAAGAAACATATCACGCATACATCCATACATGCCACTCATCAAAACAGTAAAAACCAACATAAAAAAATTAGATAATTAAATCCAATTATCATGGCTTTTATTCCTCGTTTTGAATAACGAGAAAATCCTCGGCTCTTTTGCTCCCACTGCTTCAAGCATCTCGTCACCTCCTCCCGGTTGGGGCACAAAAATTTCCAAATTTAGAAACTTTCTTCCATGCAAAATTAGTTGCACAAGAAATTTCCAAATTAAAATTATTGTGCTCCAACAGACGCAACGAACGGCGGATAAACGAACAGGACCAAACTCCGGACGACCCGACTAGCCAACCCGACTCACGCCGACCCGCGCCACAGGGCAGACCGGACCGGCGCCCGATCCGTGGCAGCCAGTGCTCGGCCGAGATACTTTGGCTAAGTCCCGACGGCAATCGCTCAGTCACGGTCGGTTCGTCCGATCGGGACTCCTTTTCGTGGTGGACTTCTTTTTTCTTCGTACTTTGTGTATTCCAACTCGATTACAATTTTATAAAATTTAAAATACATCGAATTTACATCAAATTTACAAGGAAAAATAAAGTCCTATTCTACCCATGGATTTTCTCACGGAAAAAACTTATACATGCCTCAAAACCGGGCCAAATTACCAAAAACGCATAAATAAATAAATAAAATCACATAGCCATGATAATTGGACCATATTCACCTGCAAGACAATTTCTAGCAAAATATTCCAAACATCAGACCATATGAATATTTAAATTGCTAGCAAATTAATCACGAATTAATTAAATTGAACAGAACCTAACGACCGTCTCCGATACAAATTGTTGGAAGTAAAACGCAGCGGAAGCGAGATGGAATAATAGGTTTTATAAACTAACCAACATAAATAGCGGATCTATTTAGGCTTGTCAATTAATTAATTAAACAGATTAATTAACAATTTAAATATATGTATTTACGCAGTAGAAATTGGTAATTCATACATTTGAAGCGAAGTGGTGGAAAAATTCCATCTGGGTCGATTGAACTCCCCTTCGTACTCCTCCTTGATCTTCTTGTATTTCTACCTCAAGATCTTCTAGAGTATATCCCGCCTAAGATCCGGATGTCGTGTGGGTAATAATCTACCGGACTACTCGGAGAATAATATGGGTCGGCCGAAAACTATATCCCCAAGAAATACCTTACAAATTTTTCATCTCTATTTTTCTTGAATATTTTAGTATTTAGAAAAATATTGTGTTAGCTAAATTGTGGAATCCAAGACACAAGTCAAGATCCACAATTAAACACAGAGAAAAAGAAATCGATTTTCTTGTTCCAAGAAGGTGAGAAAATCGGCCACCATGTATCCGCCTTTTATAGGTATTTTGGGCCACTCTAGGGACCTTAAGGAGGATAAGGTAAGGACTCCCAATAGAGATCATCTTTCCAATATTAGGACTCTTCCTAATATGAAGACTCTATTAATATCAACTTAGTCCACTAAAAAGTTGATATTGCACTTCTTACCAAAATTCCAAATTACGAAATTTGGCTCCTTTTTGAATTAATTATTTCTCGTATTTAAGATATTCTATGTCCGGCGAATGACGAGTTGAAAAACTCGATTTTGAGAGAAGATCATGCTACCCCTTATTCTGTTCATCTGGGGTCTAGCAAGATGTACAAGGACTTGAAACAAAATTACTGGTGGAGTAATATGAAGCGAGAAGTCGCAGAATTTGTTTCGAGATGCTTAACCTGTCAACAAGTCAAGATTGAACATCAGCGACCGGCGGGTATGCTGAAACCTCTCCCTATTCCATAATGGAAGTGGGAAGACATTTCTATGGATTTTATCACGAGTTTGCCGACGAGTCGTCGTGGCATGAATACGATCTGGGTGATTGTGGACCGCTTAACTAAGTCAGCTCACTTTCTTGAGATTAAGGATACATGGGGTCCCGAGAGACTTGACCAGTTATTCATCAAAGAGATAGTGAGACTGCACAGTACTCCTAAAAGTATCGTTTCCGATCGTGACGGATGGTTTGTGTCTCATTTTTGGAAATCAGTTCATCGTGCTATGGGAACTCAGATTAATCTCAGTACCGCCTTTCATCCTCAGTCCGACGGGCAATCAGAGAGGACTATTCATACATTAGAGGACATGTTGAGGGCATGCGTCCTCGATTGGAAAAATGATTGGGAAACCCAACTACCATTGATCGAGTTCACGTATAATAATAGTTGGCATGCTTCGATTAAGATGGCACCTTACGAGGCCTTGTACGGTCGTCGTTGTCGATCTCCTTTGTGTTGGGACGACTTATCAGAATCAATCGGCATCGAGCCCGATATGCTTATAGCCGCCCGTGAGAAGGTAGCTTTGATCAGGAGTCGTTTGTTGACCTCTCAGAGTCGACAGAAATCTTATGCAGACAATCATCGTCGACCACTAGAGTTCGAGACGGGTAACCACGTGTTAGTCAAGGTGTCCCCAAGTCGAGGTATCTTCCGTTTCGGAAAGCGGGGAAAGTTGAGTCCAAGATTTATTGGACCGTTTGAGATTTTGGAACGAGTAGGCGAGCTAGCTTATCGATTGGCCTTACCTCCGGCGTTGAGCCGAATTCATAATGTGTTTCACGTCTCTCAGCTACGGAAGTATGTTGCTGACCCGAGTCACATACTTCAGTTCGACGAAATCGAGATCACAGATGATCATTCGTATGAGGAGCGTCCCATACGAGTCTTAGAGCGGCGAATCAAACAGTTGAGGAATAAGGCGTTTTCTTTGGTTAAAATTCAGTGGTCTAGACACGGAGTCGAAGAGGCTACTTGGGAAACCGAGGATAGTATGCGGGAGAGTTATCCCGAGTTGTTTGACCCTTAGTTTCGGGGATGAAACTCTTTTAAGGGGGGGTGTATATAATACCCAGTTGTAATTCAGTCATTATCATTCAGTAATTTCATTCGGTAATTGTCACTATGTAGTTTTTCACTTGATAATAATCATTGTGTTCACCGTTCGGAATAACTTCGAGTTGTGTATCGATATTGTTCATTGTTTCAACCTTACTTGGGAAACGAGACAAGAGTATTATCTCGATTGTTGTAATCGATTCATTAGCCGATGTTGACGTTGGAGTTCATGTCATTTCTAATCTCCTCATTGTTCAAATTGTGTGTAATCATTGCTTGGAACCACCGTTTTGGGGTTTCCGTACTTCCATTTCGTGTTATTGTTTCCCAAATATTGATTCCTTTTGCTTTTATTCTCTTCCCGGGTCTTTTTTCTTCATTTTAGGACCCAAGGGGGGTGTGGGCCGTGGCACACATATTTTCCAGTTTTGGCCGAGCAGCCTGTACCGTGGGCCGCGGCTCATGCCGGCAGGGCCGCGGCACACTGCCGAGTCACTGCCGCGGCACACTCGTCCGGACCGCGGCACACTCGTGTTGCAAATTTTCGGCCAACCCGTCTGTACCGGGGGCCGCGGCACACTGCCGAGTCACTGCCGCGGCACACTCGTTCGGGCCGCGGCACGCTGCCGATCACTGGGGGTAGTTTTGGCCCTGTGCTGCGGCACACTTCGGCCGGGCCGCGGCACACAGTGCAGTCAGCACTATAATTGCGTTTTTTGAGCAAGATCAACCCATTTTTTTCATTTCATCCACCTTGTTCCGAGAGAGAAGGCTTGAGGGAGAGAATTTTCATCATCTATCACTTGAGTGTTTGATTTTCTTCATCTCCTTTCGATCGTGAAGCCCAGATAGTCGATCTAACGCGTGTTCTTCGGATCAAAGTGCTTGGATCTTCAAGAGGTAATTTCTTCAACATCTTGGATTTCGATTTTGTATTAAAATATACTGTTTTGGATGTTAAGATCATGTTGTATGAAGTGATATACGCATGATTATGGATATGTTTGATTATTCATTGGATTATTGAAGGATTATTGAAGAACACTTTGAATATTGAATTGGTTTTGGGGGTTTTCGATTATTTGTAGTTGAAATCACGAATTTGAATATTCATATTGGGTGATTGATCGTATTGAAGATGTTTTGTTGGTTTGAAACACTTCTTGGAGATTTGATGTTGGTATTATTGAGGTTTGGTTGTAAACAATCGTAGTTTGGCCACAAAGTATTCGATATAATGCCCCAATGAACTTGGTTTAGTCGTATCGACGTTTTGAGTTCGTTATATTCGTGTTTTATTCGTATGATGAACGGATTGTTGGTGATTGTGTTATTCAAGGTTGATCGAGCGACCGATATCTCAATTAGGACGTTGTTCGTGGAAGGATAATTGTCACCGGTGTTGAGTAAGTTAATTCTTACTCGGTTAAAAGGATATTCATTCCTTTTGTTGTTTTCATTCATAATCATAACTCATTCATCATTGTATTAACTGTATTGAGACTTGTAATTGTCGAATAATCATTTCATTCACGAGGAACAACGGTTCCAATCATTTCATTGGGTTATCAATCACTTCACTATTATTTTCATCTCGGTGAGTCATTCTTGACCTTTTCGAATTATTATCCATTGATATTCATTGTGGTCATTCTCGTTCATATGACCTTCTGGGTTCATATTGCGTGGCCGGGTGCGGATGTGTGGAATTTTTAGTCAGGCACGCGATGGCCATGTATTGGGAGTGATACATTGGACTGTGCACACGGTAACGAATACCTCCGTGAGACTAATTAGGTACAAGGACGGGTGTGTCTGGTCATCCGTCTTGTACACTTGCACAGAACACTACGGGCGTACTATGATACTCCTCTTCAGCGTAATTCATAACTAAGGATATTTCATAACTTCAGATAATATCATGATTGTGTATTTTTGAGGATTGTTGTTCTGTGTAACTGACCCCGTTGGGGGGATTTTGTTTTCAGGTCACGGCAAGGCAAAGGCACGGGAAGAGCATGTTAACGGCGAGGAGTCCCAGTGATACTAGTAGGGGCCCCAGTCATTCCGGTTATTTCAGTCATTTCAGTCATTCTTATTTCTCTTCATTTGTATTTCCACTGCAAATTCCGTTTGAGATGTTTTTTTATTAAGGGTGGTGTATTTTATCTTCATATAAAATATACTAGTATTCTGTATTGTCCTGGTGTATTGTACTTGAGCTCCTCATCGGAGTATTTGGTAATATAATGTGGTTCGGTACTACAATTATATTATTTAATTCATCAGTTTTCATTCGCCTGGTGGGTCCCAGTCGAGGGTCCACGGCATTGTAATATCCGCCTAGTTTGGGGTGTTACACTACTTCTCGAAGTGGGTCGAAGCGGTGGCACTACCAACAAATGGGTCCAATGTCGTGATCAAATTCATAAAAAAATACATTTTCACGCGTTTTGGGACTCCACGTGCAATTATCAGTGATGGTGGTTCACATTTTGACAACAAGTTCCTTGATGCGGTCTTAAAGAAATACGGAGTCACTCATCATGTTGCTACAGCCTACCATCCCCAAACGAGTGGTCAAGTCGAAATATCCAATTGAGAGCTAAAGTGGATCTTAGAAAAAACAGTCAACTCGTCTCGAAAGGATTGGTCCTTTAAACTCGATGATGCACTTTGAGAATACCGTACAACATACAAGACACCCATTGGTATGTCACCGTATAGGTTGGGTTTTAGGAAAGGTTGTCATTTTCCAGTAGAGATGGAGCATCGTGCATATTGGGCGATCAAGAAACTTAATTTTGATCTTAAATCGGCCGGTGAAAAGCGCTGTTTGTAGTTGAATGAGTTGGAGGAGATACATCATGATCCCTACGAGAATGCTAAACTTTATAAGGAGCGAACCAATGAGTGGCATGATAAGCACACTATACATCGAGAGTTCGTTCCGGGTCAAAAGGTTTTATTATTCAATTCTCGCTTGTGGTTATTTCCTGGGAAATTACGCTCACGATGGTCGGGACCGTTCACTGTAGTTCAAGTATTTCCACACGGAGCAGTGGAGCTACAATGTGAGAATCGAAAATTTAAAGTAAACGAACAGCAGTTGAAGATCTACACGGGTGATCCAATGGACGCGCAGAAGTCGACAGTCGTCCTATCCGCCGCGGAATGAATTCTAGCAAAGTCCGGATGAAGACTATAAATTTAGCGCTTCTCGGGAGGCAACCCGAGTATTAGTTGTATATTTTAGTTTTTCGTTGTTTTACTACATTTTAGGAGTCTATTTTTTTGGCATTTTTGCTTTGCTATGCTTCGCTCTCATGTTTTATGTGTTTTTACTTGAAAAACCTGTGCAGGAACTTCACCAGGGCAAATTTTAACTTAGGGCCACGGCGCACTAAGAGCGGGCCACGGCACACACAATTCTCAAAGTTCGGCTAAACTTGCTGTACTGGGGGCCGCGGCACGAGAGTGCTGAGCCGCGGCACACTTGCCCCCAGAGCCGCGGCACGTTGAGAACAGGCTGCGGCATGCCAAAGGTCCACAAATATGCCCAGTTGGCTGTACTAAGGGCCGCGGCACGATAGCTCTGAGCCGCGGCACACTTACCCTAGAGGCCGCGGCACGACAGTGCTGAGCCGTGGCACACTGCGAGACACCCCAAAATGCCTAAACAACCTGTACTGCGGGCTGTGGCTCACTTGCTATGTGCCGCGACCCTTGCTGAAAATTTTTAAACACACGGGCAGGTTAGAATTGAGTCGGCCGAAACAAAGGTACTCTTCAACCCTTCTTCTTCCGTGCAGCGCAGTGGTTTTCCCTTTACGCAAATTCTTCTTCTTAGCTTCTTCGATCCAACACCAAGTAATCCTTATTCCTTAAGTTTATTTGCAACAAGGATTGAGAAGTGGGGTAATGTTTGTTTCATTCATTGATGAATTTGTCTTTCTTTTCTAAGTTCTATCAAGATTTTGATCGGAATGTGTTGAGAATATCGATTGATGTTGATTGTGTTTCATGTATTGTCATGAATTTCTGCGATATTGGTTGTTGTTGGCGATTAAATTCACCAAATGATTATTTTTGTTCTTCATTTAAGTTATGCATGCCAAGGGTTTGATGAAAGGCCCCAGTGAAACTCTTGAACTAAAAATCATAAATCTTTGGAAGCAAACATGGTTTTCTGAATAATGTATCTCCCCCTTACCTTAATGCTTAGTTTGAGTTAAATTTTCGAATCATATCCCTCATATGGAAGTGAGAGTTTTTGACGCTACATTCGTTTCTCGCACTTTATAAGTTGTGATTGGTGTTTTGTTATTTAAAGTCGTCTAATATCCTGCATTTATTTTCCAGGAATTCGCTATGGCCCGAAAGAGAAAGTTGAGCTCTACAAGGACTAGGACTCGATCATCCCCCTCGAGAGGGGAAACTTCACAAAACCGGACGGATGGGCAATCCCAACAATTCTTCGACCCTGAGATCCATCGAATCTTCAATGAAAGAATTCATCCTCGGCCCATAATTCCTGAGCGGGGATTAACTCCGGCCCCCCAAGACGGCAAACTATTAACAATGATCACTGAAATGGGATGGACAAGATTTGCCGCACAACCCGAGCCGGCCGTAATCTCTATCATACAAGAATTCTACGCCAGCGCTTTATTACTCCATATCCAGGGAGGATAGATGTTGGGAAGGCCGAATATATGTACTGAGGTCGTTGTCTATGGCCAGACAGTGGATTTCTCGGCTGCAGCGATCCGAAGTTTATACAAGCTTCCCGAGGTAGACGAATCGGCATTCACGCAGATAATGGGTAGCCTCACGAGGGAGGCTTTGCTAGAGACACTTGCTCAGCCAGATTCCATTTGGGAAATGTGCGTCCCGGGGTCCAAAACTTTCTTCTTCAAGAGTTCCCATCTCAGTCGACTCGGGCGAGCTTGGCTATATTTTCTCTGCTCGCGAGTCGACCCTACTTCGCATATCCGCTCTGTCCTGCTTCCTCGTGCCCGACTGCTATATGCCATCACGGCCGGGCTTCAATTTGATGTGGCCCCACATCTGGCCTGGTCTATTCTCCAGTGTATCCAAGGAGGGGCCAAGATGGGGTTAAAACATCCCTCTCTCATTTGCGCCTTATGCTGCCAGTCGGGTGTGACTTGGTCGGATGACGAGCCGACTATAGCACTCCAGGGTCCGATCGATCATCGTATTATCTCTCACTTTAACCAGTGGGGTGGCACGCGGGCACACCCACGGGGACGAGGATTTCTTCTAGACGAGCCACATGAGCACTCCTCAAAGCCACTTCTTCTGACTCATGAGCCGGCGGCTGATACCTAGGATCAGACCGAGTCCACTCCACCTCCAGCGATATATCACCTTCTTCAGGCGATGTTTGACGGCTTGATGGAAGAGATGCGAGCAGAGAGAGATAGCGTGATCGCAGCCGTTCGAGAGGAGATATACGAGCAGGTCCGCCGGGCCAATCGGCGTGTGGAGAGGCGCTTAGCTGCGAGGGACGCTTACCACCGGGACAACTTAGCTGTGTGGGCGGGCCATATCTTCCACCTGGATGGACCTTTTATCCCTCCGATCAGGCCACCTACACCACACACTTCATCGGACGAGGCTGATATTAGTGCATGAGTTTTCTTCAGGGGAGTACTTGACCTGCTTTTACTACTTATTCTTATTTATCGTCCATTGGGGTCAATGTACTTCTCAAGTTTGGGGGGATTACTTTTTAGTTGTTATTAATTTTTAGTTGTTATTTATTGATTTTAGCCTTGCTTGTCTTCTATGATATTCTGGACATTGTTTGCATTCGTGAGTATTTTGTGCAGCCTTGCATAAGACAGATTATATGATACTGATTTCTATTTGAATAAACAGATGAGTATTAGTCAAGTTCACATTATGCGATATTTCTTTCCCCCGAGTATTCATTTCGATCTAATTTTTTTGCGTCATTGTGGTAGTCTTGGCATATAAGAAATGAGACATACGTGTTTGTAGTGTCCGCATTACACGAGTCGTCGTCTATATGTTTGGTGGCGCTATTCAATTAGCTAGTCTGCCAATAACATTAGTCTTGTTGGCATTCAATTAAGTACCTAAGGTTAGGCATTGAGTCAGACAGTTTTAATTCCCAAAATTTGAGCAACCTTGCATGTTCTATGATGGGAAGTCTAGTAACCGTGGGTATTCACGTGACCCGTTATTTACTCTCGCGTAAAATAACAACCCTGAATAGACATGTTCATAAGTAGATTAATGGTTCAGAAAAATTGCATATACGATGATAGGAAGCCAAGTAACCGGATGTATTCACGTGACCCGTCGTTTACATTTGCGTAAAACAGCAACCTTGAATCGGACGTGCGGGAGTTGTTATTCGAGTTTTTTCTCCCCTGTAAAGGGATAATTAGTAACTAGAAGCATTCATGAGCCCCATGAGTGTCTTTTACGTCAAACGGTTCCCCAATAGATGATAATGGAAATCCACCCTAGGGTTCTTCCGATGAAACATCCCGGGAATCGAAACCTAATGGTTAACTCGAATCATTATAATTATTAAATATAAGGGAGTGCTGTCCGGGGAATATTATGAAATTATCGTATTTTTGCCACGAGGCTGTGGGACTGGGTGAGTTGGCTTGTTATACTCTCAACATTCATATTGACAGTCGGCTCAATTCACATTTGTTAATCTTTGAGCCTTGATTTTATTTATGAGCTATTGATTAGCACTAAAAATGGTTACCTTGTGGAGTCATTGTCCGTACTGTGACTCACTAGTACGATATTCGTATTATTCTTTGAAATTTTCAGGGTAGTATTAATTAGTTGAGCACTATGGATTTGCACGATCGTCTACGATACTTGTAGTCTTGTTTGAAATTGATTTTTGCTTGAGGACAAGCAAAGGCTTAAGTTCGGGGGTATTTGTTACATGTATTTTTGTGTGCTTTATTGTCATTAATTTATCTCCATTTTGGGTTTAAATCTGCGTAAATAAGCTCTTAATGCATTATGTTTACATGTTTTGAAGGAAATTTGCATCCTGAAGTTCGAAAATGGAAAAACGGGCCAAAAACGACATTTTTTTGTCAAGGGACGCGTCGTGCCGAGGCGGGGCCACGGCACAGGCGCTGCTCCAAGCAAGGCGGTACAAACTGTACCGGGGGACGCGACACACTCCCTACGAGCTGCGGCCCGTAAAGAAATCTTGCCCAGGTCTGGACTGCCTAATGACTAGGGCCGCGGCACACTTAAGACAGGCCGCGGCCCACGGCTCGGGCACTAATTTTATATCGCGATTTTGGGCTGTTTTGGAGGCGGATTTGACCTAATCCTCGGACGCATTTTTGGAGACTGAAAATAGTTATAAAAAGGCAGTGAAGGTTGGAAAATAAAGCATCGAAGGAGAGGAGAAGAATACCTAGCAGCAGAGAGCAAGGCCAGAAAATGGAAGAAGAAGTTCATCAATTGTGTTTGAATTTCTTCCTTATGTTTTATTCAAGTCTTTGTATATTATTTTCTAGCATGTCGGGCTAGACCATTTTATTCTAGGATTGAGATGAAACCAAGATTATGATGGATTAATTCTTGATTTTACGATATTGATATATTTCCCTTTTCTATTGAGTTTTCCCCAATTGTTCTTAATGCTTTCAATTGTGTGGCCTATGATTGAATTGTTATAACTGCGTAACTTGAATCCGGAGAGGAGAGTAAGTAGTGTAAATTTGGTGAAAACCATTTTGTCTTGTGAGATAGGAATATACTCATAAGAATTACGAAGCTCGTTTGAAGATTTTTGAACTTTTTGGCTATTGTTGAGTTAACTCACATAGGAATAGAGTGAATTATTCACCTTAGAAAATTCTACTGACCTCGGGAGAGGCATTAGATTAACTTAGAATCTTCGCTTTCAATAAATTGGGGAATTATAAAAATTATATTAATCAAGATTAATTTGAATTAATTGAGGTGAATTCTCGATCCTAGATTCTTCTCCTATTTGATCTCCTTTTATCAGACTGTCGATTTTATTGTTTGCTTTTAGTTATCGCAATATTTAGTTATTAATAATTATTCAACCCCACAATTTCGGTCGTTCAGATAAAATTAGAAATACTGATAAATTGGTACTTAGTACATCAGTCCTCGAGGGAACGATACTTTTCTCATCACTTTATTACTTGATTACGACAATGTGCACTTGCGTTCACACAATTACGTAACACCATGTGACCGAATTGAGGTGAGTCGAGTCCAATTATACTAATCTCATTAATATACCTATAACATGTGCTCCTACTAACCCTTAGTGAAGACATGTACTCTACATATCAAAGTACATATTATATAAGTATTGTCTAAACTTAATGTTCAGTTAAATTTTATCGAATTGCGAACCGGAAAAGCATTCAAGCCTTAAATATTTCCAGTGCCTATCTCCTTATGTTCATAAGGATTGAAAATTTTGCTCGCAAATGCAAGAACTATTATTCTATATACCAAATCACGATGCCAGTGATATATGATAATATAGCAATAATAAATGCCTTATTCAATTAGTATTCCTAATTACCATACAACGCTCTCACTCTATCATCCTCTGAGTGGCATTAAAGGGCATATTCCTAACAATATACACAATTCAGACCTCTCTTAACCTCATAAATCACCAACAACAATCATCCATTCGACTATGATTAACTTATTCGATTTAGCATACGTTGTTTACATGGCGTAGCATACGCTAATAGGCGTTGTCTTGCCTTTTCAAAACTTGTGCAGTTGATTGTGAGAGAGATCCGACAAGATCCTACATCCGGGTTCCACACGCCGACCATGATTTGTCTGATTCAAACAATCCCTTACGTACGTAAGATTCACGACCTTACGTACGCTAGCTTATTTTTGTGGCGTACGCTAGCCATGTCGGCTAGCGTAGATTAGTACCACGCAGTTGGATGCATTATGTATCAATTTCTACACTTTACAATTATGAATACTGGAATAAGGATATCAAAGTTATCTTCAAAATAATTATATGGCATACTCATACACCACATGATTCAAATATAGATAGAGGTACACAATAAATATTTGGGCATTACAGTTTCCATATGTCGAAAAGTCATTAGTTGTAGTTTCACGCTGCCTGAAACTTTGTTGGTGGTACCCATCAAATACTTCAACCCCTTCATCCCACATCATTCTCAAGTCATCATTCAACGGACTTAGATAAACATCTATGTCATTTGCTGGCACATAACGTATTTCTGCTACATGCATAACCAATAAGGTCGATTATAGATCACAAGTGGAACATGCTATGAGCTATGCTTAGTGCTTAAGTTACTCAATGGATTCATTCCATCCGTGGCAAGTACGATCCTAAGGTTTCTTGGCTCACCCTCGAAAATCTGGAATATATTATCTATTTTTCTCCATTGTGCAGTCGAATGACAAATTAGTCCGTCACATTTTCTCCTGTTTGTGCCGTGTGAGGTTCTTTGCATCATCTCTATTAGCAAAAAATCACTTAAACCTCGAAACAATTGGAAGATACCATAACACCGTAGCAGGAGCACCCACATTATATGCTCTCTTCATCACTAAAATCATCATTCTTCACTTTGTATCATGATGTCCCACACCTACCACAGTTTTGCAATGATACAAACTCTTTTCTGCATAATATGCAATCATTAGGGCAAGCGTGTATTTTCTTACAATCCATACCCACCGGACAAAAACTTTCTTCGCCTCATAAGTACGATTAGGCAATTTATTGCCTTTTCGGAGCATCTCGTGCATCAATTCGATCAATTCGGTGAAACTTTTGTCACTCCACCAATTTTTGCCTTCACATTAACCAATTTTAACATGACAGACAGTCATGTAAAATTTTCACAACCTAGATATAAAGAAGTCTATGAATCACTTTTCAATGCATCCTAAACATGTGCTCGTTGGAATGATTCTTGTCCAACATCATAAATCATGTCTTCATATTGATCACAGTCTATATACACATGTGTGTCTTCAGTTGGAACATCTACCAATTTGCCATGTCATATCCATATCGTATAGTTCATATTTATTCATTCACAAATAAGCGGTTCACCGAATTGTGTCAGCTTCATGTCATCTCCCGTTCATATACTTGACACAAGGATAAAAATATCTTTCATCGTGTTTCAGGCGATTTTGTCGACCGAATTCAAGAAATTATTTAATTCCATTATCATACTCGTCACTCACGACTTGCATTCATCCAACTCCGATCCATTTCTTTTTTCTGTAGTAACGAAATTAAATTTGCAACTATCTTAATTTCCATCTTAATTGTCATTAAATTTAAAACTTACTATGCATTGTAACTATAATAATTTGGATGTTGCTACGATCTTGTCGATATTAATTGATTATATTCTAGAATTTAACATAAACCACTATGCCAATTAAGGTTCTTGAACAAAATATTTATATTCACTTTATTTAACAATTTATTTCAAAATAGCTTCACTTGATGAATAACTAAAAGTTCACTAATACCCATTTCATATATATAGTATAAAACTTTCATCCATTAAGATTCGTCCTGATTTACGAACTCTAAGATTGTCATCTTATTTAGGGGGATGTATTATATTTTTATTTATGAGAAATTTTTATAATTGGTGGATTTCAAAAAAGTTTACGAGTTTTATGTATTTCTAAAGACTTTTTAATAGATTTGTAAAATCTTCAAAATTTATTAGAATTTTGAATGATAGATTTGTATAAATTTTTGCTCATTTGTATGCACTTCTTTCAAAAACTTTTTTAACCTTTTATGTGAAGTTGACTATAATAATAATAGAATGAACTTGATCTGAATCAACATAAATAAACGTATAAAATTGATTAAAATCTATCAAATAATAAAAATATGAATAAAAAATGTGTTTGTGAAGAGTGATCAAAGGTTGAGATAGAGATAACATAAAATAAAATAATAAAAATAAAAATTATAAATCCATGCAAATCTTGAGTCTAGAGGTTAGGTTTCTCAAACCTATTTTCTTTCTAAATAAGGGTTGACAATCCATAGAAATCTATCATCTTATAAATTATTTACAATTCATAAGCTTTTTGAATACCTGTAGACAGTGATGAACTTATTGAATATAATAAAAAGTCTTTATAGAATACCTTCATACTTTCATGACTTTGAGATATATTTATATGAATGCAAATTCAGTATCCTCTAACTTCTATAGCTTACAAAAATCATTAAGACTTCATAGAAATCAAAATAAAATACACTCCCTTATTTTGTCAAGGTTGCCATTTGTTTTGCACTAACTGCTGGGAGAAGATCCTTTAAAAATTAACCACATTTATCCGAACTTCTGCAAGAAACTTACGAAATTGCAAGATGTACGCCTAATATTAGTAAATTAATCTTATAATTTCTCAATTAAATAACAGAATAGTTGTTTTAGATTTCCCACACACACATAAATACATGCGCGCGCGCGCACACACACAAACACACACACACACACACATATATATATATATATATATATATACACACACACGCGCGCGCAAAAGAAAAAAACTGCAAAAGAAGCATGACAAAGTAAATCCAAACATGTAAGAAATATTGTTGCAAGGCGAGAATCTTACTAGAATTTCTTGGAAAAATCGAGTCAATTTCAGAGAAGAGGCGATGCAGTGCGGTTAGGACAAAGGTGCAACAAAAATAGATTCTTGGTCAGAGAAGCCATGAGAAAGGTCTTTTCCTACTATCTCAAAAGACGGTATGCCGGTGATGGTCAAAATTGCATTTCTTCATCCGACGACTCTTTCACTTCTCTTCCTTTGCGTTCCTTCCTTTCTTCTTCATTTGACGACTTGATTTCTTATTCTCCTGTCCACCGTTCATTTAGTTTCCAATTTGTCTACAAGGTTCAGTAATAATCATCCCGCTTCATTGAAAGCTGTCGACCAGCGCCTCCAATTCCCATCACATCGAGCTGTTGCACCCCATGTACCACCATTTTCTCCTCTTTCAATTTTGAGATTTTACTTTCCATTGATTTTCAAGGGGTTTTACTATTCTATCATCTGGGTGTGGTTATTTACATATGTTAGGAGTTCTTTTTTTTTGGTATATGTTTTGATTATATTTCCTTTCCGCGGCTGATTCCTCTTCATCATTTATCAATTTTTTGTTTATACAGATGATTCTTCTGACGTATTGTTGTTCCTTTTCTCCACCATTGAATTTTCAAGGTTTATCAATTGTATGTTTTGATTACTGTAAGAAATCAAAGCTTCGATTTTTTTTTTAGATTTATCATTCTCTAGGGGTGCTGATTTTCATTCTGTCCTTTTTTCTCTTCAGTTTCATTTCCTGGAGTACCACACTGAACTTACCAAATTGTTCTTGGGTAATTACCATTGAGTTTAGCACATAATAATATTTGTATATATCGAAATTTTGATATATCCACACCGTTTGTTTGATAGTTCTCTATTACATAATTAATTTCTTTTAGGTTCTCATCTTTCAGTTCCCTATAAGTTGCTGATTGGTGATTACTGGTATTGGATTAGTGCTACTGTAATACCTGAGATTTTGTTTCCGGTTACTTTAAATTAATTGTCCGTTGTGCCGGTTATTTTGTCTCGTTGATAATTAATTGGAATTTCCCCTATATAGTGTACGGTATGATGTACCGTGTCGCGGTGTTCGTCGTGTACGAGTTGTCGTTGCGTAAGTCGTACAGATCATGTGTCTTGTGCTTCATCGTGTATTTCTGTTTAATTCGGATTGTTGATGTTATCCGTTAGGGTTTCATTTGTAACACCCCTAGAACCCACCGGGAATATTACATACTGCAGAATCTCTCCATGAGGATCTACCAGGCTAAATATAGAAACAAGACATCACATTACATGCCAACATAGCTAAATAACGAACCAATAGACCGATTTGGTCTTTCACCATAAACATACAACTTAAACTTCAGATCTCTCTTTTAAAACTCATACCCGCGCAGGGGTCAAATACAACAATACTCTCATACAATGGGAAAACCCTACAGCGGAAAAGAAAATACAGTACGACCACTAGTACTAGTCTTCATGTGATTATTATCGTTTGATTTCCATCATCCTTCGTACCGATCATGTGATTAGCTCACTCCTAAGGATCCTACATGTACCTGGACGCAATACAGACATTCACCCCCGATTTCTCGGAAGTTAGCAAAATTCCACTATTTTGCTAGTGCAAGTATAAAGTGCAGATACGAGCCATACACAACATACTCCGAGAACATAATAACCGTGCACAACCAACGAGTTAAACATAACAAAAGACTTCCCGAGATAATTCAATTGAGTTAAATAGTTCGAACCATGAAAGGTAGGAATGAAACCAATTACATCTTGCAAAACATTTTAGATCTCGGGAGTTATGAAAATATTTGGGATTGAAAAATAATTATCTTTTCAGAAATCACTTAGGGTCACAGCCCAAAGGTTTATTCAGTTCTCGACAACTAGAATATAATCATGGGTCATGCAATTCGACAATAAAATACTGTTCGTACTCATCAAGTAACGAACCCCAGAGATGAGTACGAACCCCAGAGGCCCCACCTGACCCTACCTGGCATCACATAAATACGGTTCGTACTCATCAAGTAACAAACTCCAGAGGCCTGCCGGACCCTACCTGGTACACACATACACTGTTCGTACTCATCAAGCAACGAACCCCAGAGGCCCCGTCGGACCCTACCTAGTACACACATACATTGTTCGTACTCATCAAGTAATGAACCCCAGAGGCCCCGTCGGACCCTACCTAGTACACACATACACTGTTCGTACTCATCAATTAATGAACTCCAGAGTCCTCGTCGGACCCTACCCGGTTCCAGAGAACAACATAGCAATCCACAACACATATCAACAACACCACATTAACAAACCACAACACATATCAACAACACCATATTCACAACCCACAAGGAGACAAGATTCTCGGACAACAACAAATAGCACCATCTCCTTACAAAGGAGTCAACAAACAATATCACACAAATTCACACACCCCCCCCTTACCGAAAGGATATAACATTAAGTACACTAGCAATATAGTCGCACACAATGGTACCACACGAAAAACAAGTCATCCCAATATACAACACTAATACACATTCTCTGACCGACACATTGTTCACAAACACACGAGTTGATTTTGAAGAAAACTTTTATTGAGAATATACTGATTCTTTTGAAAGTTCATTAAAAATATTCAAATTCACATATATTCAATTACCAACTATTACATCTACGAAACACGAAGTGTATGGGCAAAATACTTGCCTCGATAATCGATACCGAAAACTCCGACGAACACAACTCGACCGGAAAACCTCAAACACCTACAACTTCCGCGAGTAAAACAGCGATAGCCCAGTTACTACACATATAAAAACCAAATGCAATGAAAAATGCACCCAACACTCGAAGGGAAAACCATTGAGACATTTAATCGGATATCAAATGTTCACGGTTACTCAAGAGCACTCGAATCATCAATTGAGTTGAACAAACTCAAAATATGGATATACCCCATAGAGTACGATCAACAACATCATATAACACTACCGATTCATCAAAACCGGATCGAAAATGAATACAAGAACAAAACTCCCAAAAAGGTCAACTTAAGAGAAATCAAGAAAGTATCTCAATCTGACAAAGAACAAGGATTGGATGTTGTTAATCCACACCAAAACCTTGATGATTATGTTGAAGGATGAAAGATTGGTGAACTTTTTGTAATACCCGCATTTTCTTTTCCTGGTATTCTCTTTTTGCGGTGTATTTTCATTTTTAGCAACTCTCTTGTAACCGTATTGACGTATCGAGAATATTTAGTGTTGGACTTTTTACCGTCCGGGCTTGTTCTGAACTCGTTTAACTCAATTCCGCATTTTATGTTATTACATCGCTTTTTCGTTCGATTCTTGTAATCGTTGATCGGAACCGCCGTTAGGGGTTGCCGAAGATCCATTTCATGTTATTGAGCTTGTTGTGAGCTTTTGTTCGGTGTTTCGACCGCGTATTGTGCATTTCAGATGTTTTGGGCTGTTTTGTAATTTTCCAAAGTCTTGGGCAATTACGTTGTTGATGTTGTTCCGAATCCCGGACAGTCGGGAGTACGTTCTCTTCCGCATTTGAGTTCATTGCCTGGAATTATTTACGTTCGTACCATCGTGAATTTTTCACCGTTGTATTTTGATTCTTTTTCGGTACCTCCATTGTCTATTTCTGGCCTGTACTTCCTAGAAAGGGATGTTACGTACGTAACACACCTTTTGGTTACGTACGTAACAACCTAGTGTAAAGTAGTACAGGCATTTATGACTTTTTGGTTACATACGTAAGCTAACTAGGCTTACGTACGTAAACGAGCTTACGTACGTAAGGTTCTTATGGCTTACGTATGTAACGCGTCCTGGGTTATAAACCCAGGAGTTGACCGATTTCGGTTATTTTTCATCCTTCTCCTCTCCTCCGACTTGTTGGCGACTTTCTTAGTGTTTTCCGGCGATTTGAAGCTTAGCAACTCTGAGCCATCATCTTCTTCGAGTTTTTGAAGTATATTATCAACATCTAATCGTATTCTTCGTCTTTAATACGAGGTAAACTCTTAGAACCTTGTTTTTGGGTAAATTGGGGGTTTCCACGTTTTCGTCCGATTCGTTCCGTATGATGGATTAATTCATGATGAATATGATTAATCTCATTGGTATTATTGGTTTTCCTACGGATTCATGGTATATTTCATAATATTTTTGTGATCGAGAGGGTTTGGTTGTGGTCCGCCCTCGTTCTTGTTTCTATACGAATATACATGAATCGTAGGCGGGTTTTCGGGTGTATTCTGATTCCATATTCGTATATAATTGGTTGTGATTGTGTTCTTCAAATTGTTAGGTTCGTGATTGTCGGTTCCTAGCGTTCGTCGGTGTTTTTATTTCCGTTTGTTGCTTCGTCTATTATTCAAGGCAAGTAATTCTTGGAAACCTTTATGCTTAACGTGAAATGGTAATGTATATTGTGTGTGCTTTACTCACCTTGGGAGGGTCCGACGGGGCCTCGAGGGAATCTATGGCTTCGTCCTAGATTCATGAGTTTGTTTCGCTAGCCATCTCGGGAGGGTCCTTAGAGGCCTCGAGTGGGATTCATGGCTTCGTCCTGGTCCTAGGTGACGTGTGTGCTTGATTTGTTTTATGAATGTGGCCAGCTCGGGAGGGTCTTTAGAGGCCTCGATTGGGATTAGTGGCTTCGTCCCGGTCCTAGGCAAATTGATTGTGACTGTTTGTTTCCGGAAAAGACATGTCTGGTTTTGGTTTTTGAAATGACATTGGTGCATGTACTATGAAATGTGTAAGCGATTGGTTTGCCTTGATTACTTGTATTAGCGTAATTGCTAACCCCTCTGGGGACCCGTTGTGGGGAAATTCTTGTTATGGATTTCAGGTTATGATCATCCGGACGAGCGAGTGCTGGGACAGTACGAGGATGTTGGCCAGCGTCGTTGACATGTGCATTTGGGTCCTTTTATTTCCGTTTTTACATTCGATATGGTTGTTGTCCACTTTTGAAACTTATAGATTGTACTCGCGAGTACTTAGGCTTTTCTCTTCGGATTATGATTTATTTTCGTCAAAGTTATTTATGTTTGCCACTGTTGATTATTCCGCCGGTTGTACCGGGCGTGTTAGTTGATTTTCAACTGGATGATGTGTGTTTTTACTGTGGTAAGTTGTGTCTAGCCTGGTGGGTCCCATGTAGTGGTCCACAGCACTGTAATATACCTTGAATATCTTGGGGGTGTTACAGAAAATGGTATCGGAGCCAGGATTATGGATACCTAGGCTTGTCGGTTATTTGGGTTTAGTTGTGTTTTGTTTTGCATATTGTCACACCGCTGCCAGCATCTCAGTACATCCAGTGCTCGTAAGTTTTCTTATTCGGTCCTTTGTTTTCTTGCATTGTATTTCCGTTTCTTGAATTGTAGTTGCTTTTTCCTCCCTTACTCATCACCAATATACTTCTGTTATCTCTTAACACCAGTATGGATGCCGGAGGAAACCGTGGTTGTGGTCGTGGACGCGGCCGAGGACGTGAGGCAGCCGGTGGGGTGGCCACGTCACATTCTTCGGGAGCCGGCAGTACCAGCGACCGTCACAGTCATGCTTCTTCTCAGGAGCGCGCCGACCTTTGTATTGCGACCATTATGCAGCAAATGGTAAACCAAATGGCAGCGATAGCTCAGGCGGTTCAGAACCAGGATCCGGCCCACGCTAATCGGGGCGGAATGGATCGTTGGCTTCAGGATGTCATCAAGATGCATCCTCCTCAGTTTTCGGGAGCTTCAGACCCGACCGGCTGGGAGGGGTGGATCAAGGAGATATATAAAGTCTTCACTACTACCAACTGTCCCGAGGACCGTAAGGTCCCTATTGCCCAGTACTTTCTCACTAGGGACGCTACGGATTGGTGAGAGGCCGTTGGGCCCAAAAACCATGTTGCTTCGTGGGCCGAATTTTAGGAATTGATGGAGACTAAATATTGCCCGTGGCCGGTTAGGCAGGCTCGAGTCCATGCTTTCTATGATGCTCAACCATGGGATATTCCCGTATCCCAAGCTATTGTCGATTTTAACAAGGATTTGGGTTATGTGAAGACCCAAGTTGTCGAGGAGAGCGACAAAATTTTCTATTTTTTCAGGCGGATGAAATTGTCGATTCGGGACTACATGTCTGGGCTCGTCTGTACTGCTTTGAAAGATTATCAAAGTCGAGCTCTTGCCTATGATATGTCTGTGACGGCCAGTGCTGCGGTTTGGGGGAGTAAGAAACAGAAATCCGCCGGGAATTTCTCGGGTCACAAGGGTGGAGGCCAACAGAGATCTCACTCTGCAAATATTCCTGGGGGTGGTTCGACCCATTTTTTTGGAGGCTATCGGGGTACCGCCAGTGCCTCCGTTCGGGAACAGAGATGCTTTAACTGTGGCAATCCAGGCCATGGGAACCGGGAGTGTCCTCGTCCGCCTTTGACTTATCATACTTGTGGTCAGTCGGTCCACAAGGCTTCTTTTTATGAACAGATCAGACTGATTCGCGGCGCCCGTTCCTCTTATCCAACGCCTATGGAACCGAGTGTGAACCAGGGCTCGTTCGCTCCGCAGTCTCTGCCGAGTGTTAGCCAAGATAGAAGTCGGGGTCAGCCCGCTAGAGGGGAGCTTCCAGTGTCGGCTCTGCCCCTCCACGTATTTATGAGATGAGGAGGCCGGAGACCCAGCGGACACCGTGGCGACAGGTACCGTCCACATCCATTCTCATCCTGTCAGTGTGCTTTTTGATTCGGGTGCTACGCATTCTTTCATTTCTCTGGAGTGTGTGCGCCGTTTGAGTCTTGACTGTTTATCGCCTTGCGAGCCTTTCATCGTTAAACTTCCTAGCGATGATAGAATCGTCGGTGATCGAGAGGTCCGAGACTGTTCTGTGTTTATTTGTGAGAGGGCTTGGCTCTCTAATCTTATTGTTGTGGGAATTGAGGGAGAGGATTTAATTCTCGGGGATGATTGGCTCGAGAGGCATGGTGCAATCATGAACTACCACACGAGAATCATCACCACGTTAGCCGAGGATGGTACCGAGCACTCTTTCGCGGGGCGAAAGAGGGGGAACCAGAAACTTGTTATTAACACTTTGGAGGCGATGAAACTCCTGCGGAAGGGGTGTACTGGTTATTGGTGCTACGCCTTGAAGGCAGAGAGTGGTGGAGTCGAGCTTTCATCGATCCCAGTTGTTAGTGAGTTTTCCGACGTCTTTCCTGACGAGTTACCGGGACTGCCACCAGACCGTGAGGTAGAGTTTGCTATCGAGTTAGAGCCGGGTGCGGCTCCGATTTCGAAGGCGCCGTATCGCATGGCACCTTCCGAGATGGCCAAGTTGAAGAAGCATTTGAGTGAGCTTCTGGAGTGAGGGTATATTCGACCGAGCGCTTCGCCTTGGGGCACACCGGTTTTGTTTGTTCGGAAGAAGGATGGTTTACTACGTTTATGTATCGACTATCGCGAGCTAAACAAGGTGACCATCAAGAACAAGTATCCCTTGCCGAGGATTGATGATTTGTTCGATCAGTTGCAGGGGGCTGCAGTATTCTCGAAGATCGACTTGAGATCAAGGTACTATCAGCTTCGGGTGAAGGAGTCCGACGTTCCGAGAACAGCTTTTCGGACGAGATACGGACACTATGAGTTTGTAGTTATGCCTTTCGGGATAACTAATGCACCGGCCGTGTTCATGCAGTTGATGAACAAGGTCTTTATCGAATATTTGGATAAGTGTGTCGTCATCTTCATTGATGATATCCTTATTTATTCGAGGAACGAGGAGGATCACGTGTATCATTTGCGAGTAGTGTTGGACATTTTGAGGACCGAGCAACTCTATGCAAAGTTCTCAAAATGAGAGTTCTGGCTGAAGGAAGTGATGTTTCTAGGTCACGTGATTTCATCCGAGGGTGTTCGTGTGGACCCGCAGAAGATTGAGGCAGTGTTGGATTGGGCACCGCCTAAAAATGTTAAGGAGGTCTGTAGTTTCTTGGGCTTAGATGGCTACTACCGTAGGTTCATCGAGGGTTTCTCGAAACTAGCTCGGCCACTTAGATAGTTGCTCCAGAAGTCCGAGAAGTTCGTCTGGAATGACGAGAGGCAGTCGAGTTTTGCGGAGCTGAAGAGGCGTTTGACTTCAGCCCCGATTTTGGCGTTGCCATGTGGCAACGAGGGTTTTGTTGTTTATTGCAATGCTTCGGGTCAGGGTCTTGGGTGCGTGTTGATGCAGCACAGCAAGACTGTTGTGTTTGCGTCGAGGCAGTTGAGGCCGTATGAGCTTAACTACCCTACTCACGATTTGGAGTTAGCGGCAGTTGTTTTTGCACACAAGATTTGGTGTCACTATCTTTTTGGATCTGCATGTCAGATTTTTACCGATCATAAAAGTTTGAAGTACATATTTACTCAGAGGGAGTTGAATATGAGGCAGAGGAGGTGGTTAGAGTTGATTAAGGATTATGATCTCGAAATCCATTATCATCCGGGCAAGGCAAACGTCGTGGCCGACGCCTTGAGTCGAAAACCGGTTGCGTTGCGGACATTGGAGATCCTCATGCCTCGAGCCGAACTTCAGCGGTATTTGATTGAGTTGAGTGTTGAGATTTCGTTGCCTGGAGCCGTAGGGCAACTCTGTGCTTTAGAGATTTCGTCGTCTCTGGTCGATGAAATTAAACTGAAGCAGTTGGAGGATCCCGTGATTTTGCAAATTCGGGATAATGTTCTTAAGGGAAAGTCTCCTGGTTTTGTGATCCACGAGGATAGTGTGTTGAGATTCCAGAGTCGACTTTGTGTACCGAACGACTCGGAATTGAGACAGAGTATTTTACAGGAGGCCCATGCTACGCCTTACTCCGTTCATCCTGGTTCGAGTAAGATGTACAAGGACTTGAAGAGGAATTTCTCGTGGAGCGACATGAAGAAGGAGGTCTCACAGTTCGTAGCGAGACGTTTGACTTGTCAGCAGATCAAAATCGAGCATCAGCGACCGGCAGGCTTATTGCAGTCACTTCCCATTCCGGAATGGAAATGGGAAGGTATTTCGAGGGATTTTATTACGAGTTTGCCGAGGTCGAAATCGGACATGAACATGATTTGGGTGATTGTTGATCGACTGACCAAGTCGGCACATTTTCTGGGCATCAAGGATACTTGGGGCCCGGAGAAGTTGGCTCGTGTGTTTATTGCTCAGATTGTGAGGCTTCACGGTACTCCAAAGTCTATTGTTTTGGATCGGGATGGCCGTTTTGTATCGCACTTTTGGCAGGCGGTGCCTAAAGCATTGGGTACTCATTTGCGTTTGAGTACCTCTTTTCATCCCCAGTCAGATGGACAGTCTGAGCGCACTATCCAGACGTTTGAGGATATGTTGCGTGCTTGTGCTCTCGACTGGAGTAATGACTGGGAGGAGCATTTTCCATTGATCGAATTCACGTACAACAATAGTTGGCACGCATCGATTCGGATGGCACCGTATGAGGCGCTTTATGGGCGGTGTTATCGATCGATGATTTGTTGGAATGAAGCGTCCGATTTGGTCGGGACCGAACCAGATATTGTTTTAGAGATGAGGCGGAAGGTGGATTTGATTCGAGAACGGATGTTGACCGCTTAGAGTCGATAGAATTCGTATGCCGATGTCCATCGTCGACCTTTGGAATTCGAGGTGGGGGACCACATTTTGCTAAAGGTGTCGCCGACGAAGGGAGTTTTCCGCTTCGGAAAGAAGGGAAAGTTAAGTCCGAGATTTATTGGACCCTTCGAGATTGTCGAGCGACTCGGTGATTTGGCATATCGTTTGGCGCTACCTCCGGCCTTGAGTCTCATTCATAACGTCTTCCATGTTTCTCAACTGAGGAAATATGTCACGGATCCTAGTCATATCATCGACTTTGGTGAGATAGATATTGCCGAGGACATTACCTTCGAGGAGCGTCCCTTGAAGATTTTGGAGCACCGTGAGAAGCGACTGAGGCATAAGACCATTCCTTTGGTCAAAGTGCAGTGGTCGAGACATGGTGTCGAGGAAGCAACTTGGGAGACCGAGGATAGCATGCGTTCTAAGTACCCCGAGTTGTTTATTTCTTAAGTTTCGGGGCGAAACTTGTTTCTAGAGGGGTAAAATGTAATACCCGCATTTTCTTTTCCCGGTATTCTCTTTTTGCGGTGTATTTTCGTTTTTGGCAACTCGCTTGTAACCGTATTGACGTATCGAGAATATTTAGTGTTGGACTTTTTGCCGTCCGGGCTTGTTCCGGACTCATTTAACTCAATTCCGCGTTTTATGTTATTAAGTCGCTTTTTCATTCGATTCTTGTAATCGTTGATCGGAACCGCCGTTAGGGGTTGTCGAAGATCCATTTCATGTTATTGAAATTGTTGTGAGCTTTTGTTCGGTGTTTCGACCACGTATTGTGCATTTCGGATGTTTTGGGCCGTTTTGTAATTTCCCAAAGTCTTGGGCAATTACGTTGTTGATGTTGTTCCGAATCCCGGACAGTCGGGAGTACGTTCTCTTCAGCATTTGAGTTCATTGCCTGGAATTATTTACGTTCGTACCATCGTGAATTGTTCACCGTTGTATTTCGATTCTTTTTCCGTACCTCCCTTGTCTATTTCTGGCCTGTACTTCCCAGGAAGGGATGTTACGTACGTAACACACCTTTTGGTTACGTACGTAACGGCCTAGTGTTAAGTAGTACACGCATTTCTGCCTTTTTGGTTACGTACGTAAGCAAACTTGGCTTACGTACGTAAACGACCTTACGTACGTAAGGTTCTTATGGCTTACGTACGTAACGCGTCCTAGGTTATAAACCCAGGAGTTGACCGATTTCGGTCATTTTTCATCCTTCTCCTCTCCTCCGACTCGTTGGCGACTTTCTTGGTGTTTTTCGGCGATTTGAAGCTTAGCAACGCCGATCCATCATCTTCTTCGAGTTTTTGGAGTATATTATCAACATCTAATCGTGTTCTTCGTCTTTAATTCGAGGTAAACTCATAGAAACTTGTTTTTGGGTAAATTGGGGTTTCCACGTTTTCGTCCGATTCGTCCCGTATGATGGATTAATTCATGATGAATATGATTAATCTCGTTGGTATTATTGGTTTTCCTACGGATTCATGGTATATTTCGTTATATTTTTGTAATCGAGAGGGTTTGGTTGTGGTCTCCCCTCGTTTTTGTTTTTATACGAATATACATGAATCGTAGGCGGGTCTTCGGGTGTATTCCGATTCTGTATTCGTTTAGAATTGGTTGTGATTGTGTTCTTTGAATCATTAGGTTCGTGATTGTCGGTTCCTAACATTCGTCGGTATTTTTCTTTCCATTCGTTGCGTCGTCTATTATTCAAGGCAAGTAATTCTTGAAAACCTTTATGCTTAACGTGAAATAGTAATGTAAATTGTGTGTGCTTTACTCACCTAGGGAGGGTCCGACGGGACCTCGAGGGAATCTATGGCTTCGTCCTGGATTCATGAGTTTGTTTCGCTAGCCAGCTCGGGAGGGTGCTTAGAGGCCTCGAGTGGGATTCGTGGCTTCGTCCCGGTCCTAGGTGACGTGTGTGCTTGATTTGTTTTATGAATGTGGCCAGCTCGGGAGGGTCCTTAGAGGCCTCGAGTGGGATTCGTGGCTTCGTCGCGGTCCTAGGCAAATTGATTGTGACTGTTTGTTTCCGAAAAAGACATGTCTGGTTTTGGTTTTTGAAATGACATTGGTGCATGTACTATGAAATGTGTAAGCGATTAGTTTGCCTTGATTACTTGTACTAGCGTAATTGCTAACCCCTCTGGGGACCCGTTGTATGGAAATTCTTGTTATGGATTTCAGGTTATTATCATCCGGACGAGCGAGTGCTAGGACAGTACGAGGATGTTGGCCAGGGTCGTTGACATGTGCATTTGAGTCCTTTTATTTCCGTTTTCCCATTCGATATGGTTGTTGTCCACTTTTGAAACTTATAGATTGTACTCGCGAGTACTTAGGCTTTTCTCTGTGGATTATGATTTGTATTCGTCAATGTTATTTATATTTGCCACTGTTGATTACTCCGCCGGTTGTAACGGGCGTGTTGGTTGATTTTCAACTGGATGATGTATGTTTTTACTGTGTTAAGTTGTGTCTAGCTTGGTGGGTCCCATATAGGGGTCCACGGCACTGTAATATACCTTGAATATCTTGGGGGTGTTACACTTTCGACAAAAGTTCGTCTGGAAATCGCCCAAATCACCAAATGAAGAGGGAGAAAGAATAAATGGGTTAAGAAACCCGTTCTTCATGTTTTATACTACTGCCATACCAACCCAGCCATGTCAGATTTGACACGGTCGAGTTCCATGGGCAGAACGGGCGTGTCTAGGAACGGATTAGATAGCTTCCACTAATATGACCATAATTTTCACATATGAACTCGGATTGACTCGTTGTTTTGACCATTGGGAAGCTAACTCGATGGTCTATCATACTGTGAAGTTTCAGAATTTTAAAACTTATCTGTGCCAGTGGTGAACTTACAAAGTCGACCCAAATGCACAACAATGATACTCATCGACAAAATATTGAACATTCAACATGCAACGAAACACTAACGGACAACACCACTGATCCAAATAAAAAACAAACAAATAACAAAGCACGACATATGATTACATAAACACAGGCACCACATATCCGCTTTACATCATAAACACGGCAGCACGATACCAGCACGTATCAATCAACGAGCAAATAATACCAACCACTCGACAACAGACAAATGATATGCTGCATAAAATGACAAACAATTCAAGATAACCGGGAACAAAAATATCGGGTACTACATTCTACCCCACTAAAATAAGTTTTGTCCTGAAACTTAAAACGAACCTCAATCATGAAAATAAACCAAAGGCAAGAAAATTAATCATCAATGATCTTAACGAGTCGATCTCGACACTGGCGCCGAAGATTGAGTAGTGATTGTACCATATACCATCTCGCAGTACTGAACTCGATGCCGCTTGCGTCCACAATTATAACAAGTTACCGGCGGCTTCTTACAATTCTCACGTTCGTGGCCCAGTACATTACAGTTAAAGCACCTAGGCAAGTTACCAACAATTAGCGATACCGACCTGGATCTCTTATATCTTCCAACTAACCTAGAAGGCTCCACAACTGATTGATGTGAGGGTTGCGGTTTAGGAATCTTGGTTCTCTTACTTCCTGATGAATCACCAGGAATCTTCAGCTTCTTTGTCTCAGTTGTAGGCTCAAATAAGGCCATCTCAAATGCCCAGGCTCGATCTTGATAATATTTCAAGTTGGTACACATAAAAGGAGCCATACACTGTCGAACACAAGGTTTCATACGCATATCGAAATAACGAACTTTATATGGTCCACTTTTCACTTGATCCCGAACATAACACAGCTGCCAATTATAATCAACTATAGCCTGCGATATCGACAGATCCTGGGGAGTATCCGAGAAAACTAGACAATCCTACGCTCTCTAACAGGAGGAGGGAAATATTCAGCCTCCATGGCAGTCTTGAATTCAGCCCAAGTAGCTGTACGATCACTAGGCGCTACGACCTCCCACCAGTCTGCAACTTCTTTGTCAAGGATGTACTGAGCAATAGGTACCCTTCTCTCATCCGGACAAGCTACATCATCAAACGTTCTTCCCAACTGGAAGATCCAGCCTTCCCAACCTATCGAATCTGAAGAACCTGCAAAACGAGGCAGATGCATCTTCATCACATCTCGTAGCCACTCACTAGCTTTGCTATCCCCATCTGGAGGTTCATTCCAATGCACATTCTGATTCATCTGCGCTAATTGGGTCGCCACCTGCTGAAGAATGGTGGTGGCTTACACATTAACATTACCTCCAGTCGCTTGCCTCAGATCACGCGACTGGTTATCCCGACCATCTATACTGGACAGATTAATGCTCGACAACAAACGAGTCACCTCTACACGCTCCTGACTATGATCACGACCACTACCTCGGTCTCGACTTCTCGGCATTCTAAACAGGCAACCGCTCAGTATCATGAAACACAACATCGTAAAACAATATATCAAAATACCAACTTAGCACAGCATATCTACGTAAGGCAACAAATAACATCACAATAAATTACCCACTACGGGAATTTACCCGACAACCGAAACCTTACGACCATTACCGATACAAATACAGCCATAACAAACCACACATCATAGTAGCCAATCATTGATAAGATCCTTTTTAAAATTCCACGAGGCATTGGTTTAAATAATGACATTTTAAAATCCTTAAGTTCTTAAATTTTTCTTAAATAAGATTTGAAAATACTTTTGATACCTCGGGCTATTTTACCAAAAACGGTAAATAAAAGATCTTAATCGTCTCATTTTGAAATCATTTACAAAATAATATTCCTCGTAAACAACATCATCAAGATAACCATGTCATTACATATCATCATCACCATTAACAACACACAAGGTAACCATATCTTACCACGCAACACCATTACAAGTAACAATACATAAGGTTATCCCGCGGCCATGCCCCTTTAACATCGACCCCCAGAGGTTCCACCAAACCGTCCCCGGGTGGGAAACCACTCATACTCGTATTAAATATTACCACAGATCCACAATCCCATCGGAATAACATCATACGAGCTACAAAGCAAATTCAAACCACGCAACACATCAATTGGGTACTCACCCGAAATTTTTCAGTAAAAACAGTAATATGACAATAGGGTACTCACATCACGCACACACTGCAGCTTAACGCGGGCTAGACCTACGATTAGCGTGTGTTAATGAGTTGAAATAATCAAATGTTCTGTCCAGATTCGTTAGCGTGCGCTAATGACGAAATTAGCATGTGCTAACTGACCCATCTCATAAAATATTCCAAGTTTGAATTCATAGTTTAAATCGAGTAAGATTTTTCATCTTTTACTATTTATTTACAAAAAAAATCTCATTTTTGTTTTAGAATACAAAAATTTTATGGTGTGAAATATTTTTAAAATCATATACTCAATTTATTTGAAAATAAAACTGATAAGTTAAAATCATTTTCAAAAAACTCTCAAAAACGACAAGGATATGCGGCGGTAACATTTTACCAGATGTCCCAAAACACTTTCAAACACATCTTTCAAATACCGACACCAGGTTTCATTTGAAAATACAAGGTTGGCTCACCAAAACTCATACCACTTTTCAAAATCCACATTAAGCCACCATGTGACTACACCGTCAAAACATTTTCGAAAACTAATCTTTTACAATACAATCAGGTTTATGAAATTTTAGGGAATCATTTCTAAACCCACACGTAGCGGATATAATTATCAATAGAAACACATTGGCTGCAAATAACAACAATTAGCCAAATACCATCGATTCTCAAACATATTTCTATATGGCATTCACAATCACCACTTCAACAAGCACAACTCAGGAACACTAATTTCAAACATACGTCAAAACCATCTATCTGAATTTCTCAACAAACTCAACCGTCGATACACCATTCGAAACATATCAATGTTCAAAGTTTCATTTCATACTACACCACTCGGTTTTCCATTCATCAATAGATCCAGTTCATTACGCACGTAGTATACCATATGTATCGAATACGGATTCCATCTCATAACATCCATATAAACAAGGTCACTAAACACGAGATATAAAAGAGGAGGCTTACATCCACAGGTCGCACGAAAATGATGGCTGCACCACGATACTAATCACAACCAACACCTTGGACGACGCGTCGCGACACAACTCAGTCAGACACAATCCTCAAGGCAAGACTCGGCAATACATGACTTGACCCGACAGTCTAGGTTTCCACAACCTAAGCTCTGATACAATAATATAACACCCCCAGAACCCCACCAGGAATATTACACGCCGCAGACCATTTCCATGAGGATCTACCAGGCTAAATACAGAAACAAGACATCACATTACATGCCAACATGGCTAAATAACGAACCAATATATCGATTTGGTCTTTCACCACAAACATACAACTTAAACTTCATATACATCTCTCTTTCAAAACTCATACCCGCACAGGGGTCAAAATACAACAACATTCCCATACAACGGGAAAACACTACAACGGAAAAGAAAATACATTACGACCACCAGTACTAGTCTTCACGTGATTCTGTATTACGTCCAGGTACATGCAAGGTCTTGAGGATCTAATCCAGGTACATCCACCCCCGATTTATTGGGGTTAGCAAAATTCCACTATTTTCCTAGTGCAAGTATAAAGTGCAAATATGAGCCATACATAACATACTCCGAGAACATAATAATCGTGAACAACCAACCAGTTAAACATAACAAAAAACTTCCCGAGATAATTCACTTAAGTAAAACAGTTCGAACCATGAAAGGTAGGAATGAAACCAATATACTGTAACACCCCGAGATATTCGGAATAATTACAGCGCCGTAAACCCTTTAGGTAAGGATTTACAAGGCTAATTTTAAAAAGAGTGTAAATATAAACCAATCGTACAACTGAAGTTTAAAGACATATTTGATTCAACCGATCAAAGAGTTAATTTATACAACCATATCGAAAGGACATTATTAAAACAGACGTACTCGAGTACTGAACGAAACAAGAAAACAACTCTCGACAACAATAACATCAATCACATCACTGAGCCATCTCATCGTCTCCGTTTGCATCGCGTGGTCGCTTCCCGCTCCTCGGGTACCTGAACATCAAAACAATGTCCACCCCCGAAGGGGTTAGCAAAACGATGCTAGTACAAGTATCATAATACAATAAATCATCAATGCATCATAAAACATGCAAAATGGACTTCCGCTACCGGAATCCAATGATACGAATCCTCACGATCCCATCAATACAATACAGGGTAATCCATCGATCCAGCGCCCTTGGTATAGATCCCCATGATGATCCCGTCGGACCAACGCATGGTGGAAAACCCGTCCCATGATCCAGCTTCTCAAGATAGATCCCCATGATGATCCCGTCGGACCAACGCATGGTGGACATTCGATCCAGCGCTCAAGATAGATCCTCATGACCCCTGATCATTTATACCATAATCAATCAATTATGCATACACATATGCATTTCAATATGTTCATCAATACGAACAAACAACAACGAATATCACGCGAATTTCCAGAAATACATCTCATATACAAAATATGAACAATACCATAAGCATAATAAATCAAACTCGACATATGATACTTGCCTCGAAAATGGCAAGACGAAATACTTCAAGGATCTCGACACACTCGAAGGCCGCCTCCTTCGATCAACGTAACAAGCTCGAACCTTAACAAAAGGAACGATATACAAATCATCTCAAGTCGAACGATGGCCTAACAATTCGATCTATGGCCGTAAAGCTCAAAATAAACAAGCTGTCTGGATTGCTTAGCGCGCGCTACGTACTCTACGTAACGTGCGCTAAGACGGACTGTTAGCGTACGCTATCGTATAAGACTAGCGTGCGCTAGCCACGGTCTGGCACGACTCGGCTGGTCTCATAATGTACGCTACGACGCCGGGCGTTAATCGACCCGATAGCGCACGTTAACTCACACGTGTTAGCGTGCGCTAATATTGCATGGCGTAATATCGCAAGCCAAAATCAAGTTGAATGGTGAAGAACTCATGAATCCTACCGTGATAATACAAGTTATCCTCGCAAATCATGCTAATAAGGTTTGTGGAAGACTTATGATCGTGAAATACAAATATACGGATAGCCAACTCAACATCATAATTCATCTACGATCTCCAAGAAATAATCTAAGTTCCATTTGTTCTACGCTCCAAAACACATGATTCCATCGTAAAACGTATCAACCGGGTAATATCCGATCATTGATCATAACTTGATTTGAACATGCTTAGGAGTCCTTATAATAAGATGGTTCAAAGGTTCATACGATATATAATGCCGATACGTCAAAAGTATCCTTCTAACATGTGATGACCGATTAAAAACGAAATACTTGCTATCAAAACATGATTCAAACTTCCTTAGGAACATTACTAACATCGTGAAGAATCACCTACCTCAAAGTAGTGAAGAATACGGAGGAAAATGAAGCGATCCAACACCGAAGGCTTGAACACCAATCTCCAATGATATACGATCTTCAATCTCGAACTAGGAGGTTGATATGATGTGTTGGGACGAAGTGAGTTATGTTCTAAGTGTAAGAGTTCGGTTATGGGAGGAGAAAATCAAATCTCGAATAGGATGATGTCCTATTTATAATAAATGGCTATTAGCGCGCTAGACCCTATTCGTAGCGTGCGCTAACGGCTCACGCCTAAATCAGACTCGGCACTTAGCGTGCGCTACGCATCGACCAGAGCGTGCGCTTAAGGCGTTGACTCGGCTTTTCCCGAAAGCCGCCAGTACATCCGACACAATCCGGCTGTGGGTCCCCGCCGATCTCACCTACCGCACGTCCCAATCAATCTGACCACGCATAGCGTGCGCTAATTACATTCTGTAGCGTGCGCTATGAAACCACGTTAGCGTACGCTACCCTTAGCCTGTAGCGTGCGCTACATGCACAGAATTTCAACCTTACAAATCACAACCATGACATTAAACGCTCGGCAACATCGGATTATGAAATACGGAGAATAATACTCAGACAAAAGTACAATCATTACAATATCACAAGTTCCAATTACATAACAGAAATCTCGGGCATTACATATACATCTTGAAAAAAAATTTAGATCTCGGGAGTTATGAAAACATTTGGGATCGAAAAATCTTTATCTTTTCAGAAATCGTTGAGGGTCACAGCCCAAAGGTTTATTCAGTTCTCGAAAACTAGAATATAATCATGGGTCATGCAATCCGACAACAAAATACTATTCGTACTCATCAAGTAACAAACCCCAGAGGCCCCACCTGACCCTAACTGGCATCACACAAATATGGTTCATACTCACCAAGTAACAAAATCCAAAGGCCTCGCCTGGTACACATATACACTATTCGTACTCATCAAGTAACGAACCCCAGAGGCCCCGTCGGACCCTACTTGGTACACACATACACTGTTTGTACTCATCAAGTAACAAACTCCAGAGGCCCCGTCGGACCCTACCTGGTTCCACAGAACAACATAGCAATCCACAACACATATCAACAACACCACAACACATATAAACAACACCACATTCACAACCCACAAGGAGATAAGCTTCTCGGACAAAAACAAATAGCACCATCTCCTTACAAAGGAGTCAACAAACAATATCACACAAATTCACGCAAACACCTCGTACGAAAAGGATATAACATTAAGTCCACTTGCGATATAGTCGCACACAATGGTACCACACGAAAAACAAGGCATCCCAATATACAACACTAATACACATTCTCTGACTGGCACATTGTTCACAAACACACGAGTTGATATTGAAGAAAACCTTTATCGAGAATATATCGATTCTTTTGAAAGTTCATTAAAAACATTCAAATTTCACATATAGTCAATTACCAACTATTACATCTACGAAACATGAAATGTAAGGGCAAGATACTTGCCTCGGTAATCGATACCAAAAACTCCGACGAACAACGGCTCGACCGAAAAACCTCGAACACCTACAACTTCTGCGAGCAAAACAACGACAACCCAATTACTATGCATATAAAAATCAAATGCAACGAAAAACGCACCCAACACTCGAAGGGAAAACAATTGAGACATTTAATCGGACATTAAATGTTCACGGTTACTCAAGAGTATTCGAATCATCAATCGAGTTAAACAAACTCGAAATATGGATATACAATCCATAGAGTATGATCAACAACATCATATAACACTACCTGATTCATCACAAACGGATCGAAAACAAAATCAAGAACAAAACCCCCAAAAAGGTCAACTTTAGGAAAATCAAGAAAGTACCTCAATCCGATGAAGAACAAGGATTAGATGTTGTTAATACACACCAAAACCTTGATGATTATGTTGAAGGATGAAAAATTGGTGAACTTTCGACAAAATTTCGTCAGGAAATCGCCCAAATCGCCAAATGAAGAGGAAGAATGAAGAAATGGGTTATGAAACCCATTATTCATTTTTTATACTGCTGGCAGACCAACCCGGCCGTGTCAAATTTCACACTGTCGAGTTCCATGGGCAGAACGGGCGTGTCTAGGAACGGATTAGACATCTTTAACTAATATAACCATAACTTTCTCATCCGAACTCGGATTGACTCACCGTTTGAAACATTGGAAAGCTAACTTGATGCTCTATCATACTGTAAAGTTTCAGAAGTTTTAGAGCTTATATGTGCCGGTGGTGAACTTACAAAATTCTACCCAAATACACAACAACGATACTCCTCGACAAAATATCGAACATTCAACATGCAATGGAACACTAACGGACAAAAACAACGATCCAAATCAAAAGCAAACAAATAACAAAGTACAACATATTATTACATAAACACAGGCACCACATATCCGCTTTACATCATAAACACGGTAGCACAATACCAACACGTATCAATCAATGAGCAAATAATACCAACCACTCGACAACATACAAACAATATACTGCATAAAATAACAAACAATTCAAGATAACCGGGAACAAAAATATTGGTTATTAAATCATATATGTTGTATAATCATTGTCCTATCGAGGAGTTCTGTTGTTGTGTTGAATTTCCAACACTATCCTTATGCATGTGTAGTAGGCATAACGCACGCTATGCAGTAGTGTAGCGCACACTAATATTTCGTGATAGCACACGTTATTGTGGCACATAGCGCACGCTACCTGGAAAGTTCAGAACTGTACAGAGGCTACTAGACTGGACTTGCGCGCTAAGGGGGAGAGTTCACGCACGCTAAATCTCACCTGTATATATAGAGCAGTAGTAGTCAACTTCGTCATTTTCTTACCTTCTTTCTCTTTTGTGGCGATCCATGGCAATTTGGGATGAAGTAGTCTAGATTCCGGCCAGATATCATCACCCATCAACATCTTTGAGTTCCTAGTATGAGGTTATCAACATCTAATCATATTTTACCGTTCTAATCAAGGTACAATTCTTAAAACCCTAGTTTTGGGGAGTTTTGGGGGTCTTGTTCTTTATTTCATTTTCAATCCGGTTTTGATGAGTCGATTAGTGTTAAATGATGTTATTGATCATGTTCTATGGATTGTACATCCATATCTTCGATTCGTTCAACCCAATTGATGATTTTTGTGTTCTTGAGGAACCGTGAACATTTAATGTTCGATTAAATGTTCATATGAGTTTCCTTTGTTGGTTTGAGGCGATTTCCGTTGCTACAAGTCTTGCTCCTCATTATGATCGTGTCTTCGTTGTTCTTGTGGAAGTTATAGGTTCCGAGGCACTTCGACCGAGCCGTGTTCATCGGATTATTTGCGTGCCGATTTTGACACAATTATCTTGCCCATACATTTCATGTTTTGTTGATACAATAATTGGTAATCGACTATGTGTGCTATTTGAGTATTCATAATTAACTTTCAAAGGATTAGTATAATCTCGTTAATGGATTTCTTTCAAAAATTTTGGGTACTTTGTGAATAGACAAACTTTACGATTACGTTGTATTGTGGTTGCGAATCGAAGTATATTTCTTCTGTTTTGCGTCTATTAAAGCTCTTTGTCCTTGTTAAGGGTGGTAAGTTGGAATGCGTATTTATTTGGTTGGTGTATAATGTTGTGTTGTATTGCTTGTTGACTCCCTTGTGAGGAAGTGGTACTATTCTGTGTTGTTTGGAAATTATATCTCATCGTGGTTGTGATCATATCCATATATTCACCCTGGGATGGACTAACGAGTCCTCAGAGGGTTCCATTGCCTTTGGTGTGGTTCCACGAATATATTTTGGGTTAACCACTCTGGGAGGATCCGACGGGGCATCAGAGGGTTCCGTTGCCTCTAGTGCGGTTCCATGGTTAATCACGCATATAAATGAAATGTGGCGTACAATGAGACTTTGTTACTCCGGAACACTAGTCTTGAATCCGACTAATTATAGATATTCACTTTGGGACGGACTGACGAGTCCTCAGAGGGTTCTGTTGCCTTTGGTGCAGTTCCACAAATATTTTTGTTTGTGGTTCTATATATATATATTCACTCTGAGATGTACTGACGAGTCCTCATAGGGTTCCATTGCCTTTGGTGCGGTTCCACAAATATTTTTGTTAATCACGGATGAAATTGAAACGAGATGTAACGAGATTTAGTTATTCCGGAACACTGAACTTGAATTGTACGATTACATTTACTCACCATCGATTACATGTGACCCTCAGTTATTTACCATTGTTTAGTCGAGATTATTATATTCTTGGAATATGATGTGTATGGCTTGTAATTGCACTTTATACTTGTACTAGCAAAATAGTGGAATTTTGCTAACCCCGATATAATCGGGGGATGGATGTCTATTTTGCATTCAGGTACGTGCAGGATTCTTGGGGAGCAAGTCACATGATCGGTATTGAAGATGATGAGAGATAAACGATACTAATCACATGAAGACTAGTACTCGGTACTGGTTTATTTTCTTTTCCGCTGTAGTTTTTCCCGCGTATGTGAGTGTTGTTGTATTTTGACCCTTGTATGGGTATGAATCGAGATAGAGATGTATATGAAGTTTAAGTTGTATGTAATTGATGAAAGGCCAAATCGGTATACTGATTCGTATTTAGCAATGTTGGCATTTGTTTTGATGTCTTGTTTTGGAATCAAGCCTGGTAGATTCTCACGGAGAGGGTCTGCGGCGCTGTAATATTCCCGGGTGGATTGGGGGTGTTGCAGTTTCACCCTCATTATGCATAGTACTATGGTATTAAAGGAGATATGTATGCTTGCTTCAATCAAATGTTTGCTTATTTGTTCGAGAAACAAATGATTACTCTCTGGCATATAGTCTCTTGTTAATGACATTATTTAGAGTTGTACTTATTGCAATATTCATACTGCTCTAAGAGGGTGAACTGCCCTTTCGTCAACATTGAGTTTCTTCATTTGGAGGTTTCTTATTTCTTCTTTATTTTTCCTTTTGTTGGTGGTCGCTCCTGCGTCATCATCTATCGGGTTTTCTTTTCTACGAATGATTCTGTTTATGTCTTGTTGTTCCTTTTCCCCACCATTGTAATTTTAAGCGTTTATCAAGGTTTTTTCTTCTTCGAAATCCCTATGAGTTTGTAATTTTTTGTCTTCTTTTGTGTGATTATTTTATGATTTTTTGTGATCTTATTTTCTTCTTGTTGTAATTCACCTGGGTATCTCGATTAATTTTGTCTTGAATGTTATCTCACGTATTAATGTTACTTTTCTTCATCGTTGCAATTTCAGGCGTTTACCATGGTTTTTCTTTCATCGGCCGCTCTTGCTTCATCACTTGTCAGCTGCTTCGACGCCCGCCAGCAGCTTCATTCTTTGTCGCTCTCAGTCTGCTCCACCTGTCCGAGGGTATTTCTGGCCTTATCATCCATCCTCCAGGTTTTATTGAGGCCCTTTTTGCTTTTAGATTTTTAATTTCAGAATATCTCTAGGTGATGATTATGTTTCCTTAAAGTATATTCCCGGCTGATTGATTGTTGTAGTGAACTTCGACAAGTTAGAAATCATATACATAAATATCGATGAATATATGCTTGGGTTGTTTAGTTCGTATGGATAATGCTGTTGCCTTTGATAAATGTATATAGTACTCTGGATATTCTCATGGAAAAAACATAATTTCATGAACCCTAAAGTTCAATGCGAACCATAATTTCATGAACCCTTTTATGTTGAATGGGTTCAAGTAGTATCCACAGAAATCGTGAATGTTGTTTTAATTAAGAACAAAGTCAAGGCATTGCCTTACCTCTTCCGAACAAGATCTTGCCATTTAGTTTTTTGATGGTTGTGGATTCAATGCCAAAACATGAAAAAAGTATAAATACAAAATCTATCTCTCGAATTTTTTTCTGATGTTATATCCTTTTGACACTTTATTCCTGTGCTGTTTTTTTAGCTTTATAAATCTCTAATATTGAACTATGTAGGTGGAATCTTGTATATTTGCACTCTGTAAAGCAGTGAGGCAATCTCTATCAAGTGTTGAGGATGGTGAGGCTTATACTCCTTCTAGCTCATGTTTATTGTATTCAAGTTGAGCATGTTGTTCAGCTCTATATATTTCAGACATCTCAGCATTGTTATTAAGGACGAAGGGCATGCATCTACATGCATTCAGCAGTTGAGTTCAGATATGATCAAATCTCTAGAATGGCTGAAATTTTAGGATCACTCTGATTCAGAACAAAATGATAAACTGCAAGTTGAACTCCTATGTAAGATGTTGTGGGCAACATATATAAGTATTCTAGACTCATAACAGTAACTCCTGGTAATAGTTGCCACGTTGGTGTTTCTTAGAAGAGTTCTATATAAATTGTACGCCCCCGTTTGAGTAGTAGCTTAGTTTCACTACATCCTGATTGTATCAAAGAATTCCCTAATTCAATAAATGGGAGAAATTTGATTAAGAGCAATGTACGTGAGAATGGGTCTATGTGTTGTCTCTTAGTGGTGTTATTCCATTTGATTTTATCCTGCAGAAGTTTAATTAGACAAGCAATTAGCCTTGCCTTGTGCTTCCTGAAAAATTAAAAAAGAAGTCTGAAATAATAAGTGATCCATTTACCCCTTGCTATGGAAGGGATTGGTTGAATTTGACTGGTTCTGCTGACAAAGACTTTTCCCCTGGATTTCCCAATGTTCAACGTTCATTTTGTTTTGGGTACTTATATAGAAGGTTCTATTGTACTTTGATCATCGTTGATGTATGTATTAAATGTGATGGCTCTTCAGAGACTTGTCGACATAAATGCGAGGTTTGACTAAATCGAAAGATTGGGATTAGACAAATTGTACTATTAATTAATAGGTACAATTATGTCGTAATTACATTGTATTGACTAAATAAAATTTGCTAATTTGTTGGGATCTTTGCCAAGATATGCTGGTCACCAGAATCTTCTTTAATATGTGTAGGGGTGAAAATAGATCGGATACCGGCGGAGGTTGGATACGCTGGTCACCCCGCCCATTTTGGATACTTTGTTGTTTTCCCACTCCACTCTTTCAATCCTCTTTAAATGCATTTTTTGATTGTTACATGGAGGGTGGAGGTTGGCAAACAACAAATTCGAGTGCAGTGGGAAAAATGTGCTTTGCCACAGCGATTGTCTTGAAAGAGGATTGAAGTGATCATCATCTCTCTCATTATGGAGAATTGGAGAAGTCAGTTCACCTGGAAAACCTGTTCTCCTCTACCCAACACTTATTCAGCCATACTAAGTAAATTATATTAGTGTTATGTTGATGGTTCTAGTTTATTTTATTCGGACTACTTTAACCACAAAAACAGCACACTATATCTAATCATAAATCATGAATAAACATACTAGTTTTTCATGCATTTAAAAGACGTTCAAGATCACTCTTAACAAGTGTTCTCTATTCAAATCCCATGTCACTCCCACATAAGTACTGCATGGCCATAAAAATACTTGGCAAGTTAAAAAAACTGTTGAGAAAATGCCAAAATACTTCCATTTCGAAAAAAATCTCCCTTGTACAACTCAGCAGGTACTATGCAATATAGCTATAAATAATAGTAACCAGCGTAAAATAATCATAATTGCAAGCTAATAATGTGCAAATAATCAGTGAAATACTTCCAGTAATACTGAGCATTGATAGCAATCATTTAAGAAGTGATAATGATAAACCTGATCCACCATATTTGCTGCAAGTGCTAACAAAACTTCAAGATCACCAACAATGGATGAAATATTTTTTTGAGAACCTGAAATTTTTAAAAGAAAATTCATAAGAGGATCATGCGTACATAATTATAATATAAAATGACAATAAGTTTAAAAAATAACCTTGTTTGAATGCAGCTAGCCAATCCTTAGTACAAACTAGTGCTTCTACCATCTCAGGATCCAAATGACTACGGAATGGATCTATAACATGACCACCAGCACTGAATGCATATTCGGAAGCAACAGTTGATACTTGCATGGCTAACATATCACGAGCAAGTCGTGAGAGAATAGGGTATACATGTTGATGAGCCTTCCACCAGGACAAAATATCAAATTTTTGAGATTTAGGCACCATGAACGGTGGTTCTACCATGTATTTCTCCAAGTCATTTGCTGCACCAGCCCCCTCAACGTTATATAAGTAACTATCAAGTTCATCGTTTTCTTTTTCCATAAAGAATTCACAAGTTTCACCATGACTAGCAACAATAGCATAACTTCTTATGACATCCGATGCATCACGAGCATACTGTTGATATAGTTGTTTCACAATCGTCATCAACTTTTCCATTTCAGCTTGATATGCAAGCTCACCATGAAACTGTTGGAAGTAAAATGCAGCGGAAGCGAGACGGAATAATAGGTTTTATAAAATAACCAACATAAATAGTGGATCTATTTAGGCTTGTCAATTAATTAATTAAACATATTAATTAACAATTTAAATATATGTATTTACACAGTAGAAATTGGTAATTCATACCTTTGAAGCGAAGTGGTGGAAAAATTCCTTCTAGGTCGATTGAACTCCCCTTCGTACTCCTCCTTGATCTTCTTGTATTTATACCTCAAGTTCTTCTAGAGTTTCTCCTGCCTAAGATCCGGATGTCGTGTGGGCAAAAATCTACCGGACTACTCGGAGAACAATATGGGTCGGCCAAAAACTATATATCCAAGAAACACCTTACAAATTTTTCCTCTCTATTTTTCTTGAATATTTTAGTATTTAGAAAAATATTGTGTTAGCTAAATTGTGGAATCCAAGACACAAGTCAAGATCCACAATTAAACACAAAGAAAAAATATCGAATTTCTTGTTCCAAGAAGGTGAGAAAATCGGCCACCATATATCCTCCTTTTATAGGTGTTTTGGGCTACTCTAGGGACCTTAAGGAGGATAAGGTAAGGACTCCCAATAGAGATCATCTTTCCAATATTAGGACTCTTCCTAATATGAAGACTCTATTAATATCAACTTAGTCCACTAAAAAGTTGATATTGCACTTCCTAGCAAAATCTCAAATTACGAAATTTGGCTCCTTTTTGAATTAATTATTTCCCGTGTTTAAGATATTCCATGTCCATTAATTAATTTAAGTTAGTGACAGCTTTTAATTAATTAATGTGTTATACGTGAGTATACCACACGACTTTTATTATTATATTGGAAAATTAATTCCACCTGCAGGGTTTAATATAATAATCCTTTCGAGTGCCTCAAGGGACATGATCAAACCGACTGGTCGGGACACGATTTCTAGCTATAATATTAATTATTATATAAATAATAATATTGCCCAAACGATCATATTGAGTCAATCATTATGGCTCTCACCCATGATAAATCAAAGCAATTAATATTAAATATATATAATTAAATATTAATCACTAGAATTAAGAAATAATAATTTTCCGAGATGTGCGTTCTTCTTATAGTCAGTACAGAAGAATCTATCTCACCTCGATCCTGTTCAACGTATATCGAATACGCTAATATATGCTAATGGTCAAGACCAACCAATCTCAAGCATGTATTACAACCTCTCATATAATGGTCTAATGTTATATATGTTGTGAACTAATTATTACTATATAAGGAATCGATAATGTGATCTTCTGTGTGACACGACACACCACATCTACAAGATAAAGCAATTTAGACAACATTTGCATAACCATAGCATGAATAAATATGCAAAACATGTAATAAACACTACGCCATAGATGGCTTTCTACAACACTTAGGGGGGGTGTTACCTTCTTGGATGTTACCATAGCTATGAAATTTTGGACCTACCACAACGATCGGGTTATTGTGTTACCAAATCCTGAAATATATGTTACTCTAGCTATAAAAGGTGTAACTCACAGTAACACCATGACATGTGTTACCTTAGAGTATTAATAAACAAAATTTTGAATTTTATATAAAATTAATGATTTAATAAATTTTTAACTTTAAAAATAATTAATTTTAATAAAACATTGAATCTATTTTTATAAAAAATTATTCTATCAAATAATGAATTATATATATTTTTTATAAATAATTTAATATTTTTAATAAATTTAAATTGAAAAGGTTTTAAAATAAAATAGTATTTGAAAATTAATAAATTTTGATTTAAATAATTAAAAAAATAAAAGCTTGTAATAACTATGAATAATTACAAAATAATTAAAATAAGTGATAGTAAAATTGAAGGAATTATAAACCTGATTGGGCGTTAATGTAACAATTAAAAGATGTATGGGGTGAAATTGAAAGAGTTAGAAACTTAGGGACTAAATTTAAAATCTGGTCAAATAATGAGATATAAAATCCCTATCCCGATCCCTCATCTCACTTTATTTCTCTCCAGTCGACATTTTCCTCGATCCCCTTCCTCGGAAATCCTTCCTCCGGTGACTTGCAGAACCGGCGACGGAGGCGGCCGCGACTACAGAAATTCGATCGGTTGAGCAATTTCTTGAAACCTGAGTTTGCCCTCAAATTCATGAGAGGGGAATAAACGCAAACGAAGCCATTTTAATATATTTCTTGAGCTGTTGGGAAGAGATGGTATGATAGAGATGAAATATTAATAGCCAATCACATCAAGTGGAGTTTCATATCTAAACTTTTACCTTTTTCCTCTTCCCTGCTAGTTGCCATCTCTTTTCCCATTATTTTGCAGGTAATTTGTGGAGGATTAGCTGGATCTATGGCCTCATTATTTACAACTCTATTTGATGTAGTCAAGACAATATTGCAAACTCAGGTTAGTTTTTCATTAACCTCTTTTTTTTCTATACGTTGCTTTGTGCAGATTGGAATTCAGGATGCTCAATCTCACACTAATTATTATTTTTAGCTTCTTATATTAGAAATTCAATATGGGCAAAAAGATCTCATCAAATTGTCATTGCAGATTCCTGGATCTATGACCCCATATAGTGGAGTATTCAATACCCTCAGAGACATAGGGAAACAAGAAGGTTTAAAAGGTCTCTACAGGTAAGCAATTGCAAAACGCCTGAATAACTTTTAATTGAGTATCATCTAAGTATGTACAGAAAGTATTCATAGTTCAGTCTTAACTAGCCACCTGCTGTAAGTTTCCCTGTAGAATCAATGGAATATGCAAGTGTTATAATGAATTGTTCGTGCTTCATACAACTTCCAGCCACAAAAACATTTTACATAAATGCATTATTTAATTCATCAAGTTAGGAAGCTTCTGTTATGGAGTCATGTTCCATGATATACGTGTTGATTTTATAATATCGATCACATGTGACATGACTATAACAATTAATCCCCTAACTTTAGACATTGCTCAACTTGTAACTCTGCTCCATGTGTTCATCATGTAGTTTTATGCTGATTTGGTAGGTACTTATAATTTTGGTTAAAAGTATTTTTTTGTCTGGCAAGATAAGTCCTCTCGAGAGGGGCACTTTTGTGAAGAAAAGTTAATTAAAAAACAATATTTTATTCTACCTATCCATCACTAATATTTCCCTACTTTCCATTTCCTACTTATCTCAGTGATCCATTCCGTCCGTTGCGGGACTATCCTATTCATGGCGCTATTTTTGGTGTGGATTGATTGCCGCATCTGAGGTATAGATTAAATCATTATTGGAAATGGCTTTTGTATTCTATTTGATTATTAACTGTCCGACTTTACTCGTCATTGTTCTTGTCGATGCGTCTTTGGAGTCCTTGATGACGGAACACTATGGCTACTCAACTTAGAGAAAGTATCACATGATATCCCAGTCACCGGAAAACGTCTTGCCACGACAAAGATGGGTTTAAACAATTTGGACTGTTCCTCATTTTCATTGTGGAGTGCTCACGCTTCACGGCTGACAGGTCTATGTCATCATCTGATGTGATAAATTATTATCTGATGCTGCAGTTTTCTACACTACCACCATTTATGGACGCAAAAAGGCGGCAGAAATTCAGATTAAACACAGATCTAACCTAAATTGATCTTTGGTAATTCGTACGTGTAGTTCTCCGTAGTTCCAGTTAAAACCCCGAAAAGGCAGTAGAGCGACTGTGCAGAGTGAGCACGCAACCTTGATCGAAGATTCTCTATGTACGCTACCTATTTTTTGTGGCTATTGCAATTTATTCTGTTGGTGCACTTTCATGTGCATATGGTCACTCATGTGCTAATAGATAGAATAATTTATAATTTTTTTGTCCAATTTTCTTAGTTCGGGGGAAATGAAATTGGGGCATTGTCCTGGAAGTAGAAATTTGTTTCCTGGCTAGTGTAACATCAGAATTTGGATGTAGGACTTTAAGTTTTATATGTGCTGTGTTAGGTGATATAGAAAGTTGAAAGAGGATAAATTCATTGTGTAGATAAATGGATATTGGTGTAGACCGAAAAAAGGATGTAGGTTGGTAAGTGAGAAGTAGGAATAATTTGTGCCAAAAAATTAGGCAAACTTGCCTGTTTAGTAGGTTGTTCAAGAAGCTATTAATGCGTTGGAAGTCCACTAAATATTATGCTTCTGATGGAAATTCATGAAAAAAAAATCGATGAGTCAACATATAGCAGGACACCAAATATATTAGTTTCTGTTGGTGCTAGGAAAATACTGTTCGCGTATGGTTGGTGAAGTGCATGTGCCAAGAGTATTTTTTATATCTTGTACCGGGTGATTACCATACTTGTACTTTTTGGCTTACTTTGTGCCAAATGGAACCATTCCCTCCTTTGTGAACTTCATTCATCAAAAGATGCCATGTTCATGCATATGAATAAGAATTTTAGTGTAGCCTGAATTCACAGAGCAGTCTTTCCTGATTCTGGATCCATCTTTACCTTATCAATTTAACTCTAGATTCATTTTGGTCGAGTAAGACTTCATGTTGTTGGAAGGCATATTGATTGAGATAAGTGAATGGAGCTTGTCTGATTGTTTATTTTTCTGTATATATAACTTAGTGGTCTATTTTTTTGTATTTGATCTCATTGCTTCAATTTAGCATCTTAAAGAAGGCTGAGTAGGTTCAAATATGTTCCGTAGGTTAAATGTAGTTTTTGAAGCAGAATGTTCAGGTTTTTCTTTCCTATCTCCCAGTGGCACTAGTGTCACTTAAGATGACCCTTATTATCCCCCAAAGATAAGAAGCTATCAGTTCGGGGCATTTAAGATAAAAACTATCACTTAAGGGCCTGGAAAATTGAATTATCAATTAAATACCCATAAATCTAAGGCATGTTTGGCGTCTTGCAATATGTAGTTATTTAAAGATATTTTCAAAATTATAATCCATAAAATGTTATCGGTGAATTTCATGTGTAATGAAAAAAAGGAAAGAATAATAATATTAATCAAATATATTCATAATGGTATGAATTGGAAGATCCCTAATGTTAAGGCTCCCTATTTGGAAGCTTAGTAACCATCACTAATTATTGACTCTTCTTTCTTGTTTCATTCTGCAACTCCCTCGTTCAAAGAAGGTGAAGTTTGTGAGTGGACACCAACTCAGGCAAATTGGCTAATCCTTGGCTAATTGAATAAGTGTTCCACATAATAGTTTCTTAGAGTCTTTTTGTATATTAGTCTTAGACGCGCACTATATGTGATTGGTTAAAAATGACCAAGTTATTTTCTTCTAGTACTTGTATATATGTAGTTGGTGATGTAGTTGGTTGGTTTTGTGATTGGATATAATTGTTTTTTTATGATGGGATTATGTAGTTGGATGATGTAGTTGGTTTATGTGAATTGGTTTGTTGAATTTTTTTAATGAGAAATGCTAAATTTAAAATTTACGTTTTTATTTTGTTAAAATGAAGGTGTTGCCTTCGGTACTATATATATGTTGTAAATGTCTTTCATTTGTAACACCTAGTGTGGATCCCATCAGTTGGCCCGATCTATGGGACCCACAAAATGGGCCCCACATGTGGAACCCACTAAATTGGCTATATATTTTACAAAATTATAAAGTCTATTGCAACACGAATATGATGTTGTTGTAGGGTCTTTAGGATGTTGCTGTAGGGTACTTAGGTAACAAATAATTCTATGTTAGCTTAGGATGATCCACATGTTGCCTTTGAGTCCAAAGGTTACTGCTCACAGAGCAACATAGCTAAAATGTTACCTTTGCCCATTTTGGGTCTGTGGCAACAGAAAATTGGCTCTAAGGTAACACAGTTATGTGGTTGCCGAATGCCATTTATGGCGTAGTGAAATGAAATAAATATTCTCATAGATAAAGACCGGGAAATTAGGTAATACAAGCATAAAGTATGCTTTGATGTATACAACCTTAACAATCTCCCACTTATACTCAAAGCATGCTTTTGAAATATACTATCTAGACTATATGTATCTATCTCCCACTTATACTCAAAGTAATGCTGCCATACATCTCAACCCCATTCCTTCCACATGCCCTTCAAATGACTTTGAGGGCAACCCTTTCGTGAAAGGATCAGCTAGGTTGTCTTCAGATGCTATCTTGGAGATAATAATCTTCCTTCTCTTAACAAAATCTCGAATGATATGATATTTGCGCTTGATATGTTTTCTTGCTTTGTGGGCCCGTGGTTCCTTCAAATTTGCAACAACACCGGTATTATCACAATAAAGTGTAATACTCCTAGGCAAATTAGGAATCACACCCAAATCCTTTAGGAAGTACTTGAGCCATACCGCCTCTTTAGCTGCCTCTGAGGCTGCTACATGCTCGGATTCCATGGTAGAGTCCGCTGTGCATTTCTGATTCACACTCCTCCACCTGATGGCTCCACCTCCCAAAGTGAAAACATATACGGAAGTTGACTTCGACTTTTCTTTGTCCGCACTGAAATCTGAGTCAGTGTAACCCAAAGGACAAAGTGTATCCGATTGATATACAAGCATATGCTCCCTAGTCCTTCTCAGGTACTTGAGTATTGTAATATTATGAATTTCTACTACGGTTGTTTAATATTATTTTATCCGAGTTATGTTGTACAGTGTGGAATCTGTACAGTATGGATTAAGTAAATGAAGGACCGAGATGTCAGTATTGGTATAATTATTGTATTTGGTCGACAATTACATTTGAGGATACTATGTGTTGAGTATACGTATTCAGTATGCCGTATGTTCGTATTCTGCATGTCGAGACGTTGGACAAGAGTAGATGAAAATGGCTAAGTATAGCCACATTAGCGCACACTACGATGTATACTTAACGTACGCTAAGGTACAAAGATTACGTACGTTAATTAGTAGAGCTAACGTACGTTAAGTTGCTAAGTGTTACGTACGCTATGCATAAGGCATTACGTACGTAACAAGAGGAATAGGACAGCTCAGGCTATGGCCGGCAGGTGAGGCCCTGTGTCGGTAGCTTTCAGCGAGGAACGTGCTTGGCCGAGTCAACTCTTGGTTAACGTACGCTACAGGTAATGCATTACGTATGTTAACTGAGGAAGTACTATAGCAAGTCAATGTACGTATTACGTACGCTCTAGAGGCTATATTACGTACGTAAGCAAGTGAACGAATCAAGTCAGTGAGCTCTGGACTGATATTATGTATGCTACGAAGGACACTTAGCGTACGTTAGGATGCATTATGTACGGTAATGCTGCTGGATAACGTACGTAATGGGGGATGCAATTTATAAAATGAAGTTGGTTCTTTCATTTCTTCACGAGAGAAAATCATTTCTTCCTCCAAAGTTCGTCCTTCTAAGGGTGTTAGTGAGAATAAACTTCTTCTAACTTGGTTATGAGCTTGGGAAGCATGGATTGAAGCTTGGATACGAGGATATTGATGATTCTTCAAGTGTTTGCTTACGTATTTCATATTCTAAGAGGTATGTTGGATAATCCTCTCTTTCAATTCGGATTTTGGTGTTGTTGCTGATGAATGATTCGTACAAAGACGATTATGATGTTGTTGTTACGATTCTTGAGGCTATATGAACTATATGTTGAAGGATATGATGGTTTATGTCTTGATTATGTTAGTTATGATTATAGAATCATAGTGTTCTTGGTGTTCTTGGTAGAATTATTCGATTCTTGATGTTAGGAGGATCATATATTGGAAAATATGATAATATACACCTTGAATTATGAATGAGGATTGTTTAGATGTTAGAGGATATTGAATTACGTTGTCTTGATGGCTATGAGCAAGGGTTCAAATCATTTAGTGTTCTTGAGGAACTTCTCGATGAATTTAACATAGCAAGACGATCGTAGGTTTAATTATCGGTATCTTTAGATATGAAGATTGAATGTTCGTTGATTGTAGTAGTAGAATTCGTATGTTCTTGATGAAATACGAACCATGATATCAATTTGGAATCCGAAAAGATTGTGATTGATCACTGAATATGACTTCCTTTACATTCGTATTCATAATCGTATTTTGGTTATGAATTCGTAATTGTTTGAGTTGGATTGTTCGGACTTGTGTCTAATCGAGATATTGTGAAATCATTGAGTTTGTCGATCGGTTATATTGATTAGTATTATCGGATATCGGTTCATATGGTGGATATGAGTTCGTAATGGATTGAGGTATGCTATTTGGTTTTGTATGTGATCGAAGTGTCGTTGAACCGTTGTGATTAACTGGTTGGGTATGTCGGTTATTGATTATTATCGAATCATTGCTATTTGATTTCTTCAATAGGTCGAGATTATTGATCGGAGATTATAACCGTATGTTCCGGTCGTGTTCGAGTATGTTCGTGAATTGCATTGGTCGGGGCCAAGGAGCTCGTAGACGAAGGCAATGAGATTGGTAGCGGCTTCATTATCGTCGTATCGGTATCGAGGCAAGTTATTACTTGCTCAGTTTATAATATTCAATGAATGGTTTCCGTTTCATTCGTTTATAATTCGTATAGCAATGTTTATAATCATAATCACATGAGATTTGGGATTATAAATAGTATTCGAGTTTTGGGAATCTAAATCATAAAATATATGATTTACTTTTGTTATTGGTATACTTGTATATCGAGGATATATTATGATAAAGACGAAGATATGAATTATCTGCAATCCGTGATACTTTGAACCGTCGAGTATTGAGGATAATGGTTCGTGATGGTTTAGACATTGAGATCGCTCTCGAAGGACTCGGGGCAAGTTTTCTAATCATTTTTATCATTTGTGTCTATCATGTCATGATACATTCGTGTATCGTTGTTGTCATGCATTTGTGCATTGTTGTTGTCGTGTATTGCGTACTGTTGTTTTGTGCAGTTGTTCATTGTTGTCATATGTCCACCTCGTGTTGGTCCGACGGGATCATCGGGGGATCTATGCTAGCATGCGCTGGATCATCGGATGGGTTTTCCACCTCGAGTTGGTCTGACGGTATCATCGGGGGATCTAGGCAGTGAACGTTGGATCATCGGATTGCCATGTATTGTTGTTGTGCATATGTATATTATGGGTCTGCCATAAGTATACATTGTCGTTATTATTGTGATCATATTGACGTTTTCATATGAGTATGCATTTGTAGGTCTTGTATCAGGACCATATCCGTATGTTGTGTTGATCTGATCTCGGATTAGACTTACGTGATTGTCATGGTATTTCGTATCTTGAGGTATGTTCCGTATTTCCTTTGGTGCTTGTCTTTGGTGGACAATCAATTATCGTATTAGAATTGTCGACATTATCCGAGGGATTGAATTGGCCAGAGTTGGTATAATTTCCGTATCGCGAGTTATGATAATGTTTTGAGAACCTTGGGTATTGTTGAGATACCGTACAAATATTTTGGTATTATCTTAATGTGTTGTTAAGGATACGAATCGTGGATTTTCGTTAAGTTACGACGGTAAGATTACATTGGTCGTATTCTTACTTAGTATTTCCATTGATATGTAATTATTGATGTGATGTGAACGTTATCATTGTTGGATATTATGGATGACCCCGTCGTGGGCTTTCTTTTTAGGTTCTTGGATTATCAAGCTTGTAGTGGTCGTGGAGAGATGAGCTTCCCGGAGGATACTGGCTAGGGCATGTTTTTGTGTATTGATTTTTCTGATCAGTTGTTGTATTCCGCTGCTAGAGTATTTTTAATTGTTTGTCTTTTCCGCTGCGTGAGTATTTTTAATGGCCTTTTGATATCTGGTAACTTAGGTTACTTTGGGAATCATTTTCCAAACTATTTTGTCGGTACGTGTAAGAAATAGCTTAAAGTATGTTTTTAAACTGTTGAGTTCTGACATTTCAGGCCTTGTCCTTTCAAACGAGATTGTACGATGGTGTTTGATAAACAGATTTTATATAGTCTTCAAATGTTTTAAAGATAGTACCGTCGTTGGTCTCTTGGGCATTTGTTAATGTTTGCGAAAATTTCTTTTAGCCTTGTGGGTTCCATCTCGGGGCCCACGGCGCTGTAATATTCCCGGTCGGATCTGGGGGTGTTACAAGTATATGCTTGACAGCAATCCAATGTCCTGGTCCTGGGTTCGACTGATATCTCACCACCATGCCTACAACATGATAGGTATCAGGCCTAGTGCAAAACATAGCATACATGAGGCTTCCCACTACCGAAGCATAAGGGACCAGCTTCATGTCACCTGTCTCCTTTTGTGTCCTAGGACACATGGTCTTATATAGCTGAATTCCATGTCTGTAAGGTAAGAAACCTTTCTTGGAATTCTCCATACTAAACCGCTTTAACACCATATCGATATAGGATGCCTGAGATAAGCACAACATCCTTTTCTTGCGATCTCAAAAGATCTTAATACCAAGGATGTGCCCAGTTTCTCCCAAATCCTTCATATCGAATTGCTCAGACAGCCATACCCTTACTTCTGATAATACCTTCACATTGTTTCCAATTAGATGTATATCATCTATGTACAGTACAAGAAACACTAGCACGTTTCCATTGAACATTTTGTATACACAAGCCTCACTAGGACACTGTTCAAAACCATACGATTGAATGACCTCATCAAATCGCATGTTCCAAGACTTTGATGCTTGCTTGAGACCATAAATGGCTCTTTTAAGCTTGCATCTAAGTGCTCCTCTCCTTCAGCAATGAATCCCTCAGGTTGGCGCATATAGATTTCCTTATCAAGACTCCCGTTCAAGAACGCAGCCTTGACATCCATCTGCCAAATCTCCATATCTAAATGCACAGCTATAACTAAGAGAATCCGAATCGATTTAAGCATGGCTATCGACGAAAAGGTCTCATCGTAGTCGATGCCCTCCTTCTGAGTGTAACCTTTCGCAACAAGCCTTGATTTGAAGGTTTCAACCTTCCCTTTCGATCCTCTCTTACGCTTGTAGACCCACTTACTTCCAATGGATTTTACCCCATTAGGTAGCTCTACTAGCTCCCACACTTGATTAGAATCCATAGATACCATTGTTGTTTGCCAGGATTCAGCATTCTTGTCTTGAACTGCCTGCTTATACGTACATGGATCCGTTTCATCCTAGTTCGGGGAGTGGTCCGAAGACGCTCCCACGCCGATGAAACGTTCAGGTTGACGAAAAACCCTCCCACTACAATGAGGCATGTCCTTGGTTTGCATATCCATAATAGTGTCGATACGTGGTACACTAGGTGTTTGTACAATTGGTATTATCGAAATCTTGCCCCTAAGTTCTTCTAGAATGACCTCACTCATAGGCTTGTGGCTTATTACATAGTCCTCCTCTAAGAACCAGGCATTGGTGCCAACAATGACCTTCTGATATTTAGGACTATAGAATAAGCCACCCTCCGTTCCCTTCGGATATCCTACAAACACTCGTACTTCTGTACGAGATTCCAACTTATCAGCTTCCTTATTCAGCATGTTTGCTGGTGAACCCCAAATCCGAACATGTCCTAGACTGGGCTTGCGCCCATTCCACAGTTCTGTGGGTGTTTTTGGAACTGATTCGAAGACACCAAGTTTAGAATGTACGCCGCTGTTTCTAAGGCGTATCCCCAAAATGAAATAGGCAAATTAGAATAACTCATCATTGACATAACCATCTCTAATAAAGTACGATTCCTTCATTTAGCAACACCATTTTGTTGTGATGTACCAGGCGTAGTGAGCTGGGAAGTAATCCCCTCATGTGATAAGAAATCCAAAAACTCTCCACTAAGATACTCGCTACCACGATCAGATCGTAGTGACTTGATACTCTGTCCATGACGCTTCTCCATTTCAGCCTTGAATTCTTTGAACTTATCAAAAGATTCAGACTTACGTCGCATCAAATAGATGTATCCATATCTCGAATAATCATCTATAAACATGATGAAGTATTCGAAACCACCCTTAGCCTGGGTGTTCATTGGACCACATACATCGGTGTGTACTAATTCCAATACATTTTGTGCACGATTTCCTTTGTTTTGTAAAGCTTTTTTAGTCATTTTCCCTTCCAGGCAGGATTTGCAGACTGGAAATGACTCAACTTGGAGCGAATCCAGTGGGTCATCGCTCACCAATCTTTGAATCCTTCTAAGGTTAATATGACCCAATCTTAAATGCCACAAATATGTTTGATTTATTCTCGAAGGTTCTTTTCTTTTATTAGGATTAGTCAAAGAATTAAGTGATTTATAATTATACAAGGGAGCTGGTGCAGCATTAATGATATAACGTCCTTCATTATAAGTACTCGTGCAAACATATTCCCCATTTCTTTTAATAACTGCATTATCTTCAAAAGAAACTGAATATCCATCACAACGCAATTTAGAAACTGAAATTAAATTCATTTTAGAATCAGGTACTAATAACACATTATTTAGGACTAGAATCTTATCATTAACTTTTAACTGCATGACTCCCGCTGCAACAGCCTTCAGCCTGGAATAGTTGCCCCAGCTAATAGTAATATCATTCGCACTAAGTACCTTGGTTACTTGTAACCCCTGCGAGTCATAACAAACATGATCAGTGGAGCCCGAATCTACTATCCACGAAGTGATAGAATAGGCAGCCAAACATGTTTTGACTACTAGTGCATGAGACGTACCTTTCTTAGGGCAGTCACTCTTGAAATGCCCCTTCAGACCGCAGTTATAGCATTTGCCCTTCGGCTTATTGTTTGCCTCGGACTGAGGAGACTTGGACTGAGGAGCCTTGCTCTTAGCTTTGAAGGTTTCCACTTACTTCTGGCCAACCTGTTTTTTCTTCTTTCCCCATTTGGGTTTTGAAGAACTAGCACCGGTTTCCGCAAGAGTTTGATGATAACCTTGTTTGAAGAGACCTTCGGCAGATTGAAGCTCTGTTAGAAGTCCGCCAAAGTGTAAGTCCTGTGATTCATATTGTAGTTGAGGCGTAACTTGTAACACCCCAAACTAGGCGGATATTACAGTGCCGTAGATCCCCAACTGGGACCCACCAGGCAAATGAAAATGAATGAATTACACAAGATAAATGTAGTACCAAACTACATTTCAACAATAATTACTCCGATGAGGAGTTTATTTACAACACAACAGGATAATACCGAATACTAGTGTATTTTATATGAAGATAAAATACACAACACTGAATGAAACGGAGTAATCAAATGAAAGTCTGCAGCGGAAAATAAAGGACAATAACATGAATAACTGAAAGATCGGGGCCCCCTACTAGTATCACTAGGACTCCTCGACATCAACATGTTATTCCCGTGCGTTTGCCTTGCCATGACCTGAAAAACAAAATCCCCAAACGGGGTCGCATAAAGAACAACAATCCTCAAGGGTTGAAAATACACAATTATGATTAACTGAAGTTATGAAATATTCTTAGTTATGAATTACGCTGAAGAGGAGTATCATAGTACGCCCGTAATGTTCTGTGTAAGTGTACAACATCCGTCCGTGTACCTAATTAGTCTCACGAGACAATATGACCCGTGTGCACGGTCTAATGTATCGGTGAACCCAATACAATAACCATCGTGTGCCCGACTAAAAATTCCACACACCACACCCGCCACGCAATATGAACCCTTAAGTTCATATGAACGAATGACCGTAATGAATATCAATGAATAAATAATAATCGACAAAGTCAAGAATGACTCACCGAGATGAGGGTAATAATGAAATGAATGATAGCTCAACGAAAAGATTGGAACCGCTGCTCCTTATGATCAAGTGATTAATTGACAATAACAAGTTTTAATATGATTAATACAATGATGAATGAGTTATGATTATGAATGATCAACAACAAAAGGTATGAATATCCTTTTAACCGAGTAAGAATTAACTTACTCAACACCTGTGACAATTATCCTTCCACGAACAATGTCCTAATTGAGATATCGGTCGCCGAACAACCTTGAACAATTCAATAACCAACAATCCGATTAATATACGTACAAACATGAATATAACGAACTCAACACGCCGATACGACTAAACCAAGTCCATTGAGGCATTAAATCAAACACGTTGCGTCCAAACTCCGATTGTTTACAATCAAACCTCAATATACCAATACCAAATCCCCCAAGAAGTGTTTCAAACCAACAAAACATCTTCAATACGATTAATTATCCACAACGAATATCCAAAAACGTGATTATAACAACAATTAGTCGAAAATCTCCAAATCCAACTCGATATTCAAAGTGTTCTTGAATAATCCCTCAATAATCCAATGAATCCTTATACAAACTCATAATCATACACATATCCCTTCATATAACATGATTATAACGTCCAAAACATCATATCTCAACACAAAATCGAAATCCAAGATATTGAAGAAATTACCTCTAGAAGATCCAACCACTTCGATCCGAAGAACACGAGTTAAAACGAGTATCCGAGCTATATGATCGAATGGAAATGAAGAAACTCAAGTACACAAGTGTTTGATGAAGGAAGAATCCCTTTCCCCAAGCTCTCTCTGACAAAAAGGAAGAAGAAAGTGAAAATGAAGAAAATGAGGAAAAAGTGTCGCCAAACTATAAATACTGCGGAAGTTACGGCCGTAACTCGGCCCTCTTACGGCCGTAACTTTCCAAGTCAACGGCCTTACGGCCAGAATCGCCAACTCATACGGCCGTAACTCGCTTCGTCAAAGCTCGCCGGCAGACTTACGGCCAGAATCGCTCCCGAGTTACGGCGTAACCCGCCTTCGCTAAAAACACCGTCGACAGCCTTTACGGCCGTACCGCACACCTTACGGCCGTAACTCGGATGATACGGCCGTATCCGCCAACCTTACGGCGTAACCCGCCTTCGTCAAAAATGGCCGACATCCTTCCCGCAACGTACGGCCGTATCCGGCCAAGTCTTACGGCCGCACTGCCTCGACTTACGGCCGTATGCCGCAACCCTTACTACGGCCGTAAGTCACCCTTGGTCGACAACACCAAATATACGAACACCACTTACGGCCGTATCTCATCTTCCTTACGGCCGTAACTCACCTTCGCCAAAATGCCCGGGTAGCTCTTTGGATCACTTACGGCCAGAATCGCCACCTTACGGCCGCATTCGCCGACTTACTACAGTAGCCTTAACCTTACGGCCGTAACTCGAAGGCCGCCAAGGTGAATCAATCCGACAATTCCGATTCCTCGCTATGATCGATGAATGATCCGACATATCATACGAATGTGGAAGTGAACAAGTCTAACACGATCCAAAGATGATACTCCCAAGACAAGGCTATCAATCACAATGAAAATGATCATACTCCGCCTCGATCTAAAAACGGAGATAAAATGACGATCGGTAATCGATATACGATTACAACATGCCAACATTGAACGCAAAAGAGTGATTCATGAATGATGAGTGATTATTAATGAGTGAAAATTAATGAGTGATAATTACAGATCGATAATTACCGAGTGGTACGTAATGAATTATAGCCGGTATTACATACTCCCCTTAAAAAGAGTTTCGTCCTAAACTAAGGGTCAAACAACTCGGGATAACTTCCCCGCATACTCTCCTCGGTTTCCCAAGTGGCCTCTTCGACTCCGTGTCTAGACCACTGAAACTTAACCAAAGGAATCGCCTTATCCCTCAACTGTTTGATTTGCCGCTCCAACACTCGTATGGGGCTCTTCTCATACGAATGATCATCTGCGATCTCGATTTCGTCGAACTGAAGTATGTGCGAGACGTGAAACACTTTAAGAATTCGGCCCAACAACAGAGATAGGGCCAAACGATAAGTTAACTCGTTTACTCGATTCAAAATCTCACACGGTCCAATGAATCTCGAACTCAACTTTCCCCGTTTTCCGAAACGGAGAATACCTCGACTCGGGGATACCTTGACCAAAACGGGATCACCCATCTCGAACTCTAGTGGTCGATGACGACACTGCATATGATTTCGCCGACTGAGCGGTTAATGACGTCTCCTGATCAAAGCTACCTTCTCACGGGCGGCTAATAAGCATATCGGGCTCGGTGCTGATTGATTCTGATGGGCCGTCCCAACACAAGGGAGATCGACAACGACGACCGTACCAGGCCTCGTAAGGTGCTACCTTCATCGCAGCATGCTAATTAAACTGTACGTGGACACAAACAACAGTAATTGGGCTTCCCAATCCTCTACTAATTGAGGACGCATGCCCTCAACATGTCCTCCAATGTCTGAAAAGTCCTCTCTGATTGTCCGTCGGACTGAGGATGAAAAAACGGTAATGAGATTCACTGAGTTCCCATAGACGATGAATCGATTTCCAAAATGGGACACGAATCGTCCGTCACGAATGTAAACGATATCGTTAGGGGTACCGTGAAGTCTCATTATTTCCTTGATGAACAATCGCCGCCTCTCTGGGACCCCACATATTCTTGATTTCAAGGAAATGAGCTAATTAGTAAAGTAGTCCGCGATCGCTCGTATCGTATTCATGCCACGACGACTCGTCGGCAACTCGTGATGAATTCCATAGAAATGTCTTCCCACTTCCATTCTCGAATAGGGAGCGGTATCAAGATACTCGCGGCCGATGTTCCATATTGACTTGCCGATAGGCTAAACATCTCGAAACAAATTCCGCGACTTCTCGCTTCATATTACTCCACCGTAAATTTCGCTTTCAAGTCCTTGTACATCTTACTAGACCCCGGATGAACCGGATATGGGGTAGCATGAGCTTCTCTCAAGATCGAGTTTTTCAACTCATCATTCACCGGTACGCACAACCGATTCTCAAATCTCAAGAGTCCATCTTCGTGGACCACAAATCCAGGGGCTTTCCCCTGTACCACATCCTCGCGGATGATCAACAAAATGAATCTGAACCCTGATTCTCCCTGATTTCCTTCTCAAGAGATGATGAAATCTCTAACATACAAGCTGTTCCTGAACTCGCTGAAGCCGGACCTCGATCTCGGGTCTAAGGAATTCCCGCCGAAGTTCCTTCGAATCGTTAAACGAGCAAGCATCTGCTCTAGAACGGACTTACGACTCAAGGCGTCGGCGACAACATTCGCCTTGCCCGGGTGTCAAAGGACCTCGATATCATAATCTTTGATTAGTTCCAACCACCGCCTCTGTCACATATTTAACTCCTTGTGAGTAAATATATACTTCATCTCTTGTGATTGGTGAATAATCGGCAGTGACGCCATAAAGGTAATGACGCCAAATTTCCAACGCGAAAACCACGGTTGCTAGCTACAACGTGGGTTGAATAATTAATCAACTAATCGAGGAAACTTGGATTTACTTAACATCTTTCGGAGGTTGCCAATCTCGACACCTCCGTCTTCTCGAGGGTCGACACGAACTCGCTGGGATGAAATTACATGCCCGAGAAAGTCATTTCGGACCTCCGTAACTCACACTTGGAAAACTTTCCATAAAGTTGCTCTCGTCTCATCACGTCGAGAACCTGATGAAGATGAACCTCGTGTTCCTCTCGGCTACGAGAATAAATCCAAATGTCGTCGATGAAGACAACAACAAACTGATCCAAAAAGTCGATGAAAACCCGATTCATTAACTCCATGAATAACGCAGGTGCATTAGTTAGCCCGAACGACATAACTACGAACCCATAATGACCATAGCGTGTTCGAAACGCCGTCCTCGCGATATCCGACTTCTCGAATCCGCAACTGGTGATATTCAGATCTTAAGTCGATCCTGGAAGATACTGAAGCTCCCTGAAGTTGATCTAAAAGATTATCATTACGGGTAAGGGTACTAATCTTGATCATCACCCTGTTCAACTCTTGATAATCGATACACAAGCGAAAAGAACTATCATTCTTCTTGACAAACAGCACTGGTGCCCCCCACGGGGACGTACTCGGTTGGATATAACCTTCCTCGAACTATTCCTCAAGTTGAATCTTCAACTCCTGCATTCTGGTCGGGGCCATCCGATATGGTGCCTTCGATTAAGGGGACGTACCGGCTCCAACTCACTCCTGAACTCCACTACTCTATGTGAAGACAACCAAATAACTCGTCTGGAAATACGTCGTCAATCGATGACAATGATACCACAAATGATCGAACATTTCGATTTCCCTAGAATGGTCAATCGATAAAAAGTGATACAATGAATGTTTGAATAATTCGATTGCCTTAGAAAGGCCAATCGATGAAAATGACACAATGAATGATTGAATAGCTCGATTGCCTTAGAAAGGTCAATCGATGAAAATGACGCAAATGAATGATTGAATAACTCGATTGCCTTAGAAAGGTCAATCGATGAAAATGATACAATGAATGATTGAATGACTCGATTGTCTTAGAAAGGCCAATCGATGAAAATGAAACAATGAATGATTGAATGACTCGATTGCCTTAGAAAGGCCAATCGATGAAAATGATATAATGAATGATTGAATAGATCGATTATGGAATCTCTTCGCTCCGCCCTAATAATAATTTATCGAACAACGGGATTACTCTCAAGTACACATTCGACAACCAACGACGGAAAGATAGCGACCAAACGCTAACAAACATTAAGGATAGTATCAAAACGATCAACCCAACTAACACCGAAAATTACATCGTCCTAAGATAAAATTCACCACGATTAGGTCCATCAATCAATCGCGGTCACTAAGCTTACTTCGGTATGATTCCGAAAATTCTTCCATCGTCAGGTAGACCGATGGTATGAGGTCCACGAGTAATAGGACTATCCCGAAATAAGTCTATTCAAGCATGATTCGAAGATGAATGAATGCGGTGTACCAGCATCAAAAGGTACACACAAGTTGAAGTAAAATTACGAGTATACCTGAAATCATTCGGGCCACCGGATCGTCGATCCTCCTCATCATATGAATCTGGGACTTGCCGGTCCCCGAACCGGACGCTCCCGTCTGATAAATACGAGCTCCAACTCTATTTGCTTCCAGTGTCTTAAACGACGTTGACAAAGCAGTCTGATTCTGAAACGCTGGTTGCTTCGGGGCTTGGGATGCCGCCGGAGCCGACTTGGAGTCCTTTCGGCAAAAACGGGCCTTATGCCCAGAATTCCCACAATTATAGCACGTGACAGACTGCCTCGGACACTTGGTGCTGACATGACCAAGATCCCCACAGTTATAACAGGTGATGGCTGAATTGACCACTCGTGACTGAGATCCCGCACGATTATGCGCCGTAGGAGGTCGCTCAGAAACGATAGGACTCACACGAGGCTTCTTGAAGGTTGACTGACCGCCTTCGGATTGATTACGCTTCGTTGATTTCTTGCTGACAAATGAAGGTTGTTGTTCAGCACTTTCCTTAGCAGCTGGCTCATACGGGAGAGTTCTCTCGATTAATCCGGCCAGAGTGGCGCAATGATGATTGAGCAATCGCACATGGGTCATCATGGCCTGCATAAAGTGAGTGGATCAACCCGAATATCTTCTGATCGATCCGAGTCCTGGCACGATTTCCGGCACAGTGATTATTTCTTGGGTTTCGGTCCGCACCGCGGTCTCTCTCCTGCATCCTCGACGCTTCTCTCCATACTGAAGTAGGAAGGTCGCATAATGATTATATTTCCCGCATGATTAACACGTTATGATTATGTCATGAGATGATGAAAATGAGTATACATGCTCTAACTTAGTGACTATATGAATGATTTACTGAAGTTACATGATTATCTAATGAAATTCTTAAAATGACTATCTTGAATAACTTAACAAGATTGATAATATGATCTTCCAGATTGACAACTGAGTAATGAAATGAATTGAGTAATTAATGAGTTAACGTGATCGTCCTGATTATTAACTGAGTAATGAAATGAATTAAGTGATTAATGAGTTAACATGATCGTCCTAATCACAATGAATGATGATGTTTGAGGATTGTTAATTGATGAATGATGAATGAATGACTATTGCCAGAAATTATACCATGGCGTTAGAAATCTTACGCTTCTTCCGGCCTGATTGGCTCAAGATTTGCACAGTCACACGTGACGCGAAAGTCCAATGATACTAGTCGATGACGATGATTTCAAATGAGACATGACTTGGAGGGTAGTATTCAAAACCACGCTCCGATACCAACTCGTAACACCCCAAACTAGGCGGATATTACGGTCGTAGATCCCCAACCGACCCACTGTGCAAATGAAAATGAATGAATTACACAAGATAAATGTAGTACCGAACTACATTTCAACAATAATTACTCCGATGAGGAGTTTAGTTACAACACACCAGATAATATCAATACTAGTGTATTTTATATGAAGATAAAATACACAACACCGAATGAAACGGAGTAATCAAATGAAAGTCTCATAGCTGAAAATAAAGGACAATAACATGAATAATCAAAGATCGGGGCCCCTACTAGTATCACTAGGACTCTCGACATCAACATGTTATTCCCGTGCGCTTGCCTTGCCATGACCTCGAAAAACAAAATCCCCAAACGGTCACATAAAGAACAACAATCCTCAAGGGTTGAAAATACACAATTATGATTAATCAAGTTATGAAATATTCTTAGTTATGAATTACGTCAAGAGGAGTATCATAGTACGCCCGTAATGTTCTCGTAAGTGTACAACATCCGTCCGTGTACCTAATTAGTCTCACGAGACAATATGACCCGTGTGCACGGCCTAATGTATCGGTGAACCCAATACAATAACCATCGTGTGCCCGACTAAAAATTCCACACACCACACCCGCCACGCAATATGAACCTAAGGTCATATGAACGAGAATGACCGTAATGAATATCAATGAATAAATAATAATCGACAAAGTCAAGAATGACTCACCGAGATGAGGGTAATAATGAAATGAATGATAGCTCAACGAAAAGATTGGAACCGCTGCTCCTTATGATCAAGTGATTAATTGACAATAACAAGTTTTAATATGATTAATACAATGATGAATGAGTTATGATTATGAATGATCAACAACAAAAGGTATGAATATCCTTTTAACCGAGTAAGAATTAACTTACTCAACACCGTGACAATTATCCTTCCACGAACAATGTCCTAATTGAGATATCGGTCGCCGAACAACCTTGAACAATTCAATAACCAACAATCCGATTAATATACGTACAAACATGAATATAACGAACTCAACACGTCGATACGACTAAACCAAGTCCATTGAGGCATTAAATCAAACACGTTGCCCAAACTCCGATTGTTTACAATCAAACCTCAATATACCAATACCAAATCCCCCAAGAAGTGTTTCAAACCAACAAAACATCTTCAATACGATTAATTATCCACAACGAATATCCAAAAACGTGATTATAACAACAATTAGTCGAAAATCTCCAAATCCAACTCGATATTCAAAGTGTTCTTGAATAATCCTCAATAATCCAATGAATCCTTATACAAACTCATAATCATACACATATCCCTTCATATAACATGATTATAACGTCCAAAACATCATATCTCAACACAAAATCAAAATCCAAGATGTTGAAGAAATTACCTCTAGAAGATCCAACCACTTCGATCCGAAGAACACGAGTTAAAACGAGTATCCGAGCTATATGATCGAATGGAAATGAAGAAACTCAAGTACACAAGTGTTTGATGAAGGAAGAATCCCTTTCCCAAGCTCTCTCTGACAAAAAGGAAGAAGAAAGTGAAAATGAAGAAAATGAGGAAAAAGTGTCCCGCCAAACTATAAATCACGGAAGTTACGGCCGTAACTCGGCCCTCTTACGGCCGTAACTTTCAAGTCAACGGCCTTACGGCCAGAATCGCCAACTCATACGGCCGTAACTCGCTTCGTCAAAGCTCGCCGGCAGACTTACTTACGGCCGTAATCGCTCCTGAGTTACGGGCGTAACCCGCCTTCGTCAAAAACACCCGTCGACAGCCTTACGGCCGTACCGCACACCTTACGGCCGTAACTCGGATGATACGGCCGTATCCGGCCAACCTTACGGGCGTAACCCGCCTTCGTCAAAAATGGCCAGACATCCTTCCTGCAACGTACGGCCGTATCCGGCCAAGTCTTACGGCCGTACCTGCCTCGACTTACGGCCGTATGCCGCAACCCTTACGGCCGTAAGTCACCCTTGGTCGACAACACCCGAAATATACGAACACCACTTACGGCCGTATCTCATCTTCCTTACGGCCGTAACTCACCTTCGGCCAAAATGCCTGGGTAGCCTGCTGGATCACTTACGGCAGAATCGCCACTTTACGGCCGCATTACCGACTTACGGCCGTAGCCCGTAACCTTACTACGGCCGTAACTCGATGCCGCCAAGGTGAATCAATCCGACAATTCCGATTCCTCGCTACGACTGATGAATGATCCGACATATCATACGAATGTGGAAGTGAACAAGTCTAACACGATCCAAAGATGATACTCCCAGTACAAGGCTATCAATCACAATGAAAATGATCATACTCCCGTCTCGATCTAAAAACGGAGATAAAATGACGATCGGTAACTGATATACGATTACAACATGCCAACATTGAACGCAAAAGAGTGATTCATGAATGATGAGTGATTATTAATGAGTGAAAATTACTGAGTGATAATTACAGACTGATAATTACTGAGTGGTACAGAATGAATTATAGCCGGGTATTACATAACTGCTCCAAGATTCTTGGCAAGCTGCCCAAGATAATATCGACCTGCGACTCGGCATCGATAGTAGCCCCCAGTATGCTCAGTTCATTCAAATGAGCCATCATTTTCAGAACATGGTCCCTTACTGGAGTCCCTTCAGACATTTGGGTTGTCATCAACACCCTCATTGCATTTTGCCTAGCCGCCCGGTTCTGATGACCAAACATCTGGGTGAGATTTTTCATCATTTCCGCGACTGAGGCCATCGTCTGATGCTGATGCTGCAATACATTTGTCAATGAAGCCAAAATATAACAGCGAGCCATCTCATCAGACTTTTTCCATTTTCGGAATTCAGCCAACTCTTCAGGAGTGGCATCCGATTCTAGTTCCAGAGGGCTTTCCTCAGTTAAAATAAATTTATACCCCTCGGTAGTCAAAACAATGTCAAGATTTCTTTTCCAGTCGGCAAAGTTAGTGCCATCAAGTTTATTTTCTTTGAGAATAATACCTAGTGGATTGAAAGACATCTGAGAATAAAATTAAAACACCATTCATCACATAATTCGACGCAAAATATATTGAAAAACCTTAAAACACAATATATATGCAGTCAACCAACACCTCAAAAAATACTGCACATGCAAGCCACGTTAGTGTGGACGTGTAAATATACATTTTTCAAGTAGATTTTAACGTCTTTAATTTTACTATCTACTCAAGATGCGTTTTGACAAGTAAAATTAATAGTTGGTTCCTCTTGGCCATGTATTAAATTAACATAGACTCCGATGTGGAGCTTATTAATTAATACATCTAAGTAAACACCATAATTTAACAATTCTTAGAATATTATTTAATGATAATAGTCCTACAGATGGAGAGGTCCTATCATAAAAAATAATATTCACCTTTTTGCTATCTAATTGAAGTTTAAAACTAGTGAGCCAATAATCAGCACATCCGATGTGGAGGAAAACTCTAATGTCAACGCGCATGCTAATTATTTCACAATTTAAACCAATTATGGAGGCCAATTAGATTTTGAAAAATCAATTATTAAAATCACTTAGTTATTTTTTTAAATAAATCAAGGTTTTTAATTTTCACGTCCTAACATGCAAGAAACATATCACGCATACATCCATACATGCCATTCATCAAAACAGTAAAAACCAACATAAAAAATTAGATAATTAAATCCAATTATCATGGCTTTTATTCCTCGTTTTGAATAACGAGAAAATCCTCGGCTCTTTTGCTCCCACTGCTTCAAGCATCTCGTCACCTCCTCCCGGTTGGGGCACAAAAATTTCCAAATTTAGAAACTTTCTTCCATGCAAAATTAGTTGCACAAGAAATTTCCAAATTAAAATTATTGTGCTCCAACAGACGCAACGAACGGCGGATAAACGAACAGGACCAAACTCCGGACGACCCGACCAGCCAACCCGACTCCGCGCCCGACTCCGCGCCGGATGCACTGCAGCCGCCTAGCCCCGTGTCAGGCCAGATGCTCGACCGAGACAGCTGCTTTGGCCAAGTCCCAATCGGCAACTGCCTGGTCACGGTCGGTTCGTCCGATCGGGACTCCTTTTCGTGGTGGACTTCTTTTTTCTTCGTACTTTGTGTATTCCAACTCGATTACAATTTTATAAAAATTAAAATACATCGAATTTACATCAAATTTACAAGGAAAAATAAAGTCCTATTCTACCCATGGATTTTCTCACGGGAAAAACTTATACATGCCTCAAAACCGGGCCAAATTACCAAAAACGCGTAAATAAATAAATAAAATCCCATAGCCATGATAATTGGACCATATTCACCTGCAAGACAATTTCTAGCAAAATAATCCAAACATCATACCATATGAATATTTAAATTGCTAGCAAATTAATCACGAATTAATTAAATTGAACAGAACCTAACGACCGTCTCCGATACAAATTGTTGGAAGTAAAACGCAGCGGAAGCGAGATGGAATAATAGGTTTTATAAACTAACCAACATAAATAGCGGATCTATTTAGGCTTGTCAATTAATTAATTAAACAGATTAATTAATAATTTAAATATATGTATTTACGCAGTAGAAATTGGTAATTCATACATTTGAAGCGAAGTGGTGGAAAAATTCCTTCTGGGTCGATTGAACTCCCCTCCGTACTCCTCTTGATCTTCTTGTATTTCTACCTCAAGATCTTTTAGAGTATATCCCGCCTAATATCCGGATGTCGTGTGGGTAACAATCTACTGGACTACTCGGAGAATAATATGGGTCGGCCAAAAACTATATCCCCAAGAAATACCTTACAAATTTTTCATCTATATTTTTCTTGAATATTTTAGTATTTAGAAAAATATTGTGTTAGCTAAATTGTGGAATCCAAGACACAAGTCAAGATCCACAATTAAACACAGAGGAAAAGAAATCGAATTTCTTGTTCCAAGAAGGTGAGAAAATCGGCCACCATGTATCCTCCTTTTATAGGTATTTTGGGCCACTCTAGGGACCTTAAGGAGGATAAGGTAAGGACTCCCAATAGAGACCATCTTTCCAATATTAGGACTCTTCCTAATATGAAGACTCTATTAATATCAACTTAGTCCACTAAAAAGTTGATATTGCACTTCTTACCAAAATTCCAAATTACGAAATTTGGCTCCTTTTTGAATTAATTATTTCTCGTGTTTAAGATAAAAAAATGTCCATTATTTAATTTAAGCTACTGACAGCTTTTAATTAATTAATGTGTTATACATGAGTATACCACTCGACTTTTATTATTATATCAGAAAATTAATTCCACCTGGAGGGTCTAATATAATAATCCTTTCGAGTGCCTCAAGGGACATGATCAACCCGACTGGTCGGGACATGATTTCTAGCTATAATTATTATATAAATAATAATATTGCCCAAAATATCGAGCATATTGAGTCAATCATTGTGGCTCTCACCCATGATAAATCAAAGTAATAAATATTAAATATATAATTAAATATTAATCACTAGAATTAAGAAATAATAATTGTCCGAGATGTGCCTTCTTCTTATAGTCAGTACAGAAGAAACTATCTCACCTCGATCCTGTTCAACGTATACCAAACCAAACCAAACCAAACCAAACATACCCAGTATATCCCGCTCAGAGCAGGGTCTGGGGAGGGTAAGATGTACGCAGACCATGCCCCTACCTATTACGGTAGGGAGGCTGTTTCCGTGAAGACCCTCAGCTTAGTGCACAACAACATATTGAGTGAAAAATACAAAGGGAAGCATATGATATGAAAAAACTCAATACCATACCTGAGCCCATGGCTTAATCCACATGGGACTTACCTAAGAGGAATTTGGCTACATCACTCCCAATGAACGCTGCTCAAACAGAAGAGAGGTTGACTCCACGCACAGCTCCCTGTCAAAAATACACCACACGCAAAGGGCAATAGGATAAAATATACAGTAAATGTAAAAATGCAATGCTCTAGGTCAAAGCTAACCGAGACAACCCAACCCTGAGGCTCTCAACTACAGCACCACTCCCAACTAAAGAATCCACAACTCTGATCTGGCGCCTCCAAGCGCGCCTATCAACAGTCATGGTCTCGGCCTGTTCAACGTATACCGAATACGCTAATATATGCTAATGGTCAAGAACAACCAATCTCAAGCATGTATTACAACCTCTCACTTAATGGTATAATGTTATATAGGTTGTGAACTAATTATTACTATATAAGGAACCGATAATGTGATCTTCTGTGTGACACGACATACCACATTATCTACAATATAAAGTAATTTAGACAACATTTGCATAACCATAACGTGAATAAATATGCAAAACATGTGATAAATGAATTAAATATTCTCATAAATAAAGACCAGGAAATTAGGTAATACAAGCATAAAGTATGTTTTGATGTATACAACCCTAACAGAAACTTCCTCATGAAAAATTCTATGATCCTTTTCTTGAATCTAGGATCAAGAAAACTAGCCACAGCAAGACCAACATTTGACTTCTTCCAATACTTATCAAACTTGGCTATCATAGATATTGCCATTGTCCTAATGGTGATATCATCGCTAACATGCTACTCTCTTAGCAAAAGCTTAATCTCACAAAAGTTCCGATAAAATAGATTTGCAGTTGGATACAATGTGCCAGACAAAAGCTTAGTAATATCATTGAATTTCTTCAAGAATTTGCAAAGAGATAGCCTTACCCCATCCTTCATTATATGGTGCAATGTTCTCATACCTGTGGCGCTCCAAGACAACAAGCCTCTGAAAAGCATTCTTGTAATATAAAGCATCCTTCAACATGAGGTATGTGGAGTTCCACCTCGTAGCTACATCTAGCGCAACATCTTTCTTTGTATCCAATCGACATTCAGTTGCACACTGCATAAACTCCTTCCACTGTAATGGAGTTCTCTTTATAGCTACAAGAAAAGCACGAATATTATTGATTGTACTTGCAATTGCAGCAAGACCATATCTAGCAACAAGATTGAGTATGTGATTAGCACATCTCACATGAAAGAACATGTCATCACAAATGAGGGGGCATATTTTTTCAAGCTCGAAAATACCATCCTTAACACAAACTTCATTAGCAGAGGCATTATCAAGAGTTAGAGAAAACAACTGCTTCTCAATAACCCATCTCATAACACTAGCAACGAATGCTTCTGAAAACCTCGCACCTATATGTCGTCCTCCTACATGCATGAATTTGATGATTCTCTTCTGAATGTGCCAATCTTCATCAATCCAATGTACAGTGACACACATATAGCCCTTGTTTTAATTTGATGTCCACATGTCCATAGTTGTGCTAAAGCGACAATTCACAGATTTGAAATATTCATAGAGCTTTTCTTTTTCTTGTGTAAAGATTTCCTATATTCCTTTCCTAACGGTTATTCGGCTCTTCATTGAAAAACTTGGACGCAAGAACTTGATGAACTCCACAAAGTATTCATGCTCAACTATATTGAAAGGGTACCCATGCATCATTATTGCTAAATGAAAATTTCTCAAGCTAGCTTCTTGATCGTACCTGTAAGGTTCAACACTTGCGACACTGTCTTTCTTTTCCACTTTCAGTTGTTGACCCAACATAATATTGTGTTTTTTCTTCAAGTGGTTCCAGAATACCTTTGTTCCATTTGTACTCTCACCTCTAGCTTTGTATTTGCATTTATTGCAATGTGCACAAAGTATCACGGTCTTCTTGCCATTCTCCTCAATGGTCTGGCGCACCTTAGTGAAGTGATTCCAAACCCTTGATGTAGTCCTCTTTTGTCTATTTTCTTGAGGCTCGTCATCCACTTCTTTTGTACACGAATCAACATCAACAGTTCCAATATTAACATTATCTGTTGTGGATGATACACCAAGACTTGCGCCTTCTCTCATAGAAAATCTCAGAATTCAGATGGGAAAAAGCAGTTAAGCACTTAAAATACTGAGTAGCAGAGTGTGGGTGAAAAATGGTGCCGTGTGCTAATACAGTGCGATTAATTAGTAAAAATGTCTTCAATGATACTATAGGTAATGGACAACAGAATACTCCAAAGTATAATTATTCATATAATTAGGGCTTACTCTATTTATTCTCAGTGAAGTTTCAATTGAAAGAAGTTCCTAGAACGATTGAACTATAGTATAGACAGAAATAAAGAATGATAAATGAGTACATTTACCTTTTCTATAGGATATGATGCTTATGCGGGAATGAAAGAATCCTTAGTTGACTTAGATATTGTTACAACATACGCTTTTCTTTTCCTCTGCCCATTGCCCCCGCCTTTTGTAATTATATGCTATTATTAAGCCTTAAAAGCTTCTCTTTATCCCATGAGAAAAGAAATCCTGAACCAGGAAAGAGAGAAAGGGATAGCCGCCGTTGCCTCAATCTAATGCTAATGCCAGCCCCGTCGGAGTGAATGGGATTTTAGGGTTATCCCTACAGGTGAGCTACCCCAACATGCTGATTCGCTACTATCTTCAACCGGTAAGTAAAAAGCTAAAACCAACTAAAAAGCTTATATACACGAATACGGTCAAACTACAAGAAATAGTTAATCAACAGAATATAAGGCTTATAACTTTAGACAAAAACACAATTTTACAATTCCCCAATCTTGCAAAATACCCAAACTTATTGCTTGTAATATCCGGAATTTCTACTACTATTGTTTAATATTATTTTATCCGAGTTATATTGTACAACGTGGAATCTGTACAGTATGGATAAAATAAATGAAGGACTAAGACATCTGTATTGGTATTATTACCGCACTTGGGTGACAGTTGTATTGGAAGACATTGTGTGTTGGGCTTATCGTATGAGAATATTGCTGGAAGATGTATATGTATCCCGTATGCCGTATGTTCGTATTCTGCATGTCGAGACGTTGGACAAGATTAGCTGAAAATGGCTAAATATATCCTTGTTAGCGCATGCTAATACTCATGCATAGCGCACGCTATCGTGCAGGTATAGTGCACGCTACGGGCATATGTTAGTGTACACTAGTACAGAACAGCTCAGAGGAAATCTACGTGTGGACCCGGCCACTTTCGGCGCATGTGCCGATGAGTCAATGGATGTTGTAATGTAGTACTAATGCACGCTAAAACCTAAGGACTAGCGCACGCTAATTGCAGATCGGACAAAAAGGAATCTTATCCTCGTTAGTGCTTTCGGCATGTGGGGACACGGGGGTAGGTACAGACTGTAGCAAATCAACTACGATTAGCGCACGCTAAGGTCTAAGAAATTGCGTGCACTAGACAGTGTAATTTACGTACGTTATGGCATGGGCATTACGTACGTAAGCTGATGTGCGAAGAAAAATATCGTCTATGGACCACGATAGCGCACGCTGCTAAGGAAAAGTAGCGCACGCTAATAACAGTCATTATATATATTTGATTGCAGATGTGAATTATGTTCATTTGGACATTCCTTCCTTTATTTCGAGAGAGAGAGAGAGTTTATAGAGAGAAGTTTGAGGTTCCAAACACTGAGAGATGATGATCTTTAATATGATTAAGCTGAGGAACATGGATTAAAGTCTTGTTCTTGAAGTTATTGATGATTCTTGAAATGAAGTTGATTGTTCTCCTTCATGGTTCGTCTATATAAGGTAATCACTCTTCACCTTTGGATTTCATTTTGGAATGAAGATTGATGTTCATGAGTTAATGATTATCATATAAACAAGATGACAAGCATGGTTATGCGATTGATTACCGGAGTATGATGATATTAATATGATTCGTGTGATTTGAATCGTGTAGTTCGTTTTCTTGAGATAAGTTGGTTAATCCTTCTTCTCCTTCGCGGATGTTGATGTTATTGTTGATGATTAATCTCTGTAATGATAGATTACGGAAGTGTTGTTACGTTCTTAATGTTTCATGATGTTGATATTGAGGAAGATGATCTAGGGATATAGGATTTGGATTATAAGTTGAATGATTTTCTGTATGTTAAAGGATATCGGATTTCGTTGTTTTGATAGCTTTGAACATGGTTCAGAATCACTTAGTGTTCTTGATAATCGCCATATGTTGATTGGTATCCGAAATACATGCAACTGCATGTCATTAGCGCACGCTAAGCCTACTGGTTAGCGCACGCTAACAGGAGCAACTTAGCGCATGCTACGTTGAGTAATTAATGTGCGCTAAGTCAACAGGCAGGGTAGTATATTCTGTTTCGGTTAGGAATTCGTGATCGTTTAAGTTGGTTTGATCATACTTGTGGTTAACCGAGATATTGTTGAGCCGTTGGGTTTGTGAATTGGTTTTATCGATTGTTGATTGTTGTCGAACTTGTTGTTTATCGATTACTGTAATAGGTTGAGAATACTGATCGGTGATTATAACCGTGTGTTGCGGTTGAGTTCGAGGATGTTCGTGAATTGCTTTGCACGGGAACGAGGAACTTGTAGATGACGGCAATGGATTTGGTAACAGCTTCCTCGTCGTTGTATCGGTATCGAGGTAAGTTATTACTTGCTCAGTTTATAGTATTTAATGAATGATTTCCATTTCATTCATGTATAATTCGTATAACAATGTTTATAATCGTAATCACAGGATATTTGGGATTATAAATCGTATTCGAGTTTTGGGAATCTAAATCATAATGTATATGATTTACTTTTGTTATTGGTATACTTGTATATCGAGGATATATTGTGATAAAGATGAAGATATTAATTATCTGCAATCTGTGATACTTTGGACCGTCGAGTATTGAGGATAATGGTTCTTGATGGTTTAGACATTGAGATCATTCTCGAAGGACTCGGGGCAAGTACTCTAATCATTTTTATAATTTGTGTCGATCATGTCGTGATACATTCGTGTATCATTGTTGTCATGCATTTGTGCATTGTTGTTTTCGTGTAGTGTGTACTGTTTTTTTATGCAGTTGTGCATTGTTGTCATATGTCCACCTCGTGTTGGTCCGACGGGATCATCGGGGGATCTATGCTAGCATGCGCTGGATCATCGGACGGGTTTTCCACCTCGGGTTGGTCTGATGGGATCATCGGGGGATCTAGGCAGTGAACGCTGGATCATCGGATTGCCATGTATTGTTGTTGTGCATATGTATATTATGGGTTTGTCATAAGTATACATTGTTGTTATTGTTCTGAGCAGATTGACGTTGTCATATGAGTATGCATTTGTAGGTCTTGTGTTAGGACCATGTTCGTATGTTGTGTTGATCTGATCTTGGATTAGACTGACGTGATTTCGTCGTGGCATTTCATATCTTGAGGTATGTTCCGTATTTTCCTTCTTGATTCTTGTCCTGGGATGGACAATCGATTGTCGTGTTGAGATTTGATGATGTTTATTTCCGATAGATCGAATTGGACAGAGTTAGTATACTTCCGTATTGCGAGTATGATAAGGTTTTGAGAATCTTGGGTATTGTTTGAGGTACTGTATGGACGTTATATTTGATTTAATTGATTAATCGAGATCACGAGATGTGCATTGCAATAATGGTTATTCTGATGAGAATTATTACGAGTTTGGTAAAGTTATGGCGGTAAGATTACATTGGTCGTATTCTTACTTAGTATTTGCATTGGTAAGTAATTATTGACGTGATATGATGGTTATCATTGTTGGATATTATGGCTGACCCCGTCATGGGATTTCTTTTTAGGTTCTTGGATTATAAAGCTTGTAGCGGTCGTGGAGAGATGAGCTTCCCGGAGGATACTGGCTTAGACATGTATTTATGTATTGAGTTTCCTGATTAGTTCTTGTATTCCGCTGCTAGAGTATTTTAATTGTTTGTCTTTTTCCGCTACGTGAGTATTTTTAAATGGCCTTTTGGTATCTGGTAATTTAGGTCACTTTGGCAATCGTTTTCTAAATCTATTATGTCGGTACGTGTAGGCGATAGCTTAACGTATGTTTTTAAACTGTTGAGTTTTGGCGTTTCGGGCCTCGTGATTTCAAATGAGATTTCACGACGGTTTTGATAAACGGATTTTATAAAGTCTTCGAATGTTTTAAATAGATAATACCGTCGTTAGCCTCTTGGGGGTTTGTAAATGTTTGCGAAAATTTCCTTCAGCCTTGTGGGTTCCATATCGGGGCCTACGGCTGTAATATTCCTGGATGGCTCTGGGGGTATTACAGAATATGGTATTGGAGCTTGGGTTGCGAAAACCTAGGCAGTCGTGTCGAGTTGGGTCGTATTTTTGTCGCGTCATTCGAGTTGTCGATTGACGAATATTAGAGCCATGAGTTTTTGTTGTTTACTCGGGCTTGTGCGTGATGTGATTTACCAGTGTAGTACTGGGGTTGTTGTAAACTTTCCCAAATGGTGTTAACGTGTTTCTTCGGATAGAGTCGTGTTGTGTTCTCGAGTTGAGCTGAGTTTGCAAAATATGTGTTTTCAAAATATCTGTGTCGAGTAATTTCTAGAGTTGAGACATGTGCCAGTATCAAAGTGAATCATTGACTTTGCGCATCTGTAAGTATGCTGTTTTGGTTATTCGGTAATAATGATGATCGATTGTTGTCGTAATGGTTTCGAAATATTTTGGTTGAACGGTTTGTTTGTTTTTCTATGACGGATTGCAAGTTTCGAGGACGAAACTTATTTTAAGTCGTGTAGTATGTAATATCCAGAATTTCTACTACTGTTGTTTAATATTATTTTATCCGAGTTATATTATACAACGTGGAATCTGTACAGTATGGATAAAATAAATGAAGGACTAAGACACCTATATTGGTATTATTACCGCACTTGGGTGACCGTTGTATTGGAAGACATTGTGTGTCGGGCATATCGTATGAGAATATTGTTGGAAGATGTATATGTATTTCGTATGCCGTATGTTCGTATTCTGCATGTCGAGACGTTGGACAAGAGCAGCTGAAAATGGCTAAATATAACCTTATTAGTGCACGCTAATACTCATGCATAGCGCACGCTATCGTGCAGGTATAGCGCACGCTACGGGCATATGTTAGTGTACGCTAGTGCAGAACAGCTCAGAGGGAATCTACGTGTGGACCCGGCCACTTTCGGCGCATGTGCCGATGAGTCAACGGATGTTGTAATGTAGTACTAACGCACGCTAAAACCTAAGGACTAGCGCACGCTAATTGCAGATCGGATAAAAAGGAATCTTATCCTCGTCAGTGCTTTCGGCATGTGGGGACACGGGGGTAGGTGCAGACTGTAGCAAATCAACTACAATTAGCGCACGCTAAGGTCTACGAAATTGCGTGCGCTACACAGTGTAATTTACGTACATTATGGAATGGGCATTACGTACGTGTAACAACCCGAGATATTCGGAATAATTACGGCGCCGTAAACCCTTTAAGTAAGTATTTACAAGGCTAATTAGAAGAAATGTAAATATAATACAACAGTACTATGAAAGTTCCAAATACAAAACCGATTTCAAACAGATCAAATGAGTCATTATTACAACCATCTCGAAATATTAATAAGACACGCGTACTCAAGTACTAAAAATGAACCAAGAAGACAAATCACAACAACAATAAACATCACTGAGCCCCTTCGTCGTCATATCGGTACTGTGGCTGCTTTCCCGCTCTTCGGCCACCTGAACATCAAAACAAATATCCACCCCGAAGGGGTTAGCAAAACGATGCTAGTACAAGTATCATATTAAACAACTCGAATATGCAACAACAATGCATAACAAAATACACAACACGGACTTCCGCTACCGGAATCCAACAATGCGAATCCACAAGATTCCATTAACACAGTATGGGTATTCCAATGATCCAGCGCCCTCAGCATAGATCCCAAGATGATCGAGTCGGACCAACACGAGGTGGAAAAACCCGTCCAATGATCCAACGCCCTCAGCATAGATCCCAAGATGATCCCGTCGGACCAACACGAGGTGGACATCCGATCCAGCGCCCTCAGCATAGATCGCACAACATACACAAACATAATGTAATACCCGGTTGTAATTCATTCATTTTCATTCAGTAATTATCAGTCTGTAATTATCACTCAGTAATTTTCACTCATTAATAATCACTCATCATTCATGATTCATTCATTTGCGTTCAATGTTGGCATGTGTTGGACTTGTTCATTTTCACATTCGTATGATATGTCGGATCATTCATCATTCGTAGCGAGGAATCGGAGTTATCGGATTTTTCACCTTGTCCAGCATTGAGTTACGGCCGTAAGGATTGTAGGTTACGGCCGTAACAAGGGTTCGTTGATTTCAGGCCATTTTGGACGAACGGGACTTACGACCGTAAGGTTTCGGAATACGGCCGTAAGTTGAGCAGGTACGGCCGTAAGGCTTGGCCGGTTATGGCCGTACATGTCCAGCAGGCTGCCCAGGCATTTTTGGCCGAAGGCGAGTTACGGCCGTAAGAAGGGTAGGATACGGCTGTAAGTGGTATTCGTATATTTCAGGTTATGCCGGACGAGAAGGACTTACGGCCGTAAGGGTTGCAGCATACGGCCGTAAGACGAGGAAGGTACGGCTGTAAGGCTTGGCTGGATATGGTCGTACGCTTCAGGCAGGGTGCCTGGTCATTTTCGTCGAAGGGGGCTTACGCCCGTAGGTTTGGCCGGATATGGCCGTATCATCCGAGTTACGCCCGTAAGTCAGGAGCGGATACGGCCGTAAGTCTGTCGACAGGTATTTGGACGAAGCCGAGTTACGGCCGTACGAGTTAGCCGGTTACGGCCGTAAGTAGGCCGAGTTACGGCCGTAAGTAGGCCGAGTTACGGCTGTAACTTCGGGCAGTTTATAAGGAGTCGGCCGGGACTTTTTCATCATTTTCATCCTTTTCTTCTTTGTTCCGAGAGAGAGACTTGACGGAGGGATTTTTCCATCCTCAATCACTTGAGTGTTAGATTTTCATCATCTTCATTCTTTTGGGAAGCTTGGATACTCGATTTAACTCATGTTCATCGGATCGAAGTGATTGGATCTTCTTGAGGTAATTTCTTCAACATCTTGGATTTCGATTTTGTGTTGAGATATGATGTTTTGGACGTTATAATCATGTTTTATGAAGGGATATGTATATGATTATGAGTTTGTATAAAGATTCATTAGATTATTGAGGGATTATTCAAGAACACTTTGAACATCGAGTTGGAATTGGGGGTTTTCGATTAATTGTCCTTATAATCACGTTTTTGGATATTCATTTTGGATTATTGATCATTTGGAAGATGTTCTGTTGGTTTGAAACACTTCTTGGGGGATTTGATAATGGCATATTGAGGTTTGATTGTAAACAATCGGAGTTTGGCCACAACGTATTCGATATAATGCCTCAATGAACTTGGTTTAGTCGTTTTGACGCCTTGAGTGCGTTATAATCGTGCTTGATTCGTTTCTTGAGCGGATTGTTGGTAATTGTGTTATTCAAGGTTGTTCGAGCGACCGACACTTCATTTAGGACGTTTGTTCGTGGAAGGACATTCTTCATCGGTATTGTGTAAGTTAATTCTTACTCGGTTAAAAGGATATTCATTCCTTTTGGTGTTGTTCATTCATGATCATAACTAATTCATCATTGTATTAACCGTATCAATACTTGTCATTGTCAATTAATCACTTCAGTCACAAGGAACGACGGTTCCAATCATTTCATTGAGCTGTCATTGATTTCACTATCATTTCATCTCGGTGAGTCATTATTCATTTTCGATGTCACTTTTGTTATATCGTGGCATTCCGGGTCATACTGGCATGCCGGTTGGTATGTGTAGGATTTTCATGTCGGGCACATTTAAGTCGTGTGTTGGTTGTTGGCCTCACATTGGAATGTGCACACGAGTCGATTGCTTCGTGACACTGATTAGGTACAAGACCACACGTGTATTTGATCGATACTTGTTGGTGGCTTGTGCAAGGACACATTTCCATCCCGGGCGTAGTGTGGCGCCACCCTTTGAGCCGTACTATTAGTTGATTCATACAGCATGTTTAATTGCGTATGTTTTCAACAAGATTGGGTTATAATCTAACCGATTCATTTTTGATCGAACTTGTGGTTTATACAACATATGCATGATTGTGTTTATTCAACTCTTGAGGATTGTTGTTCTGTTTAACTGACCCCGTTTGGGGATAATGTTTTTCAGGTCATGCAAGGCAAAGGCACGGGGAGAGCACGTTGACAGCGAGGAGTCCCAATGATACTAGAAGGGGGCCCCAGTCTTTTCAGTCATTTATGTTTCCTTCATTTATTCCGCTGCAGACATTCCGTTTGAATACTCATTTCACTCAATGTTGTATATTTTATCTCCATATAAAATATACATGTATTCTGTATCATCCTGGATGTGTTGTATGAAACTCCTCATCGGAGTAATTATTGTTGTAATGTGGTTCGGTACTACATTTACCATGTGTAATTCATTCATTTTCATTCGCCTAGTAGGTCCCAGTCGGGGGTCCACGACACTGTAATATCCGCCTAGTTTGGAGTGTTATAGAGTTGGTATCGGAGCGTGGTTTTGAATACTACCTTCCGAGTCATGTCTCATTTGAAATCATCGTCATCGGACTAGTATCATTGGACTTTCGCGTCACGTGTGACCTGTGCAAATGCCGAGCCAATCAGACCAAGAACTGTAAGATTTCTAACGCCATGGTATAATTTCTGGCAATAATCATTCATTCATAATTCATCAGTTAACAATCCTCAATCATCATTTTCATTTTGACCAGGACGGTCATGTTAACTCATTAATCACTAAATTCATTTCATTACTCGGTTGTTGATCTGGAAGATCATATCATTAATCTTGTTAACTTGTTCAAGATAATCATTTCAATAATTTCATCAGATAATCATGTCACCTCAGTTAATTATTCATGTAATCACTGTGTTAGAGCATGTATGCTCATTTTCATCATCTCATGTCATAATCATAACGTGATATTCATGCGGGGAATATAATCATTATGTGACCTTCCTACTTCAGTATGGAGAGAGCAAGAAGAGGACGCGGAGGACAAGGCCGTGGTGTGGGCCGAATCCCGAGAGCTCGTGTGAATACACGTGCGAACGCAAGGAATAATGCTAATTCATTGGGCAGCGACGCTGCCACTCATTCACCTGGACGTGATCATTCACTATCGGGGAGTCGTACCCAGGACACGGCTCAGTCAGAAGGTGTTCGAGTTGACCTACTCGCTTTTATGCAGGGCATGATGGCCCAAATGACGCAGATGGCACAACTAATGGATACGATGCATAACTCCACTACTCAAAATCAACAGGCTCCTCCGCCGCCACCTCAGAGGCAAGAGAGGAATGTGAGCAGTATCATCGGCGACATCTATCGCCAAAGGCCACCTACTTTTGAAGGCTCATCTGAGCCGGCGGATATTGTTCACTGGCTCGAACATTTCGAGAAGTTATTCGCTATGGTAGAGTGTCCCGAAGGACACAAAGTCTCAGTTGCGGCTTACTATCTTGGTAATAGCGCTCATTCATGGTGGTTGTCGTTGAAGCCCACCGAAGGATCGTGTACTTGGGATCAGTTCAAAACTCTCATAATGGAGAGGTATTATCCAGCCCCACTCAGGGAGGCTAAATTGTCAGAATTACTCACTCCCGACCACTCAGCGGACGATGATGTTCTTGTCATCGCCGAAAAATTTCAGGAACTTCTTCCGTTCGCCTCATCTATCATTCACTCTGAGGCGGAAAAGATCAAGTATTTCAGCAAGAGGCTGAAACCTCGTATGCGGCTACAGTTGCTTAATCATAATTGCACCACCCTGGCCGAATTCATCGAAAAAGCTCTTACTTACGAGCTTACTGCTAAGGAGATTGCTAAGCAACAACCTTCATCTGCTGGAAAGAAGTCTAAGAACCGTAATCAGTCTGACGGCAGTCAGGCCACTTTCAATAAACCACGTGCGGGCTCTACCTTTTCTTAGCGACCTCCTATGGCACCTAAACCAGTGGAATCTCAGTCACGAGCGGCCAGTTCGGCTATCACCTGTTTCAACTGTGAAGAACAGGGTCATTTCAGCACCAAATGTCCGAAACAGGCTGTCACATGCCATAACTGTGGAATTGCTGGGCATAGGGCCTGTTTTTGCCGAAGGGACTCTAAACCCACTCCGGCGTCATCTCAGGCCCCAGGACATTCAGCGGTGCAGAATCAGGCCACTCAGTCAGCATCGTTTAAGGCGACAGGAGCTAACAAAGGCGGAGCCAAGAGCTATCAGACGGGAGCGTCTAGTTTGGGGGCCGGCAAGCCCCGAATTTACGAGATGAAGAAGACCGACGATCCAGAGGCCCAAATGATCTCAGGTACACTCGATATTCTATCTCAACCTGTGTGTACCCTTTTTGATACTGGTGCATCACATTCATTCATTTCCGAGTCATGTTTGAGTAGACTACGTCTGGGTAGTGCTACTAGTTGTGAGCCTTATGTCATTGGTCTACCTGATGGTAGACGAATTATCGGAAATCGCGAGATTCAGAATTGTCCGATTCAGCTTCAGGGTCGTGTATGGCCAGCGGACCTAATCGTAGTAGATTTGTCGAGAGACGACGTCATCTTGGGTATTGATTGGATGGATCGTCATGATGCCATCATTAGTGTCCGTAAGCGTATGGTCACTATCATTTCAGACGATGGGATCGAATGTGTGTTTCAGGGAGGTAATCCCAACTGTTCTGGAAGAGTTATTAATTTGATGAAAGCAGTGAGATTACTCAATCAGTGGTGTATTAGTTATTGGTGCTATATGACCAAGACCGAGAAACCATCAGTAATGTTGACAGATATTCCGGTCGTGAGAGAATATGCTGATGTATTTCTAGACGAATTACCTGGTTTGCCTCCACAGAGAGATGTGGAATTCACGATTGAGTTGGAGCCCGGTACGTCCCCGATATCAAAGGCACCGTACCGGATGGCCCCGACCGAAATGCAGGAGTTGAAGAATCAACTTGAGGAATTGTTCGAGAAAGGTTATATCCGTCCGAGTGCGTCCCCATGGGGAGCACCAGTGTTGTTTGTCAAGAAGAAGGATGGTTCGTTCCGCTTGTGTATTGATTACCGGGAATTGAATCGGGTGACGATCAAGAACAAATATCCCTTACCCCGTATTGATGATCTCTTAGATCAACTTCAGGGAGCTTCAGTATTTTCTAAGATCGACTTAAGATCTGGATATCATTAGTTGCGGATTCGAGAGTCGGATATCGCGAGGACGGCGTTTCGAACACGCTATGGTCATTATGAGTTTGTGGTTATGCCGTTAGGATTGACTAATGCACCTGCGGTATTCATGGAGTTAATGAATCGGGTTTTCATTGAATTTTTGGATCATTTTGTTGTTGTCTTCATCGATGACATTTTGATTTACTCTCGTAACCAAGAGGAACACGAGGTTCATCTTCATCAGGTTCTCTACGTGTTAAGACGAGAGCAACTTTATGGAAAGTTTTCCAAGTGCGAGTTCTGGATGTACGAAGTGCATTTCTCGGACATGTAATTTCATCAGACGGAGTTCGTGTCGACCCTCAGAAGACGGAGGCTATCCGAGATTGGTTACCTCTGAAGAATGTTAAGGAAATCTGAAGCTTTCTCGGATTAGCCGGTTATTATCGGCGGTTTGTGGAAAGATTTTCTAAAATCGCTCAACCCTTGACGAACCTTTTGCGAAAGGATAAGAAATACACGTGGTCCGACGTGTGTCAACGAAGTTTTGAGGAACTCAAGAGCCGGTTAATGTCGGCACCTGTACTTTCCTTGCCGCAAGGGATGGAAGGATTTGTTGTTTACAGTGATGCGTCCGGACAAGGTCTCGGATGTGTGCTCATGCAGAATGGGAAGGTTATTGCCTATGCTTCACGGTAATTGAGGCCTTACGAGGTTAATTATCCAACTCACAACCTGGAGCTAGCAGCCGTGGTGTTCACTTTGAAAATCTGGCGTCATTACCTTTATGGCGTTATCTTGTCAGATATTCACCGATCATAAGAGTTTAAAGTATATATTTACTTAGAAGGAGTTAAATATGCGACAGAGGCGGTGGTTGGAACTAATCAAAGATTATGATATCGAGATCCTTTACCACCCGGGCAAGGTGAACGTTGTCGCCGACGCCTTGAGTCATAAGTCCATTCAAGAGCAGATGCTTGCTTGTTTAACAGTTCAGAAGGAGCTTCAGCAGGAATTCCTTAGACCCGAGATCGAGGTCTGGCTTCAGTGAGTTTAGGGACAGCTTTGTATGTTAGAGATTTCATCGTCACTTGAGGAGGAAATCAGGGAGAATCAGGGTTCAGACCCAGCATTCTTGCGCATCCGTGAGGATGTGGCTCAGGGGAAAGCCCCTGGATTCATGGTCCACGCGGATGGACTTTTGAGATTTAAGAATCGGTTGTGCGTACCGGTGAATGACGAGTTGAAAAACTCGATTTTGAGAGAAGCTCATGCTACCCCTTATTCTGTTCATCCGGGGTTTAGCAAGATGTATAAGGACTTGAAACAAAATTACTGGTGGAGTAATATGAAGCGAGAAGTCGCAGAATTTGTTTCGAGATGCTTAACCTGTCAATAAGTCAAGATTGAACATCAGCGACCGGCGGGTATGCTGAAACCTCTCCCTATTCCAGAATGGAAGTGGGAAGACATTTCTATGGATTTCATAACGAGTTTGCCGACGAGTCATCGTGGCATGAATACGATCTGGGTGATTGTTGACCGCTTAACTAAATCAGCTCATTTCCTTGAAATCAAGGATACGTGGGGTCCCAAGAGACTTGCCCAGTTATTCATCAAAGAGATAGTGAGACTGCACGGTACTCCTAAAAGTATCATTTCCGATCGTGACGGACGGTTTGTGTCTCATTTTTGGAAATCAGTTCATCGTGCCATGGGAACTCAGCTTACTCTCAGTACCGCTTTTCACCCTCAGTCCGATGGACAATCAGAGAGAACTATTCAGACATTAGAGGACATGTTGAGGGCATGCGTCCTCGATTGGAAAGACGATTGGGAAACCCAACTACCATTGATCGAGTTCACGTATAATAATAGTTGACATGCTTCGATTAAGATAGCACCTTACGAGGACTTGTACGGTCGTCGTTGTCGATCTCCTTTTTGTTGGGACGACTTATCAGAATCAATCGGCACCGAGCCCGATATGCTTATAGCCGCCCGTGAGAAGGTAACTTTGATCAGGAGTCGTTTGTTGACCACTCAGAGTCGACAGAAATCTTATGCAGACAATCGTCGTCGACCACTAGAGTTCGAGACGGGTGACCACGTTTTGGTCAAGGTGTCCCCGAGTCGAGGTATTTTCCATTTCGGAAAATGGGGGAAGTTGAGTCTGAGATTTATTGGACCGTTTGAGATTTTGGAACGAGTAGGCGAGCTAGCTTATCGTTTGGCCTTACCTCCGGCGTTGAGCGAGTTCATAATGTGTTTCACGTCTATCAGTTGCGGAAGTATGTTGCCGACCCGAGTCACATACTTCAGTTCGACGAAATCGAGATCGCGGATGATCATTCGTACGAGGAGCGTCCTGTACAAGTTTTAAAGCGGCGAATCAAACAGTTGAGGAACAAGACGATCCCTTTGGTCACGATTCAGTGGTCTAGAGACGGAGTCGAAGAGGCCACTTGGGAAACCTAGGAGAGTATGCGGGAGAGTTATCCCGAGTTTTTTGACCCTTAGTTTCGGGGACGAAACTCTTTTTAAGGGGGGAGTATGTAATACCCGGTTGTAATTCATTCATTTTCATTCAGTAATTATCAGTTTGTAATTGTCACTCAGTAATTTTCACTCATTAATAATCACTCATCATTCATGATTCATTCATTTGCGTTCAATGTTGGCATGTGTTGGACTTGTTCATTTTCACATTCGTATGATATGTCGGATCATTCATCATTCGTAGCGAGGAATCAGAGTTATCGGATTTTTCACCTTGTCCAGCATTAAGTTACGGCCGTAAGGATTGTAGGTTACGGTCGTAACAAGGGTTCGTTGATTTCAGGCCATTTTGGACGAACGGGACTTACGGCCGTAAGGTTTCGGAATACGGCCGTAAGTTGAGCAGGTACGTCCGTAAGGCTTGGCCGGTTATGGCCGTACATGTCCAGCAGGCTGCCCAGGCATTTTTGGCCGAAGGCAAGTTACGGCCGTAAGAAGGGTAGGATACGGCCGTAAGTGGTATTCGTATATTTCAGGTTATGTCGGACAAGAAGGACTTACGGCTGTAAGGGTTGCAGCATACGGCCGTAAGACGAGGAAGGTACGGCCGTACGCTTCAGGCAGGGTGCCTGGTCATTTTCGACGAAGGGGGCTTACGCCCGTAAGTTTGGCCGGATACGGCCGTATCATCCGAGTTACGCCCGTAAGTCAGGAGCGGATACGGCCGTAAGTCTGTCGGCAGGTATTTGGATGAAGCCGAGTTACGGCCGTACGAGTTGGCCGGTTACGGCCGTAAGGCCGTTGACCTGGAATGTTACGGCCGTAAGTAGGCCGAGTTACGGCCGTAACTTCGGGCAGTTTATGAGGAGTCGGCCGGGACTTTTTCATCATTTTCATCCTTTTCTTCTTTGTTCCGAGAGAGAGACTTGAGGGAGGGATTTTTCCATCCTCAATCACTTGAGTGTTAGATTTTCATCATCTTCATTCTTTTGGGAAGCTTGGATACTCGATTTAACTCGGGTTCATCGGATCGAAGTGGTTGGATCTTCTTCAGGTAATTTTTTCAACATCTTGGATTTCGATTTTGTGTTGAGATATGATGTTTTAGACGTTATAATCATGTTTTATGAAGGGATATGTATATGATTATGAGTTTGTATAAAGATTCATTGGATTATTGAGGGATTATTCGAGAACACTTTGAACATCGAGTTGGAATTGGGGTCTTTCGATTAATTGTCGTTATAATCACGTTTTTGGATATTCATTTTGGATTATTGATCATTTGGAAGATGTTCTGTTGGTTTGAAACACTTCTTGGGGGATTTTATAATGGCATATTGAGGTTTGATTGTAAACAATCGGAGTTTGGCCACAACGTATTCGATATAATGCCTCAATGAACTTGGTTTAGTCGTTCTTACGCCTTGAGTTCGTTATAATCGTGCTTGATTCATTTATTGAGCAGATTGTTGGTAATTGTGTTATTCAAGGTTGTTCGAGCGACCGACACTTCATTTAGGACGTTTGTTCGTGGAAGGACATTCTTCATCGGTATTGTGTAAGTTAATTCTTACTCGGTTAAAAGGATATTCATTCCTTTTGTTGTTGTTCATTCATTATCATAACTCATTCATCATTGTATTAACCGTATCAATACTTGTTATTGTCAATTGATCACTTCAGTCACAAGGAACGACGGTTCCAATCATTTCATTGAGCTGTCATTCATTTCACTATCATTTTATCTCGGTGAGTAATTATTCATTTTTGATGTCACTTTTGTTATATCGTGGCATTCCGGGTCATACTGGCGTGCCGGTTGGTATGTGTAGGATTTTCATGTCGGGCACATTTAAGTCGTGTGTTGGTTGTTGGCCTCACATTGGACTGTGCACACGAGTCGATTGCTTCGTGAGACTGATTAGGTACAAGACCACACGTGTATTTGATCGATACTCATTGGTGGCTTGTGCACAGACACATTTCCATCCCGGGCGTAGTGTGGCGCCACCCTTTGAGCCGTACTGTTAGTTGATTCATACAGCATGTTTGATTGCGTATGTTTTCAACAAGATTGGGTTATAATCTAACCGATTCATTTTTTATTGAACTTGTGGTTTATACAACATATGCATGATTGTGTTTATTTAACTCTTGAGGATTGTTGTTCTGTTTAACTGACCCCGTTTGCGAATATTGTTTTTCAGGTCATGGCAAGGCAAAGGCACGGGGAGAGCACGTTGACGGCGAGGAGTCCTAATGATACTAGAAGGGGGCCCCAGTCTTTTCAGTCATTTATGTTTCCTTCATTTATTCCGCTGCAGACATTCCGTTTGAATACTCATTTCACTCAATGTTGTATATTTTATCTCCATATAAAATATACATGTATTTTGCATTATCCTGGATGTGTTGTATGAAACTCCTCATCGGAGTAATTATTGTTGTAATGTGGTTCGGTACTACATTTACCCTGTGTAATTCATTCATTTTCATTCGCCTAGTGGGTCCCAGTCGGGGGTCCACGGCACTGTAATATCCGCCTAGTTTGGGGTGTTACACACAACTCATGCATACATATATGCAAAATCACTATGTCCATCAACATGAACATACAAACACTCGATAACGAATATCATGACAATTCAACGAAATAAATCCCATGTTCAACAACATGAATAAATCACATGCATGTTCAAAATACCAACATTAAAAAATTATGATACTTGCCTTAGAATGGCGGTAAGGGTTGTTACTACGAAGAAGAAATCTTCAACCAGCTCGAAGAACTCTCACTCGATCAATCCACCAAAACCCGAACCTTCAACGAATAATAACACCGGTATAACTAACGGTTCCGGATAAATGGTTTAATCATCAAGAACATCAAAAAGAGCTTGATATACTCAAACATATGAGCTTACTACGCTGCCCTAAATCAATATGGATTTGAATCAACAATAGGATACTATCCCGACAAAAACACGTATTATCCTACCTAAGATCAATGTATCCTACGGTCGGATTCTTCAATACATCACATGATACGGTTGGATTCTAATCATGTTCTTCACTTATCCGAACCCACAATATATCGAAATTACTCTGTAGAACACCGCAAGAACTTGATTACTAAGTTCACTTGATACACCATCTTCATCTTCAAGAAAGTATCCTAAGTTCAATCCATTCAATGTCCCAAAACGTATAATTTCATTATATAATACATAAGAACTTGATGATCTCTATAAACTGGCCATAATCGGTTTGTAGCTACATGATTGTGCTTAGGAGTTCAAACACTAAAAGGTTCAATGTTCTAAACAATGATGAAGTACCTAAACATCGAAAATATCCTTCTAACAACAAGATGTTCGACTATGCATGAATTTAACTGACTAGATAATCTCAAAACATGTTCAAAACATCCTTAAGAATACTACTCCATTTGGTGAAGAATCACCTACCTCAAATTAGTGAAGAACAAGGAGGAACTTGAAGAAATCCAACACCGAGAGCTTGAACACCAATCTCCAATGATCTACAATCTTCAAACTCGAGCTAGGATGATGATATGAGAGGTTTAGGATGGAGAGAGTAACTCTCTAAGTTTCATAAATCGAGTTTGGGAAGTGATGAAGTGTGAAAAATGAAAAAGGGTGCTGTTATGTATATAGAAAATGGTTATTAGCGCGCGCTATGGTTCATGCATAGCGTGCGCTAACGGACCTGCAGTCTACTGTTTCTGCCTGGTCTTGACTTAGCGTATGCTAACATCCCTTAACGTGCGCTAAGTTCAGAAATTAGCGTACGCTACCACTTATATAGCGTGCGCTATCGGTCATTTGAAGCTTATTGACCTCACTGTACTCAACATTTAGGGTGCGCTATCCTCATACCAGTAGCGTGCGCTAAACAGCGTTGACTCGACTTTTTCCAATAGCCGTCTAGGTTCACCCGACATGTCCCGACCAAGATTTGCGGCTGATCTCACCTACCACCCTGTCTTAATCAAGTTGACTATGTATAGCACGCGCTAAGGTACATACATAGCGTGCGCTACGAAACCCGAATTAGCGTACGCTACGCCTAGTCGATAGCTTGCACTACAAGTGCAAAAACCACAATTTTGAACACATTCATGAAATCATACGCTCAACAACACCGGATCATGAAATACGGAGAGTAATACTCATATCAAAATGCAACAAATACAATATCACAAGGTTCAAATACACATCAGAAATCTCGGGTATTACATCCTCTCTCCCTAAAAAGAAGTTTCGTCCCGAAACTTAAGATGAAAACAAATCTGGATACCTAGTCTTCATATTGTCCTCCGTTTCCCAAGTGGCCTCTTCAACTCCGTGTCGTGACCATTAGACTTTAACCAAGGGTATTGGTTTATTCCTCAATTATTTGATCCGACTCTCAAGTATCTTGATTGGTCTCTCTTCGAAGGTGCCGTCATTAGCTATCTCGATCTCGTCGAAATCGATAACATGACTGGGATCTGGTACATACTTTCGTAATTGGGATACGTGAAAATCATTGTGAACGTGACTCAGCGATGGCGGTAAGGCCACCCTGTATGCTAAATCCCCAACTCTCTCGAGGATCTCAAATGGTCCGATATATCTCGGACTTAGCTTACCTTTTCTCCCAAAACGGAAAATTCCTCATGTAGGAGACACCTTCAATAGTGCATGGTCCCCAATGTCGAACTCTAGCGGGCAATGACGCACATCTGCATAAGACTTTTTTCGACTCTGGGCAGTCAACAGTCTTTCCCGAATCAAAGCTATCTTTTTTTGAGTCTGAACTATCAGTTCCGGTTCCATCCCGATCAAGTCCGAAGAATCATCCCAGCACAGGGGTGATCGGCATCTTCTCCCGTACAAAGCTTCAAATGATGCCATCTTAATAGAAGCATGCCAACTATTGTTATATGTGAATTCAATCAACGGCAAGTGAACTTCCCAATCAATTGACCAATCCAAGGCACAAGCTCTAAGCATATCCTCTACTGTCTGAATAGTCCTTTCGGACTGACCGTCCGTCTGAGGATGATAATCCGTGCTGAAGTTCAGCTCGGTTCCCAAAGCCCTGTGAACTGCCTTCCAAAAATGCGATACGAAGCGACCATCTCGATCCGAAATAATGGTCTTCGGAGTACCATGCAATCTGACTATCTCTGCAATAAATACTCGTGCCAATTTCTCGGGTCCCCACGTGTCTTTAATTCCTAGGAAATGAGCCGACTTGGTTAGTCGATCAACTACAACCCAAATCATGTTCATTCCCGTCTTGGTCCTTGGCATATTGGTGATGAAATCCATCGAGATATCCTCCCACTTCCACTCAGGGATCGGAAGTGGCTTCAACATTCCGGCATGTCATTGATGTTCAATCTTAACCTGCTGACAAGTCAAACACTTCGAAACGTATTCTGCTACGTCCTTCTTCAAATTTCCCCACCAGAAGTTTTGTTTTAGATCCTTATACATCTTACTGCTGCCCGGGTGAATAGAATAGGGCGCGCTGTGAGCTTCCTTCAGAATTGTCTGTGTCAAAACATCATCATCGGGAACACAAAGTCCACTCTGAAATCTCAGAACTCCATCATCTTGTATCACGAATCCTGGGGCCTTTCCTTTCTTTACTTCGTCACATAACCGAAGAATCAGAGAGTCATTCAATTGCTTAGATTTGATTTCTTCCACTAACGACGAAGTTAGTTCCATCACACACAGTTGCCCTTGGATTCCTGGTGACCATACTTCAATCCCTTCGCGGATCAGTTCTCGTTGAATGCTGGTTTGGGACGTAAGTGCTTCCAACACTAGCAGAGAAACATGTTTACGGCTCAGTGCATCAGCTACTACGTTTGCTTTGCCTGGATGATAGAGGATTTCCAAATCGTAATCCTTGATCAATTCCAGCCACCTTCTCTGCCTCATGTTTAATTCCTTCTGACTGAAAATATACTTGAGGCTCTTATGATCTGTAAAGATCTGACAATGAGTGTCGTATAAATAATGTTGCCAAATTTTCAAGGCAAAGACCATAGCTGCTAACTCCAGATCATGAGTCGGGTAATTAACTTCGTACAGTTTCAACTGTCGAGAGGCAAAGGCAATCACCCTATCCTTTTGCATCAACACACATCCCAGACCCTGATTTGAAGCATCGCTGTATACCATGAATCCATTAGTTCTATCTGGTAACGCTAGTATAGGCGTTGTCGTCAGTCTCCTCTTAAGTTTATCAAAACTAGCCTGACATTTCTCATTCCACGTGAACTTTTGAGTTTTATGTAACAGCTGAGTGAGCGGACGAGCAATTTTGGAAAATCCCTCTACAAAATGGCGATAATATCCAGCAATTCCTAAGAAGCTTCGGACTTGTTTCACGTTATTAGGAGCTTCCCATTCCAAGATTGCTTCGACTTTCTTCGGGTCCACCTGAACTCCGTCAGTTGATATCACATGCCCAAGGAAGGTTACTTCCCTAAGCCAAAACTCGCACTTGGAATGTTTCGCATAAAGCTGTTCATTTCTCAAGGTGCTCAAAATAACACGCAAATGCTCAGCATGCTCCTATGTGTCTTTCGAATAGATCAAGATGTCATCAATGAAAACGACCACAAAATTAACTAGGTATTCTAAGAATACCCGATTCATTAATTTCATAAATACCACAGGAGCATTGTTAAGTCCGAATGGCATTACCACAAATTCATAGTGTCCGTACCGGGATCTGAAAGCAGATTTCGGTATATCCAATTCCTTAATTCTCAACTGATGGTATCCTGATCGCAAGTCAATCTTCGAGAATACCCTTGCCCCTTGCAGTTGATCAAACAAGTCATCGATCCGAGGTATAGGATACTTGTTCTTGATCGTCACCTTGTTTAGCTCCCTGTAATCAATACACAATCGGAGGGATCCATCTTTCTTCCAGACAAAGAGAACGGGCGCTCCCCAAGGAGAAACGCTAGGTTGGATGTAACCCTTCTGTAATAATTCCTCCAGTTGCTTCTTTAGTTCATACATCTCGGTTGGCGCCATACGGTATGGTGCTCTGGAAATAGGAGCGGCTCCAGGCTCTAATTCGATATTGAACTCCACTTCTCTCCGTGGAGGTAACCCAGGTAGTTCGTTAGGGAATACATCTGACAATTCGTTCACAACTGGAATAGATGAGAGTTCTACTCCTTCTTTATTCATGGCATAGCACCAAAATCCGTGACAATCCTGCTTCAGTAATTTCACTGCTTTCATCACTTTGATCAATTTTCTCGAGCTTCCCGGTCTCCATCCTCTGAATAAATGTTCAGATCCGTCATCGGCAATGATATAAATGACTCTCTTTCGGTAATTCAAATAGCTCCATAACGGTTGAGCCAATCGTCTCCGAGAATTAAATCGTCACCATGGATGTCGACTACAATAAGATTCGATGGCCAATCTCTCCCTCCTATAGACACTGGAAAATCTCTAGTTTCTAGGGTTCCCACAATTCTCTCTCCGCTCGGCAAACCCACAACATAAGGCTCACAATCAAATAAACACGAGATTTTCAAACGATTAACACAGTTCAATGATATGAAAGAATGTGTAGCTCCTGAATGTTTTAGCCGACCACTCTTATAACGTCGGCTAAAGCATGTTTAGCCGACCACTCTTATACCGTCGGCTAAAGAATGTTTAGCCGACCACTCTGATACCGTCGGCTAAAGTATGTTTAGCCGACCACTTTAATTTTATGTACTTTAGCCGACGATTTTGTTTGTTGTCGGCTAAGGTCCAACTTTAGCCGACCACTTTATAAAAGTCGTCGGCTAAACCTTAGCCGACGAACATTAGACGACGACCTTTTATCCGACCACTTTATACTTTAGCCGACCACTTTTAGGCTTTAGCCGACGACTTTGTGTGGTCGGCTAAACCCTGATTTTTGGTAGTGTTACCGCATTTCTTCATGGTTCTTCGATATTCAAGGTTTCATTCAAAATTCCCAATCGAGCTATTAAACAGGAGCCATCTGTCTTGATTCTTAGCGAGAACTTGTGCATCTTGGAATATGCATATACGAAAGGACAATATCAAAAGCCAAAGAAGGTCTAATAAGATCCGCCACAAACACCTACTTCCTCATTACTGCAATGCGTATATACAAACCAACTCAACGCTCCCCAACGTAGAGTATAACCAATCACCGCATTTCTTCATGATTCTTCGATATTCAAGGTTTCATTCAAAATTCCCAATCCAGCAATTAAACAAGAGCCATCCGTCTTTGATCCGGAGCGAGAGCTTGAGCATCTAGCAATGCAAATACAACAGGACTCCTTCAAGAGCCAGATACAGGTCACACCAAATCGGCCATAAACACCTACTTCCTCACTACTTCAATGAGCAAATGTGAACCACCCTAGCGCCCCTCATACGCATGGTAGGGACAAATATGCACCACATCTTCGTGATTCTTCGATATTCAAGGTTTCTTTCGAGGAACCCAATCCAACCATTGAAAGAAAGCCAATCATCGCATAATCTTACGAACAATTATAGAGTAGGCTGAAAACAAGTCCTAAAACAAAACCCAAGCACCTACTAAGACACTTCTCAAATTTGGGTCCCGCTCCAACCCAATGCCGGCCGTACACTGGGAAGGGCCATTCCGTCATCTGCCTCGTGGCCTTCGATATCACTGAGAAGAATTCTTGGACCCAAGTCAGCCACTAACAGGTAACCAGAGCCATGTTGGATATGACAGGAGTAAACGTCTTAGAATCAACAAGCTCAAGCCGAGAGCTAAATGCAGATCTAAAAAATCACAACCACCAACACCTACTACATCACTACTGCAATGAGCACAGATGCACCAACCCAGCGCCCCCATACGCAGGGTAAGATTCTCATGTAACACATATCTTCATGAATTTTCGATATTCAAGGAAACGATTGAAGATCTATCCAGCCATAAAACGAAGCCAGTCGCCAAGTCTTTAATAGTAACCATAGCAAGGCCGACAGCTATTCTGACCCTGCCCGAAGGGCAGTTCGATTGGGTCGTTTGTTGTTTTGACCAATCTCCCCACCCTCGAGGCTGTTTCTAGACTTGTCTAGGTCCCTTAGGGCCGTTTCAAGACTTGCCCAGGTCCCTATGGGCCTTTTAAAGGTCCTGCCCAGGACCAAACCGTTGTGATGTGATTGGAATTGGGGGACGCATGAATCGCCTTATACGGGGCTGCAGAGCTTGTAGATGAAGATGACGGGATTGGTAACAACTTCATCATATCGGTATCGAGGCAAGTTATGCTTGCTCAGTTCATAATGTTTAATAAATGATTTCATTTTCATTTCATTTATGATTCATATGAATTGTCGGGATGATGGTATGTATATTATGCTTAGACTAAGATAAATGATAATGTGTATGATTTTAAAGATGTCTAGTTGAAACGGAGATGTGAATTATATTTGGTCCATTGTACGAGAAGTTAAATACTGAGACCAGTTATCATACCAATACTGAACTCGAGATGGTGGTTTGGTATTAGTAATGGACTGCACTTCATTTTGGATTATTCGGATAACAGTGTATTCGTTCAGGGATGTTGGTCGTGGAAAGGTTAGCGTCACCATCTTGAGGTAAATTAATATTGCTAGATTGTGATAATCATCCTGTTGCATTATTGCATGTGTGTGTTGATATTTCATGTGGTGAGTGTGCACCATTATTTGTTACGTTTTGTGATGTGCTCTTTCTTTGAGCTGTGATGTGTTGGGCCAATGTGTTAGGGGATAAGACCTAAATGGAACCTATGTTCCGGGTTATTCCTGTGTGAATACTTTCGTGTCCCTTGGTTGCGATCTTGGGTATTTTGTGATTGCATGAACTGTGTTAGGGGATAAGATGTAAATGGCACCTACGTTCTGGAGTATTCCTATGAGATGCTTCCGTGACCCTTGGATGCTGCCTTGGGGTTTATGTGTTAATATTATATGCATTGTTGAGCATGCTGTGAACTGTTGTCTGATGGAAATACGACATTATGGTCGTGTCGGTCTTTCATGATCGAGTTACTGTTGCTCTTTTGGAAAGTCTTCTGATCCTTGATGAATATGCGTTTCTTCGAGATTTGTTATCATGTTGTATCGTGATGTCCATCTTGAGTCTTGTTGATTGGTCGTTCAGTCCATGTATAATCGGATCTGTTCGATAGTCGGGTTGTCTTTAAATCTCGTATATATGATTTGAATATGGTTGAAGATTTTATTCTCTCGTATATCTGTCCCCGTTGACCCTTTACTGACCTCGTTTGGAGTTACCATAGCGAAAGTCAACTCGTTTGTCATCGACCCTTTATTAATCTCGTTTGGAGTTCCCCCTATCATTGGTAATCTCGTTCATTATTGATTCTTATTGATTCCGTTGGGAGTTGCCTTACCGTTGGTATTCTCGGTTGTTGGCCCTTGATTGATTCCTGTTGCAGTTTACCGTGTCATCGGTATTCTCGGATCCCTTATTGCTCTTGTTAGAGTCTACCGTGTTGTCGGTATTCTCGGCTATTGTTCCTTTATTAATGTTATTGGAGTTTACCGTGTCGTCGGTATTATCGGTTATTGTCTCTCTATTGATCTTATTGGAGTTTACCGTATCGTCAATATTGTCAGTTATTGTCTCTCTATTGATCTTATTGGAGTTTACCGTGTCGTCGGTATTGTCGGTTATTGTCTCTTCATTGATCTTATTGGAGTTTACCGTGTCGTTGATATTATCAGTTGTCGATCCTTTCTCGATCTTGTTGGAGTTTACCGTGTCGTTGGTATTCTCGGTTGTTGACCCTTTATTGATCTTGTTGGAGTTTACCATATCTTTGGTATTCTCGGTTGTTGATCCTTTATTGATCTTATTGGAGTTTACCGTATTGCTGGAATTCCCGATTTTCAGTACTTCATTGATCTTGTTGGAGTCACCACATCATGGTATTCTCGTTCATGGGTGATACTTTGTCGATCTTGTGTGGAGTTATCATGTCATTGATATTCCCATTTTGATGCATTGATTATTTATCATTATTGATTGTGTGAGCATTCATTCTTTGTATTGATATCCGGGACTTGCCATTGTCTCGGGACAGTTGGTTTACAGATGTGCCGTGTGATATCGATTTTATCAGGATTGGGATCCGATTGTGCAATCCAGCGGATAGAATCAGACTTGGCCAGATTATTCCATATTGGAGATATGTTTATGTTTAAGGATCTTAGTATCGTTTCGGATACAATACAGATGGTTACTGTTGAATTCTTCCGTCACTTAAGGACGTGAGATGTGGATTATGGTGAGGATTGATTTGATATGGATTGTGATGGGATGGTAAGGTTATTTTGGTGAGATTACGTTGGAAATATTATTACCTTGTAATTACATTGATATGTAATTGTTTTTGTGATGTGATCGTTATCATTGTTGAGTATTATGGCTGACCCCATCGTGAGCTTTATCTTTTAGGTACTCGGAGTTCGAGCTAGTAGCGGTCATGAAGGGATGAGGTTTCCGGTGATACTGGCTATGGCGTAGTTATTGGGATTCGAGAGTTCTTTCCGTTTTTATAATTCCGCTGCAAATGTATTTAATTGTGCCTCTATTCATTGCGTGTGAAATTTTATAATGGCTTTCAGTATTTTTCCAACTCGTGTTTACTTTCTAAATGCCCTTTTTGTGTCCTTCCCTTGTGTTTTCAAACAGTATTTTCTGACGGTAATTAGGAACGACGTTTTTAAAAATATTTGAGTATTTAAAACATTACCGTCATCAGCCCTTTTGGCATTTTTAAACGTTTGCGAAAATGATTTTAGCCTTGTGGGTTCCAATATGGGCCCCACGGCATTGTAATATTCCCGGTAGATTTTGGGGGTGTTACATCCGTCGTGGCCTCTGGAGTTCGGTACATGATGTGTATGAAACGTGTTTGCTCCGGGTAGGGCCCGTCGAGGCCTCTGGAGTTCGGTACATGATGTGTACGAACAATGATCGTGTAACTCTGATTGATTGAATAAAATTTTGAAATTGGGTCTCGGACTCATGATGATAACTTAGCTAATGTGTTTTGAAACGAGAACCGGGCTGAGGCCCTAACGATTTCGAAAAGGTTTTGTAAATTGGGACTCGAGGTCCAAAAGAATTTCTACTTTAAAAATCCCTGAGATGATGAGTTTCTTTCAAATACTTCTTTACTTGAGTTCGGAATTCTAAAACTTCTCGGTAATATTTTGATAGTCGATTGCCGTATCTAATTCGTAGTTGCTATTTGCTTGTTACATTTCATATCGTATTATACTTGCACTAGCAAAATAGTGAAATTTTGCTAACCCCTGAGTAATTGGGGGGTGGATGTCTGTTTTGTGTGCAGGTGCATGCAGGTTCGGGGACCAGTCATAGGATCGGCACAGGAAGTGACGGGCTACGATACTAATCAGGAGTTGAGAGTTAAGTTGAGTTGTGTTGTATCGTAAGAGTTGTAATTCGTCTTCCGCTATTTTGTATATTTACCCCTGCGTGGGTATTCATTGTGAAGATCGAATTTTTCTATTTGTGTCATCCGGGCGACCTCATCGGTCAGTGTAGTTGTTTATAATTGGCCTTAACGGTCCATATCATCGTATTGTTTGCCCCCGGCCAAGCAAACACTTGGTCGTTTTGTGTTGTTTAGCCTGGTAGACCCTCGTGGGAAGGATCTTACGGCGTGTAATATTCCCATATGGTTTTGGGAGTGTTACAATACAAACATACACCAATATCGCTATTATAGCAATTTTGAGAATATCTTAAAAATTTTGGAACCTCCAAAAATCGGTTTGACTCAAAAGTCAGAAAAATAATTTTTCAAAAGTCACGCCACTACCGTACTCGTAGAGCCATATAACACACGTGCCCGGGTTTCACAAAACCCAAGCTCTGATACCATCTTCTGTAACACCCCCAAAACCATCCGGGGAAATTACAGCGGTGTGGGCCCCGTGCCGGAACCCACAAGGCTCAAAATTATTTTCACAATCGTTTCAAACACGCCAAAGAGGCAAATATGGTAATATTTTATGAATAATTAAATGTTTTCCAAAACATAGTTCTTAAATACCGTTATAAAATTTCATTTGAAAGTACAAGGAAAAAATGCCAAAACTCGACAACTTCAAAATTTAAGTTAAGTCACCGCTTACACATACCGATAAGATAGTTTAAGGAAAAAGGTTTCACGAATTAAACTAAATTTACGAAATACCCAAAAAGGCTAATTTGAAGTATACACGAGTTGGTAAAATATCGAAAAGCTATTTTAAAATACACATGCAGCGAAATAGTTAAAAATACATTTGCAGTGGAATATAACAAACAGTAAAATACTCAGTTCCCAAATAGATGTCATAGCCAGTATTACCCAGGAAGCTCAACCCTTCACGACCGCTACTAGATCGATCTCCGAGTACCTAAAAATAAATCCCACGATGGGGTCATCCACAACACTCAAAGAATAATATCGATCACATCACATAAATAATTACATACCAGTGTAATTACAAAGTAAGAATACTACCAATGTAATCTTACCGCCATAACCTTACTGACTCGTAGCAATCCATATCAATCAATCATTACCATAATCCACATTTCGCATTCTCAAATGACAAAATGAACTCAACTACAACCATCTGTACTGTATTCAATCGCACCAAGAATTCTCAAAACATCGTCATAACTCATAAGTGTGGAATAACCATCCGTGCTAAATCCTATCTCTTGGATCGCACAATCAGATACCAATCCTGATCAGAATCAATAATACACAATACATCCGTATATCAATGACAGCGAATCCCAAAACATCGACACAAAGTCCGAACGCTCATACGATCAATAACCATGATCCACCAATACATCAATCGAGAATATTATCAACATGATAAACTCCAATACGACCAACCAAAGGTCAAACCACAACCGAGAATATCATCAACATGATAAACTCCAAACAAGACCAACGAAGAACCACGATGACAGATATTCGAGAAAATAAAGTTCTCAAAACGACATACAAATCACATACAATGGATCTCAAAGAAACAAACCCGACTGTCGAACATACCCCTCGGGCAAATGAACAACCAGTCGCAAACCGTCGAACATACCCAATAATACATGGAGTATGAACGACCAATCATTATTACTCAAGATGGACGTCACAGTATGCCCGATCCGGAAATGTGTCCGTGCACAAGCCACCAATGGGTATCAATCGAATACAAGTGTGGTCTTATACCTAATCAGTCTCACAAAGTACGTCTTCGTGTGCACAGCTCAATGTGAAGGTAATGAACCTACACATGACTGTACGTGCCCGTCCTGAAAATCATACACATAATCGATCAGCGTGCAGATATGACTCCGGATATGTCACGATGCAACATGACAACGAAACTCAAGAAAACAAATATCTAATGAGGATCAAAAGACATACCAAAGTGAATGACACACAGATAAAGAAAGATCGACACGACCAACAATAACCAAAACAACCATCCTGGGGTCACCATCCCCAAAGAATGATCAACACGATCAATAATCTAAACACAACAGTCCTGGAATCATCATCCCTCAACAATCGATCAACACAACCATCAATACCAAACAATGACCCTGGGATCAACATCCTTCGACGAATAGTCAATATGAGTGTCATTATATGAAACCTTAACATACAACATATACAACAACATCATCATAATTATCCACATAACTGAACAATACTTAAATTACCTCAAAACCGAAGACAATATTCTTTCCATGAACAAACCACCATCCCGACAATTTACATTTATAATGTTATTGCTATATAAATTATAAATGAAATAAAATCAATACCATTCATTAAATATTATGAACTGAACACGTATAACTTGCCTTAAGTAGTCGAGTCTGTAAAATAAATCCGTTGAAGTCTCCGAGATTTGATTTCCACACCTAAATAATGTATTGATATTCCACTATCAATAGCAATATACTACGACATTCGATTTCCATGACCAACGACTATCCCAATTTTATAATTTTATTTTCCACTTTCTCAAAAATGACGATCCGGAATTTACCAATTACATTACTTGTAATATCCGGTTGTAATTCAGTAATTATCATTCAGTAATTATCATTCAGTAATTATCGTTCAGTAATTATCACTCAGTAATTTTTACTCATTAATAATCACTCATCATTCTTATTCAATCATCATATTCACCGTTCAGAGTATTGTATCGTGTATCAGTTGTTATTCGTCATTCTACCTGGTTGGAGAATCGGGCTGAGTATCTAATCATTCTCATCTTTGGAGTCCGTGTTTATTGAGTAGCGCACGCTACGCACTCTTCATTAATGCGCGCTAACTTAGTATGGGTAGCGCACGTCACTTCTCATCTTTAGCGCACGCTAGCGCGTTTCAGGCAGACAGTCCAGTGGGTACTGAACTACAGATAAGTTGTGGTAGCGCACGCTACGAGTGTTACGTAGCGCGTGCTAGTGAGTTGGATAGCACACGCTATGCAGTCAGTGTGGCGTGCGCTAAGACCGGTCAGGCAGAGTCCAGTGGGTACTGGACTGATTTCGGATTTATTCCTAGCGTACGCCATGAGTGGATTTAGCGTATGCTAATAGGGTAGTAGCACACGCTAATTATTGGACGTAGCGCGCGCTATCGAGATCGGATCGGAGAACAGGAGGTTCTGGACTTCAGTACTGGACATCAGATATTTAGCTAGTGCACGCTAACAATTGGAGTTAACGCACGCTATTGGGATAGAGTTACCGCACGCTACCAAGTTGCATCGTACGCTAACGGGTCAGCCAGAGTTCACTGGAATGTACGTATAACTCGTTAGCACACGCTAAATATCAGGTCATAGCGTGCGCTAATATAGAGCAGTATATATTGGACAGTTAGCCTGAGTTTCATCATTTTCTCACTTCTCTTCGTTTTTAAGCGATTTCGGGTGATTTCGGGCGATTTGGAGTGTTGTCTTCGAACTACTATCACCTATCATCATCTTCAAGTCTTTGAGTTGGATTAATCATCACTTCATCATCTCCAATACATCAAATCAAAGGTAATGATTTCTTGAATCTAGAATTTCGGATATTTGGGGTTTTCCTTCTGATTTCTTCGTATGAACTTCGATTGTTGTTGGAATATGTTAGATATGGATTATCTACCTTGGATAAATGTTTTCCCATATATTTTTTAGTGTATATTTCGGATTTCATGAATTTTTGAGGTTTGATTCAAGAACACCTTGGGGTTGACTTTGATGTTTTTAGGGGTTTTCGATTAGATGTTGTCGTTAACTCGAATTGTGGATTCCTATAGGATTATTGATATCATTGAAGTGTTTTGATGGTTTGAAATACTCATTTTGGTGTTGGTTTCGATATATTCGGGATTGGATATTTTCGAAGGTTGTGTGGTTTGCTACGTATTCGTTAGAATGCCGCAATGAGTTTGATTATCGTTGTATCGATTTTTGAGTTAGTCGTGTTTCATTGCTTGATACATGTATTGAACGGTTGTTGGTAATTATTGTTATTCAAGGTTGTTCGAGCGACCGACATCTCATTGTGGGACGTTTGTTCGAGGAAAGACATTCTTCCCCGGTTGAGAAGTTAATTCTTACTCGGTTAAAAGGATATTCATTCCTTTTGTTGTTGTTCATTCATAATCATAACTCATTCATCATTGTATTACTCGTATTGAGACTTGTAATTGTCGAGTAATCACTTCAGTCACGAGGAACGGCGGTTCCAACCATTTCATTGAACTATCATTCACTTCACTATTATTTTCATCTCGGTGAGTCATTCTTGACCTTGTCGGATTATTATTCATTGATATTCATTTTGGTCATTCTTGTTCATATGACCTTCTGGGTTCATATTGCGTGGCCGGGTGCGGATGTGTGGAATTTTTAGTCGGGCACGCGATGGTCATGTATTGGGATCGATACATTGGACTGTGCACACGGTAACGATTACCTCCGTGAGACTAATTAGGTACAAGGACGGGTGTGTCCGGTCATCCGTCTTGTACAATTGCACAGAACATTACAGGCGTACTATGATACTCCTCTTCAGCCTAATTCATAAATAAGGATATTTCATAACTAAAGATATATCATGATTGTGTATTTTCAACCCTTGAGGATTGTTGTTACGTATGGCGGCCCTTTGGGGGATTTTGTTTTCAGGTCACGGCAAGGCAAAGGCACGGGAAGAGCATGTTGACGGCGAGGAGTCCCAATGATACTAGTAGGGGGCCCCGATCTTTTCAGTCATTCATGTTGTTGTCATTTATTTTCCACTGTAGATTTTCATTTGAATACTCCGTTTCATTCAGTGTTGTGTATTTTATCTTCATATAAAATATACTAGTATTCGGTATTGTCCTGGTGTGTTGTACTTAAACTCCTCATCGGAGTAGTTGGTAATATAATGTGGTTTGGTACTACAATTATATTATTTAATTCATCAGTTTCATTCGCCTGGTGGATCCCAGTCGGGGATCCACGGAACTGTAATATCCGCCTAGTTTGAGGTGTTACAGAGTTGGTATCGGAGCGTGGTTTGAATACTACCTTCCGAGTTATGTCTCAATTGAAATCATCGTCATCGGACTAGTATCATTAGACTTTCCGATCGCGGCCGTTATGTACTGCACATTTTTGGGCATAGGCATGTGGACCAGATTATGACCGTAAGGAGTGGCCGGGTATGGCCGTAATGCCCTATTACGACCGCAATGCTTTGCCTGGCAACGGCCGTAATATGCCCGAGCATTTTGGGCAGCGGCCTGGGAGGTGCCAGTTACATCCGTAAGATGATGCCGATTACGGCCGTAAGGGCTGAGTTATGGCCGTAAGGTACTGCCTGTTACGGCCATAACATGCGCGGCTATATATAGCCGGGGGGACGGGCTTGTGCCATTTTTCTTCCTTTCCTCTCTTCCTCTCGTGACAGACGGATGGGTGAGATGGGAACTTTGATTCCTGGTCGATTTTACTCAATTCCAAGGTGTTTTGGCGGGCCTTTGTCGATTATATCAACATCTAATCCTTGTTTTTCGTCATATCGAGGTAATTTCTTGAAATCTCCGAGGGTAGACTTTCGGGATTTCCTTCTTGATTTTCGTTCGTCCGATTTGATGAATCGGTTCATGTTATTAAGTTCTATTAATCGTGTTCTATGGGTTGTATATCCATATTTTGAGTTTGTATAACTCGATTGGCGATTCGATTTTTCTTGGGAGTTATCGAATTGAATGTTTGATTAAATGTCCCAATGAGTCTCCCTTCGATAGTTTGGTGGGATTTCCGTTGCTTTTGGTCTTGATTCTCATTGTAATCGCATCTTTGTTGTTTTTGCCCAGAGGATTGTAGGTGCTCGAGGTTTTCCGGTTGAGCCGTGTTCGTCGGAGTGTTCGGTATCGGTTATCGAGGCAAGTATCTTGCTATACGATTTGTGTCTTGTGAATAGATACTTCATGTGGGTTTATGATGATTTGGTTTACCTTCGTGGATATGCTTCGTATGAATGGATTATGAATTGATTATTGTGAACGTTTGATGGTAGTGATGATATCCTTACTTGTTTAACGTTGTGGAATTGTGTTGGTTGTATTAATCACATTGGTTGTGTTGTGCGTGAATGTTCATGATTGAGTTATCGCGATAATTATAATTGTGTCGAATTGATGACATACCTGACTATGTATTGCGGTGTATTGTTGAATAGTTTGACACATTGGTAGCAATGTATGTTGTTCATGGTAACGTGTTGAGTTCATCAATATGTGATGTGAAGTGACAATGTGTGTGTTCCGGGCAGGGTCCAACGAGGCATCTGGAGTTCGGTAAATGATGTGTACGAGCAACGTGTGTGTTCCGGGTAGGGTCCGCCGAGGCCTCTGGAGTTCGGTACATGATGTGTACGAACAACATGCATGTTCCGGGTAGGGTCCATCGAGGCCTCTGGAGTTCGGTAGATGATGTGTACGAATAATGTGTGTGTTTCGGGTAGGGCGCCCGTCGAGGCCTGTGGAGTTCGGTACATGATGTGTACGAACAATGATCGTGTAACTGTGATTGATTGGATAAAGTTTTGAAGTTGAGTCTCGGACTCATGATGATATCTTAGTTAACGTTTTTTGAAACGGGAACCGGGCTGAGGCCCTAACGATTTTGAAAAGTTTTGTAAATTGGGACTCGAGGTCCAAAAGAATTTCTACTTTAAAAATCCACGAGATGTTGAGTTTCTTTTCAAATACTTCTATGCTTGAGTTCGGAATTCTAAAACTTCTCGAGAATATTTTGATAGTCGATTGTCGTATCTAATTCGTAGTTCCTATTTGCTTGTTACATTTTGTATTGTACTATACTTGCACTAGCAAAATAGTGGAATTTTGCTAACCCCCGAGTAACCGGGGGTGGATGTCTGTTTTGTGTCTAGGTGCATGCAGGTTCGGGGAGCAGTCACAGGATCGGTATAGGAAGTGACGAGCTACGATATTGATCAAGAGTTGAGAGTTAAGTTGAGTTGTGTTGTATCGTAAGAGTTGTAATCCGTCTTCCGCTATTTTGTATCTTTACCCCTGCGTGGATATTCATTGTAAAGATCGAATTTTTCTTGTGTCAGTCGAGCGACCTCATCGGTCAGTGTAGTTGTTTATATTTGACCTTAACGGTCCATATCATCATATTGTTTGCCCTCGGCCGGGCAAACACTTAGTCGTTTTGTGTTGTTTAGCCTAGTAGATCCTCGTGGGAAGGATTTGTGACGTGTAATATTCCCATATGGTTTTGGGGGTGTTACATTTATGGTATCAGAGCTTAGGTTGTAGAAACCTAGGCTGTCGAGTTGAGTTGAGTTGTGATTTGACAAGTAGTGTGTTGTCGTGTCATTCGAGTTGTCGGTTGACAAGTTGAGTTGTGCGTAGTCACAACATGTCAGATGTGTTGTCGGATGAGATTAGTATCATGTGCGACCGTCATCTCCGTGCGGACTGTGGACAGAAGTCTCCTCTTATATGCGTAGTATATGTGTTTCATGATTTCATTTATGTGCGATATTTGTGGTGCATAACTTTGTTTGCTAGGTGTTGTGTAATGGAGTTTGTATTCGATACTTGTGATACACTGTATGTGCATAAAACTGGAAGTATTGATGATTGACTTTGAACCACCGCGTGGGGTGGTATGATGTGAAAGCTATGAACCTTGATGTGATTCATAAAAGGTATCGACGGTAGAGTTTGTGAGAAACTCTAACGGATGGTTTTGTTGTATGTTTAAACTTGATGCTCACGAGATGTATTTGATTGAGTTGGTTATTTTGTTGCCGTTTGGGCATGTGGTTCTAAATTCGGTTATTTTTAGATAGTTGTAATTATGCCCGGCGCGGGTAGGTTTGAAAACGTTTTTCTGAAAGATTTTATGGGCTTCAGTATTTTTGTGGAAATCGATTTTTGAAAGTATTTTGATGGTGTGGTTAAACAACGGTTTGTATGGATTATGAAATCGGTTGAATTTTGACAAGTTGGACATGTATTTTCAAATGACACCACCAGACGGTACTTGAAAGATGTGTTTTAAAGTATTTCGGACATTGTAAAATATTACGGTCATTTTTGGATATGTTGAAAGGAATTTTGGAAAAATTTTGATTTGCAAAACAACTTTTATTTTCGGAATTAAAAACATTCAATGTGTTTATGTGTAGAGGTCTAGTCGTTGCAAAAATTTTGTTATGTGGTTATGCTCGTCGGGGAATTTTCAGTGTTTCTAATGTCGGGATACGTTATTAGAAGTTGATCCTTAACCTTCGGAGCGTTTGAGGCTGCTCAGCTAATTCTACTGTCTTAGAGCTCGTTGTTACGGCCGTAAGAAGTTAGTATTACAGCCGTAAGCTCCTAGTTGTTATGGCCGTAAACTTCATGTTGTTACGGCCATAAGCTTTTGACTAACTCGGTAGTAATCCTATTGTTACAGTTGTATCTGTACCCTTCTACTGATCATTTGATTTCTGTTGATATATTCGTATGGTCCTCCGGTGAAGACTGTGAACTTTAACTATTGTATCGGTAATGTCGCACTCGGTTGGTTATCCTTTTATGGGTATCATTGACGTGCTGTTGATTGTTGCCATTCTTGCTAGAAAATTTTGGCTGTACACTTAGGTAGTGTGACTGCAAAGCCAATTTAATTGTATTATTCTATGACGTTATCCTGAAGTGTCAGTTGATATGTGGAAATGATTAGTGTGAGTACAAGAGGTTTTCCACCCAGAAATGGTTTTGCGAAACCTCTAGGGGTCGATGCCGAGGGGCATGGCCGCGGATTATCATGTGCGTTTTTATTCGTGATGGTTGGCGTGGTAACATGTGGTTACCCTGTATGTCATTAATGGTGATAAAGATATATATTGATAAGGTCATTTTGATGATATCGTTTATCGAGTAGATTGACGTTTCAAATTGTTGTTTTGCAAATGATTTCAAAACAAAACAGCTATGATAATGGGTTCGTGATTCTGATTAAACAACCGAGGTATTAAAAGTATTTTTTTCAAAAAAAATCATTTCAGCAAAATCTTTCAAACTCGTGAATTTTAAAATATTATCTTTTGAACAAATACCTCGAAAAATTTTATTTTGAAAGAATGTTACAAGTGTTTGATCCCAATGATATGTATGTGGTTTTGACCGTGTTTGTTTTGGAAAAAGTCATACATTTCTATTGATGTAGCCATTTGGATTATTTATGAGATTAAGTTCTATTGTTGCAGTGTTAGTTCGTGTATTCGTGTACTGACTCGAAGTGAATATTTTATTGTGCTGCTATTTGTTGTCCTATGTTGAATGTGTGATGTTTGTGTTGGTGTTCTGAAGGGTGGTCCGTTTAGTATGCCGAGAGGCCAAGGACGTGGTCGTGGTAGTGGTCGTAATCAGGAGCATGAGAGGCCGACTCGCTCGTTGTCGAGTGCCAATCAGCTCAGTACAGATGATCGAGATGACCAGTTGTAACACCCCAAAACCGACCGGGAATATTACAGCTCCGTGGGCCCCACAATGGAACCCACAAGGCTAAAATTATTTTCGCAAACGTTTAAAAATGCCCAAAGGCCGATGACGGTAATGTTTTAAATACTCAAAAATATTTTTAAGAACGTTGTTCCCAATTACCGTCAGAAATACCGTTTGAAAGCACAAGGCAAAGACGCCAAAAGGGCATTTACAAAGTAAACGCGAGTTGGAAAAATACTGAAAGCCATTATAAAATTATACACGCATCGAATAGAGACATAATTAAATACATTTGCAGTGGAATTATAAAAACCAGAAAGAACACTCGAATCCCAATAACCACGCCATAACCAGTATCACCGGAAAGCTCATCCCTTCACGACCGCTACTAGCTCGAACTCTGAGTACCTAAAAGATAAAGCCCACGGCGAGGTCAGCCATAATACTCAACAATGATAACGATCACATCACAAAAACAATTACATATCAATATAATTTACAGAATAAGAACATTCCCCTACGTAATATTACCGAAGTAACCTTACCAACCCATCACAATCCATATCGAAACAATCCTCACCATAATTCACATCTCGCGTCCTTAAGTGACGAATGAATTCAAAAGTAACCATCTGTACTGTATCCGAAACGATACCAAGATTGTCACACATAAATATATCTCCAATATGGAATAATTTGGCCAAGTCCGATTCCGTCCGCTGGATCGCACAATCGGATCCCAATCCTGACAAAGCCGATATCACTTGGCAGATCTGTAAACCAACTGCCCCGAGACAATAGCAAGTCCCGGATATCAATACAAGCATGAATGCTTACACAATCAATAATGATAAACAACTAGTGCATCAAAACGAGAATATAAATGACATGATAACTCCACACAAGATCGACAAAGTATCACCCATGAACGAGAATACCATGATGTGGTGACTCCAACAAGATCAATGAAGTACTAACAACTGGGAATACCAACAATACGGTAAACCCCAATAAGATCAATGAAGGATCGACAAGCGAGAGTACCAACGCTATGATAAACTCCAATAAGATCAATAAAGGATCAACAACCGAGAATATTAATGACACGATAAATTCCAACAAGATCAGTGAAGGATCGACAACCGAGAATACCAACGGTACGATAAACTCCAATAAGATCAATAAAGGATCAATTACCGAGGATACCAACGGTATGATAAAAGATCAATAAATGATCAACAACCGAGAATACCAATGGTACGATAAACTCCAATAAGATTAATAAAGGATTAACAACCGAGAATACCAACGGTACGATAAAATCCAATAATATTAATACAGGATTAACAATCGAGAATACCAACGACGCGGTAAACTCCAAAACAGAATCAAGGATCAATAACGAATGAGATTACCAATGATAGGGTGAACTCCAAACGATATTAATAAAGGGTCGATGACAAGCGAGTTGTCCATCAATATGGTAACTCCAAATGAGATTAATAAAGGGTCAACAGGGACAGATACACGAGAGAATAAAATCGTCAACCATATATAGATCATATATACGGGATTTCAAAGACAACCCGACTATCGAACAGATCTGATTATACATGGACTGTGAACGACCAATCAATAAGACTCAAGATAGACGTCACGATATGCCCGATCCAGACATGTGTCCGTGTACAAGACAACCACGGGTATTGATTAGATACACTTCTGGTCTTGTACCTAATCTGCCTCACGAAGTATGTCTCGTGTGCACGGTTCAATATGAGGTCAAAACCAACATGTGCTATACGTGCCCGCCCCGAAAATCCTACGCATAATCGATCAGAATGTATATGACTCCAGAAATGCCACGATACAACATGACAAAAAATCTCGAAGAAATGCATATCCAACAAGGATTAGAAGACTTTCCACGATAGTAACAGTAACTCGATCATGAAAGACCAACACGACCACAACGTTGTATTTCGGCAGACAAGAGTCTACAGCATGCTCAACAATGCATATGATAATAGCACATAAACTCCCAAGGCAGCAGCCAAGGGTCACAGAAGCATCTACTCAGGAATACTCCGGACAATATCACATAAACTCCCAAGGCAGCAGCCAAGGGTCACGGAAGCATCTATTAAGGAATACTCCGTACATAGGTGCCATTTAGGTCTAATCCCCTAACACATCGTCCCAATAGATTGCAGCTCAAAGAAAGAGCACATCACAAAATGTAACAAACAATGATGCACACTCACCACATGAAATATCAACACACAAATGCAATAATGCAACAGGATGATTATCATAATCTAGCAATATTAATTTACCTCAAGTTGGAGACGCTAACCTTTCCACGACCAACATCCCTCAAGGAATACACAGTTATCCGAATAATCCAAAATAAGGCACAGTCCATAACTAATACTAAACCACCACCTCGAGTTCAATGTCGGCATGATAACTAGCCTTGATATTTAATCTCTCACACAATAGACCAAATATAATTCACGTCTCCGTTTCCACTAGACATCTTTAAAATCATATACATTATGATTTATCTTAATCTAAGCATAATATAAATACCATCATCCCGACAATTCATATTCCATGATACCATTTCTATATGAATCATAAATGAAATGAAAACGAAATTATTTATTAAATATTATGAACTGAGCAAGCATAACTTGCCTCGATACCGATACGATGAAGTTGTGAACAATCCCGTCATCTTCATCTACAAGCTCCGCAGCCCCGACCAAGGGGATTAATGCGTCCTCCAATTCCAATTGCAGCACAACGGTTAATCACCAACGATCACTTAACGCAACCTAGTGCAATGATCAATTAACAATATGTTCAATAACAATCAACAACCGATTTAACCGACCAATCAACTTAGCGGTTCCACACTATCTGAATAAATACATATCCAAACAATCTACGTCAATCAATCATGAATCCATCACCATACTACGATTCCATATACCGATGATCATATCAACGACCAATTCATCTCGATATTAAGTATTTCATAACATACTCGATTCCAACTATGTACGGATCCAATGTTCTTATGCCCAACAAATCTGAATTCATACCTTCAATTCAATCTCATAATCCGGTGATCTCAATAACAGTTGATTCGAGCATGAAGCAAGTTTAATCAATGTATTCAATTCCGAATTCAAACTTAAATTAAACGTGATATGATCATTCGACTCATATGAACATATATCCTCAAGGAAAGATAATGTTCTTGTCAAATTCATAATCACGATTTGTATATCATCAAGACCATACGGAAGATCAAATCACCATTCACATAACTTGTCCCTTAACATCCATAATCATCATCACTTGTTCTAAATATCAACATTCCATGTTCATATCTAAAACTTAAACATTTGAAACATATACTCATCATAATCATCATCTTCTTCAATATACACCTCATATATCATCAAGAAGTATAACCATAATACCATAACCATCATCATACGAGGAAGACATCAACAACAACAAAATCCGAAATAGAACAGAGGGATTATCCAACATACCTCTTGAAGATGAATAATACCACCAAACACTTCAAGAATCATTAACATCTTCATATCCAAGCCTGAAATCCATGCTCCCAAGCTCATAACCAAGTTAAAAGTGTCTAGAACACACTTAGAAGTGAAGAAGGACGGATATGGAGAGGAACATCTCATTGGTTCGTGAGGAAATGAAAGTCCACACTTCATTTTATAAACTGCATTGTTCATTACATACGTTATCACTCAACATTAACATACGTAATGCTCTCTAGCGTACGCTACACATCCAACATAGCGTATGTAACATAATTCCAGAACTCACTGACCTGTTTCGTTCACTTGCTTACATATGTAATCCTTTCTCCGTAGCATACGTAATATAGTCGTTGAATTGCTATAGTAACTTACCCTCTTAACGTACGTAATACACCCTGCATAGCGTACATAATGCTCGAGGTTGACTCTCCTGTCTACATCCGCGCCGAAAGCTGCCGACACCGGGCCCCACCTGCCGACCACATCTCGGTCCTGTCCGATTCCCTTTGTTACGTACGTAATCCCTTAGGCATAACGTATGTAAAACATGTAATTTAACGTATGTAAGTCCTTAAAGCTAGCGTACGTAATGGCCTTCTATACTTGGCCAAAATCCAACTGTTCCTGTCCGTCTCGACATACTGGTTAAATGTACGCACATACTGAATACATATGCTCGTCCCAATATCATTCTCATACGATACTTTTGATGCACGATACCTCGAACAGAACTATCGAATAAGTACAACAATTGTACAAATACAATATATCCGACATCCAAAAACACATCGAGTATGTAATATCCTAGAATTAAAATAACCTCGATAGACATATCGGCATTACTGTCACAGTTACAAAAATTGTCCGCCCATACTGTGTCGGTCCCACTCTATACAGTACAACTCAGATAAAATAATGCGAAAAATCGTAGCGAAATTCTAGGATATTATATATCTTCCCACTTAAATAAGTTTTGTCCTCGAAACTTAAAATCCTGTCATTCATATCTCAATCCCGAAATATCTCAAAATCATGACACCATGCTCAAATAATCATCATCAAAACTGAATAAATGAAAGAACATACTTACAGGTCCGTGAAGTCGATGATCTCATGTGATACTAGCATACGACTCCCATACAAGGTCTCAACACAATAACAACACATCAGCATCGCAAATATGGCAATTTGAAAATATTTCAAAAATTTTGGATTCTCCAGAAATCAGTTTGACTCGAAAGTCGGAAAATTATTTTCAAAAGTCACGCTACTACCACACTGGTAGATCCACATAACACACATGCCTGGGTTTTATGAAACCGAAGCTCCGATACTATCTTCTGTAACACCCCAAAACCGACCGGAATATTACAGCACCGTGGGCCCCACAATGGAACCCACAAGGCGAAAATCTTCGCAAACATTTAAAAATGCCCAAAGGCCGATGACGGTATTGTTTTAAATACTCAAATATTTTTAAGAACATTGTTCCCAATTACCGTCAGAAAATACTGTTTGAAAGCACAAGGCAAAGACGCCAAAAGGGCATTTACAAAGTAAACGCGAGTTGGAAAAATACTGAAAGCCATTATAAAATTACACACGCAGCGAATAGAGACACAATTAAATACATTTGCAGCGGAATTATAAAGACCAGAAAGAACACTCGAATCCCAATAACCATGCCATATCCAGTATCACCGGAAAGCTCATCCCTTCACGACCGCTACTAGCTCGAACTCCGAGTACCTAAAAGATAAAGCCCACGACGAGGTCAGCCATAATACTCAACAATGATAATGATCACATTACAAAAACAATTACATATCAATGTAATTTACAGAGTAAGAACATTCCCCTATGTAATCTTACCGAAGTAACCTTACCAACCCATCACAATCCATATCGAATCAATCCTTACCATAATTCACATCTCGCGTCGTTATGTGACGAATGAATTCAAAAGTAACCATCTGTACTGTATCCGAAATGATACCAAGATTCTCAAACATAAACATATCTCCAATATGGAATAGGCCAAGTCCGATTCTGTCTGCTGGATCGCACAATCGGATCCCAATCCTGACAAAGCCAATATCACACGGCACATCTGTAAACCAACTGCCCCGAGACAATGGCAAGTCCTGGATATCAATACAAGCATGAATGCTCACACAATCAATAATGATAAACAACTAATGCATCAAAACGAGAATAACAATGACATGATAACTCCACACAAGATCGACAAAGTATCACCCTTGAACGAGAATACCATGATGTGGTGACTGCACCAAGATCAATGAAGTACTAACAACTGGGAATACCAACAATACGGTAAACCCCAACAAGATCAATGAAGGATCAACAACCGAGAATACCAATGGTATGATAAACTCTAATAAGATCAATAAAGGATTAACAACCGAGAATACCAACGACACGGTGAATTCCAACAAGATCAATGAAGGATCGACAACCGATAATACCAACGGTACGATAAACTCCAATAAGATCAATAAAGGATTAATAACCGAGAATACCAATAGTACGATAAACTCCAATAAGATCAATAAATGATCAACAACCGAGAATACCAATGGTACTATAAACTCCAATAAGATTAATAAAGGATTAAAAACTGAGAATACCAACGGAATGATAAATTTCAATAAGATTAATAAAGGATTAACAACCAAGAATACCAACAACGCGGTAAACTCCAAAACAGAGTCAAGGATCAATAACGAACGAGATTACCAATGATAGGGTGAACTCCAAACGAGATTAATAAAGGATCGATGACAAGCGAGTTCACCATCGATATGATAACTCCAAATGAGATTAATTAAGGGTCAACAGGGACCGATACACGATAGAATAAAATCGGCAACCATATACAAATCATATATACGGGATTTCAAAGACAGCCCGACTATCGAACAGATCCGATTATACATGGACTGCGAACGACCAATCAATAAGACTCAAGATGGACGTCATAATATTCCCGATCTGAACATGTGTCCGTGTACAAGCCAACCACGGGTATTGATCAGATACACGTATGGTCTCGTACCTAATCAGCCTCAAGAAGTACGTCTCGTGTGCACGGTTCAATATGAGGTCAAAACCAACATGTGCTACACGTGCCCGCCCCGAAAATCCTACACATGAACGATCAGAACGTATCTGACTCCAGACATGCCACGATATAACATGACAACAAATCTCGAAAAAACACATATCCAACTAGGATCAGAAGACTTTCCAAGAGAGAAACAATAACTCGATCATGAAAGACCGACACGACCACAACGTCATATTCCGGCAGACAACAGTCCACAACATGCTCAACAGTGCATATGATAATAGCACATAAACTCCCAAGGCAGCAGCCAAGGGTCATGGAAGTATCTACTCAGGAATACTCCGGACAATATCACATAAACTCCCAAGGCAGCAGCCAAGGGTCACAGAAGCATCTACTTAGGAATACTCCAGACATAGGTGCCATTTAGGTCTTATCCCCTAACACATCATCCCAACAGATTACAGCTCAAAGAAACAGCACATCAGAAAATGTAACAAATAATGATGCACACTCACCACATGAAATATTAACACGCACATGCAATAATGCAACAGGATAATTATCATAATCTAGCAATATTAATTTACCTCAAGCTGGAGATGCTAACCTTTCCACGACCAACATCCCTGAACGAATACACAGTTATCCGAATAATCCAAAATGAAGCACAGTCCATAACTAATACCAAACCACCACTTCGAGTTCAATGTCGGCATGATAACTAGCCTTGATATTTAATCTCTCACGCAATAGACCAAATATAATTCACATCTCCATTTCCACTAGACATCTTTAAAATCATATACATTATGATTTATCTTAATCCAAGCATAATATACATACCATCATCCCGACAATTCATATTCCATGATACCATTGCTATGAATCATAAATGAAATGAAAACGAAATCATTTATTAAATATTATGAACTGAGCAAGCATAACTTTCCTTGATACCGATACGATGAAGTTGTGACCAATCCCGTCGTCTTCATCTACAAGCTCCGTAGCCCCGACCAAGGTGATTCATACGTCCTCCAATTCCAGTCGCAGCACAACGGTTAATCATCAACGATCACTTAACGCAACCTAGTGCAATGATCAATTAACAATATGTTCAATAACAATAAACAACTGATATAACCGACCAATCAACTTAACGGTTCCACACTATCTCGAATAAATACATATCCAAACAACCTACATCGATCAATCACGAATACATAACCATACTATGATTCCATATACCGATGATCATATCAACGACCAATTCATCTCGATATTAAGGATTTCATATCATACTCGATTCCAACTATGTACGGATCAAATGTTCTTATGCCCAACAAATCTGAAATCATACCTTCAATTCAATCTCATAATCCAGTGATCTCAATAACAGTTGATTCGAGCACAAAGCAAGTTTAATCAATGTATTCAATTCCGAATTCTAACTTAAATTCAACTTGATATGATTATCTCTTGTTTATATATATATATATATATATATATATATATATATATATCAATCTCATGCCAAACTACACTTAGGATCATTCGACTCATATGAACATATATCCTCAAGGAAAGATAATGTTCTTGTCAAATTCATAATCACGATTTGTATGTCATCAAGACCATACGGAAGATCAAATCACCATTCACATAACTTGTCCCATAACATCCATAATCATCATCACATGTTCTAAATATCAACATTCCATGTTCATATCTAAAACTTAAACACTTGAAACATATACTCATCATAATCATCATCTTCTTCAATATACACCTCATATATCATCAAGAAGTATAACCATAATACCATAACCATCATCATACGAGGAAGACATTAACAACAACAAAATCCGAAATAGAAGAGAGGGATTATCCAACATACCTCTTGAAGATGAATAATACCATCAAACACTTCAAGAATCATTAACATCTTCATATCCAAGCCTCAAATCCATGCTCCCAAGCTCATAACCAAGTTAAAAGTGTCTAGAACACACTTAGAAGTGAAGAAGGATGGATATAGAGATGAACATCTATTTGGTTCGGGAGGTAATGAAAGTCTACATTTCATTTTATAAACTGCATTGTTCATTACATACGTTATCACTCAACATTAACATACGTAATGCTCTCTAGCGTACGCTACACATCCAACATAGCATATGTAACATAATTCCAGAACTCACTGACCTGTTTCGTTCACTTGCTTACATATGTAATCCTTTCTCCGTAGCGTACGTAATATAGCCGTTGACTTGCTACAGTAACTTACCCTCTTAACGTACGTAATACACCGTGCATAGCGTACGTAATGCTCAAGGTTGACTCGCCTATCCACATCCGCGCCGAAAGCTACCGACACCGCGCCCCACCTGCCGACCACAGCTCGGTCCTGTCTGATTCCCTTTGTTACGTACATAATCCCTTAGGCATAACGTATGTAAAACATGTAATTTAACGTACGTAAGTCCTTAAAGCTAGCGTACGTAATGGCCTTCTATACTTGGCCAAAATCCAACTGTTCCTGTCTGGATCGACATACTGGATACGTATACACACATACTGAATACATATGCTAGTCCCAATATCATTCTCATACGATACTTCTGATGCACGATACCTCGAATACAACTATCGACCAAGTACGACAATTGTACAAATACAATATATACGACCTCCAAAAACACATCGAGCATGTAATATCCTAGAATTAAAATAACCTCGATAGACATACCGGCACGACTGTCACAGTTCCCAAAATTATCCACCCATACTGTGTCGGTCCCACTCTGTACAGTACAACTAAGATAAAATAATGCGAAAAATCATAGCGAAATTCTAGGATATTACACCAGTCGTGTGATCAGGGGCAATCAGCCAGAGATAATGTTGACATTGGAGCCGCCACCATCCTTCGTCAGGTGGTTGATCAGTTGGCGCATATGAATCAGACCGTACACCGAGATGGGATCCCAGATGAGGATAATGGAGCTAGTAAGTGGTTACGAGATATGATGAGAATGCACTCGCCCCATTTTGTAGGTTCTTCGGACTCGTTAGGTTGGGAGAATTGGATCTTATAGTTGGACAGAACATTTGATGCTGTAGCTTGTCCCGATGAAACCAGAGTACCTATTACTCAATACCTCTTCGACAAGGAAGCTGCAGACTGGTGGAAGGCCGTAACGCCTAGTGATCGTACAACTACTTGTGCTGAATTCAAGTCTGCTATGGAGGCCGAGTATTGTTCACCGCCTGTTAAAGAGCGTAGGATTGTCGAGTTTTTCTCGGCTACACCTCAAGATGTGTCGATATCTTAGGCAATAGTGGATTATCATTAGCAGCTGTGTTATGTTCGGGATCAAGCGAAAAGTGAGGCAGATAAAGTTCGTTATTTCGATATACGTATGAAACCTCATGTTTGGCAGTGTATGGCCCGTTTTATGTGTATAACATTGAAGGATTATCAGGATTTGAAATGGTTGTATTATCTACCGAGTCGGTATCTGTAGCAAAGAAACAGAAGATTGCTGATGACGCCTCGGGAGGTAAGGGAATTGGTATTCCTAAACCTCAACCCTCGTATCAGTTGAGTATGGGACCTTCTCGGTTGACTGGAGAATCTAAAAGACCCAACCCGGTGTCTTTGAGTTCTGGTGGTGCTCCAAGGTGTTTCAATTGGAATGTTCTGGTCCATGAACGTGCGCATTGTAAGAAACCGCCAGTGACTTGTTATAATTGTGGACGCAAGGGGATCGAGTTCAGTACTATGAGATTGTTGCTAAGAGGGTAGGGAACCGAAGTTCCATTCCTACTTCTGGAGGGCCCAGTGATGTCCAGTGATAGTATTTTGTGCTCGTATTACGAATTGTTTCTCGGAACGTATTACGAATAAGTTCCATGTGGGTTATTGAACCTATGAAGACACGTGATAGTAGACCACGGGGTCATGGATTTGGAATTTTTATATGTGTTGTTGTGTTTTGTTTTGTAGCACTGTGATGACCTTGTTTTAAGTTTCAGGACGAAACTTATTTTTAAAGGGTAGAATGTAATACCCGAGATTTTTATTCCGGTTGCCTTGAACTATTTGTCAATTGATGTCGGTTATTTCGTTTTGTTATGATTATGTGGAATTTGTTTTTCTGTCATGAACGGTATCATATATTCTATTGTAGTGTTCGTCGAGTGAGACGTGTTTTTGCATGCGTTTATTTGATTAAATGCGTGCATGTGGTGTGGTATGTTATGTTTCGTAATTTGCTCGTTATTATTTTGAATCACAACTGGTGTGTTAGTGTGATCCAGCATTGTCGAACGTCTAACCGGACTGTCGAAATGGCCGAATATCGACCGTAAGGCCTGGCCGAGTTACGACCGTAAGGCACGGTTGGTTATGGCCATAAGGCACTGTCGGTTACGGCCGTAAGGCATATTCGATTACAACCGCAATGCATGGCCGAGTTACAGCCGCAAGGCATGGCCTAGTTACGGCCGTAATGCCTTACCGGTCACGGCCCTTATGTACCGCACATTTTTGGGCAGTAGGCTTGTGGACCAGATTGTGGCCGTAAGGAGTGGCTGGGTACGGCCGTAATGCCCTGTTACGACCGCAATGCTTTGCCTGGTAAAGGCCGTAATATGCCCGAGTGTTTTAGGCAGTGGCCTGGGAGGTGCCGTTACATCCGCAAGATGATGCTGATTACGGCCGTAACATGCGCGGCTATATATAGCCAGGGTGATGGGTTTGTGCCATTTTTCTTCCTTTCCTCTCTTCCTCTCATGGCTGACAGACGGGTGAGATGGAAACTTTGATTCCTCGTTGATTCTACTCGATTATATCAACATCTAATCCTTGATCTTCATCGGATCGAGGTAATTTCTTGAAATCTCCTAGGGTTGACTTTCGGGATTTCCTTCTTAATTTTCGTTGTTCGTTTAATTTGATGAATTGATTGATGTTATTGAGTTCTATTAATCGTGTTCTATGGGTTGTATATCCATATTTCGAGTTTTTTTAACTCGATTGGCGATTCGAGTGTCCTTGTGAGTTATCGAACATTGAATGTTCGATTTAATGTCCCAATGAGTTTCCCTTCGATAGTTTGGTGGGATTTTCATTGTTTTTGGTCTTGATTCTTGTTGTAATCGTATCTTCGTTGTTTTTACCTGGAGGATTGTAGGTGTTCGAAGTTTTTCAATTGAGCCGTGTTCGTCAGAGTGTTCGGTATTGATTATCGAGGCAAGTATCTTGCTAAACGATTTGTGTCTTGTGAATAGATAATTCGTGTGGGTTTATGATGATTTACCTTCGTGGATATGCTTCATATGAATGGGTTATGAATTGATTATTGTTAACGTTTGATGGTAGTGATGATATCTTTACTTGTTTAACGTTGTGGAATTGTGTTGATTGTGTTAATCACATTGGTTGTGTTGTGCGTGAATGTTCATGATTGAGTTATCGTAATAATTATGATAATTCTGCCGGTTTGATGACATACCTGAATATGTATTGCGGTGTATTGTTGAACGGTTTGACATATTGGTAACAATGTATGTTGTTCGTGGTAATGTGTTGAGTTCATCAATTTGTGATGTGAAGTGACAATGTGTGTGTTCCGGGTAGGGTCCGACGAGGCCACTGGAGTTCAGTACATGATGTGTACGAGCAACGTGTGTGTTCCGAGTAGGGTCCTACGAGGCCTCTGGAGTTCGGTACATGATGTGTACGAGCAACGTGTGTATTCCGGGTAGGGTACACTGTAATATCCTAGAATTTCGCTACGATTTTTCGCATTATTTTATCTGAGTTGCACTGTACAGAGTGGGACCGACACAGTATGGGTAGATAATTTTGGGAACTGTGACAGTCGTGCCAGTATGTCTATCGAGGTTATTTTAATTCTAGGATATTACATGCTTGATGTGTTTTTTTTGATGTCGGATATACTGTATGAGTATTTGTACAATTGCCATACTTGGTCGACAGTTGTGTTTAAGGATATCGTGCATCAAATGTATCATATGAGAATGTTATCGGAACGAGTATAGGTATTTAGTATGTCGTGTGTACGTATTCAGTATATTGAGACGACAGACCTGAGCAAAAATGGCTAAGTATGAAAGCCATTACGTACGTTAATTGATGAAGCTTACGTACGTAACTAAACAATCTTAACGTACGTTAAGTTGGGTACATAACGTACATTAAGAAGTGAATCGGACAGGATCTAGCCGTGGTCGGCAAGTGGGCCGGGTGTCGGTAGCTTTCGCCGCGGATGTGGATAGGCGAGTCAACCTCGAGCCTTACGTACGTTAAGGATGCAACATTACGTATGTTAAGAAGGTGTGTTACTGTAGCAAGCCAACGTACATATTACTTACGTTAAGGAGAATATGTTACGCACATAAGGACGTGAACGAAATGAGTCAGGAGCCTCTGGACTGTCGTTACGTATGCTACCAGAGTCAGATAGCGTACGTAAAGGATGGTTACGTACGTTAAATTTGGCATGTTACGTACGTAACGAGCTAGAAGTTTATAAAAGTGGACTCCTGTCATTTCATTTTTCTTTGGAGTTTCATTTTGTTTTTCGACCTTTGACACCCACAGATGGATTCTTGGTCCTTCTAAGGCGATTATGAGCTTAAGGACTTGGATTTGGAGCTTGCGAAGAAGAGATATTGATGATTCTTCAAGTGTTTGATGGTATTATTCATCTTCAATGTAATATCCGGTATTTCTACTACTGTTGTTTGATAATTATTTTATCCGAGTTATATTGTACAGCATGGAATATGTACAGTATGGATAAAATAAATAAAGGACTGAGATGTCGGTATCGGTATAATTGTCGTATCTGGTCGACAGTTGCATTGAGGATATCGTGTATCAGGTTATCGTACTTTCGATATAGGCTATATCGTATAAGAATGTTATTGGATCCAGTATATGTATTCAGTATGTGTGTATGTGTTTTCGGTATGTCGAGACAGGCGGTAACAGATGAAATTGGCTAAGTATAGCATATTTAGCGTACGCTAATGTTGAAGACTTACGTACGCTAAATCACAAGAGTTACGTATGTTATGGCCGAGACATTACGTACGTAATAAGAGGAATCGGACAATTGGGCCCGGTGTCGGCGGCTTTCGGCGCGGATGTGAACAGGTGAGTCAACGGATGAAGTTACGTACGTTATACAGGGTGTATTACGTACGTAATACGAGTATAATACTGTAGCAAGTCAACGTACGTATTACGTACGCAACGGAATAAGTGTTACGTACGTTACGGGGCGGCTGGCCGAGTCATGGCCGAGAGGACCTGTAGTGGCCGAGCATGGTCGGCAGTGACTCGCATGGATGGCCGATTGCGGTCGGCAGTGACTCGCAGGGATGGCTAGGACTGGACGATTACGTACGTAAGGCAGTGGCCGGTTACGGCCGTAAGGGCCAGTTACGTACGTAATTCAGGTCGGTTACGTACGTAAGGGTGCCGAACAGACTGGGCAGTGAGCAGGCCATGGCCGGTTATGTACGTAAGGCAGTGGCCGGTTACGTACGTAAGGTACCGGCAGGTCTCGGCCTATATAAGGCCTGGACCGAGTCATCCTTGTCATTTTTCATTTTTCTTCGTTCCTCTCGCGATTTCTTCAGTAAAGTTGATGGATTTGAGTAAGAACATCATGTAGCAACATGTTTTGGAAGTTGGAATCATGGATTAACATCATCTTCCACCCGAATCGAAGGTAAGAACACTTAAACACTTGGTTTTGGATATTTTTGGAGTTTCTTGATGATTTGGCCGAATTGATTCGTTTTAACTCAGATTATTGATGGAACCTTGTTGTATTCTTGAGATTATACATTATCCTTGAAGTTTTGTGGAACAAATTCGAGTATTTCTTCGTTAAAATGATTGAATTGGATTATGCCTTCAAAGTGTTCGATGAAATGCCTCAATGAGTAGAACTTGGGAAATTCTACACGTTTTCGTATGAATGGTGATGGAATTGATAGTGTTATGATTATTCTTGGTAATTATGGGAATTTTGTTAAGGGAAGATAATGAATTGATGATCAAATACCTTGATTATGTTGTTATGATTATGAAATCGTAGTAATCTCGATGTTCTTGATAGTTTGTTGTAATCCATGATGTTATGAGAAGTATATATGTTTAAGAACATGATTACATACACCTTGAATTGTGAATAAGGATTTTTTAGATGTCAGAACACATCGGATTATGCCGTTTGGGGACTTTGAATGTGATTTCAGAATAAGTTGTGGAACTCTTGGAATATGATTATCTATAATTAATCGGATTGTCCGGATTGATGATGATAATCGGTAATTGGTTTTATTACGAATATACAAGGAGGAAACTTGTAAGTATTTAAGATTGAATGTGGAATCGTAGTGTTGTCTTGAATTCGTGTTTGATTGGTTTGAGTTGTATTGTTCGGTTTTGTGTATGATCGAGGTATTGTTGAACCATTGAGTTTGATTTGTTGGCTATGTCGGTTATTGATTGTTATCGGATTGTATGTTAATCGATTATTTCAATAGGTTGAGATTATTGATCGGTGAGTATAACCGTATGTTGCGTTCATGTTCGAGTATGTTCGTGAATTGCTTCGGTCGGGGCCGAGGAGCTCGTAGACGAAGGCATTGTGACTGGTAGCGGCTTCATCATCATCGTATTGGTATCGAGGCAAGTTGTTACTTGCTCAGTTATAATGTTTAATGAATGGTTTCAGTTTCATTTTGTTTATAATGCATATAGCAATGATTATGTGTTGTCATTCCGATTCCGGGAGTTTAATCATAATGTATATGATTTATTTCGGTTATTGGCATATTCGGGTATCGAGGTTACATTATGGTAAAGACGAGGATACGAGTATTTGTAGTCCATGGTACGTTTGTATCGCCGAATATTGCGAATAATCGTCGGTGATGGTTTGATATCGACATTTCTCCCGAAGGACTCGGGGCAAGTATCTTATATCGATTCAGTTAGTGTTAGTGATTTGATCATGCATATTGTCATTCATGTTGTCGAACATGAGGTCGTCTTAGTTGATTTGTCATATTGTCATTCATGTTGCGTTGTTCATGTTGATGAACATTTTGATTTGCATATGTGTATGCATAATTGTGTTGTTTGTGTTGTGTTGATTCGATGGGATCGTGTGATCTATGCTGAGGGCGCTGGATCAGATGTCCACCTCGTGTTGGTTCGACGGGATCATCTTGGGATCTATGCTGAGGGCGCTGGATCATTGGACGGGTTTTTCCACCTCGTGTTGGTCCGACGGGATCATCTTGGGATCTATGCTGAGGGCGCTGGATCGTTGGATTACCCAGTGTTGTGTTGTTTTGCTTATGTATATTGTTGGTTATCCACCTCGTGTTGATCTTTTAGGATCATCTTGGGACCTATGCTGAGGGCGCTAGGTCATGGGATTTCCATTGAGTATACATTGTTGTTATGTTTTGAGCATATTGACGTGGTCATATGAGTATGCGTTTGTAGGTCTTGTGTTAGGACCGTGTCCGTATTGCATTGATCTGATCTCGGATTAGATTGATATGATTGTCGTGGCACTTCAGATCTCGAGGTATGTTCCGTATTTTCCTTTGTTATTCGTCTTTGATGGACAATCGATTATCGTCTTGTGATTTGATGATGTTATTCGATGGATCGTATTGGTCAGAAATGGTATATTTCCGTATCGTGAGTTGGTTATGATAGTTTGAGAATATTGAGTATTGTTTGAGGTACAATACAGATATTAGGTTCGAGTTTATTGTTTAATCGAGTACGAGATATGAAATATGATAACGGTTAGTCTGATGAGAATTACTTGAGTAAGCAAAGTTATGGCGGTAAGATTACGTTGGTCGTATTCTTATGTTGTATTCTCATTAGTATGTTATTATTAATTGGATGTGACGGTTATCATTGTTGGATATTATGGCTGACCCCGTCGTGGGATTTCTTTTTAGGTTCTTGGAGTATCGAGCTTGTAGCGGTCGTGAAGAGATGAGCTTCCCGGAGGATACTGGCTAGGACATGTTCTGTGCATTGAGTTTCTTGATTGGTTCTTGTATTCCGCTGCTAGAGTATCTTTATGGTTGGTCTTTTTCCGCTACGTGAGTATTTTGAAATGCTCTTTCAGTATCTGGTAACTGAGATTACTTTGGAAATCGTTTTCTAAACTTTTGAGTGTCGGCCGTTTGGCCTTGCGATTTCAAATGAGTTTTTGTAACAGTTTTTGATAAATGGATTTTATAAGTCTTTGTGCATTTTTAAAGATAGTACCGTCGTTGGCCTCTTGGGCATTTGTAAATATTTTGTGAAAATTCTTTTAGCCTTGTGGGTTCCATCTCGGGGCCCACGGCGCTGTAATATTTCCGGTTAAATCTGGGGGTGTTACATTCAAGAGGTATGTTGGATAATCCTTCTCTTCTACTTCGAATTTTGATGTTGTTGTTGATGTCTTCCTCGTATGATGATGGTTACGGTGTTGTTGTTGTGATTCTTGAGGTTGTATGAATCGTATGTTAAGGAACATGATGATATATACCTTGGATTATGAATTAAATGATGGTTTAGATGATAGAACCCATCAAATCACGTCGTTTTGTTGGCTACAAACATGATTATGGATTGATTCATATCCTTGAAGAACACTTGAATTATACATGTCGTGATTTTATGGAATTTGGAAGGATTACGGGTAATTTTGGCCTATGATTATTCATGATGATAATCAGTAATTTTATTCCAATGAATTTACAAAGATGAGCCGTGTTAATCCGTAATTAAGATTGAAGTCGGAACTAAGAATGTTGAAATTAGAATTATTGATTATCGAATTTCGGCTTCTATTCGTATTGTTAAGAGTTGATATGGTTTGGTTTCGTATGATTGAAATGTCGTTGAACTGTTGAGTTTTATTAGTTGGTTATATCGGTTATATTGATTGTTATCAAATGTATTTTTAATTGATCATTGCGCTACGTTGCCTTAAGTGATCATTGATGATTAACCGTAGTGATGTGATTTTTTTTTTAAAAAAAAGACATATTATAGCACAAAGATTTTATAGGGGGGCCTATTCCCTTACAAAGCCGATATTTTCTGGGGGGCCAAATCCCAAACATAGCCAAAAATAAAAAGAAACAAGCTAACTAAATACAAGAAAGCAAGTAAATTTTAGGGTGGCCAAATCCCAAACATAGCCACACGACAACTGACACAAACAAATATCTTCAGCTGAGTGTCTGGTTCGAGCTTGAATATCTGCAGAGCTGCACCAGGAGCCGTGAAAAGATTAGGTACTTTAACGACATACCCAGGTCAAGTTTGAGCGCCAACTAAGTGTCAGGCCAAGGTTCAGAGCCAAAACTGAATCCAGCAAATTACCAGGAGCCATTCATCAATGAGTCTTTAGCGCGATCATAAGCATATAGGAGTATGCAGATACGAAAGGACCATATCAAAAGCCCAATATAGGTCTAACAAAATCCACCAGAAATACCTACTTCCTTATTACTGCAATGCGTACATACAAACCGACTCAATGCCCCCCAACGTAGAGTATAACCAATTACACTACCAAAAAAATGACTTTAGCCGACCACACTAAAAAAAACGGCCGACGACTTTTATATGTCGTCGGCTAAACATAGGACTTTAGCCGACGAATAATAAAGTGGTCGGCTAAAAGGGTTTAGCCGACGACTATAGTCCAGGTCGTCGGCTAAACTATAGAATAGTTGTCGGCTAAAGATTAAGACTTTAGGCGACCATTGATTCGTCGGCTAAACCCCTTTAGCCGACCATTGATTCGTCGGCTAAACCCCAAAAGTGTATGTATGTATATAGACATATATTTTTTATAAAACTAATATATATATATATATTTATAAACTAGAAAGCAAAATAATAAAAAAAAAAGTCTTTATCCGACAATAGTAACCAAGTCGTCGGCTAAAGATGAACGGCCGACGACATGTAAAATTGGTCGGCTAAAGTCCCTATTAAAAACAATGCAGAGAAACATCGGTAAAGAGGAACGGCCGACGACATGTAAAAATATATAAAAAAAACTTTAGCCGACAACAATATCATAGTCGTCGGCTAAAGATGAACGGCCGACGACATCTAAAAGTGGTCGGCTAAAGTCCCTATTAAAAACAACGCAGAGAAAACATCTTCTCACAAGAAGAAGAAGCCGTCGTCCCTCGCTGTGTCTTTCTACAGCCCCTCGTCCGCCGCCCGTCCTTGTCCAGCCCGTCGTCCATTGTCCGCCGCCAGTTGCCGCCGTGGACTTGTGCTCGTCGTCGGCCATCAACTCCAGAAGAAGCCCTAATTCTATTTGCTCTTAAGGTTAGCTTCTTCTTCTTCCCATCTTGAAGGATTGGTAGCTAGGGTTTTTCTTGTTGAAGCTTTAAGTTAGTGATCTTGATTCATGATTCTAGTTAAATTTCATCACAAGGATTGTAAACAAACTCCTATATTTACCTTTGATTTCTATAGATATTAGTATTTCATGTATTTAATATGTTCTAGAAATTTAAGGTGACAATGATACCTTCCGATTCTTCAGAATATGGGTGTCGGATATAAGTAAGTTTTCTGAAGATGAAAACAAACTATGAAGACAAACTATGGCTGTCCGTTATGTTCATAAATATTAGTATTTCATGTATTTAATATGTTCTAAACGGTAAAACATGTCAAAAACTGACTAACAGATTTCATTGGACAAAACGGGACAGTTCTGGTCGTTTCTGGAACTCGTCGTAGTTTTATAAAATGAAGCTAAGACATAAACTTAAACGTAGGAAAAAGCCGCGCATCCTAAAGTGTTCTAGAACTCAAGATATGGCCTTTTCCGCGGGACTGCAGAGTGCTGTCCAACTTTCTGCATTTAATCACAAGTTTAAACTAGAAATTTAACTCATGTTATGATGTAATTAAGGATATAAGGTCACTAGAAATTATTATATATACATTAAAATATAATTTCAAAGATATAAAAACCGATTCATGACCTTTTACGCGTTAGGAATAACATAGACATATAGTTAGAATAACTATATTTACAAAAACCGAAACGTGACGAAAAGTATAGTTTCGACATATAAGTTTATATTAGAAATCTTAAATATGTTATGAAATGGTTAAAACAACTTGACTTGTTTTCACAATGACTTATATAAATCAGACTCGTAATTAGTTATCGTGTATATTTAATTATGTTATTTGTGTTGTTTATTTTAACACAGGCACACATGAGTAAAGTAACAAAAATGTTGGGATTTGGTAAGAAAAAGAAGACGCCAGATTTGGGAGTTAGTTCTGCAGCTTCTAGCCACGCGGGATGTAAGTAACCCGCGCCCCTTTATATAGGTAAGTCTACGAGTCATGCAAATAAGATACTGGAGGCTAGTGGGATTCATACACCGACAGAACCTTCTCGATTATCTAAACGCTTAGATTTTCCGGACCAAGAGACGTTGTCCACACCTACCGCTACCCCGATGACCACTCCGGCACCTTGTATGCCTTCTATACATCGGCCTGACCCTACTCCTTCCACTACAGGACATGTAGATAGTTCGTCAGAGGTACCACACAGTCCGCCCCCGACTCTTTTCATGCCACCCATGGTACCGGCCATTCCTGAGGTCGACGATACGGGTCGGCCACTCACAACCAGTTTGATAAGCCCTACAGAGGCTTACATATTTGTTCCATGGTCCGAGGAGAAAATATGGCGCAGTGCTAGACGGTCGAAGGGCAAGCTTGTCGAGGATCTTCGATCTGAAGCAGATGACTTGGCACGACTTTCGACATCTGAGAAGAATAATAATAAGAAGAAGACTCGAGGATCATCTAAGTGTTATGTACTTGACAGACATGTTTCAGATAATAGTCATCACACCATACCGGTTAATAAGTATGGAGCCCCCGTATTGTCTTCTGACGGCGCAGTTGCATATCGGCGATATATAGGAGTTCTCATTCGAGATAGAGTTCCAATGTTGTGGGCCCAGTGGAAGGACGTGCCGATGTGTGTGAAGGAAAGCCTAAACAACGCTATGTCGGTAAGTATTGATATTAGTGGTTTCCTATCTGTCGCTCATTGGTTTATTGTTATTATTTTGATGAAGTCAGATTATATTGCCATGTTTCCTATCTGTATTGTCTTGGATTTGATGTTGTTTAGAAGTTGTAATGTGTCCTTAGATGCATACTTCTGAATCATTTTCTTGTGTTGTGGCGATGCGCTTGTCTGATTTTTTTGAGTAGTATATCTTGCCGTGGCGACTGAAAAAAATTAAAATAAAAACAGAAATTTGAACAAGGCAACTGGGGATCTGCTTGAGTTTGAATCTACTGTTTTTTTTCTTAATTCTTGTTTTCTTCTTCTTGAATTTGAGCTTATGGGGATCTGCTTGAGTTTGAATCTACTGTTTTTTTTGCTGTTCTTATATATGTATATACACACACACACACACATTTTTCTTTTTTCAAATTGCTGTTAATTTCCCTCGTCGTGCCGATTCCATGTCTGGTCCTGAAATCTCTGGAATCTGTGTAAGAGCATCACCAAAATGACTAAAGGTATTGCAGGAAGAGAGTGTGAGGCTTTAGTTAATAGCTTCATGAGCCAAATTAGGCAGAGTAAGAATCAGAGGTAAGAAAGAAGTGGTTTACTTTTATTCTTGAAATTGTTTAAGCGCGTATGTTTTCCCTTGGTGAAGTTTTTGGGAGAAGAATGAGAGTCAATGTTAAGTATTAGTTACTTTCCTTTTTCTTGTTTGGTCATGTGACTTTTAAATATCATCTGGCGGAAGTAGATATAGTAAGATGGCTTTCGTGTAATGTCAACTCATTTCAACGCGACTTAACTGTGTTGTTTTTAGACTTTTGAATTGCAATTATATAAGTGCAGTGACTTTCAGATTTCCAGATTCTCAACATGTCTTGTTCATATTTTGTTTTCATTTAAGTTCCCTTCATTCTTCATGGCCTTCTAGATCATGAAAATGGAAATTATGAAATCCGAGAATCGGAGAAAGAAGCTAATTATGCATACTTTCTTGTTTTCTGAATGCAACCCAGCATTTGAGGTCTCACATGTAAGATATTATACTACTTGGAGAACAATGTAAGTTTTGATTTGATCTCTCTGTACCTGCTATTTTTCTACTTGGGAATTTCATCGAGCAATGCCTTGCGGTGAATGCTTTTTAGCTTTTGATTCCAGTAAATTGCTTGAAGTTGTAATATCTGTTATATTGTTTGGAATTTATTGTCAAACTATAATTTTATGTGCTAGTAAATTGCATATTGAAACATCTGGCTTTCAAAAGGTTCCTGTTACCAATGCTTGAAGTGTGCTTATGCTTAATTTAGCACAGTAACGGACTTGGTCGGGATGACTGCATCCCTGTTTCTAAGCTTTATTTTTTTGAAATCCTTGTTTTTTGAGTTTTTAGAGGGATATTTTTATTTTTTAGTTCTTTTAATTTTTCCTAGGATTATTTCAGATTTTTATTTTTTTTAACTTAATTGGTTAGTTGGTTCTCCACTCCAGTATCAATGGGTTAATTTTTTTGCTCCCATGACATCTGATAGTAATAAACGACCTCAGAGTTGTTTTTTCATTCAAAAGATGGTACCTGGATTTTCTGAAATTTAAGTGGCATAAAATTGTAGCATGCCTTGATCTACTTTGAAGTATCACTTGGCAGGAAGTAGGAAGTTTATCTTCTGCTAAATTACTGGTAAAATGCTTGGATCAGCTTATGGCACAGAAGAAGAAAAACTAAACTAAGCTTAACTTATTTTCAAACTTGTGGGTTATTTGTTCAACGCATGGGGCTAAGAACATGCACTTGGATATGGCGTTGGTAAAATTGTACAGTAATATGAACTTGGATTATGATCAGTTATTTATGGAACTTTATTCAACTCTCAACCATAAAATGTAGGTTTATTCGAATTTTGTTTATGTTCATTGTAGGTGTGGTTTGATATTCCTCCATCCCTACTATATACTTGGTGTGATGAGGAGCAGTCCACCAAGTAAGTAATGTTAATAATAATGTTCTCGAGTTATTTATTGCTATTGGTGTAAGTATTTGATATTTACGATCTTTTGTTGCTTGTATAGGTACAAGTCTTGGAAAAATGAGTTGCATTTATTTTGGGATACTTGGGGTGGAGACCGCGATGCTTGTCCTATAGAATTCAAATACCGGGAACATGAGTGGAATTGGCTTTGCATCCATTTTAACAACCCCAGCTATAAGGTATGTATTACTAATTGTATTGTTATTTATTAGGTTATTGAAATTAGTTAAAAGTGTTATATAACATTTCTTTAACAAAGTCGAAATATATTTAATGCCGAAATAGTTTATAATTGATTTGACATAAATTTTTTGTAGATGACTAGTACAAAAAACAAGACCAATCGTGGTCGTCTGACGGAGCACCATAGTTTGGGGTCACGGTCGTTGGCATGTGTTGCTCACGAGGCTACTACTTCGGACCAAGTGGACAATGCGTTTGCGTATGTGTCTAAAAAAACATATCCACAAAATATTGACGAACATGTAAGTAAAAATAATTAATTCCTAAAAAATTGTTATTTTTTTTCTTAGTGTATAACATATGTATTTTTTCTAACCTTTATTCATATCCAACGGTTTATTTTTTCTTATAACTTAGGAGAGAGTGAGGACGGAGTCTGAGACTATCTTGGCACAGATTGCGAGGGAGCAGTTTCCGGATTTATAGCAGAGACAGATCTTCCTGCAGCTATTGACATGATCGATCAGTCCGATCCATACGTCAGGTCTCAGGTGTGGGGTACCTTGTATACTCCTAAAGGGAGCCGATTTCATACGCGGATGATGGGGTCCGAGGGACATAGATTGTTGAAGGATACACCGGTATTCCAACGTCGTCGAAGTGATACCAATAGAGCTTTCCTAGAGGAACAGTTGAGGATGGCGAATGAGCTTCGAGTTGAGGCAGAAAGGGAGGCTGCTGAGAAGATGGCTATGTTCCAGGAAGAGCAACGTCAAATGAAGATCCAGCATCAGCAGGCGATGGCGCGTCAGCAGCACGAGACGCAGATGATGTGGGCATATATGGCCTCACTTAGTCAGACTATGACTCAGCAGGGATTTCAACCACCACCACCACCTCCATTTGTGCCTTCGCAGACTATGCCTCCATTTGTGCCTTCACAAACTCCGCCACCATCATCAGAGCATGCTGGTCCCTTAAATGATGGTAGTGATTCTATTTATCGTGATTTTTGGACTCTTTAGCTAGTTATTTTTGTATTTTAATTACTAATTAGTATGTGGAAAACTATGTTAGATAGGATTTGATCTACGTTTGTTGAAGACTATGGTAATGTTTATCGTAATTTGAAAACTATGGTAATGTTTGTCTATACTTATTTGAGTATATATGTACTTGTGATTTGGAGTTGTATATTGTTATTGTTTGTGTATATTGGTGTTTGGTTGATGTTAGAAACAGGTTTTTAAAAATAGGTTTTGGGAAAAATAAATCTGAAATTTTTTTTTTTAAAAAAGACTTTAGCCGACCACTTACGAGTCTGCCGTCGGCTAAAGTATTTTAGCCGACCACTCTTATAACGTCGGCTAAAGCATGTTTAGCCGACCACTCTTATACCGTCGGCTAAAGAATGTTTAGCCGACCACTCTGATACCGTCGGCTAAAGTATGTTTAGCCGACCACTTTAATTTTATGTACTTTAGCCGACGATTTTGTTTGTTGTCGGCTAAGGTCCAACTTTAGCCGACCACTTTATAAAAGTCGTCGGCTAAACCTTAGCCGACGAACACTAGACGACGACCTTTTATCCGACCACTTTATACTTTAGCCGACCACTTTTAGGCTTTAGCCGACGACTTTGTGTGGTCGGCTAAACCCTGATTTTTGGTAGTGTTACCGCATTTCTTCATGATTCTTCGATATTCAAGGTTTCATTCAAAATTCCCAATCGAGCTATTAAACAGGAGCCATCCGTCTTGATTCTTAGCGAGAACTTGTGCATCTTGGAATATGCAGATACGAAAGGACAATATCAAAAGCCAAAGAAGGTCTAATAAGATCCGCCACAAACACCTACTTCCTCATTACTGCAATGCGTATATACAAACCAACTCAACGCTCCCCAACGTAGAGTATAACCAATCACCGCATTTCTTCATGATTCTTCGATATTCAAGGTTTCATTCAAAATTCCCAATCCAGCAATTAAACAAGAGCCATCCGTCTTTGATCCGGAGCGAGAGCTTGAGCATCTAGCAATGCAAATACAACAGGACTCCTTCAAGAGCCAGATACAGGTCACACCAAATCGGCCATAAACACCTACTTCCTCACTACTTCAATGAGCAAATGTGAACCACCCTAGCGCCCCTCATACGCATGGTAGGGACAAATATGCACCACATCTTCGTGATTCTTCGATATTCAAGGTTTCTTTCGAGGAACCCAATCCAACGATTCAAAGAAAGCCAATCATCGCATAATCTTACGAACAATTATAGAGTAGGCTGAAAACAAGTCCTAAAACAAAACCCAAGCACCTACTAAGACACTTCTCAAATTTGGGTCCCGCTCCAACCCAATGCCGGCCGTACACTGGGAAGGGCCATTCCGTCATCTGCCTCGTGGCCTTCGATATCACTGAGAAGAATTCTTGGACCCAAGTCAGCCACTAACAAGTAACCAGAGCCATTTTGGATATGACAGGAGTAAACGTCTTAGAATCAACAAGCTCAAGCCGAGAGCTAAATGCAGATCTAAAAAATCACAACCACCAACACCTACTACATCACTACTACAATGAGCACAGATGCACCAACCCAGCGCCCCCATACGCAGGGTAAGATTCTCATGTAACACATATCTTCATGAATTTTCGATATTCAAGGAAACGATTGAAGATCTATCCAGCCATAAACGAAGCTTTCGCCAAGTCTTTAATTGTAACCATAGCACGGCCGACAGCTATTCTGACCCTGCCCGAAGGGCAGTTCGATTGGGTCGTTTGTTGTTTTGACCAATCTCCCCACCCTCGAGGCTGTTTCTAGACTTGTCTAGGTCCCTTAGGGCCGTTTCAAGACTTGCCCAGGTCCCTATGGGCCTTTTAAAGGTCCTGCCCAGGACCAAACCGTTGTGATGTGATTGGAATTGGGGGACGCATGAATCGCCTTATACGGGGCTGCAGAGCTTGTAGATGAAGATGACGGGATTGGTAACAACTTCATCATATCTGTATCGAGGCAAGTTATGCTTGCTCAGTTCATAATGTTTAATAAATGATTTCATTTTCATTTCATTTATGATTCATATGAATTGTCGGGATGATGGTATGTATATTATGCTTAGACTAAGATAAATGATAATGTGTATGATTTTAAAGATGTCTAGTTGAAACGGAGATGTGAATTATATTTGGTCCATTGTACGAGAAGTTAAATACTGAGACCAGTTATCATACTAATACTGAACTCGAGATGGTGGTTTGGTATTAGTAATGGACTGCACTTCATTTTGGATTATTCGGATAACAGTGTATTCGTTCAGGGATGTTGGTCGTGGAAAAGTTAGCGTCACCATCTTGAGGTAAATTAATATTGCTAGATTGTGATAATCATCCTGTTGCATTATTGCATGTGTGTGTTGATATTTCATGTGGTGAGTGTGCACCATTATTTGTTACGTTTTGTGATGTGCTCTTTCTTTGAGCTGTGATGTGTTGGGCCAATGTGTTAGGGGATAAGACCTAAATGGAACCTATGTTCCGGGTTATTCCTGTGTGAATACTTTCGTGTCCCTTGGTTGCGATCTTGGGTATTTTGTGATTGCATGAACTGTGTTAGGGGATAAGATGTAAATGGCACCTACGTTCTGGAGTATTCCTATGAGATGCTTCCGTGACCCTTGGATGCTGCCTTGGGGTTTATGTGTTAATATTATATGCATTGTTGAGCATGCTGTGAACTGTTGTCTGATGGAAATACAACATTATGGTCGTGTCGGTCTTTCATGATCGAGTTACTGTTGCTCTTTTGGAAAGTCTTCTGATCCTTGATGAATATGCGTTTCTTCGAGATTTGTTATCATGTTGTATCGTGATGTCCATCTTGAGTCTTGTTGATTGGTCGTTCAGTCCATGTATAATCGGATCTGTTCGATAGTCGGGTTGTCTTTAAATCTCGTATATATGATTTGAATATGGTTGAAGATTTTATTCTCTCGTATATCTGTCCCCGTTGACCCTTTACTGACCTCGTTTGGAGTTACCATAGCGAAAGTCAACTCGTTTGTCATCGACCCTTTATTAATCTCGTTTGGAGTTCCCCCTATCATTGGTAATCTCGTTCATTATTGATTCTTATTGATTCCGTTGGGAGTTGCCTTACCGTTGGTATTCTCGGTTGTTGGCCCTTGATTGATTCCTGTTGCAGTTTACCGTGTCATCGGTATTCTCGGATCCCTTATTGCTCTTGTTAGAGTCTACCGTGTTGTCGGTATTCTCGGCTATTGTTCCTTTATTAATGTTATTGGAGTTTACCGTGTCGTCGGTATTATCGGTTATTGTCTCTCTATTGATCTTATTGGAGTTTACCGTATCGTCAATATTGTCGCTATTGTCTCTATTGATCTTATTGGAGTTTACCGTGTCGGTATTGTCGGTTATTGTCTCTTCATTGATCTTATTGGAGTTTACCGTGTCGTTGATATTATCAGTTGTCGATCCTTTCTCGATCTTGTTGGAGTTTACCGTGTCGTTGGTATTCTCGGTTGTTGACCCTTTATTGATCTTGTTCGAGTTTACCATATCTTTGGTATTCTCGGTTGTTGATCCTTTATTGATCTTATTGGAGTTTACCGTATTGCTGGTATTCCCGATTTTCAGTACTTCATTGATCTTGTTGGAGTCACCACATCATGGTATTCTCGTTCATGGGTGATACTTTGTCGATCTTGTGTGGAGTTATCATGTCATTGATATTCCCATTTTGATGCATTGATTATTTATCATTATTGATTGTGTGAGCATTCATTCTTTGTATTGATATCCGGGACTTGCCATTGTCTCGGGACAGTTGGTTTACAGATGTGCCGTGTGATATCGATTTTATCAGGATTGGGATCCGATTGTGCAATCCAGCGGATAGAATCAGACTTGGCCAGATTATTCCATATTGGAGATATGTTTATGTTTAAGGATCTTAGTATCGTTTCGGATACAATACAGATGGTTACTGTTGAATTCTTCCGTCACTTAAGGACGTGAGATGTGGATTATGGTGAGGATTGATTTGATATGGATTGTGATGGGATGGTAAGGTTATTTTGGTGAGATTACGTTGGAAATATTATTACCTTGTAATTACATTGATATGTAATTGTTTTTGTGATGTGATCGTTATCATTGTTGAGTATTATGGCTGACCCCATCGTGAGCTTTATCTTTTAGGTACTCGGAGTTCGAGCTAGTAGCGGTCATGAAGGGATGAGGTTTCCGGTGATACTGGCTATGGCGTAGTTATTGGGATTCGAGAGTTCTTTCCGTTTTTATAATTCCGCTGCAAATGTATTTAATTGTGCCTCTATTCATTGCGTGTGAAATTTTATAATGGCTTTCAGTATTTTTCCAACTCGTGTTTACTTTCTAAATGCCCTTTTTGTGTCCTTCCCTTGTGTTTTCAAACAGTATTTTCTGACGGTAATTAGGAACGACGTTTTTAAAAATATTTGAGTATTTAAAACATTACCGTCATCAGCCCTTTTGGCATTTTTAAACGTTTGCGAAAATGATTTTAGCCTTGTGGGTTCCAATATGGGCCCCACGGCATTGTAATATTCCCGGTAGATTTTGGGGGTGTTACATCCGTCGTGGCCTCTGGAGTTCGGTACATGATGTGTATGAAACGTGTTTGCTCCGGGTAGGGCCCGTCGAGGCCTCTGGAGTTCGGTACACGATGTGTACGAACAATGATCGTGTAACTCTGATTGATTGAATAAAATTTTGAAATTGGGTCTCGGACTCATGATGATAACTTAGCTAACGTGTTTTGAAACGAGAACCGGGCTGAGGCCCTAACGATTTCGAAAAGGTTTTGTAAATTGGGACTCGAGGTCCAAAAGAATTTCTACTTTAAAAATCCCTGAGATGATGAGTTTCTTTCAAATACTTCTTTACTTGAGTTCGGAATTCTAAAACTTCTCGGTAATATTTTGATAGTCGATTGCCGTATCTAATTCGTAGTTGCTATTTGCTTGTTACATTTCATATCGTATTATACTTGCACTAGCAAAATAGTGAAATTTTGCTAACCCCTGAGTAATTGGGGGGTGGATGTCTGTTTTGTGTGCAGGTGCATGCAGGTTCGGGGACCAGTCATAGGATCGGCACACGAAGTGACGGGCTACGATACTAATCAGGAGTTGAGAGTTAAGTTGAGTTGTGTTGTATCGTAAGAGTTGTAATTCGTCTTCCGCTATTTTGTATATTTACCTCGTGGGTATTCATTGTGAAGATCGAATTTTTCTATTTGTGTCATCCGGGCGACCTCATTGGTCAGTGTAGTTGTTTATAATTGGCCTTAACGGTCCATATCATCGTATTGTTTGCCCCCGGCCAAGCAAACACTTGGTCGTTTTGTGTTGTTTAGCCTGGTAGACCCTCGTGGGAAGGATCTTACGGCGTGTAATATTTCCATATGGTTTTGGGAGTGTTACAATACAAACATACACCAATATCGCTATTATAGCAATTTTGAGAATATCTTAAAAATTTTGGAACCTCCAAAAATCGGTTTGACTCAAAAGTCAGAAAAATAATTTTTCAAAAGTCACGCCACTACCGTACTCGTAGAGCCATATAACACACGTGCCCGGGTTTCACAAAACCCAAGCTCTGATACCATCTTCTGTAACACCCCCAAAACCATCCGGGGAAATTACAGCGGTGTGGGCCCCGTGCCGGAACCCACAAGGCTCAAAATTATTTTCACAATCGTTTCAAACACGCCAAAGAGGCAAATATGGTAATATTTTATGAATAATTAAATGTTTTCCAAAATATAGTTCTTAAATACCGTTATAAAATTTCATTTGAAAGTACAAGGAAAAAATGCCAAAACTCGACAACTTCAAAATTTAAGTTAAGTCACCGCTTACACATACCGATAAGATAGTTTAAGGAAAAAGGTTTCACGAATTAAACTAAATTTACGAAATACCCAAAAAGGCTAATTTGAAGTATACACGAGTTGGTAAAATATCGAAAAGCTATTTTAAAATACACATGCAGCGAAATAGTTAAAAATACATTTGCAGTGGAATATAACAAACAGTAAAATACTCAGTTCCCAAATAGATGTCATAGCCAGTATTACCCAGGAAGCTCAACCCTTCACGACCGCTACTAGATCGATCTCCGAGTACCTAAAAATAAATCCCACGATGGGGTCATCCACAACACTCAGCAATAATATCGATCACATCACATAAATAATTACATACCAGTGTAATTACAAAGTAAGAATACTACCAATGTAATCTTACCGCCATAACCTTACTGACTCGTAGCAATCCATATCAATCAATCATTACCATAATCCACATTTCGCATTCTCAAATGACAAAATGAACTCAACTACAACCATCTGTACTGTATTCAATCAGTACCAAGAATTCTCAAAACATCGTCATAACTCATAAGTGTGGAATAACCATCCGTGCTAAATCCTATCTCTTGGATCGCACAATCAGATACCAATCCTGATCAGAATCAATAATACACAATACATCCGTATATCAATGACAGCGAATCCCAAAACATCGACACAAAGTCCGAACGCTCATACGATCAATAACCATGATCCACCAATACATCAATCGAGAATATTATCAACATGATAAACTCCAATACGACCAACCAAAGGTCAAACCACAACCGAGAATATCATCAACATGATAAACTCCAAACAAGACCAACGAAGAACCACGATGACAGATATTCGAGAAAATAAAGTTCTCAAAACGACATACAAATCACATACAATGGATCTCAAAGAAACAAACCCGACTGTCGAACATACCCCTCAGGCAAATGAACAACCAGTCGCAAACCGTCGAACATACCCAATAATACATGGAGTATGAACGACCAATCATTATTACTCAAGATGGACGTCACAGTATGCCCGATCCGGAAATGTGTCCGTGCACAAGCCACCAATGGGTATCAATCGAATACAAGTGTGGTCTTATACCTAATCAGTCTCACAAAGTACGTCTTCGTGTGCACAGCTCAATGTGAAGGTAATGAACCTACACATGACTGTACGTGCCCGTCCTGAAAATCATACACATAATCGATCAGCGTGCAGATATGACTCCGGATATGTCACGATGCAACATGACAACGAAACTCAAGAAAACAAATATCTAATGAGGATCAAAAGACATACCAAAGTGAATGACACACAGATAAAGAAAGATCGACACGACCAACAATAACCAAAACAACCATCACGGGGTCACCATCCCCAAAGAATGATCAACACGATCAATAATCTAAACACAACGATCTGGAATCATCATCCCTCAACAATCGATCAACACAACCATCAATACCAAACAATGACCCTGGGATCAACATCCTTCGACGAATAGTCAATACGAGTGTCATTATATGAAACCTTAACATACAACATATACAACAACATCATCATAATTATCCACATAACTGAACAATACTTAAATTACCTCAAAACCGAAGACAATATTCTTTCCATGAACAAACCACCATCCCGACAATTTACATTTATAATGTTATTGCTATATAAATTATAAATGAAATAAAATCAATACCATTCATTAAATATTATGAACTGAACACGTATAACTTGCCTTAAGTAGTCGAGTCTGTAAAATAAATCCGTTGAAGTCTCCGAGATTTGATTTCCACACCTAAATAATGTATTGATATTCCACTATCAATAGCAATATACTACGACATTCGATTTCCATGACCAACGACTATCCCAATTTTATAATTTTATTTTCCACTTTCTCAAAAATGACGATCCGGAATTTACCAATTACATTACTTGTAATATCCGGTTGTAATTCAGTAATTATCATTCAGTAATTATCATTCAGTAATTATCGTTCAGTAATTATCACTCAGTAATTTTTACTCATTAATAATCACTCATCATTCTTATTCAATCATCATATTCACCGTTCAGAGTATTGTATCGTGTATCAGTTGTTATTCGTCATTCTACCTGGTTGGAGAATCGGGCTGAGTATCTAATCATTCTCATCTTTGGAGCTGGCTGTGTTTATTGAGTAGCGCACGCTACGCACTCTTCATTAATGCGCGCTAACTTAGTATGGGTAGCGCACGTCACTTCTCATCTTTAGCGCACGCTAGCGCGTTTCAGGCAGACAGTCCAGTGGGTACTGAACTACAGATAAGTTGTGGTAGCGCACGCTACGAGTGTTACGTAGCGCGTGCTAGTGAGTTGGATAGCACACGCTATGCAGTCAGTGTGGCGCGCGCTAAGACCGGTCAGGCAGAGTCCAGTGGGTACTGGACTGATTTCGGATTCATTCCTAGCGTACGCCATGAGTGGATTTAGCGTATGCTAATAGGGTAGTAGCACACGCTAATTATTGGACGTAGCGCGTGCTATCGAGATCGGATCGGAGAACAGGAGGTTCTGGACTTCAGTACTGGACATCAGATATTTAGCTAGTGCACGCTAACAATTGGAGTTAACGCACGCTATTGGGATAGAGTTACCGCACGCTACCAAGTTGCATCGTACGCTAACGGGTCAGCCAGAGTTCACTGGAATGTACGTATAACTCGTTAGCACACGCTAAATATCAGGTCATAGCGTGCGCTAATATAGAGCAGTGTATATTGGACAGTTAGCCTGAGTTTCATCATTTTCTCACTTCTCTTCGTTTTGAAGCGATTTCGGGTGATTTCGGGCGATTTGGAGTGTTGTCTTCGAACTACTATCACCTATCATCATCTTCAAGTCTTTGAGTTGGATTAATCATCACTTCATCATCTCCAATACATCAAATCAAAGGTAATGATTTCTTGAATCTAGAATTTCGGATATTTGGGGTTTTCCTTCTGATTTCTTCGTATGAACTTCGATTGTTGTTGGAATATGTTAGATATGGATTATCTACCTTGGATAAATGTTTTCCCATATATTTTTTAGTGTATATTTCGGATTTCATGAATTTTTGAGGTTTGATTCAAGAACACCTTGGGGTTGACTTTGATGTTTTTAGGGGTTTTCGATTAGATGTTGTCGTTAACTCGAATTGTGGATTCCTATAGGATTATTGATATCATTGAAGTGTTTTGATGGTTTGAAATACTCATTTTGGTGTTGGTTTCGATATATTCGGGATTGGATATTTTCGAAGGTTGTGTGGTTTGCTACGTATTCGTTAGAATGCCGCAATGAGTTTGATTATCGTTGTATCGAGTTTTGAGTTAGTCGTGTTTCATTGCTTGATACATGTATTGAACGGTTGTTGGTAATTATTGTTATTCAAGGTTGTTCGAGCGACCGACATCTCATTGTGGGACGTTTGTTCGAGGAAAGACATTCTTCCCCGGTTGAGAAGTTAATTCTTACTCGGTTAAAAGGATATTCATTCCTTTTGTTGTTGTTCATTCATAATCATAACTCATTCATCATTGTATTACTCGTATTGAGACTTGTAATTGTCGAGTAATCACTTCAGTCACGAGGAACGGCGGTTCCAACCATTTCATTGAACTATCATTCACTTCACTATTATTTTCATCTCGGTGAGTCATTCTTGACCTTGTCGGATTATTATTCATTGATATTCATTTTGGTCATTCTTGTTCATATGACCTTCTGGGTTCATATTGCGTGGCCGGGTGCGGATGTGTGGAATTTTTAGTCGGGCACGCGATGGTCATGTATTGGGATCGATACATTGGACTGTGCACACGGTAATGATTACCTCCGTGAGACTAATTAGGTACAAGGACGGGTGTGTCCGGTCATCCGTCTTGTACAATTGCACAGAACATTACAGGCGTACTATGATACTCCTCTTCAGCCTAATTCATAAATAAGGATATTTCATAACTAAAGATATATCATGATTGTGTATTTTCAACCCTTGAGGATTGTTGTTCTGTGTAACTGACCCCGTTGGGGGATTTTGTTTTCAGGTCACGGCAAGGAAAAGGCACGGGAAGAGCATGTTGACGGCGAGGAGTCCCAATGATACTAGTAGGGGGCCCCGATCTTTTCAGTCATTCATGTTGTTGTCATTTATTTTCCACTGTAGATTTTCATTTGAATACTCCGTTTCATTAAGTGTTGTGTATTTTATCTTCATATAAAATATACTAGTATTCGGTATTGTCCTGGTGTGTTGTACTTAAACTCCTCATCGGAGTAGTTGGTAATATAATGTGGTTTGGTACTACAATTATATTATTTAATTCATCAGTTTCATTCGCCTGGTGGATCCCAGTCGGGGATCCACGGAACTGTAATATCCGCCTAGTTTGAGGTGTTACAGAGTTGGTATCGGAGCGTGGTTTGAATACTACCTTCCGAGTTATGTCTCAATTGAAATCATCGTCATCGGACTAGTATCATTATACTTTCTCGTCACGTGTGACCTGTGCAGATGCCGAGCCAATCAGACCGAAAGAACTGTAAGATTTCTACGTCATGGTATAATTTCTGGCAATAATCATTCATTCATCATTCATCAGTTAACAATCCTCAATCATCATCATTCATTTTGATCAGGACGATCTGTTAACTCATTAATCACTCAGTTCATTTCACAGTTTAGTTGTTGATCTTGAGGATCATATCATTAATCTTGCTAACTTGTTCATGATAATCATTTCAAGAATTTCATCAGATAATCATGTCACCTCAGTTAATCATTCATGTAATCATTGTGTTAGAGCGCGTATGCTCATTTTCATCATTTCATTACGTAATCATAATGTGATATTCATGCGGGAGATATAATCATCATGTGACTTTCCTACTTCAGTATGGAGAGAGCAGGCAGAGGACGCGGAAGACGAGGCCGCGGTGCGGGCCGAATCCCGAGGGCTCATGTGAATACACGTGCTAACGCAAGGAAGAATGCTAATTCATCGAGCAGCGACGTTTCTACTCATTCACCTGGACGTGATCATTCACTATCGGGGAGTCGTACCCAGGACACCGCTCAGTCAGAAGGTGTTCGGGTTGACCCACTTGCTTTTATGCAGGGCATGATGGCCCAAATGACTTAGATGGCACAACTAATGGAGACAATGCATAAACCAGCTAATCAAAATCAGCAGGCTCCTCCGCCGCCACCTCAGAGGCAAGAGAGGAGTGTGGGCAGTATTATCGATGACACCTCTCACCAAAGGCCACCTACTTTTGAGGGCTCATCTGAGCCGGCAGATATTGTTCATTGGCTCGAGCATTTCGAGATGTTATTTTCTATGGTAGAGTGTCCCGAAGGACACAAAGGTTGAGTTGCGGCTTAGTATCTGGGTAAGGGCGCTCATTCTTGGTGGTTATCGTTGAAGCCCACCGACGGATCTTGTACATGGGAACAATTCAGGACTCTCATAATGGAGATGTATTATCCGGCCCCGCTCAGGGAGGCCAAGTTGTCAGAATTACTCACTCCCGACCCCTCAGCAGACGAGGATGTTCTCGCCATTGCCGAGAAATTTCAGGAACTCCTTCCGTTCGCCTCATCTATCATTCACTCTGAGGCGGATAAAATTAAGTATTTCAGCAAGAGGTTGAAACCCCGTATGAGACTACAGTTGCTTAATCATAAGTGCACCATGCTGGCCGAATTCATTGAGAAAGCTCTTACTTATGAGCTTACTGCTAAGGAAATTGCTAAGCAACAACCTTCGTCTGCTAGCAAGAAATCGAACAATCGTAATCAGTCTGAAGGCAGTTAGACAACCTTCAAGAAGCCTCATGCGGACACTTCTTTCTCTGAGCGACCTCCTGTGGCGCCCAGACCGGCGGAATCGTAGTCCCGAGCGGCTAGTTCGGCCATCACCTGTTTTAACTGTGGGGATCTTGGTCATGTCAGCACCAAGTGTCCGAGACAGACTGTGACGTGTCATAACTGTGGGATTGATGGGCATAAGGCCTGTTTTTTTCGAAGGGACTCCAAACCTACTCCAGCGTCATCTCAGGCCCCGAAGCAGTCAGCTGTTCATAATCAGGCCACTCAGTCTGCGTCGTTGAAGATGACAGGAGTGAATAAAGGTGGAGCCTTTAGCCATCAGACGGGAGCGTCCGGTGCCGGGACTAGCAAGCCCCAGATTTATGAGATGAAGAAGACCGACGATCTGGAGGCCCGAATGATCTCAGGTACACTCGATATTCTATCTCAACCTGTGTGTACCCTTTTTGATAGTGGTGCATCTCATTCATTCATTTCCGAGTCATGTTTGAGTAGACCCCATCTGGGTAGTGCCACTAGTTCTGAGCCGTATGTCATTGGTCTACCTGATGGTAGATGAATTATCGGGAATCGTGAGATTCAGAATTATCCGATTCAGCTTCATGGCCGTGTATGGCCAGTAGACCTTATTGTGGTAGATTTGCCGAGAGACGATGTCATTCTGGGTATTGATTGGATGGATCGTCACGATGCCGTCATTAGTGTCCGTAAGCGTATGGTCACTATCATTTCAGACGATGTGGTCGAATGTGTATTTCAGAGAGGTAATCCCGGCTATTCCGGGAGGGTCATGAACTTGATGAAAGCAGTGAGGTTACTCAATCAGGGGTGTGTCAGTTATTGGTGCTATATGACCAAGACCGAGAAACCATCAGTAATGTTGACGGATATTCCTGTAGTAAGAGAATATGCCGATGTATTTCTAGACGAGTTACCTGGTTTGCCTCCACAGAGAGATGTGGAATTCACGATTGAGTTGGAGCCCGGTACGTCCCCGATATCAAAGGCATCGTACCGGATGGCCCCGACCGAAATGCAGGAATTAAAGAATCAACTTGAGGAGTTGTTCGAGAAAGGTTATATCCGACCGAGTGCGTCCCCGTGGGGAGCACCAGTGTTGTTTGTCAAGAAGAAGGATGGTTCTTTTCGCTTGTGTATTGATTATAGGGAGTTGATCAGGGTGACGATCAACAATAAGCATCCTCTACCCCGTATCGATGATCTTTTAGATCAACTTCAGGGAGCTTCAGTATTTTCCAAGATCGACTTAAGATCTGGATATCATCACTTGCGAATTCGGGAGTCGGATATCACAAGGACAGCGTTTCGTACACGCTATGGTCATTATGAGTTTGTGGTAATGCCGTTTGGGTTAACTAATGCACCTGCGGTATTCATGGAGTTAATGAATCGGGTTTTCATCGACTTTTTAGATCAGTTTGTTGTTGTCTTCATTGATGACATTTTGATTTATTCTCGTGACCGAGAGGAGCACGAGGTTCACCTTTATCAGGTTCTCGACGTGTTGAGACGAGAGCAACTTTATGGGAAGTTTTCCAAATGTGAGTTCTGGATGTCCGAAGTGACTTTTCTCAGGCATGTAATTTCATCAGATGGAGTGAGTGTTGATCCTCAGAAGACGGAGGCTATCCAAGATTGGTTTCCTCCGAAGAATGTTAAGGAAATCCGAAGCTTTCTTGGATTAGCCGGTTATTATCGTCGATTTGTGGGAGGATTTTCTAAAATCGCTCAACCAATGACGAACCTTTTGCGAAAGGATAAGAAATACACGTGGTCCGACGTGTGTCAGCGGAGTTTTGAGGAACTCAAGAGCCGGTTAATTTCAGCACTTGTACTTTCATTGCCGCTAGGGACGAAAGGATTTGTGGTTTATAGTGACGCGTCCGGACACGGTCTCGGATGTGTATTAATGCAGAATGTGAAGGTTATTGCCTATGCTTCAAGGCAATTGAGACCTTACGAAGTTAATTATCCGACCCACGACCTGGAGCTAGCAGCCATGGTTTTCGCATTGAAGATTTGGCGTCATTACCTTTATGGCGTCACCTGTCTGATATTCACCGATCATAAGAGCTTGAAGTATATATTTACTCAGAAGGAGTTAAATATGCGACAGAGACGGTGGTTGGAACTAAGCAAGGATTACGATATCGAGATCCTTTACCACCCGGGCTGTAACACCCCAATTCACAAATGGGACATTACACACCGTAGAACCCCCGTGAGGTCTACCAGGCTAACTCATGACTCGTAAATCACAAAGATATCCCAAATGGTGCATTCAAAAAGTAAATAAGGCCGTGGCCCCAGCCAAAACATTTTAACGGAGTACATGAAGTATATGTTAAATACCAATTCATCGCCCACGGAGGGGACTTAAACCAAGTTGAAAAATAAACGGTCTAACTCCAAATCTCGACAATTGTAATGCCAAAACATAAAAATACAGACTCGAGCCACATCATCATGCCAGCCCATCCTTTGTGTGCGCGTCCCGTGCCTGCTCCTCAGCTCTCCCGGTACCTAAAATGCATAAGACGCATTTTCCCCATTTAAGGGGTTAGCATTCGAATAGCTAATGCAAGTACACAATTATACAACATTATATACATACACAATTCAGCGCAAACAAATCATTAGGAAAAATCATTTCAAAAATCAATATTCCGGAATATCACATTTACACCAAAACAATATATCATCAAGCTTTCCACATCACAATTATCCACGTTTGGTAACTCGCGACCGTACCCATTAGTATCGGCCCCCAGAGGTCCCATCGGACCGTCCCCAGGTGAGAAACCACTTCCACGGCCGTACCCATTAGTATCGGCCCCCAGAGGTCCCGTCGAACTGTCCCCAGGTGGAAGAACATCAACGCACGCACCCAAGTCCACTTCCGTGGCCGTACCCATTAGTATCGGCCCCCAGAGGCCCCACGCCATCCCCAGGTGGAAGAGTAACCATCACAATCGTTCAATAAACCAGTTTACATCATTCGCATCCAAACCGTACACACATAATGAAATATAATACATGTACTTGCCATGGATAATACGACGCGAAGGAAACGATGAAGGAATAGGTTACGGTCCGAACAATCCTCTCAAATTCGACCCTAACACAATAATGATATACAACCAATCTCAACATCATGAATACGAAGAAATTCATCCTAGTTCTACCCATTGGGACAATTCATCGAGCATCAAGAGTGCATAGGGAATTGAAATCGGTCGACGGTGTAATAACGGGATTTCATCCCCACCAATAACAAGGGAATCATGGATCATGAATAAACTATCGAAATCTAACAACAACTACGGTTAATTCGTATTAAAAGGCATGATCACCACCAAACCCTCCCCAAAATCATACTAGAGTTAAAGGAGTTCTTACCTTGATTCAAAGCCGAACAATAGATGATTTGGTGTTGTGGTGATGATATGATGCCAAGTTATGCTTCCCAAACGGTGTTTAGATGAAAATCTGATGAACCCTCGCCTTGGAAAATCACCCCGACGCAAAGAAGAGAGGAGGAATGAGAAAATGAGTGAATTTCGCTGAAAAGAAACGCAGTTATAGGTTGACTGCTTTGTGTGCCGCGGCCCAGCCGAAGTGTGCCGCGGCACAGGGCCAAAAATTGCGCCCAGTGATCGGCAGACCGCTCTGTGTGCCACGGCCCAGTCGAAGTGTGCCGCGGCAAAGGCTCGGCATTGTGCCGCGGCCCTGTCGGCATGTGCCGCGGCACAAGGTACAGAAGGTTTGGCCGATAAGTGCAACACGAGTGTGCCACGGCCCGGACGAGTGTGCCGCGGCAGTGACTCGGCAGTGTGCCGCGGCACACGGTACAGCCTGCTCGGCCAGAAACTGGACAACGTGTGTGCCGCGGCGCATAATCCTTGTGCCGCGGCCCACACCCCCCTTGGGTCCCAAAATGATGAAAAATTATCCGGGAAGAGAATAAAGGCAATAAGAATCGATATTTGGGCAACAATAACACGAAATGGAAGTACGGAAACCCCAAAACGATCCGAGGTACACAACCAAAATCGAACAAGGAACAAATTCCCTAAACTTCTAGGAAATTACAAAAATGGCCCAAACATCCGAAAATCACGATATAACGTCGGATTAACAATCCAAAACTCACAACATGCTCTACTCAACCATAAGAACTCATGGAAGTAGGAAAATGACGAAATCGAATGAGTTTGACGAGAGTCGAATACACATGCGATGAGATATAACTCAAGATGAAATTACGTAAAAACATCATCGAGACTCATCCCAACGGAGAAATTCCAAGAACTAAATAGATACAGAATTCCAAAACAGTGCCAAGCGAGTTGTCCGAAACGAATATATACTGAAAATAGAAATTACCAAAAGTAGAAAACATGGATATTACATTATCTCCCCCTAAAAATAAGTTTCGTCCCGAAACTTACAATACGAATAACTCGGGGTATCTCGATCTCATACTCTCTTCCGTCTCCCACGTGGCTTCCTCGGACCCATGCTTCGACCATTACACTTTAACCAAAGGAATGGTTTTGTGCCTGAGTTGCTTCACCCGACGCTCTAAGATCTGAATCGGCCTCTCCTCGAAGGTAATGTCGGGCCCCAACTCGATCTCTCCAAAATCAATAATATGGCTAGGGTCCGGTACATACTTCCTAAGCTGGGAAACATGAAATACGTTATGCACATGGCTCAGGGACGGCGGCAAACCTAACTGATATGCAAGCTCTCCAACTCTCTCTAGAATTTCGAACAGCCCAATAAATCTCGGACTAAGTTTACCATTCCGACCGAAACGGTAAACTCCCCGTGTCGGCGACACCTTAAGCAACACATGGTCTCCCACCTCAAACTCCAACGATCGGCGACCTGTATCGGCATAAGACTTCTGCCGGCTCTGGGCCGTTACCAATCTATCACGAATCAGGGCAATCTTCTCTCTCGTCTCAACTATTATACCGGGCTCGGTACCAATCAGCTCGGACGTATCGTCCCAACACAACGGCGATCTGCACCTCCTCCCATACAATGCCTCAAATGGTGCCATTTTGATCGAGGCGTGCCAACTGTTGTTGTACGTGAACTCGATCAACGGCAAGTGCGACCCCCAATCATCCTTCCAATCTAAGGCACAGGCTCTCAACATATCCTCCAACGTCTGGATCGTCCGTTCTGACTGTCCGTCAGTCTGAGGGTGGTAAGACGTACTGAGTCTCAACTCAGTCCCCAAAGCTCGATGAACCGCCTTCCAAAAATGTGATACAAACCGGCCATCTCGATCTGAAACAATACTCTTAGGAGTCCCACGCAATCTCACGATCTCTGCAATAAACACTCGTGCCAGCCTCTCCGGTCCCCAAGTGTCCTTAATACCCAGGAAATGAGCTGATTTGGTTAGTCGATCAATAATAACCCAAATCATGTTCATTCCAGTCTGAGTCCTAGGCATCCCGGTAATGAAATCCATAGAGATGTCTTCCCATTTCCATTCCCGAATGGGAAGTGGTCGTAGCAACCCCGCGGGCCGCTGATGCTCAATCTTAACCTGCTGACAGGTCAAACACTTCGCCACAAACTCGCTAACGTCCGATTTCAAATTACTCCACCAATAGTTACTCCTCACATCCTTGTACATTTTGCTCGTACCAGGATGTATGGAATAAGGCGTAGTATGAGCCTAACTCAAAATCTTCTGTCTCAACTCAATGTCATTCGGTACACATAATCTGCCGCGAAATCACAGAATGCCATCCTCCTGAACCACAAATCCAGGGGCTTTCCCCTTCCTCACATCCTCCCTCAGCTGGATTAAAAATGGATCATCATACTGTTTCGCCTTGATATCATCAGTCAAGGACGAAGTGATCTCCAACGCACATAATTGACCCTGAACTCTCTGAACCCAAACCTCGATATTCTGACAAATAAAATCCCGTTGGATCCTACTCTGTGGTGTAAGTACCTCTAACATCTGTAGTGCCATCGGTTTCCGGCTCAACGCATCCGCCACTACGTTAGCCTTACCCGGATGGTAAAGTATCTCAAGGTCGTAATCTTTAATTATCTCCAACCACCTATGCTGTCTCATATTCAACTCTTTCTGACTGAAGATATACTTCAGACTCTTGTGGTCTGTAAAAATCTTACACGACGCTCCATAGAGATAATGTCTCCATATCTTTAAGGCGAAAACGACCGCAGCTAACTCCAAATCGTGCGTGGAGTAATTCGCCTCATATGGCTTCAACTGGCGGGACGCATAAGCAATCACCCTGTCTCTCTGCATCAAAACACATCCGAGCCCGAGGACCGAAGCATCACTATATACCACGAAATCTTCGTTCCCCTGAGGCAATGCTAACACGGGTGCGGTAGTTAGCCGCCTGTTCAACTCGTCAAAACTATTCTGTCTGTCTGCGGTCCACTCAAATTTCTGAGTCTTCTGGAGAAACTGAGTGAGCGGTTTAGAGATCTTAGAAAACCCTTCAACAAATCTACGGTACACTAGTACAAAAACAGGCTTTTGCAACGGTTATGAAAACCCATTGCACATCGCACTAGCGTGCGATGCAATAGCTTGTGATACATAAGGTCATATCAAAGGCATCGCACATTGATGCGATGCAGAAGATTGCTTTTGTATCGCATTTTTTCTACAGGTTCGTTGCGAGAGGTTATACATATACATCGGTTTTTATGTATATGCGACGCCAAAAACAATAATTTTGTTGTTGTTGTGCACTTACTGCATCACGTATTGTAACAAATGTGATACATAAAGCAATGTTATATATCAAATGCAGTTGATATTTGATGCATAAGACTATTTTTATGCATCGCAATTCTTAAATGTGCGATGCAACTATTTTTTTCCTATGCGCTTTTGTAGTTTAAGCATCTTATCTTGTAACAAATTTGATATATAAAGTAATGTTATATATCACTTGTTAATAAAATTGATGTAGAAGATTATGATTCTGCATCGCGTGTTATGGACGGCTAATGTATAAGATATGTTTTTAATGTCTAATGCATTTTTTTAATGTATAATTTTTTTTTGGCACTTTTCACATCATATTTATTTAATGTATATATTTGACCAGAAAAGTACAAGGAAAAATAATTGAAGGCAAAAAAATCACAAACATTCACCAAATTGGAGGAATATGTTCACAAAATTGTTAACAAAGAAGTTTAAAATTCTAAATGAAAGAACATTTAAAGTACTTTAATAACACTTTGAAATATCACCTAAAAAGCATATATATATATATATATATATGCTTTAAACGTGAGATCACAAACAATGACCAATGAAATATGTAACCCAAACATCTCGAATCTCGTTGATATCCCCATCATTGTATGATTTAATTGATCTGAACATCTGTAAAAAAAATTAAGTAACGTCAAAAGATCGAATACGATATAAACTTGAGACATATGCAAACATAATAAAAGAAAGTTAAAATATATAATCTGTATATACCTCTTCTAAATCTCCCTTCATGTGACCTTGGAGTCTTACCATGTCATACATGCATCTTAAAACAGCATATTCACTATTATTTCCACTTGAATGTCGAGGGATCTATAATATAGGTAAATAATACAACTGTTATGATGGTGAGATTTAACAATTAAGTACCAATATCGTAAAGTACATGGTTGTTACGTCGGTAAGTCGAGTCGAGTCGACCGGGTTGTCCGACAAGTCAAGTTGTGACTAGTCGAGATTAGTCGTAGACTAGTCGACACTAGTCGTCAATATATAAAATTATTTTAATATATATATCTGGGCAAAAAAAAATATTGCGTAAAAATTCTCTAGGCAGATCGCATGCAGAAAAAATTCTCTATGCCCAGACGGCACATTGCGCTTCATTTTGTGTGTTCTAACTCTGCAATCGCAAAGGTACATACCGCGTAAAAAATCAGGCGTAAAAGCGGCGTAAAAAATTCAAATTCAACAATCCAACATCCAAGGATCTGCTATTGTTCCATTACGTAAGAAAAATAAGGGAAATTCAATTAATGATGTGTTGGTTGAAATGGGCTTAAAAATGAGCATCAAAATGAGTTACTAATGCATGTGCCGCTAATATATTTTTAGTTCTTGAAAATGAGCATGAAAATGTATTTGTTGCTAATGTGTATGAGCTGTCATATATTGAGAAAACTAACATGAGCTGAAAATTTTCAGATTTTCCACCGCTTCCTCCAAAATTTGCCGAGTGTCACCACGTCATTTTCCGTGCCACAAAGTTGCTGATCCGGAGGTTTCAATGGGCTGGAATAGTGTTTTGGGACCGAAATCGAGCTTCGCATAAGTCATGGGACTAAAATTGTAGCTCGTACTACCTTAGACCGAATTCGTGAAGCCGTGGGACCAAAATCGCGAAGAAATGGAAGTTACGTAACTAAAATCGCGGAGAAAAAGTTACGGGACCAAAAACGCCGAAAGGTGAAGATATGGGATCAAAATGCGATTTTCCCTTTTTGGGACAAGTTGGTGTCAATTATTTAGTAACTAAAGTTGGACTATTTGGAAATTGGATAATAATATTGAAACAATAACAACACGCAAACGCAATGATTGGTTATCTTCGATTGGCTACAATTGTTGTCTAGCAATATGAAAAAGTGAATGAGCAAAGGAATGTGGCTCTAGCAAAGAAAAGTGAATGAGCGGTGGGCTTTGAGTCAAGTCCGGATGGACACAAGTAAAGGGCACTCTCAAACCCGATCATTTCGTTCATCACTTTATTAGATTTAGTTCGTCATTACATGGAACTTATCTTAAAAACTTAAAAAAAAAACATCCAAGTTCAACAGCAAGGCGCTCAAGTCCAGTCGACCTCCTTGCAACGACTGGTGGACTAGTCGCCGACTCGTCGCAACTAGTCGACCGACGTAACAACCATGGTAAAGTATATAATATATAATAAGTAAAACATACATTTATTGTATTCCATTTTAGAGTTTTGCGAGTTCCACCAGCTATATGAGCTCTATAAAACCTAGATACAAAATACGAGTAATTTGGTGAAAAAGAATAGACAAATAAAGTTAAGACTATCATACCCAAACAAACCAGTTAAAACTTACAAACTGATTGGGCCTTTGATAGCAACATCTTCCAGTGGTGTTATCCCTGGATTGAAGTACAAAGCAACACCCCGACGAAGACATATCACAATAAGCATCCAATGATTACTACAGTCCAAAAAATTAATTCATGTTAGTTAACAAGCAAAGTGACAAGGACTAGTAGGAATTCACAATACAGAAATGGCCACAATACAATGTATAATACAGAAACTCTAAGGTGCCAAACAAAAAGAAAAATTGTTTCTAGCGCAAAGACAAACATTGAATATTATCATCTTATGGCTGCAACAAGCTAAAAAATGATAAGCAAGAATTGACAAATGCAAATCCATAGATACTAACACACTGATCATGAAATTTTTTTCAAGTCATAATAGACCACTTTTAGCTATGGAAGAAATTTAAAAGATGAAAAAAATAGCCTATGAATAAACTTTTACCCTCGACCTATTAAGTGTACGTACTTACTCCTGATAGTATGGTGCCAGTAGATATTCCTTAGATGATTCTTTGGGTACTGCATGCCTCAAATACTTACTCAAAACTTGTGAGCGCCTTTTTACCATTTGTAGCTTTTGTGGACACATAAATCCAAAATTTTCAAAAGTTTTCTCGTTGCTTGCACAAGAAGTCCAAGAATCTATAAACAAGTATTACAACAAATATGAATATATAATTTAACGTAGTTGAAAAATTAAAAGACTACAATTACATTAGATTTCGACTGATAAAAATATTGACGATCGTCATGCTCAATCTGTTTCATTTCAAGAATCTGCTTAACATCGTCCATTGTGACATAAACCTCAAATTGTTCATTGTCAGGGTATTGATAAATATCCTCATCGAACCCAACTTCAACAATATTATCTTCACCATATGAAACCATCATATCATAGAAGTCCTTGCACTTGGGAGGCAATGACATGAGAATAACTGGATCTATAAGATTATCCGCTCCTTCATTTATGTCACCATCAGGATTGGCAAATGGTTGGAAAGTTGATGCCGCATCAACTACTTTATCGTTGCCTTTATTTTGATTTGCCATTTTTCCTTCTTTTGGTAACTCGGTAGCCTAATTCAATTGGAATAAGTTAATAATGTGGAAGTCAACAATCAAAAAGTGTGTTTGAAAGCTAGATATTCCTGTTCATTTTCCATTCCGTAGTCATTTAGTTGCATAAGTTCTGTTCAGTTTAGAGTCTTATTAGTAGTCTTTTGTTGTACTGGAAGCTAGATAGAATTCGTAGGATTTCTACTTATTTCTACTTCTAATCTTATTTCTACTTATTTTTTATTATTATTTTTTTTTTCTGTATTTACCAAATAACCCTAAGCACACATGTGATGTCCAGGAAAGTAGCAGTGATGACAGTTCTTCAAGATTGTCAACGGTTCAGATTGATAATAAAGTTTCATCTGCTTTAAAACTACCACCTCTATTTAGTTTGACACAAAATTCAACTGCAAAAAGTGGCAACTTTTATAGAAGACATACGAATGTGTCCGAAAACTTGCCTCTCAAACAAAATAGCCAAGTAAATACACCACAGACAGGTTATATATGGTTCTTTTCCTCTTTTGCTTGTTTATTTTGAAGCTTTAGGTATTGTTTGGTATGACAGATCAGATAAGGAATGGAATGGAATGGTTCCTTCGATTGGAAATGAAAAAAGCTGTTTGTTTTGCCTGATGGAATGGAATAGAAAGGATTCTGATTCCTTCCATTTTGTTAATTTTCATTCCATAGGGGAGGGGGAATAGAAAGGCACAAAGAACATTTTGATCTTACCTTCGACAAAATGACTTGACTCTTCGGCCATTGTGCCCAAGTACCAATGGCTTCTCCAACTTGGTCATGACCAAAGAATGGTACCGGTAATGGTTCATTTTCCTCTCCATCTACAACAACATTGATCTTCACCTTCACATGGTCAGGGTGCAAAGGTACATTATGTACTGGTTCTCCTGGTTTGCATGGAATAAGCATACCTCTCGCCACTATTCGAAACGCGGGAGTGCTGATGGCTAGATCACAAGGAACTGGAGCCTGCATGCAATACACCATTATGAGGATCCAACACATTAAAATACACTATTACCCAAAAAGAAGTGTATATGTGATTCTAGACCTATGATAGCTCACAAACAGGCGATACTAAATGCTTACAAGAATTGGGCTTCTTTCAAGAATCATTATTTTACCTCAATTATATCTACCATTACACTTGGGTTCACTGATTGACAACTACTTGGCACCAAGATTGGAGAAGGATTTGCAAATTCAACTTCTTCATCTGGTGGGGGGCGTATTCCCCATGCCTTAAGGATGTTAATGGTCTTCTGCTCCAATTGCGTTTCCATTTCAGCCATAGTTTCAGCTTTTACTTGTGCAGTCAGCTTCTTCGTCAACATGGCTACTTCTTCAACTGTCATCACTCCAATTGGCAACCGACGCTTGGCTTTTCCAAAATATTCCTTGAGAGTAACATTCCCTCCTACTCCTCTCACACGTCCTCCATGCTCAGGATTTCCAATTGCTTGTGTCAATATGTCATTGTGCCTCTCAAGAAATAACTCTCCGTAATCAACCTTCTTCTGCAAATCATACTTGTCATAAAGAAAAAAATTTAGTTAATACACTACGCAAATTCATAAACATTTGCTTCACAATTACTATTGGAAGGAAAAAAATGTTAATAGAAGAATGTTATACTTACAATCTTATCTACAACCTTTTTTGTATTTTCTGACTTAAAATTGCCTTGCTTATCTACTCTTCCTTCAATCCACTCCAAGTGTCGAGGCATTGCTGTCACCATTTTTGGAGCCTCTTCAGCGGAGACTCCTGATTGTATGATTTCTTCAATCTGCTTCTTGAAGTTGTGCTGACGCTTTTGAGCATATCCACCACGACCTAACCTGTGGACATGCTCATTCTTGGATTGACTATCTCGATTCCTGACACTTATAACCTATACAATACATATTCATGAAACTCTATCTAGGCTGCTCATCTGAATTGTTAAGTACAATGCATTAAGTATTACAAACCTATACGCGATATAATAACCAAAATTAGAATTCAGTCAAATAATGAATATGTACCTGAAATTGATCGTCTTCACGTTTACGCTTGAAATCTTTCCAGTGCTCCTCCTCAATGCAACTGTAATGTACCCATGGAGGGTGTTCTACCTCATTCTTTGTCTTCTTTGTAAAGTAGTTGTTAGTGAGTCTAGATTTGAAAGTCCTCCAGCTTGCATTTACGCCCTTCATTACTTTTCTTTTCAGAACCTTATCCTCATTGATCATGAACTTTTTCTACAAATAAAAAAACTATAGTCAAAGCTAATAAAGAATCTTGGATGTGGTTTCTTGATTACCTAGGAGATGATTTGGACTTGAGAAGGGATTCAAATTTCACATTTATATCAGATAGGCAAAAGGTACGCGTTACCTTTTATCACTTAACTGTATTTTTATCACCTTTTATTTGCATTCATATCACTTAACTGTATTTTTATAACTTAAACTGTATTCTTGTAGGGGATAATACCAGCTATAACCACCATGTTTCCAAGTGCTGAGCACAGATTCTGTTTAAAACACATACATGACAACATGAAACTTGGTTGGAGGGGACAACTCTATAAATATTGTTTATGGAAGTGTGCAACTGCAACTACCATTCAAGCTTTTGACAAGCATATGGAGGACCTAAAGGGTATCTGTTTAGATGCTTATGTATGGTTGAAAAAGATTCCACCAGTGCATTGGTCTAGGTCCCATTTCTCTGGTAAGATGAAGCTTTAAACTTTTACTCTGTTTAGAGAATATACTCTGTTTAGATGCTTATGTATGGTCAATATGATTTCAGGCAGAGCACATTGTGATGTGTTGTTAAACAATATGTGTGAGGTCTTACACGGTTGTTCTTTGTTTTTTTAAATTCATTTCTGTTTGTTTTGTGTATAGATTAAAGACGGGTTCGCTAACGGAAAAGATATTGTGGTGACAATTATGTCAGCTATGGGAGAAGAACAGATCAATTCCCTAAAAGATATCGGCAAGAATTAACTTGAAGTTGTAGTAGCTATGGACAAACAGGCCTAACCCGATTAAATCTTATGTGTACTTCTCAACAAATAGTGCAGACCCTCATAACCTTAATACTTTTAGGCACATCACAAAGTTTACATCCAATCGTCTCCCTTTATATAAAAATTAATCTATAACAAATAAATCTGATTTATATATATATATATAGAATAAACGTAGCCACTTTTCTACTTATAAACTATATTTAAATACAACATTTTTGTCGAATAATGACAACTTACATAGGGCCAAAGGCCTTAAGCCCTAATAAAAACATAAATTGGGCAAATACAAAAGACTAGCAACTAGAAGTTGAAGAAGAAACAGGACTTACAGGGTAACTAGCATATATATATATATAGCACAAGAACCCCCAAAAGGTAACAATAAGCGATAAGATCTTCAAACCACTCATAGGATCATGCATAAGTATAACTGCTGCAATACTTGTAAGAGGAACCCTTATCGAGTTAAGAATACCACTAGCACAAGAGACGATAGATATAACACAGCAATGAACCCAAAACACCCAATGAAATGTAACACTGCCCCATATAATAACATTGTAATAAGCATATTCACCACCTATAAAACTTTTCGCTTCAGAACTCATCCCTTGAAAATCATTATTTACCACGACCCCAAACACAAATGCAAAGAAGGAAACTGCAATATTAGACCGTGTAAAGCTGATCCGATTACATCCCACATAAAACCAAGAGCGGCGTATTGGGTATTCTTTTTAAATATGTAAATTGGCATTTTTCTTATTTTTTTGCTGACATCTTTTTTTTTGGAATAAAAGTAGTTTATTTTATTTCAGAGACCATGAAGATCATCACTTGTTACAAACTAGCAAGCAATTGCTGCTGTACACACACATCTCAATTACAAAATAATCAAAACAACCTAAACAATCCTAGGATAAGTTCGAAAGGTGCGGCACAAGTTCCTTAGTTTTGAATGCATGTCTGCTCTTCCAAAAGCCCTTTATCTGCAGTTTGGACCAAATGTCAAATCTATGGCACTCTCTGAAAAATCCTCTTGTTTCTTTTTATCCATATGATATAAATCATTTTAGTCATGAGGCCAAGGTATCTAAATGGCGATCACCTTCCCGCAATCGGACTTGTTCACGATTTTCCTTATTTTCTAGTCGAGACACCAAAGAAAGTATATGGCACTTTTACTCTTATTGGGAATAAGCCCGTAAGTGCGGCTAAATGATCAAACTTATCAAGGAGTATTTTCACCGAAGACATATTACCCTTTGCAACAAAGAACAAATCATCTGCAAAGATGAGATGTGTGATGTTCAATGAAACACGATTAGGATTTTGTCCAAGTTTCCATGATCCTTTAGAGGCTTTAGCATCCTACTTAAATACTCCATACAGAAAACAAACAGATATGGAGACACAGGGTCTTTTTATAGATAGTCAAATTATGAGTAACATATATCTTAAATCCAAAGGTCGCAAATTCAACTCACCATCAGGAAGCATAAGCAACGGAAATTACATTAAACAAGAGACCATAATAAGAAAGCACTGCGTCACAAAATATTTATATATCTCGATGCATGCAATTTATACAACTTCAAATCATTCACACCATAGAAAGTGGATGAAGTTAATGATGAATTCATTTGAAGATGTAAAGAACTCACAAGAGCCACAAATCATCATACCTGAATGTCTAACCAAATAGTTTCCTTTAGAGATTCATCTACATGTTCCCAGTCATCGTGCACATACTCCAACATATGTCTTGAACCTATCGGCAAATTCTCCAATTGGGCAATGCCGGACATCCCACTCCAATTGAACTGGCCATTTGTCTTCTTGTGCCATGTACTTTCCAGTTGTTGGGCCTCTTTTCTTCAAAATTTTCTTCTTTTCATTCTCATCATTTCCAGGTTCATCATCAAGAGATTCGTGATTTTCAAAAGTCATAGTTGTATATTATCCTGCACATGAAAAGCACCATACACATGATTATTTTCATACTAGTACAATTTAATATTAGATGTCACAATATATTGACCAGATGTATCATGATTCATCATTCTGTGGTCACCAATATTCATCAAAAACCACAGTTTGCTTGCATGATCTACTCTGATGACAAGAAAGAAAACAAAAGAAATAAGAAAAACTATCCTACTGGTCTCTAATTTGATTTTCTACCCGCCTTCATTTTTCTACCCCCATTTAGCAAACAAGTATTTTCAATAGGACTTCAACAGATAAAACCTTGAATACTTTGTCCTTTTCTGGCTAGGACTGCAACAGATAACTTTGAACCAGAACATATAGCGACACCAAGTTATCAGTATTAATGACCTTATTTGCATCTTCATATAGTTTGTATCCTTAAATAATTGCTGTTCCAATTCCAAGTTCATAAGATTTGAAGAAATACATATTAAGTGAACACATGTGCCTAAACTCCATCTACTGTTGCACTTTAACAATGTGATGAAAGCATTATATAATTGATGATACATTGTCTCGTTTATTTTCTTTTAGTGGCGGTGATCAATGAAGCTTTACTTTTTATTACCGCATGAGTTTCTTAAGCCAAACCGTATTGGTGAACCTTAAATATATAATCTTAAGAAAATGCTTTTTCTTTTTCTTAGAAAAAGAACAATGGAAGATATGTTGTACGAATTCAAATGTTGCTTGATGCTTCTACGAAATTATGCTCTTAGCCCAAAGTAGCTCACAAAGACCATGTGAACAAATTATTGCCGCATGCAAAGAATCGATAGAAGTCCTTGGAAGGGCAACCAACTCATATTCTCATACCTAAAGACATCTGAATTTTTAACTCTAAGAGGCTCGACAAACATATATTGCATGATCGATGTCTAGGGTCAGTAGACAATCTTCGCCTTGATCGAAATAAACTTCACCTTCATCGGAAATAAACTCTCTCTTGAAGACAAAGAGCAGATAAAAGTACTTGGGAAATGTATCATACATGCCTAGGAATGTTACAAGATCTCGCCAAGACGGTTCATTTTTATGAAGAAATAAGAAATAAGAAATAAGATATCTCATTAATGTTTTGTGAAAAAACTTCCAAAAATCAAGTGACAAATGATCAAATAACAAAAATTAACTTGACTTATTGAAATATAGTATACATTGCTAATGAACCATTCGAGCCCTATACTACTAAATTCCAACAACCATCTAGTATTTCAATCTTTTCGAGCTTTTTACTCTTTGGTAGACTCTCGTCTTCAACCTGCACTCCTTCAAAGATGATCGTTACGCAGTAATACCCACTCAACTCATCTTCATTCTGTGGTAAAGAGTGAGCCGCATTTGGAAAGTCGAGCTATCATCAATGTCATCATATTCATCTTCATCTACCTCAATACCAACCGATGTAACAAATTGTCTTTTCCGTAGAACTACACCACCTTGCATCCATAGGATCAGTAATGTAAAAAATTTGTTTTGGTTGCGACGCCATTATGAATGGCTCGTCGTGGTGGCCTAATTTGGAAAAATCCACCAATGTAAAACCCAAGTCATCCACTCGAACTCCTCTATTAATATCAACCCACTTACATCTAACACCGCACCTTAAATTCAGTGTAGTCAAGTTCCCATATGTCCTCGATTACCCCATAATATGACATTCTAGATTTTTGTGGTCTATTGTCCTTAGCACTGGCAAAATGTAACGCAGATGCTACCAAACTAACCCCACTGTTTTGCATGGTGCTTTTGTCATCCCGACATTTGGTGTAAAAACAATACCCATTTATGTCATATCCTTCATAAGATATAACATTAATAGAGGGCCCGTGCGCCAACCACCTTATATCATCACTAACTTCATTCGACTTGTTCTTCAACTGAACATTGACTTGATCTTTAAACCATTTGATGAAAGAATTGTTATGTTCATTTCGTAACCATCTTTCACTTTTGCACGGATTCTAGTGCTTTAAAAAAGCCAAATGTTGCACTATGTAAGAATTCACTGCTGTACTCTGTTGTAAAACATACAAGTGCGCTTGATTTTGGAGTTCACGACCAACCTCAAGAACCTTGCGACCCAATGTTCCCTTACCTTCAATTCTTCCCTCATGACGAGACTTAGGAATTCCAATACTTGTAAGCCGCGATAAGTATTCAGTGCAGAATTCGATGACCTCCTCATTCAAGTAACCCTCAACCATACTACCTTCAGGACGATAAGGATTTCTGACATGTCGCTCAAAGACACCCATATTCCGCTCTGGTGGGTACATGTACCTTAAGAAAACTGGCCCACACAGTTTGGCCTCTCTCACTAAGTGAACAACCAAGTGAACCATAATATCAAAAAAAGATGGTGGAAAATATATTTCGAACTGGCATAAAGTAACAACAATGTCGTCTTGCATTGCATCCAAGACCCCGCGATCAAGTACTTTTGAACAAATTTTTTTGAAGAACATACAAAGTTTGATGATAGCATACCTCACATTTTTGGCAAAATTGACCGAATTGCCACAGCAAGAATTGTTGTATTAAGACATGGCAACATGAGATTTCATCCCAATTAATTTTAAATCTTTCATTGAAACAATACTTCGAACATTTGATGAATATCCATGAGGAACCTTGATGCCATTTAAACACTCACAAAGGATTGTTTTCTCCTTTTTTGATAATGTATAACAAGTCAAAGTGATATGTCCGTTTCCCCTTATTTTGTGGAGCTAACTCAGGTCGTATGCCCATTGAAACCAAGTCATACCTTGATTTGACACCATCCTTTGTCTTTCCTGGTATGTTAAGTAAAGTCCCAATAAGATTATCACACACATTTTTTTCCACATGCATAAGATCAATACAATGTCTAACATGTAAGTGCTCCCAATAAGGGAGGCTCCAGAAGATAGACTTTTTTTTCCAAGGATTTTTTTCTTTCGAAGGCTTGTAAGGTTTACCAAACACGGTATTAATTCCACTAACCCGTTCATGAACTTGCTTGCCTGTTAACACACGAGGAGCTGATCTATGGTCGGGATCCCCATTAAATGACTTTCTCAACCTACGATAAGGGTGGTTACGAGGGAGAAATCTACGATGGCCTAGATACACCTGCTTCCCACTTCCTTCAACTCTACTCAATGATACGGAATCTGTGTCATTTTCACATATTGGGCATGCTTTACAACCCTTGACACTATATCCAGATAAATTTCCATATCTTTGGAAAATCATTAATTGTACAAAAACCATGGCCTTTAATGTGAAAGACTCGTAATATGCATCATAAACAGGCACCCCTTCATCCCATAATTTTTCAAGTCTTCAATGAGTGGCTCCAAGTACACATCTATGTCATTTCCTATTGTTTGGGACCGTAAATAAGAAGTGACAACATCATATACTTTCTTTTCATACAAAGCCATGGAGGTAAATTGTAAATGACCAATAGAATCGCCAAACACTGTATTGGCTGCTCAAAGAACCAAATGGATTTACGCCATCCGTGCAAAGCCCAAGCCTCAAATTTCTCGCCACCCCCAAATTCGAAATATCAATCAATCTTCATCCATTGCGGTGAATCACCGGATGTCGAAGCATACCATCTTTATTTCTCTCTTCTTCATGCCAAACAAGATTTTTGAATCTTTGGCACCGCAAAAAGTCGTTTAAATCTCGAACTATTGGTAAATACCACAATACCTTAGCAGGAGACCCTTTCTTGCCACAATCATCATCATATACCTTATACCGCGAAACTCCACACCTTGGGCATTTTTCCAAGTCTTTGTACTCCTTCCGGTATAACAAACAGTCATTAGGACATGCATGTATTTTATCAACATTCAAGCCCAATGGACACATGATTTTCTTTGCTTCATAGGTGGAACTTGGAAGTAAATTACCTTCTGGAAGCATCTCCGTCAACACTTCCAACAAAGCTGTGAAACCCTTATCACTCCAACCATTTGCGGCTTTTAAATTGAATAGCTTCATTATACCAGATAAACGAGTAAATTTACTACAACCCGTATATAATGGTTTCTCGGCATCACTCTTGAAAGATAAGTTCCCGTTCACGTCACGTAACATCTCATTTATTCGATCATCATCGAATAAATTTACCTCATTTTGATCTTCATACTCTAAATCATACTCGGTTTCTTCTATGGGAACATGATTGGTAGTACTGGTACTACCACTTGTTGCCCTTTCACCATGCCAAATCCATTCCGTATAACTTTTTGTCATACCATTACACCATATATGCTCCCTTAATTGATCTACGGTGCACACTTTCCTCTTATTACCACAAATTCTACAAGGACAATAGAATTTCTTCTCTTCTGATTTTTTATGCGCCACTGCCCATTTAATAAACTCCTCAACCCCTTCTTTAAATCCCTCAGAATCACGCTTACCAGAAATCCAATTTCGATCCATAAGTATTAAATAATCACTGTATTATTATCTGCATTAAACATAAATATAAGAATGTTATTCACCATAAAGACAACCATTTTAATCCTTAAAAATAAACCTAAATTTTTTGTTTAGACAAGTTTTGGCAGACTTTAACAATTAGGTGAAAAAAATTGAGAGAAATTCTGGGAACGAATGGAGAAAAATCAACATACCTTGAAAGAAAGAGATTGAGCAAATCCTCATGAAGAAAACAGAGCCTCGAGATTTTCTTACTGAGAACGAGGAAATATTGGACGTGCGACGCAATTGAAGAGCGAATTATTTTATTGAATAGTCTTCAAGAGTCAATTTTGGGGAGATTTTTTTTAATTGAAGTGGGAAGAAGTTGAAGTTGAGAGTGAACTAGGAATTTGGGGATTATCTGCTCAATTGTGCGCTTCACTTTAACAAGATTGAGAATTAAACTAAAAAAGCTAAATCAACTCGTGCAAAAGGCAATGTAAGACAGAAATAAGGCAAACATCAATACTCGTGCGAAGTTAAATGAACTCGTGGAGGAATCTTGCAAACATACACAAAATTTCGTAAAGAAATGAAAATAATGTCAACCACCAATACCCACCACTGCTATTCAATATATAATCTTCAAACAAACATCAAATTAACACAACTCACTGCACAAGGGATGAGTTGAAAATAATTTATACAATTCACAAAAATAGGTTATATACAAGTAAACAAATGAAACTTGCGAAAGGATAAACGTTTACGAATTCCTACCATCGATCGTTAGAAAGAGAATCATGAAGCCAAATCTCTGGTTCGAAATAAAATTCCAAAGCACGGGGAGTTGATTGCTAATAGCTGGAATCGAAGAAAGCAAAAAACTAGGGTTGGTAAAGGGTTTGATTCGCCGGCCGTGGGCGATTGACAGATGAAAATATTGAGGAGAGTCGATCGTGTCTGCTATTAGTGGTAGTGTATAAGGGTTTGATATATAATCGTATACAATTAATGGTAGTGTACATTTGCATCACACATTAGTAAAACTGTGTAGTGTATAAGGGTTTGATTATACACTATATAATCGTATATAATTAATGGTAGTGTACATTTGCATCACACATTAGTAAAACTTTGATGTACAATATTTCAACATCAAACATTATTAATACGTGATACTCAGCAATCATGAAAATATTAAAAAAATTAGCACATTACACATCACACATATAATTGTTTGATACATATAATATTAAAAAGTTAAAAGTTGAGACATTATGTATCGACTACTCAAAACAATTCGATGCAAAAGATTTTTAGTAAATTTTCAAACACATTAGGTATCAGTTATATTTTAGTATATGATGCATAATGTTTCTTAAAAATATAAAATTGACCCCAAATATGCTTACGCGTCACGTTTCTTGTCAGTGCGTTGCCAGAGAGGCGATGCAAAAGCCAGTTTTTGTACTAGTGGTAATAACCTGCGAGACCCAGAAAACTCCTCACCTCCTTCACATTCTTAGGCGGCTCCCAAGCCATCACTGCTTCTATCTTCTGTGGATCTACCCGAACCCCCTCTGCTGAAATTACATGCCCGAGGAACATCACTTCTTCGAGCCAAAACTCACACTTAGAGAACTTCGCGTACAGCTGCTCAGCTCTCAAAATGTCTAATATGATCCGAAGATGTGAGGCGTGCTCCTCCCGACTCCGAGAATAGATTAGAATTTCATCTATAAAGACAACTACGAATTTGTCCAGATACTCAATAAAAACTTTGTTCATCAGCTGCATGAACACTGCTGGGGCATTGGTTAGCCCGAAAGGCATAACCACAAACTCGTAATGGCCATATCTCGTCCGAAAGGCAGCTTTCGGTACATCGATGTCCCGAATCCTGAACTGGTAGTAGCCCGATCGCAAATCAATCTTCGAAAAGACTGTCGCCCCCTGAAGCTGATCAAACAAGTCGTCTATCCGGGGCAAATGGTATTTATTTTTGATGGTAAACTTGTTTAATTCTCGATAATCGATGCATAAACGAAGCGATCCATCCTTCTTCTTAACAAAAAGTACGGGCGCACCCCAAGGCGATGCGCTCGGTCGAATATACCCTTTATATAACAAATCTCCCAACTGATTCTTCAACTCTAGCATCTCTGACGGTACCATACGGTACGGTGCTCGAGAAATAGGGGCCGAATTCGGCTCAAGATCAATAGGAAACTCCACCTCTCGATGTGGTGGTAACCCCAGCAAGTCATCTGGGAATACGTCGGGATACTCACTAACAACTGGAATTGACGACATGTCAAACCCACCATCCTCCGCCTGCAGAGCGTAACACCAATAGCCGACACAACCCTGGTTCAGAAGTTTCATCGCTTTTAAGGCACTAATCACGCTCCCTGATCTACCCGGCTTACGACCGATGAGGGTATGCGCGGTGCCGTCCTTGGCTACTATCGATATGGTACGAGTCCGATAGTTCATGATAGCACCGTGACGATCCAACCAATCGTCCCCGAGGATCAAATCCTCACCCTTAAGGTCTATAACAATGAGATTTGAGGGCCAGTCTCGGCTCCCGATCCTCACCGGGCAATCCCTAACTTCCCAGTCCCCAACCATACGATCCCCGCTAGGCGTTCCCACTACGAACGGTTCACACTCAAACAAGCAGTTAAAACCAATACGATTAACACAATCCGATGCAATAAAGGAATGGGTGGCACCCGAATTTTAAAGCACGAAAACTGGATGAGTGAGGATCTGAGTGGTACCTGACGCCACCGGAATGTCTGACTCCTCTGTGCGCCTCATCTGGTACAAGCGGGGGTGAACTAAACCGGAACTCGAGGCCGCGCGGCGATCTGGCTGACTTCGACCTCTACCACGACCCGAACCCTGCGGAACATGAGTTGCTGGAGTGCTGTGATCCCTCTGATTGGCAGTGGTAGTCGGAACTCTAGCGGCCCTGGTGGCCCTCTCACAATGAGCTGCCCGATGCCCAGTCTGTCCGCAAGTAAAGCAAGCAACTAACGGAAATGGGCAATCCTTCACAACGTGCTCGGGCTGACTGCAATTAAAACAAACTCTCCCGCCAGGCACAACAGACTGGACTGAAAGGTTACCCTGAGATCCACCGGCCTGATGAAACGGCCTCTTCCCCGGTGTAGGGGCAGAACGAGACCTCGAAAACTGTCCACCTTTACCGGCCGAGAACCCGCCGGTAGTCTTCTGCTTCTTAGCTTCCGAAACCGACTCTGATTCCGGGACAACCATCTCGATCGCCAGAGCGCGATCCTGGTATTCCTTCAAAGTGGCACACATGAGCGGTGCCATACTCTGCCTGATATGCGGCTTCATGCGCATATTGAAGTAACGGATTTTATCGGCCTTCGTCCTCACCTGATCTTTCACAAAACCCAACTGCTGATTGTAAGAGATAATGGCCTGCAAAATCGGTACATCCTGAGGTGTGGCAGTGAAGAACTCCACGATTCTGCGTTCTTTGACTGGCAGCGGACAATACTCTGCTTCCATAGCAGCCCTGAACTCTTCCCAAGTGGCTCGACGGTCTCGGGGCGCAACGGCCTCCATCCATTCCGCAGCTTCCTTATCCAGGAGGTACTGGGCAATATGTACCCTCCTGTCTTCAGGACAAGCTACGACATCAAAGGTCCTGGACAACTGAAAGAGCCAATTCTCCCAACCGTGGGAGTCAGAAGATCTGGACAAACGAGGAGGGTGCATCTTAGTCACCGTCTGAAGCCACTTACTAGCTTCCTCTTCAGGTGTCGGGGGCGGATTCTGGCGTCCACCCTGAGATATCTGAGCAAGCTGGGCTACTAACTGCTGAAGTACAGCAGTATCCCCGACGTCGGCATTATTACCCGATGGTACTGAGTGAGAGGCTGAGTCCGCAGAGGACTGAGAAAGTGAGCCCTCTTCATTATCAGCACCCCGACCACGGCCTCGGCCGCGTCCCCTAGCTGGTCTACCACGACCTCTCAACATACTAAAGGAAGAATGAAAAGAACAAGATTAGAAAGATTCACAATTGATAAAGTTAGTATCACAATTAATAATTCCGAACAACGCAAGAAAACGAATTACAGAAATATAAGAGTTCGAGGAGACTTACAACCACGGGTCGCACGAAAAGACGGTAGCATGATGATATTAGGCTCAACGACTGACTCTAATGACGCAACTGACAGACCAAAAAATTTACCGACAGCCTAGGTATTCAAAACCTAAGCTCTGATACCATAAATGTAACACCCCAATTCACAAATGGGACATTACACGCCGTAGAACCCCCGTGAGGTCTACCAGGCTAACTCATGACTCGTAAATCACAAAGATATCCCAAATGGTGCATTCAAAAAGTAAATAAGGTCGTGGCCCCGGCCAAAACATTTTAACTGAGTACATGAAGTATATGTTAAATACCAATTCATCGCCCACGCAGGGGACTTAAACCAAGTTGAAAAATAAACGGTCTAACTCCAAATCTCGACAATTGTAATGCCAAAACATAAAAATACAGACTTGAGCCACATCATCATTCCAGCCCATCCTTTGTGTGCGCGTCCCGTGCCTGCTCCTCAGCTGTCCCGGTACCTGAAATGCATAAGACGCATTTCCCCCATTTAAGGGGTTAGCATTCGAATCGCTAGTGCAAGTACACAATTACACAACATTATATACATACACGATTCAGCGCAAACAAATCATTAGGGAAAATCATTTCAAAAATCAATATTCCGGAATATCACATTTACACCAAAACAATATATCATCAAGCTTTCCACATCACAATTATCCACGTTTGGTAACTCGCGACCGTACCCATTAGTATCGGCCCCCAGAGGTCCCGTCGGACCGTCCCCAGGTGAGAAACCACTTCCGCAGCCGTACCCATTAGTATCGGCCCCCAGAGGTCCCGTCGAACCGTCCCCAGGTGGAAGAACATCAACACACGCACCTAAGTCCACTTCCGTGGCCGTACCCATTAGTATCGGGCCCCAGAGGCCCCATGCCATCCCCAGGTGGAAGAGTAACCATCACAATCGTTCAATAAACCAGTTTACATCATTCGCATCAAAACCGTACACACATAATAAAATATAATACATGTACTTGCCTTGGATAATACGACGCGAAGGAAACAACAAAGGAATAGGTTACGGTCCGAACAATCCTCTCAAATTCGACCCTAACACAATAATGATATACAACCAATCTCAACATCATGAATACAAAGAAATTCATCCTAGTTCTACCTGTTGGGACAATTCATCGAGCATCAAGAGTGCATAGGGAATTGAAATCGGTCGATGGTGGGATTTCATCCCCACCAATAACAAGGGAATTATGGATCATGAATAAACTATCGAAATCTAACAACAACTACGGTTAATTCGGATTAAAAGGCTTGATCACCACCAAACCCTCCCCAAAATCATACTAGGGTTAAAGGAGTTCTTACCTTGATTCAAAGCCGAACAATAGATGATTTGGTGTTGTGGTGATGATATGATGCCAAGTTATGCTTCCCAAACAGTGTTTGGATGAAAATCTGATGAATCCTCGCCTTGGAAAGCGCCCCGACGCGAAGAAGAGAGGAGGAATGAGAAAATGAGTGAATTTCGCTAAAAAGAAACGCAGTTATAGGTTGACTGCTTTGTGTGCCGCGGCCCAGCCGAAGTGTGCTGCGACACAGGGCCAAAAATTGCGCCCAGTGATCGGCAGACCGCTCTGTGTGCCGCGGCCCAGTCGAAGTGTGCCGCGGCAAAGGCTCAGCATTGTGCCGCGGCCCTGTCGGTATGTGCCGCGGCACAAGGTACAGAAGGTTTGGCCGATAAGTGCAACACGAGTGTGCCGCGGCCCGGACGAGTGTGCCGCGGAAGTGACTCGGCAGTGTGCCGCGACCCTTCCGGCATGTGCCGCGGCACACGGTACAGCCTGCTCGGCCAGAAACTGGACAACGTGTGTGCCGCGGCACACAATCCTTGTGCCGCGGCCCACACCCCCCTTGGGGTCCCAAAATGATGAAAAATGATCCGGGAAGAGAAAAAAGGCAATAAGAATCGATATTTGGGCAACAATAACACGAAATGGAAGTACGGAAACCCCAAAACGATCCGAGGTACACAACCAAAATCGAACAAGGAACAAATTCCCTAAACTTCTAGGAAATTACAAAAATGGCCCAAACATCCGAAAATCACGATACAACGTCGGATTAACAATCCGAAACTCACAACATGCTCTACTCAACCATACGAACTCATGGAAGTAGGAAAATGATGAAATCGAACGAGTTTAACGAGAGTCGAAACACATGCAATGAGATATAACTCAAGATGAAATTATGTAAAAACATCATCGAGACTCATCCCAACGGAGAAATTCCAAGAACTAAATAGATACAGAATTCCAAAACAGTGCCAAGAAAGTTGTCCGAAACGAATATATACCAAAAATAGAAATTACCAAAAGTAGAAAACACGGATATTACACGGGCAAGGTGAACATTGTCGCCGACGCCTTGAGTCGTAAGTCCGTTCAGGAACAGATGCTTGCCCGATTAACAGTTCAGAAGGAGCTCCAGCAGGAATTCCTTAGACCCGAGATCGAGGTCTGGCTTCAGCGAGTTCAGGGACAGCTTTGTATGCTGGAGATTTCATCGCCACTTGTAGAGGCGATCAGAGTGAATCAGGGTTCAGACCCGTTTTTATTGCGCATCCGTGAGGATGTGGCTCAGGGGAAAGCCCCTGGATTCGTGGTCCACGAGGATGGACTTTTGAGATTTAAGAATTGGTTGTGCGTACCGGCGAATGACGAGTTGAAAAACTCGATATTGAGAGAGGCTCATGCTACCCCTTATTCCGTTCATCCGGGATATAGCAAGATGTATAAAGACTTGAAACAAAATTACTGGTGGAGTAATATGAAGCAAGAAGTCGCAGAATTTGTTTCAAGATGTTTAACCTGTCAGCAAGTCAAGATTGAACATCAGCAACCGGCAGGTATGCTAAAACCGCTCCCTATTCCAGAGTGGAAGTGGGAAGATATTTCTATGGACTTCATCACGAGTTTACCGACGAGTCGTCGTGGCATAAATACAATCTGGGTGATTGTGGACCGCTTGACTAAATCAGCTCATTTCCTTGAGATTAAGGATACGTGGGGTCCCGAGAGACTTGCCCAGTTGTTTATCAAAGAGATAGTGAGATTGCATGGTACTCCTAAGAGTATCATTTGCGATCGTGACGGACGATTCGTGACACATTTTTGGAAATCAGTTCATCGTGTTATGGAAACTCAGCTTAATCTCAGTACCGCTTTTCATCCTCAGTCCGACGGGCAATCAGAGAGGACTATTCAGACTTTAGAGGACATGTTGAGGGCATGTGTCCTCTATTGGAAAGATGATTGGGAAGCCCAACTACCATTGATTGAGTTTACGTACAATAATAGTTGGCATGCTTCGATTAAGATGGCACCTTACGAGGCCTTGTACGGTCGTCGTTGTCGATCTCCGTTGTGTTGGGACGACCTATCAGAATCAATCGGCACCGAGGCCGATATGCTTATAGCCGCCCGGGAGAAGGTAGCTTTGATCAGGAGTCGTATGTTGACAGCACAGAGTCGACAGAAATCATATGTATATAATCGTTGTCGACCTTTAGAGTTCGAGACAGGTGACCATGTTTTGGTCAAGGTATCCCCGAGTCGTGGTATCTTCCGTTTTGGGAAGAGGGGAAAGTTGAGTCCGAGATTCATTGGGCCGTTTGAGATTTTGGATCGAGTAGGCGAGTTAGCTTATCGATTAGCTTTACCTCCGGCATTGAGCCGAATTCATAATGTGTTTCACGTCTCTCAGTTGCGGAAGTATGTTGCCGACCCGAGTCACATACTCCAATTCGAAGAAATCGAGATCGCGGATGATCATTCGTACGAGGAGCGTCCTGTACGAGTTTTAGAGTGGCGAATCAAACAGTTGAGGAACAAGACGATTCCTTTGGTCAAGATTCAGTGGTCTAGACACGGAGTCGAAGAGGCTACTTGGGAAACCGAGGAGAGTATGCGAGAGTGTCATCCCGAGTTGTTTAACCCTTAGTTTCGGGGACGAAACTCTTTTTAAGGGAGGGAGTATGTAATATACGGTTGTAATTCAGTAATTATCATTCAGTAATTATCGTTCAGTAATTGTCACTCAGTAATTTTTACTCATTAATAATCATTCATCATTCTTATTCAATCATCATATTCACCGTTCAGAGTATTGTATTGTGTATCAGTTGTTATTCGTCATTCTACCTTGTTGGAGAATCGGACTGAGCATCTTATCATTCTCATCTTTGGAGCTGGCTGTGTGTATTGAGTAGCGCACGCTACGCACTCTTCATTAGCGCGCGCTAATTTAGTATGGGTAGCGCACGCCACTTCTCATCTTTAGCGCACGCTAACGCGTTTCAGGCAGACAGTCCAGTGGGTACTGGACTGCAGATAAGTTGTGGTAGCGCACGCTACGAGTGTTACGTAGCGCGCGCTAGTGATTTGGATAGCGCACACTATGCAGTCATTGTGGCGCGCGCTAAGACCGGTCAGGCAGAGTCCAGTGGGTACTGGACTGATTTCGGATTTATTCCTAGCGTACGCTATCAGTGGATTTAGCGTACGCTAATGGGGCTGTAGCGCACGCTAATTATTGGACGTAGCGCACGCTATCGAGATCGGATCGGAGAACAGGAGGTTCTGGACTTCAGTACTGGACAGCAGCTATTTAGCTAGCGCACGCTAACAATTCGAGTTAACGCACGCTATTGGCATGGAGTTAGCGCACGCTACCAAGTTGTATCGTACGCTAACGGGTCAGCCAGAGTTCACTGGAATGTACATATAAATCGTTAGCGCAAGCTAAATATCAGGTCATAGCGTGTGCTAATCTAGAGCAGTATATATTGGACAGTTAGCCTGAGTTTCGTCATTTTCTCACTTCTCTTCGTTCTTAAGCGATTTCGGGTGATTTCGGGTGATTTGGAGTGTTCTCTTGGAACTACTATCACCTATCATCATCTTCAAGTCTTCGAGTTGGATTAATCATCACTTCATCATCTCCAATACATCAAATCAAAGGTAATGATTTCTTTAATCTAGAATTTCGGATATTTGGGGTTTTCCTTCCGATTTCTTCGTATGAACTTCGATTGTTGTTGGAATATGTTAGATATGGATTATCTACCTTGGATAAATGTTTTCCCATGGATTTTTCAATGTATATTTCGGATTTCATGAATTTTTGAGGTTTGATTCAAGAACACCTTGGGGTTGACTTTGATGTTTTGGGGGGTTTTCGATTAGATATTGTCGTTAACTCGAATTGTGGATTCCTATGGGATTATTGATATCATTGAAGTGTTCTGATGGTTTGAAATACTCATTTTGGTGTTGGTTTTGATATATTCGGGATTGGATATTTTCGAAGGTTGTGTGGTTTGCTACGTATTCGTTAGAATGCCGCAATGAGTTTGATTATCGTTGTATCGACTTTTGAGTTAGTCGTGTTTCGTTTCTTGATACGTGTATTGAATGGTTGTTGGTAATTATTGTTATTAAAGGTTGTTGGAGCGACCGACATCTCATTGTGGGACGTTTGTTCGAGGAAAGACATTCTTCACCGGTTGAGTAAGTTAATTCTTACTCGGTTAAAAGGATATTCATTCCTTTTGTTGTTGTTCATTCATAATCATAACTCATTCATCATTGTATTAATCGTATTGAGACTTGTAATTGTCGAGTAATCACTTCATTCATGAGGAACAGCGGTTCCAATCATTTCATTGAACTATCATTCACTTCACTATTATTTTCATCTTGGTGAGTCATTCTTGACCTTGTCGGATTATTATTCATTGATATTGGTTTTGGTCATTCTCGTTCATATGACCTTCTGGGTTCATATTGCGTGGCCGGGTGCGGATGTGTGGAATTTTTAGTCGGGCACGCGATGGTCATGTATTGGGATCGATACATTGGATTGTGCACACAGTAACGATTACCTCTGTGAGACTAATTAGGTACAAGGACGGGTGTGTCCGGTCATCCGTCTTGTACACTTGCACAGAACATTACGGGCGTACTATGATACTCCTCTTCAGCCTAATTCATAAATAAGGATATTTCATAACTAAAGATATATCATGATTGTATATTTTCAACCCTTGAGGATTGTTGTTCTGTGTAATTGACCCCGTTGGGGGGTTTTGTTTTCAGGTCACGGCAAGGGAAAGGCACGGGAAGAGCATGTTGACGGCGAGGAGTCCCAGTGATACTAGTAGGGGGCCCCGATCTTTTCAGTCATTCATGTTGTTGTCATTTATTTTCCGCTGCAGATTTTCATTTGAATACTCCGTTTCATTCAGTGTTGTGTATTTTATCTTCATATAAAATATACTAGTATTCGGTATTGTCCTGGTGTGTTGTACTTAAACTCCTCATCGGATTAGTTGGTAATATAATGTGGTTCGGTACTACAATTATATTATTTAATTCATCAGTTTCATTCGCCTGGTGGGTCCCAGTCGGGGATCCACGACACTGTAATATCCGCCTAGTTTGGAGTGTTACATTACTAAAACTCCAGCATATTATTTTAAATATAAAATATAATATTCAATATTTTTCGGCCGTATTTATGTATAACCGTTATTTATATCAATTTGATCGAATGATAATTTCATATTATTTTACGGAAAATATTTTAAAATCATCAATTTTTGAAAACTCATGATACTCATATAGAAAAATATTAATAATCGTTGTTATTAGATTTTCCAGCCAACACAAATACAAGATATACAACATGTTCGATACATACGAAAATATAGAGCTGAATCGGTAATATATTGATAAATACAGGATTCTTACCAGTAGATAAAAATCAAAATAAAAACTGATTTATGATAACATGCATCTCAGAGACAAATTTCATGACAGTTTATCAAAATTCGACTTGTATGTTCAAAGATATACATGTTAAAGTTAGACAACTCGGTCAACTTTCAAAAGACAAGTTGTTGGAAATGATTGATACGAACAGGGATGACTCAGTGTAAAATGGCTTATTTTGTTCAGGTATTCTAACTCAATACCAACGGTACAGGCTCCTGTTATACTAACATGCATTTTATCTACAAAATAGTCGAGAAGTATTCTCAAAATAACTTACAGGTCGTGAGATAATAAAGTTCAAATAAGGAAACCAAGTCTGTAATTCTCAGACTCAGTGGAGAAATTCATCGAACAGGTTCCAGTCGATATCCTGTAAAAGCTGATCTGACTCACCAGAAAACGGCTCGTATTATCCAAGTATTCTGACTTAATATTTACGATAAAGACAACAATTATACTTATATGTATCTTGTTTACAAAATTCTCTAGATGTATTCGTATAAATAACTTACTGATTGTGAGATAATCGAGTTCAAAGATGGCAACCCAGCCTAGAATTAACAGATTATCTGGGGAATTTCATCAAACACCTACTAGACGTCTCCTGGACTAGGCTGCTTAGATTCGCTGGGTATTTGAGCATTTTGGAGGTCTTAGAATCTCAAAACTAGGATGTAGAAAGATGTCCTATAAGAGGTGTACATTTTATACAGATATTGACAAATGGAATGAGACAATATTAAAGGTAAGGCCATTCTTTACGGTCTAAAATTCTGCTAGTCAGTCAAAACAAGGTCCTCACTAGGCATCACGAGTGATGACCCGTGCCTCGCTCACGCGGTTTCGTGCCGTGGCTTCGGCCTTCAATGTGATATGGCTTCGTGCCGTGGATTTGACCCTCATTGTGATACGGCTTCGTGCCGTGGCTGTGGGCCATTCTGTGATAGTACCGACGATTGGAATCCTCATTATGATACGGATTCGTGCCGTGGCTTCGGCCCTCATTGTGATATGGCTTTCTGCCGTGGCTTCAGCCCTCAAATGTGATACAGCTTCATGCCGTGGCTTCGGCCCTCGTTGTGATGCGGCTTCGTGCCGTAGCTTCGGCCCTTATGTGATACAGCTTCGGCTGTTTGGCTTCAGGCCATTGTGATGATTGGCAGCTTCGGCTAAGTGGCTTTCAGGCCATTGTTATGTTTTCGTATTTCCGTTGGAGCCTTCGGGCATTGTGATTCGTATGTATTTCAGCTCTGGTTTGGTTTACCTTCGGGTAATTCATTATTGTGTTCTACATTGATGATTCGTCGTTGGGCACTTGTATTCTAACCTGTTGAGCAGGTATTGATAGTATGCCGTGGGCATAGTGTCCCACGAATGCTCGGTTCTTACCTTGGTTTGTGAGCATTTCGTATTACCATTGTTGTACCATTTATTTTTCGTTTGAATGCATATCATGTTGTACAGGTATTGGATATTCATTATCTGGATAATTTTGGGAACTGTGACAGTCGTGCCGGTATGTCTATCGAGGTTATTTTAATTCTAGGATATTACATGCTTGATGTGTTTTTTTCGATGTCGGATATACTGTATGAGTATTTGTACAATTGTCGTACTTGGTCGACAGTTGTGTTTAAGGATATCATGCATCAGATGTATCATATAAGAATGTTATCGGAACGAGCATATGTATTCAGTATGTCGCGAGTATGTATTCAGTATATTGAGACGACAGACAGGAGCAAAAATGGCTAAGTATGAAAGCCATTACGTACGTTAATTGATGAAGCTTACATACATAACTAAACAATCTTAACGTACATTAAGTTGGGTACATAAGGTATGTTAAGAAAGGAATCAGACAGGATCGAGCCGTGGTTGGCAGGTGGGCCCGGTGTTGGCAGCTTTCGGCGCGGATGTGGACAGGCGAGTCAACCTCGAGCCTTACGTACGTTAAGGATGCATCATTACGTACGTTAAGAAGGTGTGTTACTGTAGCAAGCCAACGTATGTATTACGTACGTTATGGAGAATGTGTTACGTACGTAAGGACGTGAACGAAATGAGTCAGGAGCCTCTGGACTGTCGTTACGTATGCTACTAGAGTCAGATAGCGTACGTAAAGGATGGTTACATACGTTAACTTTGGCATGTTACGTACGTAACAAGCTAGAAGTTTATAAAAGTGGATGCCCGTCATTTCATTTTTCTTTGGAGTTTCATTTTGTTTTTCGACCTTCAACACCCAGAGATTGATTCTTGGTCCTTCTAAGGGGATTATGAGCTTTAGGACTTAGATTTGGAGCTTGAGAAGAAGAGATATTGATGATTCTTCAAGTTTTTGATGGTATTATTCATCTTCAAGAGGTATGTTAGATAATCCCTCTCTTCTACTTCGAATTTTGATGTTGTTGTTGATGTCTTCCTCGTACGATGATGGTTACAGTGGTGGTGTTGTGATTCTTGAGGTTGTATGAATCGTATGTTAAGGAACATGATGATATATACCTTGGATTATGAATTAAATGATGGTTTAAACCATCGAATCACGTCGTTTTGTTGGCTACAAACATGATTATGGATCTAAATTTAGATGATAGAACCCATCGAATCACGTCGTTTTGTTGGCTACAAACATGATTATGGATTGATTCATATCCTTGAAGAACACTTGAATTATACATGTTGTGATTTTATGGAATTGGGAAGGATTACAGATAATTTTGGCCTATGATTATTCGTGATGATAATCGGTAATTTTATTCCAATGAATTTACAAAGATAAGTCGTATTAATCCGTAATTATGATTAAAGTCGGAACCAAGAATGTTGAAGACATTATTAGAATTATTGATTATCGAATTTCGGCTTGTATTCATATTGTTAAGAGTTGATATGGTTTGGTTTCATATGATCGAAATGTCGTTGAACCAATAACTTTGATTAGTTGGTTATATCGGTTGTATTGATTGTTATCAAACGTATTGTTAATTTATCATTGCGCTAGGTTACGTTAAGTGATCGTTGATGATTAACCGTTGTGCTGCGATTGGAATTAGAGGACGCATGAATCGCCTTGTACGGGGCTGCGGAGCTAGTAGATGAAGATGACGGGATTGGTAACAACTTCATCATATCGGTATCGAGGCAAGTTATGCTTGCTCAGTTCATAATGTTTAATAAATGATTTCGTTTTCATTTCATTTATGATTCATATAGCAATGGTATAATGGAATATGAATTTTCGTGATGATGGTATGTATATTATGCTTGGACTAAGATAAATCATAATGTATATGATTTTAAAGATGTCTAGTGGAAACGGAGACATGAATTATATTTGGTCCATTGTACGAGAAGTTAAATACCGAGACCAGTTATCATAACGATACTAAACTCGAGATGGTGGTTTGGTATTAGTAATGGACTGCACTTCATTTTGGATTATTCAGATAACCGTGTATTCGTTCAGGGATTTTCGTCGTGGAAAGATTAGTGTCTCCAGCTTAAGGTAAATTAATATTGCTAGATTATGATAATCATCCTGTTGCATTATTGCATGTGTGTGTTGATATTTCATGTGGTGAGTGTGCACCATTGTTTGTTACGTTTTGTGATGTGTAACATCCCAAAAATTTCAAGGAATTTAAAATTTTTAAAGTAACATTTCATTAATAAAACTCATTTAACAATTCAATCGTTTCATTTACAAATCCATAATTAATATTCTCCCGAACAATAAACAGCGAAATATATGTCTAAAATTAAAAGTCTTAAAAGTAATCAGCAATTTATGCGCGCCAGTGTGAACTCGTCATGCCTTAGAGCCACTCGTACCTGAAACAATAATTTATTGGGAAAGGATAAGCACGAAGCTTAGTGAATTCAACCACCATAGATAACACAGTTATTCCACACTACCCCTATAACAGATAGTTGCACATAAACAAGCATACAGGTCTACGAACAAATCATAAACATGCATTCCTGCCCCTACGCCACCCGCGTATAACCTCTTAGCCCCATCGAGATTCTACGCCACCCGCATATACAATCTTCGGCCCCGCCGAGTTCTTATGCCACCCGCGTATACAAACGTCAGCCCCCAAGTCCTTACGCCACCCGCGTATACATGACAACGCCACCCGCGTATACATGTTAACAAAAGGCTGACTAGCCACCCCGCTATCTAGCCCCGCATCACAAATAATTAAGGCTACCACACACGAGCTACAGTAATGTAAAACAACTGATATTAAATATAGTGAGAGAACTCACCTCATAAGCGCGCCCAGTTCACAAATAAAAATTTAAAGCTCCCCAACCAAGATCACTTTCCAACACCAAAACGAAAGTTAAAACGTATTAGCACGAAGCCCGGACCCTAAAACACGACGCACGCTTAAACTATCACTAAAACAACTTTCCGGTATAACCAAACAGGTCTGTTCGGGACCTGTTCTGACCTCCTTAAACCCATAAATACTATATTATTATTACATTGCCAGAAATTACTCTGAGTTGCGGTTCCACGGACATATTATATGCCTCCTAGCGATTTTTCTACAATTTACAACGGATTTTACAAAAACAGTTCGCAGAGATTACTGAGTTTTCACATGAAATGATAAACGGTTTTTCGATGCGCCATTTAGCGGCGTTGGTGCCCGATCACCGGCGACTAAAAAACAAAAAAAGAATACAAAGGATTAAGTCTTACCTTGCGAACCTTACACCCACACCTGCTCCTCTCTCTCTCTCGAAAACTTCAATGAACAACGGTGGTGGCGGTGGTTCCCGACGACAACAGCAACGACGATGGGGAAAAGAGTCAGCTGTGAGTTTAGAGGGGATTAGGGTTTTCAGATTTATTGGGTGTGCGACGCAAGGAGACATAAAATAAGAAGGGAGGGGGGTCGGTTCCCTTCAGGGGCCGACCCATGCACACCATTTATCAAAAATATCCATTTAGTTCCTAATTTTTCAAATACTTTTCTTACCACCTACAATAGATAAAATTGAACACGTTAAGCCACCTAACACGACTTAAATCACTGTTGGCATATCCCGTCAATCCCGTTTAACAACATTTAATTAAATAAAATATTAGTCAACATAAATATAATCCATACCGGGACACAGGCTTTACAGCTCTACCCCACTTGAATTAGACTTCATCCTCGAAGTCTCCGCCGCGAATAGATCTGGGTATTTCTCTCGCATCTCAACCTCGGGTTCCCAAGTCCACTCGGAACCCTTTCTATGTTGCCACTCGACTTTCACTAAACTGGTCACCTTGTTATGCGAGGTCCTCATCGTCCTGTCGAGAATGGCAACCGGCTTTTCCACGTAATTAAGCCGCTCGTCGATCTGAATTTCCTCAAGGGGAATCACTGCAGACTCATCCACTACGCAATTCCGCAACTGCGACACGTGGAAAGTGTTGTGGATCAAACTCAGCTCATCCGGTAACTCTAAGCGATAAGCTACCTTCCCCACTCGAGCGATGACCTTGTAGGGTCCAATGTAACTGGGGCCTAACTTTCCTCGTTTACGGAACCTAATCACCCCTTTCCAGGGTGACACCTTCAGCAACACATAATCTCCCACCTAAAACTCCAAATATGATCGTCTCTTGTCGGCGTAACTCTTTTGCCGACTCTGTGCAGTAAACTAAACGGTCCTTCACCATCTGTATCATCTCAGTCGTCTTCAGCACAATATCGGTGCTCCCCAATACTCGCTGACCAACCTCGCCAAATGGGCATCCTGCACTTCCTACCATACAACATTTCATATGGCGGCATGCCGATACTGGAATGAAAGCTGTTGTTGTAGGAAAACTCCGCCAAATGAAGGTACTGATCCCAACTACCTCCAAAGTCAATAGCATATGCCCGAAGCATATCCTCAAGGGTCTGAATAGTAGGCTCACTCTGCCCATTGGTCTGTGGATGAAAAGCCGTGCTAAAATGCAACCGCATACCCATCTCTTCTTGAAACCTCTCCCAAAACCGGGAGATAAAATGGGTGTCCCTATCAGAGACAATCGAAACTGGCACCCCATGCCTGGCTACAATCTCTCGCATGAACATCTCTGCGAGTTTCTCTGCCGAGGAGCTTTCCCTGATGGCCAAAAAATGAGCACTCTTGGTCAGACGATCGATAATCACCCAAATAGCATCATTCCCACGCGGAGTCCTTGCAAGTTTCTTAATGAAATCCATCATGATCTGCTCCCATTTTCATACAGGAATCTCTAAATGCTGCAATTTTCCATGCGGCTGCTGATGCTTGGCCTTGACTTTCCAACAAGTAAAACAAACTTCTACACACTTGGCGACATCCCGCTTCATGACGGGCCACCAATAACTATCTCGCAGGTCGCGGTACATCTTTGTAGCTCCGGGATGAATAGAAAACTTGGACTTATGCACCTCATCCAACAATATCTGCCTGTTCCCTCCAGTGCAAGGAACCCAAACTCTACCATATCGAGTCAGTAAACCTCGACTATCACAGATAAAATTCGGAAGTTCACCCGAAACTCTCTCCCGCCTGGCATTCTCGCCTAGAACTGCCACTTCTTGAGCACTACTTATCGACTCAAGGAGAGGTGTAACAATTGTCAACCGCTAACACAAACCCCGTAATGGTTCACCAACCGGATGTCGGCTAAGGGCGTCTGCAACAACATTTGCTTTACCCGGGTGGTAAAGTATCTCACAATCGTAATCCTTGACTATGTCAAGCCACCTCCTCTGACGCATATTGAGGTTTTGCTGGTCCATCAAGTATTTGAGGCTTTTATGGTCAGTGTATATCGTACACTTGACGCCATACAAGTAATGCCTCCAAATCTTGAGGGCAAACACCACTGCTAATCCTAGAAAACTCCGTATTTCAGTGGGAGTCTTCGGCATTTCCAACCGCATCACTATAGTAATCTTGGCCGGATCGACCATAATACCATTCTAGTTCACGACATGTCCTAGGAAATGGACCTCCCATAACCAGAACTCACATTTTGAGAACTTATCATAAAGTTTCTCTCGCCTCAAAACTTCCAAAACTTCTCGCAAATGCATCTCGTGATCTTCCTTTGACTTCGAATACAGAAGAATATCATCGATGAACACAATCACCGACCGATCCAGCATTGGCCTGCACACCCTGTTCATTAGGTCCATGAACGCTGCTGGTGCATTGGTGAGCCCGAAAGGCATCACCACAAACTCATAATGGCCGTAACGTGTGCGAAAGGCCGTGTTCTCCTTATCCTCATTCCTCACCTGCATATGATGATACCCCGATCTCAAATCAATCTTAGATAATCATGAGGCTCCCTGTAGCTGGTCGAACAAGTCATATATTATTTGCAGAGGATATCTATTCCTCACCGTAAGCTTATTCAATTCGCGGTAGTCTATACACATCCGTTGGGACCCATCTTTCTTTTTTCACAAACAGAATTGGGGCTCCCCACGGTGAACAACACGGCTTGATGAACTCCTTCTCGAGAAGTTCCTACAACTGAGTGTACAACTCTTTCATTTCCGGTGGATCCAGGCGATAAGGTGCCTTGGCCACCGGAGCAGCACCCGGAATCAAGTCAATGTGGAACTCCACCTGTCGCTCGGGAGGTATCCCCAGTAAATCGTCGGGAAATAAATCGGCAAACTCCCGTACAACTGGCACATCCCCCGCAGTCTTCTTCTCTTCATCACCGCGCGTATCTATCACATATGCTAAATACCCCTGGCCACTGTGATGTAAGTACCTCCGCGCTCTCATAGCCAAACATATTACTGAGGCCCGCCTAGGCGAGTCTCCCCGAACCAGCAGTTCTACCCCACTTGGGATTCGAACTTGCACTTGTTTGCGACGACAAACAATCTCAGCATCAAAAGCATCCAACCAATCCATGCCCTCAATCACACACAACTCACGCATAGCAATTGGAATCAAATCTATAGGAAACCTCACCCCAGAGATTTCCAAAGTGCATCCTCGATACACGTCCGTAACCGTCAAGGTCCTGTCATCAGCAACCTCAACCACTACTGGATAACCTAACCTACCTGCGACTCGGCCCAAACACTCGCTAAATGTGCGGGATACGAATGAATAAGTATCCCCACTATCAAACATCACTAAAGCAGGCACTGAGTTAACTAAAAATGTACTTGATCATACCATTTAAACAAAACAATTACATATGATAATCAAATAGTCAAAAAAGGAACAAGTGATGAAATATACCTGTCACCACTTCACGCATGGCCTGTGCCTCCTCCACTTTCAGCTGGTGCACCCTACCTCAGGCCGACTCGGGTCTAGCCTGACCTACACTGCCATCAGTAATAAGAAAGGGGGCAGCTGCAGGGGCTCTTTGTGCCCCACCCCCGCTAGCAACCCTAGGATTCGGGCAATATGCCTTCACGTGGCCCGTCTGCTTGCAGTTAGGGATGGCAATTTACCCACGGGTAACGGATAACCGCGGGCACCCGTCCCTAATAGGTGCGGGTTTGGTGGGAATTTGGTATCCATGGATAGCTTAGTGGTATGAAATTACTATCCATTAGGTTCGCGGGGATATGGATAGTTACTATCCATACCCGCGAAACCCGTCTACCGCCAAAAACACCCGTGAAGATACCCGCAAAATACCCACAAAAATACCCACGAAATACCCACAAAATACCCGAACAGAGCCCGACCCACACTCATTATTTCAAACATTGACACAACAAAGAAGAGGAAAATAGGTCTATTTTAACTGTTGACTTCGAATAATATGTTTTTCATTAGAATCTAAACTTTGTTTTTAGTTGATGATTTTTTATATTACTTTTGTCTTTTGTGATTTGTAGATTTAAACTTTGAACTTTGTGGGTTAGAGGATTTGAATTTCTGAGTTTGGTTTATGGATATTAATTTGTGTGAAATTTTTATTTATATTGAATTCATTTATTTGCATCGCGGGTATCCACGGATAGCAGATTGTGGATACCCGACGGGTGGCGGGTTGCGGATACCCGATGGGTGGCGGATACCTGCAGATCACGGGTGTGGTTGGCAAATCATACCCATCGCGGGTCGGGTCGCGGGTACAGATTTACCTCGCGGGTACGGATGTGGATAGACACTATCCGCACCCGCCGTACCCGACTGCCATCCCTACTTGCAGTTAAAGCGGACCATCAATGGCGACTTACAATCCCGACTGATATGACCGGACTGCCCACACTTGTAACATCCATCCGTGCACTTCCCACCGGCACCCCTGGGTTTGAACCCACCGTTCTTTGAACTCCCGCGCAAATCTGTGAACTTCGATTTCTTTAGCACAGCAGAGATTGGCGTCACCGCCTGTGCTGCCTTTCTCTTCTTTGATTGGGTCTCCAACTCCAGTTCCCTCCTTCGGGAAGCATCCATCATTGCTGATAAGGAAGCATACTGCGCTGTGCTCACGAATTCCCTAATCTCGGTACGCAACATGTCCTTGTACCGAGACATCTTCATATCCTCCGAGGCAGCATACTGAGGACAAAACAATGCCATCTCAGTGAACTTCTTGTTCATCTCCTTCACCGTCTCTGTTGTTTGGGTGAGCTCTAAAAACTCCTTAGCTATCCGCTCCATCTCTACCGGAGACACGTACTCGGCATGAAAGCGAGTGACGAACTCCTCCCAAGTCAGGGTAGTGCGCTCGGCAAGCGTCAACGCCGTGGCACACCAGTCATTCGCCCCGTCGTGAAGTAAGTTCACTGCAAAGTGGACCTTCAGATTATCCGGGCAGCCACTGGTCAGAAAAGCACACTCCATGTCAGATATCCAACGCATACTAACAATCGGATTCGGGTCTCCCTTGAATTCAGGTGGATAACAGGCAGAGAGATCCCGATACTCGAACTCTCGATTACGGGGCAATTCCCCAGCAGGTGGCAGATCGCTGCAATTCGTTCCTCCATCAGAACCACCACTTCATTCCGGATGGCAGTGATGATCTCAGGGATCGCTTCCCCGATCGCATGCGCTACCTCAACTGTAATCATCTCTCGAATCTGATCCTAAGTGATACCCATCTCAGTTCGCGGCTCAAACGTGTTGTTTCTTCTAGTGATGGCCATTCTAGGAAAAAGAATTTACAATAAGTTATTAACACATATAACTCATACTAACTACACTCACGCTCAACTCCTTGAATTCCTCGTGACTTTCCCGACTCGAGCATTGATCCTGTGCCTCCGGTAGTAGGAGCTCTACTACTACCATCCACACCTATCATTGCCCGTTCCGAGTTCCATCCCGAGGGGTCCAAGTAGTTTCTCGCCGAAACTATATACATATGCCCGCACCGGCATATGCACTTACTCTTCCTAGTTCCCTAGGAATTCCATCCAAACCACTACCCTTGCTACTACCGAATTCCTACTAATCATAATGAGTGGCCTCGCGAATACCTGATTATATGCAGTGCGAAACAAATAGACATTCGAATACGAGACCCTATCCTAGAACGGTTGGACTAAAACAAGAGCTGCGCAATAGAACTAAATATATTATTCTAAGGCTATAAATCTCTTACTGCATACAACCTAGAGGGCATTCACTTAGTAACCTATCATAATTAGCATAAACTCCTAATAGCAAGCAGTACAACATACAACGTAGTGTCATCAACAGGCAATATAGCATGCATACCCTATGATGTAGAAATCAATAAAACACTAAGTATTTTACCTTCCCCTTTGGCTCCGGCTGACTGTACACACTTTGCCCTTGACCACCGTTTATTTAACGGATTTTTTTCCTTCCTCTTATTTTCCAAAAACTTTTAAAAAAAAATTTATCGCCGCAAACTTGAGATCAAACACACAGAAATGCATTTGATTCATGCAAGCCGTGCTCCGATACCAAGTTGTAACATCCCAAAAATTTCAAGGAATTTAAAATTTTTAATGTAACATTTCATTAATAAAACTCCTTTAATAATTCAATCGTTTCATTTGCAAATTCATAATTAATATTTTCCCGAACAATAGACAGTGGAATAAATGTCTAAAATTAAAAGTCGTAAAAGTAATCAGCCCTTCACGTGCGCCAGTGTGTACTCGTCACGCCTTGGATCCACTCGTACCTGAAATAATAATTTATTAGGAAAGCATAAGCACGAAGCTTAGTGAATTCAACCACCATAGAGAACACAGTTATTCCACACTACCCCTATAATAAATAGTTGCACATAACCAAGCATGCAGGTCTACGAACAAATCATAAACATGCATTCCTGTCCTAACGCCACCCGCGTATAACCTCTTAGCCCCACCGAGATTCTACGCCACCCGCGTATACAATCTTCGACCCCGCCGAGTTCTTACGCCACCCGCGTATACAAACGTCGGCCCCCGAGTCCTTACGCCAATCGCGTATACATGACAACACCACCCGCGTCTACATGTTAACAAAGGGCTGACTAGCCACCCCGCTATCTAGCCCCGCATCACAAATAATTAAGGCTACCACACATGAGCTACAGTAATGTAAAACAACTGATATTAAATATAGTGAGAGAACTCACCTCGTAAGCGCGCCCAATTCACAAATAACAATTTCAAGCTCCCCAGCCAAGATCACTTCCCAACACCTAAACAAATGTTAAAACGTATTAGCACGAAGCCCGAACCCTAAAACACGACGCACGCTTAAACTATCACTAAAACAACTTTCCGGTCTAACCAAACAAGTCTGTTCGGGACCTGTTCTGACCTGCTTAAACCCAGAAATACTATAGTATTATTACATGGCCAGAAAGTAATCTGAGTTGGGGTTCCAAGGACATATTATACGCCTCCTGTAGATTTTTCTTCAATTTACTACGGATTTTACAAAAACAGTTCGCAGAACAGTGAGAAACAGCACCTTTCAGTATAAAATGACGATTTGACCTATGCTACGTTCCGAACTGGATTTTGCATAAAACACATTAAAGTTACTAAACTCAGAAGTGGATCTTTTGGCCCTGGTTTCACCCCAATCTGAGCTACGAGCAAAAAGCTGTGGCTTATGCAAGACAGTGGCAGATTATTGAGTTTTTACATGAAATGATAAACGGTTTTCCGATGCGCGAATTAGCGGCGTTGGTGCCCGATCACCGGCGATGAAAAAACAAAAAAGAAGTCAATGGATTAAGGCTTACCTCGTGATGAAACCTTACACCCACACCTGCTTCTCTCTCTCTCTCTCGAAAACTCCGACGAACAACGGTGGTGGCGGTGGTTCCCGATGACAACAGCAACGACGATGGGGAAAAGAGTTGGCTGTGAGTTTAGAGGGGATTAGAGTTTCCAGATTTCTTGGGTGTGCGATGCAACAAGACATGAAATAAGAAGGGAGGGGGGTCGGTTCCCTTCATGGGCCGACCCATGCACACCATTTATCTAAAATATCCATTTAGTCCCAAATTTTTCAAATACTCTCCTTACCACCTACAATAGATAAAATTTAAAACTCTAAGCCACCTAACACGACTTAAATCACTTTTGGCCTATCCGGTTAATCCTGTTTAACAATATTTAATTAAAGAAAATATTAATCAACATAAACATAATCCATACCGGGACACGGGCTTTACATGATGTGCTATTTCTTTGAGCTGTGATCTGTTGGGCCGATGTCTTAGGGTATAAGACCTAAATGGCACCGATGTTCTGGGGTATTCCTGTGTGAATACTTTCATGTCCCTTGATTGCGACCTTGGTGTATTTTGTGATTGCATGAACTGTGTTAGGGGATAACACCTAAATGGCACCTACGTTCCGGAGTGTTCCTGTGAGATGCTTCCGTGACCCTTGGCTGCTGCCTTGGGGTTTATATGTTAATATTATATGCATTGTTGAGCATGCTGTGAATGATTGTCTGGTGGAAATACAACATTATGGTCGTGTCGGTCTTTCATGATCGAGTTACTGTTGCTCTTTTGGAAAGTCTTCTGATCCTTGATGGATATGCGTTTCTTCGAGATTTGTTGTCATGTTGTATCGTGACGTCCATCTTCAGTCTTGTTGATTGGTCATTCAGTCCATGTATAATCGGATATGTTCGATATTCGGGTTGTCTTGAAATCTCGTATATATGATTTGTATATGGTTGAAGATTTTATTTTCTCGTGTATCTGTCCCCGTTGACCCTTTATTGACCTCGTTTGGAGTTACCATACCGATGGTCAACTCGTTTGTCATCGACCCTTTATTAATCTCGTTTGGAGTTCTCCCTATCATTGGTAATCTCGTTCATTATTGATTCTTATTGATTCCGTTGGGAGTTGCCTTACCGTTGGTATTCTCGGTTGTTGGTCCTTGATTAATAATAACCAAAACAACCAACCTGGGGTCACCATCCCAAATAATGATCAACACGATCAACAATCTCAACACAACAGTCCTGGAATCATCATCCCTCAACGATCGATCAATACAACCATCAATACCAAACAATGACTTGGGATCAACATCCCTCGACGAGCAGTCAATACGAATGTCATTATATGAAACCTTAACATACAACATATACAACAACATCATAATAATTATCCTCATAACTGAACAATACTTAAATTACCTCAAAGCCAAAGACAATATTCTTTCCACGAACAAACCATCATCCTGACAGTTTACATTTATAATATCATTGCTATATGAATTATAAATGAAATGAAATCAATACCATTCATTAAATATTATGAACTGAACACATATAACTTGCCTTAAGTAGTCGAGTCTGTAAAATAGATCCGTTGAAGTCTCCAAGATTTGATTTCTACGCCTAAACAAGGTATTGATATTACACTATCAATAACAATATACTACGACATTCGATTTCCACGACCAATGACTATTCCAATTTTATAATTTTATTTTCTCCTTTCTCAAAAATGACGATCCGAAATTTCCCAATTTCATTACTAAAACTCTAGCATATTATTTTAAATATAAAATATATATTTTTCAATATTTTTGGCCGTATTTATGTATAACCGTTATTTATATCAATTTGATCGAATAAAAATTTCGTATTATTTTAATACGGAAAATATTTCAAAATCATCATTTTTTGAAAACTCATGATCCTCATATAGAAAAATATTAATAATCGTTGTTATCAGATTTTCCAGCCTTAAACACAAATATAAGTTATTCAACCTGTTCGATACATACGAAAATATAGAGCTGACTCGGTAATATATTGATAAATACAGGATTCTTACTAGTTGATAAAAATCAAAATAAAAATTGATTTATGATAACATGCATCTCAGAGACAAATTTCATGACACTTTATCAAAATTCGACTTGTATGTTCAAAGATACAACCTTTTATTTGTCTCGATGGGAGTTCCACATATAGAAAAATATTAATAATCATTGTTATTAGATTTCCAGCCTTAAACACAAATACAAGATATTCAACCTTTCGATACATACGAAAATATAGAGCTGACTCGGTAATATATTGATAAATACAGGATTCTTACCAGTTGATAAAAATCAAAATAAAAACTGATTTGTGATAAACATGTTCAAAGATATACATGTTAAAGTTAGACAACTCGATCAACTTTCAAAAGAAAAGTTGTTGGAAGTACTGATACGAACAAGGCTGACTCAGTGTAAAATGGCTTATCTTGTTCAGGTATTCTGACTCAATACCAACGGTACAGGCTCCTGTTATACTAAAATGCATTTTATCTACAAAATAGTCGAGAAGGATTTTCAAAATAACTTACAGGTCGTGAGATAATAGAGTTAAAATAAGGAAACCAAGTCCGAAATTCTCAGACTCACTGGAGAAATTCATCGAACAGGTTCCAGTCAATATCCTGTAAAAGCTGGTCTGACTCACCAGAAAACGGCTCGTATTATCCAAGTATTGTGACTTAATACTTACGATAAAAACAACAATTATACTTATATGTATTTTGTTTACAAAATTCTCTAGATGTATTTGTATAAATAACTTACTGATTGTGAGATAATCGAGTTCAAAGATGGCAAGCCAGCCTAGAATTAATAGATTCTCTAGGGAATTTCATCAAACACCTACCAGACGTCTCCTGGACGAGGCTGCTCAGATTCGCTGGGTATTTGAGCATTTTGGAGGTCTTAGAATCTCAAAACTAGGATATAGAAAGACATCCTGTAAGAGGTGTACATTTTCTACATATATTGACAAATGGAATGAGACAGTATTAAAGGTAAGGCCGTTCTTTACGGTCTAAAATTTTGCTAGTCAGTCACAACAACGTCCTCACTAGGCATCACTAGTGACGACCCGTGCCTCGCTCGCGCGGTTTCGTGTCGTGGCTTCGGCCCTCAATGTGATATGGCTTCATGCCGTGGCTTTGACCCTCATTGTGATACGGCTTCGTGCCGTGGCTTCGGCCCTCATTGTGATACGGCTTCGGCCCTCAATGTGATACGGCTTCATGCCGTGGCTTCGGCCCTCATTTGATACAGCTTCGGCTGTTTGGCTTCGGGCCATTGTGATGATTGGAAGCTTCGGCTGAGTGGCTTTCAGGCCATTGTGATGTTTTGGTATTTTCGTTGGAGCCTTCGGGCATTGTGATTCGTATTTATTTCAGCTCTAGTTTGGCTTACCTTTGGGTAATTCATTATTGTGTTCTACATTGATGATTCGTCGTTGGGCATTTGTATTCTAACCTATTGAGCAGGTATTGATCGTATGCCGTGGGCATAGTGTTTCACGAATGCTCGGTTCTTACCTTGGTTTGTGAGCATCTCGTATTACCATTGTTGTACCGTTTATTTTGCCTTTGAATGCATATCAGGTTGTACATGTATTGGATATGCATTATCTGGATGACTGACACCGTGGGGGCGAAACATGTTCTCATGTTTCAGGTGATTGCGAGAGAGTTGAAACACAGGGACTTGACAATGGCGACGAGGCATACGAGCGATACTAGTCCCGTGTTGTCGGTGTTCATGTTGGTTAGTCCGTTTGGAGTGTTCTCCAGTTGTCAGTCATTGTTATTATGTATTATCCGAGCAAGGCTCGTGGATGTTGTTGTATTTTTATTTTGGCCATGCAGGCCCATCATTGTCATTGAAATTCCATGTCGAAAGATTGCATCGGACATCATAGTAGGGACTGTGATTTTCCTTTTTGGTCAGATTAATGTATGTTAATCATGTTCGCCTAGTGACTCCCCTGGCGTGTGGTCCACAACACTGTAATAACCCAATAGGATTTTGGGGGTGTTACAGAATATTGTATCAAAGAATTGGGTTGTGAGATACCCTGACTTGTGAGTTATGTGGCTCTACCAAGGCGGTAGTAGCAGGGTTGTCAGGTTATGACAATCTAGACAGTCGGGTTTTGTGAGTCATGATAATTGGACGACTGTATGAGTCATTCTTTCATTGAGTCGTCGTCAGTGAATACTAGTATTGCAAGACCTCTAAGCTTCGTATGAACTGTGTAAGGACTCGATTCTCTTTTATGTTCATACATTCATTATGTAATTGATTATACATATTTTTAATAATAATATTTTAAGATCTTTGAGTTCGTATAAGTTTCCGAAATAAGATTTGAAAATATTTTTGATACCTCGGGCTGTTTTATCAAGACTAGAACCACAATTCATAACCGTTTGTTTTGAAAATCTTCGCAAAACCATAACACGGAACAGAAAGTTTCCTCGAGTTTCAACATTATCAAGATGTACATGTAATCACTTACCGTCATCTCAAATAACGCACAAGGTATCGCGTGGCCATGCCCTCTTAGCATCGACCCTCGAAGGTTTCACCGAACAGTTCCCATGTGGACAAACCATTCATACGTGCACTAAACGTTTCCACCGATCAAAAATCATATCGGGATAGCATCATACAACTATGAGGCATATTCAAACAATGCAACATGATACTTGGGTACATACCCAAAATTCTTCAACAAAAATGGTAATATGACAAATATATCACAACGGCTTGACATCGCCCGCCTCGATTCTAGCCTGTCACCTTTAAGATTTTTTTTCATCTTTCAGTATTTATTTTTGAAAGTAAAAATCACCTTTTATTTGAATATAAAAATTTTATGGTGTGAAATATTTTTAAAATCGTATACTCGAATTATTTGAAATTAAAGCCAATACGTTTAAACCATTTTCGAAAAATCCTCTCAAACACGACAAAAGATCAATGAGGGTAACCCTTGTCCAAAAATACTTCAAACCACACATTTTTCTAATATCGTCATAGGGTTTTATTAAAGGATACAAGGCCGGCTCGCCAACTTCAAACATTTTTTCAAAATCCACACGAAACCGCCGCTTAATCGCACCGTCACAGCATTTTCGAAAATTGGTTTTCCATAAACTTACTCAAGTCTATGAAATTTTTGGAAAAGCGTTTTCAAACACACACACAACAGACATAATTACCGATGTGAATATGTTTGTATCATATGTAATATCCGCAAATTCGATTTCCGGTAATTTTCTTTTTTTTTGGCGAGAGTCCGTTTTGACGACTCGTTTGGAACCATTTCGTTATTCTGAGAATGATTAATTCTGCACTTTTTGCCATCCGAGATCATTCCGGTACTGTTTTGTTGAGTTCCGTGCTTCGTAGTGACTTTTCCGCACTCGAGTTCGATTCTTGCGAATCTCGTTTGAAACTACTGTTTCGAGTTTCCCGTAAGTCCGTTTAACTTTGTTAGACATGTTGTGAACTTCGTTTTGGTTATTCGATCACGTATCGTGATTTTCGGGCATTTTGGGCCATTTTGTAATTTACCCAAAGTCGTGGGTATCCGCATTCGTAATTGTTGTCTTGACCCTTTTTCTTGGTTGCGTGCGATTATTTGTTGCATGGTATTTCGTTTCGGATCGATGATGCTGTCCGCGAGCATTTCTTCGTGTTCGTTCCGTGCGTTTTCGGAAACCGAATCTTCGGGTCATGGCGGCTGGGCACTGGCCGGACGGGGGCGGCAGACACTGTCGGGAGTGCTGGGCACTGGCCGGGCAGACGCGGCAGGAACCGGCGTAACGCGCGCTACTGCCGGAAGACTGCGCATGCTAGCTCGGCAGGAGTAGCACACGTTATTCGGGTAGCCGACGCACGCTATCGGGCTGGGCAGAGAGGTTCCTGGAGTTCTGGACTTGGGGAGGATCGACATGTAGCGCACGATACTGTCGGTCGTGGCGCGCGCTAATCGGCATGTGTAGCGCACGCTGTCGGCCGACTAGTGCACGTTACCTGGCCGAGCAGTTTAGTCTAGAGGGTTCTTGACAGGTCGGCTAGTGCGCGCTAGCGTCCGTGCAGCGCACGCTATCGGGGTCGGGCAGGCGAGTCCCGGTCGGCAGGTCGGGTCTACAGTGCCGGGTCATGCAGGCCCCGGCCGTGGGTTCTGGGCGATACTGGCCGATAGCGCACGCTGCTGCCGGAAGGCTAGCGCACACTAGGCCGCACCAGTATATATATGGCTGGGCAGTCATATTTTCATCCATTTTTCATTTCCATCTTCTCATTTCCGCGGCTGGAGGCTTCGGAGTCAAGAAGAGATGTTGTCAAGCAAGTAATCCACGAAGTTTTGGACATCATATCATTGATTAATCATCCTATAACATCCTTTGATCCAACGAATCAAGGTTAGATTTCCTAGAACCCTATCTTTGGGAAATTTTGGGGTTTTTGGGTTTTTGTTCGATTCGTTCCGAATTGTTGATTCATCCATGATGGGTATGATTAATCTTAGTGTTATTCATGTGTTTAACATCATTTAATCCGTTGTTCTTCGCCGAATCAAGGTATATTTCTTGATTTTCCTTCGGGTTGACTTTTTGGGGGATTGGTTCTTGATTTCGTTTTCCATCCATTTTTGATGAATCGATTGTTGTTAAATGATGTTGTTAAACATATCCTATGGATTGTATATCCATATTTCAGTTTGGAATTCCGTTTTCGTGTTTTGACGGGATGGATCATGTTCTTGGCCGTTTTGGGAGAAACCCTTAAACTTTCGTCGTTTGTTCCTTGAATTTAACGGCTTTCGGTCATGCTATGGAATTCATTTTCATTGTGGTTATTGTTGTTCGTAGTTTATTGTCGCGGGTTGTCGTTCGGTGGAGTCGGCGGGTTCGTAGTCGGTTCGTGCCATCCTACCTCCGCCAATTCTCCGCATCGTGGTTATCCGAAGCAAGTACCTTGTCCATACAATTCTTTTTTTGTGGATATGATGATTGGTGAATGCCTTAGTATGTTGTTGGATTGTTTGAGACGAATTTTCAAAAGATTTGGTTTTGCCTCATTAAAGGCTCACTTTCAAAACGCGTGTGTTTTGTGAATGTTGTGTCTCGTGAACGGTTAAGTGAACCCTATGGATATGCTTGGTTTTGTTGTTGTGCTTTGATAATATATATGCGTATATTATCTCATTTTGATACATTGTGATTAGACAATGGTGTCGTGCTTTGTGTTTGTTACATTTGGGTGAATTGCTTGGATATCCTTGGTGTGACATGTTGATTGTGTGATTTGTGAATATATTTCGCTCACTTTAGGAGGGTCCGACGGGGCCACGGAGGGAATCCAATGGGACTCGCCCTGGATTCACGAGTGGTGTGTATGTTTTCTGAATGTATTTTGCTCACCTCGGGAGGGTTCGACGGGCCCACGGAGGGAATCCAATGGTACTCGCCCTGGATTCACGAGTAAAATTTCACGAGTGGTGTGTATGTTTTGTGAATGTATTTTTCTCACCTCAGGAGGGTTCGACGGGGCCACGGAGGGAATCCAATGGTACTCGCCCTGGATTCACGAGTAAAACTTCATGAGTAGTGTGTATGTTTTGTGAATGTATTTTGCTCACCTCGGGAGGGTTCGACGGGGCCATGGAGGGAATCCAATGGTACTCGCTCTGGATTCACGAGTAAAACTTCACGAGTTGGTGTATATGATTTCGAAAACGCATTCTGCTCACCTTGGGAGGGTCCAACGGGGCCACGAAGGGAATCCAATGGTATAGCCCTGGATTCACGAGTTGGTGTTGTATTTTTGTGACCAAGATTTGTGTATCTTGGGCGATTATATTGTATTGATTTTATGTCCATCGAGGACACATGACGGGGGTTTTAACCCTATGAATTGTTGTTGGTTTTCTATTTGCGAAAACAAAACCTTTGGGCTGTGACCCTGTTGATTTTGGAAAGAGAAGGATTTGATAATCCTAAGTTGTTTTCTATTAAAACTCTCGATGGCATTTTAAATCATATTATAAACTGTTTCCCTTGACTTGGGATCTTTCAATTTTGGAAAACTTTACCTAAACTCTTGCCTCGGGAAGTATTTTTCTCATGTTTATATCTTTGAGGATTTCTAGTTATTGTTGTTCTTGGAACTTGAATTATATGACTCGTATTTTTGCACTTTGTACTTGCACTATCAAAATAGTGGAATTTTACTAACCCCCGAGAAATCGGGGGGGTGGATGTCTGTATTGCATTCAGGTTTTGGAGCATAGCACGGGGTCGGCATAAAGGATGATGAAAGATGAACGATACTAATCACACGAGGACCCGTTGATGTCGTATTGGTTTAGTTGTATTATATTTTCCACTGCAATATTCTTTCCCCGTTGTACGGGAGTTTATTGTATTTTGACCCCTGCATGGGCATGTATTAGATTTGAGTTGTATGTTATTATTGAAAGACCAAATCGGTTTACTGAGTCATTGTAGCCTTAAAAGCATTGTTGAGTTGTTCAATGTCGTTACCAGCCTGGTAGATCCTTGAGGAAAGGTTCTACGACGTGTAATATCCCTGAGCGGATTGGGGGTGTTACATAAATGATATCAGAGCTTAGGTTGTGGAAACCTAGGCTGTCGGGTTTAGTGGTGTCTGTTGAGTTTTTGTCTCGTCAGATTTTGTCTGCCTGAGTCGTGTCGCGATGCGTCGTCTGAGTTTGTTGTTCGTGATTAGTATCGTGGGGCGATCATCATCTTCGTGCGACTTGTGGATGTAAGTCTCCCTTTTTTGTGATTGTGCCTCGTTTGATGCGAGTTAGTGGTATGATAATGTGTTAAGTTATGGAACCTTTATGTAGATTCTTGGTTTCGTGATGCGTTCGTGTGATTCTCATATTTTGTTTATATAAGGAGTGTTGTCATTATTTATGTCCTTTTGACTAGGATATTTGACTGTTTGTTTCCGGGAAAAGACAGATGTTGTCTTGGTTTTAAACGAGTTGATGCGTGTATTATGATTCTATGTAAGTGAATGTCGATACGTGTGAGTTTTAGGCATTCTGGCCTATTGGGTTTTTGAAAACCTTGATTGTCTTAGAAAATAAAATTCGAGACGTACTTTTAAATGGATTGTATTTTCGGGGCACCTACTAGCGCAACTCTCTATTTCAAAAAATTTCTACTTTGAGGACCACAATATTTTAAGATATTTTCAATTATTTTAGAAATGAAGTTGCTTAGACTCAAGGGTCGAATATTTCTGAAAGTTTCAATTTAAAGGTAAGTGTCCTCGTTGTATCAAACGCAAGATGGTTTTCAAAGTCTCGATAATGGTATTTGTACAACTTTTTGAAAATGTGATACTCAAGATCAACTGATGTTTCCAAATTATTTTCAAAAGGTGGTTTTTGTTTTTAAAACCTATCATTCCTGTTTGCAGTCCGGGAATGTATATGTGATATTCGCATTGTCGTTAGAATGTAGCTCCCAAGTATGATGGAATCGGTGGCGTGAACGTTGAGTCGTTTGCCACGCATTTGTTGTGATTAGCCCTCTGTGAGAGGTGAGATATTAGTATTGAATGTTGTCGCCTTGTGATGATTTGTGTGTTATCGCACCAGTGCGAGTTGTTGGAACTTGAGTTTGCACGTTTGGGTAAATGCGTGATTGTTTCATGCTGTTTTGTGATTATGTGCTGGTTATCGTTCGGGCCGTTGAGATCGCAGAACGATGCCGCGTGAGCATTTATTTTTGTATTGATATGTGGGGCATGCCATTGTCTCGGGGCAGTTGGTTTATAGATGTGTTGTGTGATACCAGCTTTGTCAGGATTGGGATCCGATTGTGCGATCCAGCGGACAGAAGCGGGCTTGGCCAGATTATTCCATATTGGAGATTTGTTTATGTTTGAGAATCTTGGTATCATTTCGGATTTAGTACAGATTGTTACTTTTGAATTCATTCTTCACTTAAGGATGCGAGATGTGATTATGGTAAGGATTGATTTGATATGGATTGTGATGGGTTAGTAAGGTTACTTCGGTAAGATTACGTGGGGAATGTTCTTACTTGGTAAATTACATTGATATGTAATTGTTTATGTGATGTGATCATTATCATTGTTGAGTATTATGGCTGACCCCGTCGTGGGCTTTATCTTTTAGGTACTCGAAATTCGAGGTAGTAGCAGTCGTGAAGGTATGAGCTTTCCAGTGATACTGGCAATGGCATGGTTATTGGGATTCGAGTATTATTTCTGGTTTTTACAATTCCGCTGCAAATGTATTTAATTATGTCTCTATCCGTTGCGTGTGTAATTTTATAGCAGCTTTCAGTATTTTTTCCAACTCGTGTATACTATGTAAATGCCCTTTTTGGCATCTTTCCCTTGTGTTTCAAATGTTATTTTCTGACGGTAATTGGGAACAAAATTTTTAAATACATTTGAGTATTTAAAACATTACCGTCATCGGCCTTTTGACATTTTTAAACGTTTGCGAAAATAATCTTAGCCTTGTGGGTTCCAATGTGGGGCCCACGGCATTGTAATACTCCCGGCTAGCTTTGGGGGTGTTAGAATCGGGGCCTTGCCCTTACCCTTAAGGTCCTTGATTTGTGATCCCGTCTGCTTCTTGGTCTTTTTCTTCTTATTCTTAGACCTCCGTGGTCTAGAAGACTTCTTTATGTTGGGAATAGTGCCCTAGGACATTCGATGTGCCTAGATTTGTAATTGTCACATTTAAATAAAGTTATTTGATATCATTTATTTCTGGTTGATTATTATAATGTGTGCATGTTTTAATATTATAATAATCGAATAATAGTTATTCACGAATAATAAGATTATTCAAACGTCCCTGGTAAAATCGCGTTGAGTAGAGACTCAAGTGATTAATATACTAGTATAAGTTTGATTGATAATCATCGGATGATTATGCGTATGGTATGGATCAATCTTATGGGTATTGGTTGGAGAACTAATACTGGACCGACCCGCATTGAGATCACTGCATGGAAATGTCATAAGTGAATCTCAATACAGTATGTCAATAAATCCTTGAACCTGAGATTATCATAGAGTCCAACATGATAACTGCTATGCCTTGACGTAATCCAACGTCATCTGAAACATGGTGATCATAAAGGTTAGCGATCGGGATTAGTGGGAGTCATGTAGAGGGCAATGAATAATCAAGATGGAGATTTGTCCCTCTCTTAAGTGAGAGAGATATCTGCTGGGCCCCTCGATAAGTAGGACTGAAGGAAATGCATGGCCATGCTCAAATGAAGAGTCATTTGATTCAATCAGTCTACTTTAGATCGAGAAAGCATTTGAACATAAATAAGTATGACAGACTCGATGACTTAGTTCAAATATGATATCGCGTGACAAAGGGATTTGACACGTTAAAAGGTTTAATGGACTATTAACTTATATTATTTGGGTAATCATAATGTCTTGCTAGAGGCCGCTTATGATTTATTATTTAATAAGGTATTAAATAATTGCCAACATAATATAAGCCTTTTGGGTCGCACGTACGACAATTATAGACAAGTAGGAATAAATATCAACTGAGAATAATAAATATAATATTGGATATTATATTTATGAGGAGATTAAATAATAAGTAATATATATAATATTGGATATTATATATATTGTATTATTTAATAAGTTGAGGGGCAATTAAGCAAATACTAGATTATTGAATCTAGGGATTACTTAGTATAAATAAGAGATCCATGACAAGGAGTTGTCATAAGAACTCCTACAAAAATCGCCCCCTTCCAATAAAAAGAGAAAATCGGCCACTTCCTCTTGCAGTAGAAGAACGACGCCGGTCGTCTAATCCTCTTCCCTTAGTTGATCTTGATCAATAGTACAATCCTTCTAGAAAGGAACTTGTGTTGTACTATTTATCAATATTATTCGTAAGGATCTAGCAATCCGGCTTGTGGAATTGTTCGTGTGTGGATCACCAAAAGAGGAAGGAGATATTCATTTGCTTCTAGTCCGGATCTAGAATTGTTCAATCGGATTAAGGTAATTCGATTAACTCTTTAATTAAACAATTAAATTACTGCATGAGATCCTAAATTGGGTTTTCACGTTTATTGTTCCGCTGCAATTTTACTCCGATTATTTTGTATTCGATGCATAGAAAACTCAACAGTGGTATCAGAGCCAACTTGCATGTAATTTAATTATTTGTGTAGAATATATTTATGTGTAAATTATGTTCCTGATTGTGTTTATAAAATATTCATTTTATAAAATAATTTTTCTGGTTTAATTTGATTAAATCGGATCGTCAAAAATAAATTTTCTGGACTATTTTCGCGAATTTCTGCTCCAGAACTGTTCTGGAACAGATCTGTTCCGAGACGGGTCGGGTCAGGTCCGGGTCGGGTCGGGTCGGGCTGGACCCGCGGGCTAATTTGATTAGCAAAAATATTTTGCTATTGAAGGGTTTCGAACCCTCGTCATCAGACCGCCTTTCCGCCGACTTACCATGTGCGCTGCGATTTTGTTTTGGAAATTTTCTCACGGATGTTTTATTAAAGGCAGGAAATCTATTATAATATTGCAAAAATTAATTCCGCAAAACACGGGATTCGAACCCGAGTCCATTGCCTTGAAATCCGGCGCTTTACCATCTCGGGTGGGAACTGTTTTGGTAGTTTCAAAGTAATTTTTTTCTTATAAGCCCTTTTAAGATAAAAGTAAATTTGGAAATAATAGTTGCAAAATGTTGCAACTGCAACCGCCGGGTTTCGAACCCGGGCAAACCCGTGCCCAGATCGCGCTGGCAGCCATCTCGGCCATAGTCCAGATTTGTTCATGTGATGACTCAAATTTTAATTATTGTCTGATTTTCAGATAAATTGATTATTTAGTATATTACATGCTTTATTAATTATTTGATAATTATTTATGGTATGTGTGTGGTGTATGGCATGACCATAAATTGACCAATGTGATTGGATAATTTAATTTCTTATGGGTTGGTTTTACGGCCTGCGTGTCGTTTAATTATAATTGGTTTTACGGCCTGCGAGACGTCTATTTAAATTATTTATTATTTTACGGCCTGCGTGTCATTTGCACTTCTTGTAATTTAACTTATTAGTGTAGTATTAAATTTCATTAATGTAATGAAGACAAGAAGGACGAGAAAGACGGACTCGAGGAGCAAATTGATCGCGTATGACGTTCCAAGGAGTTGGGAAGATCAATGAAGACCATATTTAACCCTTTAGATGACCTTTGTGATTTTCATGTTGGCTCATGAAAATCACGTTAGGATTATGGTTATGCTATACACCGTCCTATGCTTTATTGTCATGTGATGCGATGTATGTTTAAATTTATGCATGTATGTGATGCTATGTATGTTTAGATGTATGTTAGCAAACATAGACATTAACATAGGATAAAAATCCCTCGTTAAAATTTTAATGCCGTTCATTTGAAAAACACCTATCAAGACTTCGATCATCATGAGTGGGTCATGCCAAAGCTGGGCACTCGGATTATCTTAGTAAGGTAGGATAGGTAATGGTGATACCTATACGTTTAATGAATTTGGAAATCAAAATAGTTTTGAACCTTAAGGCATAAGATGGGATTATAACATGCTTGGGCATACGATGCCAAATCCCATGATATAATCAAAAAGTTACATATGATGTAATCGATAAAGAGTTATCCACCTAAAGTAGTTCAATTCTAGGCGTCATGCCAAAGCTGAGTTTAGGATTGTGCGAAATGGGATCTTAGCCCACTAAAATTACAAATATTGTAAATTGAGGGTACTTTGTTTTAGTGGGAGTATTTTTCGAGAAATAAAATAATGTGACTAAATATTTTGCATATTGAATTTTGTAGAATGGCATCAAACAACACATCCACCATTTCACTGCGATCCGTCCTTGAGAAGGACAAGCTGAAAGAAAATGGCAGCAACTATCTGGATTGGATCCGGAGCCTGAGAATAGTTCTCAAGCAAGAAAGAAAGCTGTATGTTCTTGAGGAAGAAATTCCCGATGAGCCAGCTAACAATGCAAACAAAGCAACAAAAGACAAATGGAAGAAACATTGTGATGATTCCATTGATGTCGGTTGTCTTATGTTGGCCACCATTTGTCCAGAACTTCAGAAGAATCTGGAGGAAAAGGAGGCTTATGAGCTAAATGCTCACCTCAAGGAAACTTTCTCGAAGCATGCTAGGCAAGAGAGGTATGAGACCTTTCAAGCCTTGTATGCTTGCAAGATGGTTGAGGGGACATCTGTCAGCGCTTACGTGCTCAAGATGAAAGGATATATTGATCATCTTGAAAGGCTTGGTTTTCCACTTTATAAGGAGCACTCCACGGATGTGATCCTAAACTCATTGCCCGAAAGTTTTGGTCAGTTCATTATGAACTATAATATGAATGAGATGGAGAAGTCCATTGCTGAGCTGCATGGGATGCTTAAAACGGCTTAGCAGAATATTAAGAAGAAACCAAGCAATGTGTTGATGGTCAGCAAAGGGAAATCCTTTAAGAACAAAGGCAAGGGCAAGGGTAAGGCAAAAGTTGCCAAATCTAAAGACCCTACTAGGCCGGGTTTCAAGGCTAAAGCTCCCAAATATGGAAATTCCCATCATTGCAATAAACCAGGACACTGGAAAAGAAATTGCAAGATTTACTTGGAAGAGCTAAAGCGTACCAAGGGCAGTGAGACTGCCACGGGTATATTTGTTATAGAAGTTAACTTATCTACCTCTAACTCCTGGGTATTAGATACTGGATGTGGATCTCACATTTGTACAAATGTGCAGGGGTTGAGAAGCAGTAGAGAACTGAAGAAAGAGGAAGTAGATCTAAGAGTCGGCAATGGAGCAAGAGTTGCTGCACTAGCCGTAGGAACTTATGATCTAGTTTTGCCCAATGGGCTTTTGTTAGTTTTGAACAATTGCTATTATGTTCCTGCTATGAATAGGAATATTATTTCAGTTTCTACATTAGATTGTGAAGGTTACAGTTTTCTTATTAAGAATAAGATCATTCGTATTTTCTTTGATGACTTGCTTTATGGTACCGCAAAGTTATATACGGCCTTTACAATATTGATCTAGATGAGTCCGACACTTTGGAAGTCTATAACATTGCATCCAAGAAACCTAAGCTCAATGATTCTAATCCGACTTACTTATGGCATTGTCGACTTGGTCACATAAACGAGAAACGCATTTCTAAACTCCATAATGATGGACTTTTAGACTCTTTTGACTATGAATCATATGGGACATGCGAATCTTGTTTATTGGGCAAGATGACGAAGAATCCTTTCACCGGTCATGGAGAAAGGGCTAGTGATCTATTAGGCCTAATACATACTGATGTATGCGGACCTCTTAGCACTCATGCCAGAGGCGGATACCAATACTTCATTACATTCACCGATGATTTTAGCCGATATGGATATGTTTATCTTATGAAGTATAAACATGAATCTTTTGAAATGTTCAAAATATTCCAAAATGAAGTACAGAATCAACTTGGCAAGACAATTAAATCCCTTCGATCAGATCGAGGTGGGGAATACTTGAGCCAAGAATTCGATGATCATCTTAGGAGTTGTGGAATTGTTTCGCAACTTACTCATCCCGGCACACCTCAGCATAACGGAGTGTCCGAGAGGAGGAATCGAACTTTATTAGATATGGTTCGATCCATGATGAGTCGAACAGAGCTTCCATTATCATTTTGGGGCCATGCCTTAGAAACAACAGCATTCACCCTTAACCGTGTTCCATCTAAAGCAGTTGAAAAGACACCATTTGAGAAATGGACTGGTAAAAGACCAAACTTGTCTTTTATAAAGATCTGGGGTTGCGAAGCGTTCGTAAGGCGCCAAGTGTTTGACAAACTGGCAGCCAGATCTGAAAGATGTTTATTTGTGGGACATCCTAAGGAAACTAAAGGATATTACTTTTACAAGCCCGCAGAGAACAAAGTGTTTGTTGCTCGAAATGCTGTATTCTTAGAAAGGGAATTTATTTCCAAAAGAGACAGTGGGAGAAGAGCAATTCTCGAGGAAACTCGAGAACCACAAGAAGACATCGCTTCACCGATGGAAACCGAACAAGCTCAACAAACAGTTGAAGAGCCCATTCAAAGTACACAAGTCACACGCAGATCTGATAGGATGCGACATGAACCTGAGAGATATGGTTATCTCGTAACAGAGGATGATGATGCATCGCTCAAAGATGATGAGCCTAGTACCTATACAGAAGCCGCCTGTGACCAGAGTCCGAGGAATGGCTAGAAGCCATGAAGTCTGAGATGCAATCCATGTATGACAATCAAGTTTGGAACTTGATAGATCCACCTGAGGGTGTTAAAACCATTGGGTGCAAATGGGTCTATAAAAAGAAGAAAGGCATGGATGATAATCTGCAAGCCTATAAAGCTAGACCAGTGGCAAAAGGTTATAGACAGATTCATGGTGTTGACTATGATGAGACCTTTTCGCCAGTAGTCATGCTTAAATCAATTAGAATTTTATTTGCCATTGCCGCATACTATGATTATGAAATATGGCAAATGGATGTCAAAACAGCATTCCTTAATGGAAACTTACTCGAGGATGTGTACATGACACAACCTGAAGGTTTTGATCATCCAGAAAATTCTAAAAAGGTTTGCAAGCTTCAAAGATCCATTTATGGGTTGAAGCAGGCTTCTCGGAGCTGGAATCTTCGTTTTGATGAAACTGTCAAAGAGTTTGGGTTCATTCAAAATGAAGATGAACCTTGTGTGAACAAGAAGGTTAGTGGTAGAATAGTTGTTTTCTTAGTCTTATATGTAGATGACATATTACTCATTGGAAATGACATTCCCACCTTGCAGACAGTCAAGACTTGGTTGGGAAGTTGTTTCTCAATGAAAGACTTAGGAGAAGCTGCTTACATTCTTGGGATAAAGATCTATAGAGATAGATCAAAGAGATTGATTGGTCTGAGTCAAAGTACATACATTAATAAAATATTGAAGAGGTTCAATATGCAAGACTCCAAGAGAGGACTCTTGCCAATGTCACATGGCATTCATCTGAGTGAGACTCAGAGGCCTACGACTTCTGATGAGCGAGCCCGTATGAGCAAGATACCATACGCTTCGGCTATTGGATCGATCATGTATGCCATGATTTGTACTCGACCAGATGTATCGTTTGCTCTTAGTATGACAAGTTGATACCAATCGAATCCAGGTGAAAGTCACTGGATAGCAGTGAAAACCATCCTAAAGTACTTGAGAAGAACTAAGGATGATTTCCTAGTTTATGGAGGGGTGGGAAACGAGCTGGCTGTAAGAGGTTATGCCGATGCAAGTTTCGAAACCGACATAGACGATTTCAAATCGCAAACTGGTTATGTGTTTGTATTGAATGGAGGTGCTGTGAGTTGAAGAGTTCCAAGCAAAGCACGATTGCTGATTCTCACATGTGCCGAGTACTGGCAAAGATCGGATGCAGCTAAGGAAGCCGTATGGATCAAGAAGTTCGTTACCGAACTAGGAGTGGTGCCAACCATCCAGGGTCCCATAAGCCTTTATTGTGACAATAATGGTGCTATTGCACAAGCTAAAGAGCCTAGGTCCCATCATAATTCCAAACATATACTCAGAAAATATCACCAAATCAGAGAGATCGTCAGACGAGGAGATATTACAATATGCAAAGTAGCAACGGAAGAGAATGTTGCAGATCCACTTACCAAGACTCTCTCACAAGGAAAGCATGTTGAGCATGCTAGAACGATAGGACTAAAAGTCATGAATGAATGGTCCTAGTGCAAGTGGGAGATTGTTGGGAATAGTGCCCTAGGACATTCGATATGCCTAGATTTGTAAATGTCACATTTAAATAAAGTTATTTGATATCATTTATTTCTCGTTGATTATTATAATGTGGGCATGTTTTAATATTATAATAATCGAATAATAGTTATTCACGAGTAATAAGATTATTCAAACGTCCCTGGTAAAATCGCGTTGAGTAGAGACTCAAGTGATTAATATACTAGTATAAGTTTGATTGATAATCATCGGATGATTATGCGTATGGTACGGATCAATCTTATGGGTATTGGTTGGAGAACTAATACTGGACCGACCCGCATTGAGATCACTGCATGGAAATGTCATAAGTGAATCTCAATACAGTATGTCAATCAATCCTTGAACCTGAGATTATCATAGAGTCCAACATGATAACTGCTATGCCTTGACGTAATCCAACGTCATCTGAAACATGGTGATCATAAAGGTTAGCAATTGGGATTAGTGGGAGTCATGTAGAGGGCAATGAATAATCAAGATGGAGATTTGTCCCTCTCTTAAGTGAGAGAGATATCTGTTGGGCCCCTCGATAAGTAGGACTGAAGGAAATGCATGGCCATGCTCAAATGAAGAGTCATTTGATTCAATCAGTCTACTTAAGTTCGAGAAAGCATTTGAACATAAATAAGTATGACAGACTCGATGACTTAGTTCAAATATGATATCGCGTGACAAAGGGATTTGACACATTAAAAGGTTTAATGGACTATTAACTTATCTTATTTGGGTAATCATAATGTCTTGCTAGAGGCCGCTTATGATTTATTATTTAATAAGGTATTAAATAATTGCCAACATAATATAAGCCTTTTGGGTCGCACGTACGACAATTATAGACAAGTAGGAATAAATATCAACTGAGAATAATAAATATAATATTGGATATTATATTTATAAGGAGATTAAATAATAAGTAATATATAATATTGGATATTATATATATTGTATTATTTAATAAGTTGAGGGGCAACTAAGCAAATACTAGATTATTGAATCTAGGGATTACTTAGTATAAATAAGAGATCCATGACAAGGAGTTGTCATAAGAACTCCTACAAAAATCGTCCCCTTCCAATAAGAAGAGAAAATCGGCTACTTCCTCTTGCAGTAGAAGAACGACGCCGGTCGTCTAATCCTCTTCCCTTAGTTGATCTTGATCAATAGTACAATCCTTCTAGAAAGGAACTTGTGTTGTACTATTTATCAATATTATTCGTAAGGATCTAGCAATCCGGCTTGTGGAATTGTTCGTGTGTGGATCACCAAAAAGGAAGGAGATATTCATCTGCTTCTAGTCCGTATCTAGAATTGTTCAATCGGATTAAGGTAATTCGATTAACTCTTTAATTAAACAATTAAATTACTGCATGAGATTCTAAATTGGGTTTTCACGTTTATTGTTCCGCTGCAATTTTACTCCGATTATTTTGTATTCGATGCATAGAAAACCCATCACTTTACCTGCGGAGTCTTCATCTGAGACTGAGTGGTTACCAGTATGTTCATCAACCCTGCTAAATTGCAAGCAATCTCATTGCAGTTGAAACTCACAACAAACAGTGAGAAGGAATCAGGAAAAGATTGCAAGATGAGGTCGACTTGAAGAGAATCATGCATCCTAAAATCAAGAGCCTCCAATCTCTCGATCATAGAGATCATTTTGAGGACATGGTCCCCAATTTTATCACCTTCATTCATCCTGGAACCGAAAAGATCTTTAGATATCTCATATCTAGCAATTCGACTGTGCTCACCATAAAGCTCGGTTAAGTGAGATAAAATCTGCCTAGCAGAAGTCATTTTCTCATAGCCCTATGAAGCTCATTAGACATAGAAGCTATTATATAGGCACGGACTTTTATGTCATCCTTAACCCACCTTTTGTGGTTTTTAACTTCTTCCTGATTGGCTCTAGTCCGCACCGGAGGCGAGGGAATGTCCGCCTCTAAGACGTATCCCAGTGCCTCTATACTGAGGACTATCATCAGGTTGCGGATCCAGTCCACAAAGTTAGGGCCAATTAAGGTGTTCTTTTCGAGTAGTATAGTGAGTGGGTTCATTGTCATATTGAGATATTTGATTGTCTGCATTAAGTACGACTGATTTATTAGTGACTCGTTCAATTATGATATGAATATAGAATTAAGGTCTTTTCCATTCTTTTAACCCATCTCCCACTACTTTTATTGGAATAACACACTCCCATGTGAAATCCGGAAGTATTGTTCGTATTACTTCATAGTGGTGATCGAGTTCTTTACAAATTTTAATAGAGGGCCACCGAACAGGTTTCTAGTCTATTAATTTTCAGAAAGTGGTGTCTAACACCAACCCATCTAATGGATGCTTCGATCTTCTTTTTCCCCTTGTTCACTCCCCTCAACCTATACCGTTTCTATAGTTCGTGAACAAGTTAAATTTTTACCATCGACGCTAATCAGTTTCACAATTAAATCTTATCCGGCAACCGATCAGGTTTCTAGGGATAAAATTTGCTCCAACCAAAGGCATCCAATGCACTCTCGGAACTTATCTACCCTCCCCAAATGACTACCCCGATAACTCGGAAGCATAGCACATCCGGTTTGGATCTCAATTTTCCAAAAGCTTGATGGAGGGAAGGAAAACCTCGAAACCATTTAAACTTAATAATTTATCGTGGGAGAATTTTCGCGATTAATGTTACACATTGCACATTAATTCATTTAAGCACGTTTGTAGCATTCATACCATATGAATAAACATTCACAACCTAGTTGATACCAACATGTAGTTCATGGACTGTTCCTAAAACAAATATGTCGTAATCTAATTACAAGTCTTCAGTCTTGAATCTTCGTCTTCTCGAACGGATCTTCCTCTGGTCTTCGTCATTATATATAAATTTTACATTGAAAAATTGCATCCTGGATACAAATATTTCTAGTAAAATAAATTGGCTCAAAACGGCCTTTACAACCCAATCCAATAAAACCGAACGATTCAAAACTAGGTCCATGAACTACATCCTCATTCAAAAATAATGCAAAAATCACATTAAGATAATGGCATTCATAATTAATCTAAATATTGATCCAATCAATATAAATTAATCCATCCAAATGAATTAATCCAATTAATTCACACAACTATTTTTAACTTGTTCCGGACGAGAAAATATTTCATTAAATTAATTCCCCTAAGAATAAAATTACCATAATTATATCTTTAAATCCAATTTAATTTGTGGAAAATCAATTACTGAACGACATATAAAAAACAGAGTTGAAAAACACGGTCGGGCCAAGCAGGGCATTGCCAAGTCAAGCCAGGCCGCCGAAAGGTGGCGGACCACATGGCCGGATCGCGATCCACTGCCTGGCAGCACCTGACAGGCTGCGGAGCAGGGCCGGACCGCAAGGCCGGATCGCGATCCACTGCCTGGGACTGCAAGGCAGCGCCCGACCAGCTCCAAGCTGCCTGGTCCGTTCACATTTTCGGCTCGTTTTTTCTCCCCGATTCCAAAAATAATATTTTTCTAATTTTTGCTATGACAAAAAATATTCCAATATGGTATGACAACAATAGTGCAATTGTTATAACAAACAATCTAGTGCTTCACTCAATATGTTAAGCATGACTTTATCAGAGAGAATGTTCTTCACAAAAGAGTTCGTGTGGGAAGAGTCATCACTGAATATCAAATAGCTGATATATTCACCAAACCTTTACCCAAAGAAAGATTCCAGGAACTAATCAGGGAACTTGGACTCTTATTAGAGAACTTAGATTATTAGATTGGGAATCAAATGCGTAGCCGACTAGCTATCTAGCTGATGACAAATAAGGAACCCAACTAACGACCAGCTGATGCAGAAACCCAGCAAGGATCAGAACATAGCTGATGTAGAAACCCAGCAAGGATAAGAACATATATGGATCATAAGTCAAACCAACCGACCAGCTAAGTTCCTAAAATTAGTAATCTTATTATTTATTTAAGTTAAAACATGTGGGAAAACATACATGTACTAAAATCCACCACGTCTACCCCATGTTGTCAAAACTCAACCACACGATTGACCTCAGAAGACCAACCACCATTAGAATATTAATTATTTTAAAACCAACTAAAGACAAATCAATTATTTAAACAAACTGAAAGTACTGGAATAAACTTACCATTTCAGAAGACTTATGAAATTTTCCTGAGCAAGAATCCCAATTATTTCTGAAGTAAAAACACTCTTTCAAACATCCGTATAAACTAAATACGTTTTAAACTACTGCATGATGGATTTCGAAACCTAATTCAAGGATATTAACATTAAATCGGTGAAAGAACAAGTCACCTACAACATCATCATTAATTCCATCGGTCTACTGGAATCCCACAACACACTCTTGATGGCGGACGTGATCATAAAGATGAAAAAGAACTGGATTTGTCACTATCTCAGCATCAACCTGACTGAGATTTACAAGGAAGCCGTGGTTTGCTTCTTTAAAGAAGCATATGTCACCAAGCTTGGTATTCAAAGCTTAGGTTTTGGTGAAGAAATCTACATCATTAAGCAGACTATTTCTAATGCATTTGGAATGAAGAATCGTGGAATTGATGTTGAGGCCCCAAAGATGATTCATCAGGATATTTGGCAGTGGATCAAACTGTCTGACCAACCCAACAAATTATAAATTAACGCTAAGAAGCCAGACATTCAAAAGGAGTACATGTTCATTATGGACATGGCAACCAAAATACTTATGGGCATGCCTGGAAGCTTTGACCAGCTCTCCACATCAAAATATATAGTGATGGGAGCTATGATCGAGATGAGAAGGATCAACTAGCCTAACTACATCTTCAGGCAACTGGTGAAAGAATTTAACAAAGTTAGCTGGGATGGCAAGGAGGAGAAATTCAGCGAGAAGATATGTTATGGAACCCAGATTAGCTTGTTGTTGGAATATCTCAAGGTGGCCAAGGATAACCAGAAAATTCCATACAACCAAACGCCTTGGTCACTTGGACCCTACTCCATCTAAAGCACTATCCCAGCAACAACTGAAAGTCGAAGAATTACTGGCAAAGATGACTTCATACACTTCATCTTATAAGTGGAGTCATATTAAGAAGAAGTAGGAGAGTTGGATTATATAGCATCCATGTTGCCCCAACTAAGATCCCAACAACTGAAGACCAAATAGAAGTCCCGACAACTGAACTAACATCAGCCGAGATAAACAAAGCTAAGATCCTCTCAGTTGAGTTACCTATAGCTGAGGATCCAGCAATCTAAGAACCAAGCCCAGCACCAGAGGATGAGGATAGCGACAATATACCTTTATCTATAGACATCCTGAAAGAAAAATCACATGAAAAGAAGGCTGCTGACACTGTCACACCGTCCTCTAAACCAGTTGAGAAGAAAAGAAGTAGACTGGTGAAGAAGTACGAAGGACCAGTTGACTACCCTGCTGAGTCCTTAGAAGATAACGTAGCTGTTGAGCCAGCAACTGAACATTCCAGCTCAAACCCAGATCATCCTAGCTGAAGAGCTAGCTGCTAAACCGACCGAGCTGATCCCTTCAGCATGTGACTTAGCTAAAAAAGGGGAGGGAGCTGAACCAACAGAAGCTGAAAAACTAGCGGAGATTCCCAGCAGTCATGAGGAAGCTGAAGAGCAAGAATCAGTTGAAGATGAACAATTCCATTACAATTTCATTCTGGAGGAAAAAAACTCGTTCATGCTATCAATAAAACAACTAAAATGGGTAAAGAATCACATTCAATGCTTCATTCGTTAAAGCTTAAAAAGAGTGGAGAACTTTTAGGTCTTTAAGTTTTCCTAACCTAAGAAATGCTGTTAATCAAAGTGGATGGGACTACCCAATAATCAGTGAAGAACTCATTCAGTACGTTTGTAATGAAACTGATATAAATCTACTAATGAGTGGGAGTGGTTTGTGACAAACTTCAAGAGTAACATGGACCACTTCGTCTACTACACATGAAAGATGTGGCCCAGGGTAAAACTCTTAGCACTGAGGAAGTAAAGGAGGAAAAAGAAGTAGTTGGAAAAGAAGCAGTAGAAGAAGAAGGTGAAAAAGAGAAAGAAAAAGTTGAAAAAGAAAAGAAAAGGTTGAAAAATAAGAAGAAAAATATGAGGTTGAGGAAAGGGAGGAAGGAGATAAGCACATCACTAACCATGATGAGGATCGGGGTGGCTCTGGACAAAGTGGAGGAGAAAATGCTGAATATGAGGAGGACGAGGAGGAGGAGGAGGAGGAGGGTAAGGAAAATCAAAAGGAGGAGGAGTAGAAGTGTGAAAGAGAACCTGAAGAAAACCAAGTGGAACAGCCATCTGAAGATCCTGTCAACAAGGGTGCTGATATTGGGTTTTTTGTTTACCTAATACATCTAAAATGAGTAAAATGCATCGGAATAGAAAAACCGAAAAACCCAAGATGAGGATCTTCATGCAATAATTTAATTGATTTAATAAAGGTTCGTCAAATTACCTTAATCCGAAGAATATATCTAGATCCGGACCAGAAGCTGATAAAGTCACCTTCCTCTTTTGGTGATCTACACACGAACAATTGCATAAGCCTGATTGCTAGATCTTTGTGACTAATATTGATAAACAGTACAATAGATAATTCTTTGTTAGAAGGATTATACTATTGATAAAGATCAACTAAGGAAAGAACAGGAGATGGCAGAACGGGGATTTCTTGGATAAAAAAGGGCGGCAGAATTTCTGAAGGGAGGGGATCGATTGTTACTCTCTTGTTTCTATGACAACCCCTTGTCAAAGATCCCTTATTTATATTAAGTAAACCCAAGAGTCAAAACTCTAGTATTTGCTTAGTTATCCCTCAACTTATTATATAATAAAATATATATAATATCCCATATTATATATCACTTATTATTTAATCTCTTAATAAATATAATATCTAATATTATATTTACTATTCGCAGTTGATCTATTTAAATAATATAATATATAATATCCTATATTATATATTACTCATTATTTAATTTCTTAGTATCCAATAGTATATCTATTAATTATTCTTGCTTGTCTTTAATTATCGTATGTGTGACCTAAAAGTCTTATATTATGTTGGGAATTTTTTAATACCTTATTAAATAATAAATCATAAGCAGTCTCTAGCAAGACATTTTAACGTTTCTGTTGGGATAAACAATCTTGTACCTTGTTTTGATAAGTGCTAACATACAGCAAAATTCCGCACTGCCATCATACAACAAGTTACCTAGTCAAACATACAACAAGCTATCTCAAGAATATTTGCCATCATACAGCGAGGGACTCGATATACCGCTAAGCATGGAACTTGTCTTGAATATCCATACACCGTCTGCCATACAGCATGGGAGATAGCCTATAGTGTTGATGTCTACAACTAACAGCAATAAGACGTACTATGCTGGATACAGCATAGAGGCTGAGTGTTAGGATAATATACACTTATCTAACAGAACTGAAGACCGGTGAGAAGGAATCTACTTTATACGCTAAAGTCAGAACGCTGTTTGAAGGTAGTATTTAAAATTTAAATACCAACCGACAAGGATCTTCAGACAAAGAGCAAAATCCGGATCTGGTTCTTGAAAGTCAATCAACCAATCAGAATGGATCTCAGCTCACCATCCCAGCCAACAGACATATTTATAACGGATCTATTCCAAGGTTATAAATAGTCCATGCAAGAGGACCTTGCAAAAATATATATAACTCAATGATCATATACTGAAGAATCTCAACTAAGATCGAACGACTGAATATTCATTATCGTCCAATCAAAGCTTACAAGAGCAAGTATATTTCTTCAAGTATCTATATATATATGAAGAGAATAAATATACTCAGTCAATAAGAACAACACATCATCAGCTCAAGATCATCGTGTTCAAGCTGTTGTTCTAAACCTGTTACTTTACCATTTTACCTTTGAGTAAACTTTAGCCTTGTGTGGACTAAGAAAGTTATTCTAACCTGTGTGGGATGAATAGGACGAAGCTTCAATCTGTGTGAGAAGAATCAAGTCAAGAGATGCCATCAACCAATTTGTGTGAATGGTTGACAGCAACAATATTTGTGTCAATATGTGTGAACGATACAAGGATAGGTTTGATTATAGTCACGTAGTTGTGTACGTAGTGATTATAATAAACATTTTTACTCCTCTGTGGAGGACCAATGGACGTAGAGAGGTTTACCTCGAACCACTTTAAATACTGTGTTATATACCTTCTACCTCTATTGTTTTCATAACTATGATTATTTATAAGTATACATTGTATACCCTGTACGCACCAAGCTACCAAGAGAAAACCTAGTTGCTGTATTTACAACAACTCACTTAAACAAACTTCCGCTATGCACTATTATATGAAAATCGTACAGCTTGCTGTACTAACACTTTTCCAAGGTGTATTCTGTATACTTAGTCGCCAACAAGTGGTATCGGAGTGCTTGATTCTAAAAAGAATCGGTCGTATTTTTAACCGAATCAGATTCTAAAATCACACATTCTTTTGAAAATAGTCTTATCCTTCCTATTCTTACTCATGGAGACCTCACTGATAAACAAGGTACCTATGTTTTCTATTTACGAGTTTGATGATTGGAGAATTAGGATGGAAGCACATCTTGCAGCCATGCATGAAGAGATGATTTTTGTCATCCAAGATGGCCCCATCAAGATAATGAAGGTAAATCTCGCCGCAAGGATTGAAGGCCAAGCTCATGCCGAGATGCTCGAGAAATAGCGCGATCAGTGTACAACTGATGACCTAAAGCACGCCATCCTCGACAACGTAGCCAAGAATGCACTATTTGTCACTCTCGACAAAGGCACATTCTCAAAGGTAAAGAGCTGTAAGATAGTCAGGGAAATCTGGGATAAACTCAAGATGATTTGTGAGGGAACTGAGCTCTCAAAAGAAAATAAGATTTCAAAACTCACTCAGCAATTTGAATCTTTCTAAATGAAATCATTTGAAACTCTTGCGGATCTTGACCTCAGATTCACTGGCATTGTCGGTGAACTTGAAGCATTGGGTAAAGTGTATACCCAAAAGGAGAAAAAATTGAAGAATCTAAAAGACCCAAGCCGGTGTCTTTGAGTTCTCGTGGTGCTCCAAGGTGTTTCAATTGGAATGTTCTGGTCCATGAACGTGCGCATTTTAAGAAACCGCTGGTGACTTGTTATAATTGTGGATGCGAGGGGCATCGAGTTCAGTACTGTGAGATCGTTGCTAAGAGGGTAGGGAACCGAAGTTCCATTCCTACTTCTGGAGGGCCCAGTGATGTCCAGTGATAGTATTTTGTGCTCGTATTATGAATTGTTTCTCGTGTAGAGTTATGTTATGTGATGTTTTTATGTTTAGAGCATGATGACTGACATTTTGTTTTGAATAAGTTTCGTGTGGGTTATTGAACCTACGAAGACACGTGATAGTAGACCACTGGGTCATGGATTTGGAATTTTTTATATGTGTCATTGTGTTTTGTTTTGTAGCACTATGATGACCTTGTTTAAAGTTTCGGGACGAAACTTATTTTTAAAGGGTAGAATGTAATACCCAACATTTTTATTCCGGTTGCCTTGAACTATTTGTCATTTGATGTCAGTTATTTCATTTCGTTATGATTATGTGGAATTTCTTTTTCTGTCATGAACAGCATCATATATTCTATTGTAGTGTTCGTCGAGTGAGACTTGTTGTTGCATGCGTTTCTTTTATTAAATGTGTGCATGTGGTGTGGTATGTTATGTTTCGTAATTTGCTTGTTATTATTTTGAATCATAGATGGTGTGTTAGTGTGATCGAGACGTTGTCGAACGTCTAGCCGGACTGTCGAAATGGCCAAATATCGACCGTAAGGCCTGGCCGAGTTATGACCGTAAGGCACGGTTGGTTATGGCCGTAAGGCACTATCGGTTACGGCCGTAAGGCATATTCGATTACAACCACAATGCATGGCCGAGTTACGGCCGCAAGGCATGGCCTAGTTACGGCCGTAATGCCTTACCGGTCACGGCCCTTATGTACCGCACATTTTTGGGCAGTAGGCTTGTGGACCAGATTACGGCCGTAAGGAGTGGCCGGGTACGACCGTAATGCCCTGTTACGACCGCAATGCTTTGCCTGGTAAACGTCGTAATGTGCCCGAGCGTTTTAGGCAGTCACCTGGGAGGTGCCGTTACATCCACAAGATGATGCTGATTACGGCCGTAAGGGCCGAGTTACGGCCGTAAGATACTGCCTGTTACAGCCGTAACATGCGCGGCTATCTATAGCCAGGGTGATGGGTTTGTGCCATTTTTCTTCCTTTTCTCTCTTCCTCTCATGGCTGACAGATGGGTGAGATGGGAACTTTGATTCCTCGTTGATTCTACTCAATTCCATGGTGTTTTGGCGGGCCTTTGTCGATTATATCAACATCTAATCCTTGTTCTTCATCGGATCGAGGTAATTTCTTGAAATCTCCTAGGGTTGACTTTCGGGATTTCCTTCTTAATTTTCGTTGTTCGTCCGATTTGATGAATCGATTGATGTTATTGAGTTCTATTAATCGTGTTCTATGGGTTGTATATCCATATTTCGAGTTTGTTTAACTCGATTGGCGATTCGAGTGTCCATGGGAGTTATCGAACATTGCATGTTCGATTTAATGTCCCAATGAGTTTCCCTTCGATAGTTTGGTGGGATTTTCATTGTTTTTGGTCTTGATTCTTGTTGTAATCGTATCTTCGTTGTTTTTACCTGGAGGATTGTAGGTGTTCGAAGTTTTTCAATTGAGCCGTGTTCGTCGGAGTGTTCGGTATTGATTATCGAGGCAAGTATCTTGCTAAACGATTTGTGTCTTGTGAATAGATAATTCATGTGGGTTTATGATGATTTACCTTCGTGGATATGCTTCGTATGAATGGGTTATGAATTGATTATTGTTAACGTTTGATGGTAGTGATGATATCTTTACTTGTTTAATGTTGTGGAATTGTGTTGGTTGTGTTAATCACATTGGTTGTGTTGTGCGTGAATGTTCATGATTGAGTTATCGTAATAATTATGATAATTCTGCCGGATTGATGACATACCTGAATATGTATTGCGGTGTATTGTTGAATAGTTTGACATATTGGTAACAATGTATGTTGTTCGTGGTAATGTGTTGAGTTCATCAATATGTGATGTGAAGTGACAATGTGTGTGTTCCGGGTAGGGTCCGACGAGGCCACTGGAGTTCAGTACATGATGTGTACGAGCAACGTGTGTGTTCCGAGTAGGGTCCGACGAGGCCTCTGGAGTTCGGTACATGATGTGTACGAGCAACGTGTGTGTTCTGGGTAGGGTCCGCTATAATATCCTAGAATTTCGCTACGATTTTTCGCATTATTTTATCTGATTTGCACTGTACATAGTGGGACCGACACAGTATGGGTGGATAATTTTGGGAACTGTGACAGTCGTGCCAGTATGTCTATCGAGGTTATTTTAATTCTAGGATATTACATGCTTGATGTGTTTTTTTCGATGTCGGATATACTGTATGAGTATTTGTACAATTTCCATACTTGGTCGACAGTTGTGTTTAAGGATATCGTGCATCAAATGTATCGTATGAGAATGTTATCAAAACGAGCATATGTATTTAGTATGTCGCGTGTACGTATTCAGTGTATTGAGACGACAGACAGGAGCAAAAATGGATAAGTATGAAAGCCATTACGTACGTTAATTGATGAAGCTTACGTACGTAAGTAAACAATCTTAACGTACGTTAAGTTGGGTACATAACGTACGTTAAGAAGGGAATCGGACAGGATCGAGCCGTGGTCGGCAAGTGGGCCCGGTTTCGGCAGCTTTCGGCGCGGATGTGGACAGGTGAGTCAACCTCGAGCCTTACGTACGTTAAGGATGCAACATTACGTACGTTAAGAAGGTGTGTTACTGTAGCAAGCCAACGTACCTATTACATACGTTAAGAAGAATATGTTACGCATATAAGGACGTGAACGAAATGAGTCAGGAGCCTCTGGACTGTCGTTACGTACGCTACCAGAGTCAGATAGCGTACGTAAAGGATGGTTACGTACGTTAAATTTGGCATGTTACGTACGTAACGAGCTAGAACTTTATAAAAGTGGACTCCCGTCATTTCATTTTTCTTTGGAGTTTCATTTTGTTTTTCGACCTTCAACACCCACAGATGGATTCTTGGTCCTTCTAACGGGATTATGAGCTTAAGGACTTGGATTTGGAGCTTGCGAAGAAGATATATTGATGATTCTTCAAGTGTTTGATGGTATTAATCATCTTCAAGAGGTATGTTGTGTAATCCCTCTCTTCTACTTCGAATTTTGATGTTGTTGTTGAAGTCTTCCTCGTGATGATGGTTACGGTGTTGTTGTTGTGATTCTTGAGGTTGTGTGAATCGTATGTTAAGGAACATGATGATATATACCTTGGATTATGAATTAAATGATGGTTTAGATGATAGAACCCATCGAATCACATTGTTTTGTTGGCTACAAACATGATTATGGATTGATTCATATCCTTGAAGAACACTTGAATTATACATGTCGTGATTTTATGGAATTGGGAAGGATTATGGGTAATTTTGGCCTATGATTATTCGTGATGATATTCGGTAATTTTATTCCAATGAATTTACAAAGATGAGCCCTGTTAATCCGTAATTAAGATTGAAGTCGGAACTAAGAATGTTGAAATTAGAATTATTGATTATCGAATTTCGGCTTCTATTCGTATTGTTAAGAGTTGATATGGTTTGGTTTCGTATGATTGAAATGTCGTTGAACTGTTGAGTTTTATTAGTGGGTTATATCGGTTATAATGATTGTTATCAAATGTATTGTTAATTGATCATTGCGCTACGAAGCGTTAAGTGATCATTGATGATTAACCGTAGTGATGTGATTTTTTTTTTAAAAAAGACATATTATAGCGCAAAGATTTTATAGGGGGGCCTATTCCCTTACAAAGCCAATATTTTCTGGGGGGCCAAATCCCAAACATAGCCACAAATAAAAAGAAACAAGCTAACTAAATACAAGAAAGCAAGTAAATTTTAGGGTGCCCAAATCCAAAACATAGCCACACGACAACTGACACAAACAAATATCTTCAGCTGAGTGTTTGGTTCGAGCTTGAATATCTGCAGAGCTGCACCAGGAGCCCTGAAAAGATTAGGTACTTTAACGACATACCCAGGTCAAGTTTGAGCGCCAACTAAGTGTCAGGCCAAGGTTCAGAGCCAAAACTAAATCCAACAAATTACTAGGAGCCATTCATCAATGAGTCTTTAGCGCGAGCATAAGCATCTAGGAGTATGCAGATCCGAAAGGACCATATCAAAAGCCCAATATAGGTCTAACAAAATCCACCAGAAATACCTACTTCCTTATTACTGTAATGCGTAGATACAAACCGACTCAACGCTCCCCAACGTAGAGTATAACCAATTACCGCATTTCTTCATGATTCTTCGATATTCAAGGTTTCATTCAAAATTCCCAATCGAGCTATTAAACAGGAGCCATCCGTCTTGATGCTTAGCGAGAACTTGTGCATCTTGGAATATGCAGATAGAGAAGGACAATATCAAAAGCCAAAGAAGGTCTAATAAGATCCGCCACAAACACCTACTTCCTCATTACTGCAATGCGTATATACAAACCAACTCAATGCTCCACAACGTAGAGTATAACCAATCACCGCATTTCTTCATGATTCTTCGATATTCAAGGTTTCATTCAAAATTCCCAATCCAGCAATTAAACATGAGCCATCCGTCTTTGATCCGGAGCGAGAGATTGAGCATCCAGAAATACAGATACGACAGGACTCGTTCAAGAGCCAGATACAGGCCACACAAAATCGGCCATAAACACCTACTTCCTCACTACTTCAATGAGCAAATGTGAACCACCCTAGCGCCCCTCATACGCATGGTAGGAACAAATATGCACCACATCTTCGTGATTCTTCGATATTCAAGGTTTCTTTCGAGGAACCCAATCCAACCATTTAAAGAAAGCCAACCATCGCATAACCTTACGAACAGTTATAGAGTAGGCTGAAAACAAGTCCTAAAATAAAACCCAAGCACCTACTAAGACACTTCTCAAATTCGGGTCCCGCTCCAACCCAATGCCATCCGTACACTGGGAAGGGCCATTCCGTCATCTGCCTCGTGGCCTTTGATATCACTTAGAAGAATTCTTGGACCCAAGTCAGCCACTAACAAGTAACCAGAGCCATTTTGGATATGACAGGAGTAAACGTCTTGGAATCAACAAGCTCAAGCCGAGAGCCAAATGCAGATCAAAAAAATCACAACCACCAACAACTACTACATCACTACTGCAATGAGCACAGATGCACCAACCCAGCGCCCCCATACGCAGGGTAAGATTCTCATGTAACACATATCTTCATGAATTTTCGATATTCGAGGAAGCGATTGAAGATCCATCCAGCCATAAACCGAAGCCAGTCACCAAGTCTTTAATAGTAACCATAGCAAGGCCGGTAGCTATTCCGACCCTGCCCGAAGGGCAGTTCGATTGGGTCGTTTGTTGTTTTGACCAATCTCCCCATCCCCGAGGCCGTTTCTAGACTTGCCTAGGTCCCTTAGGGCCGTTTCAAGACTTGCCCAGGTCCCTATGGGCCTTTTAAAGGTCCTGCCCAGGACCAAACCATTGTGATGTGATTGGAATTGGAGGACGCATGAATCGCCTTGTACGGGGCTGCAGAGCTTGTAGATGAAGATGACGGGATTGGTAACAACTTCATCATATCGGTATTGAGGCAAGTTATGCTTGCTCAGTTCATAATGTTTAATAAATGATTTCATTTCCATTTCATTTATGATTCATATAGCAATGGTATCATGGAATATGAATTGTCGGGATGATGGTATGTATATTATGCTTGGACTAAGATAAATCATAATGTATATGATTTTTAAGATGTCTAGTTGAAACGGAGACGTGAATTATATTTGGTCCATTCTACGAGAAGTTAAATACCGAGACTAGTTATCATACCAATACTGAACTCGAGATGGTGGTTTGGTATTAGTAATGGACTGCACTTCATTTTGGATTATTCGGATAACGGTGTATTCATTCAGGGATGTTGGTCATGGAAAGGTTAGCGTCTCCAGCTTGAGGTAAATTAATATTGCTTGATTGTGATAATCATCCTGTTGCATTATTGCATGTATGTGTTGATATTTCATGTGGTGAGTGTGCACCATTGTTTGTTACGTTTTGTGATGTGCTCTTTCTTTGGGCTGTGATGTGTTGGGCCGATGTGTTAGGGGATAAGACCTAAATGGCACCTATGTTCCGGGGTATTCCTTTGTGAATACTTTCGTGTCCCTTGGTTGCGATCTTGGGTATTTTGTGATTGCATGAACTGTGTTAGGGGATAAGACGTAAATGGCACCTACGTTCTGGAGTATTCCTATGAGATGCTTTTGTGACCCTTGGATGATGCCTTGGGGTTTATGTGTTAATATTATATGCATTGTTGAGCATGCTGTGAACTGTTGTCTGATGGAAATACGACATTGTGGTCGTGTCGGTCTTTCATGATCGAGTTACTGTTGCTCTTTTGGAAAGTCTTCTGATCCTTGATGGATATGCATTTCTTCGAGATTTATTGTCATGTTGTATCGTGACGTCCATCTTAAGTCTTGTTGATTGGTCGTTCAGTCCATGTATAATAGGATTTGTTCGATAGTCGGGTTGTCTTGAAATCTCGTATATATGATTTGAATATGGTTGAAGATTTTCTTCTCTCGTATATCTGTCCCCGTTGACCCTTTACTGACCTCGTTTGGAGTTACCATACCGATGGTCAACTCGTTTGTCATCGACCCTTTATTAATCTCGTTTGGAGTTCCCCCTATCATTGGTAATCTCGTTCATTATTGAATCTTATTGATTCCGTTGGGAGTTGCCTTACCGTTGGTATTCTAGGTTGTTGGGCCTTGATTTTTTCCTGTTGCAGTTTACTGTGTCATCGGTATTCTCGGATCCCTTATTGCTCTTGTTAGAGTCTACCGTGTTGCCGGTATTCTCGGCTATTGTTCCTTTATTATTGTTATTGGAGTTTACCGTGTCGTCGGTATTGTCGGTTATTGTCTCTCTATTGATCTTATTGGAGTTTACCGTATCGTCAGTATTGTCAGTTATTGTCTCTCTATTGATCTTATTGGAGTTTACCGTGTCGTCGGTATTGTTGGTTATTGTCTCTTCATTGATATTATTGGAGTTTAGCGTGTCGTTGATATTATCGGTTGTTGATCCTTTCTCGATCTAGTTGGAGTTTACCGTGTCGTTGGTATTCTCGGTTGTTGACCCTTTATTGATCTTGTTGGAGTTTACCATATCTTTGGTATTCTCGGTTGTTGATCCTTTATTGATCTTATTGGAGTTTACTGTATTGCTGGTATTCCCGATTGTTAGTACTTCATTGATCTTGTTGGAGTCACCACATCATGGTATTCTCGTTCATGGGTGATACTTTGTCGATCTTGTGTGGAGTTATCATGTCATTGATATTCCCATTTTGATGCATTGATTGTTTATCATTATTGATTGTTTGAGCATTCAATCTTTGTATTGATATCCGGGACTTGCCATTGCCTCGGGACAGTTGATTTACTGATGTGCCGTGTGATATCGATTTTATCAGGATTGGGATCCGATTGTGCAATCCAGCGGAAAGAATCAGACTTGTCCAGATTATTCCATATTAGAGATATGTTTATGTTTAAGGATCTTAGTATCGTTTCGGATACAATACAGATGGTTACTTTTGAATTCTTCCGTCACTTAAGGACGTGAGATATGGATTATGGTGAGGAATGATTTGATATGTATTGTGATGGGATGGTAAGGTTATTTTGGTGATATTACGTTAGAAATATTATTACCTTGTAATTACATTGATATGTAATTGTTTTTGTGATGTGATCGTTATCATTGTTGAGTATTATGACTGACCCCGTCGTGGGCTTTATCTTTTAGGTACTCGGAGTTCGAGCTAGTAGCGGTCGTGAAGGGATGAGCTTTCCGGTGATACTGGCTATGGCGTAGTTATTGGGATTCGAGAGTTCTTTCCGTTTTTATTGTAACACCCCAAACTAGGCGGATATTACAGTGCCGTGGATCCCTGACTGGGACCCACCAGGCGAATGAAAACTGATGAATTAAATAATATAATTGTAGTACCGAACCACATTATATTACCAAATACTCCGATGAGGAGTTTAAGTACAATACACCAGGACAATACGGAATACTAGTATATTTTGTATGAAGATAAAATACACCACCCTGAATCTATAAACATCTCAAACGGAATTTGTAGCGGAATTACAATGAATAGAAATAAGAATGACTGAAATGACTGGGGGCCCCTACTAGTATCACTGGGACTCCTCGCCGTCAACATGCTCTTCCCGTGCCTTTGCCTTGCCGTGACCTAAAAACAAAATCCCCCAACGAAGTCAGTTACACAGAACAACAATCCTCAAGGGTTGAAAATACACAATCATGAGTTATCTTTAGTTATGAAATATCCTTAGTTATGAATTACGCTGAAGATGAGTATCATAGTACGCCCGTAATGTTCTGTGCAAGTGTACAAGACGAATGACCGGACACATCCTTCCTTGTACCTAATTAGTCTCACGGAGGTAATCGTTACTGTGTGCACAGTCCAATGTATCGATCCCAATACATGACCATCGTGTGCTCGACTAAAAATTCCACACATCCGCACCCGGCCACGCAATATGAACCCAGAAGGTCATATGAACGAGAATGACCATAATGAATACCAATGAATAATAATCCGACCAAGTCAAGAATGACTCACCGAGATGAAAATAATGGTGAAGTGAATGGTAGTTCAATGAATGATTGGAACCGCCGTTCCTCGTTAATGAAGTGATTACTCGACAATTACAAGTCTTAATACGGTTAATACAATGATGAATGAGTTATGATTATGAATGAACAACAACAAAAGGAATGAATATCCTTTTAACCGAGTAAGAATTAACTTACACAACACCGGTGAAGAATGTCCTTCCACGAACAACGTCCTAAATGAAATGTCGGTCGCTCGAACAACCTTGAACAACACAATTACCAACAATCCACTCAATATACGAATCGAACACGATTAAAACGAACTCAAGACGTCAATACGACTAAACTAAGTTCATTGGGGCATTATATCGAATATGTTGCGGCCAATCTCCGATTGTTAACAACTCAACCTCAATTATACCAATATCAAAACCCCAAGAAGTGTTTCAAACCAACAAAACATCTTCCAAATGATCAATAATCCAAAATGAATATCCAAATTCGTGATTACAACAACAATTAATCGAAAACCCCCAAATCCAACTCAATATTCAAAGTGTTCTTGAATAATCCTTCAATAATCCATTGAATCTTTATACAAACTCATAATCATATACATATCCCTCCATATAACATGATTATAATGTCCAAAACATCATATCTCAATACAAAATTGAAAACTAAGATGTTTAAGAAATTACCTCTTGAAGATCCAACCACTTCGATCCGATGAACACGAGTTAAATCGAGTATCCATGCTTCCCAAATGAATGAAGATGATGAAAATCTAACACTCAAGTGATTGATGATGGAAAATCCCTCCCTCAAGTTCTCTCTCTCGGAGAAAGTGAAAGAAATGATGAGAATGAAGAAAAAGTCCCGGCCAACTCCTTATAAACTGTCGGAAGTTACGGATGTAACTCGGCCTTCTTACGGCCGTAACATCTCAGGTCAACGGCCTTACGGCCGTAACCGGACAACTCATACGGCCGTACCTCGGCTTCGTCCAAACACCTGCCGACAGTCCTACGGCCATATCCGCTCCTGACTTACGGGCGTAACTCGCCCTCTTCTAAAATGCCTGCCGACATCCTTACGGCCGTACCTGCACACTTTACAGGCGTAACTCGGACGATACGGCCGTATCCGGACAAACTTACAGGCGTAATCCCCCTTCGTCGAAAATGACCAGGCACCTTGCCTGTAGCATACGGCCGTATCCGGCCAAGCCTTACGGCCGTACCTTTCTCGTCTTATGGCCGATTGCCGCAACCCTTATGGCCGTAAGTCCCTCTCGTCCAACAAGACCTGAAATTTACGAATACCACTTACGGCCGTATCCTACCTATCTTACGACCGTAACTCGCCTTCGGCCAAAAATGCCTAGGCAGCCTGCTGGACACGTACGACCGTAACTGGCCAAGCCTTACGGTCGTACCTACTCAACTTACGGCCGTATGTCACAACCTTACGGCCGTAAGTCCCGTTCGTCCAAAATGGCCTGAAAACAACGAACACCTATTATGGCCGTAACCTACGATCCTTACGGCCGTAACTCGTTGCTGGACAAGGTGAAAATCCGATAACTCCGATTCCTCGCTACGATTGATGAATGATCCGACATACCATACGTATGTGAAAGTGAACAAGTCCAACACATGCCCAAGATGATACTTCCAGTACAAGACTACCAATCACTATGAAAATGATAATACTCCCGTCTTGATCTAAAAATGGAGATGAAATGACAATCGGTAACTGATATACGGTCAACATGCCAACAGTGAACGCAAATGAATGAATCATGAATGATGAGAGATTAATAATGAGTGAAAATTACTGAGTGATAATTACTGACTGATTAATACCAAATGAAAATGAATGAATTACAACCGGGTATTACATACTCCCCCCCTTAAAAAGAGTTTCGTCCCCGAAACTTAGGGTCAAACAACTCGAGATAAATCTCCCGCATACTCTCATAGGTTTCCCAAGTAGCCTCTTCGACTCCGTGTCTAGACCACTGAATCTTGACCAAAGGAATCGTCTTGTTCCTCAACTGTTTGATTCGCCGCTCTAAAACTCGTATAGGACGCTACGCATATGAATGATCATCCGCGATCTCGATTTCGTCGAACTGAAGTATGTGACTCGGGTCGGCAACATATTTCCGCAATTGAGAGACGTGAAACACATTATGAATTTGGCTCAACGCCGGAGCTAAAGCTAAACGATAAGCTAACTCGCCTACTCGATCCAAAATCTCAAACGGTCCAATGAATCTCGGACTTAACTTTCCCCGCTTTCCGAAATGGAAAATGCCTCGACTCGGGGATACTTTGACCAGCACGTGGTCACCTTTCTCGAACTCTAGTGGTCGATGATGATTATCTGCATATGATTTCTGTCGACTCTGAGCGGTCAACAGACGACTCCTGATCAAAGCTACCTTCTCACGGGTGGCTATATGCATATCGGGCTCAGTGCCGATTGACTCTAATAAGTCATCCCAACACAAAGGAGATCGACAACGATGACCGTACAAGGTCTCGTAAGGTGCCATCTTAATCGAAGCATGCCAACTATTATTGTACGTGAACTCAATTAGCGGTAATTGGGCTTCGCAATCGTCTTTCCAATCGAGTACGCATGCCTGCAACATGTCATCTAATGTCTGAACAGTCCTCTCTGATTGTCCGTCAGACTGAGGATGAAAGGCGGTACTGAGATTAAGCTGAGTTCCCATAGCACGATGAACTGATTTCCAGAAATGAGACATGAATCGTCCGTCACGATCGGAAACGATACTTTTAGGAGTACCGTGCAATCTCACTATCTCTTTGATGAACAACTGGGCAAGTCTCTCGGGACCCCACGTATCCTTAATCTCAAGGAAATGAGCCGATTTATTCAAACGGTCCACAATTACCCAGATTGTATTCATGCCACGACGACTCGTCGGCAAACTCGTGATGAACTCCATCGAAATGTCATCCCACTTCCACTCCGGAATAGGGAGAGGTTTCAGCATACCCGCCGGTCGTTGATGTTCAATCTTGACTTGCTGACAGGTTAAGCATCTCGAAACAAATTTTGCGACTTCTCGCTTCATATTGCTCCACTTGTAATCTTGTTTCAAGTCCTTGTACATCTTGCTAGAACCCGGATGAACGGAATAAGGGGTAGCATGAGCTTCTCTCAAAATCGAGTTTTTCAACTCATCATTCGCCGGTATGCACAACTGATTCTTAAATCGCAAGAGTCCATCCTCGTGGACCACAAATCCAGGGGCTCACGGATGCGCAACAATGATGGGTCTAAACCCTGATTCTCTCTGATTGCCCCCTCCAGTGGCGATGAAATCTCTAACATGCAAAGTTGCCCTGGCACTCGTTGAAGCCAGACCTCGATCTAGGGTCTAAGGAATTCCTGCTGAAGCTCCTTCTGGACTGTTAAACGAGCAAGCATTTGCTCCTAAATGGACTTACGACTCAAGGCATCGGCAACCACGTTTGCCTTACCCGGGTGGTACAGGATCTCGATATCATAATCTTTGATTAGTTCCAACCACCGCCTCTGTCGCATATTTAACTCCTTCTGAGTAAATATATACTTCAAACTCTTGTGATCGGTGAAAATTTGACAGGTGATGCCATAGAGGTAATGACGCCAAATCTTCAATGCGAAAACCACGGCTGCTAACTCCAGGTCGTGGGTCGGATAATTAACCTCGTAAGGTCTCAATTTCCGTGAAGCATAGGCAATAACCTTTCCTTTCTGCATTAATACACATCCGAGACCGTGTCCGGACGCATCATTGTAAACCACGAATCCTTCCGTCCCTTGCGGCAAGGAAAGTACAGGTGATGAAATTAACCGGTTCTTGAGTTCCTCAAAACTCCACTGACACGCATCGGACCACGTGGATTTCTTATCCTTTCGCAAAAGGTTCGTCAAAGGTTGAGCAATTTTAGAAAATCCCCCCACAAACCGCCGATAATAACCGGCCAATCCGAGAAAGCTTCGGATTTCCTTAACATTCTTCGGAGGTAACCAATCTTGGATAGCCTCCGTCTTCTGAGGATCAACACGCACTCCATCTGATGAATTTACATGTCCGAGAAATGTCACTACGAACATCCAGAACTCATATTTGGAAAACTTTCCATAAAGTTGTTCTCGTCTCAACACGTCGAGAACCTGATGAAGGTGAACCTCATGCTCCTCTCGGTCACGAGAATAAATCAAAATGTCATCGATGAAGACAACAACAAACTGATCCAAAAAGTCGATGAAAACCCGATTTATTAACTCCATGAATACTGCAGGCGCATTAGTTAACCCGAACGGCATTACCACGAACTCATAATGACCATAGCGTGTACGAAACGTTGTCCTTGCGATATCCGACTCTCGAATTCGCAACTGGTGATATCCAGATCTTCGGTCGATCTTGGAAAATATTGAAACTCCCTGAAGTTGATCTAAAAGATCATCAATACGGGGTAGAGGATACTTATTCTTGATCATTACCCTGTTCAACTCCCGATAATCAATACACAAGCGAAGTGAACCATCCTTCTTCTTAACAAACAACACTGGTGCTCCCCACGGAGACGCACTCGGTCGGATATAACCTTTCTCGAACAATTCCTCAAGTTGATTCTTCAACTCTTGCATTTCGGTCGGGGCCATCCGGTACGGTGCCTTCCATATTGGAGACGTACCAGGCTCCAACTCAATCGTGAATTCCACATCTCTCTGTGGAGGCAAACCGGGTAACTCATCTGGAAATACATCAGCATATTCCCTCACTACCAGAATATCCGTCAACATTATTGGTGATTTCTCGGTTTTGGTCATATAGCACCAATAACCAATACACCCCTGACTGAGTAATTTCACTGCTTTCATCAAGTTGATGACTTTGCCAGAACAGCCGGGATTACCTCCCTGAAAAACACATTCGACCCCATCGTCTGAAATGATAGTGACCATATGCTTATGGACACTAATAATGGCATCGTGACGATCCATCCATCTCTCGGCAAATCTACTATAATAAGGTCCGCTAGCCATACACGACCATGAAGCTGAATCGGACAATTCTGAATTTCACGGTTCTTGATAATTCTTCTACCATCAGGTAGACCAATGACATAAGGCTCACAACTAGTAGCACTACCCAGACGTAGTCTACTCAAACATGACTCGGAAATGAATGAATGCGATGCACTAGTATCAAAAAGGGTAGACACAGGTTGAGATAGGATATCGAGTGTACCTGAGATCATCCGGGCCTCTAGATCGTCAGTATTCTTCATCTCATAAATTCGGGGCTTGCTAGTCCCGGCACCGGACGCTCCCGTCTGATGACTAAAGGCTCCACCTTTATTCGCTCCTGTTGTCTTCAACGACGTAGACTGAGTGGCCTGATTATGAACATCTGACTGCTTCAGGGCCTGTGATGACGCCGGAGTAGGTTTGGAGTCCCTTCGGCAAAAACGGGCCTTATGCCCAGCAATCCCACAGTTATGACACGTGACAGTCTGCCTCGGGCACTTGGTGCTGACATGACCAAGATCCCCACAGTTAAAATAGGTGATGGCCGAACTGGCCACTCTGGACTGCGATTCCGCCGGTTTGGGCACCACAGGAGGTCGCTCAGAGAAAGTAGTGCCCGCACGAGGCTTCTTGAAAGTTGTCTGACCGCCTTGAGACTGATTATGATTCTTCGATTTCTTGCTAGCAGATGAAGGTTGCTGCTTAGCAATCTCTTTAGCAGTGAGCTCATAAGTAAGAGGCTTCTCAATGAATTCGGCCAGAGTGGTGTAATTATGATTAAGTAACTGCATCCGCACCCGGGGTTTCAGCCTCTTGCTGAAATACTTAATCTTATCTGCCTCAGAGTGAATGATAGATGAGGCGAACGGAAGAAGTTCCTGAAATTTCTCGGCAATGGCGAGAACATCCTCGTCTACTGAGGGGTCGGGAATGAGTAATTCTGATAGATTGGCCTCCCTGAGTGGGGCCAGATAACACCTCTCCATCATGAGAGTCTTGAATTGATCCCAAGTACATGATCCGTCGGTGGGCTTCAACGACAACCACCAAGAATGAGCGCTCTTACCCAGATAGTAAGCCGCAACTGAAACTTTGTGTCCTTCGAGACACTCTACCATAGCAAATAACTTCTCGAAATGCTCGAGCCAATGAACAATATCCGCCGGCTCAGATGAGCCCTCAAATGTGGGTGGCCTTTGGCGAGAGATGTCGCCGATAATACTGCCCACACTCCTCTCTTGCCTCTGAGGTGGCGGAGGAGGAGCCTGTTGATTTTGATTAGCTGAATTATGCATCGTCTCCATTAGTTGTGTCATCTGAGTCATCTGGGCCATCATGCCCTGCATAAAGGCGAGTGGATCAATCCGAACACCTTCTGACTGAGCTGTGTCCCGGGTACAACTCCCCTATAGTGAACGATCACGCCTAGGTGAATGAGTGGCAGCGTCGCTGCTAGATAAGTTATCATTATTCCTCGCATTCGCAGGTGTATCAACGCGACCTCTCGGGACTCGGCCCGCACCACGGCCTTGTCCTCCGCGTCTTCTGCCTGCTCTCTCCATACTGAAGTAGGAAAAGTCACATGATGATTATATCTCTCGCATGAATATCACATTATGATTGCGTCATGAAATGATGAAAATGAGCATACGCGCTCTAGCACAGTGATTACATGAATGATTAACTGAGATGAAATGATTATCTGATGAAATTCTCTAAATGATTATCTTGAACAAGTTAACAAGATTAATGATATGATCCTCCAGATCAACAACTGAACTATGAAATGAATTGAGTGATTAATGAGTTAACATGATCGTCCTGATCAAGATGAATGATGCTTGAGGATTGTTGACTAATGAATGACGAATGAATGATTCTTATTGCCAGAAATTATACCATGGCGTTAGAAATTTTACAGTTCTTGGTCTGATTGGCTCGGCATTTGCACAGGTCACACGTGACGCGAAAGTCCAATGATACTAGTCCGATGACGATGATTTTAAATGAGACATGACTCGGAAGGTAGTATTCAAAACCACGCTCCGATACCAACTTTGTAACACCCCAAACTAGGCGGATATTACAGTGCCGTGGACCCCTAACTGTGACCCACCAGGCGAATGAAAACTGATGAATTAAATAATATAATTGCAGTACCGAACCACATTATATTACCAAATACTCCGATGAGGAGTTTAAGTATAATACACCAAGACAATACGGAATACTAGTATATTTTATATGAAGATAAAATACACCACCCTGAATCAATAAACATCTCAAACGGAATTTGAAGCGGAATTACAATGAAGAGAAATAAGAATGACTGAAATGACTGGGGCCCCCTACTAGTATCACTGGGACTCCTCGCCGTCAACATGCTCTTCCCGTGCCTTTGCCTTGCCGTGACCTGAAAACAAAATCCCCCAACGGGGTCAGTCACACAGAACAACAATCCTCAAGGGTTGAAAATACACAATCATGAGTTATCTTTAGTTATGAAATATCCTTAGTTATGACTTACGCTGAAGATGAGTATCATAGTACGCCCGTAATGTTCTGTGCAAGTGTACAAGACGAATGACCGGACACATCCGTCCTTGTACCTAATTAGTCTCACGGAGGTAATCGTTACCGTGTGCACAGTCCAATGTATCGATCCCAATACATGACCATCGTGTGCTCGACTAAAAATTCCACACATCCACACCCGGCCACGCAAGGTCATAAGAACGAGAATGACCATAATGAATACCAATGAATAATAATCCGACCAAGTCAAGAATGACTCACCGAGATGAAAATAATGGTGAAGTGAATGATAGTTCAATGAATGATTGGAACCGCTGTTCCTCGTTAATGAAGTGATTACTCGACAATTACAAGTCTCAATACGGTTGATACAATGATGAATGAGTTATGATTATGAATGAACAACAACAAAAGGAATGAATATCCTTTTAACCGAGTAAGAATTAACTTACACAACACCGATGAAGAATGTCCTTCCACGAACAACGTCCTAAATGAAATGTCGGTCGCTCGAACAACCTTGAACAACACAATTACCAATAATCCGCTCAATATACGAATCGAACACGATTAAAACAAACTCAAGACATCAATACGACTAAACTAAGTTCATTGGGGCATTATATCGTATATGTTGCGGCCAATCTCCGATTTTTAGCAACTAAACCTCAATTATACCAATATCAAAACCCCAAGAAGTGTTTCAAACCAACAAAACATCTTCCAAATGATCAATAATCCAAAATGAATATCCAAATTCGTGATTACAACAACAATTAATCGAAAACCCCCAAATCCAACTCAATATTCAAAGTGTTCTTGAACAATCCTTCAATAATCCATTGAATCTTTATACAAACTCATAATCATATACATATCCCTCCATATAACATGATTCTAACGTCCAAAACATCATATCTCAATACAAAATCGAAAACTAAGATGTTTAAGAAATTACCTCTTGAAGATCCAACCACTTCGATCCGATGAACACGAGTTAAATCGAGTATCCAAGCTTCCCAAATGAATGAAGATGATGAAAATCTAACACTCAAGTGATTGATGATGGAAAATCCCTCCCTCAAGTTCTCTCTCTCGGACAAAGTGAAAGAAATGGTGAGAATGAAGAAAAAGTCCCGGCCAACTCCTTATAAACTGTCGGAAGTTACGGCCGTAACTCGGCCTTCTTACGGCCGTAACATCCCAGGTCAACGGCCTTACGGCCGTAACCGGCCAACTCGTATGGCCGTAACTCGGCTTCATCCAAACACCTGTCGATAGTCCTACGGCCGTATGCGCTCTTACGGGCGTAACTCGCCCTCGTCTAAAATGCCTGCCGACATCCTTACGGACGTACCCGCACACCTTACGGCCGTAACTCGAACGATACGGCCGTATTCGGCCAAACTTACGGGCGTAAGCCCCCTTCGTCGAAAATGACCAGGCACCCTGCCTGTAGCGTACGGCCGTATCCGGCCAAGCCTTACGGCCGTACCTTCCTCGTCTTACGGCTGTATGCCGCAACCCTTACGGCCGTAAGTCCCTCTCGTCCAACAAGACCTAAAATTTACGAATACCACTTACGACCGTATCCGACCCATCTTACGGCCGTAACTCGCCTTCGGCCAAAAATGCCTGGGCAGCTTGCTGGACTCGTACGGCCGTAACTGGCCAAGCCTTACGGCTGTACCTGCTCAACTTACGGCCGTATGTCACAACCTTACGGCCGTAAGTCTCGTTCATCCAAAATGGCCTGAAAACAACGAACACCTGTTACGGCCGTAACCTACGATCCTTACGGCCGTAACTCGTTGCTGAACAAGGTGAAAATCCGATAACTCCGATTCCTCACTACGATTGATGAATGATCCGACATACCATACGTATGTGAAAGTGAACAAGTCCAACACATGCCCAAGATGATACTTCCAGTACAAGACTACCAATTACGATGAAAATGATAATACTCCCGTCTTGATCTAAAAACGGAGATGAAATGACGATCGGTAACTGATATACGATCAACATGCCAACAGTGAACGCAAATGAATGAATCATGAATGATGAGAGATTAATAATGAGTGAAAATTACTGAGTGATAATTACTGACTGATTAATACCGAATGAAAATGAATGAATTACAACCGGGTATTACATTTATAATTCCGCTGCAAATGTATTTAATTGTGCCTCTATTCATTGCGTGTGAAATTTTATAATGGCTTTCAGTATTTTTCCAACTCGTGTTTACATTCTAAATGCCCTTTTTGTGTCCTTGCCTTGTGTTTTCAAATGGTATTTTCTGACGGTAATTAGGAACGACGTTTTTAAAAATATTTGAGTATTTAAAACATTACCGTCATCGGCCCTTTTGGCATTTTTAAACGTTTGCGAAAATAATTTTAGCCTTGTGGGTTCCAATATGGGCCCCACGGCTTTGTAATATTCCCGGTCGGTTTTGGGGGTGTTACATCCGTCGTGGCCTCTGGAGTTCGGTACATGATGTGTACGAAACGTGTTTGCTCCGGTTAGGGCCCGTCGAGGCCTCTGGAGTTCGGTACATGATGTGTACGAACAATGATCGTGTAACTCTGATTGATTGGATAACATTTTGAAATTGGGTCTCGGACTCATGATGATAACTTAGCTAACGTGTTTTGAAATGAGAACCGGGTTGAGGCCCTAACGATTTCGAAAAGGTTTTGTAAATTGGGACTCGAGGTCCAAAAGAATTTCTACTTTAAAAATCCCTGAGATGATGAGTTTCTTTCAAATACTTCTTTACTTGAGTTCGGAATTCTAAAACTTCTCGGTAATATTTTGATAGTCGATCGCCGTATCTAATTCGTAGTTGCTATTTGCTTATTACATTTCATATCGTATTATACTTGCAGTAGCAAAATAGTGAAATTTTGCTAACCCCCGAGTAATTGGGGGGTGGATGTCTATTTTGTGTCCAGGTGCATGCAGGTTCGGGGAGCAGTCACAGGATCGGCACAGGAAGTGACGGGCTACGATACTAATCAGGAGTTGAGAGTTAAGTTGAGTTGTGTTGTATCGTAAGAGTTGTAATTCGTCTTTCGCTATTTTGTATATTTACCCCTGCGTGGATATTCATTGTGAAGATCGAATTTTTCTATTTGTGTCAGTCGGGCGACCTCATCAGTCAGTGTAGTTGTTTATAATTGGCCTTAACGGTCATATCATCGTATTGTTTGCCCCCGGCCGGGCAAACACTTGGTCGTTTTGTGTTGTTTAGACTGGTAGACCCTCATGGGAAGGATCTTGCGGCGTGTAATATTCCCATATGGTTTTGAGAGTCTTACAATACAAACATACACCAATATCGCTATTATAGCAATTTTGAGAATATCTTAAAAATTTTGGAACCTCCAAAAATCGGTTTGACTCAAAAGTCAGAAAAATAATTTTTCAAAAGTCACACCACTACCGTACTCGTAGAGCCATATAACACACATGCTCGGATTTCACAAAACCAAAGCTCTGATACCATCTTTTGTAACACCCCCAAAACCATCCGGGGAAATTACAACGGCGTGGGCCCCGCGGCGGAACCCACAAGGCTCAAAATTATTTTCACAATCGTTTCAAACACGCCAAAGAGGAAAATACGGTAATATTTTATGAATAATTAAATGTTTTCCAAAATATAGTTCTTAAATACTGTTATAAAATTTCATTTAAAAGTACAAGGCAAAAATGCCAAAACTCGACAACTTCAAAATGTAAGTTAAGTCACCTCTTACACATACCGATAATATAGTTTAAGGAAAAAGGTTTCACGAATTAATCTAAATTTATGAAATACCCAAAAAGGCTAATTTGAAGTATACACGAGTTGGTAAAATATCGAAAACCTATTTTAAAATACACATGCAGCGAAATAGTTAAAAATACATTTGCAGTGGAATATAACAAACAGTAAAATACTCAGTTCCCAAATAGATGTCATAGCCAGTATTACCCGGGAAGTTCATCCCTTCACGACCGCTACTAGCTCGATCTCCGAGTACCTAAAAATAAATCCCACGATGGGGTCAGCCACAACACTCAACAATAATATAGATCACATCACATAAATAATTACATACCAGTGTAATTACAAAGTAAGAATACTACCAATGTAATCTTACTGTCATAACCTTACTGACTCGTAGCAATCCATATCAATCAATCATTACCATAATCCACACTTCGCATTCTCAAATGACAAAATGAACTCAACTACAACCATTTGTACTGTATTCAATCAGTACCAAGAATTCTCAAAACATCGTCATAACTCATAAGTGTGGAATAACCATCCGTGCTAAATCCTATCTCTTAGATCGCACAATCAGATACCAATCCTGATCAGAATCAATAATACACAATACATCCGTATATCAATGACAGCGAATCCCAAAACATCGACACAAAGTCCGAACGCTCATACGATCAATAACCATGATCCACCAATACATCAATCGAGAATATTATCAACATGATAAACTCCAATACGACCAACCAAAGGTCAAAACACAACCGAGAATATCATCAACATGATAAACTCCAAACAAGACCAACGAAGAACCAAGATGACAGATATTCGAGAAAATAAAGTTCTCAAAACGACATACAAATCACATACAATGGATCTCAAAGAATCAAACCCGACTGTCGAACATACCCCTCGGGCATATGAACAATCAGTCGCAAACCGTCGAACATACCCAATAATACATGGTGTATGAACGACCAATCATTATGACTCAAGATGGACGTCACAGTACGCCCGATCCGGAAATGTGTCCGTGCACAAGCCACTGTTGGCCACTAAGTATACTGGATACAGCTTGGGAAGTAGTTTAAACAACAAGCTGTACTGATTTTAAATCTGAGTGCGTAACGGAAGTCTTAGATACAGTAAGTTGCTGTGGATACAGCAACTTGGTGTGCAGTGTATAGTTAAATAATCACAGTAATTAAAATAGTAAAAACTGAAGGTAAATAACACAGTATTTAAAGTGGTTCGAGGTAAACCCCTCTACGTCCACTGGTCCTCCACACAGGAGTAAAATGTTTATTATAATTACTACGTACATAACTACGTAATTATAACAATATACAATCAATATATCGTTCACACAGATTGATATAAAGATCTTAGCTTCAACCGTTCACACAGATTGGTTTGAGCTAAAGCTTGACTGACTTCTTCACACAGAGTTCTGAAGCTTCATCTTCCTCAGTCCACACAGGGCTGATCTGGGTTTGTTCAAAGTATAGAATAGAATATGAACAACAGCTTTGACTTTATGAGCTTCTAGCTGATGAAGTGTTGTTCAAGATGATGATCACTGTATATCTCTTTTATCTGAGTTGCAGTAAGCTTGGAGATATATTTTGCTCTGATGAATATATTGATAGCTTTGATTGATTTCGGTTTCGGTGACTGATCTTCAATGCCTTCATGAGATATATATAGTCTCTGAAATATATATCCATTGAGATGTATCCGTCGAGCAAGAATCCGTTCCAATAGGATTAAAAGCACGATCCGGATTTAGCGGGATTTGAAGATCTGTTGACTGACAGTATTTAAATACTTTATCCTTGAGTATTTAAATACTTCTTTATTCAACGGGACTTGACTTCTGAAGATTCCTTCTTGTCCTGTTGAGAGCTGTATGGAAGGTAACTGTATTGGTGATTCGAGACAGTTTCCATACTTGGTGTTTATAAGACTTCTTTGCTGTACTGAAGGGTTCCACTATATGCTGGATTCGAGACAGGTCTTCGATGCAGGTTGATGCCTCAACACTTCGATACAGTTTCCTTTACTGTATTGAGGATTGGCATATATGTCAAAACCTCTTAATAACACAATTCGATACAGGGATTGAATATCCCGGCTGTTTCAATACAGGATTCTTGTTTTCCCAACAATTTCCCCCTTTTTGACAATTTGCCAAGACTTAACTTTCAAGTCTTCTTGATGATGCCAAAACCTTCTTCATGAAATAATCTTTCTTGATGACTTCTGGCAGATTTCTTGGTCTTTTGTCAAAAGGTCTGTCTTTCAGCAACTTAGTCTAATTAATGAACTGCTTGCAGGCAAGATCGATACAACTAAGAATGTTTACAACTTAAGCTTATGATTGGCGCGCAGGCACAATCTTACAATGTATTCTAAGCATACAACTTAAATTATGAACTGTTCGTAGACAAGTTCGTATAGATTAATTTTCAATCAAGTTTCTATACTTGAGATTGTTATCAAACAATTTAAGTAATCATACATCAACACAGTAGATTACGAGTTGCAATCTTTCAAGACAAACAACCATTTTTATTGATATTCAAAACAAATTGAGTACATGGTTTGCTGTTTCGAAGAGAAATTACAAAACAAAAACTAATATTACAAGGATTTCAGCTCCTATCTATAGTCCGCATGTCTCCATGGCTTTCTCCCTGGATCATTCTCGGTACAACGCCACCAGTTCTGTAGGGAATCGTTGCCTCGATCCTGGTATATAGATCTTCCTTCATAGGATCTGTCAAAGGCAAGAGTCCAGTCTTCTGGATGGCTGATCCGATCTCCTCTTTTATGCTTGCTTTTCATATCTAGCTGGAGAGGAAGTTTTCCTTCTTCTAGCATCTTCGTAAATTTATCTGCGGCCTCCGCTAAAGTCTTATAGATTTTGAAGATGGCGGATTCCCTGATGAGATTAACGAAGTATCTCATCAGTTCATTCTTCCTCCATTGCTTCACCTCATCGGCAGTAGGATGGTGGTTGGTCGGCAGACGCATTTCAGAAGGTATTTGGATTAGACTTTGCCACGGGACATTTGGATCATGAAATTCAGGTCGGGAGCCTGAAATCTTAAAACTCTGAGAGGGAGGGGCTAGCTTGTATAATTCAGCAGTAATGCTGTCTTGAACGGCCTCAAATTCCCTTTCATGCTGTAACCTGATTCTCCTTGCAGCTTCTCTTGCTTCTTCCCCCTTTTTGGCGTCATCAAGACATCCTAGGATCTCAAATGCAGCATCCTGTTTCGTTTCGATGTTAGTTATTCTTTCTACAAGGGAGGAAAGTGCCTGCGACATGTCCTTGATACATTTGTCGTGGGCTCGCAATTGAGAACTGTTTTTGATCATAGCACAAGCGGTTGTGGCTTCAGCGATGCGGTTTTTGGTTGCTTCTTCTTTCAGGAGTTGCTTTTGCTTATCTTCCATGATCTTCAGTGCTTGTTTGAATACTTCTGGCAAAATGACGAAGGCCTCGACTACTCGAGAAACTTTATGCTGTAAGGTGGTCATTTCTTCAGCGGCATAAGTATGCTTCCAATTCAAGGCTTTTTCAACTGAAGACAGAGCATTGACTGCATCCTGGATGAATACAGTTTGAAGACCAAGAGCACGCAGGTGCTCTTTCCTAGCGGCTGTGCTTGGAGAATCCGGTTGGGTGAAATCCTCGGATCTGTTCAACCTCCTCAAATTTACAGTTGGGCGTAAATTGAGTTGGACATCCTCAGGTACATTACCGTCCTCGGATTCCATGGTTGAAGGGGTAGGAGCAGCATGTTCTGGTTCGGCGGCAGGGGATGTTGTGTCCTCCTGTTGCGAAGGTTCATCGGTAGACATGGATACAGGAGGGATTGATTCCTCCTGTTGTCTCTCAGCGACAACTTCTTCTTCTTGAGCGGCGGCAGGCTCGGGTGCCTGTTCCAAAACTGTTCCTTCTTCCTCGACTTGAGGGACTGATTCCTCATCGTCGGGAATGTTTTCTTGCTGTGGCAAAGGGGGCTCGCTTCGAGTTGACAGCCCTTCGTCATCCTTTGGTGGAGAGGCATCTCTATCTTGTGCCTCTTCACGACTCATTCTCAGACCAGCTTGTAAAGAATCGTCATCGTCGTCTGAGTCGTTGTCATCGTCGTCTTTTGGATTTGGGGGAGAGTCCTCTGACTTATCTTTACCTTTACTCCTTGCGTTAGATTTCTGCAGTAGATGGCTTTCAATTAGCTCTTTGCAGAAGGGATTGTCCCATCGGATCAGGGCCTCAATTTCCGTTGAGTCCATCACTTCTGATACAAATCTTTCTTCTTGGCTTCATTCGCTCTAGTTGTATAATGTTTCATACGGAGCTAGCCTGTAGCCTTTCCATTTCAGAAATCTTTCGTAAGCATGGTCGATCTGAACAGAGAGAAGGTTTTGTGAATAATGGTGTCAGGGGAGGGACTGCGTACAACGTCTGGATCCGCTGTAGCGAGGGGTTCCTCTACAGGTGTGGGATCCTGTAGGGAAGTGGGATTCCTTACAGGGGATGGAATCCCGCATAGGAGAAGTAGCATTTGGCTCCGTAGGGGCAGCCGACTCGCTAGAGTCTTTTTCGTTGGCAGATGTCCCATCATCCGTCGTAGCCGCCAAAGGCTCAGGATCTACTGTCGATACAGTAGTGGACACCTCTTCCACAGGGGTTGGGCCCCGGGGTTGTTCTTCAGTGGGTTGTGCCACGGTGGAAACTGCTTCGGAGGGCTTGGTGGATTTAGAAAGCCTCCTTAGCTTCTTCTTTGGCTTCTCACCAGCAATGGGTTTCTTGCTGTGAGATCTTTTCCTCTTCTTTGAAGACTCCACGTCCTGGGACTTCAAAGATACATCCCTTGGGTCTGCAGAAACTGGCATATATTTGGTTTTCGGGTGGTTGCAGACCATAGTGCTCTGGTTATATGCAGTAGGCTTGACGCCTCCTAGGTATATCCTGGAGCTATTCTTCTTTGCATCAGCGAATTGCGACAGTCCGCATTTCGTCAAAATATGGTTTAACATTAAACCAAATGATTTCTTCTGGGTGGCAGGCATGCATACTTCTTCTTGCAAGCGCTTCAGGATTATCTGGCACGAGTTGACCTTTTCACAGGTCAGAATTGCCACCATCATCCTGAATCTCAGATTAGTACACATTTCGAACGCACCAGTTCTATTCTCGATGATCTTGCAGCAGAAATCATGAAAATACACATAAGGCAGGCAAAAATTCTTTTTGTGACATATGGTTTGAACCATGTCAACAACAGTTGAGCCGGTGAACAGCCCATAAAACTTAGTTATCAGTTCTTGAGACCCAAACGTCTCAAGTTGATCCATTGTCAGGACATCAGCAGGTAGCCTGTAAATATTCTGGAGCAGATCGCTATCAACACAGATTTCAACTCCTTGAATGGTAGCGGTTATGTCAGCAACGTGACCTCCTTGGGCCAGCGACAAAAAGCGTACGGCTGCGTTTAGGTAAAATTCCTCAACCAGATGAACATCATACTTGTCAGCCGTTTGACTTCCAAGGCGATAGAGGCCTTGTTTACGAAGACGAGTGATGATGTACCCCATGGGTTCGACATCATTGGTTTCAACGAGAAGGCGTTCAATGACAACAGATCTTGAGAAGATCCGTCCCTCGATGATGTTTGCGGTTTTCTTGAGTGCGGGCGAAGATGTTTGTCCAGCCATTGATGATTTTTCAAGAAAATGTGAAGAAGAATGCACGAAATTTGCAGTGAAATGCAGAAAGCTATGTAGGTTGTTTTTGCTTGAGAACTCTTAATTTTTGCAGAAAGCGTAAAGAGTCTCTAATGGCAGTATCAGTCCTTTTATAGTTGGGCGGCGAAATAGGGTTTTGCAGAATACAAATGGTCAGATTTTAAGGGATGGGAACTGGTTTTTGAAATCAACGGTTAAGATGGACTGAGTGTAACTGGTACGCTAATCCATTAAAATGTTTAAAATATAAGCGGGTCCCACTTCTGACATTTGTGTCACCCTAAATGCCTGAAACGGCGGTTTTAAAACAATAAACAATTTAAAACATCACGGCTTTTGAGATTCAGTTGTCCAGATGTCGTGTAAGGCATTTAATGTACATGACGTTTGACATAAAAACAGGGCACGTGGACATAAATCATTTTAAAATGAAACAATATAATATTATATATATATACTGAATCGAAATCCTATAGTATATGCAGTATCCGCGTCGATACAGCGTTCCCCCATAAAAAGGTACATATAGGTTTTAAATTCCATACAACAACTTTTGGATTAATGCTGTATTCATGGGTCCAACAGTATTCCCCTTTAATCATTGCACACGTCAGCTATAGGAATCATAGGTCTTTGTTCACTACAGTGCTGTATTGACGGTTCTGAGTGTACAGATAATTAACATTGGATACTGTATTCTTGGGGCTTACAGCATTCCCCTCAATTGTTGAGTAAAAATAGTAAATTACTTATAGGGAGTCTGGCTATAGCATTCCCAATTCTTGTCTAAGCATGTTTAATCTGGCTGTGTCGAGCGGCTTGGTGAAGATGTCGGCCAACTGAATGTTTGTATGAACTTTTTCAAGGCGAACATCTTTGTTCTCGAAATGATTCCTTATAAAATGATGCTTCATGTTGATATGCTTAGTGCGCGAGTGCAGGACAGGATTGTGCGTTATTGCAATTGCACTCGTGCTATCACACATGATTAGAGTCTTTCTGGCTTCAATTCCATAATCTGACAACTGTTGCTACATCCAAAGGATCTGCATACAGCAACTACCAGCAGCATAGTATTTAGATTCAGCCGTGGAAAAAGAGTTAGCCAATTGCTTCTTACTAAACCAAGAAACGAGTCTAGGTCCAAGAAAATGACAAGTTCCACTTGTACTCTTCCTATCTATCTTGCAGCCTCCGAGATCCGAGTCGCTGTATCCAACTAAATCGAATCTGCCTTATTTAGGATACCATAGTCCTACATCGACTGTTCCTTTAATATATTTCAGGATTCGTTTAGCTGTATTGAAGTGTGATTCCTTAGGTGCTACTTGATACCTCGCACACACTCCAACAAAGAACCGGATATCGTGCACGCTGTTAGGTACAGGAGCGAACCAATGAGCTTCCTGTAGAGTGATAGGTCAAACGGCTTTCCTGCTTCATCAGCACTAATTTGCACGGAAGTGCTCATGAGGGTTGACGATGATTTGGAAGTGTTCATTTCAAATTTGTTAAGAAGCTCCTTGCTGTATTTTTCCTGGTTGATGAAAATACCTGTAGGTAACTGCTTTATCTGCAAACCTAGGAAATAACTAAGTTCCCCCATCATACTCATTTCAAATTTACTTTGCATGAGATGAGAGAACCTTTGACATAAAGCAAGGTTAGTTGAACCAAAAATTATATCATCTACATAGATTTGTACCATAAGAAGGTCATCACCTTCCTGTATTTTGAACAAGGTCTTGTCCACAACACCTTTCTCAAATCCATTGATAGTTAGATACTGGGACAAGGTTTCGTACCAGGCTCTAGGGGCTTGTTTAAGTCTATACAGCGCTTTCCTTAGCCTGTATACTAGGTCGATACCGTCTATGTTGGCAAACCCTGGTGATTGTTCACCATAGACTTCTTCGGCAAGGTCTCCATTCAGGAATGCACTCTTGACATCCATTTGGTATACAATAAAGCTCTTATGGGCGGCAAAGGCTAAAAATATCCTAATGGCTTCTAGTCTGGCTACAGGGGCGAAGGTTTCATCATAGTCTATGCCTTCTTCCTGACTATAGCCTTGTGCGACTAGTCTGGATTTATTCCTTATAATAAGTCCACTTCGATCCTTTTTGTTTCGAAATACCTATTTGGTTCCTATAACCGATTGATGTGTAGGTCTGGGTACAAGATACCATACATTGTTTCTTTCGAAACCGTTAAGTTCTTCTTGCATAGAGGTTATCCAGTGAGAATTATTAAGAGCGTCTATGGTCGAAACAGGTTCGGACTGGGCTAAGAATACAGCAATAGTGCACATATTGAGTCTTCTAAGCTCGGATTGAGATTTCCATTCAGGAAATTGTGATATCTCAGTATCAAGTTCTTCTTGTGCACAAAGTACATTTCCTTGTGTACTCTGTATTCTTCTACAAGTAGAAACACCAGCATTCATGTTTCCAATGATCAGCTCTTGCGGGTGATCTCTCAACCATCTTCGGTTGGGTTCTAATTCAGGATCCCGTACTGTATCGAGAGTTTCTGTGGATACAGCTTTCACTTGTACAAAGATCGGCTTCATCCACGTCGATTCTTACAGCTGCGGGGTTGATTTCTAAATCAACGACAGGTTCTATGGGAGTTGGAGGATCCAAGATAGAGAGTTGTTGGATGTTTTGGGTAACATCATCTACTCATGTAGGGTCATGGTGAGGTTCGTCAAACACTACATGAACTGATTCATCGATTGTCAGCTTCCTTTTCTTAAAGATTCTGTAAGCTTTACTGATGGGGGAGTATCCTACAAATATTCCTTCATCTGATTTCTCATCAAATGTTCTAAGTTGGTCCTTCCCATTATTCAACACATAACACCTGCATCCAAAAATGTGAAAATATGAAAATAACGGTGTTTTGTTGTTCCATACCTCATATGCTATTTTGTTGTGGTGCTTGTTGACGATACAACGGTTTTGAGTGTAGCATGTTGTATTGGTTGCTTCACCCCAGAAACGTTGTGGCAACTTGCTTGCAGCGATCATTGTCCTTGTTGCTTCTTTCAACGTCCTATTGTTTTGCTCAGCAACACCATTTTGTTGAGGTGTACGGGTAGCTGAGTTTTCTTGTTGTATCCCATTTTCCGAACAATATTGCTCTATAAAGCAGTTAGTAAATTCTGTACCTCTGTCGGAATGAATGGACACGATACTCAATGCCTTTTCATTTTGCAACTTTCTCAGGAGCTCGGGCAGCTTTGATGTTGTTTCCTTCTTCTTGCTAAGGAAAATTATCCAAGCATACCTGGGAAAATCATCAACAACAACCATGCAGTATTTCTTACCTCCCAAACTTACTAGGTCTACAGGACCGTAGAGATCCATATGTAGCATTTCCAACACTCTTTGGGTTGAAAGGTAGGATTTTCTCTTCAGGGTTGACTTGATTTGCTTGCCTTTCTGACATGGTCCGCAGACGCTGTCCTTTTTTAATGACACATTTGGCAATCCTCCAACCATTCCCTGTCTTGAGAGCTTTTTGATCGTCTTGAAGTTGACATGAGACATCCTCTTGTGCCATAACCAGCTAAGATCTGCAGGGCCTTTGGCAACAAAGCATGGAATTGAGGAGCTCATAGGCTTCCAGTCAGCAATATACATGTTACCTGATCTGCTTCCTGTAAGCACAACTTCCTTGGTCTGGATGTTCTTGACTCTACACCGATCTATATAGAATTTCACCTAGAACTGTTTATCACAGAACTGGCTGATACTAAGTAGATTGTACTGTAAGCCTTCAACATATGCAACATCGGTGACTTTGAATTTTCCGACAAGTAGGTTTCCTTTCCCTCTTGTTCTTCCTTTAGATTTATCACCGAAATGAACTTTTGGACCGTGAACTTCTACAAAATCTGATAGCTTGCTTCTATCTCCGGTCATGTGCCGAGAGCATCCACTATCAAAGTACCAGGTATCCTCCTCTAGAATGTCCTGTAGCAAAGAAATTAAGTAGATTTAGGTCCCCTTTGATTTTTGGGTCAATGATTGTTAGTTCCTCTAGGTACCCAAGTTTTCTTGGCAGCAATTGGTTTACTATAGGTCATACTCGGTACAGTGTTGCGATATCTACGAGGGGCATATCCGTAGTCGCTATAACCATGATAATTATTATGCATGAAAATTTCAGGGTTATTATTATTAATCCAGTACGAGTGCTGTCTTGGAGGTGGAGCCATTTTATGTGGCCTAACAGCTTGCCTTCTGGGTCTCTAGTTGGATTCCCAATGCTATTGTTGATAATGAGTGGGCATCTGCTGTCTAGAGGGATAACGGGGCTCCTGTATCCAATACCTAGGCATGCTGTACTGATAGTACTGCCGTGTGGGCCTTTGGTAGTTGGATACAGCCTTCCTTCTGAACGGCTGTTGGTGCTGTTGATATGCTCGGGGAGCATGCTGTTGAGTGCGCCTCACAGGTTGGAACGGCTCTAGGTTATACAGTTGGAGCTGTATATTCTCGTTTTTCAATGTCTCATGGGCCTTTTGAATGTTTTTAAATTCATTCATCATGTTTTCAAAAGTATGAGAAGCATTTGATGGAATAGCTGAGGTTTAACTTACCTCATCATCGCTATCTTCACCTTTCGGAATGTCTTTGGCCATAAAGCACATATATGCTTTCTCATCGAACTCATCATCAGATGAATCACTTTCAGTGACCACCTGAAGACATTCTTCAAATTTGGATGGTGTGGGGGAGGCTTCTGATTCTCCAATCAGGGCCTTGAGCTTGTTTTTCCAAGCACGTCTTCTTTCATCTCTCTCTTGTTGCTCGGCCTCCGGAAACCTTTGAACTTTGGGATGAGGACATTTATTTGCATAATGCCCTGGTTTCCTGCAATTATAGCACATGTTAGAATTACCGGATGAAATTTCGGTACTTACCTTTTGGACAGGTTTGGGCCTGTAGGGCGTCTGCTTGATGAACTTTTTGAATTTGTGCATGAGAAGCGCCATTTCATCTTGAGACAGGATGTCGTCGTCACTATCAGCATTCTTGTGACTAGGCTTCGACGAGATGGGCATGCTGTGTCGACGACTCGATACAGCGGCTAGTGCTGTGACCTTTGAAGGAGATTCTTCCGCTTTCTCTCTTCTGTCAATATCATACTCAAAAGCTTTGAGGTCAGAGAAGAGATGAAAAGTAGTTATTTCATTAATATTGCAAGACACACGCATAGATGTGGTCTTAATGTCCCATCGGGCTGGGAGAGATCTGAAAATTTTTAAATTCTTCTCCTTTTGGGTATAAATTTTGCCCAATGCTTCAAGTTCACCAACAACCAGTGAATCTGAGGGCAAGTTCCTCAAGTGTCTCAGTTGGTTTCATTTCGAAAGATTCAAATTGCTGAGTCAGTTTTGAAATCTTGTTTTCTTTTGAGAGCTCAGTTCCCTCACAAATCAACTTGAGTTTATCCCAAATTTCCTTGGCTGTTTTGCAGCTCTTTACCTTCGAGAACGTGCCTTTGTCAAGGGTGACAAATAACGCGTTCTTAGCCACATTGTCGAGATTGGATCGCTTTCTTTCATCTGTAGTCCATTGCTCGCGATCCTTCTCGAGCATCTCAGCATGGGCTTGGCCTTCAATCCTTGCGGCCATGTTTACCTTCATGATCTTGATAGGACCATCCTGTATCACAAAAATCATCTCTTCGTGCATTGTTGCAAGATGAGCCTCCATCCTAATTCTCCAATCATCAAATTCGTTAATAGAGAACATAGGCACTTTGTTGATCATAGAAGTATCCATGTGAAAGTAGGGAAATGAAAGAGACTGTTTTAAAGAGTAAGTGATTTTGGATCTGATTCGGTTAAAAATATGACTGATTCTTTTTAGAATCAACCTCTCCGATACCACTTGTTGGCCACTAAGTATACTGGATACAGCTTGGGAAGTAGTTTAAACAACAAGCTGTACTGATTTTAAACCTGAGTGCGTAGCGGAAGTCTTAGATACAGTAAGTTGTTGTGGATACAGCAACTTGATGTGCAGTGTATACTTAAATAATCACAGTAATTAAAACAGTAAAAATTGAAGGTAAATAACACAGTATTTAAAGTGGTTTGAGGTAAACCCCTCTACGTCCACCGGTCCTCCACACAGGAGTAAAATGTTTATTATAATTACTACGTACATAACTACGTAATTATAACAGTATACAATCAATATATCGTTCACACAGATTGATATAAAGATCTTAGCTTCAACTGTTCACACAAATTGGTTTGAGCTAAAGCTTGACTGACTTCTTCACACAGAGTTATGAAGCTTCGTCTTCCTCAGTCCACACAGGGCTGATCTGGGTTTTTTCAAAGTATAGAACAGAGTATGAACAAGAGCTTTGACTTTATGAGCTTCTAGCTGATGAAGTGTTGTTCAAGATGATGAGCACTGTATATCTCTTTTATCTGAGTTGCAGTAAGCTTGGAGATATATTTTGCTCTGATGAATATATTGATAGATTTGATCGATTTCGGTTTCGGTGACTGATCTTCAATGCCTTCATGAGATATATAGTCTCTGAAATATATATCTGTTGAGATGTATCCGTTGAGCAAGATTCCGTTCCAACGGGATTAAAAGCACGATCCGGATTTAGCGGGATTTGAAGATCTGTTGACTTACAGTATTTAAATACTTTATCCTTGAGTATTTAAATACTTCTTTATTCAACGGGACTTGACTTCTGAAGATTCCTTCTTGTCCTGTTGAGAGTTGTATGGAAGGTAACTGTATTGGTGATTCGAGACAGTTTCCATACTTGGTCTTTATAAGACTTCTTTACTATGCTGAAGGGTTCCACTATATGCTGGATTCGAGACAGGTCTTCGATACAGGTTGATGCCTCAGCACTTCGATACAGTTTCCTTTACTGTATTGAGGATTGGCATATATGTCAAAACCTCGTACTAACACAATTCGATACAGGGATTGAATATCCCAACTGTTTCGATACAGGCTTCTTGTATTCCCAACAGCCACCAATGGGTATCAATCGAATACAAGTGTGGTCTTGTACCTAATCAGTCTCACAAAGTACGTCTTCGTGTGCACAGCTCAATGTGAAGGTAATGAACCTACACATGACTATACGTGCACATCCTAAAAACCATACACATAATCGATCAGCGTGCAGATATGACTCCAGATATGTCACGATGCAACATGACAACGAAACTTAAGGAAACAAATATCCAATGAGGATCAAAAGACATACCAAAGTGAATGACATACAGATAAAGAAAGATCGACACGACCAACAATAACCAAAACAACCATCCTGGGGTCACCATCCCCAAAGAATGATCAACACGATCAACAATCTCAACACAACAGTCCTGGAATCATCATCCCTCAACGATCGATCAACACAACCATCAATACCAAACAATGACCCTGGGATCAACATCCTTCGATGAACAGTCAATACGAATGTCATTATATGAAACCTTAACATACAACATATACAACAACATCATAATAATTATCCTCATAACTGAACAATACTTAAATTACCTCAAAGCCGAAGACAATATTCTTTCCATGAACAAACCACCATCCCGACAATTTACATTTATAATATTATTGGTATATGAATTATAAATGAAATAAAATCAATAGCATTCATTAAATATTATGAACTGAACACGTATAACTTGCCTTAAGTAAAATAAATCCGTTGAAGTCTCCGAGATTTGATTTCCACGCCTAAACAATGTATTGATATTCCACTATCAATAGCAATATACTACGACATTCGATTTCCATGACCAACGACTATCCCGATTTTATAATTTTATTTTCCCCTTTCTCAAAAATGACGATCCGGAATTTACCAATTACATTACTAAAACTCCAGCATATTATTTTAAATATAAAATATAATATTCAATATTTTTCGGCCGTATTTATGTATAACCGTTATTTATATCAATTTGATCGAATGATAATTTCATATTATTTTACGGAAAATATTTCAAAATTATCAATTTTTGAAAACTCATGATCCTCATATAGAAAAATATTAATAATCGTTTTTATTAGATTTTCCAGCCAACACAAATACAAGCTATACAACATGTTCGATACATACGAAAATATAGAGCTGACTCGGTAATATATTGATAAATACAGGATTCTTACCAGTAGATAAAAATCAAAATAAAAACTGATTTATGATAACATGCATCTCAGAGACCAATTTCATGACACTTTATCAAAATTCGACTTGTATGTTCAAAGATATACATGTTAAAGTTAGACAACTCGATCAATATTCAAAAGACAAGTTGTTGGAAATGATTGATACGAACAGGGATGACTCGGTGTAAAATGGCTTATTTTGTTCAGGTATTCTGACTCAATACCAACGGTACAGGCTCCTGTTATACTAACATGCATTTTATCTACAAAATAGTCGAGAAGTATTCTCAAAATAACTTACAGGTCGTGAGATAATAGAGTTCAAATAAGGAAACCAAGTCTGTAATTCTCAGACTCACTCGAGAAATTCATCGAACAAATTCCAGTCAATACCCTGTAAAAGCCGGTCTGACTCACCAGAAAATGGCTCGTATTATCCAAGTATTCTGACTTAATACTTACGATAAAGACAACAGTTATACTTATATGTATCTTGTTTACAAAACTCTCTATATGTATTCGTATAAATAACTTACTGATTGTGAGATAATCGAGTTCAAAGATGGCAACCCAGCCTAGAATTAACAGATTCTCTGGGGAATTTCATCAAACACCTACCAGACGTCTCCTGGACTAGGCTGCTTAGATTCTATGGGTATTTGAGCATTTTGGAGGTCTTAGAATCTCAAAACTAGGATATAGAAAGACGTCCTATAAGAGGTGTACATTTTCTACAGATATTGACAAATGGAATGATACAATATTAAAGGTAAGGCTGTTCTTTATGGTCTAAAATTCTGCAAGTCAGTCAAAATAGCATCCTCACTAGGCATCACGAGTGACGACCCGTGCCTCGCTCACGCGGTTTCGTGCCGTGGCTTCGGCCTTCAATGTGATATGGATTCGTGCTGTGGCTTTGACCCTCATTGTGATACGGCTTCATGTTGTGGCTCTGGGCCATTCTGTGATAGTACCGATGATTGGAATCCTCATTATGATACGGCTTCGTGCCGTGGCTTCGGCCCTCATTGTAATACGGCTTCGTGCCGTGGCTTCGGCCCTCAAATGTGATACGGCTTCATGCCATGGCTTCGGCCCTCGTTGTGATGCGGCTTTGTGCCGTAGCTTCGGCCCTTATGTGATATAGCTTCGGGTGTTTGGCTTCAGGCTATTGTGATGATTGACAGCTTTGGCTAAGTGGCTTTCAGGCCATTGTTATGTTTTCGTATTTCCGTTGGAGCCTTCGGGCATTGTGATTCGTATTTATTTCAGCTCTGGTTTGGTTTACCTTCGGGTAATTCATTATTGTGTTTTACATTGATGATTCGTCGTTGGGCACTTGTATTCTAACCTGTTGAGCAGGTATTGATAGTATGCCGTGGGCATAGTGTTTCACGAATGCTCGGTTCTTACCTTGGTTTGTGAGCATCACGTATTACCATTGTTGTACCATTTATTTTTCCTTTGGATGCATATCATGTTGTACAGGTATTGGATATTCATTATCTGGATAATTTTGGGAATTGTGACAGTCGTGCTAGTATGTCTATTGAGGTTATTTTAATTCTAGGATATTACATGCTTGATGTGTTTTTTTCGATGTCGGATATACTGTATGAGTATTTGTACAATTGCCGTACTTGGTCGACAGTTGTGTTTAAGGATATCATGCATCAGATGTATCGTATAAGAATGTTATCGGAATGAGCATATGTATTCAGTATGTCGCGTGTACGTATTCAGTATATTGAGACGACAGACAGGAGCAAAAATGGCCAAGTATGAAAGCCATTGCGTACGTTAATTGATGAAGCTTACATACGTAACTAAACAATCTTAACATACATTAAGTTGGGTACATAACATACGTTAAGAAAGGAATCAGACACGATCGAGCCGTGGTCGGCAGGTGGGCCCGGTGTTGGCAGCTTTCGGCGCGGATGTGGACAAGCGAGTCAACCTCGAGCCTTAGGTACGTTTAGGATGCATCATTACATACGTTAAGAAGGTGTGTTACTGTAGCAAGCCAACGTATGTATTACGTACGTTTTGGAGAATGTGTTACGTATGTAAGGACGTGAACGAAATGAGTCAGGAGCCTCTGGACTATCGTTACGTATGCTACTAGAGTCAGATAGCGTACGTAAAGGATGGTTACGTACGTTAACTTTGGAATGTTACGTACGTAACGAGCTAGAAGTTTATAAAAGTGCACGCCCGTCATTTCATTTTTCTTCGTAGTTTCATTTTGTTTTTCGACCATCAACACCCAGAGATGGATTCTTGGTCCTTCTAAGGGGATTATGAGCTTAAGGACTTGGATTTGGAGCTTGAGAAGAAGAGATATTGATGATTCTTCAAGTGTTTGATGGTATTATTCATCTTCATGAGGTATGTTGGATAATCCCTCTCTTCTACTTCGAATTTTGATGTTGTTGTTGATGTGTTATGGTGGTGGTGTTGTGATTCTTGAGGTTGTATGAATCGTATGTTAAGGAACATGATGATATATACCTTGGATTATGAATTAAATGATGGTTTAGATGATAGAACCCATCGAATCACGTCGTTTTGTTGGCTACAAACATGATTATGAATTGATTCATATCCTTGAAGAACACTTGAATTATACATGTCGTGATTTTATGGAATTGGGAAGGATTACAGATAATTTTGGCCTATGATTATTCGTGATGATAATCGGTAATTTTATTCCAATGAATTTACAAAGATGAGTCGTATTAATCCGTAATTATGATTAAAGTCGGAACCAAGAATGTTGAATACATTATTAGAATTATTGATTATCGAATTTCAGCTTGTATTCGTATTGTTAAGAGTTGATATGGTTTGGTTTCATATGATCGAAATGTCTTTAAACCAATGACTTTGATTAGTTGGTTATATCGGTTGTATTGATTGTTATCAAACGTATTGTTAATTTCTCATTGCGCTAGGTTGCGTTAAGTGATCGTTGATGATTAACCGTTGTGCTGCGATTGGAATTAGAGGACGCATGAATCGCCTTGTACGGGGCTGCGGAGCTTGTAGATGAAGATGATGGGATTGGTAACAACTTCATCATATCGGTATCGAGGCAAGTAATGCTTGCTCAGTTCATAATGTTTAATAAATGATTTCGTTTTCATTTCATTTATGATTCATATAGCAATGGTATCATGGAATATGAATTTTCGTGATGATGGTATGTATATTATGCTTGGACTAAGATAAATCATAATGTATATGATTTTAAAGATGTCTAGTGGAAACGGAGACATGAATTATATTTGGTCCATTGTACGAGAAGTTAAATACCGAGACCAGTTATCATACCGATACTGAACTCGAGATGGTGGTTTGGTATTAGTAATGGACTGCACTTCATTTTGGATTATTCGGATAACCGTGTATTCGTTCAGGAATGTTGGTCGTGGAAAGATTAACGTCTCCAGCTTGAGGTAAATTAATAATGCTAGATTATGATAATCATCCTGTTGCATTATTGCATGTGTGTGTTGATATTTCATGTGGTGAGTGTGCACCATTATTTATTACGTTTTGTGATGTGTAACATCCCAAATATTTCAAGGAATTTAAAATTTTTAAAGTAACATTTCATTAATAAAACTCATTTAACAATTCTATCGTTTCATTTACAAATCCATAATTAATATTCTCCCGAACAATAAACAGTGAAATAAATGTCTAAAATTAAAAGTCGTAAAAGTAATCAGTCATTCACGCGCGCCAGGTGTACTCGTCATGCCTTGGAGCCACTCGTACCTGAAACAATAATTTATTGGGAAAGGATAAGCACGAAGCTTAGTGAATTCAACTACCATAGATAACACAGTCATTCCACACTACCCCTAAAACAGATAGTTGCACATAAACAAGCATATAGGTCTACGAACAAATCATAAACATGCATTCCTGCCCCTACGCCACCCGCGTATAACCTCTTAGCTCCACCGAGATTCTACGCCGCCCGCATATACAATCTTCGGCCCCGCCGAGTTCTTACGCCACCCGCGTATACAAACGTCAGCCCCCAAGTCTTTACGCCACCCGCGTATACATGACAACGCCACCCGCGTATACATGTTAACAAAAGGCTGACTAGCCACCCCACTATCTAGCCCCGCATCACAAATAATTAAGGCTACCACACACGAGCTACAGTAATGTAAAACAACTGATATTAAATATAGTGAGAGAACTCACCTCGTAAGCGCGCCCAGTTCACAAATAAAAATTTAAAGCTCCCCAACCAAGATCACTTCCCAACACCTAAAAGAAAGTTAAAACGTATTAGTACGAAGCCGGGACCCTAAAACACGACGCACGCTTAAACTATCACTAAAACAACTTTCCGGTATAACCAAACAGGTCTGTTCGGGACCTGTTATGACCTCCTTAAACCCATAAATACTATATTATTATTATATGGCCAGAAATTACTCTGAGTTGGGGTTCCACGGACATATTATATGCCTCCTAGCGATTTTTCTACAATTTACAACGGATTTTACAAAAACAGTTCGCATAGATTACTGAGTTTTCACATGAAATGATAAACGGTTTTCCGATGCGCGATTTATCGGCGTTGGTGCCCAATCACCGGCGACGAAAAAACACAAAAGAAGACAAAGGACTAAGGCTTACCTTGCGATGAAACCTTACACCAACACCTGCTCCTCTCTCTCTCTCGAAAACTTCGACGAACAACGGTGGTGGCGGTGGTTCCCGACGACAACAGCAACGACGATGGGGAAAAGAGTCAGCTTTGAGTTTAGATGGGATTAGGGTTTTCAGATTTCTTGGGTGTGCGACGCAAGGAGACATGGAATAAGAAGGGAGGGGGGTTGGTTCCCTTCATGGGCCGACCCATGCACACCATTTATCAAAAATATGTATTTAGTTCCTAATTTTTCAAATACTTTTCTTACCACCTACAGTAGATAAAATTTAACACTTTAAGCCACCTAACACGACTTAAATCACTTTTGGCCTATCCCGTCCGGCCCGTTTAAAAACATTTAATTAAATAAAATATTAGTCAACATAAACATAATCCATACCGGGACACAGGCTTTACAACTCTCCCCCGCTTGAATTAGACTTCGTACTCGAAGTCTCCGCCGCGAATAAATCTGGGTAGTTCTCTCGCATCTCAACCTCAGGTTCCCAAGTCCACTCGGAACCCTTTCTATGTTGCCACTGGACTTTCACTGAACTGGTCACCTTATTACGCGAGGTCCTCATCGTCCTATCGAGAATGGCAACCGGCTTTTCTACGTAATTAAGCCGCTCGTCGATCTGAATTTCCTCAAGGGGAATCACCGCAGACTCATACACTACGCACTTCCGCAACTGCAACACGTGGAAAGTTTTGTGGATCAAACTCAGCTCATCCGGTAACTCTAAGCGATAAGCTACCTTTCCGACTCGAGCGATGATCTTGTAGGGTCCAATGTAACGGGGCCCTAACTTTCCTCGTTTGCGGAACCTAATCACCCCTTTCCAGGGTGACACCTTCAGCAACACATAATCTCCCACCTGAAACTCCAAATATGATCGTCTCTTGTCGGCGTAACTCTTTTGCCGACTCTATGCAATAAACTAAACGGTCCTTCACCATTTGTATCATCTCAGTCGTCTTTAGCACAATATCGATGCTCCCCAATGCTCGCTGAACAACCTCGCCCCAACAAATGGGTGTCCTGCACTTCCTACCATACAACATTTCATACGGCGGCATGCCGATACTGGAATGAAAGCTGTTGTTGTAGGAAAACTCCGCCAAATGAAGGTACTGATCCCAACTACCTCCAAAGTCAATAGCACATGCCCGAAGCATATCCTCAAGGGTCTGAATAGTACACTCACTCTGCCCATTGGTCTGTGGATGAAAAGCCGTGCTAAAATGCAACCGCGTACCCATCTCCTCTTGAAACCTCTCCCAAAACCGGGAGATAAAACGGGTGTCACTATCAAAGACAATCGAAACTAGCACCCCATGCCTGGCTACAATCTCTCGCATGAACATCTCTGCGAGGTTCTCTGCCTAGGAGCTTTCCCTGATGGCCAAAAAATGAGCACTCTTGGTCAGACGATCGACAATCACCCAAATAGCATCATTCCCACGCGAAGTCCTTGGAAGTTTCGTAATGAAATCCATCATGATCTGCTCCTATTTTCATACAGGAATCTCTAAATGCTGCAATTTTCCATGTGGCTACTGATGCTCGGCCTTGACTTTCCGAACAATAAAACAAACTTCTACACACAGCGACATCCCGCTACATGCCGGGCCACCAATAACTATCTCGCAGGTCGCGGTACATCTTTGTAGCTCCGGGATGAATAGAAAACTTGGACTTATGCGCCTCATCCAACAATATATGCCTGTTCCCTCCAGTGCAAGGAACCTAAACTCTACCATATCGAGTCAGTAAACCTCGACTATCACAGATAAAATTCGGAAGTTCACCCGAAACTCTCTCCCGCCTGGCATTCTCAACCAGAACTGCCACTTCTTGAGCACTACTTATCGACTCAAGGAGAGGTGTAACAATTGTCAACCGCTGACACAAACCCCGTAATGGTTCACCAACCGGATGTCGGCTAAGGGCGTCCGCAACAACATTTGCTTTACCCGGGTGGTAAAGTATCTCACAATCGTAATCATTGACTACGTCAAGCCACCTCCTCTGACGCATATTGAGGTTTTGCTGGTCCATCAAGTATTTGAGGCTTTTATGGTCAGTGTATATCGTAAACTTGACGCCATACAAGTAATGCCTCCAAATCTTGAGGGCAAACGCCACTGCTAATCCTAGAAAACTCCGTATTTCAGTGGGAGTCTTCGGCATTTCCCACCGCATCACTATAGTAATCTTCGACGCATCGACCATAGTACCATTCTAGTTCACGACATGTTCTAGGAATTGGACCTACCATACCCAGAACTCACATTTTGAGAACTTATCATAAAGTTTCTCTCGCCTCAAAACTTCCAAAACTTCTCGCAAATGCATCTCGTGATCTTCCTGTGACTTCGAATACAGAAGAATATCATCGATGAACACAATCACCGACCGATCCAGCATTGGCCTGCACACCCTGTTCATAAGGTCCATGAACGTTGCTGGTGCATTGGTGAGCCCGAAAGGCATCACCACAAACTCATAATGGCCATAACGTGTGCGAAAGGTCGTGTTCTCCGTATCCTCATTCCTCACCTGCATCTGATGATACCCCGATCTCAAATCAATCTTAGAGAATCACGAGGCTCCCTGTAGCTGGTCGAACAAGTCATAGATTATTGGCAGAGGATATCTATTCCTCACCGTAAGCTTATTCAATTCGCCGTAGTCTATACACATCCCTTGGGACCCGTCCTACTTTTTTCACAAACAGAATCGGGGCTCCCCACGGCGAACAACTCGGCTTGATGAACTCCTTCTCGAGAAGTTCCTACAACTGAGTGTACAACTCTTTCATATCCGGTGGAGCCGGCGATAAGGTGCCTTGGCCACCGGAGCAGCACCCGGAATCAAGTCAATGTGGAACTACACCTGTCGCTCGGGAGGTATCCCCGGTAAATCGTCGGGAAATACATCGGCAAACTCCCGTACAACTGGCACATATCTTCTTCCCAGTCTTCTTCTCTTCATCACCGCGCGTATATATCACATATGCTAAATACCCATGGCCACTGTGATGTAAGTACCTCCGCGCTCTCGTAGACGAACATATTACTGAGGCCCGCCTAGGCGAGTCTCCCTGAACCAGCAGTTCTCCCCCACTTGGAGTTCGAACTCGCACTTGTTTGCGACGACAAACAATCTCAGCATCAAAAGCATCCAACCAATCCATGCCCACAATCACGCACAACTCACGCATAGCAATTGGAATCAAATCTATAGGAAACCTCACCCCAGAGATTTCCAAAGTGCATCCTCGATACACGTCCGTAACCGTCAAGGTCCTGTCATCAGCAACCTCAACCACTACTGGATAACCTAACCTACCTGCGACTCGGCCCAAACACTCGCTAAATGTGCGGGATACGAATGAATGAGTAGCCCCACTATCAAACATTACTACAGCAGGCACCGAGTTAACTAAAAATGTACCTGATCATACCGCTTAAACACAACAATTACATATGATAATCAAATAGTCAAAAATGGAACAAGTGATGAAATATACCTGTCACCACTTCAGGCATGGCCTGTGCCTCCTCCACTTTCAGCTGGTGCACCCTACCTCGGGCCGACTCGGGTCTAGTCTGACCCACGCTGCCATCAGTAAAAATAAAGGAGGCAGCTGCAGGGGCTCTTTGTGCCCCACCCCCGCTAGCAACCCTAGGATTCGGGCAATATGCCTTCACGTGGCCCGTCTGCTTGCAGTTAGGGATGGCAATTTACCCACGGGTAACGGATAACCGCGGGCACCCGACCCTAATAGGTGCGGGTTTGGTGGGCATTTGGTATCCATGGATAGCTTAGTGGTATGAAATTATTATCCATTAGGTTCGCGGGTACGGATATGGATAGTTACTATCCATACCCGCAAAACCCGTCTACCCACGAAAAATACCCGTGAAGATACCCGCAAAATACCCACAAAAATACCCACGAAATACCCACAAAATACTCAAACAGAGCCCGACCCACACTCATTATTTCAAACATTGACACAACAAAGAAGAGGAAAATAGGTCTATTTTAATTGTTGACCTCGAATAATATGTTTTTCATTAGAATCTAAACTTTGTTTTTAGTTGATGATTTTTTATATTAATTTTGTGTTTTGTGATTTGTAGATTTAAACTTTGAACTTTGTGGGTTAGAGGATTTGAATTTCTGAGTTTGATTTATGGATATTAATTTGTGTGAAATTTTTATTTATATTGAATTCATTTATTTGCATCGCGGGTATCCGCGGATAGCGGATTGTGGATACCCGATAGGTGGCGGGTTGCGGATACCCGACGGGTGGTGGATACCCGCGGATCACTGGTGTGGTTGGAAAATCATACCCGTCGCGGGTCGCGGGTCGGGTCGCGGGTACAGATTTACCTCGCGGGTACGGATGTGGATAGACACTATCCGCGCCCGCCGTACCCGACTGCCATCCCTACTTGCAGTTAAAGCAGACCATCAATGGCGACTTACAATCCCGACTGATATGACCGGACTGCCCACACTTGTAACATACATCCGTCCACTTCCCACCGGCACCCCTGGGTTTGAACCCACCTTTCTTCGAACTCCCGCGCAAATCTGTGAACTTCGATTTCTCCGGCACAGCAGAGATTGGCGTCACCGCCTGTGCTGCCTTTCTCTTCTTTGCTTGGGTCTCCAACTCCAGTTCCCTCCTTCGGGCAGCGTCCATCATTGCTGATAAGGAAGCATACTACGCCGTGCTCACGAATTCCCTAATCTCGGTACGCAACATGTCCTTGTACCGAGACATCTTCATATCCTCCGAGGCAGCATACTGAGGACAAAACAATGCCATCTCGGTGAACTTCTTGTTCATCTCCTTCACCGTCTCTGTTGTTTGGGTGAGCTCCAAAAACTCCTTAGCTATCCGCTCCATCTCTACCGGAGACACGTACTCAGCATGACATGTGGCGGGTTGCGGATACCCGACGGGTGGTGGATACCCACGGATCACGGGTGTGGTTGGCAAATCATACCCGTCGCGGGTCGCGGGTCAGGTCGCGGGTACAGATTTACCTCGCGGGTACGGATGTGGATAGACACTATCCGCGCCCGCCGTACCCGACTGCCATCCCTACTTGCAGTTAAAGCAGACCATCAATGGCGAATTACAATCCCGACTGATATGACCGGACTGCCCACACTTTTAACATCCATCCATCCACTTCCCACCGGCACCCCTGGGTTTGAACCCACCTTTCTTCGAACTCCCGCGCAAATCTGTGAACTTCGATTTCTGTGGCACAGCAGAGATTGGCGTCACCGTCTGTGCTGCCTTTTTCTTCTTTGCTTGGGTCTCCAACTCCAGTTCCATCCTTCGGGCAGCGTCCATCATTGCTGATAAGGAAGCATACTGCGCCATGCTCACGAATTCCCTAATCTCGGTACGCAACATGTCCTTGTACCGAGACATCTTCATATCCTCCGAGGCAGCATACTGAGGACAAAACAACGCCATCTCGGTGAACTTCTTGTTCATCTCCTTCACCGTCTCTGTTGTTTGGGTGAGCTCCAAAAACTCCTTAGCTATCCGCTCTATCTCTACCGGAGACACGTACTCAGCATGAAAGCGAGTGACGAACTCCTCCAAAGTCAGGGTAGTGCGCTCGTCAAGCGTCAACGCCGTGGCACACCAGTCATTCGCCCCGTCGTGAAGTAAGTTCACTGCAAAGTGGACCTTCAGATTATCCGGGCAGCCACTGGTCAGAAAAGCACACTCCATGTTAGATATCCAACGCATACTAACAATCGGATTCGGGTCTCCCCTGAATTCAGGTGGAGAACAGGCAGAGAGATCCTAATACTCGAAATCTCGATTACAGGGATGTCCCCCAGCAGGTGGCAGATCGCTGCAATTCGTTCCTCCATCAGATCCACCACTTCATTCTGGATGGCAGTGATGATCCCGGGGATCGCTTCCCCGATCGCATGCGCTACCTCAGCTGTAATCATCTATCGAATCTGATCCTCAGTGATCCCCATCTCAGTTCGCGGCTCAAACGTGTTGTTTCTTCTAGTGATGGGCATTCTAGGAAAAAGAATTTACAATGAGTTATTAATACATATAACTCATACTAACTACACTCATGCTCAACTCCTTGAATTCCTCGTGACTTTCCCGACTCGAGCATTGATCCTATGCCTTCGGTAGTAGGAGCTCTACTACTACCATCCACACCTATCATTACCCGTTCCGAGTTCTATCCTGAGGGGTCCAAGTAGTTTCTCGCCGAAACTATATACATATTCCTGCATCGGCATATGCACTTACTCTTCCTAGTTCCCTAGGAATTCCATCCAAACCACTACCCTTGCTACTACCGAATTCCTACTAATCATAACGAGTGGCCTCGCGAATATCTGATTATATGCAGTGTGAAACAAATAGACATTCGAATACGAGACTCTATCCTAGAACGGTTGGACTCAAACAAGAGCTACACAATAGAACTAAATAGAATATTCTAAGGCTATAAATCTCTTACTGCATACAACCTAGAGGGCATCCACTTAGTAACCAATCATAATTAGCATAAACTCCTAATAGCAAGCAGTACAACATACAACGTAGTGTCATCAACAGGCAATATAGCATGCATACCCTGTGATGTAGAAAGCAATAAAACACTAAGTATTGTACCTTCCCATTTGGCTCCGGCTGATTGTACACTCTGTGCCCTTGACCACCGTTTCTCAAACGGATTTTTTTCCTTCCTCTTATTTTCCAAAAACTTTTAAAAAAAAATTATCGCCGCAAACTTGAGATCAAACACACCGAAATGCGTTTGATTCATGCAAGCCGTGCTCCGATACCAAGTTGTAACATCCCAAAAATTTCAAGGAATTTAAAATTTTTAAAGTAACATTTCATTAATAAAACTCCTTTAATAATTCAATCGTTTCATTTGCAAATCCATAATTAATATTTTCCCGAACAATAGACAGTGGAATAAATGTCTAAAATTAGAAGTCATAAAAGTAATCAGCCCTTCACGTGCGCCAGTGTGTACTCGTCACGCCTTGGAGCCACTCGTACCTAAAACAATAATTTATTGGGAAAGCGTAAGCACGAAGCTTAGTGAATTCAACCACCATAGTTAACACAGTTATTCCACACTACCCCTATAACAGATAGTTGCACATAAACAAGCATACAGGTCTACGAACAAATCATAAACATGAATTCCTGTCCCAACGCCACCCGCGTATAACCTCTTAGCCCCACCGAGATTCTACGCCACCCGCGTATACAATCTTCGGCCCCGCCGAGTTCTTACGCCACCCGCGTATCCAAACGTCGGCCCCCGAGTCCTTATGCCACCCGCGTATACATGACAACCCCACCCGCGTCTACATGTTAACCAATGGCTGACTAGCCACCCCGCTATCTAGCCCCGCATCACAAATAATTAAGGCTACCACACACGAGCTACAGTAATGTAAAACAACTGATATTAAATATAGTGAGAGAACTCACCTCGTAAGCGCGCCCAATTCACAAATAACAATTTCAAGCTCCCCAACCAAGATCACTTCCCAACACCAAAACAAATGTTAAAACGTATTAGCACGAAGCCCGAACCCTAAAACACGACGCACGCTTAAACTATCACTAAAACAACTTTCCGATCTAACCAAATAGGTCTGTTAGGGACCTGTTCTGACCTCCTTAAACCCAGAAATACTATAGTATTATTACATGGACAGAAAGTAATCTGAGTTGGGGTTCCACGGACATATTATACGCCTCCTGGAGATTTTTCTACAATTTACTACGGATTTTACAAAAACAGTTCGCAGAACAGTGAGAAACAGCACCTTTCATTATAAAATGACGATTTGACCTATGCTACGTTTCGAAGTGGATTTTGCATAAAACACATTAAAGTTACTAAACTCAGAAGTGGAACTTTCGGAACCAGTTTCACCCCAATTCGAGCTACGAGCAAAAAGCTATGACTTACGCAAGACAGTGGCAGATTACTGAGTTTTTATATGAAATTATAAACGGTTTTCCGATGCGCGATTTAGCGGCGTTGATGCCCGATCACCGGCAATGAAAAAACAAAAAATAAGTCAAAGGATTAAGGCTTACCTTGTGATGAAACCTTACACCCACAACTGCTTCTCTCTCTCTCTCTCTCTCGAAAACTCCGACGAACAACGTTGGTGGCGGTGGTTCCCGACGACAACAGCAACGACAATGAGGAAAAGAGTTGGCTGTGAGTTTAGAGGGGATTAGGGTTTCCAGATTTCTTGGGTGTGCGATGCAACGAAACATGAAATAAGAAGGGAGGGGGGTCGGTTCCCTTCATGGGCCGACCCATGCACACCATTTATCAGAAATATCCATTTAGTCCCTAATTTTTCAAATACTCTCCTTACCATCTACAATAGATACAATTTAAAACTTTAAGCCACCTAACACGACTTAAATCACTTTTGGCCTATCCGATCAATCCTGTTTAACAACATTTAATTAAAAAAATATTAATCAACATAAACATAATCCATACCGGGACACGGGCTTTACATGATGTGCTCTTTCTTTGAGCTGTGATCTGTTGGGCCGATGTGTTAGGGGATAAGACCTAAATGGCACCGATGTTCTGGGGTATTCCTGTGTGAATACTTTCATGTCCCTTGGTTCCGACCTTGGTGTATTTTGTGATTGCATGAACTGTGTTAGGGGATAACACCTAAATGGCACCTACGTTCCGGAGTATTCCTGTGAGATGCTTCCGTGACCCTTGGCTGCTGCCTTGGGGTTTATGTGTTAATATTATATGCATTGTTGAGCATGCTGTGAATGATTGTCTGGTGGAAATACAACATTATGGTCGTGTCGGTCTTTCATGATCGAGTTACTGTTGCTCTTTTGGAAAGTCTTCTGATCCTTGATGGATATGCGTTTCTTCGAGATTTGTTGTCATGTTGATTGGTCATTCAGTCCATGTATAATCGGATATGTTCGATATTGGTGTTGTCTTGTAATCTCGTATATATGATTTGTATATGGTTGAAGATTTTATTTTCTCGTGTATCTGTCCCCGTTGACCCTTTACTGACCTCGTTTGGAGTTACCATACCAATGGTCAACTCCTTTGTCATCGACCCTTTATTAATCTCATTTGGAGTTCCCCCTATCATTGGTAATCTCGTTCATTATTGATTCTTATTGATTCCGTTGGGAGTTGCCTTACCGTTTGTATTCTCGGTTGTTGGTCCTTAATTAATAATAACCAAAACAACCAACCTGGGGTCACCATCCCAAAGAATGATCAACACGATCAACAATCTCAACACAATAGTCCTAGAATCATCATCCCTAAACGATCGATCAATACAACCATCAATACAAAACAATGACCTGGGATCAACATCCCTCGACGAACAGTCAATACGAATGTCATTATATGAAACCTTAACATACAACATATACAACAACATCATAATAATTATCCTCATAACTGAACAATACTTAAATTACCTCAAAGCCGAAGACAATATTCTTTCCACGAATAAACCATCATCCCGACAATTTACATTTATAATATCATTGCTATATGAATTAAAAATGAAATGAAATCAATACCATTCATTAAATATTATGAACTGAACACATATAACTTGCCTTAAGTAGTCGAGTCTGTAAAATAGATCCGTTGAAGTCTCCAAGATTTGATTTCTACGCCTAAACAAGGTATTGATATTCCACTATCAATAACAATATACTACGACATTCGATTTCCACGACCAATGACTATCCCAATTTTATAATTTTATTTTCTCCTTTCTCAAAAATGACGATCCGAAATTTCCCAATTTCATTACTAGAACTCCAGCATATTATTTTAAATATAAAATATATTATTCAATATTTTTGGCCGTATTTATGTATAACTGTTATTTATATCAATTTGATCGAATTAAAATTTCGTATTATTTTAATACGGAAAATATTTCAAAATCATCAATTTTTGAAAACTCATGATCCTCATATAGAAAAATATTAATAATCGTTGTTATCGGATTTTCCAGCCTTAAACACAAATATAAGATATTCAACCTGTTCGATACATACGAAAATATAGAGCTGACTCGGTAATATATTGATAAATACAGGATTCTTACAAGTTGATAAAAATCAAAATAAAAATTGATTTATGATAACATGCATCTCAGAGACAAATTTCATGACACTTTATCAAAATTCGACTTGTATGTTCAAAGATACAACCTTTTATTTGTCTCGTTGGGAGTTCCACATATAAAAAAATATTAATAATCGTTGTTATTAGATTTCCAGCCTTAAACACAAATACAAGATATTCAGCCTTTCGATACATACGAAAATATAGAGCTGACTCGGTAATATATGGATAAATACAGGATTCTTAACAGTTGATAAAAATCAAAATAAAAACTGAATTATACTAACATGCATCTCAGAGACAAATTTCATGACACTTCAAAATTCGACTTGTATGTTCAAAGATATACATGTTAAAGTTAGACAACTCGATCAACTTTCAAAAGAAAAGTTGTTGGAAGTACTGATAAGAACAGGGCTGACCCAGTGTAAAATGGCTTATTTTGTTCAGGTATTCTGACTCAATACCAACGGTACAAGCTCCTGTTATACTAAAATGTATTTTATCTACAAAATAGTCGAGAAGGATTTTCAGAATAACTTACGGGTCGTGAGATAATAGAGTTCAAATAAGGAAACCAAGTCCGTAATTCTCAGACTCACTGGAGAAATTCATCGAACAGGTTCCAGTCAATATCTTGTAAAAGGTGGTCTGACTCACCAGAAAACGACTCGTATTATCCAAGTATTCTGACTTAATACTTACGATAAAAACAACAATTATACTTATATGTATTTTGTTTACAAAATTCTCTAGATGTATTCGTATAAATAACTTACTGATTGTGATATAATCGAGTTCAAAGATGACAACCCAGCCTAGAATTAATAGATTCTCTGGGGAATTTCATCAAACACCTACCAGACGTCTCTGGGCCGAAATTTGCTCATATTATTTGGGTATTTGAGCATTTTGGAGGTCTTAGAATCTCAAAACTAGGATATAGAAAGACGTCCTGTAGGAGGTGTACATTTTCTACATATATTGACAAATGGAATGAGACAGTATTAAAGGTAAGGCTGTTCTTTACGGTCTAAAATTCTGCTAGTCAGTCACAACAGCATCCTCACTAGGCATCACTAGTGGCGACCCGTGCCTCGCTCGCGCGGTTTCATGCCGTGGCTTCGGCCCTTAATGTGATATAGCTTTGTGCCGTGGCTTTGACCCTCATTGTGATACGGCTTCGTTCCGTGGCTTCGGCCCTCATTGTGATACGGATTCGGCCCTCAATGTGATACGGCTTCGTGCCGTGGCTTCGGCCCTCATTGTGATGCGGCTTCATGCCGTAGCTTCGGCCCTCATGTGATACAGCTTCGGCTGTTTGGCTTCAGGCCATTGTGATGATTGGCAGCTTCGGTTGAGTGGCTTTCAAGCCATTGTGATGTTTTGGTATTTTCGTTGGAGCCTTCGGGCATTGTGATTCGTATTTATTTCAGCTCTAGTGTGGCTTACCTTTGGGTAATTCATTATTGTGTTCTACATTGATGATTCGCCGTTGGGCACTTGTATTCTAACCTGTTGAGCAGGTATTGATCGTATGCCATGGGCATAGTGTTTCACGAACGCTCGGTTCTTACCTTGGTTTGTGATCATCTCGTATTACCATTGTTGTACCGTTTATTTTGCCTTCGAATGCATATCAGGTTGTACATGTATTGGATATTCATTATCTGGATGACTGACACCGTGGGGGCGGAACATGCTCTCATGTTTCAGGTGATTGCGAGAGAGTTGAAACACAGGGACTTGACAATGGCGACGAGGCATACGAGCGATACTAGTCCCGTGTTGTTGGTGTTCATGTTGGTTAGTCCGTTTGGAGTGTTCTCCAGTTGTCAGTCATTGTTATTATTTATTATCCGAGCAAGGCTTGTGGATGTTGTTGTATTTTTATTTTGGCCATGCAGGCCCATCATTGTCATTGAAATTCCATGTCGAAAGATTGCATCGGACATCATAGTAGGGACTGTGATTTTCCTTTTTCGTCAGATTAATGTATGTTAATCATGTTCGCCTAGTGAATCCCCTGGCGTGTGGTCCACAGCACTGTAAAAACCCAATAGAATTTTGGGGGTGTTACAGAATATTGTATCAAAGAATTGGGTTGTGAGATACCCTGACTTGTGAGTTATGTGGCTCTACCAAGGCGGTAGTAGCAGGGTTATCAGGTTATGACAATCTGGACAGTCGGGTTTTGTGAGTCGTGATAATTGGACGACTGTATGAGTCATTCTTTCATCGAGTCGTCGTCAGTGAAGACTAGTATAGACCTCTAAGCTTCGTATGACCTGTGTAAGGACTCGATTCTCTTTTATGTTCATACATTCATTATGTCATTGATTATACATGTTTTTAATAATAATATTTTAAGATCTTTGAGTTCGTATAAGTTTCCGAAATAAGATTTGAAAATATTTTTGATACCTCGGGCTGTTTAATCAAGACTAGAACTACAGTTCATAACCGTTTGTTTTGAAAATCTTCGCAAAACCATAACACAGAACAGAAAGTTTCCTCGAATTTCAACATTATCACGATGTACATGTAATCACTTACCGTCATCTCAAATAACGCACAAGGTATCGCGTGGCCATGCCCTCTTAACATCGACCCTCGAAGGTTTCACCGAACAGTTCCCATATGGACAAACCATTCATACGTGGACTAAACTTTTCCACCGATCAAAAATCATATTGGGATAGCATCATACAACTATGAGGCATATTCAAACAATGCAACATGATACTTGGGTACATATCCAAAATTCTTCAACAAAAATGGTAATATGACAAATATATCACAACGGCTTGACATCGCCCGCCTCGATTCTAGCCTGTCACCTTTAAGATTTTTTTTCATCTTTCAGTATTTATTTTTGAAAGTAAAACTCACCTTTTATTTGAATATAAAAATTTTATGGTGTGAAAGATTTTTAAAATCGTATACTCGAATTATTTGAAATTAAAGTCAATACGTTTAAATCATTTTCGAAAAATCCTCTCAAACACGACAAAAGATCAATGAGGGTAACCCTTGTCCAAAAATACTTCAAACCACATATTTTTCTAATATCGTCATAGGGTTTTATTAAAGGATACAAGGCCGGCTCGCCAACTTCAAACATTTTTTCAAAATCCACACGAAACCGCCGCTTAATCGCACCGTCGCAGCATTTTCGAAAATTAGTTTTCCACAAACTTACTCAAGTCTATGAAACTTTTGGAAAAGCGTTTTCAAACACACACACAGCAGACATAATTACTGATGTGAACATGTTTGTATCATATGTAATATCCGCAAATTCGATTTCCGGTAATTTTCTTTTTTTTGGCGAGAGTCCATTTTGACGACTCGCTTGGAACCATTTCGTTATTTGGAGAATGATTAATTATGCACTTTTTGCCATCCGAGATCGTTCCGGTGCCGTTTTGTTGAGTTCCGTGCTTCGTAGTGACTTTTCCGCACTCGAGTTCGATTCTTGCGAATCTCGTTCGAAACTACTGTTTCGAGTTTCCCGTAAGTCCGTTTAACTTTGTTAGACATGTTGTGAACTTGGTTTTGGTTATTCGATCACGTATCGTGATTTTCGGGCATTTTGGGCCATTTTGTAATTTACCCAAAGTCGTGGGTATCCGCATTCGTAATTATTGTCTTGACCCTTTTTCTTGGTTGCGCGCGATTATTTGTTGCATGGTATTTCGTTTCGGATCGATGATGTTGTCCGCGAGCATTTCTTCGTGTTCATTCCGTGCGTTTTCGGAAACCGAATCGTCGGTCATGGCGGCTGGGCACTGGCCGGATGGGGGCGGCAGACACTGTCGGGAGTGCTGGGCACTAGCCGGGCAGACGCGGCAGGAACCGGCGTAGCGCGCGCTACTGCCGGAAGACTGCGCACGCTAGCTCGGCAGGAGTAGCACACATTATTCGGCTGCCCGACGCACGCTATCGGGCTGGGTAGAGAGGTTCCTGGAGTTCTGGACTTCGGGAGGATCGACAAGTAGCGCACGCTACTTTCAGTCGTGGCGCGCGCTAATCGGCATGTGTAGCGCACGCTGTCGACCGACTAGCGCAAATTACCTGGCCGAGCAGTTTAGTCTAGAGGGTTCTGGACAGGTCGGCTAGTGCGCGCTAGCGTCCGCGCAGCGCACGCTATCGGGGTCGGGCAGGCGAGTCCCGGTCGGCAGGTCGGGTCGACAGTGCCGGGTCATGCGGGCCCCGACCGAGGGTTCTGGGCGATACTGGCCGATAGCGCACGCTACTGCCGGAAGGCTAGCGCACACTAGGCCGCGCCAGTATAAATATGGCTGAGCAGTCATATTTTCATCCGTTTTTCATTTCCATCTTCTCATTTTCACGGCTGGAGGCTTGGTGGTTATGGAGGGATGTTGTCAAGCAATTATTCCACGAAGTTTGGGAGTTCATATCATTGATCAATCATCCAATAACATCCTTTGATCCAGCGAATCAAGGTTAGACTTCATAGAACCCTATCTTTGGGAAATTTTGGGGTTTTTGGGTTTTTGTCCGATTCATTCCGTATTGTTGATTAATCCATGATGGGTATGATTAATCTTAGTATTATTCATGTGTTTAACATCATTTAATCCATTGTTCTTCGCTGAATCAAGGTCTATTTCTTGATTTTCCTTTGAGTTGACTTTTTGGGGGGTTCGTTCTTGATTTCGTTTTCCATCCATTTCTGATGAATCGATTGTTGTTAAATGATATTGTTAAACATATCCTATGGATTGAACATCCATATTTCGGTTGGGAATTCCATTTTCATATTTTGTCGGGTCGATTCATATTCTTGGCCGAAACCCTTGAACTTCGTCGTTGTTCCTTGAATTCAGCGGCTTTGGGTTGTACTTTGGAAGTCATTCTCATTGTTATTGTTGTTGTTCGTAGTTTATTATCGCGGGTTGTCGTTCGGTGGAGTCGGCGAGTTTGTAGTCGGTTCGTGCCATCCTACCTCGGCCAATTCTCCGCGTCGTGGTTATCCGAAGCAAGTACCTTGTCCATACACTTCTTGTTTGTGGATATGATGATTGGTGAATGCCTTAGTATCTTGTTGGATTGTTTGAGACGAATTTTCAAAAGATTTGGTTTAGCCTCGTTAAAGGCTCACTTTCAAAACGCGTGTGTTTTGTGAATGTTGTGCCTCGTGAACGGTTAAGTGAACCTTATGAATATGCTTGGTTTTGTTGTTGTGCTTTGATAATATATATGCGTATATTATCTCATTTTGTTACGTTGTGATTCGACAATGGTGTCGTGCTTTGTGTTTGTTGCATTTGGGTGAATTGCTTGGATATCCTTGGTGTGACATGTTGATTGTGTGATTTGTGAATATATTTCGCTCACCTTGGGAGGGTCCGACGGGGCCACGGAGGGAATCCAATGGTACTCGCCCTGGATTCACGAGTGGTGTGTATGTTTTGTGAATGTATTTTGCTCACCTCGGGAGGGTTCGACGGGGCCACGGAGGGAATCGAATGGTACTCGCCCTGGATTCACGAGTAAAACTTCACGAGTGGTGTGTATGTTTTGTGAATGTATTTTGCTCACCTCAGGAGGGTTCGACGGGGCCACGGAGGGAATACAATGGTACTCGCTCTGGATTCACGAGTAAAACTTCACGAGTTGGTGTATGTGATTTAGAAAACGCATTCTGATCACCTTGGGAGGGTCCAACGGGGCCACGAAGGGAATCCAATGGTATAGCCCTGGATTCATGAGTTGGTTTTGTATTTTTGTGACCAAGATCTGTGTATCTTGGGCGATTATATTGTATTGATTTTATGTCCATCGAGGACACATGACGGGGGTTTTAACCCTTTGAATTGTTGTTGGTTTTCTATTTGCGAAAACAAAACCTTTGGGCTGTGACCCTGTTGATTTTAGAAAGAGAAGGATTTGATAATCATAAGTTGTTTTCTATTAAAACTCTCGATGGCATTTTAAATCATTTTATAAACTGTTTCTCTTGACTTGGGATCTTTCAATTTTGGAAAACTTTACCTAAACTCTTGCCTCGGGAAGTATTTTTCTCATGTTTATATCTTTGAGGATTTCTAGTTATTGTTGTTCTTGGAACTTGAATTGTATGACTCGTATTTTTTCACTTTGTACTTGCACTATCAAAATAAATTCTCTATCGTCTTTGCGGTTCACTTGGTGAGGCGACAGGAGGTGGAATTTTGCTAACCCCCGAGAAATCGGGGGTGGATGTCTGTATTGCATTCAGGTTTTGGAGCATAGTACGGGGTCGGCATAAAGGATGATGAAAGATGAACGATACTAATCACACGAGGACCCGTTGATGTCGTATTGGTTTAGTTGTATTTTATTTTCCACTTCAGTATTCTTTCCCCATTGTACGGGAGTTTATTGTATTTTGACCCCTGCATGGGCATGTATTAGACTTGAGTTATATGTTATTAGTGAAAGACCAAATCGGTTTACTGAGTCATTGTAGCCTTAAAGGCATTGTTGAGTTGTTCAATGTCGTTACCAGCGTGGTAGATCCTTGAGGAAAGGTTCTATGGCGTGTAATATCCCTGAGCGGATTGGGGGTGTTACATAAATGATATCAGAGCTTAAGTTGTGGAAACCTAGGCTGTCGGGTTTAGTGGTGTCTGTTGAGTTTTTGTCTCGTCAGATTTTGTCTGCCTGAGTCGTGTCGCGACGCGTCGTCTGAGTTTGTTGTTCGTGATTAGTATCGTGGGGCGATCATCATCTTCGTGCGACCTGTGGATGTAAGTCTCCCTTTTTTGTGATTGTGCCTCGTCTGATGCGAGTTAGTGGTATGATTATGTGTTAAGTGATGGAACCTTTATGCAGATTCTTGGTTTCGTGATGCGTTCGTGTGATTCTCATATTTTGTTTATATGAGGAGTGTTGTCATTATTTATGTCCTTTTGACTAGGATATTTGACTGTTTGTTTCTGGTAAAAGACAGATGTTGTCTTGGTTTTAAATGAGTTGATGCGTGTATTATGATTGTATGTAAGTGAATGTCGATACGTGTGAGTTTTAGGCATTCTGGCCTATTGGGTTTTTGAAAACCTTGAGTGTCTTAGAAAATAAAATTCGAGACGTACTTTTAAATGGATTGTATTTTCGGGGCGCCTACTAGCGCAACTATCTATTTCAAAAAAATTCTACTTTGAGGACTAAAATATTTTGAGATATTTTCAATTATTTTAGAAATGAAGTTGCTTAGACCAAAATGTCCTCATTATATCAAACGCATGATGGTTTTCAAAGTCTCGATAATGGTATTTGTACAACTTTTTGAAAATGTGATACTCAAGATCAACTGATGTTTCCAAATTGTTTTCAAAAGGATGTTTTCGTTTTTAAAACCTATCATTCCTGTTTGCGGTCCGGGAATGTATATGTGATATTCGCATTGTCGTTAGAATGTAGCTCCCGAGTATGATGTAATCGGTGGCGTGAACGTTGAGTCGTTTGCCACGCATTTGTTGTGATTAGCCCTCTGTGAGAGGTGAGATGTTAGTATTGAATGTTGTCGCCTTGTAATGATTTGTGTGTTATCGCACAAGTGCGAGCTGTTGGAACTGGAGTTTGCACGTTTGGGTAAATGCGTGATTGTTTCATACTGTTTTGGGATTATGTGCGGGTTATCGTTCGGGCTGTTGAGATCGCTGAACGATGTCGCGTGAGCATTCATTTTTGTATTGATATCCGGGGATTGCCATTGTCTCGGGGCAGTTGGTTTACAGATGTGTTGTGTGATACCAGTTTTGTCAGGATTGGGATCCGATTGTGCGATCCAGCGGACAGAAGCGGGCTTGGCCAGATTATTCCATATTGGAGATTTGTTTATGTTTGAGAATCTTGGTATCGTTTCGGATTCAGTACAAATTGTTACTTTTGAATTCGTTCTTCACTTAAGGATGCGAGATGTGATTATGGTAAGGATTGATTTGATATGGATTGTGATGGGTTGGTAAGGTTACTTCGGTAAGATTACGTGGGGAATGTTCTTACTCTGAAAACTACATTGATATGTAATTGTTTATGTGATGTGATCATTATCATTGTTGAGTATTATGGCTGACCTCGTCGTGGGCTTTATCTTTTAGGTACTCGAAATTCGAGGTAGTAGCGGTCGTGAAGGGATGAGCTTTCCAGTGATACTGGCAATGGCATGGTTATTGGGATTCGAGTATTCTTTCTGGTTTTTACAATTCCGCTTCAAATGTATTTAATTATGTCTCTATCCGCTGCGTGTGTAATTTTATAACAGCTTTCAGTATTTTTTCCAACTCGTGTGTACTATCTAAATGCCCTTTTTGGCATCTTTGCCTTGTGCTTTCAAATGTTATTTTCTGACGGTAATTGGGAACAACATTTTTAAATACATTTGAGTATTTAAAACATTACCGTCATCGGCCTTTTGACATTTTTAGACGTTTGCGAAAATGATTTTAGCCTTGTGGGTTCCAATGTGGGGCCCACGACAGTGTAATACTCCCGGCTGGCTTTGGGGGTGTTACAATCGGGGCCTTGCCCTTACCCTTAAGGTCCTTGATTTGTGATCCCCTCTGCTTCTTGGTCTTTTTCTTCTTATTCTTAGACCTCCGTGGTCGAGAAGAAATCACAAGGGCAGACTTCTTTACCCGCGGAGTCTTCATCTGAGACTGAGTGGTTACCAGTATGTTCATAAACCCTGCTAAATTGCAAGCAATCTCATTGCAGTTGAAACTCACAACAAACAGTGAGAAGGAATCAGGAAGAGATTGCAAGATGAGGTCGACTTTAAGAGAAATCATGCATCCTAAAATCAAGAGCCTCCAATCTCTCGATCATAGAGATCATTTTGAGTACATGGTCCCCAATTTTATCACCTTCATTCATCTTGGAACCGAAAAGATCTTTAGATATCTCATATCTAGCAATTCAACTGTGCTCACCATAAAGCTCGGTTAAGTGAGATAAAATCTGCCTAGCAGAAGTCATTTTTTCATAGCCCTCTGAAGCTCATTAGACATAGAAGCCATCATATAGGCACAGACTTTTATGTCATCCTTAACCCACCTTTTGTGGTTTTTAACTTCTTCCTGATTGGCTCTAGTCCGCACCGGAGGCGACGGAATGTCCGCTTCTAAGACGTATCCCAGTGCCTCTATACTGAGGACTATCATCAGGTTGCGGAGCCAGTCCACAAAGTTAGGGCCAAGTAAGGTGTTCTTTTCGAGTAGTATAGCGAGTGGGTTCATTGTCATATTGAGATATTTGATTGTCTGCATTAAGTACGACTGATTTATTAGTGACTCGTTCAATTATGATATGAGTATAGAATTAAGGTCTTTTCCATTCTTTTAACCTAGCTCCCACTACTTTTATTAGAATAACACACTCCCATGTGAAATCCGGAAGTATTGTTCGTATTACTTCATAGTGGTGATCGAGTTCTTTACAAATTTTAATAGAGGGCCACCGAACAGGTTTCTAGTCTATTAATTTTCATAAAGTGGTGTCTAACACCAACCCATCTAATGGATGCTTCGATCTTCTTTTTCCCCTTGTTCACTCCCCTCAACCTATACGGTTTCTATAGTTCGTGAACAAGTTAAGTTTATACCATCGACGCTAATCAGTTTCACAATTAAATCTTATCCGGCAACCGATCAGGTTTCCAGGGATAAAATTTGCTCCAACCAAAGGCATCCAATGCACTCTCGGAACTTATCGACCCTCCCCGAATGACTACCCCGATAACTCGGAAGCATAGCACATCCGATTTGGATTTCAATTTTCCAAAAGCTTGATGGAGGGAAGGAAAACCTCGAAACCATTTAAACTTAATAATTTATCGTGGGAGAATTTTTGCGATTAATGTTACACATTGCACATTAATTCATTTAAGCACGGTTGTAGAATTCATACCATATGAATAAACATTCACAACCTAGTTGCTACCAACATGTAGTTCATGGACTGTTCCTAGAACAAATATGTCGTAATCTAATTACAAGTCTTCGGTCTTGAATCTTCGTCTTCTCGAACGGATCTTCCTCTGGTCTTCGTCATTATATATAAATTTTACATTGAAAAATTGCATCCTGGATACAAATATTTCTAGTAAAATAAATTGGCTCAAAACGGCCTTTACAACTCAATCGAATAAAACCGAACGATTCAAAACTAGGTCCATGAACTATATCCCCATTCAAAAATAATGCAACAATCACATTAAGATAATGGCATTCATAATTAATCTAAATATTGATTTAATCAATATAAATTAATCCATCCAAATGAATTAATCCAATTAATTCCCACAACTATTTTTAACTTGTTCCGGACGAGAAAATATTTCATTAAATTAATTCCCCTAAGAATAAAATTACCATAATTATATCTTTAAATCTAATTTAATTTGTGGAAAATTAATTACCGAACGACATATAAAAAACAGAGTTGAAAAACACGGTCGGGCCAAGCCCGGGGCACTGCCCAGCAAGCTGGCCAGCAGGCTGCCGAGCAGGGCCGGACCACATGTCCGGATCGCGATCCACTGCCTGGGACTGCAAGGCAGCGCCCGGCCAGCTCCAAGCTGCCTGGGCCATTCACATTTTCGGCTCGTTTTTTCTCCCCGATTCCAAAAATAATATTTTTCTAATTTTTGCTGTGACAAAAAATATTCCAATATGGTATGACAACAATAGTGCAATTGTTATAACAAACAATCTAGTGCTTCACTCAATATGTTAAGCATGACTTTATCAGAGAGAATGTTCTTCACAAAAGAGTTCGTGTGGGAAGAGTCATCACTGAATATCAAATAGCTGATATATTCACCAAACCTTTACCCCAAGAAAGATTCCTGGAACTAAGCAGGGAACTTCGACTCTTATCAGAGAACTTAGATTATTAGATTGGGAATCAAATGCGTAGCCGACTAGCTATCTAGCTGATGATAAATAAGGAACCCAACTAACGACCAGCTGATGCAGAAACCCAACAAGGATCAGAACATAGCTGATGTAGAAACCCAGCAAGGATAAGAACATAGATGGATCATAAGTCAAACCAACCGACCAGCTAAGTTCCTAAAATTAGTAATCTTATTATTTATTTAAGTTAAAACATGTGGGCAAACATACATGTTCTAAAATCCACCACGTCTACCCCATGTTGTCAAAACACGACCACACGATTGACCTCAGAAGACCAACCACCATTAGAATATTAATTATTTTAAAACCAACTAAAGACAAATCAATTATTTAAACAAACTGAAAGTACTGGAATAAACTTTCCATTTCAAAAGACTTATGAAATTTTCCTGAGCAAGAATCCCAATTATTTCTGAAGTAAAAACAATCTTTCGAACATCCGTATAAACTAAATAAGTTTTAAACTACTGCATGATGGATTTGGAAACCTAATTCAAGGATATTAACATCAAATCGGTGAAAGAACAAGTCACCTACAACATCATCATTAATTCCATCGGTCTACTGGAATCTCGCAACACACTCTTGATGGCGGACATGATCATGAAGATGAAAAAGAACTAGATTTGTCACTATCTCAGCATCAACCTGACTGAGATTTACAAGGAAGCCATGGTTTGCTTCTTTAAAGAAGCATATGTCACCAAGCTTGGTATTCAAAGCTTAGGTTTTGGTGAAGAAATCTACATCATTAAGCAGACTATTTCTAATGCATTTGGAATGAAGAATCGTGGAATAGATGTTGAGGCCCCAAAGATGATTCATCAGGATATTTGGCAGTGGATCAAACTGTCTGACCAACCCAACAAATTATAAATTAACGCTAAGAAGCCAGACATTCAAAAGGAGTACATGTTCATTATGGACATGGCAACCAAAATACTTATGGGCATGTATGGAAGCTTTGACCAGCTCTCCACATCAAAATATATAGTTATGGGAGCTATGATCGAGATGAGAAGGATCAACTAGCCTGACTACATCTTCAGGCAACTGGTGAAAGAATTTAACAAAGTTAGCTGGGATGGCAAGGAGAAGAAATTCAGCCAGATGATATCTTATCGAACCCAGATTAGCTTGTTGTTGGAATATCTCAAGGTGGCCAAGGATAATCAGAAAATTCCATACAAGCAAACGCCTTGGTCACTTGGACCCTACTCCATCTAAAGCACTATCCCAGCAGCAACTGAGAGTCAAAGAATTACTGGCAGAGATGACTTCATACACTTCATCTTATAAGTGGAGTCATATTAAGAAGAAGTAGACGAGTTGGATTATATAGCATCCATGTTGCCCCAGCTGAGATCCCAACAACTGAAGACCAAATAGAAGTCCCGACAACTGAACTAACATCAACCGAGATAAACAAAGCTAAGATCCTCTCAGCTGAGTTACCTATAGCTGAGGAACCAGCAATCTAAGAACCAAGCCCAGCACCAGAGGACGAGGATAGCGACAATATACCTTTATCTATACACATCCTGAAAGAAAAATCACATGAAAAGAAGGCTAGTGACACTGTCACACCGTCCTCTAAACCAGTTGAGAAGAAAAGAAGTAGACTGGTGAAGAAGTACAAAGGACCAGTTGACTACCCTGCTGTGTCCTTGGAAGATAACGTAGCTGTTGAGCCAGCAATTGAACATTCCAGCTCAAACCCAGATCATCCTAGCTGAAGAGACAGCTGCTAAACCGACTGAGCTGATCCCTTCAGCATGTGACTTAGCTGAAAAAGGGGAAGGAGCTGAACCAACAGAAGCTGAAAAACTAGCGGAGATTTCCAGCAGTCATGAGGAAGCTGAAGAGAAAGAATCAGTTGAAGATGAACAATTCCATTACAATTTCTTTCTGGAGGAAAAAAACTCGTTCATGCTATCAATCAAACAACTAAAATGGGTAAAGAATCACATTCAATGCTTCATTCTTTAAAGCTTAAAAAGAGTGGAGAACTTTTAGGTCTTTAAGTTTTCCTAACCTAAGAAATGCTGTTAATCAAAGTGGATGGGACTACCCAATAATCAGTGAAGAACTCATTCAGTACATTTGTAATGAAACTGATATAAATCTACTAATGAGTGGGAGTGGTTTGTGACAAACTTCAAGAGTAACATGGACCACTTCGTCCACTGCACATGAAAGATGTGGCCCAGGGTAAAACTCTTAGCACTGAGGAAGTAAAGGAGGAAAAATAAGTAGTTGGAAAATAAGCAGTAGAAGAAGGAGGTGAAAAAGAGAAAGAAAAAGTTGAAAAAGAAAAGAAAAGGTTTAAAAAGAAGAAGAAAAATATGAGGTTGAGGAAAGGGAGGAAGGAGATGAGCACATCACTAACCATGATGAGGATCGGGGTGGCTCTGGACAAAGTGGAGGAGAAAATGCTGAATATGAGGAGGACGAGGAGGAGGAGGAGGAGGAGGGTAGGGAAAATCAAAAGGAGGAGGAGTAGAAGTGTGAAAGAGAACCTGAAGAAAACCAGGTGGAACAGCCATCTGAAGAGCCTGTCAACAAGGGTACTGATATTGGGTTTTTTTGTTTACCTAATACATCTAAAATGAGTAAAATGCATCGGAATAGAAAAACCGAAAAACCCAAGATGAGGATCTTCATGCAATAATTTAATTGATTTAATAAAGGTTCGTCAAATTACCTTAATCCGAAGAATATATCTAGATCCGGACCAGAACCTGATAAAAGTCACCTTCCTCTTTAGGTGATCCACACACGAACAATTGAATAAGCCTAATTGCTAGATCTTTGTGAATAATATTGATAAACAGTACAATAGATGATTCTTTGTTAGAAGGATTATACTATTGATAAAGATCAACTAAGGAAAGAACATGGGATGGCAGAACGGGGATTTCTTGGATAGAAAAGGGCGGCAAAATTTTTGAAGGGAGGGGATCGATTGTTACTCTCTTGTTTCTATGACAACCCCTTGTCAAAGATCCCTTATTTATATTAAGTAAAACCTAGAGTCAAAACTCTAGTATTTGCTTAGTTATCCCTCAACTTATTAAATAATAAAATATATATAATATCCATATTATATATATCACTTATTATTTAATCTCTTAATAAAAATAATATCTAATATTATATTTACTATTCTCAGTTGATATATTTAAATAATATAATATATAATATCCTATATTATATATTACTCATTATTTAATTTCACAGTATCCAATAGTATATCTATTAATTATTCTTGCTTGTCTTTAATTATCGTATGTGAGACTAAAAGTCTTATATTATGTTGGGAATTTTTAAATACCTTATTAAATAATAAATCATAAGCAGTCTCTAGCAGGACATTTTAACGTTTCTGTTGGGATAAACAATCTTGTACCTTATTTTGATAAGTGCCAACATACAGCAAAATTCTGCACTGCCATCATACAGCAAGTTACCTAGTCAAACATACAGCAAGCTATCTCAAGAATATTTTCCATCATACAGCGAAGGACTCGATATACCGCTAAACATGGAACTTTTCTTGAATCTCCATACACCGTCTGCCATACAGCATGGGAGATAGCCTACAGTGTTGATGTCTGCAGCTAACAACAATAAGACGTACTATGCTGGATACAGTATAGAGGCTGAGTGTTAGGATAATATACACTTATCTAACAGAACTGAAGACCGCTGAGAAGGAATCTACTTTATACGCTAAAGTCAGAACGCTGTTTGAAGGTAGTATTTAAAATTTAAATACCAACCGACAAGGATCTTCAGACAAAGAGCAAAATCCGGATCTGGTTCTTGAAAGTCAATCAACCAATCAGAATAGATATCATCTCACCAGCCCAGCCAACAGACATATTTATAACGGATCTATTCCAAGGTTATAAATAGTCCATGCAAGAGGACCTTGCAAAAATATATATAACTCAATGATCATATACTGAGGAATCTCAACTAAGATCGAACGACTGAATATTCATTATCGTCCAATCAAAGCTTACAAGAGCAAGTATATTTCTTCAAGTATCAATCTATATATGAAGAGAATAAATATACTCAGTCAATAAGAACAGCACATCATCAACTCAAGATTATCGTGTTCAAGCTGCTGTTCTAAACCTGTTACTTTACCATTTTACCTTTGAGTAAACCTTAGCCTTGTGAGGACTAAGAAAGTTATTCTGACCTGTGTGGGATAAATAGGACAAAGCTTCAATCTGTGTGAGAAGAAGCAAGTCAAGAGACGCCATCAACTAATTTGTGTGAACGGTTGAAAGCAACAGTATTTGTGTCAATATGTGTGAACGATACAAGGATAGGTTTGATTATAGTCACATAGTTGTGTACGTAGTGATTATAATAAACATGTTTACTCCTGTGTGGAGGACCAGTGGACGTAGAGAGGTTTACCTCGAACCACTTTAAATACTGTGTTATATACCTTCTACCTCTATTGTTTTCATAACTATGATTATTTATAAGTATACATTATATACCCTGTACGCACCAAGCTACCAAGAGAAAACCTAGTTGCTGTATTTACAGCAACTCACTTAAACAAACTTCCGCTACGCACTCTTATATGAAAATTGTACAGCTTGTTGTACTAACACTTTTCCAAGCTGTATTCTGTATACTTAGTAGCCAACAAGTGGTATCGGAGTGCTTGATTCTAAAAAGAATCGGTCGTATTTTTAACCAAATCAGATCCTAAAATCACACATTCTTTTGACAATAGTCTTATCCTTCCTATTCTTACTCATGAAGACCTCACTGATAAACAAGGCACCTATGATTTCTATTAACGAGTTTGATGATTGGAGAATTAGGATGCAAGCACATCTTGTAGCCATGCATGAAGAGATGATTTTTGTCATCCAAGATGGCCCCATCAAGATAATGATGGTAAATCTCGCCGCAAGGATTGAAGGCCAAGCTCATGCCGAGATGCTCGAGAAATAGCGCGAGCAGTGTACAACTGATGACCTAAAGCACGCTATCCTCGACAACGTAGCCAAGAATGCACTATTTGTCACTCTCGACAAAGGCACATTCTCAAAGGTAAAGAGCTGTAAGACAGTCAAGGAAATCTGGGATAAACTCAAGATGATTTGTGAGGGAACTGAGCTCTCAAAAGAAAATAAGATTTCAAAACTCACTCACAATTTGAATCTTTCTAAATGAAATCATTTGAAACTCTTGAGGATCTTGACCTCAGATTCACTGGAATTGTCGGTGAACTTGAAGCATTGGGTAAAGTGTATACCTAAAAGGAGAAAGAATTGAAAATATTTAGATCACTCCCTACCCGACGGGATATAAAAACCACAGCTATGCGTGTGTCAAGTAATCTCAATGACATTTCTACTTTTGACCTCTTCTCTGACCTAAAATCTTTCGAGTATGACATTGACAGGAGAGAAAAGACCGAAGAGTCACCGGCTAGGACTACAAAATTAGCCGATGTATCCAACAGGAGACACAGCATGCCCAGCACATCCAAATCTGCCTACAAAAATGCTGACAGTGATGATGATATCCTGTCACAATATGAAATGGCCCTGCTCATGCACAAGTTTAAGAAATTCTTCAAACAGTCTGGAAAGACTGCATACAGGCCCAAGCCTTTCCACAAGGTAAGTTCTGAATCTTCCCCATATGGTGATTCTAATCTATGTTATAATTGTAGGAAACCGGGACATTATGCGAATAAATGTCCGCATCCTAAAGTCCAAAAGTTGCCGGAAGCCGAGCAACAACAAAAGGACGAAAGGAGGCATGCTTGGAAGAACAAGCTCAAGGCCCTCATCAGTGAATCAGAAGCCTCGCCCGCTCAAACCAAGACCGTGGAATGTCTTCAGGCAGTCAATGAAAGTGACTCGTCCGATTATGAGATCGAAGATAAAGCATACATGTGCTTTATGGCTAAAGATATTGAAGACGATGAAAATAGCGATGATGAGGTAAGCTCAACATCCGATATTTTTATTAATGCATCCCATACTTTTGAAAATATGATGAATGGATTTAAAAACATTCACAAGGCCCATGAGACCTTGAGAAGAGAAAACATACAACTCGAAATTCTAACTTAGAGCTGAAAGATAAAAATGACTTGCTAAGAAATAATTACAAAAAAATGTCTATCGATTGTTAAAATAGCAAGATCACAGAGGAAAAACTCATGGAGAGCACTCATCAACTTACTCACGATCTAAATGACATAGTGAGAGCAAGACAAATGATTTCGTTCTGCTCGAAGTCAAAGTAAAAACTCTTGAGAAACGAGAAGGAGAACTAGAGACCATCTTGAAATCTTTCGAGAAATCATATAAAGGATGGAAGAAATTCTAAGCACTGGGCAACATGCTCATGATGAAAGTGGATTAGGATACAACTAATTATCTAATAAATGCAAAACTAGTACTGTGTTCGTTAGGGGTGTGGAACCCATTCCTGTACCTGAGGAGACCCCAAGTCCTGTAAAGGTACCTGCTGCACAGCGTACAGCAAAGGCTGCCATTCTGCCACCAATGTCATATCACAGAGAACGGAATCCTCAGCCATCCAGACTTGTAAGGCATAACCTACAACATGCTCCCCAAGTATATCAAAAGCGCCAACAGCCGTTCAGAAAGAAGGTTGTACCCAAATATCGAAGGCCCGCACAGCAGTACTTCCAACAGTACAGCGTGCCTAGATACTGGATACAGGAGACTTGTTTTCCATCGAGAAAGCAGGTCGCTGCACAATATCAGCAACAGCCCTGGGAATCCAACTGGAGACCCAGGAGGCAAGCTGTAAGGCCGAAGAAAATGGCTCCACCTCCAAGATAGCATTCGTACTGGATTAATAAGAATAACCCTAAATTTTACATGCATAATAATTATCAAGGTTACAGTGACTACGTGCCTGCCCCACGTAGACATCGCAAGAACGGATCTAAAGTAACCTACAACAAGCCAATTGCTGTCAGGCAAATCTGGGTACCTAAAGGCACTAACATCTATGGACCCAACATACAAAGGGGACCTAAATCTACTTAATTTCTTTGCTTACAGGACATCAAAAATAAGGACATCTGGTACTTCAATAGCGGAAGTTCTCGGCACATGACAGGAGATAGCAGCAAGCTGTTAGATTATGTAGAAGGTCGCGGTCCAAAAGTGAGCTTTGGTGATAAATCCAAAGGAAGAACAAGAGTGAAGGGAACCCTACTTGTAGGAAAATTCAAAGTCACCGATGTAGCTTATGTTGAAGGCCTACAGTATAATCTACTTAGTATTAGCCAGTTCTATGATAAACAGTTCTCGGTGAAATTCTATATAGATCATTGTAGAGTCAAGAACATTCTGACCAAAGAAGTTGTGCTCACAGGAAGCATATTAGGTAATATGTATATTACTGATTGGATGCCTACGAGCTCCATAATTCCTTGTTTTGTTGCCAAAGGCACTGCAGATCTAAGTTGTCTATGGGATAAGAGGATGTCTCACGTCAACTTCAAGATGATCAACAAGCTTTCTAGACAGGGAATGGTTAGAGATTTACCCTATATGTCATTCCAAAAAGACAGCGTCTGCGGACCCTGTCAGAAAGGCAAACAAATAAAGACCACCCTGAAAAGCAAATCATACTTGTCCACCCACAGAGTTCTAGAAATGCTACACATGGATCTCTACGGTCCTGTAGACCTGGTAAGTTTGGGAGGTAAGAAATACTATCTCGTTGTTGTTGATGATTATTCCAAGTATGCTTGGACAATCTTCCTGAGCAAGCAGAAGGAAACCACATCAAAGCTGCCTGAGCACATGAGAAAGCTTCAGAATGAGAAAGGGTTGAGTATCGTGGCCATTCGTTCCAATAAAGGTACTGACTTCACTAACTGCTTTATAGAGCAATACTATTCGGACAATGGGATACAACACGAATACTCAGCTGCCCACACACCTCAACAAAATGGTGTTGCCGAGCGAAAGAATAGGACGCTCAAGGAAGCAACAAGGACCATGATTGCCGCAAGCAAGTTGCCACAGCATTTCTGGGGTGAAGCAACAAATACAACGTGCTATACACAAAACCACCGTATCATCAACAAGCATCACAACAAAACAGCATATGAGGTATGGAACAACAAAACTCCATTAGTTTCATACTTTCACATATTCGGATGAAGGTGTTACATTCTGAACAACGGGAAACACCAACTAAGAACATTCGACGAAAAGTCGGATGAAGGGATATTTGTAGGATATTCCTCTGTCAGCAAAGCTTTCAAGATCTTTATCAAACGGAAGCTGACAGTCGAGGAATCAGTACATGTAGTGTTCGAAGAACCTCACCATGACCTGACAGGAGTAGAAGATCTTACGCAGAATATCCAACAACTCTCCATTAATGACCCTCCAACTCCAATAGAGCCTGTCATCGACTTTGAAATCAACCCCGCAGCTGTAAGAACAGAGGTAGTTGAAGTTGATGTTGTACAAGATGAAGCTAAAACTACAGAAACTTAATATACAGTACTAGACGCTGAACTAGAACCGGACAGAAGATGGTTGAGAGATCACCCACAGAAGTTAATTATAGGAAATATTGATGCTTGAGTATCTACCCGTAGGAGAATATAGAGTATACAAGGAAATGTACTGTGTGCGCAAGAAGAATATGAATCTAAGAGATCTCCATTTCATATATGAAAATCTCAAGCCGAACTTAGAAGACTTAATTTGTGCACCCTAGCTGTATTCTTAGCGCAATCCGAACCTGTTTCTACCAAAGAATCTTTAGATAATTCTCACTGGATCACATCTATGGAAGAAGAGCTTAATGGTTTCGAAAGAAACAATGTATGGTATCTAGTACCCAGACCTGAGCATCAAGCCATGGCTGAAACTAAATGGGTATTTGGAAACAAGAAAGATGAGAATGGACTTGTTATCAGGAATAAATCCCGCCTAGTCGCACAAGGCTACAGACAGGAAGAAGGCATAGACTACGATGAAACATTTGCCCCTGTATCCAGACTAGAAGCTATTAGGATTTTCTTAAACTTTTCCGCCCATAAGAGCTTTATTGTATATCAAATAGACATAATGAGCACATTCCTAAATGGAGACCTCGCCGAAGAAGTCTATGTTGAACAACCACCAGGGTTTGTCAACACAGATGGAGGATACCTAGTATACAGGCTACGTAAAGCACAATATGGACTTAAGCAAGAACCCAGAGCGTGGTAAGAAACCCTGTCCCTATACCTAACCAATAATGGATTCGAGAAAGGTGTTGTGGACAAGACTCTATTTAACATATAGGAAGGTGATGACCGGATGGTTCAAATATACATAGATGATATAATATTTGGCTCCACTAACCTTGCTTTGTGTCATAGGTTCTCTCATCTCATGCAAAGTAAATTTGAAATGAGTATGATAGGAGAACATAGTTATTTCCTATGATTGCAGGTAAAGCAGTTGCCTACAGGAATCTTCATCAACCAGGAAAAGTACAGCAAGGAGCTACTCAACAAGTTTGGAATGAATAACTCCAAATCCTCGTCAACCCCCATGAGCACTTCTGTGCAAATTAGTGCTGATAAAGATGGAAAGAAAGTTGATCAATCACTCTATAGGAAGCTAATAGGCTCACTCCTGTACCTAATAGCTAGCAGGCCCGATATCCAGTTTGCTGTAGGAGTTTGGGTATCAAGTAGCACTAAAGAATCACACTTCACAACAGCCAAATGAATCCTGAAGTATGTCAAAGGAACAGTCGATACAGGACTATGGTATCCCAAAGAAGGCGGATTCAATTTGGTTGGCTACAGTGACTCGGATCTTGGAGGTTGCAAGCTAGATCGGAAGAGTACAAGCGGTACTTGTCACTTTCTTGGACCTAGACTTATGTCCTGGTTCACTAAGAAACAATTGGCAATCTCGCTTTTCACAACTAAATCAGAATACTATGCTGCTGGTAGTTGTTGTGTGTAGATCCTTTGGATGCAACAATAGCTGTCAGACTATGGAATCATTGCCAAGGAAACACCAATTATGTGCGATAGCACGACTGCAATTGCAATAACGCAAAATCCTGTATTGCACTCGCGTACTAAACATATTAATATGAAGCATCACTTCATTCGAAATCATGTTGAGAATAAGGATGTTCGGCTCGAGAAAGTTCATATAGATATTCAGTTAGCCGACATCTTTACCAAGGCTCTCAGCACAGCCAGATTCTGTATGCTTCGACAAGAATTGGGAATGCTACAGCCCGACTACCTGTAAGTTTTTATGCTTTTACTCATCAATTGAGGGGGAATGCTTTAAGACCCAAGAATACAGTATCCACCGTTAATTAACTGTACACTCAGACACTTAGACATCACTGTAGGACTAAGAAGACATGAAATCTTCATACAGCTGACATGTGCATTAGTTAAGGGGGAATACAGTATGACCCATGAATACATTATTAATCCAAATATTGCTGTAAGAATTGAATCCCGTATGTACCTTTTAAGGTGAATGCTATATTTTCGCGGATACAGTACATACTATGGGATATTAATTAATATTATATTAATATTCTATTTGTTTTAAAACAGTTTTAAGTCCACGTGCCCTGTTTTAAAATTCAAACATCTTTGCATTTAATTCTTTACTCGACATCTGGACTGTATTATCTCAAACGCCGTGATTTTTTTATTAATTAATTATTTCAAACTGCCATTTCGTGCAATAACGAAAGTTGAATAGTCAGAAGTGGGACCGGTTATCATTTTAAAATTGGATGGATAAGATGTACTAGTTACGCTTGATTCATCCTGTTCGTTCATTTAAAAGACGGTTCCCATCCCTTAAATCTGACCGTTCACTGTTTATAATCCCTAATCTTCCTTGCCCACTATAAAAGGACTGTTACATGCTCCATTCGACTCTTTACGCTTTCTGCAAATTAAATGAGTTCTCGAGCAAACAGCCTACATAATTTTCTGCACTTTACTGCATTCTTTCTCTGTGTTCTTCACTCACCCTTTTCTTCAGAAATCAAATGGTATCTTCACAGACATCATCTCAATCCCTCAAGAAGATGGACTCAATCCTTGATGGGTAAATCTTCACTAGAATAGTTGTCACGGAAAGGGTTCAGACAGAAAATGATGACATCAGCGCCATGGAACTTGTTGTTGCTAGGATCAAGCAACAAGGCATCTATCGCCTTGGGAGTCAACACGCTGAGCTTTATGATGAAAGGATTGTCGAAGAGTTCTATCTCGACGCTTCTATCAGATTCTTCTCTCTGAAAAGAGGAGGAGACATTGCTGACATTTCTGCTACCGTTCGCGGTGTTGAGATCTGCATCAACCATGAACTTCTGGAAAACCTTTTCAGGCTGCCTACTAATGGTCTGAAATTACAAGACCTTTAGATCACAAGATCTTCTTACCACTTATTGGGGATTGTTTGATGGTGATGGTTCGGGCAGGACTGTTCATCCATTTTTCCACAAAAAGAGATTTTGTTTGCCATTTGTCTACTTTCATGATTTCTGTTGCCGAGTCATTGAGAACAGGACAGACGACATTGAAATGTGCACAAACTTGTGCTTTAGAATGATGGCCGCCATCATGTCTGGCAAGAAAGTTAACTGGTGCCAAGTAGTGTTGAAGAGATTACAGGAAGAGGCCTCCAAGCCTGCGACTCAAAAAAAGTCATTCGGCCTCATATTGAAACATTTTGACCATGTGCCATGTTCCTCAATCACGAAGTGCAAAAAAGATTGGCCCCGGAAAATACATCGGTGGAAGTAAGCCCTCTTCTTACAACAAAGATGGGCTGATCGCAAACAGAACTTTTAGGCGTTTCATGGCCATATCTGCCGATCTACGGGTCGTCACTCAGAAGTCCGGGAGGGAGGAGAAATCCAAGAAGAGAAAGAGATCATCTCACAGAAAAACCCCTCTGGCTGTTGAGAAGCCGAAAAGGAAGCCAAGGAATATTTCCAAAGCTAAGGCTGCAGAGATTACAACGATCTCTGTGGATTCCCCATCATCGGCGCAACCCGCTGTATCACACCCCAGGGCGCAACCCCTGCGGATGAAGTAATTATTGCATATGTTGCAGATCCTGAGCTATTGGTGGCTATGGCGGACGATCAATTACATGCCAAATTGGAAGGAACGGGCGAATCGGCTGCCCACTCAGAGTCGAGAGCCTCGTCTCCTGTACGGGAACTCACACCCCTACAGGATCCATCTCCCATCGGGGTACCAACCTCTGTTCGGGATCCATCTCTAAAATAGGCTATCACACCTGTCGCGGATCCCATTCCTATAGTTGACCCACATACTGTATGGAGCCCCTCACCCTCTGCTATCATTAAGGAAACACTCCTTCAAGTGCAAATTGAGCAAGCATTTGAATGGTTTGTCCAATGGAAGTCATACAGGGTCGCACCTTATCACATTCTGTACAACTGGACGGAGTGGAAATAGGAATAAGACTTTGCTCTGGAAGTCTCGGAGACTCAAGATATCCATATCCTGATTCAATGGGATAACAACTTTTGGCGAGAGCTAATCTCAAACTATTATCTGGCAAAAGAACAGGACCGATTGAATGGGAAGTCCAAATCCGAAGACATAGTTCCCAACAGCCCAGCATCTGATCCCGATTCAGATGACGATGATGCCGCCTTTTAGGCAGGTTGGAGAATGAGTCGCGAGGAGGCTCGAGAACAGGAATTTTCTAAAATACAGGACCACCAGGGTCAGGGGACATGTGACAGGCATCAGTCCCCTACCCATCAACAAAAATCTATTGGCGAACAGGAGGAATCAGTCCCTCCTGTCACTGATCAACTGACAGTTCTTAAACAGGCACCCGAGCCTGTCGTCGCTGAAGAAGAAGCCCACGCCATCCCGCATGAGGAATCAGTCCATCTGCTGGAGCAGGCGGATGCTGAGAGACAGCAGGAGGAATCAGTCCCTCTGTACCCATGTCTATAGAAACACAACCGGAACAGGTGGAATCAATCCCCCCAGTCGCCGAGTCTGAACAGGGTGAACAACCAACAGCCATGCCCGCACCTAATGCCTCTGCATCACCTCCATATGTGGAATCCGATGATGGTTTTCTACCCTAGGATAGACCAAAACGGCCGCGTAACCATGTGGTCATGCGCCAGCTCAATGGAGCTGAAAAAGAAAAACTAGCACGCCCGAACTCTCCGCATACAGTAGTAAAGATCGAGCAATTGCACGCAATCGGCCTCCAAACAGTGCTTATGCAGGATGCTGTAGACGCCTTGTATAATGTTGGCAAAGAGCTCGATTAGATGCGCGAGACTGCCATAGACGAGATGACTGGCCCGAAGCGAAAGATTATAAAGGTTGAAGAAGCATTTCAAATTCTGCCAAGTGTATTGAAACAAGCTCTCTCACAACTTCAAAAGCATCAAGAACAAATTCTCAGAGAAGAACAGGCAAAGATCCACATCTCCTAAGCAAAAACTGTCGCTGCTCTACAAATGACTGACTCTAGGCTCACATGACATGACCAAAAGATCGATGACATGTCTGTGTGCTCAACGTCACTGCTGCAATCAACCATTTGGCCACACCTGCCCAAAGTTACAGGGTAAAAAGTTCTCGTCCAGAGTTCCATGACTCCAGCTTTTGCTGGAAGAATAATGTGCAGAAGCCATCGAAAATTCATCTGCCCGCCAACCGTCAGCCCGCAGCTGATGAGATAAAGCAATGGAGGAAGAACGAACTAATGAGGTACTTCGTCAAGCTCATCAGGGAGTCCGCCATCTTCAACGAATTCAAGATATTGGCGTAGGCTACAGACGAGTTTGCAAAGATGCTAGAAAGAGGAGTTCTACCATTGTAAATTTCACTGAAATCAAGGCATCGTAAAGGTGATCGGCTTACTCACCCTGAAGACTGGATACTTGCCTTCGACCAATCGGCTGAGGGAAGAGCGATCTATCTATATGAGGCAAGGATTCATTAGAGCACTGGTTTAGAGGAAACGAAAATGATCCTAATAAGAGGCCTTGGAGGCACGCTCATTACAGGGGCTACCATGGAGGATCCTTTTTACATTGAATTTAGCAGCATAAAATCTCTGTATCTTTATTTTTTATATCATTGTAATCTTTTACTGATATCAATAAAACTCTATCTTTGTCTTGAAAGATTAAAGCTCGTAATATACATTTACTGTTTGATTACGAACTTAGTTTAATTTATATTGCGGCAAACAACAAGTATGAAACTTGTTAAGTATCAAGCTGTAAGAACTAGTCTGTGAACAGTTCATAGGTTAAGTTGTATGCAACATAGATCACACGGTACGATAGTACCTGCGCGCCAATCATAAGTTTAAGTTGTAATACACATCATTGTAGATGTTTTACGTAATACTTAGAACTTATCTGCAAGCAGTTCATATTTTTTTAAGTGCTAAAGACCATATCATTTAACAAAAGATCAAGAAGTCAGCCTCTTCGGATCAAGATATTATCGATAAAGAGGGAAATTGTTTCGGCATAAAGAGGTTTTGGCATATTCAATAAAGATGTTTTGCTATTATCAAAAAAGGGGGAAGTTGTTGGGATAAACAATCATGTACCTTGTTTTAATAAGTGCCAACATACAGCAAAATTCTGCACTGCCATCATACATCAAGTTATCTAGTCAAACATACAGCAATCTATCTCAAGAATATTTGCCATCATACAGCGAAGGACTCGATATATCGCTAAGTATGGAAGTTGTCTTGAATCTCCATACAGCGCCTGCCATACAGCATGGGAGATAGCCTACAGCATTGAAGTCTACAGCTAACAGCAATAAGACATACTATGCTGGATATAGCATATAGGCTAAGTGTTAAGATAATAAACACTTATCCAACAGAACTGAAGACCGTTGAGAAGGGATCTACTTCATACGCTAAAGTGAGAATGCCGTTTGAAAGAAGTATTTAAATACTGACTGGATAAAGTATTTAAATACCAACCGAAATAGATCTTCAGACAAGGAGCAAAATCCAGATCTAGTTCTTGAAAGTCATTCAACCAATCAAAAAGGATCTCAGCTCACCAACCCAGCCAAGGACATATTTATAACGGATCTATTCCAAGGTTATAAAGAGTCCATGCAAGAGGACCTTGCAAAAATATATATAACTGACTGATCATATACTGAAGAATCTCAACTAATATCGAACGACTGAATATTTATTATCATCAAATCAAACCTTACAAGAGCCAATATATTTCTTCAAGTATCTATCTATATATGAAGAGAAGAAATATACTCAGTCAATAAGAACAACACATCATCAGCTCAAGATCATCCTGTTCAAGCTGTTGTTCTAAACCTGTTACTTTACCATTTTACATTAGAGTAAAACTTAGCCCTGTGTGGACTAAGAAAATTATTTTGACATGTGTGGGAAAAATAGGACGAAGCTTCAATCTGTGTGAGAAGAAGCAAGTCAAGAGACGCCATCAACCAATCTGTGTGAACGGTTGAAAGCGACAGTCTTTGTATCAATCTGTGTGAATGATACAAGGATAGGTTTGATTACAGTCATGTAGTTGTATACGTAGTGATTATAATAAATATTTTTACTCCTGTGTGGAGGACCAGTGGACGTAGAGGGATTTACCTCGAATCACTTTAAATATTGTGTTATTTACCTTATGCCTCTATTGTTTTCATAACTGTGATTATTTATAAGTATACATTGCCTACCCTGTACGCACCAAGCTACCAGGAGAAAACCTAGTTGCTGTATTTACAGCAACTCACTTAAACAAACTTCCGCTACGCACTCTTATTTGAAAATCATACGCCTTGTTGTACTAACACTTTAAAGTTATATTCTGTATACTTATTGACCAACAGTTTCAAATCCCTTTGCCACTCGATATCATATTTGAACTAAGTCATGGAAACTCTCACACTTATTATGTTCAAATGCTTTCTCGATCTTAAGTAGACTCATTGAATCAAATGACTCTTCACTTGAGAATGGTCATCCATTTCCTTCAGTCCTACTTATCCAGGGCCCCAACAGATATCTCTCTCATAAAAGAGAAGGAAAAGTCCCCATCTTGATTATTCAATGCCCTCTACATGATTCCCATTAATCCTGATCGCTAACCTTTATGATCACCATGTTTCAGATGATGTTGGATTACGTCATTGCATAATATTTATCATGTTGGACTCTATGATAATCACAGGTTCAAGGATTTATTGACATACTGTTTAATTCCATGCAATGATGTCAATGCAGGTCTGTCCAGTATCGCATTCTCCAACCAATACCCATAAGTTTGATTTGTACCATCTGCATAATCATCCAATGATTATCAGTCAAACTTATACTAGTATATTAATTACTTGAATCTCCACTCTACATGATTGGACCAGAGACATATGAATAATCTTATTATCATAAATAACTATTATTCGATTATTATAATATTAAAACATGCACACATTATAATAATCAATGAGAAATAGATATCATTAAATAACTTATTTAAATGTGATAATTACAAAACTAGGAACATCGAATGTCCTAGGGCACTATTCCCATCAATCTCCCACTTGCACAAGTACCATTCATTCATGACTCTTAGGCATATCGATCTAGCATGCTCTTCATTCCTTATTTGTGATAGGGGCTTGGTAAGTCAATCAACAACATTCTCTTCCATTGCTACTCTGCATATTGTAATATCTCCTCGCCTGACGATCTCTTTGACTAGGTTACGTTTCCTGAGTATATATTTGGAATTATGATGGGACCTGGGCCCTTTAGCTTGTGCAACAGAACTATTATTGTCACAATAAAGGATTATGGGACACTGGATGGTCGGCACCACTCCTTGTTTAGTAACGGACTTTTTGATCTATACGGCTTCCTAAATTGCATCCGATGTTGCTAGGTACTCAGCTTCTATTACAAAATCAGCAATCGTGCTTTGCTTGGAACTCTTCCAACTCACATCACCTCCATTTAATACAAAACATGACCAGTTTGCGATTTAAAATCATCTCTATCGGTTTCGGAACTTACATCGGCATAACCATTTATAGCCAACTCATCTCCCACAACCTCCGTAAATTATAAACGCAACCTTAGTTCTTCTTAAGTTATTTAGGATGGTTTTCACTACTGTCCAGTGACTTTCACCTGGATTCGATTGGTATCAACTTATCATGCTTAGGGCAAACTATACATTTGGTCGAGTATAAATCATGGCATACATGATCGATCCAATAGCCAAAGCATATGGAATCTTGCTCATGCGGGCTCACTCATCAGGAGTCGAAGGACTCTGAGTCGTACTCAGATGAATGTCATATGACATTGGCAATAGTCCTCTCTTGGAGTCCTGCATACTGATCCTCTTCAATATCTTATTAATCTAGGTACTCTGACTCAAACCAATCATTCTCTTGTATCTATCTCTATAGATCTTTATCCCAAGAATGTAAGCAGCTTCTCCTAAGTCTTTCATGGAGAAACAACCTCCTAACCAAGTCTTGACTGTCTGTAAGGTGGGTATGTCATTTTCAATGAGTAATATATCATTTATATATAGGACTATGAAGACCACTACACTCCTACTAACCTTCTTGTACATGTATAGATCATCTTCATTTTGTATAAACCCAAACATTTCGACAATTCATAAAAACGAAAATCCCAGCTTCGAAGCCTTCTTCAATCTATAAATAGATTTTTGAAGCTTGCAAACCTTTTTAGAATTTAATTTATGAACAAAATCCTCAGGTTTTGTCATGTACACATACTCGTTTAAGTTTCCATTAAGAAATGATGTTTTAACATCCATTTGCCATATCTCATAATCATAGTATGTGGCAATAGAAAATCAAATTCTAATTGATTTTAGCATGACTATTGGTGAAAAGATCTGATCATAGTCAATACCATGTATCTATCTATAACATGTTGCCACTAGACTAGCTTTATATGCTTGCAGATTATCTTCCATGTCTTTCTTCTTTTTGAAGCCCCATTTGCATCCAATGGTTTTTATGCATTCAGGTGGATCTATCAAGTTCCAAACTAGATTGTCGTACATGTAATGCATCTCTGACTTCATGGCCTCTAGCCATTTCTCGGACTCTAGTCCTGAATCAGCTTCTGGATAGGTACTAGGCACATCATCTATGAGCGATGTGTCATTATCCTCTGTCACGAGATACCCATATCTCTAAGGTTCATGTCTCACCCTATCAGATATGCGGGGAACATGGGCACTATGAACTGGCTCCTTAACTAATTGTTGAGCCTGTTCAGTTTCCATCGACGCAGTAATATCTTCTTGTGGTTCTCGAGTTTCTTAGAGAATTACTTTTCTCCCATTGTCCTTTTTGGAAAAAAATCCCCTTTCTAAGAAGACAGCATTTCGAGCAACAAATACTTTGTTCTCTGTGGGCTTATAAAAGTAGTATCCTTTAGTCACCTTAAGATATTTCACAAATAAACATCTTTAAGCTTTGGCCTACAATTTGTTAAACACTTGGAGTCTTACGAATGTTTCGCAACCATAGTTCTTCAGAAAAGACAAGTTTGGTCTCTTAGCAGTCCAGTTCACAAATAGTGTCTTTTCAACTAGTATAGATGGAACACGGTTAAGGGTGAATACTGTTGTTTCTAAGACATGGACCCAAAATGTTAATGGAAGCTCCATTCGAATCATCATGGATCGAGCCACATCTAATAAAGTTCAATTACTCCTCTTAGACACGCTATTATGTTGAGGTGTTCCAGGAGGAGTAAATTGTGAAACAATTCCACAATTCCTAAGATGATCATCGAATTCTTGGCTCAAGTATTCGCCGCATCGATCCGATCTAAGGGCTTTAGTTGTCTTGCAAAGTTGATTCTGTACTTCATTTGGAATGCTTTGAACATTTCCAAATATTCATGTTTATGCTTCATAAGATAAACATATCCATATCGACTGAAATCATCGGTAAAAGTGATGAACTATTGATATCCACCTCTGGCATGAGTGCTAAGAGGTCCACATACATCAGTATATACTAAGCCTAATAGATCACTTGCCCTTTCTCCATTATCGGTAAAAGGATTCTTCGACATCTTGCCAAATAAATAAGATTCGCATATCCCAAATAATTCATAGTCAAATGGGTCTAAAAGTCCATCATGATGGAGTTTAGAAATGCATTTCTAATTAATATGGCCAAGGCGACAGTGCCATAACTAAGTAGTATTTGAATCATTAAACTTTGGTTTCTTTGTTGCAATGTTATAGACTTCCAAAGTATTAGACTCATCTAGATCAATATTGTAAAGCCCAGTATATAACTTTCCAGTACCATAAAGTAAGTCATCAAATAAAATACGAATAATCTTATTCTTAAGAAAAATGTAGCCTTCACAATCTAATGTAGAAACTGAAATAATATTCCTATTCATAGAAGGAACATAATAGCAATTATTCAAAACTAACAAAAGCCCATTGGGTTAAACTAGATCATAAGTTCTAATGGCTAGTGCAGCAACTCTGGCTACATGGACGACTCTTAGGTCTACTTCCCCTTTCTTCAGCTCTCTACTAATTCTCAACCCCTGCATATTTGTACAAATGTGAGATCCACATACAGTATCCAATATCCAGGAGTTAGAAGTAGATAAGTTAACTTCTAAACCGAATATACTGTGGTAGTCTCACTACCCTTGGTACGCTTTAGCTCTTCCAAGTAAACCTTACAATTTCTCCTCCAGTGTCCTGGTTTATTGTAATGATGGAAATTTCCATATTTGGGAGCTTTTGCCTTGAAAATCGGCTGAGTTGGGTCTTTAATGTTGGCAACTTTTGATTTACCTTTATCTTTACATTTGTTCTCCAAAAACCTCCATTTGCTGACCATCAGCACATTGCTTGGTTTCTTCTTAATATTTTGCTCAACCATTTTAAGCATCTATGCACCTCACCAATGGACTTCTCAATCTCATTGATATTATAGTTCATAATAAACTGACTGAAACTATCGGTTAATGAGTTTAGGATCACATCCACGGAGTTCTCATTACAAAGTGGAAAACCAAGCCTAAGATGATCAATGTATCCTTTCATCTTGAGTACATGAGCGCTGACAGATGTCCCATAAACTATCTTGCAAGCATATAAGGCTTCAAAGATCTCATACCTCTCTTGCGTAGCGTTCTTTGAGAAAGTGTCCTTGAGGTGAGCATGAAGCTCATAAGTTTCCATTTCTTCCAAATTCTTCTGAAGTTCTAGACAAATGGTAGCCAACATAAGACAAATAAAATCAATGGAATCTTCACAATGTTTCTTATATTTGTCTTTAGTTTATTTATTAGCATTGTAAGTAGGCTCATTAGGAATTTCTTCCTCAAGAATGTACAACTTTATTTCTTGCTTGAGAATTATTCTCAAGCTCCGGATCCAATCAGATAGTTGCTTCTATTTTCTCTGAGCTTGTCATTCTCAAGGACGGATCGCAGTGAAATGGTGGATATGTTGTTTGATGCCATTCTATTATCTAAAAAGTTTCAATATGCAAAGTTTTTAGTCACAATTCTATTTCTCGAACAATATCCCGCTAAAACAAAGTATCATCGTATTACAAACATTTGTAATAGTGGTCTAAGATCCCATTTTGCGCAATCCTAGACCCAACTTTGGTATAACGCCTAGAATTGAGTTATTTTAGATGTATAACTCTTTATCAAAACCAAACCAAACATACCCAGTATATCCCGCTCAGAGCAGGGTCTGGGGAGGGTAAGATGTACGCAGACCATGCCCCTACTTATTACGGTAGGGAGGCTATTTCCGTGAAGACCCACAGCTTAGTGCACAGCAGAATCTATGTATAACTCTTTTTCAACTACATTATATGTAACTCTTAGATTATACTCACGATGTAAAGCCCGTGTCCCGGTATGGATTATGTTTATGTTGATTAATGTTTTCTTTAATTAAATGTTGTTACACAAGATTGAAGAGAAAGGTCAAAAGTGATTTAAGTCGTGTTAGTTGGCTTAAATTGTTAAATTTTATCTAGTGTAGGTGGTAAGGAGAGTATTTTAAAAACTTAGGGACTTAATGGATATTTTTGGCAAAGTGTTGTGCATGGGTTGGTCCATGAAGGGAACCGACCCCCTCTCTTTTTTTAAACTATCATTCTCTCCTTGCAGCGCACACCAATGAGAAACCACCTCAAACCCTAGTTGCGTGTTTTGTGTGTGGTGTGTTTGTGGCCGAGAGAGAGAGGGAGATTAAGAGAGAGAAGATCGAGAAAGAAGAGCTGGAAAAGAAAGATCGAACCAGGGATTTGGAAGGGTTGAGATTGACTCTAGAGGTAATCACATGAAATCCTAATCTTTTCTTCCTTGGGCGTTCGATTTTGCATCAATAACATCAACCCTATAAACCCTAATCTATCAAGTTTTTCATAAAATCGTAGTTAATACTACGAAAATCAGATTAGAGCAAGGCCAGTGCCCAAAGTTACAAAATTGTGTTTACTTTCTTTCCATAGAAGGTCGCTAAGCCTGAATAGGAAAATATCCATGGTGAAAAATGCAATATTTGTTGACTGGTCCAAAATGGACTGATGTGATGAGTGTTGTTCTGTCTAGAACTTCATTAATTCGTAATTAATTCTATAGAAGTTGGATTAAGGCAAAATCAGTGCCAATAGTTTGGCATTTGCATGGGGTACGTTTCTTTAAAAGAGATCTAAGCCTGGTAATGGCCTTAGCTAGGCTGAAAAGTGCAAGTTTCATAGGCTATCCCGAGATTAACAGCTTTGAGGTGCTGTTTATTTATTTGTATAAAATCATTGGAGAATGAGTTTGGGGCAAGACTAATTGAAAAAGTTCACATTATGAGTGAATTAAGTCTCAGAAAAATTCAGGACCTGATTTTATTCCGAAGTTAGGTGGAATTGGTCATTTCCAAGGTCTATCCAGAATTTAATATCCTTGATATGTCATTTTGTAAAATTCACCATAAATCGTAGGACAATAATTAGAACTTGTATAATATGTCCCTGGAAAGGTCTAGTGTTGAGTTACCTGGAAATAGAATAATATTGGTAATTTAGTGGATTTATGAAGGGTAAAACAGGTTCCGAACAGACATACAGATTTGGGGTAAAATCTGGAATTATATAGTTGGACTTTTGTTATAAGTTTTTTAGCTAGGAATGCTTACTTGTGCAATGTAATCCCATTTTAGGGAAGAAAGAGAGGTGTTGACCTTTCTTGTATCTTGATATAGTTTCATGGTGATACGCTTCTAATCGAGGTGAGTTCTCTCACTGCATAGGTTAGGGGTTATATGTGCATTACTGTAACTCGTGTGTGTGCTAGTTCATTCTGTTGTATGTGGTACTAGTGTATAGTGCCTAGTATCGACCTTTGGTGTAGTATAAAACTTGGGGAGACCGAGAGCTTGGGGAGATTGAGAAATACATATACGGGTGTCGTATAAACTCGGGGAGACCGAGGAACACGTACACGGTGTTGTATAAATTCGGGGAGACCGATGGTTATATAAAAGTTGTTCTTGCATGAGTTTGCCTGTTTAGGATATGTTCTCAACTGGCATGTGTGGATTATTTGTACCTTTTAGTGGTTAGGGGTAGTGTTCATATGATTGCTATCATATGTGGTGTTTGAATTCACTAAGCTTCGTGCTTACCCTTTTCCTATAAATTACTGCTTCAGGTGCGAGTGGCAGTAAGGCGTGACGGTACACACGGGCGCGTTGAGAGGATATTTGTTATTATTTATTTTGAGTCTCAAGTTTAGAATTATTACATTTTTCACTGTGTTATTTGGGGTTGATTGTTAAACTTAACGGTTGTGATGAAACATTTATTTGGCTCTCAACACTTATGGTTTTATCTAATCAAATGGCATTTATAAAAAAGTTCAAATTTATTGTAATTTTTAGGGCGTTACAAGTTGGTATCGGAGCACAGCTTGAGCGAATCGAACACATTCCGGTGTGTTTGAACTCAAGTTTTTGGCTCGGAATTTTCTTTTCTTTTTTTTTTTAAATTTTGAGAAAATCTAAGAAAGGAAAAGCACGTTTGAGAAACGGTGACCGAAGGCGCAGTGTGTACAGTCAGGCGATGCCAAGGGAAATGGTAGAGTACTTAGTATAATTTATTGCTTTCTAGAACATAGGAGTATGTATGCTAGATGCTTGGTGCTTATTACACTGTACTACATGTTTGTTACTTGCTAGAAGGAAATTATGCTAGTCTTGATAGGTTGTTAAGTGAATGCCTTACAGGTTGTATGCAGTAGGAACCAAATAGCATTAGAATGTTGGATTTAGTTCTATTGTGCAGCTCTTGTTTGAGTCCAACCGTTGTAGGATAGAATCTTTTATTCGAATGTCTATCTAATTTCATATTATATGTAACTGTGCATTTACGAGGCGACTCGTCATGACTAGTGGGGATTTCGTTATAGAAAGGGTAGTGGGATTTGGTGAAATTCCTAGTGAGATAGGAAGAGTGTTTACATATGATGGTACGGGCATATGGGTATAACCGTCGGAAGGGAACTACTTGGGCACTCCGGGATGGGACTCGAAACGAGTAAGGATAGGTGTGGAAGGTAGTAGTAGAGCTCCTACTATCTGAAGCACAGGATCCGTGCTCGAGTCGGGGAAAGTCACGGATAATCTAAGGAGTTGAGTGTGAGGGTAGTTAACATGATTTATGTGTGCTAATAAATCGTTATAATTAATACCCAGAATGGACATCACGAGATGGAACAACAATACTGAGTCAGATGCTGGTACTGGATTTACTGCTGAACATATTCGTGAGATGATTGCGGCTGAGGTGACACACACTATTGGGGAGGCGATCTCCGAGATTATTACCGCTATTCATAATGAAGTTGTTGTATTGATGGAGGAGCGCATCGCGGCGATTCCACCCCCTGCTGGTGGGCAGCCGCGAGCGCGAGAGTTTCAGTATCGGGATATCTCTGCTTGTTCTCCTCCAGAGTTCAAGGGAGACTCGAACCCGATCGTCAGCATGCGCTGGATCTCGGACATGGAATGTGCATTCCTTACCAGTGGTTGTCCGGAAAACGTGAAGATTCATTTCACGGTGAACTTATTACGAGACTGAGCGAAAGACTGGTGTGCTACTGCATTGATGCTTACTGAGCGCACTACCTTGACCTGGGAGGAGTTCGTCGTATGTTTTCGTGCGGAGTATGTGCCTCCAGTGGAAATGGAGAGGATTGCTAAAGAATTCTTGGATCTCACACAGACTACGGAGACCGTGAAAGAGATGAATTGAAAGTTGACGGAGATGGCGCTGTTTTTCTGTCAGTATGCAGCTTCTGAGGACATGAAGATGACGCGGTAAAAGGATATGTTACGTATAGAGATCAGGGAGTTCGTGAGTAATGCGTAGTATGCTTCACTTGATGCGATGATGGAGGCTATCCGGAGACAGGAACTTGATCTAGAGACGCAGGCCAAGAAGAGGAAGGCAGTACATATCGTGGCACCGATATCGGCTATTCCAACGAAGACGAAGTTCTCGGACTCGCGGTCGAGTCAAAAGAGCGGTGGGTTTAAGCCCAGATATGGTAACAGAAAGAGAGACGGCAGGTGTTTCAAGTGTGGACAGGTAGAACACTTTGGCTGTGATTGTAGGGTACCACTGATGGTCTATTTTAACTGCAAACAGACGGGCCACATAAAGGCCAATTGCCCGAATCCGAGGGTTGCTAACGGGGGTGGGGCACAAAGAGCCCCTGTGGCTGCCCCTTGCGTATTACTGATGGCAGCATGGGTCAGGCTAGACCCGAGGCAGCCCGAGGTAGAGTGCACTAGCTGAAAGTGGAGGAGGTGCAGCCTATGCCTGGAGTGGTGACAGGTACATTCTTAGTTAACTCGGTGCCTGCTGTAGTGATGTTTGATAGTGGGGCTACTCATTCGTTCGTATCTCACACTTTTAGCGAATGTTTGGGCCGAGTTGCAGGTCGGTTAGGTTATCCACTTGTGGTTGAGGTTGCTGATGTCAGGACCTTGATGGTTACTGACGTGTATCGGGGATGCACTTTGGAAATCTCTTTGGTGAGGTTTCCTATAGATTTGATACCAATTGCTATGCGTGAGTTGTGCGTGATTGTGGGCATGGATTGGTTGGATGCTTTTGATGCTGAGATTGTTTGTCATCGCAAACAAGTACGAGTTCGAACCCCAAGTGGGGGAGAATTGCTGGTTTAGGGAGACTCGCCCAGGCGGGCCTCAGCGATATGTTCAGCCGTGAGAGCGCAGAGGAACTTATAGCATAGTGGCCAGGGTATTTAGCGTATGCGATAGATATGCGCGGTGATGAATAGAAGAAGATTGCAGAGGATGTGCCGGTTGTACGGGAGTTTTCTGATGTATTTCCCAATGATCTACTGGGGATACCTCCCGAGCGATGGGTGGAGTTCCGTATTGACTTGATTCCAGGTGATGCTCCGGTGGCCAAGGAACCTTGTCGCCTGGATCCGCCGGAAATGAAAGAGTTATACACTCAGTTGCAAGAACTTCTCGAGAAGGAGTTCATCAATCCGAGTTGTTCACTGTGGGAAGCCCTAATTCTGTTTGTGAAAAATAAGTACGGGTCCCAACAGATGTGTATAGACTACCACGAGTTGAATGAGTTTATGGTGAAGAATCGCTATCCTCTGCCAAGAATCGATGACTTGTTCGACCAGCTTCAGGGAGCCTTGTGGTTCTCTAAGATTGATTTGAGATTGGGGTATCATCAGATATGGGTGGGGAATGAGGATAGACGGCCTTTCGTACACGTTACGGCCATTATGAGTTTGTGGTGATGCCTTTCAGGATCACCAATGCACTAGCAGAATTCATGGACCTTATGAACAAGGTGTGCAGGCCGATGCTAGATCGGTCGGTGATTGTGTTCATTGATGATATTCTTGTGTATTAGAAGTCGAAGGAACAGCACGAGATGCATTTGCGAGAAGTTTTGGAAGTTTTGAGGCGTGAGGAACTTTATGCTAAGTTCTCCAAGTGTGAGTTCTGGTTACGGGAGGTCCAATTCCTAGGACATGTCGTGAACCATAATGGTATTATGGTAGATCCGACCAAGATTACTGCAGTGATGCGGTGGGAAGTGCCGAAGACTCCCACTGAAGTACGGAGTTTTCTTGGGTTAGCAGGGTACTACCGGAGATCTATTCAGGACTTATCCAAGATTGCTTTACCTATGACCCGATTGCTGAGTTGGGTCTTTAATGTTGGCAACTTTTGATTTACCTTTATATTTACATTTGTTCTCCAAAAACCTCCATTTGCTGACCATCAGCACATTGCTTGGTTTCTTCTTAATATTTTGCTCAACCATTTTAAGCATCTATGCACCTCACCAATGGACTTCTCAATCTCATTGATATTATAGTTCATAATAAACTGACTGAAACTATCGGTTAATGAGTTTAGGATCACATCCATGGAGTTCTCATTACAAAGTGGAAAACCAAGCCTAAGATGATCAATGTATCCTTTCATCTTGAGTACATGAGCGCTGACAGATGTCCCATAAACTATCTTGCAAGCATATAAGGCTTCAAAGATCTCATACCTCTCTTGCGTAGCGTTCTTTGAGAAAGTGTACTTGAGGTGAGCATGAAGCTCATAAGTTTCCATTTCTTCCAAATTCTTCTGAAGTTCTAGACAAATGGTATCCAACATAAGACAAATAAAATCAATGGAATCATCACAATGTTTCTTATATTTGTCTTTAGTTTATTTATTAGCATTGTAAGTAGGCTCATTGGGAATTTTTCATCAAGAATGTACAACTTTCTTTCTTTCTTGAGAATTATTCTCAAGCTCCGGATCCAATCAGATAGTTGCTTCTATTTTCTCTGAGCTTGTCATTCTCAAGGACGGATCGCAGTGAAATGGTGGATATGTTGTTTGATGCCATTCTATTATCTAAAAAGTTTCAATATGCAAAGTTTTTAGTCACAATTCTATTTCTCGAACAATATCCCGCTAAAACAAAGTATCATCGTATTACAAACATTTGTAATAGTGGTCTAAGATCCCATTTTGCGCAATCCTAGACCCAACTTTGGTATAACGCCTAGAATTGAGTTATTTTAGATGTATAACTCTTTATCAAAACCAAACCAAACATACCCAGTATATCCCGCTCAGAGCAGGGTCTGGGGAGGGTAAGATGTACGCAGACCATGCCCCTACTTATTACGGTAGGGAGGCTGTTTCCGTGAAGACCCCCAGCTTAGTGCACAGCAGAATCTATGTATAACTCTTTATCAACTACATTATATGTAACTCTTAGATTATACTCACAGTGTAAAGCCCGTGTCCCGGTATGGATTATGTTTATGTTGATTAATGTTTTCTTTAATTAAATGTTGTTACACAGGATTGACGAGAAAGGTCAAAAGTGCTTTAAGTCATGTTAGTTGGCTTAAATTGTTAAATTTTATCTAGTGTAGGTGGTAAGGAGAGTATTTTAAAAACTTAGGGACTAAATGGATATTTTTGGCAAAGTGTTGTGCATGGGTCGGTCCATGAAGGGAACCAACCCCCTCTCTTTCTTGGTGTTTTGGCCGATTTGCTTCGTTTTGATTCAGATTATTGATAGAACTTGATTGTAAACTCGTAATCATTCATTATCCTTGAAGTTTTGTGGAAGGAATTCGAGTATTTCTTTGAATAATCGATTGAATTAGACTATGCCTTCAAAGTGTTCGATGAAATATCTCAATGAGTAGAACTTGGAAAATTCTACACGTTTTCGTATGAATGATGGTTGAATTGATATTGTTGTGATGATTCTTGGTATTTACGAGAATTTTGTTAAGGGAAGATAATGAATTGGTGATCAAATGATTCGATTATGTTGTTATGATTATGGAATCATAGTATTCTCGATGTTCTTGGTAGTTTGTTGCGATTCATGATGTTATGATAAGTATATGTGTTGAAGTCATTGTTAGGACCATTGAACACCGAATTTCGGCTTGTGTTCGTATTGTTAAGAGTTGATACGGTTTGGTTTCGTATGATCGAGATGTCGTTGAACCATCGAGTTTGATTAGTTGGTCATTTCGGTTGTTGATTGTTATTGAACGTATCGTTAATTAATTATTGCATTAGGCTGCGTTTAGTGATCGTTGGAGTTAACCGTTGTGCCGCAGACGAGCCGGGGCTGCGGAGCTTGTAGATGAAGACGACGGGACTAGTAAAAACTTCATCGTATTGGTATCGAAGCAAGTTATGCTTGCTCAGTTCATAATGTTAATAAATGATTTCATTTTCATTTCATTTATGATTCATATAGCAATGGTATTATGGAATATAAATTGTCGGAATGGTAGTATGTATGGTATTTTTTGGACTAAGATAAATCATAATGTATATGATTTTAAGACGTCTAGAGGAAACGGAGATGTGAATTAAATTTGGTTTATTGCATGAGAAGTTGGATATCAAGGTTAGTTATCGTGTCGATATTGAACTCGGTATGGTGGTTTGGTATTAGTTATGGACTGTACTTCATTTTGGATTTTTCGAATAAACCGTGTATTCGTTCAGGGCAGTTGGTCGTGGAAAGGTTAGCGTCTCTAGTTTGACGTAAATTAATATTGCTAGATTATTATAATCATCCTGTTGCATTATTGCATGTGTGTGTTGATATTTCATGCGGTGAGTGTGCATCATTGTTTGTTACATTTTGCGATGTGCTCTTTCTTTGAGATGTAATCTGTTGGGCCGATGTGTTAGGGGATAAGACCTATATGGCACCTATGTTCCGGGGTATTCCTGTGTGGATACTTTCGTGACCCTTGGTTGCGACCTTGGGGTATTTTGTGATTGCATGAACTGTGTTAGGGGATTAGACCTAAAAGGCACCTATGTTCCAGGGTATTCCTGTAAGATGCTTCCGTGACCCTTGGTTGCTGCCTTGGGGTTTATGTGTTAATATTATAAGCATTGTTGAGCATGATGTGGACTGTTGTCTGACGGAAATACGACATTGTGGTCGTGTCGGTCTTTCATGATCGAGTTATTGTTGCTCTTTTGGGAAGTCTTCTGATCCCTGATGGATATGCGTTTCTTCGAGATTTGTTGTCATGTTGTATCGTGGCATATCTGGAGTCAGATACGTTCTGATCGTTCATGTGTAGTATTTTCGACCTCATATTGAACCGTGCACACGAGACGTACTTCGTGACGCTGATTAGGTACGAGACCAGACGAGTATCTGATCAATACCGTGGTTGGCTTGTACACGGACACATGTCCGGATCAAGTGTATCATGACGTCCATCTTGAGTCATATTGATTGGTTGTTCATAGTCCATGTACAATTGTATCTGTTCGGAATTCGGGTTGTCCTTGTAATTCCATATATATAATCCGTATATGGTCGACGATTTTATTTTCTCGTGTACCTGTCACCGTTGAACCTTTACTAATCTCGTTCGGAGTTACCATATCGATGGTCAACTCATTTGATATTAATTCTTTATTAATCTCGTTTGGGGTTCACCCTGTCATTGGTAATCTCGTTCGTTATTGATCCTTATTGATTCCGTTTGGGAGTTGTCTCACCGTTGGTATTCGTGATTATTAGTCCTTGATTGATGTTATTGGAGTTTACCGTGTCGTCGGTATTCTCGGTTGTCGATTCCTTATTGCTTTTGTTGGAGTTTACCGTATCGCTGGTATTCCCGGTTGTTGGTCGTTATTGATCTTGCTAGAGTTTACTGTGTCGTCAATATTCTCAGTTGTTGACCCTTTATTGATCTTATTGGAGTTTATCGTACCGTTGGTATTTCTGGTTGTCGACTCTTTTGATCTTGTTATTGATTCTTCATTAATCCTTACCGTGTCGTCGGTATTCTCGGTTATTGATTCTTCGTTGATCCTTACCATGTCGTCGGTATTCTCGTTTGTCGACCTTTTATTGATCTTGTTGGGATTTGTCGTATTGTCAGTATTCTCGGTTATTGATTATGTCATTGATCTTGTTGGAGTTACCATATCATGGTCTTCTCGTTCGTGGTTGATCCTTTGTCGATCTTGTTTGGAAATATCATGTCCTTGATATTTCCATTGTGATGCATTGATTGTTTATCATTATTGATTGTGTGAGCATTCATGATTTGTATTGATACCCGGGACTTGCCATTGTTTCGAGACAGTTGATTTGCAGATGTATCGTAAGATATCAGTATCTATCAGTATTGGGATCCGATTGTGCGACCCAGCCGGCAGAATCGAACTTGGCCAGATTATTCTATACTCGAGATATGTTTATGTTTGGAAATCTTGGTAGTGTTTCAGATATTGTACAGGTGATTACATTTGAATTCGTTCATTACTTAAGGACGCTGGACGTGGATTATGGTAAGAACTAATTTGATATGGATTGTGATGGATCAGTAAGGCTACACTGGAAATATTCTTACTCTGTAGATTACATTGATATGTAATTGTCTTTGTGATGTGATCGTTATCATTGTTGAGTATTATGGCTGACCCCGTCGTGGGCTTTATCTTTTAGGTAGTCGGAGTTCGAGCTAGTAGCGGTCGTGAAGGGATGAGCTTTCCGGTGATACTGGCTATGGCATGATTTTTGGGATTGTGTATTCTTTTCTGGTTTTTCTAATTCCGCTGCAAATATATTTAATTATGTTTTTATCCGTTGTGTATGTATGTTTCTAAATGGCTTGTCGGTATTCTTCTGGACTGTGTTTCTATCCGCTGCGTGCGTGAATTTCAAAAGGACCTTTTGGCATTTTTAAATGTTTGCGAAAATGATTTTAGCCTTGTGGGTTCCAATATGGGGCCCACGGCGCTGTAATATTCCCGGTCAGTTTTGGGGGTGTTACAGAAGATGGTATCGGAGCTTGGGTTTCGTAAAACCCGGGCGTGTGTGTTATGTGGTTCTACCGGTGCGGTAGTAGCGTGACTTTTAAAAATGATTTTCTAACTTTTGAGTCAAACCGATTTTGGAGGTTTCAAAATTTTTGAAATATTTTCAAATTGCTGTATTTGCGATGCCGGTGTGTTGTTAGTGTGTGGAGACTTTGTATGGGAGTTTTATGCTGGTATCACGGAAGTTCATCGACTTCACGGACCTGTAAGTATGTTCTTTCAGTTTTGATGATGATTATTTGAGTATGGTGTCGTGATTTTGAGATATTTCGGGATTGAGATACTAATTATGACAGGTGTTGAGTTTCGAGGACGAAACTTATTTAAGTGGGTGTATATGTAATATCCTAGAATTTCACTATGGATTTTTCGCATTATTTTATCTGGGATGTACTGTACAAAGTGGGACCGACACGATATGAGTGGATAATTTTGGAAACCATGACAGCCGTGCCAGTATGTCTATCGAGGTTATTTTGATTCTAGGATATTACATGCTTGGTGTGTTTTCGATGTCGGATATACTGTATGAGTATTTGTATGATTTTCATACCTGGTCGACAGTTGTAATTGAGGATATCGTGCATCAGACGTACCGTATGAGAATATTTTTGATTTCGTATATGTGTTCAGTATGTCGTATGATCATATTTGTTATGTCGAGACGTTGGACAAGAAATGCTGGAAATGGCTAAGTATGGATCTGTTAACGTACGTTAAGACCTTGAGATAACGTACGCTAAGTGGTACGTGTTACGTACGTTATGCCTAAGGTATTACGTACGTAACAAGAGGAATCAGACAGTTGGGCCCGGTGTCGGCATCTTTCGGCGCGGATGTGGACAGTTGAGTCAACGGATGGGGTTACGTACGTTATACAGGGTGTATTACGTACGTAATATGAGTAAAATACTGTAGCAAGTCAACGTACGTATTACGTACGCAACGGAATAAGTGTTACGTACGTTACGGGGCGGCTGGCCGAGTCGTGGCCGAGAGGACCTGTAGTGGTCGAGCATGGTCGACAGTGACTCGCAAGGATGGCCGATCACGGTCGGGAGTGACACGCTCGGGGCTAGGACTGGCCGATTACGTATGTAGGCTGTGGTCGGTTACGGCCGTAAGGGACGGTTTCATACGTAAGGACCCGTCGGTTACGTACGTAAGGCTGTCGGCCAAACTGTACAGTATGGTAGGCCGCAGGCGGTTACGTACGTAAGCCACGGCCGGTTACGTACATAACGTTCCGGCAGGTCCCGCCTATATAAGGCCTAGACCGAGTCACATCCGGCATTTTTCACTTTTCTTCATTCCTTTCGCGATTTCTTCAGCAAAGATGACGGATTTGAGTAAGAGAAACTTATAACAACATGTTTTGGAAGTTGGAATCATGGATTAACATCATCTTCCACCCGGATCGAAGGTAAGAACACCTAAACTTTTGGTTTTTGGATGTTCTTGAGGTTTCTTGGTGTTTTGGCCGATTTGCTTCGTTTTGATTCAGATTATTGATAGAACTTGATTGTAAACTCGTAATCATTCATTATCCTTGAAGTTTTGTGGAACGAATTCGAGTATTTCTTTGAATAATCGATTGAATTGGACTATGCCTTCAAAGTGTTCGATGAAATATCTCAATGAGTAGAACTTGGAAAATTCTACACGTTTTCGTATGAATGATGGTTGAATTGATATTGTTGTGATGATTCTTGGTATTTACGAGAATTTTGTTAAGGGAAGATAATGAATTGGTGATCAAATGATTCGATTATGTTGTTATGATTATGGAATCGTAGTATTCTCGATGTTCTTGGTAGTTTGTTGCGATTCATGATGTTATGAGAAGTATATGTGTTGAATTCATTGTTAAGACCATTGAACACCAAATTTCGGCTTGTGTTCGTATTGTTAAGAGTTGATACGGTTTGGTTTCGTATGATCGAGATGTCGTTGAACCATCGAGTTTGATTAGTTGGTCATTTCGGTTGTTGATTGTTATTGAACGTATCGTTAATTAATTATTGCATTAGGCTGCGTTTAGTAATCGTTGGAGTTAACCGTTGTGCCGCAGACGAGCCGGGGCTGCGGAGCTTGTAGATGAAGACGACGGGACTAGTAAAAACTTCATCGTATTGGTATCGAGGCAAGTTATGCTTGCTCAGTTCATAATGTTAATAAATGATTTCATTTTCATTTCATTTATGATTTATATAGCAATGGTATTATGGAATATGAATTGTCGGAATGGTAGTATGTATGGTATTTTTTGGACTAAGATAAATCATAATGTGTATGATTTTACGACGTCTAGAGGAAACGGAGATGTGAATTAAATTTGGTCTATTGCATGAGAAGTTGGATATCAAGGTTAGTTATCGTGTCGATATTGAACTAGGTATGGTGGTTTTGTATTAGTTATGGATTGTACTTCATTTTGGATTTTTCAGATAAACCGTGTATTCGTTCAGGGCGGTTGGTCGTGGAAAGGTTAGCGTCTCTAGTTTGAGGTAAATTAATATTGCTGGATTATGATAATCATCCTGTTGCATTATTGCATGTGTGTGTTGATATTTCATGCGGTGAGTGTGCATCATTGTTTGTTACGTTTTGCGATGTGCTCTTTCTTTGAGATGTAATCTGTTGGGCCGATGTGTTAGGGGATAAGACCTATATGGCACCTATGTTCCGGGGTATTCCTGTGTGGATACTTTCGTGACCCTTGGTTGCGACCTTGGGGTATTTTGTGATTGCATGAACTGTGTTAGGGGATAAGACCTAAATGGCACCTATGTTCCGGGGTATTCCTGTGAGATGCTTCCGTGACCCTTGGCTCTTGCCTTGGGGTTTGTCTGTTAATATTATAAGCATTGTTGAGCATGATGTGGACTGTTGTCTGACGGAAATACGACATTGTGGTCGTGTCGGTCTTTCATGATCGAGATACTGTTGCTCTTTTGGGAAGTCTTCTGATCCTTGATGGATATGCGTTTCTTCAAGATTTGTTATCTCATTGTATCGTGGCATATCTGGAGTCAGATACGTTCATGTGTAGTATTTTCGGGATGGGCATGTGTAGCATGTGTTGTTTTCGACCTCATATTGTACCGTGCACACGAGACGTACTTCGTGAGGCTGATTAGGTACGAGACCAGACAAGTATCTGATCCATACCGTGGTTGGCTTGTACACGGACACATGTCGGGATCAAGCGTATCGTGACGTCCATCTTGAATCATATTGATTGGTTGTTCACAGTCCATGTATAATCGTATCTGTTCCGAATTCGGGTTGTCCTTGTAATTCCGTATATATAATCCGTATATGGTCGACGATTTTATTCTCTCGTGTACCTGTCGCCATTGAACCTTTACTAATCTCGTTCGGAGTTACCATATCGATGGTCAACTCATTTGATATCGATTCTTTATTAATCTCATTTGGGGTTCACCCTATCATTGGTAATCTCGTTCGTTATTGATCCTTATTGATTCCGTTTGGGAGTTGTTTCACCATTGGTATTCGTGGTTATTAGTCCTTGATTGATGTTATTGGAGTTTACCGTTTCGTCGGTATTCTAGGTTGTCGATTCCTTATTGCTCTTGTTGGAGTTTACCGTATCGTTGGTATTCCCGGTTGTTGGTCCTTATTGATATTGCTAGAGTTTACTGTGTCGTTAGTATTCTCAGTTGTTGACCCTTTATTGATCTTATTGGAGTTTATCGTACCGTTGGTATTTCTGGTTGTCGACTCTTTTGATCTTGTTATTGATTCTTCATTAATCCTTACCGTGTCGTCGGTATTCTCGGTTATTGATTCTTCGTTGATTCTTACCGTGTCGTCGGTATTCTCGGTTGTCGACCTTTTATTGATCTTGTTGGGATTTGCCGTATTGTCGATATTCTCGGTTATTGATTATGTCATTGATCTTGTTGGAGTTACCACATCATGGTATTCTCGTTCGTCGTTGATCCTTTGTAGATCTTGTGTGGAAATATAATGTCCTTGATATTTCCGTTGTGATGCATTGATTGTTTATCATTATTGATTGTGTGAGCATTCATGCTTTGTATTGATATTCGGGACTTGCCATTGTTTCGAGACAGTTGATTTGCAGATGTATCGTGTAATATCAGTTTCTATCAGTATTGGGATCCGATTGTGCGACCCAGCTGGCAGAATCGAACTTGGCCAGATTATTCTATACTCGAGATATGTTTATGTTTGGAAATCTTGGTAGTGTTTCGGATACAGTATAGGTGATTACATTTGAATTCGTTCATTACTTAAGGACGTTGGACGTGGATTATGGTAAGAACTGATTTGATATGGATTGTGATGGATCAGTAAGGCTACACTGGAAATATTCTTACTCTGTAGATTACATTGATATGTAATTGTCTTTGTGATGTGATCGTTATCATTGTTGACTATTATGGCTGACCCTGTCGTGGGCTTTATCTTTTAGGTACTCGGAGTTCGAGCTAGTAGCGGTCGTGAAGGGATGAACTTTCCGGTGATACTGGCTATGGCGTGATTGTTGGGATTGTGTATTCTTTTCTGGTTTTTCTAATTCCGCTGCAAATATATTTAATTAAGTTTTTTTTCCGCTGTGTATGTATGTTTCGAAATGGATTTTCGGTATTCTTCTGAACTGTGTTTTTATCCTCTGCGTGCGTGAATTTCAAAAGGACCTTTTGGAATTTTTAAATGTTTGCGAAAATAATTTTAGCCTTGTGGGTTCCAATATGGGGCCCACGGCGCTGTAATATTCCCGGTCAGTTTTGGGGGTGTTACAGCTCCTAGGCGGAGGAGCTCGCAGAGATGTTCGTGTGAGAGATTGTATCCAGGTACGGGGTGCCAGTTTCAATCTCTTATAGGGACACCCATTTTACCTCCCGGTTCTGGGAGAGGTTTCAAGAGGAGATGGGTATGCGGTTGCATTTTAGCATGGCTTTTCATCCACAGACCGACGGGCAGAGTGAGCGTACTATTTAGACCCTTGAGGATATGCTTCGGGCATGTGCTATTAACTTTGGAGGTAGTTGGGATCAGTACCTTCCTTTAGCGGAGTATTCCGACAACAATAGCTTCCATTCCAGTATCGGCATGCCACCGTACGAAATGCTGTATGGTAGGAAGTGCAGGACGCCCATTTGTTGGGGCGAGGTTGGTCAGTGGGTATTGGGGAGCACCGATATTGTGCTGAAGACGATTGAGATGATACAGATGGTGAAGGACCATTTAGTTATTACTTAGAGTCGGTAGAAGAGTTACGCCGACAAGAGACAATCGGATTTGGAGTTTCAGGTGGGAGATTATGTGTTGTTGAAGGTGTCACCCTGGAAAGGGGTGATTAGTTTCCGTAAACGAGGAAAGTTAGGGCCCCGTTACATTGGACCTTACAAGGTCATCGCTCGAGTGGGAAAGGTATCTTATCTCTTAGAGTTGCCGGATGAGCTGAGTATGATCCACAACACATTCCACGTGTCACAGTTACAGAAGTGCGTAGTGGATGAGTCTGCGGTAATTCCCCTCGAGGAGATTCAGATCGACGAGCGTCTTAATTACGTGGAAAATCCGGTTGCCATTCTCGATAGGAGGATGAGGACCTCGCGTAACAAGGTGATCGGTTTAGCGAAATTCCAGTGGCAACACAGAAAGAGTTCCGAGTGGACTTCGGAACCCGAGGTTGAGATGCGAGAGAACTACCCAAATCTATTCGCTGGCGGAGACTTCAAGGACGAAGTCTAATTCAAGCGGGGGAGAGTTGTAAAGCCCGTGTCCCGGTATGGATTATGTTTAGATTGATTAATGTTTTCTATAATTAAATGTTGTTAAACGGTATTGACGGGAAAGGCCAAAAGTTATTTAAGTCATGTTAGTTGGCTTAAATTGTTAAATTTATCTATTGTAGGTGGTAAGGAGAGTATTTTAAAAACTTAGGGGATAAACGGATATTTTTGGCAAAGTGTTGTGCATGGGTCGCCCCATGAAGGGAACCAACCCCCTCCCTTTTTAAACTCTCTCTCTCCTTGCGGCGCACACCAACGAGAAACCACCTCAAACCCTAGTTGCGTGTTTTATGTGTGTGGTGTTTGTGGCCGAGAGAGAGAGAGAGAGAGGGAGATTAAGAGAGAGAAGATCGAGAAAGTAGGGCTGGAAAAGGAAGATCGGACCAGGGCTGTGGAAGGGCTGAGATCGACTCTATAGTTAATCACATGAAACCCTAATCTTTTCTTCCTTGGGGGTTCGATTCTGCATCAATAACATCAACCCTTTAAACCCTAATATGTCTCGGTTTTCATAAAATCATAGTTAATTCTATGAAAATGGGATTAGGGCAAATCTAGTGCCCAAAGTTCCGAAATTGCGTCTACTTTCTTTCGTTAGATGGCCGCTAAGCCTAAATCATATCATATCCATGGTGAAAAACGCAATACTTTTTTATTGGTCCAAAATGGACTGATGTGATTAGTGATGTTCTGTCCAGAACTTCATTAATTCGTAATTAATTCTATGAAAGTTGGATTAAGGCAAGATTAGTGCCAGTATTTTTGTATTTGAATGGGGTACGTTTCCTTGGAAAAGAGCTGAGCCTGGTAATGGCCTTAGCTAGGCTGAAAAGTGCAATTTTCACAGGCTATCCCGAGATTGACAGCTTTGAGGTGTTGTTTTCATTTATTTGTATAAAATCATTGGAGAATGAGTTTGGGGCAAGACCAATTGTAAAAGTTCACATTTGGAGTGAATCAAGTCTCACAAAAATTCAGGACCTGATTTTATTCTGAAGTTTGGTGGAATTGGTCATTTCCATGTTCTGTCCACAATTTAACAACCTTGGTATGTCCGTTTGGAAAATTCACCATAAATCGTAGGAAATAATTAGACCTTGTATAATATGTACCTGGAAATGTCTAGTGTTGAATTACCTGGAAATAGAATAATATTGGTAATTTAATGTGTTTATGAATGGTAAAATAGGTTCCGAACAGACCTACAGATTTGGGGTAAAATCTGGAATTACATAGTTGGACTTTTGTTTTAAGCTTTTTTTTAGCTAGGAATGCTTATTTATGCATTGTAATCCAATTTTAGGGAAGAAAGAGAGGTGGTGACCTTTCCTGGATCTTGATATAATTTCGTGGTAATACGCTTCTAATCGAGGTGAGTTCTCTCACTGCATAGGGTAGGGGTTATATGTGCATTACTGTAGCTCGTGTGTGTGCTAGTTAATTCTGTTGTATGTGGTACTAGTATGTATAGTGCCTAGTATGGACCTTTGGTGTCGTATAAAACTCGGGGAAATCGAGAGCTCAGGGAGACCAAGAAATACGTATATGGGTGTCATATAAACTCGGGGAGACCGAGGAACACGTACACGGTGTTGTATGAATTCGGGAAGACTGATGGTTATAGAAACAGTTGGTCTTGCATGAGTTTGCCTGTTTAGGATATGTTCTCAACAGGCATGTGTGGATTATTTGTACCTATCAGTTGTTAGGGGTAGTGTTCATATGATTGCTATCCTATGTGGTGTTTGAATTCACTAAGCTTCGTTCTTACCCTTTTCCTATAAATTATTGTTTCAGGTGCGAGTGGCAGTAAGGCGTGACGGTACACACTGGCGCGTTGAGAAGATGTTTGTTATTATTTATTTTGAGACTCAAGTTTAGAATTATTAGATTTTCCGCTGGGTCATTTGGGGTTGGTTGTTAAACTTAATTGTTGTGATGAAATGTTTATTTGGTTCTCAACACTTATGGTTTTATTAATAAAATGGCATTTATGAAAAAGTTCGAATGTATTGTAATTTTTGGGGCGTTACATACGGGATTTGGCATCTTATGCCTAAGCATGTTACATTCCCATCTTATGCCTCAAGGTTCAAAACTATTTTGAAATCCCAGTTCATTAAAACAGATAGGCATCACCATTACCTATCCTACCTTACTAAGATAATCCGAGTACCTAGCTTTGGCTTGACCTACTCAAGATGATCGAAGTCTTGATAGGTGTTTTAATTGAACGGTATTAAAATTTTAATGAGGGGTTTTGTCCTACGTTTAATGTCTATGTTAGCTAACATACATCCAAACATACATCGCATCACATATATGCATCATTCAAACACACGTAGCATCACACAACATTATAAAGCATAAGACCGTGTATATCATAACCATAATCCTAACATGATTTTCATGAGCCCAACATGAAAATCACAAAGGTCAATATAAAGGGTATAAATGGTCTTCATTGATCTTCCAACTCCTTGGAGCGTCATATGCGATCAATTAGCTCCTTGAGCCATCCTTCATTTCCTTCTTGTCTTCATTACATTAATGAGAAACCATACTACACTAGTAAAGCAAGCCTAAGATGATCAATGTATCCTTTCATCTTGAGTACATGAGAGATGACAAATGTCTCCTAAACTATCTTGCAAGCATACAAGGCTTGAAAGATCTCATACCTCTCTTGCCTAGAGTTCTTTGAGAAAGTGTCCTTGAGGTGAGCATTAAGCTCATAAGTTTCCATTTCTTCCAGATTCTTCTGAAGTTCTGGACAAATGGTCGCCAACATAAGACAAATCAAATCAATAGAATCATCACAATGTTTCTTATATTTGTCTTTAGTTTCTTTATTAGCATTGTCAGTAGGCTCATTGGGAATTTCTTCCTCAAGAATGTACAACTTCCTTTCTTGATTGAGAATTATTCCCAAGCTCCGAATCCAATCAGATAGTTGGTTCTGTTTTCTCTGAGCTTGTCATTCTCAAGGACGGATCGCAGTGAAATGGTGGATATGTTATTTGATGCCATTCTATTATCTAAAAAGTTTCAATATGCAAAGTTTTTAGTCACAATTCTATTTCTCGAAAAATATCCCGCTAAAACAAAGTATCATCATATTACAAACATTTGTAGTAGTGGTCTAAGATCCCATTTTGCGCAATCCTAGACCCAACTTTGGCATTACGCCTAGAATTGAGTTATTTTAGATATATAACTCTTTATCAACTACATTATATGTAACTCCTAGATTATACTCACGGGGTAAAGCCCCTGTCCCGGTATGGATTATGTTTATGTTGATTAATATTTTCTTTAATTAAATATTGTTAAACGGGTTTGACGAGAAAGGCCAAAAGTGATTTAAGTTGTGTTGGCTTAAATTGTTAAATTCTATCTATTGTAGGTGGTAAGGAGAGTATTTTAAAAACTTACGGACTTAACGGATATTTTTGGCAAAGTGTTGTGCATGGATCGGTCCATGAAGGGAACTGACCCCTCCCCTTTTTAAACTCTCGTTCTTTCCTTGCAGCGCACACCAACGAGAAACCACCTCAAACCCTAGTTGCGTGTTTTGTGTGTGGTGTGTTTGTGGCCGAGAGTGAGAGGGAGATTAAGAGAGAGAAGATCGAGAAAGAAGAGCTGGAAAAGGAAAATTGAACCAGGGCTTTGGAAGGGCTGAGATCGACTCTAGAGGTAATCACATGAAACCCTAATCTTTTCTTCCTTGGGGGTTCGATTCTGCATCAATAACATCAACCCTATAAACCCAAATTTGTCTGGGTTTTCATAAAATCGTAGTTAATTCTACAAAAATCGTATTAGGGCAAGGTCAATGCCCAAAGTTCTGAAATTGTGTCTATGTTCTTTTTTTAGAAGGTCGCTAAGCCTGAATAAGAACATATCCATGGTGAAAAATGTAATATTTGTTGACTGGTCCAAAATGGACTAATGTGATGAGTGATGTTCTGTCCAGAACTTCATTAATTCGAAATTAATCCTATAGAAGTTAAATTAATGTAAGATCAGTGCCAATAGTTTGGCATGTGAATGGGGTACGTTTCTATAGAAGAGATCTAAGCCTGGTAATGTACTTAGCTAGGGTGAAAAGTGCAATTTTCACAGGCTATCTCGAGATTGACAGCTTTGAGGTGCTGTTTTCATTTATTTATATAAAATCATTGCAGAATGACTTTGGGGCAAGACAAATTGGAAAAGTTCACATTTTGAGTGAATTAAGTCCCAGAAAAATTCAGGACTAGATTTTATTCCGAAGTTAGGTGGAATTGGTCATTTCCAAGGTCTGTCCAGAATTTAGCAGCCTTGATATGTCATTTTGGAAAATTCACCATAAATCGTAAGAAAGATCTAGTGTTATTTTACCCGGAAATGGAATAATATTGGTAATTTAGTGTGTTTATGAATGGCAAAATAGGTTCTGAACAGACCTATAGATTTGGAGTAAAATCTGGAATTATATAGTTGGACTTTTGTTATAAGTTTTTTTAGCTAGGAATGCTTATTTATGCAATGTAATCCCATTTTAGGTAAGAAAGGGAGGTGGTGACCTTTCCTGGATCTTGATATAGTTTTATGGTGATACGCTTCTAATCGAGGTGAGTTCTCTCACTGTGTAGGTTAGGGGTTATATGTGCATTATTGTAGCTCGTGTGTGTGCTAGTTAATTCTGTTGTATGTAGTACTAGTGTGTATAGTGCCTAGTATGGACCTTCGATGTCTTATAAAACTCGGGGAGATTGAGAGCTCGGGAAGACCGAGAAGTACGTATACGGGTGTCGCATAAACTCAGGGAGACCGAGGAACACGTACACGGTGTTGTATGAATTCGGGAAGACCGATGGTTATATAAACAGTTGGTCTTGCATGAGTTTGCCTGTTTAGGATATGTTCTCAATTGGCATGTGTGGATTATTTGTACCTATCAGTGGTTAGGGGTAGTGTTCATATGATTGCTATCCTATGTGGTGTTTGAATTCACTAAGCTTCGTGTTTACCCTTTTCCTATAAATTACTGTTTCTGGTGCGAGTGGCAGAAAGGCGTGACGGTACACACTGGCGCGTTGAGAAGATCTTTGTTATTATTTATTTTGAGACTCAAGTTTAGAATTATTACATTTTCTGCTGTGTCATTTGGGGTTGGCTGTTAAGCTTAACGGTTGTGATGAAACATTTATTTGGCTCTCAACACTTATGGTTTTATCTAATAAAATGGCATTTGTAAAAAAGTTCAAATTTATTGTAATTTTTAAAGCATTACAAGTTGGTATCGGAGCACAGCTTGAGCGAATCGAACACATTCCGGTGTGTTTGAACTCAAGTTTTCAGCTCGAAATTTTCTTTTCTTTTTTTTTAATTTATTTAGAAAATTTAAGAAAGGAAAAGCACGTTTGAGAAACGGTGACCGAAGGCGCAGTGTGTACAGTCAGCCGATGCCAAGGGAAAAGGTAGAGTACTTAGTATAATTTATTGCTTTCTAGAACATATGAGTATGTATATTAGATGCTTGGTGCTTATTACATTGTACTACATGTTTGTTACTTGCTAGAAGGAAATTATGTTAGTCTTGATAGGTTGTTAAGTGAATTCCTTACAAGTGTATATAGTAGGAACCAAATAGACTTAGAATGTTGGATTTAGTTCTATTGTGCAACTCTTGTTTGAGTCCATCCATTATAGGATAGAGTCTTTTATTCGAATGTCTATCTAATTTCACACTATATGCAAATGTGCATTCACGAGGCGACTCGTCATGACTAGTGGGGATTTCGTTATAGCAAGGGTAGTGGGATTGGGTTAAATTCCTAGTGATATAGGAAGAGTGTTTACATATGCTGGTACGGGTATATAGGTATAACCATCGGAAGGGGACTACTTGGGCACTCCGGGATGGGACTAGAAATGAGTAAGGATAGGTGTGGAAGGTAGTAGTAGAACTCCTACTATCTGAAGCACAGGATCCGTGCTCGAGTCGAGGAAAGTCACGGAGAATCCGAGGAGTTGAGCGTGAGCTTAGTTACCATGATTTATTGTGTGCTAATAAATCACTATAATTATGGCCATCACGAGAAGGAACAACAATACTGAGTCAGATGTTGGTACTGGATTTACTGCTGAACAGATTCATGAGATGATTGTGGCTGAGGTGACGCACGCTATTGGGGAGGCGATCCGCGAGATTATTACCGCCATTCGTAATGAAGTGGTAGTATTGATAGATGAGCGCATCGCGGCTATTCCACCCCCTGTTGGTGGACAGCCCAGAGTGCGAGAGTTTCAGTATCGGGATCTCTCTACTTATTATCCTCCAGAGTTCAAGGGAGACTCAAAGCCGATTGTCAGCATGCGCTGGATCTCGGACATGGAGTGTGAATTCCTTGCCAGTGGTTGTCCGGAAAACCTGAAGGTTCCTTTCGCGGTGAACCTGTTATGAGACTGAGCGAAAGACTGGTGTGCTACTGCATTGATACTTACTGAGCACACTACGTTGACCTGGGAGGAGTTTGTGGTACGTTTTCTTGCGAAGTATGAGCCTCTAGTGGAGATGGAGAGGATTGCTAAAGAATTCTTGGAGCTCACACAGATTACGGAGACCATGAAGGAGATGAATCGAAAGTTCACGGAGATGGCGCTGTTTTACCCTCAGTATGCAGCTTCTAAGGACATGAAGATGACGCGGTACAAGGATATGTTACGTACAGAGAACAGGAGTTCACGAGTACTGTGAAGTATGCTTCACTTGATGCGATGATGGAGTCTGCCCGGAGATGGGAACTTGAGCTAGAGACGCAGGCCAAGAAGAGGAAGGCAGTACAGACCGTGGCATCGATATCGGCTGTTCCAAAGAAGACGAGTGTGGACAGGTAGGACACTTTGGCCGTGATTGTCGGATACCACTAATGGTCTATTTTAACTGCAAAACAGACGGGCCACTTAAAGGCCAATTGCCCGAATCCGAGGGTTACTGATGGGGGTGGGGCACAAAGAGCCCCTGCGGCTGCCCCTTGCGTATTATTGATGGCAACGTGGGTCAGGCTAGACCTGAGGCAGCCCGAGGTAGAGTGCACCAGCTAAAAGTGGAGGAGGCGTAGGCTACACCCGAAGTGGTGACATGTACATTCTTAGTTAAATCGGTGCCTGCTGTAGTGATGCTTGATAGCAGGGATACTCATTCATTCGTATCTCACACTTTTAGCAAGTGTTTGGGCCGAGTTGCACGTCGGTTAGGTTATCCACTTGTGGTTGAAGTTGCTGATGTCAGGACCTTGAAGGTTACGAACGGGTATCACGGATGTACTTTAGAAATCTCTGGGGTGAGGTTTCCTATAGATTTGATTCCGATTGCTATGCGTTAGTTGTGCGTGATTGTGGACATGGATTGGTTGGATGCTTTTGATGCTGAGATTGTTTGTCATCGCAAACAAGTATGAGTTCGAACCCCAAGCGGGGGAGAATTGCTGGTTCAGGGAGACTCACCCAGGCGGGACTCAGCGATATGTTCAGCCGCGAGAGCACGGAGGAACTTACAGCATAGTGGCCAGGGGTATTTACCGTATGTGATAGATACGCATGGTGATGAAGAGAAGAAGACTGCGGAGGATGTGCCAGTTGTATGGGAGTTTGGTGATGTATTTCCCGACGATCTACTGGGGATACCTCCCGAACGACAGGTGGAGTTCCGCATTGACTTGATTTCGGGTGCTTCTCTGGTGGCCAAGGCACCTTATCGCCTGGATCCATCGGAAATGAAAGAGTTGTACACTCAGTTGCAAGAACTTCTCGAGAAGGAGTTCATCTCGCCGAGTTGTTCACCGTGGGGAGCCCCGATTCAGTTTGTGAAAAAGAAGCACGGATCCCAATAGATGTGTATAGACTACCGCGATTTGAATAAGCTTACGGTGAAGAATCGTTATCCTCTGCCAAGAATCGATGACTTGTACGACCAACTTCAAGGAGCCTCGTGGTTCTCTAAAATTGATTTGAGATCGCGGTATCATCAGATGCGGGTGAGAAATGAGGATACGGAGAATACGGCCTTTCGTACATATTACGGACATTATGAATTTGTGGTGATGCCTTTCGTGCTCACTAATGCACCAGTGTTAGGCGTATTTTTATGCGCCTATTTATCATTATTTTATATCCATTTTTAAGTCTAAATCTGCATAAATGAGCTTTTAATGCACTATTCGTATATGTTTTGCAAGAAATTGGAGTTCAGAAGCCTAAACGACGAAAAACGGGCGAAAACGATGATTTCTGGTCACGAGCCGCGGCACAAGGAAAGCGAGTCGCGGCACATGCACGGCACACAGAGGCACTGAACGCACTGTACCGGGGGCTGCGGCACGTTGAAGCTGAGCCGCGGCCCATGAAGAAAAAACTGCGCCCAGGGGTGCGCGCTGAGCATTAAGGGCCGCTGCACACACTTACTGAGCCGCGGCCCGCGGGGTGGTTTTGATATGTTTGCCGTATTTCTGGGCCGTTTTTAGAGCCTGTTCTCGACCTAATCCACGGACGCGTTTTGGATACGAATGATGGTTATAAATAGGGATTTAAGGTCTGAGGATCAATCATCGAGGAATCATCAAGGAGGATCATCGAAGAGAAGCAGAAAACACCCAGGAGTAGAGAGCGGAAGCTAGAGAACGGAGGAATCTAAGTTCTTCGACTGCGTTTGATTTCTATTATACTTTCTTTTATTCTTTGTATAATCTTATTTTCTAGCATGTCGGGCTAGAACCTTATTCTAGGATTTTGATGAAACCAAGGTTTTGACGAATTAACTTTTGATTTTGCATTATTAAAATATATTTTCCTTTCTTATTGAGTTTTTTCCAATTGTTTTAATTACTGTCAATTATGTGGCCTATGATTGATTTGTTTTGATTTCGCAACTTGAATCGGGAGAGGAGAGTTGGTAGGAAAATTGGTGAGAATCGTTTTATCTTGTGAGATAGGAATATACTCATAGGAATTATGTGGCCTTTCTGAAGATTTTGTACTTTTTTCCTATTGACGAATTATTTCACCTAGGAATAGAGTGTGTTATTCACATTAGAAAATTCTATTGACCTCGGGAGAGGCAGTAGAGTATATTAGCAATCTTCGCCTTCAATAAATTGGGAAATCATTTAATTCATATAAATCAAGAGTAATTCGGATAAACCGAGGTGGATTCACAATCCTAGATTATTTCCTATTTGATCTTCTTTCTTTGAATAATCGATTTTACTATTTTTTTTGCTTTTATTAATTTAATTATTGCTTGCATCTCCAATTTCAATAGTTTAAATAAAATTAGAATACGCATAAATCGGTAATTAGTAAGTCAGTCCTCGAGAGAATGATATCTTACTTATCACTTTATTACTTGTTTACGACAACGTGCACTTGCGTTCACCGAAATTTCGCAACAAGTTTTTGGCGCCATTGCCGGGGATTGATTATTTTACTAATATCGATTTAAGTATTTCTAGTCTTAATTTGAACATTATTTTATTTTTGTGAAATTTTTTTGTTTTCCTTTCAGGAATTTCTGGTTAGTGCATGAGAAAATTCAGTAACGAAGGCCTATTACCTTTGGATACTGAACTCGAGCGCACTCTTCGGAAAAACAAGAAGAAGGAAAAGCGTGAGCTACCGACAAAAGACACCATGGCCGATCACACAGAAAATCACGGAGTAGACAACACTATTCAGCAAGCTCAACCGGCATTGGCACTCCATGATTATGCAATGCCACAAATCAATGCAAACTTTTCGGGGATTCGGCGTCCAACCATCCAAGCGAACAACTTCGAGATTAAGTCGGCTATTATTCAGATGGTACAAGCAAGCCAATTTTGTGGACTGGCGAACGATGACCCCAACGCAGACATCGCTTCATTTCTCGAGATTTGTGACACCTTCAAGAATAACGGTGTTACCGATGATGTTATTCGTCTGCGTCTTTTCCCTTTCTCTGTAAGGGACAAAGCCAAATTTTGGTTGAATTCACTACCACCGGGCTCTATCACGACTTGGGCGGAATTAGCACAAGCCTTCCTGGCTAAGTTCTTTCCACCATCAAAGACAGCGAGACTTAGGAACGAAATAACTACCTTCAGGCAATTTGAGATGGAATCACTTCACGAAGCTTGGGAGCGATACAAGGATTTATTACGGAGGTGCCCACACCATGGCTTACCAGATTGGCTACAAATCCAAACCTTTTATAATGGATTGAGTGCTTCTACACGCACTCTTGTTGATGCAGTCGATGGAGGAGTGTTAATGGGAAAGACTATGGCGGAAGCTCATTCTCTATTGGAGGCGATGGCTGCAAATGCTTATCAGTGGCTTTCCGAACGAGTGAACCCAAAGCGAGTTATGGGAGTTTCCGACAACGATCCGATCTCTACACTATCAGCCCAAGTCGCAGCGCTGACTCAGCAACTTCAAGCTTTTTCACACGCTCCTACCACCATTACCACAAAATCATGTAATTGGTGTAACGGGTCTCATCCTAGCGCAGAGTGCTAAGTTGGAAATCCTTTCGAGCAACATCCGATGGAACAAGCTCAGTTTGTGGGGAACGGGAATCGGCAGAAAAATCCGTATTCCAACACATACAATCAAGGGTGGTGAAATCACCAAAATTTCTTGTGGAAGAACGGACAAGCTTTAAATAAACCTCCGCAAGCTCAATTCACGCAGCCCCCATAGCAGCCCCCTCAACCACCAAAGGTTTCCTTGGAAGATGCTCTTGCTCAAATGGCGGCTAATACGAGCCAATTCATGACCCGCACTGAGACTACTTTACAAAATCATTCCGCCTCCATCCGAAACTTGGAAGTACAAATGGGGCAGATCGCAAATCTATTGTCCTCTCGACCTCAAGGTGTGTTACCCAACGCCACCGAAATGAACCCCAAGGAAAACGTGCAAGCAATCGAGCTACGAAGCGGAAAGGAGCTGAAAGTGTAGCCTACCAATAACAAGGACAAGAGCGACCACGGTGAGAAAGAAAAGGACGAGGCGCCCAAGCCAAAGGCAGTGTCGACTACCCATCCCACTCCTCAAATTCCATTCCCACAACGTCTGCAAAAGCAAAAATTGGACAAGCAATTCTCCAAGTTTCTTGATGTCTTCAAGAAACTCCATATCAACATTCCATTTGCCGACGCCTTGGAACAAATGCCGAGTTATGTGAAGTTCATGAAAGAAATATTATCAAACAAAAGAAAGCTCAAGGAATATGAGACAGTAGCATTGACGGAGGAGTGCAGTGCTATTCTACAGAAGAAGCTCCCACCTAAATTGAGGGATCCGAGAAGCTTTACTATTCCATGCACCATTGGGAATTCGTCCTTTGAAAGAGCCTTATGTGATCTCGGAGCCAGCATAAACCTTATGCCCCTTTCTATTTTTAAAAAGCTGAATATTAGGGAAGCCAAGCCGACGACGGTCTCTTTGCAATAAGCCGATAGATCTATCAAATATCTGAGGGGAGTAATAGAGGACGTCTTAGTCAAGGTCGATAAATTCATCTTTCCGGCCGATTTCATTGTGCTCGACATGGAGTAGGACCACGACATCCCAATTATCTTGGGAATACCATTTTTGGAAACCGGCCGAACTTTGATCGATGTGGAAAAAGGGAAGCTTACTCTACCAGTTCAAGAGGAGCAAGTAACGTTCAATATCTTTCGATCCTTAAAATATCCTAGTGATGCTGAAAATTGTTTCGAAGTTGACGTCATTAACTCGTGTGTAAGTAGAGCCTTTCGAGAGAATTATCCATCCGATCCACTGGAGTCCATTTTAGTTGGGTCTGCTTCCGAATTAAATTCAGAACATGTAGCCTATGTACGACACATGGATGCTTCCCCACCATTTTTCACTCGTCGACCATGTGAGGAGCTCGAAAGTTCACCAACTCGACCCGTCCCATCAATTGAAAAACCCCCAAAGCTGAAACTCAAGCAGCTGCCGACTCATTTAAAATATGCATTTTTGGGACACGACGATTCCTTGCCAGTCATTCTTTCGGCCACTTTAGCGGGGGATCAAGAGGAGAAATTATTGAGGGTTCTTAGGGAGTACAAATCTGCCCTTGGATGGTCTATTGCAGATATTAAGGGAATCAGTCCATCCATTTGCATGCACAAAATTTTGATGGAAGAAGACTACAAACCATCTGTGGAGCATCAACGCCGTTTAAATCCAAATATGAAAGAGGTGGTAAAAGTCGAGGTTTTATAACTCCTTGACGCAGGTATGATCTTTCATATTTCTGATAGCAATTGGGTAAGTCCGGTCCAAGTTGTGTCAAAGAAGGGTGGGATAACGGTTATTCAAAATGATAATAATGAATTAATTCCCACTAGGATTGTCACGGGGTGGCGTATGTGCATAGATTATAGGAAATTAAATAAAGCCACTAGAAAAGACCATTTCCCTTTACCTTTTATTGATCAAATGTTAGATAGATTAAGACACGATTTCTATTGCTTTCTTGATGGTTATTCTGGGTATAATCAAATTTATATAGGCCCAGAAGACCAAGAAAAGATGACGTTTACATGTCCTTACGGCATTTTCGCTTATAGGCGCATGCCTTTTGGTTTATGTAATGCGACGGCCGCTTTTCAACGATGTATGATGGCTATTTTTTCTGACATGGTAGAGCATTGTATTAAAATTTTTATGGATGATTTTTCTGTTTTTGGTGATTCGTTTGATATGTGTTTGCAGAATTGGCAGAAAGTCCTAAAAAGATGCGAAGAAACAAATTTGGTCTTGAACTGGGAGAAGTGCCATTTTATGGTCCAGGATGGCATTGTACTTGGCCACCGAATATCCTCACATGGAATTCAAGTCGACCGGGTGAAAATTGAAACAATCGAGAAGATGCCTCCGCCTACTTCGGTAAAAGGGATAAGGAGTTTTTTGGGACACGCCGGTTTTTACCGCCGGTTTATTAAGGATTTTTCAAAGATCACGAAACCGTTGTGCAATTTGCTCATGAAGAATGTTCCATTTAATTTTGACGAGTCGTGTACAGAAATTTTCGATCTATTGAAGAAAGCTCTAAGCACCGCCCCGGTAATAGTCGCTCCAGACTGGGACCTCCCATTCGAGTTGATGTGTGATGCTTGTGATTTTGCCATTGGGGCTGTTTTGGGACAGAGGCGAGGGAAAGTGTTCCACGTCGTGTATTATGCAAGCCGAACTCTTGACGACGCCCAAAGAAATTATGCCACAACGGAAAAAGAATTGTTAGCTGTAATCTTTGATGTTGATAAATTTCGGGCGTATTTGTTGGGGACGAAAGTAGTGGTATAGACCGAACATTCGGCAATCAAATACCTTTTGGAAAAGAAGGATGCTAAACCAAGGTTGATTAGGTGGGTGCTTCTCCTTCAAGAATTCAACATGGAAATTCGAGACAAAAAGGGGATGGAGAATGTTATTGCCGATGATCTTTCACGTCTAGAGAATTCTCTTGAGAAGGGGGAAAGTCATCCACAAATTGTGGAAACCTTTCCCGATGAACAGCTCTACAAGTTGGGTTCGCAACACGCGCCTTGGTATGCTGATCTAGTGAACTATTTGGCGAGCAAAATAATTCCGAATGACCTCTCGCGCCATCAAAAGAAGAAGCTGATTTCAGACGCTAAGTATTATTTGTGGGACGATCCTTTTCTGTTTAAAAGATGCCCTGATCAAATCATTCGCAGATGTGTTCAGAATTAGGAAATCCGCAGTGTGCTGAATCAGTGTCATGCATCACCCTACGATGGGCATTTTAGCGGAAATGGAACAGCGGCAAAGGTCTTACAGTCGGGGTTCTATTGGCCGTCATTATTCAAAGATGCTCACTCCTTTGTGTCCACGTGTGATCGGTGTCAACGGACGGGAAACATCTCAAAACGACATGAAATGCCGCTGAACACCATACTTGAGGTTGAATTGTTCGATGTATGGGGGATCGACTTCATGGGTCCATTTCCTCTATCAAATAAGAATCTCTATACTCTGGTAGCAGTGGACTATGTTTCAAAGTGGGTCGAAGAGGTGGCACTACCGACAAATGGGTCTAATGTCGTGATCAAATTTATAAAAAAAAATATTTTCACGCATTTTGGGACTCCACGCGCCATTATCAGTGATGGTGGTTCACACTTCGACAACAAATTCCTTGATGCGGTTTTGAGAAAATACGGAGTCAATCATCGTGTTGCTACAGCTTACCATCCCCATAAGAGCAGTCAAGTCGAGATATCAAATCGAGAACTAAAGTGGATTTAGAAAAAACAGTTAGCTCGTCTCGAAAATATTGGTCCTTTAAACTCGATGATGCACTTTGGGCATACCGTACTGCGTATAAAACACCTATCGGGATGTCGCCTTACATATTGGTTTATGGAAAAAGTTGTCATTTTCCCGTAGAGATGGAACATCGTGCTTATTGGGCGATAAAGAAATTAAATTTTGATCTTAAATCTGCTGGTGAAAAGTGTCGTTTGCAGTTGAACGAGCTGGAGGAAATTCGCCATGATGCGTACGAAAATGCGAAGCTTTATAGGGAGCGGACAAAGATTTGGCATGATAAGCACATCACACATCGAGAGTTCGTCCCAAGTCAAGAGGTGTTGTTGTTTAATTCTCGCTTAAGGTTATTTCCTGGGAAATTGCGTTCACGATGGTCGGGACCGTTTACAGTAGTTCAAGTATTTCCACACGGAGCAGTGGAAATACAAAAAGATGACCATAAATTTAAAGTTAATAGGCAGCGGTTGAAGGCCTACTTGGGTAATCTAATAGACACGCAGAAGACGAGCGTCGTCTTATCCACCGCCGGATGAATGCTAGAAAAGTCCGGCTAAAGACTATAAACTTAGCACTTCTCGGGAGGCAACCCGAGTATTAGTTGTAGATTATTATTTTTCAGTGTTTTCTTGCATTTTATGAGTCTTTATTTTTCGTCATTTTTGCTTTGATATGCTTATCCCTCACGTTCTTGATGTGTTCCTTTGAAAATTCTGTGTAGGAATCTCCCCAGGGAAGAATTCAGCAATGGGCCGCGGCACAATAGAAGTGAGCCGCGGCACACACAAGTCGAACAAAAAGGGCTAACCTTCCTATACCATGTGCCGCGGCACAACCTTACTGAGCCGCGGCACACCCGAACCCTGAGACGCGGCACATATGCACTGAGCCGCGGCACGCCAAATGCCCCAGAAACACCCAGGAAGCTGTACTCCGTGCCGCGGCACGGACCAAATGAGCCGCGGCACACTTACACGATGAGCCGCGGCACCCGTACGCTGAGCCGCGGTACAAGGCGATATAAAAGAAATGCCCAGGCAGGCTGTACTCTGGGCCGCGGCTCACTTAAGCTGTGCCGCGGCCCCTGTCGCGAATTTGAACCGCCTAAACCTCCTTCATATACTCGATCGGCCGGCACAAATTGTAAGTTTCTCTCCCCTCCTTTGCGCGGCGCTCGGACGAACCCTATTCAAATTTTCTTCTTCTTGCTTTCTTCAATCCAAGCAAGGTAATTCTCAATTCCTAATCTTAATTTCTACATGAATTGAAAAGTGAGGTGTTATTCTTCATTCAATGGTTGAATTTTTTTTCAAAGTTCTATCAAGTGGAGTTGGAATATGGTGATTATTGTTTGATTGTTGATGGTATTTGTTGATTATGTATAGATTGTAGATGTTATTTGTTGTTTTGTCATGACTATCGACTGATGTTGTCATTTTTGGGGATTGGATTAAGCCATTGTCATTCCTATTCTTCATTTAAACCCATGTACACTAAGTGTTTGATAAAATGCATCAATGAAAATTTTTGAGCCAAACATTTTAAAACGATATGCAACTAACTTGATTATCGAATTACATTATACCCCAACCCTTACATCATGTTTAAACTTGAAAGCTCAACCTTAATTTCCTCTTACGATGGTGTAAGACTCTATATTCATGTTTCGCGTATCTTCAGTCGAGAGTGGTGTAATTTTCCTTAAATGTTGTTTAATTTCCGGTGGTTATTTTTTCAGGAACCTCACAATGGCTAGAAAAAGGAAGATTAGTACGAGGGCTAGGACACAATCGTCCCCCACAAGAGGGGAGACATCGCGGAACCAAGCCGATTTAGAATCTCACCAATTCTTCGATCCGAAAATTCACAGAATATTCAACGAAAAAATCCGGCCTCGACCAATAATCCCGAAGCGGGGATTCACTCCCGCCCCCCAGGACGGTGAGCTTCTGACTATGATTAACAAGATGGGATGGGCTCTTTTCACTGTGCCTCCCGAGACGGGTGTGATCTCTATCATCCAAGAGTTTTACGCTAGCACTCTATTGCGACATATTCGGGTGGGGCAGATGATGGCGCAATCAAATACTCGGACTCAGGTCGTCGTCCGAGGCCATACTGTGGATTTTTCGGTGGCTGCAATTCGGAGACTATATGAGCTGCCAGTGGTGGATGAGACGGCGTTTACGCAGAGTATGAGTAGCCTCACGAGGGAGGCTCTGCTTGAGGCATTCACACAGCCCGGTTCCGTATGGGAGACTCGGGCCCCGGGTTCTTCAGCCTTCTATTTTAAGAGTTCGCGCCTCAATCGGCTCGGGCGAGCCTGGTTATACTTCCTCTGCGCATGAGTTGATCCTACCTCGCAGATCCACTCAGTCTTACTCTCTCGGGCCCGACTACTTTATGCTATCACCACCGGACTCAGATTCGATGTGGCCCCTCATCTGGACCGATATATCCTTCAGTGCATTCAAGGAGGGGCCAAGACGGGGCTGAAGCACCCATCTCTCATTTGCGCTCTTTTCCGCCAGTCGGGCATGACTTGGTCGGATGATGAGCCAATGCTAGCACCCCAGGGTCCGATTGATCATCGCATTATTTCTCACTTTGACCAGTGGGGTGGAGCGCCGGCACATGCTCGGGGACGAGGATTTCTTCTTGACGAGGCACATGAGCAGTCCCCCGAGCCTCTTCTTCTGATGCATGCGCAGACGGAGTCCAGCCTGCCGCCCGAGAGAGAGCACCTCCATGCGATGTTTGACGGCCTGAGAGAGGAGATGAGGAGAGAGAGAGAGAGCTATCTAGCTGCTTTGAGAGAGGAGATGCAGACAGAGAGAGAGAGCCTCCTCGCAGTTGTCCGGGAGGAGATGAGAGAGCAGGTCCACCGGGCCAATCGACGTGAGGAGAGGCGCCTGGCGGCGAGAGATTCTTACCACCAGGATTACCTTGCTGCGTGGACGAGCCATGTACTGCACCCGGACGGGCCCTTCATCCCACCAGTTAGGCCATCCACACCACCCTCCTCGCCGGGCGAGGCCGGCACCAGTTCCTGAGCGGACATTAGGGGAGTACTTGACCTTTTCTCTTATTGCATATTATTAGTTGTGTCCATTGAGGTCAATGTACGTCCTAAGTTTGTGGGAGGGTTTACGTTTAGTTATTTTTTTTATTTATTCGTTGCTATTTTTCGTTGTTTTTATGCTAGCCTTGCTTGTCGTGATATTATTTGCATTCGTGGATTTTATGTGCTTCCTTGTGTAAAACTGATGTTATGATACTGATTTATCTTTGAAGAAACGGTTGAGTTTTGGTCGAGTTTGCAGTCAGCGATATTTGTTTCATCTGAGTACTCATTTAGGTCTGATATTTTTCGTTATTGTAGAAATTTTAGTGTATAAGAAAGGAGACATACTTGTTTTCAAATCGCCGTCTATACGTTTGGTTACACTATTCGCGTAGCTAGTCGTCCAGTAACATGAGTCTTGTTGGCACTTAAATTGAGTTTAGAGTCGGACAGTTTTTCCCAAAAAGTCGAGATATTATACATATTCTATGATGGGAAGTTTAGTAACTGGGGGAATTCACGTGACCCGTTGTTTACTCTCGCGTAAAACGACAACCCTGAATAGACTAACGGTTTAGAAATATTGCATTACCGATGATGGGAAGCCTAGTAACCGGGGGTATTCACGTGACCCGTTGTTTACTCTCGCGTAAAACAGCAACCTTGACGTGCGGGAATTGCTATTCGAGTTTTTTCTCCGCTGTAGAGGGGGACTTAGTAACTAGAAGCATCCATGTGCCCCATGAGTGTCTTTTACGTAAAACGGTTCCCCAATACATGAGAATGGAAATCCACCTTAGGATTATCCCGATGAAACATCCCGAGATCCGAACCTAGTGGTTAACTCGAATCTTTACTATGATCATAAGGGAATGTTGTCCGAGGGTTATTTTTGACGATGAAACTCTTGAATTTTTGCCACTAGACTGTGGGACTGGGCGAGTTGGCTTGTTTAATCTAACCCTTCATATTGTCGGTCGGTTAAATTCACGTTTGTTAATCTTTGAGCTTGATTTTCTTCATAAACGATTGATTAGCACTAAAAATGGTTACTTTGTGGAATCAGTGTCCTTGATGTGACTCACTATTATGATACTCGTATTATTCTTTAAAATTTTTAGGGTAGTATTGATTAAGTTGAGCACTATGGATTTGCACGATCATTCACGACACTTTTTATTTGAAATTGATTTTTGCTTGAGGACAAGCAAAGGCTCAAGTTTGGGGGTATTTGTTAGGCGTATTTTTATGCGCCTATTTATCATTATTTTATATCCATTTATAAGTCTAAATCTGCATAAATGAGCTTTTAATGCATTTTTCTAATATGTTTTGCAGGAAATTGGAGTCCGGAAGCCTAAACGACGAAAAACGGGCAAAAACGATGATTTCTGGTCACGAGCCGCGGCACAAGGAAAGCGAGCCGCGGCACACGCACGGCACACAAAGGCATTAAACGCACTGTACCGGGGGCCGCGGAACGTTGAAGCTGAGCCGCGGCCCATGAAGAAAAAAATGCGCCCAGGGCTGCGCGCTGAGCATTAAGGGCCGCAACACACACTTACTGAGCCGCGGCCCGCGGGGCGGTTTTGATATGTTTGCCGCGTTTCTGGGCCGTTTTTAGAGCCTATTCTCGACCTAATCCACGGACGCATTTTGGAGACGAATGATGGTTATAAATAGGGATTTAAGGTCTGAGGATCAATCATCGAGGAATCATCAAGGAGGATCATCGAAGAGAAGCAAAAAACACCCAGGAGCAGAGAACGGAGGAATCCAAGTTCTTCGACTGCGTTTGATATCTATTATGCTTTCTTTTATTCTTTATGTAATCTTATTTTCTATCATGTCGGGCTAGAACCTTATTCTAGGATTTTGATGAAATCAAGGTTTTGACGAATTAACTTTTGATTTTGCATTATTAAAATATATTTCCCTTTCTTATTGAGTTTTCCCAATTGTTTTAATTACTGTCAATTATGTGGCCTATGATTGATTTGTTTTGATTACGCAACTCGAATCGGGAGAGGAGAGTTGGTAGGAAAATTGGTGAGAACCATTTTATCTTGTGAGATATGAATATACTCATAGGAAATATGTGGCCTTTCTGAAGATTTTGTACTTTTTGCCTATTGACAAATTAATTCACCTACGAATAGAGTGTGTTATTCGCCTTAGAAAATTCTATTGAACTCGGGAGAGGTAGTAGAGTATATTAGCAATCTTCGCCTTCAATAAATTGGGAAATCATTTAATTCATATAAATCAAGAGTAATTCGGATAAACCGAGGTGGATTCACAATCCTAGATTATTTCCTATTTGATCTTCTTTCTTTGAATAATCAATTTTACTATTTTTTTGCTTTTATTAATTTAATTATTGCTTGCATCTCCAATTTCGATAGTTCAAATAAAATTAGAATACGCATAAATCGGTAATTAGTAAGTCAGTCTTCGAGGGAACGATATCTTACTTATCACTTTATTACTTGTTTACGACAACGTGCACTTGCATTCACCGAAATTTCGCAACAACCAGCAACGTTCACGGACCTTATGAACAGGGTGTGCAGGCCAATGCTGGATCGGTCAGTGATTATGTTCATCGATGATATTCTTCTGTATTCAAAGTCGGAGGAAGAGCACGAGATGCATTTGCGAGAAGTTTTGGAAGTTTTGAGGCGAGAGAAACTTTATGCTAAGTTCTCCAAGTGTGAGTTTTGGTTACGGGTGGTCCAATTCCTAAGACATGTCGTGAACCAGAATGGTATTATGGTGGATCCGGCCAAGATAACTGCAGTGATGCGGTGGGAAGTGCCGAAGACTCCCACTGACGTATGGAGTTTTCTTGGGTTAGCAGGGTACTACCGGAGATTTATTCAGGACTTATCCAAGATATATTCAAAAGATTTGTTCGTCAAAACCTGCTCATGGCCGCGTGATCTCTTGCCACGTGTCTCTGTAGGTTCACCAACCCGCATGGACTGATCCAAACATTACTTCAAACATCAAACATTTTTGTGACCCCATGATCTCTTGCCACGTGTATCTATAGGTTCACCAACCCGCATGGATTGAGCCAAACATTACTTCAAACATCAAACATTTTTGTGACCCCATGATCTCTTGCCACGTGTCTCCGTAGGTTCACCAACTCGCATGGATTGTGCCCAACATAACAATTACAACAACCAGTCCTGACTCTGTGATCCCTTTCCATGAGTCACCGTAGGCCCATCGAGCCCACACAGTTGGACATTCTATTACTGACCCTATGATCTCCTGTCATGTGTCATCGTAGTCCTCGTCAGACCCGCACGATTAGATCTCAACACCACATACTAAGTTCCGATCCCATGATCTCTTGCCATGGATCCTCGTAGGTCCTGTCGAACCCACACTAGTGAACTTAGAAAAATATCATACAACATTCACATTTCACAAGCAATGCACACAGTCAGTATTAAACCCATCATCACGAACTATACATAGTCATCATATCTCACGTTCAACACACAACATGATACACAACCAAGTGTACAATTAAATCAACACATTTATCACAACCAACATAATTCCACTACGTTGAACATTCAAGAACACCACAATTACCACCAAGCATTCATGACAAGCAATTCATAACCAATTCACACAAACCATGTTCATGAAAGTAAACTAGTCATCACAAACCTAGCACGTAATTTCTATTCACAAGATACAAATCGTATAAGCAAGATACTTGTCTCGATAATCAATATGTGAATCCACCAGAGAACATTTAACATTTAAACATTTAATTGAACATTTAACTAACCCAACAACCGAAGGAAACTCATTGAAACATTTAATTGAACATTAAATGTTCAAAGTTTCCCCAAGAACACAAAATCATCAACCGGATTTAGAATCGAAGATATGGATATAAAACCAATAGAATGCAATTAACAACATTGTTTAACACCAATTGGTTCATCAAAATCAGACTGAAATCTAAGAACAAAACCGCAAAAAGTCAACTCTAGGAAAATAAGAAAAAAAGTACCTCGATCCGACGAAGAACAACGGACTATATGATGTTATAATCACATAAGACTCTCCAGAACACCTTTGGATGGAGCAAAATCGACCAAGAATTGCAACCATAGAAAAAATGCCTCATCCGTCGTGGAATGAGAGAAGAAAAATGAAAAAATGACTGAGTAGACTGCTGCCCAAGTATATATAATGGAGAAGCTAGCACGCACAAGACCTATACATTAGCATGCACTAACGAACCAAAAATTCAGCACATTTTTTCTGGAAGAACAGTTGGCGCGCGCTAATTAAGTTCATTAGCTTGTGCTAACGGGCCCCAATTCCAGTCTGGTAGCTTCTGTCTTGGCCTCAGTATGTTCTGTCTGACTACCAGTTAGTGTACTCTAATTTCATATCTTAGCGTGCGTTAATGCACTCTGAACAGGCAGTAACCTTGTTCCAAACAACCCAATGCAACAACGGAACTCTTTGGCAAAACAACGACTATGAAACACGCAACGAAGTGCTATCGTGCAATACCAATGATCCAGAACGGAAGAGAATACACGACAAAGCACAACACACACATCATATAACTCATGTTAAATGGCAAACACGGTGGCACAATATCAACACATGTCGGTCAACGAGAAAATAATTCCAACCACTCGGCAACAGAAAAATATTCGGCATAAAATGGCCATCGTTTCAAGATATTCAGAAATAAAAATCTCGAGTATTACATATATGATTCCCACTAATCGCAATTGATAACCGTTATGAGCACCATGTTTTTACTGACGTTGGATTCCGTCAAGGCAAAACAGTTATCATGTAGGACTCTATGATAATCTCATATTTAAAAATCTATTGACAGACTGTTATATTGAGATTAACTTATGATATTTCCTTGTAGTGATCTAATTACGGGTCTGTCCAGTAATGCATTCTCCAACCAATACCCATAAATTTGATCCGTACCATGCGCATAATCATCTCAAGATTATCAGTCAAACTTATAATAATGTAATAATCACTTGAGTCCCCACTCTACTTGATTGGACCAGGCACATATGAATAATCTTATTATTCTTGAATAACTATTATTCGATTATTATAATATAAAAACATGAACACATTATAATAATCAAAGAGAAATAGATGTCATTAAATAACTTTATTTAAATATGACAATTATAAATCCAGACACATCGAATGTCCTGGGGCACTATTCCCAATAGCTAAGTCAACCAAGTCCCCTCTTACTGCAGACGCAGCTACCTCTCTAAACCAAGCTGAACAAACTCCAGCAACTCAGCCACCTCCAAATTTAACTGAGGTAACCAGAAAAATGATATAGGAGGTTGTTGAAGGGATCTTGGCTAAAAAGGTGGAGCCATACTTTAACGAACATAATGTTAGCGTATGCCCTCGAATGCCACTCTGAGGATAAGAGAGTTAGGGTATTTATATGTGATTATGAATTTATTAATAAAAGGTAGTGATTATTTCTTTATTTATTATATATCATTGGCATTCTTGATTTGGTAAATAAATGAAGTAATGTCCGTGCTTTTGAGTAGAAACATTATAGTTCTTATGAGATAATGAGTCTTGCACTGGAAGTGTCACGAACTCAAATTTCTAAACTTATCCGCAAGTCGATGAAACTTAATTGGGAATTAAATTTTAATGAAGACTTGTATATCAATATGTGCATGTCTTCACTCAGGAGTAGTGGGAGCATTCGGTATAGGTATACTAATTGGATTAATATACTCCGATACGACTCATCTCAATTCGATCACATGGATTTCACTCTAGGATAGTCAATGACTGAATCATAAGGTTAGGATAGGTATGCATGAAACTTTGACTAAAGCGTTCAGTAGAAGATGTGTTTATTTCTTTAAGTTAGTCATTAGAGTAGTTCGATCCAATCACTTGTCTGTAGGGATCAACCTCCATGTGTAACTTAATGGGCAAGTAGCAGTCTTTACTGAATACCAAGAAATGATTCTTTCTCTTGTAGGTGAACAGGTTAATGTCCTGTGTGGTTAGTGGCAAATAAGATCAAAAGTCTTTGACCAAAGCAACTGAGCTAGATGTATTTGATACATAAGAGCTATGATCTTGATTTGCATTAACACACATAGAGTCAAGTATAAATAGAGTTTGACTTTATCGTGAACGTAAAACTTGATTGGGATATATGATTGAAGGTTTTATATGTATATGGTATTCATAATAGATTTTTTAATGATTTCTATCATTCGCTCTCAGTTGGATTATGGTGTGAGCCACAGACTGGTCAAGTGTTGCTCACACACTTTGGATCCTCCCATTGCTGACTGAAGCAGACCTACAGATCCGCACATATAGGATCATTAATGGACTAAATCAAGATTGTTCTCTCTTAATGAATATTGGACATTGGATGTGTAAAACCCTATGATTTCAATAAGAATAATATATGTATATATCAGGATTATGGAGTAAATATTTTTATTAAAATTATTCATTGATATGATTTATTCCTTAAAATTTCAATCATGTAAGGTTTTTAACTAGTTTAACTATTATTTTCGAAATTTAGTTATTTTAAATAAGTACAACGCCAAATTAATTAACTTATAGTGTTAAATTACCTGATGAGTCAAAACCCACCTTACCCAAAAAAATACCACCCAATATTTGATTTGACCCAACATGCTTAACTCAATCTAACCACTAACCCAACCCAAGCTCTAACCTCTACACACTTTTAACCAACCTACAATTATATCAACAACATAATAATACCACAAGAGAGAAATGAGGGAGTCATCACCCTTGTGACTTTTGCATTACACATGCATGTCCACCTCAAACTTAGACCACCTTTCCCATGCTTCCTTTGACCACCCCATGTTTAAATTCTTAAAACATACCATTTTCTCCTCATTTCACATGAAAAATCTGCACTCCTAGAGGAAAGAGAGAGGGCCTAAGTGAGTGAGAACGAGAGAAAATAAAGAGAAGAAGAATAAGAAGAGGAGGAAGAAGAACAAAGAAGGAGAAGGAGAAGGAAATGGAAAGTAAGAAATACACTTCAAACCTTATTTTGTATTTTCTTTCTTCTTCTCATTCTAACCCAAACTTACATGCAAATGACACTGTTGGCGTCTTTTAGTGACTTGGTCGAACCACATGACTGCAAGGAAGAGCTTTTCTTTCGACTACAAGATCTAGACTCGAACATAACAACCAAGAAATCCAAGTGGGTGTAAAATCCATTAAAAATTTCTCAATTGCTACCAAATTTTGAAATGATGCATGCTACCACTAAAATTTAAAGATTCATGTGATGGATAATTTGTTTGAATCTATTTATGGTGTTAAGTTATTATTTTTCATGCAGAAATTTATATTTTATTGGCAAAATAGATTACTGTAGAAAAACCCTTGTGAATGTTAAAGTATCATCCCAATTTATGGGCTTATGACTTGAATATAATTATATATGTGTTATGTATTTATAATATGGTGTTTAGATAATTTATTTATGGCAAATCAAGACATAAATGAGGAAATTAAAATCTAAAGTGCATGTAACGCAAATTCTTGAAAATGATGGAATAAAACATAAATTTTCGAAAATTAAATTTTTATGGACTATAAATAATATATTAAGGATATGTAGTGTGTCCGTAAAGTTTCATGCAGATCGGAGTTCGTTTTAGAAGTCTACGGACTAAAATGACACAAAAGCAAATAATTTGGGGTAAAATTGTAAATCCTACAAACAATTCGGAGATGAGGTTAAAAATAATACTTTTGGATGGAAAATATAATTTAGGTGAGTGTCTACTTGATAATCATGAGGTTTTATAAAAATCAGAATACGTTTCCAAAAGTCTAGGGGTTAAAAACGTAAATTTCAAATAATTTTGGGGTCGAAATAAAATTACCGGGACAGAAATTTATTTTGTGATTCTGGACTGAAAATGAATATTTAAAGCATAATTATTATGCTGTAAAGTTTTATAACAATCAGAATTCATTTTCCAAATTTAAAGGGGTTAAAATTATTTATTACATTAAATTTGGGGTTAAAATGAAAGAAATAAATTTTTTTGAATAAAATCCAAATTTTCTGGAGAAACTTACAAATTCTAAAATTTCAGGTTTTAATGAACAACCTCATAAAATTTAACCATCATCCGAATTATTTCCGAAAAAATAATGCCCTAGAGATAATAACCTAAGAAAATTGGGGTGAATATGTAATAAGCAAAAACCAGTTTCCAAAACTGATTTTCGTGCCTTCAACTAACTCAAATTCCTCCCGAGTCGTTAACTTTTTGAGAATTCAATTAATACTAATTTATTATTACATAAGTTTTAATTTAAGTGTCCAATTCTTAATACTCATGCCACAATTTAAATATTTAAACCCTAACACAACCAATACATGCTTAATTGTATCATTATTGTATGAGTAAAATATTGTGAGCTTGAACATGCATTGAATCGTGTCTATCTGATACTTGTGATTGGTTCGGGAATGGAGTGATATACAAATAAAGTGCCACGGACGGGGCCACCTCGAACTCGGTGGGGCAAAATGCCACGTCTTTAGATGGGGGTCACCTCTTGAGCTCATACGAGACGGATTGTCGCCTCACAGTCCGGGGCCACCTCTTGAACATGAAGGAGACATCTATGGAATACCCAAATCGATTCGGGACAGTTAGATCAAATCCTGGATAGAGCCGCGCGCCTGCAGTTCTTGATGAGGCTGTTGTTGTCGTCTATTCCCATAACCGAGGAGCGAAGTATTCTGAGGGACCTGGGTCATATAATGTGGGATCGCGATTATGACACGATTCGATAGAAACACCCACGATCAGGACGTGTCCTACCTAGATCACACATAAGGTTATTGGGCTTTAGCCAAACTACTGGGGCGACGGTCTAAATACAGGGGCGACGACCGAAATTATTGGGAGTCACAAGGAGAGCTTAGGTTCCAAGTCCAAATTGGCAGGTTTCGAAACTAAAGTGTATTGAATGAATTGATTGTTTTCTATTTACTATCCACGCATCGGGATACAGTTATTTCTTATAGTCAAAGATTAATGCACAAAATACCTTGGTATTTCTAAAATAATATCTCTACCATAATGCATTATTTCTCAACAATATCGAGGCATGCCATCACATAAACGTTTTATAAAGAAAGCAAGCCACACTTGCACCCATACAACCACTCAATGAGACCTTTTGTCTCACCCCACCGATTTATTTTTTCTTAAAGCAGACGAATAAAGTAATGTTGAAGACGAGACCGAAGAAGGAGCCGAATGACTTCGTCGAACACTTTATAAATCTTGTAACAAACTTATTATCTTTTCCGCGGTCGATACTGACATTGTACTAGTATTGAAGTGTTATGTCATCTTCTGTAATAATAAGAACCCTGATCTTTTGAATAAATATTTTCCGCAGTTATTTTATTCAATCTTGGTTTGAGATAGTTATTGCAATATCCAAGATTTTCGTTCCGGTTGCGTTAAATTATTTTCTGCAGTTTAGCGGATATGTGGTGCCTGTATTTATGCAATCATATCGTTCTTTGTTATTTGTTTGTTTTCGATTTGGATCGTTGGTGGTGTCCGTTAATGTTGTTGGGTTTTTATTAAACTAATAAGATTTATGATCTCATTATATATCGAAATAGTGCACCGGAAGTATAAATATAATATGTAAAACCTTCCGAGGATCCAAATATATTATCAAAGTACGAAGAACAAGATTGTTACCTCTTGTAGCGTATTTTCGATCGAGCCTTCTAGAGACGTTGCAAGAAGCGAACGTCCTCTACGGTACCGACACAACGAACAAGTTCCGAGCGTCTAACGGATTGCTTGCTCCGATTCAATAAGGATTTCACTTAAATCAATTTGAATATAGATATGTTCTTGATTATGGTAAGAACAAGAACACAATGTTCTTGAACTTTGATCTAAAATAACAACTATGAATCTTATTCAATATGTTATTAAAGATCAAACTCACAAGATAAAATGAAGATAAGATGAGTATTCTAAATACTTTTCTTGATCAAAGAATCAATCTTCAAAGATATGAAGATATATTCTTTATCCTTTTGATTATTCAACTCTTGAATATTATCTTCAAGACTTTTAGCGAGAGAAATATAAAAATCAGATTTTTGATTCTCTCTACACAAATTATGTCTTCTCTTGTATTTGGTCAAGTGTGAGGGCTATCACAAGACACTATTATATAGCCCTCTACATGGCTAAGGGTTCACCAACCTCAACCATAATCAACCGGAACAAAATATCTGCTCTGCTCATTTAAGTGTGTGACCCTGTAGGTTCTATTTAATACGGCAATAAGTATAATTCAGTTTTACGACTCATAAATCATAAGAGGCCTCTAGCTAGACATTATGATTACCCGCATTAAAAGAATTAATTCGACGGCACGAACAAAATCCCGTTACTATATAATATTTAATCTTCTTGTCGCGCGATATCCTAATTAAGCATAAGGCATGGATAAGTCGACCTTATATAGCTTAATTAATATTCTTGATATCAAGTTACAATTGTCCAATTCAAATATTTATCAATAACTCTTTATTGATCAATTTGAGTATGGCTATGCATTTAAACAAGTTAACTTATCAAGGGCCCGTGGATATCTTCTCCATTTTATAGGAGGGACAAGTCCCCTCTGAACAAACTACTTCCCTCTGCATAAATCGTACTGTATCCAAGCACAAACTGTATGGTCCCTTGTTACAAAAGACGTTGGTGTTGCTACCCAAAATATTATCCGGAGATAGATATTGCTGGATGAGTGGATAGCAAACAAAGTGCGAGAACACTTCCGTGGGAAAAGTAAATAACACAAGATTTGCCGGGGTTGTTAGTCCCGGGCTTGAATGCTCTCGCGAGATGTTATTAATACGAATATTCGGGGATACAAGTATTAATGTAAGAATACAATTACAATGAGTGTAAAGATTCTTGTTATCTTAGCTAGTGAGCGTGTAGATTGCCGAAAGTACCAGATTTGATGCTCTGTGAGTTCTTGTAACAACGTTGATGAGCTGTGATCGCGGTGAGAGATCGACAGTCTCTCACGGCGTGTATTAGCTGTATGTTTGAGCTCCTGGACTTGTGAGTCTCTTTGAATCTACACTGTGGAGACTTCTTGCCTCTGTCGACCGTCTTCTGGTTGAGAGGTGCTGAGAGAGAAATCCTGAGGTAGATTCGGGAGAGTAAGTTGGGAGCTTGGAAATATGTATGATTGTATGTATTTTCTCTGAACTTAATGGAGAATGCGTGAACGCAAAACCTTTTTCCAGTAGAAGGAGGTTCTCTATTTATAGGACTTGGATATGCCGGGCGATCGCCTTTGCAGTATTATAATAAGCGGGCGATTGTCTTTTAGCACATGGGCTTGTCTCTTTAAAGTCTGCAGGAGTTGTTGGCAGCCAGCCGCGCGGTCCAATGAGAAGCCTGCATGCCTCTGAGTCGCTGTCAAGGGCGGTCCCACCTTGTGCCTTTCGGCGGGCTTGTCGGTAGGTAAAGCCGCCCTTGTCAGAGACAGCTGTTGGTGGTCAATGATCCATGAAATGCGGATCTTGTCTTGGATCTGTACATGGGCACTGCTTTGAGATCTGGTCTTCGTGGACTTTGACGGACGATGGTCCCTGCTCGTGGCGCAGGACGATCGTCCTTAGCCGGGCACTAGAGTCGATCGCTAGGTGCCAAAAGGCGATCGCTTCGGGAGTTGATCGCTAGGTACTTGATGGTGGTCTGGTATCTTCAATTAGGCGTGTTTGCCATAGCTTGATTCATAGTGGACTCGGTCGCTCGGCTTTGCAGTCGATCGCCTGTCGAGGTGAATAAATCTCTGTAATATCCGGAATTTCTACTACTGTTGTTTGATATTATTTTATCCGAGTTATATTATACAGCATGGAATCTGTACAGTATGGATAAAATGAATAAAGGACTGAGATATCAGTATCGGTATAATTGTCGTATCTGGTCGACAGTTGCATTTGAGGACATCGTGTATCAGGTTATCATACTTTCTATATAGAGTATATCGTATAAGAATGTCATTGGATTCAGTATATGTATTCAGTAAGTGTATATTTGTTTTCGGTATGTCGAGACAGGCGGTAACAGTTGAAATTAGCTAAGTATAGAATACTTAGCGTACGCTAATGTTGAAGACTTACGTACGCTAAATCACAAGAGTTACGTACGTTAATGCCAAGACATTACGTACGTAACATGGGAATCAGATGACTGAGTCATGGTCGGCAGGTGGGACCCTGTGTCGGCAGCTTTCGGCGGAGGATGTGGACAGCGAGTCAACCTCGGCCATTACGTACGTTATGCATGGCGTATTACGTACGTAATGTGGATGGTACTGTAGCAAGTCAACGTACATGTTACGTACGTTATGAATGAAACATGAGTTCTGGGATGATGATTACGTACGCTATGTGGGACGAATAGCGTACGCTAAAGTGCATTACGTACGTTAATGAAGAAGGATAACGTACGTAATGAGTTATGTAATTATAAAATGAAGTTCGTTCTTTCAGTTCTTCATGAAGGAAAATAGATTTCCTCCTCCTACCTTCGTCCATTTGAGCATATAAGTGAGAATAAACATCTTTTATCTTAGTTATGAGCTTGGAAGCATTAATTAGAAGCTTGGATATGGATATTGATGATGATTCTTGAAGTGATTTCTTATGTTTTCCATCTTCAAAGAGGTATGTTGGATAATCCTCCCTTTCATTTCGGATTTTTGATGTTGTTATTGATAAATGATTCGTATGAAAGTGATTATGGTATTGTTGTTACGATTCTTGAGGATTTATGAATCATATGTTGAAGGAAGATGATGATAGGTTGGTTTATGTCTTGAATATGTTGATTATGATTATGAAATTATAGAGTTCTTGATGTTCTTGGTTTGTGATCCGTATTTGATCCGTATGATGATGATTATGGTGTTGTTGTGACAATCCTTGAGGTTATGTGAAGTGTATATTGAAGAATACGATGATTCATGACTCGGATTACGAATTGGAAGATTATCTTCATGTTAAAGAATATCGAATTATGTCGTTTTAATGGCTATGAACATGAGTTTGAATCCCGTAGTGTTCTTGAGGAACTTTTGATGAATTTAACATAGCAAGACGATCGTATATTGAATTATCGGTATTTTTAGATTTGAAGATCGAATTCGTTGGTTGTAGTGGTAGAATTCGTATGTTCTTAATGAAATACGAATCATGATATCAATTTGGAATCCGGAAAGATTGTGATTGTTCGTCAAATATGATTTCCTTTACGCTCGTACCCGTAATCGCATTGTGGTTGTGAATTCGTAATTATTTGAATTGGATTATTTGAAATTGTGTTAATCGGGATAATTGTGAAATCGTTGAGTTTATCGATCGATGATATTGATTCATAATTATCGGATTTCGGTTCATATGATGGATATGAATTCGTAAAATAGTTTGAGTTATACTATTTGGTTTTGTAAATGATTGAGGTATCGTTGAGTCGCTGAGATGATTTGGTTGGTCGTGTTGGTTGTTAATAGTTATCAGATATATGTTATTTGATTACTTCGATAGGTTGAGATTATTGATCGATGATTATAACCGGATGCTGCGGTCGAGTTCGAGTACGTTCGTGAATTGCTTTGGTCGGGGCCGAGAAGCTCGTAGACGAAGGCAATGGGATTGGTAGCGGCTTCTTCATCGTCGTATCGGTATCGAGGCAAGTTATTACTTGCTCAGTTATAATATTTAATGAATGGTTTCAGTTTCATTTCGTTTATAATACATATAGCGATGATTATTATTGTGAACTCTGGTATTGGATCACATATCGTTCTTTCGATTCTGGGAGGTAAATCATAATGTATATGCTTTATCTCAGTTATTGGTATGCTCAGGTATCGAGGGTACATTATGGTAAAGACGAGGATATGAGTATCTATAGTTCATTGTACGTCTGGATCGCCGAGCATTGAAGATAATTGTCGGTGATGATTTGACATCGAGATTGCTCCTAAAGGACTCGGGACAAGTATCTTAGTTTGATTTGGTTTAGTGTTAATGATGTTGATCATGCAGGTTGTCATTCATGTTGCTGAATGAAGTCGTCTCAGTTGTGTCATCATAGTGTCGTTCATGTTTTGATTCATATGTCGTTCATGTTGATGAACATATTGAGTTGCATATGTGTATGCATGATTGTATTATTTATGTTGTAAATGATCTGATGGGATCATGAGGATCTATGCTGAGGGCGCTGGATCGTATGTCCACCATGCGTTGGTTCGACGGGATCATCATGGGATCTATCTTTGGCGGATCACCGGATGTGTTTTACGTAATACTGGTTGTAATTCGAGAATTATCATTCAAGATTTATCATTCGATCATTATCACTCGGTAATTTCACTCATTTTCGATCATTTGTCACTCATATTCATCATGGTATTCATCATTCGAGTAATTGTATCGTGTATCAATCGTCATTCATCACTAATCGATTGGAGTTTCGTACGCGTTTATCATCATTGTCATTTTCGTTGCGAGCTATGCGTGAGGAGTAGCGCACGCTACATACTCCTTTAGCGTACGCTAATTGGGTATAGGTAGCGCACGCTACCACTCGGCTTTAGCGCACGCTAAGGTTGCCACGGCCGCACTCACAAGGTACCGGATCGCAGTGAGATTATTTGTAGCGCACGCTACGAGTGGTAAGTAGCGCGCTAACGGTTGTAGTAGCGCACGCTATATGTGTGAGTAGAGCGCTAGGGACGGATCGTTGAGTCCGGTGGCTACCGGATCGCACCGGATTAATTCATAGCGCACGCTATGTATTGTTGTTAGCGACGCAACCGAGTATATTAGCGCACGCTAAACAATGGTTGTAGCGCACGCTATCGGTCGATCGAGGTCGACGCTTTTCGACTCGGCCTTTGGGCATCAATATTTCGTTAGCGCACGCTAATAATGGGTCTTAGCGCACGCTAGTTATATGGCCGTAGCGCACGCTACAAGAAGGTACGTAGCGCGCGCTACCGTGTTCGGACAAAGGCGTCATCGACTACCCAAATTACTCGTTAGCGCACGCTACGCACAAGGCTAGCGCACGCTAACCAGGACCGACTATAAATTGGGAGCTTTAGTCAGAGTTCGTCATTTATTCATCTCATTTCATTCCTTCGGTAATTTTGGGCGATTTCGAGCGATTCGGAGAGGATTCTTTGAGGTGTATTGATCAATCATCATCTTCAAGCTCATCTTTCGGGTTAATCATCATTTCATCACCTTCATCACATCGAATCAAAGGTATTAACCTCTTGGATCTAGAATTTCGGATTTTTGGGTTTTTCCTTCAGATTTCTTCGTGTAAGCTTGGATTATCATTAGAATATGTTAGATATGGATTATCTACCTTGGATAAGTATATTCTTACGGATTTAATGGTTATTTTCGGAATTATTTCAAGAACCCTTGGGGTTGACTTCGGTTATTTTGGGGATTTCCGATTGTCGTTATTATAAACTTGAATTGTGGATTTCTATGAGATTATTGATGTCATTGATAATGTTGTGCTGGTTTGAATCAATCATTTTGAAGTTGGTTCGATAATCTGGGTTTGGTTTTAACCAACGGGTATCTCAACGTTTTCGTTAGAGTACATCTACGAGTTCGGATATTGTTGTATCGACGTTTGGGTCGGTTATGATCGTATTTGATTCGTGTTTTGATCGGTTGTTGGTAATTGTTGTTGTTCAAGGTTGTTCGAGCGACCGACTTTTCATTTAGGACGTTGTTCGTGGAAGGACATTGTCATCGGTATTGTGTAAGTTAATTCTTACTCGGTTAAAAGGATATTCATTCCTTTTGATGTTGTTCATTCATATTCGTAACTCATTCATCATTGTATAAACCGTATCAAAACTTGTCATTGTCAATTAATCACTTCAGTCATAAGGAACGATGGTTCCAATCATTTCATTAAGATGTCATTCATTCCACCATCATTTAATCTTGGTGAGTCATTATTCATTTTCGTTGTCACTTTTGTCATATTGTGGCATTCCGGGTCATACTGGCGTGCCGGTTGGTATGTGTAGGATTTTCATGTCGGGCACATTATAGTCGTGTGTTGGTTGGTGGCCTCACATTGGACTGTGCACACGAGTTGATGGCTTCGTGAGACTGATTAGGTACAAGACCACACGTGTATTCGGTCGATACTCGTTGGTGGCTTGTGCACGGACACATTTCCATCCCGGACGTAGTGTGGCGCCATTCCTTTGAGCCGTCGATAGTCGATTCATATAGCATGTTTGATTGCGTATGTTTCGGCGGGATAATTCATAATTTCGTATATATCATGATTGTGTATTTTCAACCCTTGAGGATTGTTGTTACGTATGGCGGCCCGTTGGGATCTTGTTTTAGTCATGGCAAGGCTAAGGCACGGGAGAGCACGGTGACGGCGAGGAGTCCCAGTGATACTAGTAGGGGCCCCTACTATTCGATCACTTATGTTTTCTTCATTTATTCATGAGACATTCCGTTTGAATATTCATTTCACTCGGTGTTGTATATTTTATCTCCATATAAAATATACTTGTATTGATATCATCACAGGTATGTTGTATGAAACTCCTCATCGGAGTAATTAATTGTGTAATGTGGTTCGGTACTACATTTACCTGTAATTCATTCATTTTCATTCGCCTCGTGGGTCCCGATGGGGTCCACTGCACAGAAAAATCCGCCTAGTGAGGTGTGTTACAGAGTTGGTATCGGAGCGAGGTTTTGAATACTACCCTCCAAGTCATGTCTCATTTGAAATCATCGTCATCGGACTAGTATCATTGGACTTTCGCGTCACGTGTGACTGTGCAAATGCCGAGCCAATCGGACCAAGAACCGTAAGATTTCGATGCCATGGTATAATTTCTGGCAATAATCATTCATTCATAATTCATCAGTTAACAATCCTCATTCATCAATTTCAATTGTGATCAAGTCGATAATGTTAACTCATTAATTACCCAATTCATTTCATTACTCAGTTGTTGATCTTGAAGATCATATCATCAATCTTGTTAAATTGTTCAAGATAATCATTTCAATAATTTCATCAGATAATCATGTCACCTCAGTTAATCATTCATGTAATCGCTGTATTTGAGCGTGTATGCTCATTTTCATCATTTCATAATATAATCATAATGTGATACTCATACGAGATATATAATCATCATATGACTTTCCACTTCAGTATAAGAAGGGCTGGCAGAGGACGTGGAGGACGAGGCCGTGGAGCGGGCCGAATCCCGAGAACTCGTGTGAATACACGCGCGAACGCGAGGAATAATGCTAATTTATCGAGCAGCGACGCTGCCACTCATTCACCTGGACGCGATCATTCACTATCGGGGAGTCGTACCAGGGACACGGCTCAGTCATAGGGTGTCCGGGTTGACCCACTCGCATTTATGCAGGGCATGATGGCCCAAATGACCCAGATGGCTCAGTTGATGGAGACGATGCATAACTCCGTCAATCAAAATCAGCAGGCTCCTCCGCCGCCATGTCAGAGGCAACAGAGGGGTGTAAGCAATATCATTAGCGATATCTCTCGCCAGCGACCACCTACCTTTGAGGGCTCATCTGAGCCGGCGGATATTGTTCACTGGCTTGAGCATTTTGAGAAATTATTTGCTATGGTGGATTGCCCTGAAGGGCATAAAGTTTCAGTTGCGGCTTACTATCTCGGTAAGAGCGCTCATTCATGGTGGTTATCGTTGAAGCCCACAGACGGATCATGTACTTGGGATCAGTTTAAGACTCTCATGATGGAGAGGTACTATCCGGCCCCTCTCAGGGAGGCCAAGTTGTCGGAATTACTCACTCCCGACCTTTCGGCGGATGATGATGTTCTCGCCATCGCCGAAAAATTTCAGGAACTTCTTCCGTTCGCCTCATCTATCATTCACTCAGAAGCGGACAAGATCAAGTATTTCAGCAAGAGGCTGAAACCTCGTATGCGGCTACAGTTGCTTAATCATAATTGTGCCACTCTGGCCGAGTTCATTGAGAAAGCTCTCACTTATGAGCTTACGGCTATGGAAATTGCTAAGCAACAACCCTCATCCGCTAGCAAGAAGTCCAAGAACCGTAATCAGTCTGACGGGAGTCAGGCCACTTTCAAGAAACCACGTGCGGGCTCTACTTTTTCTGAGCGACCTCCCATGGCGTCTAAACCCGCGGAATCTCAGTCGCGAGCGGCCAGTTCGGCCATCACCTGTTTCAACTGTGAGGAACAGGGTCATTTCAGCACCAAATGTCCAAGCGATGCATCACGTGCCACAATGGGATTGCCGGGCATAGGGCCCGTTTTGCCGTAGGGACTCTAAACCCACTCCGGCGTCATCTCAAGCCCCAGTCATTCGGGCGGTGCGTAATCAAAGCCACTCAGTCAGCGTCGTTCAAGACGACAGGAGCTAAAGGCGGAGCCAAGAGCTATCAGACGGGAGCGTCCGGTTCGGGGGCCGGCAAGCCCCGAATTTATGAGATGAAGAAGACCGACGATCCGGAGGCCCGGATGATCTCAGGTACACTCGATATTCTATCTCAACCTGTGTGTACCCTTTTTGATACTGGTGCATCGCATTCATTCATTTCCGAGTCATGTTTGAGTAGACTACGTCTGGGTAGTGCTACTAGTTGTGAGCCTTATGTCATTGGCCTACCTGATGGTAGACGAATTGTCGGAAGTCGTGAGATTCAGAATTGTCCGATTCAGCTTCATGGTCGTGTATGGCCAGCGGACCTAATCGTAGTAGATTTGCCGAGGGACGACGTCATCTTGGGTATTGATTGGATGGATCGTCATGATGCCATCATTAGTGTCCGAAAGCGTTTGGTCACTATCATTTCAGACGATGGAGTCGAATGTGTGTTTCAGGGAGGTAATCCCACTGCTGGTAAAGTCATTAATTTGATGAAAGCAGTAAGATTACTCAATCAGGGATGTGTCGGTTATTGGTGCTATATGACCAAAACCGAGAAATCATCAGTAATGTTGACGGACATTCCGGTAGTGAAGTAATATGCCGATGTTTTTCCAGACGAGTTACCTGGTTTGCCTCCACAGAGGGATGTGGAATTCTCGATTGAGTTGGAGCCTGGTACGTCCCCGATATCGAAGGCACCGTACCGGATGGCCCCGACCGAAATGCAGGAATTAAAGAACCAACTTGAGGAATTGTTCGAGAAGGGTTATATTCGACCGAGTGCGTCCACGTGGGGAGCACCAGTGTTATTTGTCAAGAAGAAGGATGGTTCGTTCCGCTTGTGTATTGATTACCGGGAATTGAACCGGGTGACGATCAAGAACAAGTATCCCTTACCCCGTATTGATGATCTCTTAGATCAACTTCAGGGAGCTTCAGTATTTTCCAAGATCGACTTAAGGTCTGGATATCATTAGTTGCGGATCCGAGAGTCGGACATCGCGAGGACGGCGTTTCGAACACGTTATGGTCATTATGAGTTTGTGGTTATGCCGTTCGGATTGACTAATGCACCTGCGGTATTCATGGAGTTAATGAATCGAGTTTTCATCGACTTTTTGGATCAGTTTGTTGTTGTCTTCATCGATGACATTTTGATTTATTCTCGTGACCGGGAGGAACACGAGTTTCACCTACATCAAGTGCTCGACGTGTTGAGATGAGAACAACTTTATGGGAAGTTCTCCAAATGTGAGTTCTGGATGTCCGAAGTGAATTTTCTCGGACATGTAATTTCATCAGACGGAGTTCGTGTCGACCCTCAGAAGACGGAGGCTATTCGAGATTAGCTACCTCCGAAGAACATTAAGGAAATCCGAAGTTTCCTCGGATTAGCGGGTTATTATCGGCGATTTGTAGAGGGATTTTATAGAATCGCTCAACCCTTAACGAACCTTTTGCGGAAGGATAAGAAATACACGTGGGCCGACGCGTGTCAACGGAGTTTTGAGGAACTCAAGAGCCGGTTAATGTCAAGACTGTCTTGTCCTTGCTGCAGGGGACAGAAGGATTTGTGGTTTATAGTGATGCATCCGGACAGGGTCTCGGATGTGTACTCATGCAGAACGGGAAGGTTATTGCCTATGCTTCACGGCAATTGAGACCTTACGAGGTTAATTATCCGACCCACGACCTGGAGCTAGCAGCCGTGGTGTTCGCTTTGAAAATTTGGCGTCATTATCTTTATGGCGTTACCTGTCAGATATTCACCGATCATAAGAGCTTAAAGTATATATTTACTCAGAAGGAGTTAAATATGCGTCAGAGACGGTGGTTGGAATTAATCAAAGATTATGATATCGAGATCCTCTACCACCCAGGCAAGGCGAACGTTGTCGCCGACGCCTTGAGTCGTAAGTCCGTTCAGGAGCAGATGCTTCCCGTTTAACAGTTCAGAAGGAGCTTCAGCAGGAATTCCTTAGGGGCAGCTTTGTATGTTAGAGATTTCATCGTCACTCGAGGGGGAAATCCGAGAGAATCAGGGTTCGGACCCATCATTGTTGCGCATCCGAGAGGATGTGGCTCAGGGGAAAGCCCCTGGATTTGTGGTCCACGAGGATGGACTTTTGAGGTTTAAGAATCGGTTGTGCGTACCGGCGAATGATGAGTTGAAAAACTCGATTTTGACAGAAGCTCATGCTACCCCTTATTCTGTTCATCCGGGGTCTAGTAAGATGTACAAGGACTTGAAACAAAATTACTGGTGGAGTATTATGAAGCGAGAAGTCGCAGAATTTGTTTCGAGATGCTTAACCTGTCAACAAGTTAAGATTGAACATCAGCGACCGGCGGGTATGCTGAAACCTCTTCCTATTCCCGAGTGGAAGTGGGAAGACATTTCTATGGATTTCATCACGAGTTTGCCGACGAGTCGTCGTGGCATGAACACGATCTGGGTGATCGTGGACTGCTTAACCAAATCAGCTCATTTCCTTGAGATCAAGGATACGTGGGGTCCCGAGAGACTTGCCCAGTTGTTCATTAAAGAGATAGTCAGACTTCACGGTACTCCTAAAAGTATCGTTTCCGATCGTGACGGACAGTTTGTGTCGTATTTTTGGAAATAAGTTCATCGTGCTATGGGAACTCAGCTTAACCTCAGTACCGCTTTTCATCCTCAGTCCGACGGACAATCAGAGAGGACCATTCAGACATTAGAGGACATGTTGAGGGCATGCGTCCTCGATTGGAAAGACGATTGGGAAGCCCAACTACCATTGATCGAGTTCATGTATAATAATAGTTGGCATGCTTCGATCAAGATGGCACCTTACGAGGCCTTGTATGGTCGTCGTTGTCGATCTCCGTTGTGTTGCGACGACTTATCAGAATCAATCGGCACCAAGCCCGATATGCTTATAGCCGCCCGTGAGAAGGTAGCTTTGATCAGAAGTCGTTTGTTGACCGCTCAGAGTCGACAGAAATCATATGCAGATAACCGTCGTCGACCATTAGAGTTCGAGGCTGGTGACCATGTATTGGTCAAGGTATCCCCGAGTCGTGGTATCTTCCGTTTTGGGAAGAGGGGAAAGTTGAGTCCGAGATTCATTGGACCGTTTGAGATTTTGGATCGAGTGGGCGAGTTAGCTTATCGATTGGCTTTACCTCCGGCGTTGAGCCGAATTCATAATGTGTTTCATGTCTCTCAGTTGCGGAAGTATGTTGCCGACCCGAGTCACATACTTCAGTTCGATGAAATCGAGATTGCCGATGATCATTCATATGAGGAACGTCCTATACGAGTTTTAGAGCGGCGAATCAAGCAGTTGAGGAATAAGACGATTCCTTTGGTTAAAATTCAGTGGTCTAGTCACGGAGTCGAAGAGGCTACTTGGGAAACCGAGGATAGTATGCGGGAGAGTTATCCCGAATTGTTTGAGCCTTAGTTTCGGGGACGAAACTCTTTTAAGGGGGGGTGTATGTAATACCCGGTTGTAATTCAGTAATTATCATTCAGTATTTATCATTCAGTCATTATCACTCAGTAATTTCACTCATTTTCGATCATTTGTCATGTTGACACAAAAAGTATTTTGATGATGGTTACATACAAAACATTTAATTGAATCTATCTCGGCTCGATAATATGTTGAAAGGAACACAATATGGCTAACGCACGCTACGTATCATACCGTAGCGCACGCTATCGAGACTCTCATACACAGACCAGTCAAGTCAGCTGCAGCCTACTCAAGTCGCCTGATCGATAGCGCACGCAAGCTATTGAATGATAGCGCACGCTAATAAACTATAGTTAGCGCACGCTATACAACATACATAACGCACGCTATCGCAAGCCTCCAGAAGTCAGTGAAAGGAATTCGTGGGACGTTGCGCACGCTACGCATATTCTTACGTACGCTAAAGTGAAGACTTAGCGCACGTTAATTTTCATATCTAGCGCACGCTACCAAAATAATGGTCGGTAGTCCAAGAGCCCGGACTCACTTCGCCTAGGTTCTTACGTCGCTACACAAGGCAACGTCGTTATTGAAATAATTGATGGCGCACGCTAAAGGAAAGGTGTTAGCGCACGCTAAAAGGAATATGCGGTTCCGTTTGAAATTCAACCGTTGGAAGGAAGAGTCAATGCAGATCCGGAAAATCTGGAAATATTGGATTTAATTAATGCTAGCGCACGCTATGCATACTTGCTAGCGCACGCTAATCATGATTTTAGCCGTTGGAAAAAGAGTCGTTGGAGAGGAAATCGGATTTTGTCAAAGTCAAGATCGAAGACTAGTTGATCAAGACGATAGCGCACGCTACCATATCATTACTAGCGCACGCTAGACACAGAATTTTACCGTTGCAACAGTCTTTGTGACCGTTCGGAGAACTCAAGTCAAAATCCGCTAACGCACGCTACAAGGATCTATTAGCGCACGCTAATAGCATATTTTTCAGAATTTGAAGGCTGTCTCACTCCTATAAATACCCGAAGGACTTGGGTATCAAATACACAACTTCAAGCATTCAAGCATACAAGCAATCAAAGCATTCTTGAGCTCAGATTTACATATTTTATTGCATTACAAGTTGTGAGAAAAGAAAGATACAAGAGCGATTTCAATTGTATTATCCATTATTCCTTGTATTCTTTCATTTGGTTGTAAGTGTTGCATCACTTACACTTGAGCGAAAAAGAAACGAATCAAGAGTCACTAATCCGGTGTTATTAGGATCTTTGATCCGGCATTGTTAGGATTATACTCCCATATTCGTATAGTGAGGATTATCTAGTTCCTATAGAACACTAGATAAACAATTATTCATATTGAGGGAAAGGTTGAGCTTGGACCGATAGAAGACAAGCGGATTGTAACGGTTGTGAACTCGGACCGATAGAAGACGAGTTAAGGTTGTGGTTTTTCTTTAGCCAATAGAAAAAGAAAGTCAGAGAGAGGACGTAGGCAAGTTGCCGAACCTCTATAAATTCTTGAGTCTTTGTTTTCCGCATTATTTTCTTTTTACTCGCAAGAAATTTTGGTATTCCGCATCACCACTATTCAACCCCCCCTTCTAGTGGTGAATTTATCTCTTCAGTTGGTATCGGAGCGGGTCTCTTTTTAAAGGTTTAACCACCTAGGAGAAAAAGATCCGCAAATGGCACTTCTAGGCCAAATTGAAGGAAATGCTCTCAACCGTCCTCCTTTCTTCGACGGTTCCAATTTCATGACGTGGAAAAAGAAGATGGCGATCTTCGTTCAAGCCTACGATATTGAAATCTGGAAAGTTATTGCTCTCGGTCCTAAACTTGCTAAGAAAGAAGATGGATCGTTGAAAAAGATCGAAGAATTCAACGATGAGGATTGGAGAAACACGCATGTCAACTCCCGAGCCACTCAACTCCTCTATTGCGCTCTCAATCCCGAAGAACTTAATAGGATATCATCCTATGAAAGTGCAAAAGAAATATGGGAAATTCTCGAAGTCACTCACGAGGGAACCACTCAAGTCAAGGAGACCAAAATTAATATGTTACTCCATGACTACGAATTATTTTCCATGAAAGACGAGGAAACGATCACAAATATGTTGGATCGATTTTCGGCTATAACAAACGGTCTTGCATCTTTTGGAAAGCCTATATCGAGCAGCGACAAAGCTAAGAAAATTCTGCGATCGTTGCCATGAGAATGGGATGCCACGGTCACCGCGATCATGGAATCCAAGGATCTCAACAAGCTCGAATTTAGTGCCCTCATCGGGTCACTCATCAACTATGAGATCGTTCTCAAGTCTAGAGGCACAAAACCAAAGCCTCGGGAAAGAGTAGTCGCATTCAATGTTGATAGCGACATTGAGGAAGATGCCAAAAACTTTAGAAGGTACAAAAACCTAATTCAAAAGAGGCGAAGTTTTCTTGGTCGGGATGGCAAACCGGAGCAAAAGAAGAGTGGCTACACCCCTGTCAAGAAGTTCGACAATAATTGTCGGAAATGTGGTCAAGCCGGTCATTATGCCAAAGAATGCCGAGGATCCTCTTCAAAACCGCAAATGGAAAGATTCAAAAAGAAGGAGGTTCTAATCGCTTCTTGGAGTGATGACGAGGAGGAGATTGAAAGATCTCTAGACGCAAACCTTGCATTCATGGCCCTCGACTCCGAAAGCAATATCGAGGTAAGCTCTAAACTCAATGACGATGAATATGATTCTTTTGATTTTTGTGATTCACAAGAAGTTCATCAAGATGATGAGTTGTTGAGTGCGTTTGAATCGTTAAATACGGAGTATGACGAGATGGTCAAGTTAAATATATCTTTAAAGAGAAAAATAAAATCTCTAGAACTCGAAAACTCCTCGCTTCAAAACAAGGGCAAAACTATTGAGATCGACCATACATCATGTATTGAAAAAGAAAATATTTTGAAAATCGAGTTAACAAAAACTCAAAAGGAGCTAAAATATATTTTGAACAAATTTACTCTCGGAAATGAGAAATTCGAAAGGCTCCTATCTATTCAAAAATCGCCCTTGCTCAAACACGGTCTTGGTTTTGACCCTTTTAAACGGGAACAATCCCTTATTAACCTCGACAAAATAAAGAAAACCGAAACCGAGAACTCAAAAGATCCGCTCAAACGAGTTCACAATGTTAATACTCATTCAAAGTTAAGAACTATCAAAGTTAAGCAAATATGGGTTCCGAAAGGGACGATTGTTCCGAATGCTATAAGCATAGTTAACTTTGGAGGACCCAAACGGGCTTGGGTACCGAAACAACCGAGAAATTCTATTTTTGTAGGTACCGGCACCAAGGAAAAACAAGTGGTACATTGATAGCGGATGCTCAAGGCACATGTGCGGCTCCGAGGACTTATTTGAAGACCTCGAATATCAAGATCAAGGACATGTGACCTTTGGAGATAACCAAAAGGGAAAAATCAAAGGAATCGGCAAAGTCGGTAAGGAACCTTCTCCTTCTATCAACAAAGTACTATTTGTTGAAGGTTTGCATCATAATCTCCTTAGCGTTTCGCAACTTTGTGATGAAGGTTTTAAAATTCTATTTGAGCAAACGCATTGCACGGCATTTAGAAATAATAAAATTGCATTCATTGGTTTGAGATGTGGAAACATCTATATTGTTGATCTTAATGATAAGAGTTCATTCAATGAAAAATGCCTTATTACCTTGGATGACAATGCATATTTATGGCATCGAAAATTGGGGCATACTTCTCTACCTATCATTTCTATCTTATCTAGACACGACCTTGTTCGTGGATTGCCCAAACTCAAATTCGATAAAAAACATTTGTGTGAATCATGCATTAAAGGGAAACATACTCGAGAATCGTTTAAACCAAAATTCGAGGTTTCCACTAGTCGAGTTCTTGAACTCGTGCATATGGATTTGATCGGACCATCTAGACATGTTAGTTTAAATGGTAAACTTTATACTTTGGTTATTGTTGATGATTTCTCTCGATTTACTTGGGTTAGATTTTTAGCTCATAAAGATGATGCATTTTCCGAGTTTTCTAAATGGTGTCGTTTGGTATCAAATGAGAAAAATCTCTCCATAATTTCTATTCGCACCGACCACGGAGGTGAATTTGATTGCACCCCGTTTGAACTTTTATGCGATAAATACGGTATTAATCATAATTTTTCGGCTCCTAGAACGCCTCAACAAAATGGAGTTGTTGAAAGGAAAAACCGATCTTTGGAAGAAATGTCGAGAACAATGCTTAATGAATACTCTCTTCCACGATACTTTTGGGCCGAAGCAATTTTTACGGCATGCTATGTGATTAACCGAGTTCACGTTCGTAGAACTCATCTTAAAACTCCTTATGAATTATGGAAGGGCAAAAAGCCCAATATTGCTTACTTTCATCCTTTTGGGTGCAATGTATTTATTTTGAACAATGGCAAGGATAACTTGGGCAAGTTTGATGCCAAATCCGACTCCGGAATTTTTCTTGGCTATTGTACGAATAGCAAAGCATATCGTGTGTATAATATTAGAACGAACAAAGTTGAAGAATCCATACACGTTAAATTCAATGATATGATCTCACCCCCGAGAAAGGTAGAATATTTTGATGATGCAGGTACCTTTCCGGATCCCTCACCCGAAGTGAAGAAAATTTCGGAAATCGAAACGAACACAATCGTTGATTTACCGAAAGATTGGAGGCACATCAAAGACCCTCCGAAGGATCTCGTGATCGGAAACATTGAAGACGGTGTTCAAACCCGAAGGAGGACCACCGAGTTTATGGCTCATTGTGCTTTTGTATCCGAAATAGTTCCCAAAAATATATCGGAAGCTCTCGATGATGAAAGTTGGGTAATGGCAATGCAAGAGGAGCTTGTGCAATTCAAGCACAATAATGTATGGAATTTAGTTCCCGCGCCTAAAGATAAAACAATTATCGGAACTAAATGGGTGCATAAAATCAAGAGTGACGAAGACGGCTATCCTATTCGAAATAAATCTCGTTTAGTCGCTCAAGGATATAATCAAGAAGAAGGTCTTGACTACGAAGAAAGTTTTGCTCCCGTGGCTCGACTCGAAGCCATTCGCTTGCTTTGTGCATTTGCCGCTCATAAAAAGATAAAGCTATTTCAAATGGATGTCAAAAGTGCATTCTTGAATGGTTTCATTCAAGAAGAAGTCTACGTCAAGCAACCTCCCGGTTTTGAAGACCATCATTTTCCGGATCATGTCTACAAGCTCAACAAGGCACTCTACGGGTTGAAGCAAGCACCCCGAGCATGGTATGATCGTTTAAGTCAATTTTTAATTGCAAATGACTATAAAAGAGGGAAAGTCGATAATACCTTGTTCGTTAAAGTACTAAATGATGATATACTTGTTTGCCAAATTTACGTTGATGACATTGTTTTTGGAGCTACTAATGAATCCTTGTGCCAAGATTTTTCTAATCTTATGAAAGGAGAATTCGAAATGAGTATGATGGGAGAATTAACGTTCTTCCTCGGGCTTCAAATCAAACAATGCGAAGACGGAATTTTTATCCATCAAACGAAGTACTCAAACGACCTCCTCAAGAAATTCAATATGGAAAATAGCAAGGTGATATCTACGCCAATGTCGTCATCATTAAAGCTCGAGAAAGATGAAAATGGCAAATCCGTAGATCAAAAACTATATCGAGGTATGATCGGATCTTTGCTATATTTGACTGCATCTAGGCCAGATATAATATTTGCTACATGTCTATGTGCTCGATTCCAAGCTAATCCCAAGGAATCACATTTAATTGCTTGTAAACGTATTTTTCGCTATTTAAAAGGAACTATTGGACTAGATCTATGGTATCCTTCTTGCTTGGATTTTAATTTAATTGCCTATAGTGACGCCGATTTCGGCGGATGCAAAATTGATAAAAGAGTACTAGTGGTACATGTCACTTTATTGGATCTTGTTTAATATCTTGGGGAAGTAAAAAGCAAACCAGCATAGCATTGTGTACAGCTGAGGCCGAATATGTCGCTGCAGGGAGCGCCTGTGCTCAAGTGCTATGGATTAAAAATCAACTACGCGACTACGGCATTCATTTTGAAAATACCCCTATCCTATGTGATAACACTAGTGCAATTAATTTGAGCAAAAATCCTGTTTTGCACAAATAACCAAACATATAGATATTAGACATCACTTTTTACGTGATCATGTTCATAAGAAAGACATTTGTTTAATTTTTGTCGGGACGAAGGATCAACTTGCTGACATATTTACAAAACCTCTTCCCGAAGAATCTTTTAACTCCATTCGTTTGCAACTTGGAATGGGACATATAGACAACTTTTGAAATAAAATTCTACTCAAAACATCAAAATCGGTGAATCAGATCAATCGCTAGCGCGCGCTAGCTTCATATCCTTAACGCGCGCTAAAAATTTAGTTCGATAGCGTACGCTAAACCTTTCCTTCTTGCGTACGCTAATTAAAGTTCTCTTGTTATTCGGTGGGCGATCCGGTAAGTCTGTTTTTTCGCCTAACGTACGCTAATCCTTTAAATCCTAGCGTACGCTAACTTAAAACTCGTTGACTATATATATGCCGTACAACCCTAAATTACAACACATCCCTTAACGCACGCAAACGACTTCTCTCTTGCAAAAACCCTAGACAGACATCCGATCCAATCTGCGATCTTCTCCCTCAAAATCTTCGATTCCCTTCGTTTTTCTCCTTCTCCGATCATGTCTGGCAAGAATCGAACCGCTATGGGAAAGCAATACAACAATTTGAAGCGTCCTTTAAACGCCCAATTTGATGCGGACCGGTTCGTCTCCGCCACTGCTTCAAGAGTGTTCTTTGACATACTCCCTCAAGAACACATCACGGATTGCTACTTTTTCAATCTTCTCAGTCTCGAACGGGTAAACGTTAACATCTCTAATTTCTTCTCATCACTCGGTATTTCTCGTTTCGTTGAGTGCAAAAACCCTGTGTTTCCTGAGCTCGTCCGGGAATTCTATGCCAACCTTCACGTGGCCGAGAATGAAGGTTCCTCAGCCCTTGTGCTAGGTAGCCTTGTCGGAGGAACCAAGGTGAAAGTTTCTTCCGATATTTTGTATCAAATTTTTGGTTTGCCCAGAGATGGTCTTATTTGCACTGGAAAATCATTGGTCGACGATAATGAAATTGGTGAAATTGACGTGAAAGAATTTCTGAGCACGAAAGCCGTTATTGACATAACGGATGATTTTTTTGAAAACAACGACTTCGGAATCAATATTCGTTTGCTCTTGGTAGCCCTCACAAAATGTCTTATGCCAAAGGTCAATTCGCAGCACAAACTAGTCGGCGTGGACAAGCAAGTGGTGTACCGCGTTCTAAATGACGATAAGGTTGATTTCTCCGACATCATCATTAGTTGGATGAAGGTGAAAGGAGATTTGTTCCGGTCGAAAAATTACGCCACTCGTTCTCGCAAGGCTGGAATGCCTTATGGCTCTATCCTGTCGGCTATCTTTAGCTTTCATCAAGTGGACTTGTCGAAGGACAAGGCATTCCCCGTCTCCCTCGGGCATGAGATCTCGGACGCGTCCCTTAAAGCTATGCACTACGTCCGTACGATCAACAGAGGCTGGATTCTCTTTCCGTACCTTCGCGATGATGACCAAGTTGAGAAAGGGTCACGGAAGCCCACTGCAGAAGAAATGATCACTAGTCGGGGACCTCACACCCTTCGAGAAATGCAGACTGGGGAATTCGTAAGGAAACCAACATCGAAAGGAAAACGCCCGATGCGAAATGTGGTGACTGTAATATCCGGTATTTTTCTTTCCCTTGTATTTTCATTTTTGGTATATTTCTCGGTCATAGTGACCCTCATGTATCTTTCAGTATGTCCTTCCTGTCAATTGTTGAATTGTATTCTCGTTATTGTTCGTTGTTTCAACTTTCCTCACATGAGTTCGACTTTGTTAGATCACCATTAATTTTTGGTGACTCCAAAAATTATAAATCCTTGCAATATTATAGAACATCGAGTTAGCTTTCCAATGGTTCAAACGGTGAGTCAATCGGAGTCCCACGAGAGAGAGTTATGGTCGTTTGATTTTGGCCGAGCACTTCCAGAGCCTTTCGGCCGATAGGGGGTCGATAGACTCTCTGCCGGCATTACGTATGGGTATCGGTTGGGCCTATCGGCCGATAGGCTGGCCGATAGGTAAATTTCTTCACCTTCGAACTTCCAGGAGCCTTTCGGCCGATAAGGGGGGTCGATAGACTCTACTGCCGGCATTCCGTATGGGTATCGGTTGGGCCTATCGGCCGATAGGCCGGCCGATAGGTTCTGCTGTGTTACACTATAAATGTGTTGTTTTGAGCGTGAAGCTCATTTCCTTCCCCATTTTTCCATCTGCGTCGAGAGAGAAGATATAGAGGGGGAGAGTTCTTCATCCGGGGGTCGATTTTCATCATTTCTTTTCGGTTGTGAGGCTCGGATAATCAATCTAACGCGTGTTCTACGGATCTTAATACTTGAATCACTCAAGGTAATATCTCTTGAAACCCTACCTTTTTGGATAATTGGGGATTTTGGGGTTTTGTCCGATTCTTTCCGTTTCGTTGATGGATTCATGATGAATATGATTATTCTTGTTGGTATTCTTAGTTTCCCTACGGATTCATGGTATATTTCGTGATTTTTACGGAATCGAGAGGGTTCGGTTGTGGTCCGCCCTCGTTGTTGTTTGTATACGAATATACATGAATCGTAGGCGGGTTTCCGGGAGTATTCCATTTCCATAATTGTTTAGAAGTGGTTGTGATTGTGCTATTCAAATCGTTAGGTTCATTTCCGCCGGTTCCTTGCGGTCGCGTTCAACTCTTCCGTTCCGTTCGTGTCATCGTCTATTTAATCGAGGCAAGTATTTTTGGAAACCTTTAAGCTTAACATGAAATGGTGATGTATATTACTTGTTTGTAACTCACCTCGTGTTGGCAGATCGGGTCAAGGAGGGAAATCTATCTTGCCGCCCGGATTTCACGAGTTTCGTACCGCTAGCCAACTCGTTAGGGTCCTTGCAAGGCCTCGAGTGAGAATGTATGCCGCGCCTGTTCTCACGGCTTAGCGTGTGCGTGGTTTTGTTTTTACGTAATTGTAGCCAACTCGTTAGGGTCCTGTGAGGCCCCGAGTGAGAATGTATCTTTGCCGCCTGTTCTCAAGGCTAATTGTTTATTTGTTTATTTTAGGAAAAAGACATGTCTTGTTTTGGTTTTTGAAATGATATTGGTGCATGTACTATGGAATGTGTAAGCGATTGGTTTGCCTGGATTACTTGTACTAGCGTAATTGCTAACCCCTCTGGGGACCCGTTTTGGGGAAATTCTTGTTATGGATTTCAGGTTATGACTACCCGGACGAGCGAGCACCAGGACAGTACGAGGATGTTGGCCAGGGTCGTTGACATGTGCATTTGGGTCTACTTATTTCCTTTGTCCATTTCGATATGGTTGTTCCCACAGTTTTAAACTTATAGATTGTACTCGCGAGTACTTAGGCTTCTCGTTTCAAACTCCGTATTGTATTACTTTAAATTGTCACGTTGTTGGTTGATGCTTATTCTGCCGGTTGTTCGGGCGTATATTTATATGTCTTATTATTTAATTATGTATCCTCGTTAACCAAGATGGTTAGTCGACCGGAGTTTTCCTATTGTAGCCTGGTAGGTCCATGTAGGGGTCTACGGCGCTGTAACATATTTCCGAATATCTCGGGGTGTTACAGAAAATGGTATCAGAGCTCTAGGTTTATGGATACCTAGGCTTGTTGGTTATTTGGGTCTAGTCATGTTTTGTTTGCACATTGTCACACCGTCGCCAAAGATCTCGGTACTTCCAAAGGCTCGTAAGTTTTCCTACTCACCCTTTGTTTTCTTACATTGTATTTCGCTGAGTTGAAGTTGCTTTTCCTCCCTTACTCATCATCAATGTACTTCGTTATCTCTAACACCCAGTATGGACGCCGAGGTAACCGTGGTCGTGGTCGTGGTCGTGACGCGCCGAGGACGTGGGGCGGCCGGTGGGGCGGCCACGCCACATTCTTCGGGAGCCGGCAGATCGTGACCGTCACGATCATGCTTCTTCTCAGAGCACGCCGATCTTGGTATTGCGGTCATTATGCAAAGAAATGGTTAACCGGATGGCGGCTATAGCCTGTGTGGTCCACAACCCCGATCGTGCCCATGCTAATCGGGCGGAACGGATCGTTGGCTTCAGGATGTCATCAAGATGCATCCTCCCGGCCGGGAGCTTCGACCCGATCGGCCGGGAAGGGTGGATCAAGGAGATATCCAAAGTATTCACTGCTACCAATCGCCCCGAGGACCGTAAGGTCCCTATTGCTCAATATTTTCTCACAGGAGAAGCTACGGATTGGTGGGAGGCCGTCGGTCCCAAAGATCATGTTGCTTCGTGGGCCGAGTTTCGTGAGTTGATGGAGACTCGAGTATTGTCCGTGGCCGGCCGACAGGCTCGAGTGCATGCTTTCTACGATGCTCAACCACGGGATATCCCCGTATCTCGTGCCATTGCCGACTTTAACAAGGAGTTGGGTTATGTGAAGACCCAAGTTGTCGCCGAGAGCGACAAAATTTTCCATTTTTCCAGAGGATGAAACTGTCCATTCGGGACTATATGTCTGGGCTCGTCTGTACTACCTTGAAGGATTATCAGAGTCGAGCTCTTGCTTATGATATGTCGGTGACGGCTAGCGATTTGGCTCGTGAGAGCAAGAAGCAGAAGTCGGTCGGAAATTTTTCTGGTCCCAAGAGTGGAGGCCAGCAGAAATCTCAAGCTACAAATATTTCAACGGGCGGTTCGGCTCGTTTCTCTGGGAGCTTTGAGTCCGCCGGAGCCTCCGCTCATGAACCCAGATGTTTTAACTGTGGTGTGGAGGGCCATAGGAGCCGGCAGTGTTCTCGTCCGAAGCTTACCTGTCATACTTGTGGACAGCTAGGCCACAAGGCCCCTTTTTGTGAACAGATCAAACAGTTCCGCGGTGCCCGTTCTTCTCACCCAGCACCTATGGAGCCGAGTGTGAACCAGGGCTCATTTGCTCCGCCGCCTCCACCGAGTGCCGGCCGAGGTAGGGGTCGGGGTCAGCCCGCTAGGGGTGGAGCTTCCAAAGGTCGGCTCGCCTGCCCGCGTATCTACGAGATGAGGAGGACCGATGATCCGCGGCTCGTGTGGCGATGCACTGCTCATATCCATTCTCATCCCGTCGGTGTGCTTTTTGATTCGGGTGCTATGCATTCATTCATTTCTCTAGAGTGTGTACGCCGTTTGAGTATCGATTGCTTGTCACCTTGTGAGCCTTTCATCGTTAAACTTCCTAGCGGTGATAGAATTGTTTGATCGAGAAGTCCGGACTGCTCGTGATTATTTGTGAGAGGGCTTGGCTCTCTAATCTTATTGTTGTGGGTATCGAGGGCGAGGATTTAATTCTCGGGAATGATTGGCTCGAGCGGCATGGTGCAATCATGAACTACCGCACGAGGATCATTACCATGTTAGCCGAAGACGGCATCAACACTCTTTCGCGGGCGAAAGAGAAACCAAGTTTGTTATTAACGCCTTGAAGGCGGTGAAACTCTGCGAAAGGGGTGTACTGGTTATTGGTGCTACGCCTTGAAGGCGGATAATGGTGGAGTCGAGTTTTCATCGATTCCAGTCGTTAGTGAGTTCCCGATGTATTTCCCGACGAGTTGCCGGATTGCCGCCGGATCGTGAGGTTGAGTTTACTATAGAGTTAGAGCCGGGCGGCTCGATTTCAAGGCGCCGTATCGCATGGCACCTTCAGAGATGGCCGAGTTGAAGAAACATTGAGTGAACTTCTTGAGTCGGGGTATGTTCGACCGAGCGCCGCCTTGGGGCGCACCGGTCTTGTTTGTGCGTAAGAAGGATGGTTCACTACGTTTGTGTATCGACTATCGTGAATCGAACAAGGTGACCATCAAGAACAAGTATCCTTTGCCGAGAATTGACGACTTGTTCGACCAGGTGGAGCTGCGGTATTCTCGAAGATTGATTTAAAATCGGGTACTATCACCTCGGTGAGAGAGTCCGACGTGCCGAAACGGCTTTTCTGACGAGATACGGACATTATGAGTTTGTAGTTATGCCTTCGGGTTAACTAACGCGGGCGGTGTTCATGCGCTTGATGAACAAAGTCTTTATCGAGTATTTGGATAAGTGTGTCGTCGTCTTCATTGACGATATTCTTATTTATTCGAGGAACGAGGAAGAGCATGCCCATCATTTGCGGGTAGTGTTAGACATTTTGAGGACCGAGCAACTCTATGCGAAGTTCTCGAAATGTGAGTTCGGGCCAAGGAGGTGATGTTTCTCGGTCACGTGATTTCAGCCGAGGGGGTTCGGGTGGATCCACAGAAGATAGAGGCAGTCTTGGATTGGGCACCGCCCAAGAATGTGAAGGAGGTCCGTAGTTTCTTGGGTTTGGCTGGCTACTACCGTAGGTTTGTCGAGGGTTTCTCAAAACTAGCTCGACCACTTACACGCTTGCTCCGTAAATCCGAGAAGTTCGTCTCGACCGATGAGAGGCAACGAGTTTTGAGGAGTCAAGAAGCGTTTGACTTCAGCCCCGGTTTTGCATTGCCATGTGGCAACGAGGGTTTCGCCGTTTTTAGCGATGCTTCGGTCGTGGTCTTGGGTGCGTATTGATGCAAAGACGGCAAGACCATTGCCTATGCGTCGAGACAGTTGAGGCCGTATGAGCTTAACTACCCTACTCATGATTTGGAGTTAGCGGCGGTTGTCTTTGCACTCAAGATTTGGCGTCACTATCCTTTCGGCTCTGCATGTCAGATTTTTACCGATCATAAAAGTCTGAAGTACATATTTACTCAGCGAGAGTTGAATATGAGGCAGAGGAGGTGGTTAGAGTTGATTAAGGATTATGACCTCGAAATCCTTTATCATCCGGGTAAGGCGAATGTCGTGGCCGACGCCTTGAGTCGGAAACCGAGTGCGTTGCGAACGCTTGAGGTCCTTACGCCTCAGTCTGAGCTTCGGCGGGCTTTGATCGGGTTAGATGTTGAGGTTTTGCTGCCTGGATCTGTCGGGCAACTTTGTGCCTTAGAAATTTCGTCGTCTTTGATCGATGAAATTAAACTGAAGCAATTAGAGGATCCGATGATTACTCAAATCCGAGAGAACGTTCTTAAAGGAAAGTCTCCTGGGTTTGTGATTCACGAGGATGGCGTTTTGAGATTCCAGAGTCGGCTTTGTGTGCCGAACGACTCAGAGTTGAGGCAGAGTATTTTGCGTGAGGCCCATTCCACACCCTATTCCGTTCATCCTGGTTCGAGTAAGATGTACAAGGACCTGAGGAGGAACTTCTGGTGGAATGATATGAAGGAGGAGGTCGCACAGTTTGTGGCGAGATGTTTGACTTGCCAGCAGGTCAAAATCGAGCATCGGCCCGGTCAAGTTATTGCGATCACTTCGCTCCTAATGGAAATGGGAAGATATATCGATGGATTTCATTACGAGTTTGCCAAGATCGAGATCAGGCATGAATATGGTTTGGGTGATTGTTGATCGTCTGACCAAGTCGGCACATTTTCTGGGCATCAAGGACACTTGGGGCCCGGAGAAATTGGCTCATGTGTTTATCGCGCAGATTGTGAGGCTTCACGGTACTCCGAAGTCTATCGTTTCGGATCGTGATGGCCGTTTCGTATCACACTTTTGGAAGGCGGTGCATAAGGCATTGGGTACCCGTTTGCAATTGAGTACCTCTTTCCATCCTCGCCGATGGATACCAACGCACTATCCAGACGTTCGAGGATATGTTGCGTGCGTGCGCTCTCGATTGGAGCAGCGACTGGGAGGAGCATTTGCCATTGATCGAATTCACGTACAACAATAGTTGGCACGCGTCGATTCAGATGGCACCGTATGAGGCACTTTATGGGCGGCGATGTCGGTCACCGATTTGTTGGAATGAGGCGTCCGATTTAGTCGGGACCGAGCCGGATGTCGTTTTAGAGACGAGGCGGAAGATAGACTTAATTCGGGAACGGATGTTGACTGCCCAGAGTCGACAAAAGTCATATGCCGATGTCCGTCGTAGACCTTTAGAATTTGAGGTGGGAGACCACGTTTTGCTGAAGGTGTCACCAACGAGAGGAGTTTTTCGTTTTGGTAAGAAAGGAAAGCTGAGCCCGAGATTTATTGGACCCTTTGAGATTCTCGAGCGAGTCGGTGAATTAGCGTACCGTTTGGCGTTACCTCCAGCCTTGAGTCATGTTCATAGCATTTTTCATGTTTCCCAGTTGAGGAAATATGTTCCGGATCCTAGTCACGTCATCGATTATGGCGAGATTGATATTGCTGAAGATATTACTTTTGAGGAGCGTCCTTTGAAGATTTTGGAGCATCGTGAGAAACGACTGAGGCATAAGACCATCCCTTTGGTCAAAGTTCAGTGGTCGAGACACGGTGTAGAGGAGGCAACTTGGGAAACCGAGGATAGCATGCGTGCTAGGTACCCGGAGTTGTTTGTTTCTTAAGTTTCGGGACGAAACTTATTTTTAGAGGGGTAGAATGTAATATCCGGTATTTTTCTTTCCCTTGTATTTTCATTTTTGGTATATTTCTCGGTCATAGTGACCCTCATGTATCTTCAAGATGTCCTTCCCACAATTGTTGAATTGTATTCTCGTTATTGTTCGTTGTTTCAACTTTCCTCACATGAGTTCGACTTTGTTAGATCACCATTAATTTTTGGTGACTCCAAAAATTATAAATCCTTGCAATATTATAGAACATCGAGTTAGCTTTCCAATGGTTCAAACGGTGAGTCAATCGGAGTCCGGACGAGAGAGTTATGGTCGTTTCAGTTTTTGGCCGAGCACTTCCAGAGCCTTTCGGCCGATAGGGGGTCGATAGACTCTCCGCCGGCATTCTGTATGGGTATCGGTTGGGCCTATCGGCCGATAGGCTGGCCGATAGGTAAATTTCTTCACCTTCGAACTTCCAGAGCCTTTCGGCCGATAGGGGGTCGATAGACTCTCCGCCGGCATTCCGTATGGGTATCGGTTGGCCTATCGGCCGATAGCCGCCGATAGGTTCTCATTGTGTTACACTATAAATGTGTTGTTTTGAGCGTGAAGCTCATTTCCTTCCCCATTTTTCCATCGCGTCGCGAGAGAGAAGATATAGAGGGGAGAGTTCTTCATCCGGGGTCGATTTTCATCATTTCTTTTTGGTTGTGAGGCTCGGATAATCAATCTAACGCGTGTTCTACGGATCTTAATACTTGAATCACTCAAGGTAATATCTCTTGAAACCCTACCTTTTTGGATAATTGGGGATTTTGGGGTTTTGTCCGATTCTTTCCGTTTCGTTGATGGATTCATGATGAATATGATTATTCTTGTTGGTATTCTTAGTTTAACTAAGGAATCAAGGTAAATTTAGTTATTTTTACGGAATCGAGAGGGTTCGGTTGTGGTCCGCCCTCGTTGTTGTTTGTATACGAATATACATGAATCGTAGGCGGGTTTCCGGGAGTATTCCATTTCCATAATTGTTTAGAAGTGGTTGTGATTGTGCTATTCAAATCGTTAGGTTCATTTCCGCCGGTTCCTTGCGGTCGCGTTCAACTCTTCCGTTCCGTTCGTGTCATCGTCTATTTAATCGAGGCAAGTATTTTTGGAAACCTTTAAGCTTAACATGAAATGGTGATGTATATTACTTGTTTGTAACTCACCTCGTGTTGGCCCGACGGGGTCAAGGAGGGAAATCTATGCTGCCGCCCTGGATTTCACGAGTTTCGTACCGCTAGCCAACTCGTTAGGGTCCTTGCAAGGCCTCGAGTGAGAATGTATGCTGCCGCCCTGTTCTCATGGCTTAGCGTGTGCGTGGTTTTGTTTTTCTGTAATTGTAGCCAACGCGTGAGGGTCCCTGTGCGGCCCCGAGTGAGAATGTATCTGCCGCCCTGTTCTCAAGGCTAATTGTTTGACTGCTTATTTTCCGAAAAGACATGTCTTGTTTTGGTTTTTGAAATGATATTGGTGCATGTACTATGGAATGTGTAAGCGATTGGTTTGCTCGGATTACTTGTACTAGCGTAATTGCTAACCCCTCTGGGACCCGCTTTGGGGAAATTCTTGTTATGGATTTCATGTTATGACTACCCTGACGAGAGAGCACCGGGACAAGACGAGGATGTTGGCCAGGGTCGTTGACATGTGCATTTGGGTCTACTTATTTCCTTTGTCCATTTCGATATGGTTGTTCCCACAGTTTTAAACTTATAGATTGTACTCGCGAGTACTTAGGCTTCTCGTTTCAAACTCCGTATTGTATTACTTTAAATTGTCACGTTGTTGGTTGATGCTTATTCTGCCGGTTGTTCGGGCGTATATTTATATGTCTTATTATTTAATTATGTATCCTCGTTAACCAAGATGATTAGTCGAGCGGAGTTTTCCTATTGTAGCCTGGTAGGTCCCATGTAGGGGTCTACGGCGCTGTAACATATTTCCGAATATCTCGGGGTGTTACAGTGACGGAGGAAGAAGAGAGTGATCTCTTTGCTCGGATGCGGGGCATCGAGACTTCACACGCTGAGTTACGAGAGGACTTTCGGGCTCTGCGTTCGGAAGTCAGAGATGTGCATTCAGAAGTCCGGGAAGTTCGTGGGCTGTTATCCGAGTTTATTCGCTTCACTCACCCCTCGTTCCCTTTCCCTCCGACCTCCTCCGATCCGTAGATTTGATGATTTTTGATGCCTGGTGTAGAATCTTCTTTTTCGAATAATATATATGTCGCTTGCCATGGAAAACTCGTTGTATTCACTGCATTTTATTATTAATGAAATTCGCATTTCTTAATTTGGCATTTATTATGTACACGTATTTGCTATCTCCACGTATTGTTACTATCGTTGTTACTATCATTGTTGAGTGCATCTTGAGTAATGGCAAAATTTCGCTGATGTTTATTAATAATGCAACAATTCAGGGGGAGTTCCTTTTTGTTTCTGTCAAAAAGGGGGAGAATACTCCAAAAACGAAAACCGACTAACATATCGAACAAGTTTATCTTGATTCGAATCATTTCAAAACGCTTTTGTGTATTAATTAAATGTTTTGACATCATCAAAAAGGGGGAGATTGTTGACACAAAAAGTATTTTGATGATGGTTACATACAAAACATTTAATTGAATCTATCTCGGCTCGATAATATGTTGAAAGGAACACAATATGGCTAACGCACGCTACGTATCATACCGTAGCGCACGCTATCGAGACTCTCATACACAGACCAGTCAAGTCAGCTGCAGCCTACTCAAGTCGCCTGATCGATAGCGCACGCAAGCTATTGAATGATAGCGCACGCTAATAAACTATAGTTAGCGCACGCTATACAACATACATAACGCACGCTATCGCAAGCCTCCAGAAGTCAGTGAAAGGAATTCAGAATTGGACGTTGCGCACGCTACAGACATATTCTTACGTACGCTAAAGTGAAGATTTAGCGCACGTTAATTTTCATATCTAGCGCACGCTACCAAAATAATGGTCAGTAGTCCAGTAGCCACTGGACTCACTTCGTCTAGGTTCTTACGTACGCTACACAAGGCAACGTATGTTATTGAAATAATTCAGTAGCGCACGCTAAAGGAAAGGTGTTAGCGCACGCTAAATGGAATATGCAGTTTACCGTTTGAAATTCAACCGTTGGAAGGAAGAGTCAATGCAGATCCGGAAAATCTGGAAATATTGGATTTAATTAATGCTAGCGCACGCTATGCATACTTGCTAGCGCACGCTAATCATGATTTTAGCCGTTGGAAAAAGAGTCGTTGGAGAGGAAATCGGATTTTGTCAAAGTCAAGATCGAAGACTAGTTGATCAAGACGATAGCGCACGCTACCATATCATTACTAGCGCACGCTAGACACAGAATTTTACCGTTGCAACAGTCTTTGTGACCGTTCGGAGAACTCAAGTCAAAATCCGCTAACGCACGCTACAAGGATCTATTAGCGCACGCTAATAGCATATTTTTCAGAATTTGAAGGTCATCTCACTCCTATAAATACCCGAAGGACTTGGGTATCAAATACACAACTTCAAGCATTCAAGCATACAAGCAATCAAAGCATTCTTGAGCTCAGATTTACATATTTTATTGCATTACAAGTTGTGAGAAAAGAAAGATACAAGAGCGATTTCAATTGTATTATCCATTATTCCTTGTATTCTTTCATTTGGTTGTAAGTGTTGCATCACTTACACTTGAGCGAAAAAGAAACGAATCAAGAGTCACTAATCCGGTGTTATTAGGATCTTTGATCCGGCATTGTTAGGATTATACTCCCATATTCGTATAGTGAGGATTATCTAGTTCCTATAGAACACTAGATAAACAATTATTCATATTGAGGGAAAGGTTGAGCTTGGACCGATAGAAGACGAGTTAAGGTTGTGGTTTTTCTTTAGCCAATAGAAAAAGAAAGTCAGAGAGAGGACGTAGGCAAGTTGCCGAACCTCTATAAATTCTTGAGTCTTTATTTTCCGCATTATTTTCTTTTTACTCGCAAGAAATTTCGGTATTCCGCATCACCACTATTCAACCCCCCCTTCTAGTGGTGAATTTATCTCTTCATGTCACTCATATTCAGTCATGGTATTCATAATTCAGAGTAATTGTATCGTGTATCAATCGTCATTCATCACTAATCTGATTGGAGTTTCGTGCCGCATTTATCATCATTGTCATTTTCGTTGCGAGCTGTGCGTGAGGAGTAGCGCACGCTACATACTCCTTTTAGCGTACGCTAATTGGGTATAGGTAGCGCAAGCTACCACTCAGCTTTAGCGCACGCTAAGGTTGCCCTGGCTGCAGTCCAGAAGGTACTGGACTGCAGGTGAGATTATTTGTAGCGCACGCTACGAGTGGTAAGTAGCGCGCACTAACGGGTTGTAGTAGCGCACGCTATATGTGTGGAGTAGAGCGCGCTAGGGACGGATCAGGTTGAGTCCAGTGGCTACTGGACTGCACTGGATTAATTCATAGCGCACGCTATGTATTGTTGTTAGCGTACGCAACCGATATATTAGCTCACGCTAAACAATGGTTGTAGCGCACGCTATCGGGCCGATCGAGGTCGACAGTTTTACGGACTCCGGTCCGGGCATCAATATTTCGTTAGCGCACGCTAATAATGGGTCTTAGCGCACGCTAGTTATATGGCCGTAGCGCACGCTACAAGAAGGTACGTAGTGCGCGCTACCGTGTTCGGACAGTGGGTACTGGACTACCCAAATTACTCGTTAGCGCACGCTACGCACAAGGGCTAGCGCACGCTAACCTGGACTGACTATATATTGGACAGTTTAGTCAGAGTTCGTCATTTATTCATCTCATTTCATTCCTTCGGTAATTTTGGGCGATTTCGAGCGATTCGGAGAGGATTCTTCGAGGTGTATTCATCAATCATCATCTTCAAGCTCATCTTTCGGGTTAATCATCATTTCATCATCTTCATCACATCGAATCAAAGGTATTAACCTCTTGGATCTAGAATTTCGGATTTTTGGGTTTTTCCTTCCGATTTCTTCGTGTAAGCTTGGATTATCATTGGAATATGTTAGATATGGATTATCTACCTTGGATAAGTATATTCTTACGGATTTAATGGTTATTTTCGGAATTATTTCAAGAATCCTTGGGGTTGACTTCGGTTATTTTGGGGATTTCCGATTGTCGTTATTATAAACTTGAATTGTGGATTTCTATGAGATTATTGATGTCATTGATAATGTTGTGCTGGTTTGAATCAATCATTTTGAAGTTGGTTCGATAATCTGGGTTTGGTTTTAACCAACGGGTATCTCAACGTTTTCGTTAGAGTACATCTACGAGTTCGGATATTGTTGTATCGACGTTTGGGTCGGTTATGATCGTATTTGATTCGTGTTTTGATCGGTTGTTGGTAATTGTTGTTGTTCAAGGTTGTTCGAGCGACCGACTTTTCATTTAGGACGTTGTTAGTGGAAGGACATTGTCATCGGTATTGTGTAAGTTAATTCTTACTCGGTTAAAAGGATATTCATTCCTTTTGATGTTGTTCATTCATAATCGTAACTCATTCATCATTGTATTAACCGTATCAAAACTTGTCATTGTCAATTAATCACTTCAGTCATAAGGAACGACGGTTCCAATCATATCATTAAGATGTTATTCATTCCACCATCATTTAATCTTGGTGAGTCATTATTCATTTTCGTTGTCACTTTTGTCATATTGTGGCATTCCGGGTCATACTGGCGTGCCGGTTGGTATGTGTAGGATATTCATGTCGGGCACATTATAGTCGTGTGTTGGTTGGTGGCCTCACATTGGACTGTGCACACGAGTTGATGGCTTCGTGAGACTGATTAGGTACAAGACCACACGTGTATTCGGTCGATACTCGTTGGTGGCTTGTGCACGGACACATTTCCATCCCGGACGTAGTGTGGCGCCATTCCTTTGAGTCAGCATCGATAGTCGATTCATATAGCATGTTTGATTGCGTATGTTTCGGCAGATAATTCATAATTTCGGATATATCATGATTGTGTATTTTCAACCCTTGAGGATTGTTGTTCTTGTAATCGACCCCGTTGGGGATGCTGCTTTGTCATGGCAAGGCTAAGGCACGGGGAGAGCACGGTGACGGCGAGGAGTCCCAGCGATACTAGTAGGGGGCCCCAGTCTATTCAGTCACTTATGTTTTCTTGATTTATTCCGCTGCAGACATTCCGTTTGAATATTCATTTCACTAAGTGTTGTATATTTTATCTCCATATAAAATATACTTGTATTCAGTATCATCCTGGGTATGTTGTATGAAACTCCTCATCGGAGTAATTAATTGTGTAATGTGGTTCGGTACTACATTTACCTGTGTAATTCATTCATTTTCATTCGCCTGGTGGGTCCCAGTCGGGGGTCCACGGCACTGTAATATCCACCTAGTTTGGGGTGTTACAGAGTTGGTATCGGAGCGAGGTTTTGAATACTACCCTCCAAGTCATGTCTCATTTGAAATCATCGTCATCAGACTAGTATCATTGGACTTTCGCGTCACGTGTGACCTGTGCAAATGCCGAGCCAATCAGACCAAGAACTGTAAGATTTCTGATGCCATGGTATAATTTCTGGCAATAATCATTCATTCATAATTCATCAGTTAACAATCCTCATTCATCAATTTCAATTGTGATCAAGTCGATAATGTTAACTCATTAATCACCCAATTCATTTCATTACTCAGTTGTTGATCTTGAAGATCATATCATCAATCTTGTTAAATTGTTCAAGATAATCATTTCAATAATTTCATCAGATAATCATGTCACCTCAGTTAATCATTCATGTAATCGCTGTATTTGAGCGTGTATGCTCATTTTCATCATTTCATAATATAATCATAATGTGATACTCATACGAGATATATAATCATCATATGACTTTCCAATTCAGTATGGAAAGGGCTGGCAGAGGACGTGGAGGACGAGGCCGTGGAGCGGGCCGAATCCCGAGAACTCGTGTGAATACACGCGCGAACGCGAGGAATAATGCTAATTCATCGAGCAGCGACGCTGCCACTCATTCACCTGGACGTGATCATTCACTATCGGGGAGTCGTACCCGGGACACGGCTCAGTCAGAGGGTGTCCGGGTTGACCCACTCGCATTTATGCAGGGCATGATGGCCCAAATGACCCAGATGGCTCAGTTGATGGAGACGATGCATAACTCCGTCAATCAAAATCAGCAGGCTCCTCCGCCGCCACGTCAGAGGCAAGAGAGGGGTGTAAGCAATATCATTAGCGATATCTCTCGCCAGCGACCACCTACCTTTGAGGGATCATCTGAGCCGGCGGATATTGTTCACTGGCTTGAGCATTTTGAGAAATTATTTGCTATGGTGGATTGCCCTGAAGGGCATAAAGTTTCAGTTGCGGCTTACTATCTCGGTAAGAGCGCTCATTCATGGTGGTTATCATTGAAGCCCACAGACGGATCATGTACTTGGGATCAGTTCAAGACTCTCATGATGGAGAGGTACTATCCGGCCCCTCTCAGGGAGGCCAAGTTGTCGGAATTACTCACTCCCGACCTTTCGGCGGATGATGATGTTCTCGCCATCGCCGAAAAATTTCAGGAACTTCTTCCGTTCGCCTCATCTATCATTCACTCAGAAGCGGACAAGATCAGGTATTTCAGCAAGAGGCTGAAACCTCGTATGCGGCTACAGTTGCTTAATCATAATTGTGCCACTCTGGCCGAGTTCATTGAGAAAGCTCTCACTTATGAGCTTACGCCTAAGGAAATTTCTAAGCAACAACCCTCATCCGCTAGCAAGAAGTCCAAGAACCGTAATTAGTCTGACGGGAGTCAGGCCACTTTCAAGAAACCACGTGCGGGCTCTACTTTTTCTGAGCGACCTCCCATGGCGTCTAAACCCGCGGAATCTCAGTCGCGAGCGGCCAGTTCGGCCATCACCTGTTTCAACTGTGAGGAACAGGTTCATTTCAGCACCAAATGTCCGGCGATGCATTACGTGCCACAATCAGGATTGCTGGGCATAGGGCCCGTTTTGCCGTAGGGACTCTAAACCCACTCCGGCGTCATCTCAAGCCCTGTGTCATTCAGCGGTGCGTAATCAGGCCACTCGCCGTCGCTGCTCAATACGACAGAGCTAAAGGCGGATCCAAGAGCTATCGACGGAGCGTCCGGTTCGGGGCCGCAAGCCCCGAATTTATGAGATGAAGAAGACCGACGATCCTAAGCCCGGATGATCTCGTGTACACTCGATATTCTATCTCAACCTGTGTGTACCCTTTTTGATACCGTGCATCGCATTCATTCATTTCCGAGTCATGTTTGAGTAGACTACGTGCGGGTAGTGCTACTAGTTGTGAGCCTTATGTCATTGGCCTACCCGATGGTAGACGAATTGTCAAGTCGTGAGATTCAGAATTATGCGATTGACTTCATGGTCGTGTATGGCCAGCGGACCTAATCGTAGTAGATTTGCCGAGGGACGACGTCATCTTGGGTATTGATTGGATGGATCGTCATGATGCCATCATTAGTGTCCGAAAGCGTTTGGTCACTATCATTTCAGACGATGGAGTCGAATGTGTGTTTCAGGGAGGTAATCCCAGCTGTTCTGGTAAAGTCATTAATTTGATGAAAGCAGTAAGATTACTCAATCAGGGATGTGTCGGTTATTGGTGCTATATGACCAAAACCGAGAAATCATCAGTAATGTTGACGGACATTCCGGTAGTGAAGGAATATGCCGATGTTTTTCCGCATTTGAGTTACTCGGTTTGCCTCCACAGAGGGATGTGGAATTCACGATTGAGTTGGAGCCCGGTACGCCCCTATATCGAAGGCACCGTCCGATGGCCCCGACCGAAATGCAGGAATTAAAGAACCAACTTGAGGAATTGATCGAGAAGGGTTATATTCGACCGAGTGCGTCCCTGTGGGGAGCACCAGTGTTATTTGTCAAGAAGAAGGATGGTTTGTTCTGCTTGTGTATTGATTAATGGAATTGAACCCGGTGACGATCAAGAACAAGTATCCCTTACCCCGTATTGATGATCTCTTAGATCAACTTCAGGAGCTTCAAGATTTTCCAAGATCGACTTAAGGTCCGGATATCATCGGGCCATGGATCCGAGAGTCGGACATCGCGAGGACGGCGTTTCAACACGTAATGGTCATTATGAGTTTGTGGTTATGCCGCTCGGATTGACTAATGCACTGCGGTATTCATGGAGTTAATGAATCGAGTTTTCATCGACTTTTGGATCGGTTTGTTGTTGTCTTCATCGATGACATTTTGATTTATTCTCGTGACCGGGAGGAACACGAGTTTCACCTTCATCAAGTGCTCGACGTGTTGAGACGAGAACAACTTTATGGGAAGTTCTCCAAATGTGAGTTCTGGATGTCCGAAGTGACTTTTCTCGGACATGTAATTTCATCAGACGGAGTTCGTGTCGACCCTCAGAAGATGGAGGCTATTCGAGATTGGCTACCTCCGAAGAACGTTAAGGAAATCCGAAGTTTCCTCGGATTAGCGGGTTATTATCGGCGATTTGTAGAGGGATTTTATAGAATCGCTCAACCCTTAACGAACCTTTTGCGGAAGGATAAGAAATACACGTGGGCCGACGCGTGTCAACGGAGTTTTGAGGAACTCAAGAGCCGGTTAATGTGAGCACCTGTACTCTCCTTGCCGCAGGGGACGGAAGGATTTGTGGTTTATAGTGATGCATCCGGACAGGGTCTCGGATGTGTACTCATGCAGAACGGGAAGGTTATTGCCTATGCTTCACGGCAATTGAGACCTTACGAGGTTAATTATCCGACCCACGACCTGGAGCTAGCAGCCGTGGTGTTCGCTTTGAAAATTTGGCGTCATTATCTTTATGGCGTTACAGCCGATATTCACCGATCATAAGAGCTTAAAGTATATATTTACTCGAAGGAGTTAAATATGCGTCGAGACGGTGGTTGGAATTAATCAAAGATTATGATATCTATATCCTCTACCACCGGGCAAGGCGAACGTTGTCGCCGATGCCTTGAGTCGTAAGTCCGTTCGGGAGCGGATGCTTGCCCGTTTAACGATTCGAAGGAGCTTCAGAGGAATTCCTTAGACCGAGATCGAGGTGCAGCCGGCGAGTTCAGGGGCGGCTTTGTATGTTAGAGATTTCATCGTCACTCGAGGGGGAAATCCGAGAGAATCGGGGTTCGGACCCATCATTGTTGCGCATCCGAGAGGATGTGGCTCGGGAAAGCCCACTGGATTTGTGGTCCACGAGGATGGACTTTTGAGGTTTAAGAATCGGTTGTGCGTCTGCGAATGACGAGTTGAAAAACTCGATTTTGGCGAAGCTCATGCTACCCCTTATTCTGTTCATCCGGGGTCTAGTAAGATGTACAAGGACTTGAAACAAAATTACCGGTGGAGTAATATGAGCGAAGTCGCAGAATTTGTTTCGAGATGCTTAACTGTCAACAAGTTAAGATTGAACATCGGCCAAGTGGGTATGCTGAAACCTCTTCCTATTCCCGAGTGGAAGTGGGAAGACATTTCTATGGATTTCATCACGAGTTTGCCGATGAGTCGTCGTGGCATGAACACGATCTGGGTGATCGTGGACCGCTTAACCAAATCAGCTCATTTCCTTGAGATCAAGGATACGTGGGGTCCCGAGAGACTTGCCCAGTTGTTCATTAAAGAGATAGTCAGACTTCACGGTACTCCTAAAAGTATCGTTTCCGATCGTGACGGACGGTTTGTGTCGTATTTTTGGAAATCAGTTCATCGTGCTATGGGAACTCAGCTTAACCTCAGTACCGCTTTTCATCCTCAGTCCGACGGACAATCAGAGAGGACCATTCAGACATTAGAGTACATGTTGAGGGCATGCGTCCTCGATTGGAAAGACGATTGGGAAGCCCAACTACCATTGATCGAGTTCACGTATAATAATAGTTGGCATGCTTCGATCAAGATGGCACCTTACGAGGCCTTGTATGGTCGTCGTTGTCGATCTCCGTTGTGTTGGGACGACTTATCAGAATCAATCGGCAGCGAGCCCGATATGCTTATAGCCGCCCGTGAGATGGTAGCTTTGATCAGAAGTCGTTTGTTGACCGCTCGAGTCGGCGAAATCATATGCGAGATAACCGTCGTCGACCATTAGAGTTCGAGGCTGGTGACCATGTGTTGGTCAAGGTATCCCCGAGTCGTGGTATCTTCCGTTTTGGGAAGAGGGGAAAGTTGAGTCCGAGATTCATTGGACCGTTTGAGATTTTGGATCGAGTGGGCGAGTTAGCTTATCGATTGGCTTTACCTCCGGCGTTGAGCCGAATTCATAATGTGTTTCATGTCTCTCAGTTGCGGAAGTATGTTGCCGACCCGAGTCACATACTTCAGTTCGATGAAATCGAGATTGCCGATGATCATTCATATGAGGAACGTCCTATACGAGTTTTAGAGCGGCGAATCAAGCAGTTGAGGAATAAGACGATTCCTTTGGTTAAAATTCATGGTCTAGTCACGAGTCGAAGAGGCTACTTGGGAAACCGAGGATAGTATGCGGGAGAGTTATCCCGAATTGTTTGACCCTTAGTTTCGGGACGAAACTCTTTTAAGGGGGTGTATGTAATACCGGTTGTAATTGAGAATTATCATTCGGTATTTATCATTCATCATTATCACTCAAGAATTTCACTCATTTTCGATCATTTGTCACTCATATTCAATCATGGTATTCATCATTGAGTAATTGTATCGTGCATCAATCGTCATTCATCACTAATCGATTGGAGTTTCGTCGCGTTTATCATCATTGTCATTTTCGTTGCGAGTATGCGTGAGGAGTAGCGCACGCTACATACTCCTTTTAGCGTCGCTAATTGGGTATAGGTAGCGCACGCTACCACTCGGCTTTAGCGCACGCTAAGGTTCCTGTTGCGATCCGAGAAGGTCTTGACCGCAGTGAGATATTTGTAGCGCACGCTACGAGTGGTAAGTAGCGCGCTAACGGGTTGTAGTAGCGCACGCTATATGTGTGGAGTAGAGCGCGCTAGGGACGGATCGTGTTGAGTCCGGTGGCTCTTTGGGTACCTTTGGATTAATTCATAGCGCACGCTATGTATTGTTGTTAGCGTCGCAACCGATATATTAGCGCACGCTAAACAATGGTTGTAGCGCACGCTATCGGGCCGATCGAGGTCGGAGACGTTTTACGGACTCGATCTTTGGGCATCAATATTTCGTTAGCGCACGCTAATAATGGGTCTTAGCGCACGCTAGTTATATGGCCGTAGCGCACGCTACACGAAGGTACGTAGCGCGCGCTACCGTGTTCGGACCGTGCGTACTGGACTACCCAAATTACTCGTTAGCGCACGCTACGCATGAGGCTAGCGACGCTAACCTCGGACCGACTATAAATTGGGATGATTTAGTCGAGTTCGTCATTTATTCATCTCATTTCATTCCTTCGGTAATTTTGGGCGATTTCGAGCGATTCGGAGAGGATTCTTCGAGGTGTATTCATCAATCATCATCTTCAAGCTCATCTTTCGGGTTAATCATCATTTCATCATCTTCATCACATCGAATCAAAGGTATTAACCTCTTGGATCTAGAATTTCGATTTTGGGTTTTTCCTTCCGATTTCTTCGTGTAAGCTTGGATTATCATTGGAATATGTTAGATATGGATTATCTACCTTGGATAAGTATATTTTTACGGATTTAATGGTTATTTTCGAATTATTTCAAGAACCCTTGGGGTTGACTTTGTTATTTTGGGGATTTCCGATTGTCGTTATTATAAACTTGAATTGTGGATTTCTATGAGATTATTGATGTCATTGATAATGTTGTCGGTTTGAATCAATCATTTTGAAGTTGGTTCGATAATCTGGGTTTGGTTTTAACCAACGGGTATCTCAACGTTTTCGTTAGAGTACATCTATGAGTTCGGATATTGTTGTATCGACGTTTGGGTCGGTTATGATCGTATTTGATTCGTGTTTTGATCGGTTGTTGGTAATTGTTGTTGTTCAAGGTTGTTCGAGCGACCGACTTTTCATTTAGGACGTTGTTCGTGGAAGGACATTGTCATCGGTATTGTGTAAGTTAATTCTTACTCGGTTAAAAGGATATTCATTCCTTTTGATGTTGTTCATTCATAATCGTAACTCATTCATCATTGTATTAACCGTATCAAAACTTGTCATTGTCAATTAATCACTTGATCATAAGGAACAGCGGTTCCAATCATTTCATTAAGATGTCATTCATTCCACCATCATTTAATCTTGGTGAGTCATTATTCATTTTTGTTGTCACTTTTGTCATATTGTGGCATTAGGGTCATCTTGGCGTGCGGTTGGTATGTGTAGGATTTTCATGTCGGGCACATTATAGTCGTGTGTTGGTTGGTGGCCTCACATTGGGTGTGCACACGAGTTGATGGCTTCGTGAGGCGATTAGGTACAAGACCACACGTGTATTCGGTCGATACTCGTTGGTGGCTTGTGCACGGACACATTTCCATCCGGACGTAGTGTGGCGCCATTCCTTTGAGCATCGATAGTCGATTCATATAGCATGTTTGATTGCGTATGTTTCGACAGGATAATTCATAATTTCAGATATATCATGATTGTGTATTTTCAACCCTTGAGGATTGTTGTTACGTATGGCGACCGGCCGTTGGGGATCTTTTTTAGTCATGGCAAGGCTAAGGCACGGGAAGAGCACGGTGACGGCGAGGAGTCCCAGTGATACTAGTAGGGGGGCCCAGTCTATTCAGTCACTTATGTTTTCTTCATTTATTCCGCTGCAGACATTCCGTTTGAATATTCATTTCACTCAGTGTTGTATATTTTATCTCCATATAAAATATACTTGTATTCAGTATCATCCTGGGTATGTTGTATGAAACTCCTCATCGGAGTAATTAATTGTGTAATGTGGTTCGGTACTACATTTACCTGTGTAATTCATTCATTTTCATTCGCCTGGTGGGTCCCAGTCGGGGGTCCACGGCACTGTAATATCCGCCTAGTTTGGGGTGTTACATTTTCCACCATGCGTTGGTCCAACGGGATCATCATGGGGATCTATGCTGAGGGCGCTGGATCGTTGGATTACCCAGTATTGTGTTATTGTTGTGCATATGTATATTGTTGGTTATCCACCTCGTGTTGATCTTGTAGGATCATCTTGGGATCTATGCTGAGGGCGCTGGATCATGGGATTTCCATTGAGTATACATAGTTGTTGTTCTTTTTGAGCATATTGATGGTATCATATGAGTATGCATTTGTAGGTCTTGTGTTAGGACCTTGTCCGTATTGCATTGATCTGATCTCGGATTAGACTGATATGATTATCGTGGCACATCACATCTCGAGGTATGTTTCGTATTTCCTTGGTATTTGTCTTTGATGGAAAATCGGTTATCGTCTTGGGATTTGATGATGTTATTCGATGGATCGTATTGATCAGAACTGGTACATTTCCGTATCGCGAGTTGGTAATGATAGTTTGAGAATCTTTAGTATTGTTTGAGGTACAATACAGATATTATGTTCGAGTTTATTGGTTAATCGAGTACGAGATGTGAAATGTGATAATGGTTATTCTGATGAGAATTACTTGAGTAAGTAAAGTTATGGCGGTAAGACTACATTAGTCGTATTCTTATGTTGTATTCTCACTGGTATGTAATTATTAATGTGATGTGATGGTTATCATTGTTGGATATTATGGCTGACCCCGTCGTTGGATTTATTTTTAGGTTCTTGGAGTATCGAGCATGTAGCGATCGTGAAGAGATGAGCTTCCCGGAGGATATTGGCTAGGACATGTTTTGTGCATTGAGTTTCTTGATTAGTTCTTGTATTCCGCTGCTAGAGTATCTTTATGGTTGGTCTTTTTCCGCTGCGTGAGTATTTTGAAACGCTCTTTTGGTCTCTGGTAACTGAGGTTACTTTGGAAATCGTTTTCTAAACTTTTGAGTGTCGGCCGTTTGGCCTTGTGATTTCAAATGAGTTTTTACGACGGTTTTTGATAAATGGATTTTATAAGTCTTTGTGAATTTTTAAAGATAGTACCGTCGTTGGCCTCTTGGGCATTTGTAAATGTTTGCGAAAATTTCCTTTAGCCTTGTGGGTTCCATCTCGGGGCCCACAGCACTGTAACATTTCCGGTTAAATTTGGGGGTGTTACAGAATATGCTATCAGAGCTTAAGTTGAGAAAACCTAGGCAGTTGGGTCGAGTTGGGTCGTGTTTTGTCGCGTCATTCTAGTTGTCAATTGACTAATACTAGAGCCGTGAGTTTTGTTGTTCACTCGGGCTTATGGGTTATGTGATTTATCAGTGTGGTACTGGGATTGTTGTAAACTTTTCCAAATGGTGTTAACGTGATATATTGTGTTCTTGAGTTGCACTGAGTTTGCAAAACGTGTGTTTTGAAAATATCTGTGTCGAGTATTTCCTTGAGTCGAGACATGTGCCAGTATCACGGGGAATCGTCGGCTTCACGATCTGTAAGTATTTGGATTTTTTAATTTCATTGAGATTTATTGCCGTTCTAAGTTGATACGTTTTGAGATTCAGCAGATATTATACGTTACGGTATAAGGTGACAGATTTGGGACAGTATTGATGATCTTGAGAAACTATGATTTTGGAAATCAGTATGTTCGGTAGATTTTGGAACGGAATTGTACATTTGGGAGAAGGTTGTGGATGGTTGAGAAAAATATATAGTCATGATAGATCATTTTGTGATACATGAAACCGCTTTTGAATATTTGAAAATGATACTTTTCAAAATGAATGTCTTACGGATGTTTTACGGAAAATGATTTTGGGCCGAAACCCAATCGATTTTGAAATAGTTTTGTAACTCAGGACTTGGAGTCCGGAAAGAGTTTTCTACTTTTTAAACTTCTTGTAATACGGGACGAGATATGGGCTGAGACCCTAGTGTTTCAAAAAGGCTTTTTAGTTTTCATAAAACTCCCGAGATTTGTAAAACTCTTTATCAATCGTTTATTTATTTCGTTCCTACCTTTTGAGGTCTTAGTTTACTTGTTCAAATGAAACTTCTCGGGTAGTCTTTTGCTCTATTTGATTTGTCGATTATTCAATGTTTTGTCATAGCATATTTGAGATGATCCAGGATGGATTAATAATTGACGTTGCGAGTCATATGTGAGGAAAAAGGAGTTTTTATCGGAGCCTATGCGTTGAGATTTTGGATTCTATCGTGTAGTTTTCCGACCGAATGTCAATGGAATTTGTGACGAGCCGGACAGGTATACAGGGGTATAGATGTGGTCAATCATTTGCATAGTTTTCATTTTTAAACTTCGAAATCGTGTGGATTCGGAGGACACTGTTATTGAATACTTGGCATTAGCGAGCCAGTTAATTTTTTGAAAATTGATTTCGTGATCTTACGAAAATTTATGTTTTGAGTTTTGGAATTTTTGAAAAGAACTTTTAAAAATTTTTCTTCTTGATGAGACTGTGATTTCAAACTAGTTTTGAAAATATGATCGATATACATACGCATTTGGTGCATAGTGCATATCATGGTGAAGTTGTGAGTGTGACTCGCGAACTGGTTATGACATTCCTATGGTACGATGAATAGAGATCCGAACTTTGGTATGGCATTTTGGTTATCTAGAGATGATCGATTTGTTGATCAGATAAGGGAAATATGTCGTGTGTTGTAGAATCATGCACATAATATAATTTTGGAACTTTGGATTTTGTGAAACTGAGACGTATGCGCTACCATAATGTTTTTGAATGATTTCTTTGTAAGTGTAAAATTTGGGGATGGTGACCCCATGCTGGTTGCTTTGGATATTGAGTGGTCATTCCCACTCCACATATGATTGGATATGTTCATCGGTATGTGATTGGTGTGTCGTTTTGTGAACTTTATTCGCTCATATATCTGTTTCTGTGGGTCTGTGTTGATCGTGTTGGAGTTTATCATGTTGATGATATTCTCGATTGTGTTTTGACCTCTGGTTGGTCAGATTGGAATTTATCATGTCGATGATAAATTCGGTTGATTGTTGATCATTGTTGGTGATCATCTGAGCGTTCAGATTGTCTGTCGATGTTTCGGGATTCGTTGCCATTGTATTGAGCAGTTGTTTCACATATACATCGGATATTATTCGTTTTATTGGAATTGAGACCTGATTATGTAATCAGGCTGACAAGATTTGATTCGGGCAGATTGTTTCATCCGAAGATGATATATTTGGTTGGGACTTATGGAATTGTTATTGTAAGCGTGTTGAGGCTTTACAGTGAACTCACTTGCAAGTATCTCAGGAGATCGTCGACTTGGCGCATATGTAAGTATGCTATTTTGGTTATTCGATAATATTGATGATTGATCGTTGTCGTGTTGGTTTCGGAATATTTTGGCTGAACGGTTTGTTTGTTTTTTTTATGACGGATTGCAAGTTTCGAGGCCGAAACTTATTTTAAGTGGTGTAGTATGTAATATCCGGAATTTCTACTACTGTTGTTTGATATTATTTTATCCGAGTTATATTGTACAGCGTAGAATCTGTACAGTATGGATAAAATGAATAATGGTTTGAGATATCAGTATAATTGTCGTATCTGGTCGACAGTTGCATTTGAGGACATCGTGTATCAGGTTATCATAATTTCGATATAGAGTATATCGTATAAGAATGTCATTGGATTCAGTATATGTATTCAGTAAGTGTATATGTGTTTTCGGTATGTCGAGACAGGCGGTAACAGTTGAAATTAGCTAAGTATAGAATACTTAGCGTACGCTAATGTTGAAGACTTACGTACGCTAAATCACAAGAGTTACGTACGTTAATGCCAAGACATTACGTACGTAACATGGGAAGACGATTGAGTCATGGTCGGCAGGTGGGACCCTGTGTCGGAAGCTTTCGGCGGAGGATGTGGACAGCGAGTCAACCTCGGCCATTACGTACGTTATGCATGGCGTATTACGTACGTAATGTCTATGGTACTGTAGCAAGTCAACGTACATGTTACGTACGTTATGAAGGAAACATTACGTACGTAAGCATGTTAACAAAACAGTTCAGTTAGTTCTGGGATGATGATTACGTACGCTATGTGGGACGAATAGCGTACGCTAAAGTGAATTACATACATTAATGAGGAAGGATAACGTACGTAATGAGTTATGCAATTCTAAAATGAAGTTCGTTCTTTCATTTCTTCACGAAGGAAAATGGATTTCCTCCTCCTACCTTTGTCCATTTGAGCATATAAGTGAGAATAAACATCTTCTATCTTGGTTATGAGCTTGGAAGCATGAATTAGAAGCTTGGATATGGAGATTAATGATGATTCTTGAAGTGATTTCTTATGTTTTCCATCTTCAAAGAGGTATGTTGGATAATCCTCCCTTTCATTTTCGATTTTTGATGTTGTTATTGATAAATGATTCGTAGGAAAGTGATTATGGTATTGTTGTTACGATTCTTGAGGATTTATGAATCATATGTTGAAGGAAGATGATGATAGGTTGGTTTATGTCTTGAATATGTTGATTATGATTATGAAATGATAGAGTTCTTGATGTTCTTGGTTTATGATCCGTATTTGATCCGTATGATGATGATTAGGGTGTTGTTGTGACAATCCTTGAGGTTATGTGAAGTGTATATTGAAGAATACGATGATTCATGACTTGGATTACGAATTGGAAGATTATCCTCATGTTAAAGAATATCGAATTATGTCGTTTTAATGGCTATGAACATGAGTTCGAATCCCTTAGTGTTCTTGAGGAACTTTTGATGAATTTAATATAGCAAGACGATCGTATATTGAATTATCGGTATTTTTATATTTGAAGATCGAATATTCGTTGGTTGTAGTGGTAGAATTCGTATGTTCTTAATGAAATACGAATCATGATATCAATTTGGAATCTGGAAATATTTTGATTGTTCGTCGAATATGATTTCCTTTACGCTCGTACCCGTAATCGCATTGTGGTTGTGAATTCGTAATTGTTTGAATTGGATTATTCGAAATTGTGTTAATCGGGATAATTGTGAAATCGTTGAGTTTATCGATCGATGATATTGATTAGTAATTATCGGATTTCGGTTCATATGATGGATATGAATTCGTAAAATAGTTTGAGTTATACTATTTGGTTTTGTAAATGATTGAGGTATCGTTGAATCGTTGAGATAATTTGGTTGGTCGTGTTGGTTGTTAATAGTTATCAGATATATGTTATTTGATTACTTCGATAGGTTGAGATTATTGATCGGTGATTATAACCGGATGCTGCGGTCGTGTTCGAGTACGTTCGTGAATTGCTTCGGTCGGGGCCGAGAAGCTCGTAGACGAAGGCAATGGGATTGGTAGCAGCTTCGTCATCGTCGTATCGGTATCGAGGCAAGTTATTACTTGCTCAGTTATAATATTTAATGAATGGTTTCAGTTTCATTTCGTTTATAATACATATAGCGATGATTATTATTGTGAACTCTGGTATTGGATCACATATCGTTCTTTCGATTCTGGGAGGTAAATCATAATGTATATGCTTTATCTCAGTTATTGGTATGCTCGGGTATCGAGGGTACATTATGGTAAAGACGAGGATATGAGTATCTATAGTTCATTGTACGTCTGGATCGCCGAGCATTGAGGATAATTGTCGGTGATGATTTGACATCGAGATTGCTCCTAAAGGACTCGGGACAAGTATCTTAGTTTGATTCGGTTTAGTGTTAATGATGTTGATCATGCAGGTTGTCATTCATGTTGCTGAACATGAAGTCGTCTCAGTTGTGTCATCATAGTGTCGTTCATGTTTTGATTCATATGTCGTTCATGTTGATGAACATATTGAGTTGCATATGTGTATGCATGATTGTATTATTTATGTTGTAAATGATCCGATGGGATCATGAGGATCTATGCTGAGGGCGCTGGATCAGATGTCCACCATGCGTTGATTCGACGGGATCATCATGGGATCTATCTTTGAGCCGGATCGGGGCGGAGTTTTCCACCATGCGTTGGTCCGACGGGATCATCATGGGGATCTATGCTGAGGGCGCTGTATCATTGGATTACCCATTATTGTGTTATTGTTGTGCATATGTATATTGTTGGTTATCCACCTCGTGTTGATCTTGTAGGATCATCTTGGGATCTATGCTGAGGGCGCTGGATCATGGGATTTCCATTGAGTATACATAGTTGTTATTGTTTTTGAGCATATTGATGGTGTCATATGTGTTGGAATTCGGTGCCTAAAAACGAAGGCTCAACGGAAGCGGTAAAACGAAAATTAATTCGATCCGAATCCCTACGAGGATCGATCGAGATACGTATATACGAATATCAAAAACGAATAGCAAGAGTCGTAAGAAACTAACCCTCGAAGTCCGTTGATTAAATGGTAACCTTCTCTTGAGCTATTCCCCAAGCTTTAGTTTGATCTCTACGAGTCCAATCCGCTCCAAGCCCTTGAACGATCCAACGCCGAAAGCACCGCGTCTCTACTTGCCACGCGCCGGAAAAACGAACGGAATGACAACACCTTTCTATACTCCGAGGATACGGCTAGAGCTAGGTGATGAAGCTTGTTATAGATATTAATATCACTCTAAGTGTATGAATATCTATCTCTCTCAATATTTCCTCACAAAATTTCTCTAAGAAGTTATGAAGAAGATGAATAAAGAAGAAGATGATGAAGAAGACTTCTATCTCTCTCTCCTCTTGCAACCTCACGTTGGAATCAAGTGAATGAAGTGAATGAGGTGAGAAGTCTTCCTCTCTTTATTCTATTTCCACTCACATGCAAAACAAATCATCCCATATAATTTTTGCCCCACAAGTCATGTTCCTTAATATAAAAAGGAAACAACAAGACAATGGGAAGGTGGGTGGAAGGGGTTGGGGCGGCCCATGTTAGAAATCGGACGAGTTCGGTTCGTTTTGGACTTCCGAGGGTCTAAATAGATAAACTCCGATTCCGTATCGATGTATTTATATCGATTAATTAATCCAATTAATTAAACATATCAAATACAAAATAATATAATTAATTTCTCCAAGAAATAATTATATACATGAATTAAATTAATCACCTAGTAATTTATTTAATTCATTAGGCCGTAAATCAATTTATCCAATAAATCGATTTAAACATCCAATGTTCCAAAATTAGATATCCAATATCTAATATTCATAATGAGAGAATTAGCTTTATTCATTCCGTCGTCAATCCTATTGCGCGACTCGGTAGGTCCGTCTAAGTCAGCAATGGGAGGAACCAAAGAGTAGTAGCACCACCTAGCCAGCCTGGCGGCCTACACTGTACCCCAACTGAGAACGAATGATTGGGATCATTCAAGAACCATTCTATTGTGACTACCAGTAAACGTATAAACCCTTCTTTCAAATGTCCCGATCAAGTTATGGGTCACAGTCAGTCAAACCCTATCTGTACTTGATGCTATGCATGCGTTAATGCAAATCGAGATCATCGAGTTGTCGTGTATCTAATACAACTAGCTCCAATGCTTTGGCCAAAGACTTATGATCTCATCTGCCAATAACCGCATAGGACATATAACCCGTTCACTAAGAGGAGAAATAATTCTATCTTGGTATTCAGTAGGACCTGCTACTTGCCCATCAAGATGCACGTCGATGTTGACCCCCACCTTCCGGTGTATAGGGTCGAACTACTCTAATGAAAATCTTGACGTCACAAGCACATCACTACTAAATCCTCAAGTCGAAGGTTCACGAATACCTATCTCAACCTTTCGATTCCATCATTGACTGTCCCGGAGTGAAATCCGTGTGACGAATCGAGGGTGAGTCGGTTCGAGTATACTAATATAATTAGCATACCTATAATGTGTGCTCCCACTAACCATTAGTGTTCGACAGGCACTCTCCTTATCAAAGAACACGCCATACAAGTCTTCACATAAACTTAACGCCCAGTCAAGTTTCATCGACTTGCGAACGATTAAGTATTTGAGCTATAAACCTTTCCAGTGCTGACCCCCTTATCCAATGAGTGGAACGTTTTGCTCTCAAATACAGAGACTAGTTTCTACATGTATATTTACGAGTTAGGAATGCCAATAACTACCAGTAAATAAAGAAACATTCATTGCCTTATATAGTTGATTTACATAATTACAAGTGCAATGCCCTCACTCAACATCCTCTGAGTGGCATTCGAGGGCATACTCCTAACAATCTCCCACTTGCACTCAATGCCACACACTATGGTATCTAATACCCATGTTCTCCAGATGACGCTCCAAGCTAGTCTGAGAAAGTGGCTTGGTCAGTGGATCGACGACGTTGTCGGCCGAGTCTACTCTGTGCAGCACAATGTATCCCTTGCGAACAAATTCTCTTATGAGATGATACTTCCTCTCAATATGTTTGGTGCTGTTGTGAAACCTTGGCTCCTTGGCCTGCGCTACATCTCCGTCATTGTCGCAGTACAGCGGAACAGGCAGCTCAGCACATGGTATCACTTGAAGTTCTCCCAGAAACTTCTTAATCCAGAACCCTTCCTTGGAAGCCTCCGAGGCTGCTTGATACTCAGCCTGACAGGTGGAATCAGCAGTCGCGCTTTGCTTGGCACTACGCCAAGATACTGCTCCTCCATTAAGAGTAAATATGTAGCTAGAAGTGGACATCGAGTCGTCTTTCAGTCCTTGGAAGTCCGAATCAGTGAATCCCACCACATCCAATTCTCCACCGCCATACATCAGAACCATATCTCTAGTCCTTCTTAAGTACTTAAGAACGTTCTTTACGGCAGTCCAATGTTCCCTACCTGGGTTTGCCTGAAACCTACTCACCACGCTTACAGCATGGGCGATGTCAGGTATTGTACACAACATAGCATACATAAGGCTACGTACGGCCGAAGCATATGGTATATTACTCATTTTCTTGCGTTGTTCCTCACTTTGAGGACACATCTTCAAGGTGAGTTTTATTCCATGTCGCATCGGTAGGAACCCTCTTTTAGAATCATCCATCTTAAATCGCTTTAAGATTTTATCTATATAGAGGGCTTGGGAAAGACCTATTGTTCTCTTTGCTCTATCCCGGTAGAGTCGAATACCAAGAACATAGGTAGCTTCTCCCAAGTCTTTCATGGAGAAATTACTCGAAAGCCAAGCTTTTACAGAACTGAGCATTCCCACATCATTTCCTATTAGTAGAATATCATCCACATATAGTACTAAGAATGCGATCTTGCTCCCACTAACCCTCTTGTATACACAAGGTTCCTCTTCATTTTGCACGAAGTCAAACTCTTTGACCGCCTCGTTAAAACGAAGGTTCCAACTACGTGATGCTTGCTTCAGTCCATAAATGGAACGCTGAAGCTTGCACACTTTCTGAATATCGACTTCGGACACAAAGCCTTTAGGCTGTTCCATATAGATTTCCTCCTCGAGGAATCCATTAAGGAAAGCCGTCTTTACGTCCATTTGCCATATCTCATATTCGTGGTAGGCAGCTATAGCAAGCATCAAGCGAATAGACTTGATCATGGCTACGGGCGAGAAGGTATCATGGTAATCGATCCCTTCCTTTTAGGTATAACCCTTTGCCACAAGCCTGGCCTTATAGGCGTCAACCTTGCCATCACCATCAGTCTTTCTCTTGTAGATCCACTTGTTCCCAATAGGCACTATGCCCTTGGGGTAGTCTACTAGAGTCCAGACCTGATTGACATGCATCGACTCTATCTCAGCTTCCATAGCTTCACGCCATTTCGCGGAGTCTACATCCACCATCGCTTGGTCAGAGGTTGTTGGGTCGGTCTCTTGGCTATCACTTGGAACCTCATGGAGACCCAGCTCCTCCAAGTGCACAAGCTCATACCTCTCAGGTAAATGAGACACCCTACTAGACCTACGAGGTGGTTGTACTTGTGTTTCAGAAAGTTTGGTTCCAGTTTCTTGTACAGGTGTCTCTCGAGGAGTTTCATTGTATTCTTCTAAAGAAATACTTCTACCTGCTCTGCCTTCCTGAATGAACTCATCTTCCAGGAAGTGTGCTTGTAAAGCAACAACAATCCTTCGATCTTCGGGCATGTAGAATAGATATCCCATCGTCCCAGACGGGAATCCACTGAAACGTCCCTTCACAGACCTAGCTTCCAACTTTTCCACCTTAGTCTTCTTGACATAGGCGGGACATCCCCAAATCCTAATATGATTAAGACTTGGTTTCCTTCCCTCACACATCTCATGTGGAGTTTTAGGAATGGATTTAGAAGGACATATGTTCAAGATATACGCGGCAGTCAGGAGTGCATATCCCCACAGGTAAATCGGCAAGTCACTATAGCCCAGCATGGAACGGACCATGTTCAACAGGGTCCGGTTCCTTCTTTCTGACACTCCATTTAACTGAGGAGTACCTGGAGGTGTTAGTTGTGAAACTATTCCATGTTCCTTAAGGAACTCGTCAAACTCCGTACTCATATACTCACCACCTCGGTCCGACCGAAGTGCTTTGATATGATTACCAGTTTGTTTCTCGACTAGGACCTTGAATTCCTGGAATTTCTCAAAGGGCTTGGATTTATGTTTCATTAAGTATACATAACCATACCTAGTATGATCATCTGTAAACGTAATGAAATATTGATATTCGTCACGTGCTGCTTCTAAAGTACCACAAACGTCAGTATAGATTAATCCCAGTTTATCAGCGGCTCTTTCAAAAGTCCCTATGAAGGGGGACTTAGTCATTTTGCCTTTAAGGAAAGATTCACAAGTAGGAAAGGGATCCGATCCCAATGGACCCATAAGTCCATCTTTTTCCATCTTGTAAACCTTGGTCTGACCAACATGACCAAGTCTAAGATGCCATTTCAAAACTTGATTGGTTTCATCCCTACCACATTTTCTAGTCATAGTATTCTCAACTACTTTGTTGCTGAGATTTAGATGATACAATCCATTCAACAATGTAGCAGTACCCACTAGTTTATTTCTAAAATAAATTTTGCAGGAACCATCACCAATGAAAAATGAAAAGCCTTTTCGGTCCATGACTGGAATGGATACAATGTTTTTGTGCCCCTTGGGCAAAACAAGTACATCTTCTAAAGTCAAAACAAAGCCGGATTCTAAACCCAAAAGAAGTGATCCTATGTTGGTCGCCTCGACACTATGCCCGCTTCCGACTGTGATCATAACTTCTCCAGCTCCAAGCTTCCTACTTTGTTCCAGATCCTGATTCACAGTACAAATATGAGAACTAGCACCAGAATCCAGTATCCAGGAAGTAGAAAATACAGTAGCAGAACAATTTGTTTCCAAAACTAAAAAGTTCTGTACCTGAAGTGCCACGAAGAATCGGACAGTCTCTAGCCCAGTGGCCCAGCTCACCGCACTTGAGACAAGCATCCTTCTTCTTGTTGTTCTTCGGAATCATTGGGGCCTTGCCCTTACCCTTAAGGCCCTTAACTTGTGGTCCAGTTTGCTTCTTGGTCTTTTTCTTCTTGTTCTTAGACCTCCGAGGTCCAGAAGAAATCACAAGAGCAGACTCCTTCATCCACGGAGTCTTAATCTGAGACTGAGCGGTCACAAGTTTGTTCATTAGGCCAGCTAAATTGCATGCAATCTCATAGCAGTTGAAGTTCATAACAAACTGTGAGAAGGAATCACGGTGAGACTGTAGGATAAGGTCGGTTTGGAGAGAAGTATCCATTTTAAAATCAAAAGCCTCCAATCTCTCGATCATGGATATCATTTTGAGTACGTGTTCCCCAACCTTCTCACCTTCCTTCATCCTTGCACCGAACAGTTGCTTGGATATCTCATATCTAGCAGTTCTACTGTGCTCACCATAAAGTTCGGTTAAGTTAGATAGAATCTGCCTAGCAGAAGTCATTTTCTCATGAGCTCTCTGAAGCTCATTAGACATGGAAGCCATCATATAAGCACGGACTTTCACGTCATCCTTAACCCACTTTTCGTGGTTTTCAATCTCTTCCTGATTGGCTCGGGTCCGCACAGGAGGCGCCGGAATGTCCATCTCCAAGACGTATCCCAGTGCCTCTATACAGAGGACAATCATCAGATTGCGGAGCCAATCCACAAAGTTAGGTCCCATTACGATATTCTTTTCGAGTAGAATTGCGAGTGGATTCATTGTCATATTGAGATTTGTCTGCATTAAGTATAACAGATTAATTAGTGACTTATTATATTATGATCTGAGTATAGAGTTAAGGTCTTTTCTATTCTTGTTACCCAGCTCCCACTATTTTATCGGAATAACACACTCCCATGTGAAATCTGGAAGTATCGTCGCTCTACTTCATAGTGGTGATCGAGTTCTTTATAAATCTTAATAGAGGGCAACCGAACAGGTTTCTAGTCTATTAATTTTCATAAAGTGGTGTCCAACACCAACCCATCTAATGGATGATTCGATCTTCTTTTTCCCCTTGTTCACTCCCCTCAACCTATACGGTTTCTATGGTTCGTGAACAAGTTAAGTTTATACCATCGGCGAAAATCAGTTTCACAATTGAATCTTATCCGGCAACCTATCAGGTTTCTAGGGATAAAATTTGCTCCAACCGAAGGCATCCAATCCACTCCCGGTAATTTATACGTCCTCCCCAAACGACTACCCCGATAACTCGGAATCATAGCACATTCGGTTTGGATTTCAATTTCCCGAAAACTCGATGGAGGGAAGGAAAACCTTGAAACCTTATAAACTTAATAATTTATCGTGGGAGAATTTTTGCGATTTACGTTGCACTTTGCACATTAATCGTTTAAGCGTGTTTGTGGCATTCATACAATATGAAACAACCATTCACAACCTAGTTGCTACCAACATGTGGTTCATGGACCGTTCCTAGAAAACAAAAACTCCGTAATCTAATTACAAGTCTTCGTCTTGAATCTTCGTCTTCTCGAAATGGATCTTCCTCCGGTCTTCGTCATTACATATAAATTTTACATCGAAAATTGCATCCTAGATACAAACATTTCTAGTAAAATAAATAGGCTCAAAACGGCCTTTACAACCCAATCGAATAAAATGAACGATTCAAAACTAAGTCCACGAACCACATCCCCATTCAAAAGAATTCATCTAATAAATACTAAATAAATGGAAAGCGTAGAGATACATTGATCCAATCAACAATACGAACCGATCAAATCGATTCACACAATCGGTAATATGATAACGTTCAAAATAATTCGGTCGACCATAAATATTCCAATTAATCAAAATTCCCTTATAAAATGAAATACCATAAATCATTTTAATCATATTAAATCCAATTTAATATGCGGGAGATTAATTTTTAAGAATACACGGAAAAATCGAGCTGGGGCGAAATTAATTTGGCCAAGAGTCACCCTCGCAGACTTTCCAGACATGCAGCACGGCCGAGTCACGCTCGGCAGCTGCCGGCCAGGCATGGCCCGTGTCTCCTGACACGGTTGGGTCTGCCTGGCAGTGGCCTGGGGACTGCCGGACACGGCCCGTGTCACCAGACACGGCCGAGTCCCCCTGGCAGCTTCTTGCCCTTTGTCCGAAAAGTCGTCCGACGACGATTCGGAGCTAGATTTTCGACCGGATATCCAATATCTATATTTTTAGACTTTCATATCTTCAATATAAATCATATTTCCCAGAAATTTAAGATTTATATTTAGACATAAACTTACGAAAAATACAATTATTACGAACGAAAAACATATACCACGATTATGACTAAAATGATTCCAAATCATTCACCATCTAATCGGGCATTCCAAATGCCAATATCGTATATACGATCGCAAGACCTACGCTCTGATACCACTATTGGAATTCGGTGCCTAAAAACGAAGGCCCAGCAGAAGCGGTAAAACGAAAATTAATTCGATCTGAATCCGTACGAGGATCGATCGAGCTACGTATATACGAATATCAAAAACGAATAGCAAGAGTCATAAGAAACTAACCCTCGAAGTCCATTGATTAAATGGTAACCTTCTCTTGAGCTATTCCCCAAGCTTTAGTTTGATCTCTACGAGTCCAATCCGCTCCAAGCCCTTGAACGATCCAACGTCGAAAGCACCACGTCTCTACTTGCCACGCGCCGGAAAAACGAACGGAATGACAACACCTTGCTATCCTCCGAATATACGGCTAGAGCTAGGTGATGAAGCTTGTTATAGATATTAATATCACTCTAAGTGTATGAATATCTATCTCTCTCAATATTTCCTCACAAAATTTCTCTAAGAAGTTATGAAGAAGATGAATAAAGAAGAAGATGATGAAGAAGAGTTCTATCTCTCTCTCCTCTTGCAACCTCACGTTGGAATCAAGTGAATGAAGTGAATGAGGTGAGAAGTCTTCCTCTCTTTATTCTATTTCCACTCACATGCAAAACAAATCATCCCATATGATTTTTGCCCCACAAGTCATGTTCCTTAATATAAAAAGGAAACAACAAGACAATGGGAAGGTGGGTGGAAGGGGTTGGGGCGGCCCATGTTAGAAATCGGACGAGTTCGGTTCGTTTTGGACTTCTGAGGGTCTAAACAGATAAACTCCGATTCCGTATCGATGTATTTATATCGATTAATTAATCCAATTAACTAAACATATCAAATACAAAATAATATAATTAATTTCTCCAAGAAATAATTATATACATGAATTAAATTAACCACCCAGTAATTTATTTAATTCATTAGGCCGTAAATCAATTTATCCAATAAATCGATTTAAACATCCAATGTTCCAAAATTAGATATCCAATATCTAATATTAATAATGAGTTCATTCCGTCGTCAATCCTATTGCGTGACTCGGTAGGTCCGTCTCAGTCAGCAATGGGAAGAACCAAAGAGTAGTAGCACCACCTAGCCAGCCTGGCGGCCTACACTGTACCCCAACTGAGAACGAATGATTGGGATCATTCAAGAACCATTCTGTCGTGACTACCAGTAAACGTATAAACCCTTCTTTCAAATGTCCCGATCAAGTTATAGGGTCACGGTCAGTCAAACCATATCTGTACTTGATGTTATGCATGCGTTAATGCAAATCGAGATCATCGAGCTGTCGTGTATCTAATACAACTAGCTCCAATGCTTTGGCCAAAGACTTATGATCTGCCAATAACCGCATAGGACATATAACCCATTCACTAACAGGAGAAAGAATTCTATCTTGGTATTCAGTAGGACCTGCTACTTGCCCATCAAGATGCACGTCGAGGTTGACCCCCGCCTTCCGGTTTATAGGGTCGAACTACTCTAATGAAAATCTTGACGTCACAAGCACATCCTTACTAAATACTCAAGTCGAAGGTTCACGAATACCTATCACAACCTTTCGATTCCATCATTGACTGTCCCGGAGTGAAATCCGTGTGTCGAATCGAGGGTGAGTCGGTTCGAGTATACTAATCTAATTAGCATACCTATAACGTGTGCTCCCACTAACCATTAGTGTTCGACAGGCACTCTCCTTATCAAAGAACACGTCATACAAGTCTTCACATAAACTTAAAGCCCAGTGAAGTTTCATCGACTTGCGAAATATTAAGTATTTGAGCTATAAACCTTTCCAGTGCCGACCCCCTTATCCAATAAGGAGTGGAACGTTTTGCTCTCAAATACACGGACTAGTTTCTACATGTATATTTACGAGTTAGGAATGCCAATAACTACCAGTAAATAAAGAAACATTCATTGCCTTATATAGTTGATTTACATAATTACAAGTGCAATGCCCTCACTCAACATCCTCTGAGTGGCATTCGAGGGCATACTCCTAACAATATGAGTATGCATTTGTAGGTCTTGTGTTAGGACCTTGTCCGTATTGCATTGATATGATCTCGGATTAGACTGATATGATTGTCGTGGCACATCATATCTCGAGGTATGTTTCGTATTTCCTTGGTATTTGTCTTTGCTGGAAAATCGGTTATCGTCTTGGGATTTGATGATGTTATTCGATGGATTGTATTGATCAGAACTGGTACATTTCCGTATCGCGAGTTGGTAATGATAGTTTGAGAATCTTTAGTATTGTTTGAGGTACAATACAGATATTATGTTCGAGTTTATTGGTTAATCGAGTACGAGATGTGAAATGTGATAATGGTTATTCTGATGAGAATTACTTGAGTAAGTAAAGTTATGGCGGTAAGACTACGTTGGTCGTATTCTTATGTTGTATTCTCATTGGTATGTAATTATTAATGTGATGTGATGGTTATCATTGTTGGATATTATGGCTGACCCCGTCGTGGGATTTCTTTTTAGGTTCTTGGAGTATCGAGCATGTAGCGGTCGTGAAGAGATGAGCTTCCCGGAGGATATTGGCTAGGACATGTTTTGTGCATTGAGTTTCTTGATTGGTTCTTGTATTCCGCTGCTAGAGTATCTTTATGGTTGGTCTTTTTCCGCTGCGTGAGTATTTTGAAACGCTCTTTTGGTATCTGCTAACTGAGGTTACTTTGGAAATCGTTTTCTAAACTTTTGAGTGTCGTCCGTTTGGCCTTGTGATATCAAATGAGTTTTTACGATGGTTTTTGATAAATGGATTTTATAAGTCTTTGTGAATTTTTAAATATAGTACCGTCGTTGGCCTCTTGGGCATTTGTAAATGTTTGCGAAAATTTCCTTTAGCCTTGTTGGTTCCATCTAGGGGCCCACGGCGTTGTAACATTTCCGGTTAAATCTGGGGGTGTTACAATCTCGACACAACAATTGCCCCCCAGCTCGCTCCTATGTTAGAAACGTGGGGTGAGGTGGTTCTGGTGGCGATCGCTGAGTTATGACGAGTGACTCTGCGTTTTACTGAATTGGCGATCGTCTTTGAGATGATTGATTCTGAATTTGGACGACCTGGTAGGTCGCTGAAAAGAGCGGGAAATGGCAGCGGATGCGGAAAAGTCTTTGAGGCACGTGTCGGGTTCCTGTTGGGGGAGGCCTATGGTCATTTATGACTCCCTGTCTGACGCGTCCTCGAAAAGACGCGTACGCGGGTTTCAAGGGAGCATTAATTGCGACGGTTGCGCTCCGACCCCTGAGATTCTCCTTAATTGCACAAGAGCCCCTGCCACCTCCTATAAAGAGGCGTAGTGTTGCAGAGTTCATTCTTACGCGCATTTATCGGAGAAAGAAGGTTTTGGTGAAGATTTTTCTGGAGACTTTGCTGCCGATCGTCGATCGATTCAATCTTGGGTAAGACGAACACTCCTTTTCTCCTATTTTCTTAAAAAATGGCTGGAACATCTTCTTCACACGGAGTGGGCACTTCCTCCGCCGCTGGGACTTCTAATGTCCGGGGAGGATCCTCCGCTGAGTTCCATCTGGAGATGGCCGCTGAGGCTATTCGAGCCGGTATCGACCCTGCGGAAGTCGAGGCGTTGTTCAATGAGGCCGACGTGGCTAAGGAGGCGGACGTTGAACACAGACGCTCACAGACGGAGAGAGATCTGGCGGTGAGGGCCTATTGGGAGCGGCATAGTGCCTTCGGCCAGGCTTATGTGGCTTTTGCTGAGATTATGGAGAGGTTGGCCGGTCTGTCTCCAAGATTCGATTTCCGGGAGTATTCGATCGCTCACCCTTATCAACCTCCCAAGCGATCGCTATTTCGGGCTACTCAGCGATCTCTGTGGTCTCTTGGCCAAATCAGGAGTTCGGCGACGAGGAAGGATCTGGCCGTCTGGAGGACGAGGTTTCATATCCCTTCAGACGTGGATCTCTTTGTGCCGGCTGAGAATGAGAGAGCCGATCAGCCTCCGGAGGGGATGGTCGCTGTGAACGAAGCGATTATGGAGGTAGGGTTGCGATTTCCTTTGTCGTTCTCCGTCTCCCATCTGCTGGTTGCTTGGAACGTGGCGCCACTCCAGATGACGCCAAATGCTTGGCTCCAGATAATTTGCACTCTCACCTTATTCGGCGGTCACCGACTGTACCGCCTCCCTTCGCCGTCGGAGATGAACCACCTGTTCAAGCTAATAGTTCAGAAAGGGTCGGTCGGAGGCTATCATATACAAGGCCTATCTGGTCGGGTGCACTACAAAAAAAACAGTTTTTACCGACGCCAAAATGGCGTTGGTAAAACAGAAAATGGCGTTGGTAAAAAAATTACCGACGCCATTACCGACGGCAACCCGGCGTTGGAAAAACGCTCGACGGTAATTTTTTACCGACGCCATTTACGCCATTACCGACGCCATTTACCGACGCCATTACAGACGCCATTTTGGCGTTGGTAATTTTTTTTTTTTTTTTAATTTGCCGACGCCGCTTACGCCATTTACCGACGCCATTTTTGGCGTCGTTAAATTAAAAAAAAAAATTAAAAAAGTCAGGTCAGGACTCAGGCGGGGCTCAGGCGGGTTAGGTCCGGCTCGGGCGGGTGGGTTCGGTCGAGGTCCGAGTCGGGTCGGGCGGGTCGGGTCTTGGTCGGGCGGATCGGAGTTCGGGCTACATTCAATTTCAAATGGTTGAGAAGGATTTTGGTTTATAAACCACCAAAAACATTGATGTTTTTTCGATGTGGGATTGTGTTAAAAAATTACCGACGCCGAAATGGCGTCGGTAATGGCGTAAACAGCATCGGTAAATTAAAAAAAAAAAAAAAAAAAATTACCAACGCCAAAGTGGCGTCGGTAATGGCGTCGGTAAATGGCATCGGTAAACGGCGTCGTTAATTGTAAAAAAATAAGTCTGCGAACCGGTCGTCGGCTATGGCGTCGGTAAATCGGGCGTCGGTAAATGGCGTCGGTAAATTATAAGTTTAACAACGGCGGTACGGGCGTCGGTAAATGGCGTCGGTAAATTATAAGTTTAACAACGGCGGTGCTGGCGTCGGTAAATGGCGTCGGTAAAAACTATTTTTTTTGTAGTGGTGATCCTTGGAGTCCCGAACAAGGCGCGTGGCGATCTGGCGAAGTGGTTCTGGATCGCCGGTGCCTGGAAAGCCTCAGCGAGCGACAACCCCACTGGTGAGCTGGAGATCCCCACTAGCTTTCGGCAGAGGAATCCCGGTAAGGGTTCAGACTCTCCCTTTGTTCGGATGTGTTACAGGCGATCTAATTTGGTCTTGCTTTTGCGAGTTTCCACATTCCGACGATCGAGGAGCTACCTTTTGATTTCTGGTCGTGCAGGAGTGGATACGGAGTTGTCGTCTGACGACTTGACTTGACGCTAGTCGGATTAACAAGGCGAGTCGTTGGTTGTCCGCTACTTTGTTCCATTTTCCGAGACATCTCTCGGTCTCAGGTACGAATTTCTACGATCTCCATTTGCTGGGCGATCGTCCTGTTTGAGGAAGATGACTAACTGTGGCTTGATTGCTCTTATTGCACAGGTTCGCTTTCCTCGCTTTCTGGAGCCCCCACCGGAGATAGCTATGTCGAACCCTGGAGTTCTGGGTCATCTCCGCCCGACGAAGTCATCTCGGGCTCCTCCTGTGGCGTTACCTATCATCCCGGAGATGGAGCCTCACGTAGAGCCGATCGTGGCTGAGGAGGAAGTCCGGGAGGAGTGGCTTCGGACGAATCGCAAACGGCAGAGGTCGGGAGAAACTCCACTTTCTGCCCTTGTCAGCGAGGTGCCGATCGCCCCGCCTCCAATCAGCGTTGTTCCTCCGGAGAATGAGCCTACTCCCTCCGCGGCTTTCCTGCGGGAGATGGTGATCGCCGAAGCTGAGATCCCTCGCGGGAAGCCATACTTCGGTAGCGATCCTGAGAGAGCCGAGAGGTAGACTTTGCTTGCTGAGTTGAAACTTGTCATTTGCGTGGGAGATGTGCTAACTTTGTGTTTTGATGCAGGATCCGTAGCACTGATCCGTCTTGTCCGCCGATGGTGCGGGATTTCCTAGCGAGCCCATCTCCACGCCAATCCTGTGATATCCCGTTGTACGTCAATCGGGCCGTCTCCGCTTTACCGAAGGCCTGTACGACCGATCTGGATGAGATCGCTCGTCAGTGATCTGGGAGTACAATGCAGGCTGCTTTTGCCCTTTCTCTCCAGGCGGCGACCATGGTTGCCCAGGCTGTGCAGGAGTATGAGGGGCGTCCTTCCACTACTCGCCTACAGGCGGATCTCGAGGCGGCTTGGAAAGAGAACGCAGAGTTCACCGACAATATTGTGGCAATGGAGAAGGACTCCTTGGATGCAGCTAAGCGGGCGAGCCAAGAACTTGAGCAGGCGAGACTGGAGGCCGAGATGGCTCGGGTGACGGTTGACCGATTTCGGGACTGGATAGCCAGTAAATGCGCTCATGACGGCGGCCCGAGAAGGAGGCCGATCGACTGAAGGTGACGATCGCTCGGCTGACTAGTGAGCTGGCGGAGTTGAGGGAAAAGACGGCTTCACGGGAGGCCGAGCTCCAAGGCGCGCAGCAGGCGATGGCAGAGCTGAAAGGGGAGGTAGAGGCGACCAAGGCCGATCCCTTTCAAAACTTGGAGTTTGTCAGCGAGTTTGCCTATTATATGGCGTTCGCTGACTCGATCCGAGCTGCTAAGAAGGGAGGTTTGGAGGTCGGACCTCTTGCTGAGAACTTCAAGGCGTACGCGTTGGAGCATCCTCTCCATTCTGCTTTCTCCTTGTCGATCTTGGATCTCGCGGATATCGGCGTGGACTTGAGCTAGTATCCGACTCCGGCCAACCTTGTTCATCCCGACGCTCCGGAGGATGGGGAGGCCGTTCCGGAGGCTGAAGGCGAAGGCCAGGCAGGGGCCTGAGGCACTTCGTTTTTTAATGTTTTAGCTTATTGCCTTGTAATTTTGTAGCTCTCTTTTTATAGTACTTAGGCCTTCGGGCCTTGACTCCAAGTAATGTAATGAACATTTGGTTCTCCGATTTATCACTTGAATGATTGCTATTTTTGAGTCTTTTGCTTGACTTTGTATGAATGTGTGAGGAGAGATAGTTGCGTGTGTAGGTCTAAGTGAATTGATAAACTCAAATAGATAACTTTTACAACTAATTCGATCGCTGCACAACATCTGAAAAATGGCGATCTCCGCATGTGAATGAATATGGACGATCATCGTATAGGTAGCTCCGCACTCTTCCCCCTTGTTTTTGTTCACTTGGTGAAAGTAAGGGGACAAAAATAAATCGTTGAGTGAGCGGTCTTTCAATTTTGTCGAATCCTCGAGGGAGGTCGTCCATCTTGGTCTTTGAGGAATCGTGCACGATCGCGGAGTTTGATGGACCGATCTCCACAACCATGTCTTGTGCATGAGCGACATTGTCTGTATCGTGACTCATTTTATTGTGATAGGCTACGGCTCGCCTCGTATTTAAATGAAGGGCGTGCGGTCTTGTTCTGGAGGAGTCCTTGCGCGGGTAGTCGTCGGATGAATCGACTCCACGTCCGCGGCTAGTTAGCTCTTTTCTACCTCGGATCGTCATGTTAGATGGCAATCCTCGAAGGTATACGTTGAGATGGGGGTAGGGACGTATCGCATTGTCCGTGAAAGATCCACCACGCTAAGTGACGGACCTTCGAGGGCGGGTAATCGTGTCCACTGATTTGTTTGGAGGGTCCTTCGACTACGCCCGCCTCGTATTTAAACGAAAGGCGAGCGTTCTCAGCCCAAAGGAACCTTGCATGGCCTAAGCAGTCGGTTCCATCGACCACCAGGACCATAGCTGCACTCTTCCACCGCGGATCGTCATGTTAAATGCCGACCTTCGATGGTGTACGTTGTGCGGGGGAGGCGATCTCGTGCCTTAGTCCCAAAATGTTAGATGATGAACTGTAGATGGCGAGCGAGTCCTCCAGTTTTTCGAAGCGTTAGCTCAGGTAGTAGCCTTGTGTTCAATAAGGTGGGAAATCGGGGAGAGACTTCCAACGTTCCCTTCTCTTGATTGAAGCATGTAGATACGGTCGCCGAGGTTGATCGAGGGGGCGGCTCGTATGAGCTTTCTGGCCTGTTCGCGTTCGACTCGGACGATCGTGTTGGGGGATTGGTAGGGGCTCCGGCTAAGCCAATAAGCTGTCCAACTTGCCCTCCTCGTACAATCTCCAGAGCTGTTTGAGGAGGTCGCGGCATTGGTTGGTGTTGTGGCCGGGACTCTTGTGGTAAGCACAATATTGATTGTGGTCTAGATGATCGTGCTCCCTTATCGCCTTTGGCTTGTTTAGAGGTTCATGCCCCTTAATGGCATAGAAAACGTGGGTCGGAGTTCGGTTGAACTTGTGGAGGATATGGGCTTTCACATCCTCGATGGCCCTGAGGCCGCCGGATGGCGTGGCGACCGTCTTTTTGGCTTTGGCGATCGCCGTCTTTCGTGCAGGAGGAGGCGTTTCCTTGCCTAGGCGGAGGGTGTAGCCTTTGCCTGGCCAGAAAGTCGGCAGCCTTAGCGCGGAAGATCGCGTAGGTTGGGGGGATATCCTGGTGAGATGTCTAAACATGGGTGAATGACCGTAGAATCCGCCCAGGACCGAATAGAGAGCGAGCTCATCACTGACGGGTTCGCCAGTGAGGATGATTTCGTCTACTCAGTCGATGTAATCTGCGTCGGTTTCATCTTCCCCCTGCCTGATTTTCATCACGCGGTGGGGGCCTTCTGGTCTGGCGACCTTGGGGGCGAAGTATGACGTGAAGTCATTCGCCAGTTTCTCAAAGGAGATGATCGATCATGGTGGTAGCGAGACGTACCACCTATGCGCCAGCTCGCCCAATGTTAATGGGAAGATCCAGCACTTGGTTGCATCTGATGCCCCACACCCAGTCATGTAGATTCGGAATTTACTTAGGTGGGTTTTGGGGTCCGATCTCCCTTCATACAGAGGTGTTTTGGGAGGAGCGATCCTCGGTTGCACGGGGGCGAGCTCGATGTGGACCGCGAGTGGCTCGGTCGGCCCGATGATCTTTCTGCTTGTGCTTGACCCAGTGTCCAAGAGTGATTTCATCTCGTCGAGCTGGCGTTGCATAGCGGCCATAGCCGTGGCCTGGCTGCTCGCGGCTCGGCGCTCGGAGCGGGAGCCGAGGCGATCAAGTACTGATCCTCTGGCGATCGGAGCGGGAGCCAAATGGTTGATTGGTGTTCGGCTGGGAGTCGGGTATGCCGAACTCCTGGTGACGGATTTGGATTCCGTCGTCTTGTAGTTGGGGCCAGAATGCCCCGGTCGCCATGATGGATCGCGTCCCAGGCGATTGAATACGGATCCATCCGGTCGTGCAAGAGCCTTTTCTCGCGAATCTGGGCTTTCTGACGATCGCTCGCCCAGTAGCCCGTTGAATTTCCGTTTGCCCATGCGGTGGATGGTCGAGGGAGTTATTGCGGGTGACGCGCATGCTCTCCGTCGCTCCTTTAGGATGGTCATAGCCTCCTTGATCTGTTCCTCGGTTTGGAAATGGTCGAGTGAGAGGTTGGGGCCATTCCTCAGGTGTGGGATCGAGAGTCTCGTGGTGCCGTGGCTTCCCCCGGCCGTCGGCTGGGGTTCGGATTGAGCCGGGATATGGTGTCCGGCGGTTCGGAGAGCGGCTCTTTTCGATGTGGTGGCGGATGTCATGATTCTGAAGGCTTTCTTTGAAGCGCAGTGAGTGTCACTTCAAGTATATGCCCCGAGAACAATGAGTGTTCTTCGGGACGGTAGGAATAAAAATGAAGGTGTAGACGCCCCCTCCTTCTAGCGCCAATTGTTGCTACCCAAAATATTATCCAGATATAGATATTACTGGATGAGTGGATAGCAAACAAAGTGCGAGAACATTTCCATGGGAAAAGTAAATAACACAAGATTTGCCAGGGTTGTTAGTCCCGGGCTTGAATGCTCTCACGAGATGTTATTAATACGAATATTCGGGGATACAAGTAATAACGTAAGAATACAATTACAATGAGTATAAAGATTCTTGTTATCTTAGATAGTGAGCGTGTAGATTGCCGGAAGAACCAGATTTGATGCTCTGTGAGTTCTTGTAACAACATTGATGAGCTGTGACGGTGGTGAGAGATCGACAGTCTCTCACGGCGTGTATTAGCTGTATGTTTGAGCTCCTGGACTTGTGAGTCTCTTTGAATCTACATTGTAGAGACTTCTTGCCTCTACCGACCGTCTTTTGGTTGAGAGGTGCTGAGAGAGAAATCCTGAGGTAGATTCGGGAGAGTAAGCTGGGAGCTTGGAAATATGTATGATTGTATGCATTTTCTCTGAACTTAATGGAGAATGCGTGAACGCAGAACCTTTTTCCAGTAGAAGGAGGTTATCTATTTATAGGACTTGGATATGCCAGGCAATCGCCTGTGCTGTATTATAATAAGCGGGCAATCGTTTTTTTGCACATGGGCTTGTCTCCTTAAAGTCTGAAGGAGTTGCTGGCAGCTAGCCGCGCGGTCCAATGAGAAGCCTGCATGCGTCTGAGTCACTGTCACGGGCGGTCCCACCTTGTGTCTTTCGGCGGGCTTGTCGGTAGGTAAAGCCGCCCTTGTCAGAGACAGCTGGTGGTGGTCAATGATCCATGAAATGCGGATCTTGTCTTGGATCTGCATATGGGTACTGCTTTGAGATCTGGTCTTCGTGGACTTTGACGGACGATGGTCCCTGCTCGTGGCGCAGGACGATCGTCCTTAGCCGGGCACTAGAGTCGATCGCTAGGTGCCAAAGGGCGATCGCCTTGGGAGTCGATCGCTAGGTACTTGATGGTGGTCTGGTATCTTCGATTAGGCGAGTTTGCCATAGCTTGATTGATAGTGGACTCGGTCGCTCGGCTTTGCAGTCGATCGCCTGTCGAGGTGAATAAATCTCAACACAACAGTTGGTATTGTGTTAAAATACGATACTCATTATGTAGGAAACTGTAGTGTCTTTAGATAATAAGGACTTAAATAAGATATAACAATCAGAGGAATTATAATGACTTAATCCATATATAATTCTCTTTGTTAGGTCATATCCAATACGATGTCTCTACATGTATCTATGACGTGATATAACATCTCATGTTCATGACCAGTAAAACATAGCCATTGTGTCATTATCATACTAGTAATCATATTACTAGGGATATCTAGAATAAATATTCTTTAATGCTTTAACGAGCTTTACTATCAAGTCACATACTTGATGATCGTAAACAGAATATTAATTCAATAATATAATGAATATTATAATAATAAATGTCTCCACATTGTATTATTAAATAGTAGACTTAGACCATAATACTAACAATCTCTCACTTGCTCTTAGTCCTATACAGACATAAACTGAAGATCCATAGCCTTTATACCATCATTCTTCGCTTGAGAAAGCGGCTTGGTTAAAGGATCCGCTATGTTATTATCCGTGTGAACTTTGCATTTCCTCACATCGCCAAGAGTGACAATATCTCGAATAAGGTGAAACTTTTTAAGTACGTGTTTGAATGCTTGTTGTGATCTTAGTTCTTTAGCTTGTGTAATAGCTCCATTATTATCACAGTGCAAATTTACTGATCCACAATGCTAGGAACCACATCCAGTTCACCAATGAACTTCCTCATCCAAACAGCTTCTTTAGCTGCTTCCGAAGCGGCTATGTCCTCAGCTTCCATTATAGAATCAACTGTGGTTGGTTGTTTGGAACTCTTAAAGCTAACAGCACCACCATTCAAGCAAAATATATATCCAGACTGCGATTTTGAATCATCTTGGTCTGTCTCAACACTGGCATCGATATAGCCATTAAGGACCAAGTCACTATCTTAACCACCATATATAAATAACATATCTTTAGTCCTTCTCAAGTACTTAAGTATACTTTTGACTACGGTCCAGTGAGCCTCACCAAGGTCAGACCGGTATCTGTTGGTTACACTCGATGCATGATACATCCGGTCTAGTACATATCATGGCGATAGATCCTATAGCCAAAGCAAAAGGTATCAAGCTCATTCTATCTCTCTCTTATTTCGAACAAGGACTTTGAGTTTTACTGAGTTTTATGCCATGTGACTTAGGTAAGAACCCTTTCTTACTATTAAGCATACTAAACCATTTTTGTACCTTGTTAACATATGTACTTTGACTTAGGGAAAGAAGCCTTCTAGGTCCATCTCTATAAATCCTTATACCTTATATATAGGCAGCTTCCCCTTAGTCCTTCATTGTAAAATATTTACTTAGTCAAAGCTTAACACTTTGCAAAGTAGGGATGTCATTTCCGATGAGTAGGATATCATCCACATAGAGAACTAGAAAAATAATTGTGCTCCCACTAATCTTCTTTTATACACAAGGTTCGTCTTGATTTCTAATGAAACCAACTCTTTGATTTTTTCATCAAAACAAAGATTCCAACTCCAGCATGCCTACTTCAAACCATAAATGGCTCTTAGAAGCTTACATACTTTATTAGGATTATTAGGATCGACAAAACCTTCGGGCTGTATCATATACACATCCTCATCTAACTTCCCATTAAGAAAAGCGGTTTTGACATCCATTTGCCATATCTCATAGTAATATGCTGCTATGGCAAGTATAATTCTAATTTATTTCATCATTACGACTGGTGAAAAAGTTTCATCTTAGTCAATATAATATCCGCAATTTCGATTTTTGGTAAAAAAATTTTTGACAGGAGTCCGTTTTAACGGCTCGCTTATGAACGTATCGTCATTATGAGAATATTTAATTCTGCACTTTTTGACGTCCGAGTTCGTTTCGGTGTCGTTTTGTTGAGTTCCGTGTTCTTAAGTGACTTTTCCGCACTTGAGTTCGATTCTTGCAAATCTCATCCGAAACTGTTGTTTCGAGTTTCTCGTAAGTTCATTTAATATTATTATATATGTTGTGAGCATTGGATTAGTGTTTTGATCATGTATCGTGTATTTCGGACATTTTTGGCCATTTTCGTAATTTCCCAAAGTTTGGGGAATTACTTCTGTTGTCGAATTTCGAGCCTTCGGGTGGTCGGAATCATGTGTTCTATTAGTGCTTAGATTCATATTTCCGAGTACTTCGTTACCATATCTTCGATTTATATTTAGGTTTGGGTTTCCGGGTTGTCCGGGCCATCGGAGTTGGCCACGGCTGAGTCACGGCCGCATATTTTGGAGCAGGTACTGGCCGGGCTGAGTTACGGCCGTAAGGTGCCGTTTTGATCATGTATCGTGAATTTCGGTAAATTAAAAAAAAAAAAAAAATTACCAACGCCAAAGTGGCGTCGGTAATGGCGTCGGTAAATGGCGTCGGTAAACGGCGTCGTTAATTGTAAAAAAATAAGTCTGCGAACCGGTCGTCGGCTATGGCGTCGGTAAATTGGGCGTCGGTAAATGGCGTCGGTAAATTATAAGTTTAACAACGGCGGTACGGGCGTCGGTAAATGGCGTCGGTAAATTATAAGTTTAACAACGGCGGTGCTGGCGTCGGTAAATGGCGTCGGTAAAAACTGTTTTTTTTGTAGTGGTGATCCTTGGAGTCCCGAACAAGGCGCGTGGCGATCTGGCGAAGTGGTTCTGGATCGCCGGTGCCTGGAAAGCCTCAGCGAGCGACAACCCCACTGGTGAGCTGGAGATCCCCACTAGCTTTCGGCAGAGGAATCCCGGTAAGGGTTCAGACTCTCCCTTTGTTCGGATGTGTTCTGAACTGATCTAATTTGGTCTTGCTTTTGCAGGTTTCCACATTCCGACGATCGATGAGCTACCTTTTGATTTCCTGGTCGTCTGGGAGTGGATACGGAGTTTGTCGTACGACGACTTGAACGCTAGTCGGATTAACAAGGCGAGTCGTTGGTTGTCCGCTCGCCTGTTCCGTTTTCCGAGACATCTCTCGGTCTCAGGTTCGAATTTCTATGATCTCCATTTGCTGGGCGATCGTCCTGTTTGAGGAAAATGACTAACTATGGCTTGATTGCTCTTATTGCAGAGGTTCGCTTTCCTCGCTTTCTGGAGCCCCCACCGGAGATAGCTATGTCGAACCCTGGAGTTCTGGGTCATCTCCGCCCGACGAAGTCATCTCGGGCTCCTCCTGTGGCGTTACCTATCATCCCGGAGATGGAGCCTCACGTAGAGCCGATCGTGGCTGAGGAGGAAGTCCGGGAGGAGTGGCTTCGGACGAATCGCAAACGGCAGAGGTCGGGAGAAACTCCACTTTCTGCCCTTGCCAGCGAGGTGCCGATCGCCCCGCCTCCAATCAGCGTTGTTCCTCCGGAGAATGAGCCTACTCCCTCTGCGGCTTTCCTGCGGGAGATGGTGATCGCCGAAGCTGAGATCCCTCGCGGGAAGCCATACTTCGGTAGCGATCCTGAGAGAGCCGAGAGGTAGACTTTGCTTGCTGAGTTGAAACTTGTCATTTGCGTGGGAGATGTGCTAACTTTGTGTTTTGATGCAGGATCCGTAGCACTGATCCGTCTTGTCCGCCGATGGTGCGGGATTTCCTAGCGAGCCCATCTCCACGCCAATCCTGTGATATCCCGTTCTACGTCAATCGGGCCGTCTCCGCTTTACCGAAGGCCTGTACGACCGATCTGGATGAGATCGCTCGTCAGTGATCTGGGAGTACAATGCAGGCTGCTTTTGCCCTTTCTCTCCAGGCGGCGACCATGGTTGCCCAGGCTGTGCAGGAGTATGAGGGGCGTCCTTCCACTACTCGCCTACAGGCGGATCTCGAGGTGGCTTGGAAAGAGAACGCAGAGTTCACCGACAATATTGTGGCAATGGAGAAGGACTCCTTGGATGCAGCTAAGCGGGCGAGCCAAGAACTTGAGCAGGCGAGACTGGAGGCCGAGATGGCTCGGGTGACGGTTGACCGATTTCGGGACCGGATGACAGAAGTCGTACGCTCGCAGACGGCCGCTGAGAAGGAGGCCGATCGACTGAAGGTGACGATCGCTCGGCTGACTAGTGAGCTGGCGGAGTTGAGGGAAAAGACGGCTTCACGGGAGGCCGAGCTCCAAGGCGCGCAGTAGGCGATGGCAGAGCTGAAAGGGGAGGTAGAGGCGACCAAGGCCGATCCCTTTCAAAACTTGGAGTTTGTCAGCGAGTTTGCCTATTATATGGCGTTCGCTGACTCGATCCGAGCTGCTAAGAAGGGAGGTTTGGAGGTCGGACCTCTTGCTGAGAACTTCAAGGCGTACGCGTTGGAGAATCCTCTCCATTCTGCTTTCTCCTTGTCGATCTTGGATCTCGCGGATATCGGCGTGGACTTGAGCTAGTATCCGACTCCGGCCAACCTTGTTCATCCCGACGCTCCGGAGTATGGGGAGGCTGCCCGAGGTCGAAGGCGAAGGCCAGGCAGGGGCCTGAGGCACTTCGTTTTTTAATGTTTTAGCTTATTGCCTTGTAATTTTGTAGCTCTCTTTTTATAGTACTTAGGCCTTCGGGCCTTGACTCCAAGTAATGTAATGAACGTTTGGTTCTCCGATTTATCACTTGAATGATTGCTATTTTTGAGTCTTTTGCTTGACTTTGTATGAATGTGTGAGGAGAGATAGTTGCGTGTGTAGGTCTAAGTGAATTGATAAACTCAAATAGATAACTTTTACAACTAATTCGATCGCTGCACAACATCTGAAAAATGGCGATCTCCGCATGTGAATGAATATGGACGATCATCGTATAGGTAGCTCTGCACTCTTCCCCCTTGTTTTTGTTCACTTGGTGAAAGTAAGGGGACAAAAATAAATCGTTGAGTGAGCGGTCTTTCAATTTTGTCGAATCCTCGAGGGAGGTCGTCCATCTTGGTCTTTGAGGAATCGTGCACGATCGCGGAGTTTGATGGACCGATCTCCACAACCATGTCTTGTGCATGAGCGACATTGTCTGTATCGTGACTCATTTTATTGTGATAGGCTACGCCTCGCCTCGTATTTAAATGAAGGGCGTGCGGTCTTGTTCTGGAGGAGTCCTTGCGCGGGTAGTCGTCGGATGAATCGACTCCACGTCCGCGGCTAGTTAGCTCTTTTCTACCTCGGATCGTCATGTTAGATGGCAATCCTCGAAGGTATACGTTGAGATGGGGGTAGGGACGTATCGCATTGTCCGTGAAAGATCCACCACGCTAAGTGACGGACCTTCGAGGGCGGGTAATCGTGTCCACTGATTTGTTTGGAGGGTCCTTCGACTACGCCCGCCTCGTATTTAAACGAAAGGCGAGCGTTCTCAGCCCAAAGGAACCTTGCATGGCCTAAGCAGTCGGTTCCATCGACCACCAGGACCATAGCTGCACTCTTCCACCGCGGATCGTCATGTTAAATGCCGACCTTCGATGGTGTACGTTGTGCGGGGGAGGCGATCTCGTGCCTTAGTCCCAAAATGTTAGATGATGAACTGTAGATGGCGAGCGAGTCCTCCAGTTTTTCGAAGCGTTAGCTCAGGTAGTAGCCTTGTGTTCAATAAGGTGGGAAATCGGGGAGAGACTTCCAACGTTCCCTTCTCTTGATTGAAGCATGTAGATACGGTCGCCGAGGTTGATCGAGGGGGCGGCTCGTATGAGCTTTCTGGCCTGTTCGCGTTCGACTCGGACGATCGTGTTGGGGGATTGGTAGGGGCTCCGGCTAAGCCAATAAGCTGTCCAACTTGCCCTCCTCGTACAATCTCCAGAGCTGTTTGAGGAGGTCGCGGCATTGGTTGGTGTTGTGGCCGGGACTCTTGTGGTAAGAACAATATTGATTGTGGTCCAGATGATCGTGCTCCCTTATCGCCTTTGGCTTGTTTAGAGGTTCATGCCCCTTAATGGCATAGAAAACGTGGGTCGGAGTTCGGTTGAACTTGTGGAGGATATGGGCTTTCACATCCTCGATGGCCCTGAGGCCGCCGGATGGCGTGGCGACCGTCTTTTTGGCTTTGGCGATCGCCGTCTTTCGTGCAGGAGGAGGCGTTTCCTTGCCTAGGCGGAGGGTGTAGCCTTTGCCTGGCCAGAAAGTCGGCAGCCTTAGCGCGGAAGATCGCGTAGGTTGGGGGGATATCCTGGTGAGATGTCTAAACATGGGTGAATGACCGTAGAATCCGCCCAGGACCGAATAGAGAGCGAGCTCGTCACTGACGGGTTCGCCAGTGAGGATGATTTCGTCTACTCAGTCGATGTAATCTGCGTCGGTTTCATCTTCCACCTGCCTGATTTTCATCACGCGGTGGGGGCCTTCTGGTCTGGCGACCTTGGGGGCGAAGTATGACGTGAAGTCATTCGCCAGTTTCGCAAAGGAGATGATCGATCATGGTGGTAGCGAGACGTACCACCTATGCGCCAGCTCGCCCAATGTTAATGGGAAGATCCAGCACTTGGTTGCATCTGATGCCCCACACCCAGTCATGTAGATTCGGAATTTACTTAGGTGGGTTTTGGGGTCCGATCTCCCTTCATACAGAGGTGTTTTGGGAGGAGCGATCCTCGGTTGCACGGGGGCGAGCTCGATGTGGACCGCGAGTGGCTCGGTCGGCCCGATGATCTTTCTGCTTGTGCTTGACCCAGTGTACAAGAGTGATTTCATCTCGTCGAGCTGGCGTTGCATAGCGGCCATAGCCGTGGCCTGGCTGCTCGCGGCTCGGCGCTCGGAGCGGGAGCCGAGGCGATCAAGTACTGATCCTCTGGCGATCGGAGCGGGAGCCAAATGGTTGATTGGTGTTCGGCTGGGAGTCGGGTATGCCGAACTCCTGGTGACGGATTTGGATTCCGTCGTCTTGTAGTTGGGGCCAGAATGCCCCGGTCGCCATGATGGATCGCGTCCCAGGCGATTGAATACGGATCCATCCGGTCGTGCAAGAGCCTTTTCTCGCGAATCTGGGCTTTCTGACGATCGCTCGCCCAGTAGCCCGTTGAATTTCCGTTTGCCCATGCGGTGGATGGTCGAGGGAGTTATTGCGGGTGACGCGCATGCTCTCCGTCGCTCCTTTAGGATGGTCATAGCCTCCTCGATCTGTTCCTCGGTTTGGAAATGGTCGAGTGAGAGGTTGGGGCCATTCCTCAGGTGTGGGATCGAGAGTCTCGTGGTGCCGTGGCTTCCCCCGGCCGTCGGCTGGGGTTCGGATTGAGCCGGGATATGGTGTCCGGCGGTTCGGAGAGCGGCTCTTTTCGATGTGGTGGCGGATGTCATGATTCTGAAGGCTTTCTTTGAAGCGCAGTGAGTGTCACTTCAAGTATATGCCCCGAGAACAATGAGTGTTCTTCGGGACGGTAGGAATAAAAATGAAGGTGTAGACGCCCCCTCCTTCTAGCGCCAATTGTTGCTACCCAAAATATTATCCAGAGATAGATATTACTGGATGAGTGGATAGCAAACAAAGTGCGAGAACATTTCCATGGGAAAAGTAAATAACACAAGATTTGCCAGGGTTGTTAGTCCCGGGCTTGAATGCTCTCACGAGATGTTATTAATACGAATATTCGGGGATACAAGTAATAACGTAAGAATACAATTACAATGAGTATAAAGATTCTTGTTATCTTAGATAGTGAGCGTGTAGATTGCCGGAAGAACCAGATTTGATGCTCTGTGAGTTCTTGTAACAACATTGATGAGCTGTGACGGTGGTGAGAGATCGACAGTCTCTCACGGCGTGTATTAGCTGTATGTTTGAGCTCCTGGACTTGTGAGTCTCTTTGAATCTACATTGTAGAGACTTCTTGCCTCTACCGACCGTCTTCTGGTTGAGAGGTGCTGAGAGAGAAATCCTGAGGTAGATTCGGGAGAGTAAGCTGGGAGCTTGGAAATATGTATGATTGTATGCATTTTCTCTGAACTTAATGGAGAATGCGTGAACGCAGAACCTTTTTCCAGTAGAAGGAGGTTATCTATTTATAGGACTTGGATATGCCAGGCACTCGCCTGTGCTGTATTATAATAAGCGGGCAATCGTTTTTTTGCACATGGGCTTGTCTCCTTAAAGTCTGAAGGAGTTGCTGGCAGCTAGCCGCGCGGTCCAATGAGAAGCCTGCATGCGTCTGAGTCACTGTCACGGGCGGTCCCACCTTGTGTCTTTCGGCGGGCTTGTCGGTAGGTAAAGCCGCCCTTGTCAGAGACAGCTGTTGGTGGTCAATGATCCATGAAATGCGGATCTTGTCTTGGATCTGCATATGGGTACTGCTTTGAGATCTGGTCTTCGTGGACTTTGACGGACGATGGTCCCTGCTCGTGGCGCAGGACGATCGTCCTTAGCCGGGCACTAGAGTCGATCGCTAGGTGCCAAAGGGCGATCGCCTTGGGAGTCGATCGCTAGGTACTTGATGGTGGTCTGGTATCTTCGATTAGGCGAGTTTGCCATAGCTTGATTGATAGTGGACTCGGTCGCTCGGCTTTGCAGTCGATCGCCTGTCGAGGTGAATAAATCTCAACACAACAGTTGGTATTGTGTTAAAATACGATACTCATTATGTAGGAAACTGTAGTGTCTTTAGATAATAAGGACTTAAATAAGATATAACAATCAGAGGAATTATAATGACTTAATCCATATATAATTCTCTTTGTTAGGTCATATCCAATACGATGTCTCTACATGTATCTATGACGTGATATAACATCTCATGTTCATGACCAAGAAAACATAGCCCTTGTGTCATTATCATACTAGTAATCATATTACTAGGGATATCTAGAATAAATATTCTTTAATGCTTTAACGAGCTTTACTATCAAGTCACATACTTGATGATCGTAAACAGAATATTAATTCAATAATATAATGAATATTATAATAATAAATGTCTCCACATTGTATTATTAAATAGTAGACTTAGACCATAATACTAACAATCTCTCACTTGCTCTTAGTCCTATACAGACATAAACTGAAGATCCATAGCCTTTATACCATCATTCTTCGCTTGAGAAAGCGGCTTGGTTAAAGGATCCGCTATGTTATTATCCGTGTGAACTTTGCATTTCCTCACATCGCCAAGAGTGACAATATCTCGAATAAGGTGAAACTTTTTAAGTACGTGTTTGGATGCTTGTTGTGATCTTAGTTCTTTAGCTTGTGTAATAGCTCCATTGTTATCACAGTGCAAATTTACTGATCCACAATGCTAGGAACCACATCCAGTTCACCAATGAACTTCCTCATCCAAACAGCTTCTTTAGCTGCTTCCGAAGCGGCTATGTCCTCAGCTTCCATTATAGAATCAACTGTGGTTGGTTGTTTGGAACTCTTAAAGCTAACAGCACCACCATTCAAGCAAAATATATATCCAGACTGCGATTTTGAATCATCTTGGTCTGTCTCAACACTGGCATCGATATAGCCATTAAGGACCAAGTCACTATCTTAACCACCATATATCAATAACATATCTTTAGTCCTTCTCAAGTACTTAAGTATACTTTTGACTACGGTCCAGTGAGCCTCACCAAGGTCAGACCGGTATCTGTTGGTTACACTCGATGCATGATACATCCGGTCTAGTACATATCATGGCGATAGATCCTATAGCCAAAGCAAAAGGTATCAAGCTCATTCTATCTCTCTCTTATTTCGAACAAGGACTTTGAGTTTTACTGAGTTTTATGCCATGTGACTTAGGTAAGAACCCTTTCTTACTATTAAGCATACTAAACCATTTTTGTACCTTGTTAACATATGTACTTTGACTTAGGGAAAGAAGCCTTCTAGGTCCATCTCTATAAATCCTTATACCTTATATATAGGCAGCTTCCCCTTAGTCCTTCATTGTAAAATATTTACTTAGTCAAAGCTTAAAACTTTGCAAAGTAGGGATGTCATTTCCGATGAGTAGGATATCATCCACATAGAGAACTAGAAAAATAATTGTGCTCCCACTAATCTTCTTTTATACACAAGGTTCGTCTTGATTTCTAATGAAACCAACTCTTTGATTTTTTCATCAAAACAAAGATTCCAACTCCAGCATGCCTACTTCAAACCATAAATGGCTCTTAGAAGCTTACATACTTTATTAGGATTATTAGGATCGACAAAACCTTCGGGCTGTATCATATACACATCCTCATCTAACTTCCCATTAAGAAAAGCGGTTTTGAAATCCATTTGCCATATCTCATAGTAATATGCTGCTATGGCAAGTATAATTCTAATTTATTTCATCATTACGACTGGTGAAAAAGTTTCATCTTAGTCAATATAATATCCGCAATTTCGATTTTTGGTAAAAAAATTTTTGACAGGAGTCCGTTTTAACGGCTCGCTTATGAACGTATCGTCATTATGAGAATATTTAATTCTGCACTTTTTGACGTCCGAGTTCGTTTCGGTGTCGTTTTGTTGAGTTCCGTGTTCTTAAGTGACTTTTCCGCACTTGAGTTCGATTCTTGCAAATCTCATCCGAAACTGTTGTTTCGAGTTTCTCGTAAGTTCATTTAATATTATTATATATGTTGTGAGCATTGGATTAGTGTTTTGATCATGTATCGTGTATTTCGGACATTTTTGGCCATTTTCGTAATTTCCCAAAGTTTGGGGAATTACTTCTGTTGTCGAATTTCGAGCCTTCGGGTGGTCGGAATCATGTGTTCTATTAGTGCTTAGATTCATATTTGCGAGTACTTCGTTACCATATCTTCGATTTATATTTAGGTTTGGGTTTCCGGGTTGTCCGGGCCATCGGAGTTGGCCACGGCTGAGTCACGGCCGCATATTTTGGAGCAGGTACTGGCCGGGCTGACTTACGGCCGTAAGGTGCCGTTTACGGCTGTAAGTGATTGGCAGGCATGGGCTGGACGTAGGCCGGTTATGGCCGTAAGGCGTGATCGGCTACGGCCATACGGGCGCTAGGTAGATTTCGGACGAATGCCGGTTACGGCTGTAAGGGGGTGTTAGTTACGGCCGTAAGTGATAGACAGGCGCTGGACAGGATTTTCACGAATGCTGATTACGTCCGTAAGGGATGCCGGTTACGGCCGTAACCCTGTCGTCCATAATAGGCCTGGTGTTGGGCCAGACCTCATTTTACCCCTTTTCTTCATCCGGGTGGCGGCTGGCGTTGGGATATGTCGAGGAGTGGAGTTTCTGGTCGATTCCACTCGATTTTTAGGCATTTTGGAAGACTCTTGTCGATTATATCATCACTTAATCCTTGTTCTTCGTCGAATCGAGGTAAATTCTTGAAATCTCCTTGAATTGACTTTCGAGATTTCCTTCTTGATTTTCGTTGTTCGTCCGATTTTGATGAATCGGTTGATGCTTTTGAACATTAATAATCGTGTTCTATGGGTCGTATATCCATATTTCGAGTTTGTTTAACTCGATTGGTGATTCGAGTGTTTTGAGAGTTATCAAATGTGGAGTGTTCGGTTAAATGTCCTAATGAGTTTCCTTTTGATGGTTTGGTGGGATTTCCGTTGTTTTTGACCTTGATTCTCATTGTAATCGTATCTTCCTTGTTTTTGGCCGAAGGATTGTAGGTATTTGAGGTTTTCCCGATTGAATTATGTCCGTCGGAATATTCGCGTGTCGATTCGAGGCAAGTACCTTGTCCATACATCACTTGTTTTGTGGATATGATGATTGGTGATTGTCTTGGTATGATTGTTTGATTGTTTGAGATGAACTTTCAAAAGATTCAATTTAGCCTCGTCAAAGGCTCACTTTCAAAATGCGTGTGCTCGTGAATGTTGTGTCTCGTGAATGGTTATGTGAACCCTATGAATACGCTTGGTGCTGTTGTTGCGCTTGTGTGAATGTGTGGATATGTTCAAAGGTCTATAGTGACACATGGCATGTGACCATGTGGTCAGGATGCAACAAGTGATTGATCCAACCGTGAGAGCCTAAGACAATCTACGGTGAGACATGGCTTGTGATCATGTGGTCAGGATGCAAAGTGATTGATCCAACCGTGAGATGATAAGACATGCGATGACATATGGCTATGTGATTATATGGTCAGGAGACAACAAGTGATTGATCCAACCGTGAGATGACGTGGCATGTGTTCACGGTGTTATGTATATGATTTGTGAATGTTCTTTGCTCACCTCGGGAGAGTCCGTCGAGGCCTCGAGGGAATATATGACTTCACTCTGGATTCACGAGTTGGTGTTGTATTTGTGTGACCAAGATTTGGGTATCTTGGTTGATTATGTTGTGTTGATTTTTTGTTCGTCGAGGACACGTGACGTGGGTTTTGACCCTGTGAATTGTTGTTGGTTTTATTTGTGAAAACAAAACCTTTGGGCTGTGACCCTGCTGATTTTGGAAAGAGAATAATTTGATAATCCTAAATTGTTTTCTATTAAAACTCCCGATGACATATTTAACCATTTTGTAAATTGTTTCCCTTGAATTATGATCCTTCGGTTTTTGGAAATTTTTACTCAACTCTTGCCTCGGGAAGAATTTTTCGTTATGTTTGAATCTTCGAGGATTCCTGGATATTGTTATTCTTGGAACTTGAATTGTTTGACTCATATTTTTGCACTTTGTACTTGCACTAGTAAAATAGTGGAATTTTGCTAACCCTCGAGTAATCGGGGGGTGGATGTCTGTATTGCTTTCAGGTTCTGGGGAGCATAATACAGGGTTGGCATGAAGGATGATGAAAGATGATCGATACTAATCACATGAGGACCCGTACGTTGTTGTATTAGTTCAGTTGTATGTTATTTCCACTACAGTATTTTCCCCATTGTATGGGACTATTTTGTATTTGATCCCTACATGGGCATGTATTGAGATTGAGTTGTATGTTTTTATTGAAAGACCAAATCGGTCTACTGAGTCATTTTAGCCTTGAAGGCATTGTTGAGATGTTCGGTGTTGTTACCAGCCTGGTAGATCCTTGAGGAAAGGTTCTACGGCGTGTAATATCCCTGAGCGGATTGGGGTTGTTACATAAATGGTATCGGAGCTTAGGTTGTGGAAACCTAGGCTGTCAGATTTAGTGGTGTCTGTTGAGTTTTTGTCTCATCAGATTTTTTCTGACTGAGTCATGTCGCGACGCGTCGTCTAAGTTTGTTGGTCGTGTTTAGTATCGTGGGGCGATCATCATCTTCATGCGACCTGTGGATGTAAGTCTCCCTTCTTTGTGTTGTGCCTCATGTGGCATGAGCCACTTGTATGATTAGTCGTTGAGTGATGGAATCTTTATGCAGATTCATGGTTTCGTGATGTGTGTTTATGTGACTCTCATATTTCGTTTATATGAGGAGTGTTGTCGATATTTATGTGATATTTTGACTGTTTGTTTTCCGGCAAAAGACATGTATTGTCTTGATTTTGAACGAATTGATGCGTGTACAATAATGTGTATAAGTGAATGTCGATACGTGTGAGCTTTGGGCATTCTGGCCTATTGGATTTTTGAAAACCTTGAGTATCTTAGAAAATAAATTTCTAGACGTACTTTTAAAATGAATTATTATCTCGCGGTACTTTCAAGGTGCCACAATATGATTCAAAATTATTCCAATTGAGGACCAAAATATTTTGAGATATTTTCAATTATTTAGAAATGCTTTGCTTAGACCCGATGGTCGAATATTCCTGAAAGTTTTAATTTAAAAGAAAAGTGTCCTCATTTTGATGTAACGCAAGATGGTTTTTCAAAGTCTCGATAACGATATTTGTATTACTTTTTCGAAATATGATACTCAAGATCAACTAGAGTTTCCAAATTTTTTTCAAAAGGTGGTTTACGTTTTTAAAACCTATCTTTCCTGTGTGTGGCCTGGGAATGTAGGTATGTGTTCTCACTTTTGTTAGGGGGTTAACCCCCGAATTGTGATTGAATTGGTGGTGTGGGCGTTGAGTCATTCGCCACGCATTTGTTATGTTAGCCCTCTGTGAGAGGTGTGATGTTGATCTTTAATGTTGTCATTTCGTGGTGATTTGCATGCTATCGCACATGTGCGAGCTGTTAGAGCTTGGGTTTGCATGATTGTGTACATCTGTGATTATTTCATGATGTTTTGTGATTGTGTGCTGGTTATCGTTCTGGCCCTTGAAATCGCCGAATGTATGCCGTTGTTGCTGTGATTTAGTGTACGTGGGTTTCCTTACGTGGATATGTTGTATTGAATTGACATCTCCGGTATGTTGTTTTGCGATGTTATATTCCATTGTATCTAGCAGTTGTATTTTTGGTATGCCGAGTTGTTTCATCTGGGATGTGCCGGGACATGTACGTGCAAATTGTCCTACCCCGCCAGTACCAAATTACAAGTGTGGACTCGAGGGACACAGAATCCAGTTCTGCGATTTGGTTACCTAGTCTTCCGGGGTACGAACTTCAGCAAAGTTATGAGGATCGGCTTTGATAGGCCTTTGAAAGATGTTTTTGTCAGTTGTTTGTTGTTGTAATATCCGGAATTTCTACTACTGTTGTTTAATATTATTTTATCCGAGTTATATTGTACCACGTGGAGTCTGTACAGTATGGATAAAATAAATGAAGGACTCAGACATCTGTATTGGTATAATTGTCGTACTTAGTCGGCAATTGCATTTGAGGATATAATATGCTGTATGTTCGTATTCTACATGTCGAGACGTTGGATAAAAATAATTTTAAAATGGCTAAGTACAGCCACATTAGCGCACGCTACGATGTATACTTAGCGTACGCTAAGGCACAATGATTACGTACGTTAATGAGTACAGTTAACGTACATTAAGATGTTAAGTGCTACGTACGCTATGTATAAGACATTACGTACGTAACGAGAGGAATCGGACAGCTCAGGCTATGGCTGATAGGTGGGACCCGTGGTTGGCAGCTTTCGGCGAAGAACGTGCTGGGTCGAGTCAACCCTTGGTTAACGTACGCTGTGGGTAGTGCATTGCATATGTTAAATGAGGATTTATTGTAGCAAGTCAACGTACATATTACGTACGCTATGAAGGAAATATTACGTACGTAAGCGAGTGACGAAACAAGTCAGTGAGCTCTGGAATGATGTTACGTACGCTATGAAGGACACTTAGCATACGTTAGGTAGCATTACGTACGTTAATGCTGATGGATAACGTACGTAAGGGATGTGCAGGTTATAAAATAAGGTTCATTCTTCTAATTTCTTCACGAGAGAAAAACCTTTCCTCCTCCAACGTTCGTCCCTCTGAGCATGTTAGTGATATTTAACATCTTCTATCTTCATTACAAGCTTGGAAACATGGATTGGAGGCTTGGATATGGAGATATGGTTGATCCTTGAAGAGTTTGATTGTGTTATTCATGTTCTTAAGGTATGTTGGTGAACTCTATACCTTGATTTCGGATTTTTGGTATTGTTATCCATATTTGATTCGTATGATGATGATTAGGGTGTTGTTGTTACAATTCTTTAGGTTATGTGAAGTGTATATTGAAGAATACGATAATACATGACTTGGATTACGAATTGGATGATTATCTACATGTTAAAACATATCGAATTACGTTGTTTTGATGGCTATGAACATGATTTCGAAGCACTTAGTATTCCTGAGGAACTTCTTGATGAATTTAACATAGCAAGACGATCGTATGTTGAATTATCGGTATCTTTAGGTATGAAGATCGAATGTTCATTAATTGTAGTGGTAGAATTCATATGTTCTTGATGAAATACGAATCATGATATCAATTTGCAATCCGGAAAGATTTTGATTGTTCACCGAATATGATTTCCTTTACATTCGTATCCGTAATCGTATTTTGGTTATGAATTCATAATTGTTGAGTTGGATTGTTCGGACTTGTGTCTAATCGAGAAATTATGAAATTGTTGAGTTTGTCGATTGGTTATATTGATTGGTAATTATCGGATATTGGTTCATATGGTGGATATGAGTTCTAATGGATTGAGTTATACTATTTGGTTTTGTATGTGATCGAAGTGTCGTTGAACCGTTGTGATTGATTGTTTGGCTATGTTGGTTATTGATTGTTATCGAATCATTGCTATTTGATTACTTCAATAGGTTGAGATTATTGATCGGTGATTATAACAGTATGTTACGGTCGTGTTTGAGTATGTTCTTGAATTGCATTGGTCAGGGCCGAGGAACTCATAGATGAAGGCAATGAGATTGGTAGCGGCTTCATCATCGTCGTGTTGGTATCGAGGCAAGTTATTACTTTTTCAGTTTATAATATTTAATGACTGGTTTCCGTTTCATTCGTTTATAATTCGTATAGCAATGTTTATAATCGTAATCACAGGAGATTTGGGATTATAAGTTGTATTCGAGTTTTGGAAATTAAATCATAATGTATATGATTTACATTTGTTGTTAGTATACTTGGTGTCGAGGATACATTGTGGTATAGACAAAGACGTGAATTATCTACCATCCGTGATATTTTAGATCGTCAAATATTCATAATAATGGTTCGTGATGGTTTAGATATCGAGATTGGTCTCCAAGGACTCGGATCAAGTATTTTAATCATTTTTGTCATTTGTGCCGATAATGCTGTGATACATTCGTGTATCGTTGTTGTCATGCATTGTGTATCATTGTTATATGCATTTGTGCATTGTTGCCGTATGTCCACCTCGTGTTGGTCCTACGGGATCATCGGGGGATCCATGCTAGCGTGCGCTGGATCATCGGACAGGTTTTTCCACCACGGGTTGATCTGACAGGATCATCGTGGGATCTAGGCAGTGAACGCTGGATCATCGGATTACCATGTGTGTTGTTATTGTGCATATGTATATTATGGGTTTACCATAAGTATACATTGTTGTTATTGATGTGAGCATATTGACGTTGTCATATGAGTATGCATTTGTGGGTCTTGTGTTAGGATCGTGTCCGTATGTTGTGGATCTAATCTTGGATTAGATTGACGTGATTTCGTCATGGCATTTCATATCTTGAGGTATGTTCCGTATTTTCCTTCTTGATTCTTGTCCTGGGATGGACGATCGATTATCGTGTTGAGATGTGATGATATTAACCGATGGATCGAATTGGTCAGAGTTAGTATATTTCCGTATTACGAGTATAATGATGTTTTGAGAATCTTGGGTATTGCTTGAGGTACCGTTTGGATGTTATGTTTGAGTTAATTGATTAATCGAGATTACGAGATGTGCATTGCGATAATGGTTATTCTGATGAGAATTATTACGAGTTTGGTAAAGTTATGGCGGTAAGATTACATTGGTCGTATTCTTACTTAGCATTTTCATTGGTATGTAATTATTGACGTGATGTGATGTTTATCATTGTTGGATATTATGGCTGACCCCGTTGTGGGCTTGCTTTTTAGGTTCTTGGAATATCAAGCTTGTAGCGGTCGTGGAGAGATGAGCTTCCCGGAGGATACTGGCTAGGGCATGTATTTGTGTATTGAGTTTCCTGATCAGTGGTTGTATTCCGCTGCTAGAGTATTTTTAATTGTTCATCTTTTCCGCTGCGTGAGTATTTTTAAATGGCCTTCTGGTATCTGGTAACTTAGGTTACTTTGGCAATCGTTTTCTAAATCTATCATGTCGGTATGTGTAAGCGATAGCTTAAAGTATGTTTTTAAATTGTTGAGTTTTGGCATTTCAGGCCTTGTGGTTTCAAATGAGATATTACGACGGTTTTGATAAACGAGTTTTTTTAAAGTCTTCGAATGTTTTAAATAGATAGTACCGTCGTTAGCCTCTTTGGCTTTGTAGATGTTTGTGAAAATTTTCTTTAGCCTTGTGGATTCCATCTCGGGGCCCACGACGCTATAATATTCCTGGATGGCTCTAAGGGTGTTACAGAAACCTAGGCAGTCGGGTCGAGTTGGGTCGTGATTTTGTCATGTCATTCGAGTTGTTGATTGACAAATAATAGAGCCGTTAGTTTTTGTTGTTCACTCGAGCTTGTGCGTTATGTGATTTGCCAGTGTAGTACTGGGGTTGTTGCAAACTTTTCCAAACGGTGTTAACGTGCTTCTTCGGATAGAGCTGTGTTGTGTTCTCGAGTAGAACTGAGTTTGCAAAATGTGTGATTTGTAAATGTCTGTGTCGATTATTTTCTAGATTTGATACATTTGCCAGTATCACGGGGAATCGTCGGCTTCACGATCTGTATGGATTTGGATTTTTGAATTGCATTGAGATTTATTGTCATTCTAAGTCGATATGTTTTGAGATTCAGAAAGATATTATGCGTTACAGTATAAGGCGACAGAGTTGGGACAGGATTTATGATCTTGAGAAGTTATGATTTTGGAAATCAATATGTCGGTTAAATTTTGGAAACGAAGTTGTGAATTTGGGAGGAATGTTGGGAATGGTTGAGAAGAACATGTAGTCATGTTAATTCATTTTGAGATATATGAAACTGTTTTCGAGCATTTGAAAATGATAGTTTTCAAAATGAATGTTTTACGGATGCTTTACGGAAAATGATTTTTGGGCCAAGACCCAATCGAATTTGAAATAGTTTTATAACTCAGGGGTTGGGGTCCAAAAAGGGTTTTCTAATATTTTTTAAAACTTCTTGAAATGCGGAATGGGATATGGGTTGAGACCCTAATGTTTCAAAAGGCTTTTCTGTTTTCTTAAAACTCCCGAGATTTGTAAAACACTTTACGAATTATTTATCTATTTTATTTCCGCCTTTCGGAGTTTTGGTTTAATTGTTCAAAGGAGACTTCTCGGGTAGTCTTTCGTTGTGTTTGATCTGTTCAATGTTTTTTCATAGCATAGTTGAGGTGATCCAGGATGGGATAATGGTTGACGTTGTGAGTCATATGTGAAAAAGGAGTTTTTGTCGGAGTCTATATATTAAGATTTTGGAACTTTATCGTGTGGTTTTCCAATGGAATATCAGTGTATATTAGTGATGAACCGAATTGGTATACAGGAGTGTGGATGTGGTCAACCATTTGCATAGTTTTCATTTTAAAAACTTCGAAGTCGTGCGGATTCGAAGGAAATTGTTATCGAATACTTGGCATTAGCTAGCCGATTTCATTTTTCGAAAATTGATTTCATGGTCTTACGAAAATTTATGTTTTGAGTTTTGAAATTCTTGAAAGAACTTTTGGAAATTTGTCTTCTTGACAAGTATATGATTTCAAACTGGTTTTGAAAATGTGACTGATATACATACGCATTTAGTGCATAGTGCATATCACGGTGAAGTTATGAATATGGCTCACGAACTGGATAAGACATCAGTATGGTACGATTAATAGAGATTCGAACTTTAGTATGGTAGTTTGATTATCCATGGATGATCAGTTGGTTGATCAAATAAGAGAAATATGCTGCGTATTGTAGATTCATGCACAAGATGTAATTTTGGAACTTTGGATTTTGCGAAACCGGGACATATGTGCTATGGGATTCCAATGGTATGATAGTAGCGTGATTTTACCATAATGATTTTTGAATGTTTTTTTCGTAAGTGTAGATTTGGGGATGGTGACCCATGCTGGTTGTTTGGATATTGAGTGGTCGTTCCCACTCCATGTATGATTGGATATGCCCATCGGTTCGTGATTGGTTGTTCGTATGCCAAGGGATATGTTCACCAGTCGGGTATGTTTATTGAGATCTACTGTGTGTGATTGTTGTGTCATTTTGAGAACTTTATTCGTTCGTCTATCGGTTCCTGTGGTTCTGTGTTGATCGTGTTAGAGCTTACTGTGTGAAGGTATTCTCGATTATCGTTGATCGTTCGTTGGTAATATTGGAGTTTATCATCATGATGATATTCTCAATTGTGTTTTGACCTATGGTTGGTCATATTAGAGTTTATCATATCGATGATATTCTCGGTTAATTTATTAGTTGATCATTGCTAGTGATCATCTGAGCGTTCAGATTTTGTGTCGATGTTTCGGCATTTGTTGCCATTGTGTTGAGCAGTTGTTTCATAGATGTATCGTGCATTAGTGGTTTTACCGGAATTGGGACTTGATTGTACGACCAGGAAGACAGGGTTTGATATGGATAGGTTAATTTACTCAAAGATGGTATATTTTGTTGAGACTCATGGAATTGTGATTGTAAGCGTATTGAGGCTTTACAGTGGAGTCATTTGCTAGTATCCAAGGAGATCATCGACTTTGCGCATTTGTAAGTGTACTGTTTTGGTTATTCGTTAATGATGATGATTGATCGTTGTTGTGTTGGTTTCGGGATATTTTGGTAGAACAGTTTGTTGGTTTTCACGAATTGCAAGTTTCGAGGATGAAACTTATTTTAAGTGGTGTAGTATGTAATATCCGGAATTTCTACTACTGTTGTTTAATATTATTTTATCCGAGCTATATTGTATTACGTGGAGTCTGTACATTATGGATAAACTAAATGAAGGAATGAGAGATATGTATTGGTATAATTGTCGTACTTAGTCGACAATTGCATTTGATGATATAATATGCCGTATGTTCGTATTCTGCATGTCGAGACGTTGGACAAGAATAAGCTGAAAATGGCTAAGTACAGCCACATTAGCGCACGCTACGATGTATAATTAGCGTACGCTAAGGCACAAGGATTACGTACGTTAATGAGTACATTTAATGTACGTTAAGATGCTAAGTGTTATGTACGCTATGTATAAGGCATTACGTACATAACGATAGGAATCAGACAGCTCAGGTTATGGCCAGCAGGTGGGACCCGTGGTCGGCAGCTTTCGGCGAAGAATGTGCTGGGTCGAGTGAACCCTTGGTTAACATATGCTATGGGTAGTGCATTGCGTACGTTAAATGAGGATTTACTGTAGCAAGTTAAGGTACGTATTACGTAAGCTATGAGTGAAATATTATGTACGTAAGCGAGTGAATGAAACAAGTGAGTGAGCTCTGGAATGATATTACGTACGCTATGAAGGACACTTAGGGTACGTTAGGTAGCATTACGTATGTTAATGCTGATGGATAACGTACGTAAGGGATGTGCAGGTTATAAAATAAGGTTCGTTCTTCTCATTTCTTCACGAGAGAAAAATCGTTCCTCCTCCAACCTTCGTCCCTCTGAGCATGTTAGTAAGTTTAACCTCTTCTATCTTGATTACAAGCTTGGAAACATGGATTGGAGGCTTGAATATGGAGATATGGTTGATCCTTGAAGAGTTTGATTGTGTTATGCATGTTCTAAAGGTATGTTGTTGAACTCTATACCTTGATTTCGGATTTTTGGTATTGCTATCCGTATTTGATTCATATGATGATGATTAGGGTGTTGTTGTTACGATTCTTGAGGTTATGTGAAGTGTATATTGTATAATATGATAATACATGACTTGGATTATGAATTGGATGATTATCTACATGTTAAAGGATATCGAATTAGGTTGTTTTGATGGCTATGAACATGATTTCGAAGCACTTAGTATTCTTGAGGAACTTTTTGATGAATTTAACATAGCAAGACGATCGTATGTTGAATTATCGATATCTTTAGGTATGAAGATCGAATGTTCATTGATTATAGTGGTAGAATTCGTATGTTCTTGATGGAATACGAATCATGATATCAATTTGGAATCCGGTAAGATTGTGATTGATCACCGAATATGATTTCCTTTACATTTGTATCTGTAATCATATTTTGGTTATGAATTCATAATTGTTGAGTTGGATTGTTCGGACTTGTGTCTAATCGAGAAATTATGAAATCGTTGAGTTTGTCGATCTGTTATATTGATTGGTAATTATCGGATATCGGTTCATATGGTGGATATGAGTTCATAATGGATCGAGTTATACTATTTGGTTTTGTATGTGATTGAAGTGTCGTTGAACCATTGTGATTGATTGTTTGGCATGTCGGTTATTGATTGTTATCGAATCATTGCTATTTGATTACTTCAATAAGTTGAGATTATTGATCGGTGATTATAACCGTATGTTGCGGTCGTGTTCGAGTATGTTCGTGAATTGCATTGGTTAGGGTCGTGGAACTCGTAGACGAAGGCAATGAGATTGATAGCAGCTTCATCATCGCCGTGTTGGTATCGAGGCAAGTTATTACTTGCTCAGTTTATAATATTTAATTAATGGTTTCCGTTTCATTCGTTTATAATTCGTATAGCAATGTTTATAATCGTAATCACAGGAGATTTGGGATTATAAGTTGTATTCGTGTTTTAGGAATTAAATCATAATGTATATGATTTACATTTGTTGTTGGTATACTCGGTGTCGAGGATACATTGTGGTAAATACGAAGACGTGAATTATCTACCGTCCGTGATATTTTAGAACATCGAATATTCAGAATAATGATTCGTGATGGTTTAGATATCGAGATTGCTCTCAAAGGACTCGGAGCAAGTATTTTAATCATTTTTGTCATTTGTGTCGATCATGTTTTGATACATTCGTGTATCGCTGTTGTCATGCATTGTGTATCATTGTTATATGCATTTGTGCATTGTTGTCGTATGTCCACCTCGTGTTGGTCCGATGGGATCATCGGGGGATCTATGCTAGTGTGCGCTGGATCATCGGACAGGTTTTTCCACCACGGGTTGGTCTGACGGGATCATCGTGGGATCTAGGTAGTGAATGCTGGATCATCGGATTACCATGTGTGTAGTTATTGTGCATATGTATATTATGGGTTTGCCATAAGTATACATTGATGTTATTGATGTGAGCATATTGATGTTGTCATATGAGTATGCATTTGTGGGTCTTGTTTTAGGACCGTGTCCGTATGTTATGGATCTGATCTTGGATTAGACTGACTTGATTTCGTCATGGCATTTCATATCTTGAGGTATGTTCCGTATTTTCCTTCTTGGTTCTTGTCCTGGGATAGACAATCGATTATCGTGTTGACATGTGATGATATTACCCGATGGATCGAATTGGTCAGAGTTAGTATTATTTCATATTGCGAGTATAATGATGTTTTGAGAATCTTAGGTATTTCTTGAGGTACCGTGTGGATGTTATATTTGAGTTAATTGATTAATCGAGATTACGAGATGTGCATTGCGATAATGGTTATTCTGATGAGAATTATTACGAGTTTGGTAAAGTTATGGCGGTAAGATTACATTGGTCGTATTCTTACTTAGCATTTTCATTGTTATGTAATTATTGACGTGATGTGATGTTTATCATTGTTAGATATTATGACTGACCCCGCCGTGGGGTTTTTTTTTAGGTTCTTGGAATATAAAGCTTGTAGCGGTCGTGGAGAGATGAGATTCCCGGAGGATACTGGCTAGGGCATATATTTGTGTATTGAGTTTCCTGATCAGTGGTTTTATTCCGCTGCTAGAGTATATTTAATTGTTTATCTTTTCCGCTGCGTGAGTATTTTTAAATGGCCTTTTTCTATCTGGTAACTTAGGTTACTTTGGCAATTGTTTTCTAGATCTATCCTGTCGGTACGTGTAAGCGATAGCTTAACGTATGTTTTTAAACTGTTGAGTTTTGGCATTTCGGGCCTTGTGGTTTCAAATGAGATATTACGACGTTTTTGATAAATGAGTTTTTTTAAAGTCCTCGAATGTTTTAAATAGATAGTACCGTCATTAACCTCTTTGGCGTTTGTAGATGTTTGCGAAAATTTCCTTTGGCCTTGTGGGTTCCATCTCGGGGCCCACGGCGCTGTAATATTCCTGGATGGCTCTGGGGGTGTTACAGTTGTGTTGTCACCTTCCTTTCGTTGTTGTGAGTTTCGGGGACGACACTTCTTTTAGAAGAGGTCGAATATTATTTTTTTTTAACTTCAGCGTTTTCTCTTTCTCAAGTATATCGACTCGCTCGTGTTAGTTGATACTTTCTGAACTTGTTCTGTGTTTTGGTTTTTTATCGTTCCAATGAGCCATGATCTTGTTTTGGATCGATCTGGTTATCGCTGAAGAAGTATCTGACTACTTGATGCATGCTCCACTTGGATCGGGGGCTTTTCCGAGTTCGATTTGATTCTTGTGAACCTTGTTCGAAAGTAACTTGTTTTACTTTCTACTAGCTCTTTAGATGTCTGGAGTTGAAGTGTGAACTTCGGAGTCATTGTTCGACCGTTGTCATTCGATCATTGTTGTACGATCGTTGTTACTCGATCATTGTTTTTCGATCGTTGTTGTTCGATCATTGTTACTGGATCGTTGTTACTGGATCATTGTTTTTCGATCGTTGTTGTTCGATCATTGTTGTTCGATCGTTGTTGTTCGATCACTGTTGTTCGATCATTGTTGTTCTATCATTTTTGTTCGATCGTGGTTGTCTGACTATTGTTGCCTGATCTCGTACCACGAAGAACTGTCGTTCCCAGTTAGTCAGTTGTTTCGAGTGTGGCGAGGTGGGTCACCGAGCCGTGCATTCTGAGACGGTAACTGAGAGATTTGGGGATCGAGGTTGTGTCTCTGCTCCGAAAGGACATGGAGATGCCTAGTGTGGTTCTTGAGGATTTCGGCGTAGTCCGAATTGCTTGTGGTTGTCCTTGTGGATCGTTTTGTGTTTATTTCCTGTTTTCTTGACTGTGCATGTTTTCTGAAATTAAGTACCTCCTGTTTTGTGATTGTACGGATAATTGACTTAATTATACTATCTGTTTGATGACATTCGTCACTTGTTGGTTCTATTATGTCTCTGCTTGTGGCATTACGATGGTTGTCGTCGAGCGTGATTTCACGCCGTATGTTTCTTTGCATTTCTTGTAACATTTTGCCAATGGGCGTAAGTTATGCGTTTCTTGTGTATCTCGTTGAGATATTCCTGGCGGGATATTGCATCTCCCTACTTGTTTTAAGTTTCGGGACGAAACTTCTTTTAAAAAGGGTAGTATGTAATACCTGCAATTTCGATTTTCGGTAAATTTCTTTTTTGGTAGGAGTCCGTTTTAATGGCTCGCTTGTGAACGTTTCGTCATTCTGAGAATATTTAATTCTGCACTTTTTGACGTCCAAGTTCGTTTCGGTGTCGTTTTGTTGAGTTCCGTGTTCTTAAGCGACTTTTCCGCACTTGAGTTCGATTCTTGCGAATCTCATCTAAAACTATTGTTTCGAGTTTCTCGTAAGTTCATTTATTGTTATTATACATGTTGCGAGCTTTGGCTTAGTGTTTCGATCGTGTATTTCGGATGTTTTGGGCCGTTTTCGTAATTTCCCAAAGTTTGGGGTAATTACTTCCGTGGTCGAATTTCGAGCCTTCGGGTGGTCGGAATCGTGTGTTCTCTTAGCGCTTATATTCGTCTTTGCGAGTACTTCATAACCGTATCTTCGGTTTATATTCAGTGGCCTGGCCGAGTTACGGCCGTAAGGTGCCAGTTATGGCCATAAGTGATCGGTAGGCACGGGCTGGACAAAGGCCGGTTACGGCCATAAGGCGTGATTGTCTATGGCCGTACGGGCGCCAGGCAGCTTTCGGACGAATGCCAGTTACGACCGTAAGGGGGTGTCAGTTACGGCCGTAAGTGATCGGCAGGCGCTGGGCAGGATTTTCATGAATGCCGGTTACGGCCGTAAGGGCTGCTAGTTACGGCCGTAACCCTGTCGGCCATAAATAGGCCTGGTGTCGGGCCAGACCTCATTTTACCCCTTTTCTTCATCCGGGTGGCGGCTGGCGATGGGAGAAGTCGAGGAGTGGAGTTTTTGGTCGATTCCACTCGATTTCTTGGTGCTTTGGAAGACTCTTGTCGATTATATCATCACCTAATCTTTGTTCTTCGTCGAATCGAGGTAAAATCTTGAAATCTCCTAGAATTCACTTTCGAGATTTCCTTCTTGATTTTCGTTGTTCGTCCGATTTTGATGAATCGGTTGATGTTTTTGAACATTAATAATCGTGTTCTATGGGTTGTATATCCATATTTCGAGTTTGTTTAACTCGATTGGTAATTCGAGTGTTCTTGGTAGTTATCAAACGTGGAGTGTTCGATTAAATGTCCCAATGAGTTTCCTTTCGATAGTTCGGTGGGATTTCCGTTGTTTTTTACCTTGATTCTCATTGTAATCGTATCTTTGTTGTTTTTGGCCGGAGGATTGTAGGTATTCGAGGTTTTCCCGATTGAACCGTTTCCGTCGGAGTATTCACGTGTCGATTCGAGGCAAGTACCTTGTCCATACATCTCTTGTTTTGTGGATATGATGATTGGTGATTGTCTTGGTATGTTTGTTTGATTGTTTGAGATGAACTTTCAAAAGATTCGGTTTAGCCTCGTCAAAGGCTCACTTTCAAAACATGTGTGTTCGTGAATGTTGTCTCGTGAATGGTTAAATGAACCCTATGAATACGCTCGGTGCTGTTGTTGCGCTTGGTAATGCGTGTGTACGTATATTGCTTTATTTCGGTACGTTGTGATTTGACAATCGTGTCGTGCTTTGTGTTTGTTGCATTTGGGTGAATTGCTTGAATATCCTTGGTGTGATATGTTATTTGTGTAAATGTGTGGATATGGTCGAAGGTCTACGGTGACACATGGCATGTGACCATGTGGTCAGGATACAACAAGTGATTGATCCAACCGTGAGAGCCTAAGACAATCTACGGTGACACGTGGCTTGTGATCATGTGGTCAGAATGCAACAAGTGATTGATCCAACCGTGAGATGATAAGACCTGCGATGACATATGGCATGTGCTCATATGGTCAGAAGACAACAAGTCATTGATCCAACCATGAGATGACGTGGCATGTGTTCACCGTGTTATGTATATGATTTGTGAATGTGCTTTGCTCACCTCGGGAGGGTCCGTCGAGGCCTCGAGGGAATCTATGACTTCACTCTGGATTCACGAGTTGGTGTTGTATTTGTGTGACCAAGATTTGCGTATCTTGGGTGATTATGTTGTGTTAATTTTATGTCCGTCGAGGACACGTGACGTGGGTTTTGACCCTGTGAATTGTTGTTGGTTTTATTTGTGAAAACAAAACCTTTGGGCTGTGACCCCTGTTGATTTTGGAAAGAGAAGGATTTGATAATCCTAAAATGTTTTCTATTAAAACTCATGATGGCATATTAAACCATTTTGTAAATTGTTTCCCTTTGATGTAACCGAGCTGATCGGTCACCAAGAACCGGGTTAATCTTAGAAGTTTAGCTAAGAAAACCCAAGATATATGAAGTACTCTCTTTTCTTTCTCTCTCTAAAAAATGCTGTCTTCTCCAAGTGTCCCGTTTGAGGAACCCCCCCTCTCCCTTTTATAGGAGGGAGGATGCCTTGTTATCTGGGATGAGTCCTGGTTCCTAGAGAGAATCCCGGATATCCAGGGATTCAAGCTGCGATTTCCCATCCCTGGATTTCCGGGATTGCGAGGTATGGGCTTTCAATCCCTGGATCTCCGGGATTGCGAGGTATGGGCTTTCAATCCCTGGATCTCCGGGATTGCGAGGTATGGGTTCTCAGACCCTGGATCTTAGGGATTCTGTCAGGTGAGTCAGGATCTTCTTTCCCAAGAGTCCAATGGTTCTTAGGTCGGCTCATCCCTATTCGAATCAGTAGTTCGGGAGGCCTTTGAGGTCGGCGACCTGTTATCGGATATCATAGGTCAGCGGGGGCCTCCGAGGTCGGCGCCCTTCTAACAGATGTCACAGCTAAAAGGGGCCTCCGAGGTCGGCGCCCTTTATCTTAACAGATATCACAGCTAAATGGGGCCTCCGAGGTCGGCGACCTTCTAAAGGACTTTGGGGTTGTAATCTCCTTATCTAAGAACCTAGGTCGGACCTTTATTGGTCCATATTTTAAACCGGGTTTTCAGTGAGCGTACATTCGACGTCCTATCAACCAGTCCCCCCTACTCTAGTCGAGCTGTAAGACCGAGTAGAGTAAGATTCGTTTACAACCGGACGACCTCGACGCAACTATCCTAGGGACTCCCATTCCCAGATAACGAGGCTCTTCGTACTTTGTGCGCTATAATTAACCTGTCCTTTCCTTTCCCTGCCTCCAAGACGTCGCATCGGTGGCCGAAGCCAGGTGTCGACCTGCCATAGGTCGGCTAAGACGGCACCAAATCCCAGCCGTTCCTTCGGATAGGACATCGGACGCTCCAGATCGTCCCTATCCTCCTCGGTTTTCGCCCCTCCCCCTATAAAAGGTCCTCTTCTTCTTCATTTCCCACTTCCGCGATTTTACAACCTCCATCTCTGGTGCAAAAAATTCCCAGGCAACCCTAGCAATCGCAGCTATCTACCCCTGGCGACAAGTTTGCTCCACCTTTCTCCGGCGAACTTCCACCCAATCCCATGGGTATGTTCATCTAAACATCTTTAGCTTTTTGATTTGTTTTACACATATTTTTCCTTTTCTTCTTCCTCCTCTTTTCCTCAAGTTATGTCGTCTGGTTCGGATTCCCAAAATATTTCCGGCGAGTCGGCCGTGAACTCTTTTTTGGAGGGTCTTTCTTCTTCTGATGGGGATTCGGGGGGTAGGTCGGGGCGAGCCACTGGTTCCTCCCTCCGCCTTAGGGATGAACCTTTAGGTGACGTAGACTGGTCCGAGCTAGGTGACATCCCCCCCTCTGGCATCCCCCTAATCGTTGTAGATCCTCCTTCCCCTCCCCCCGCGGACGAGGTAACTGTGACCGGCCTTTTAGCCGACCCCTATCAGACGGTTGTAGGGGCGACTCGAGTTCTCCCTCCCCATCCTCTATCGAGGACTAGCCCAGCCGCGCTGGCTAGTTTTATAAGATTTCTTAGGCTTCCCCCGGGGTGGGAATTTGTCACACCTCAGGCTAGTGACACCCCTGATCATCCCCCTCCGGGTCATATTACTTGGTTTGTGGACAAGTTGTGAAGTGGTCTCCGCTTCCCACCCCATCCCTTTCTCGTCTCTCTCTCCACTAAATACAATCTTCCCCTCAACCAGTTCTCTCCTAACTCCTTTCGCTACATGGTAGGTTTTCTCGTGCTGTGTCATTACAGACAAGAGGAACCCGACCTGAGCTTTTTCTATTTTTGCTTCGGGCTAAAGAGTTTTAAAGGCTCTTTTTACTTGACCTCCCGAAACGACGCCCGTTTTTTCACCCACCTCCCTTCCAATGTGAAGGACTGGAGGTCCCGCTTATTTTTCCTTCGGCTCCCCACATCCGATTCCTGGGGCTTTCCTACGCAATGGACGCAGCTACTCGAGCCGTGATCCTATTCCCAGGCGTAGTTCCGTCCGGGCTGCGTGGGTCGAGAAAGTTCGGGAATGGAATGCCATTCCCTATAATGCTTTCCAGCTGACGCAATTCCATGATCTTCTGTTCCATTGTGGGCTGAGCTCGAATCCCTACCCGGCTATCCCCGACATTGGTAGGCTTTATCTATGCATATATTTTTTTTGGATCTTTGTTATTTTTCTTTTTTGGCTGTTTCCTTGACCGTTTGTACTGCTTTTTGTAGATCGATTCATGCGAACCTACCAGTCGGATGCCTCCAAGCCAGCTGAACCAAATAAAGCGAAGGTTCCTAAGTTGACGAATCCTCCCAAGGAGAGGGCGGAGGGCTCGTCCAAAGCCAAACGGAAGGCTCCTGCTCGCCCCAAGTCCGGGGTAACTCTTCCATCCGATCTGGCTCCTACCTTGACCACCGGACGAGGCTCTGCGAGCTCGTCTCGGCAACTTCAGGTCACTCAGAGGGCCTCTTCTCCTAGCTCCCCTGCTTCCAAACGGCCGAAGGCCGCGGGTCCTCCAGATCCGACTATGGAGACTCTTCTCCGTTGCAAGGAGTTTAATAAATTTCTCCCTTATTTTAGCTCCATGGTCCCGGCTAAGGATAAGCTGGGGTTACGAGACGCCGAGGAGGACCCTAAATTCGACGCTATGATGATGTATTTTGGGAAGGTATTCCCCTTTTCGCCTTCATACTTCTTTTGGTTATGTTTATGTTTTTTATTACCTTCTGCCGACCTGACATAACTTCTTGTGCAGTTTTTTGCCACCTTCGTGACCTTTGCCGAGGATCACAAGCTCGGTGCTACTTCTTCTTCACAGCTCACCCAGACGCAAGCCGATCTGGAGGCCGCCCTCGCGGCTAATTCTGACCTTTCGGCCCGACTTCAGGAGAGGGAGTATCGCTTGGATGCTGCCCTTAAGAAAGAGTCCGAGAGGGAGGCGGTTTTAGAGCGGGCCCAGATGGCCAATGTTCAGCTAAACACTGAGCTGAAATTTTGGAAGACCATGTCTTCGGCTGAAACGGAGAAGGTGGGCCAGCTCGAGGCTCAGTTGTCGGCAGCTAGGGCCGAATCCGAAAGGATAGCTCAACTTGAGGCACGGGCGAAGGCTGAGCTGGAGAAGGTTGCCGACCTCGAAGCTCAAGCTAGGGCGGCATCGGAACAAGTGACCCTGCTGGAGACTCAACTAGCCGAGGCTAGATCCGAGGGATCGTCTTACGAGCGCGGGGTGACGGATGGCCGACGTCGGTTCCTAACTAGTGACGTTGGTCACTCTTTTCTGGAGGCCTACCGTTCTGCCCTCCTGGCCCGGTATCATAATTCCACCGCCTTCCTGGTTAAACTAGCCCCAGCTGCGACGCAATATTTTGATTTTGCTCTGACCCGTGCTCGCGAGCAGCTAGCTTCTTTGGGCTTTACGGGCGAGCTGGACCGAGATGCGGCTTTGGACGGGGCTCCCGTTCCTTCGGGTTGGTCCGGGGACGTGGAAGAATCCCCGGAGGCGGCCTGGTGGAAGGACGCCCTTGAGGAGTCCCTAAAGGAATCCGGCTTAGACTTGGAGCTGCCTTCAGATCCTCCCAGTTCACCTGTCAAGGCCAATACTCCTAGTCCCGAGGTGGTTGGGACCGATCGTGATGCTTCTCCTCCGCTGCCTCCTCCGTCTTCAGAGCCCGTAGTTTAGTGTAGACAATGTGTATTTTTCTTCTATATATTTTTTTTATCTTATTTGTACTGGCACAGCCATTTTGAATGACAACTTTCTGAGTTGAATATACTTTGGGTTTGTGTGCTTTTTGAGTTTGAATGACAACAAAGTTGATATAGCTCGGTATTGCTTGTAACCTTAATGTATCTTGTGCCTGTTTGTTTTGATACAACAAAGTCGATACAGCTCGGTATTGCTTGTAACCTTAATGTATCTTGTGCCTGTTTGTTTTGATACAACAAAGTCGATACAGCTCGGTAACCCCATTTTTAAACTTGAAAATTCCTGAATGTAATCCGATCAGTTTGACTTAATCCTTTCACCGATTTTTAGTGTAAGTTGGGTATTTCCCTTAGTCATAGTTTCATAGGTCGGTTCGCCTTTACTCGGATCTGGAGACGTTTCGCCTATTCAGATGCCAGAGGGCGGTTCACCTTTACTCGGATCTGGAGGCGTTTCGCCTATTCAGATGTCAGAGGGCGGTTCACCCTTACTCGGATGCGGGCGTTTCGCCTATTCGGATGTCGAGGCGATTCACCCTTACTCGGATCTGGAGGCGTTTCGCCTATTCGGATGTCAGAGGGCGGTTCACCCTTACTCGGATCTGGAGGCGTTTCGCCTATTCAGATGTCAGAGGGCGGTTCACCCTTACTCGGATCTGGAGGCGTTTCGCCTATTCAGATGTCAGAGGGCGGTTCACCCTTACTCGGATCTGGAGGCGTTTCGCCTGTTCAGATGTCAGAGGGCGGTTCACCCTTACTCGGATCTGGAGGCGTTTGCTGTTCGGATGTCGAGGGCGGTTCACCCTTACTCGGATCTGGGCGTTTGCTGTTCAGATGTCAGAGGGCGGTTCACCCTTACTCGGATCTGGAGGCGTTTCGCCTGTTCAGATGTCAATTCTAGTTTTACTTTGATCAATACATTCAGAGATATATTTTTGTAATAGACTTTCATTAAAACAACATAAGCTTTTGTTTTTCACATCTCGTCACACAAAATACTTTTTTAAGTGACATATGTTCCAAGGTCTTTTGATGAGACGCCCCTCCATATCCTCAAGCTCGTAAGCTCCTCCTGCGTAAATTCGGATTACTTTGTAAGGGCCCTCCCAGTTTGGTTCCAGCTTTCTGTTTTTACGAGGGCATCGGCTCTTTAAGCACCAAATCACCGACCTGGAATTGTCTCTTCTTGACTCTTTTGTCATGAGCTGCTTTTGTCAGGCTTTTGTATCTTTCAGTTCGTGCGGCTGCCGCTTCCCTCCTTTCTTCTATGGTATCTAACGCCTCCTTCATTATTTCCTCGTTTTCCTCCTCGTTGAACCATCGAACCCGATGGGACATTTCTCCGACTTCTGCGGGGATGACGGCCTCGGACCCGTAGACCATACTGAAGGGTGTTTCTCCTGTTGACGATCTAGGTGTGGTCCTGTACGACCATAGTACCGAGCTAAGTTCATCCACCCATCCTCCTCCCACTTTGTCCAAGCGGGTTTTTATCCCCTGCAAGATTGTTCTGTTAGTTACCTCTACTTGCCCATTAGCTTGCGGGTGAGCAACCGCAGCGAACCTTTGCTTGATATGCATACCCTCGCACCAGGACTGGGTTCTTTTCCCATTGAATTGGGTTCCGTTATCTGAGATGAGTATCTGGGGCGCTCCGTACCTGCAGCAAATATTGTTAAACAGGAAACTTATGATTCTTTGCTCGGTTATGGTGGCCACAGGCTCGGCTTCTACCCATTTGCTGAAGTAGTCTATGGCTACTATTAAAAACTTTCTTCCTCCCGAGCCAGGTGTAAACTGTCCCATGATATCAATTCCCCATTTGGCGAATGGACAGGGCGCTCCCATGGTGATCATATCCTCGGCTGGGATATGAATTAAGGGTGCGTGTACCTGACATTTTTGGCATCGCTTAACCATTTCCACTGCTTTCCTGCTCATCGTTGGCCAAAAGAAACCAGCCCTTAGCGTTTTGCTAATCAGCGCTCTTCCTTTGGTATGGTCTCCGCAGCACCCTTCATGGATTTCTTCCAATATACTTCGCCCCTCTTCTTCCGAGATGCATCGTAGGTATGGCCCAAGGTAGGACCTCTTATATAGCTCATCGTTAATGCAGCAGAACCTTGCTGCTCTTCGCACAATTTTCATTCTTTCTTGTCTTTCCTTGGGTAATTCCGCCCTTCTTAGGTATGCCAACAGAGGGGTTCGCCAATCTACAATCTCATTCACCTCCATCACCTGTTTCATGATGCTACTTCGGGCTGCTCCCAGAATCGTTACTGTTCGCGAGCGGCAATCCACTAAGGAGCTTCCTATCTTTGCTAGGTAATCAGCTTTTGCATTCTCCGACCTAGGGATATGGATTAACCTCCATTCCCTAGTTTTTGGACCTCTTTTACTTCCTCCACATACTTCTTCATCCGATCTTCATTTATCTCAAATTTTCCTTCTACCTGTTGTGTGACCAGTTGGGAATCAGAGTAGGCAATGAGTCGTCGTGCGCCCAAGTCTATTCCCAGCTGCATTCCCTTAACCAGGCTTCATATTCACCTCGTTGTTAGATGCCCTGAAATCGAATTTTATGGCGTACTCTAATTGCTCACCTTAGGGGTAGTGAGGATTATTCACCCTGAGAACCACTGGTTGTCGCCGATCCATCCACATGCAACAGCCACTGTCCTTCTGGTGGCGATGGCATGGCCCCCTCTTGGATAAAGTCTGCTAGGGCCTGAGCTTTAATCGCCGTTCTCGGCTCATACTCCACGTCGTATTCCCCCATTTCCACCGCCCACTTCACCAGACGACCTGACACATTAGGTCGCCCTAATATCTCTCTCAAGGGCAAGTTGGTTCGCAATTTTATCCGATGGGCTAGGAAATAGGGCCTCAACCGCCTGGCCGTAACCACTAACGCCAGCGCCCCTTTTTCTAGCTCGGAGTAATTCCGTTCTGCCCCTTGCAAGATTCGGCTCGTATAATAAATGGGCTTTTGTTTATTCATTTCTTCTCTTAGCAAGACCGAGCTCACCGCTCCTTCTCCTACGGATAAGTAGAGTACAAGATCTTCTCCTGGTACCGGTTTGGTGAGTAGAGGCAGCTCGGCCAAATACTCTTTCAATTTTCCGAATGCCGTTTGTGCTTCCTGGGTCCATTCAAACTTGTTCCCTTTTCTTAAGAGTTTAAAAAATGGGAACCCTTTCTCGGCCGAGCGTGATATGAAACGGCTCAGCCCTGCTATTCTCCCCGTTAGTATCTGGATATCCTTTATGTTTTTTGGAGGATTCATTTGCAGCACTGCCTTGACCTTCTCCGGGTTGACCTCGATTCCTTGCTCTGTGACCATATACCCCAAGAATTTTCCCGATTTGACTCCAAAAGAACATTTTGATGGGTTGAGTTTCATTAAAATGCGTGCGGAGGTTCTCGAACGTCTCTTCTAGGTCCCACGATATGTTCTCCACCTTCACACTTTTTACTAGCATATCATCTACGTATACCTCCATGTTTACGCCGATTTGGGATTTAAAGATTCTGCGACCATCCTCGATATGTAGCTCTGCATTTTCAATCCAAAAGGCATGCGTACATAACAAAAAGTTCCCTTTGAAACCACAAAACTAACCCTTTTTCGTCCTCGGGTGCGAGAGGAATTTGATGATATCCTTGGGAAGCGTCCATCATACTGAGTAACTCGCACCACGAGGTTGAATCCACCGGTGATCTATGCGGGCGCGGGTAGTGATCCTTGGGACATGCTTTATTTAGGTCCCTAAGTCCATGCACATCCTCCACTTCCCCGGGCCCTTCCTACCATCACGGCATTGGATAGCCACTCCTAATCGGATTTCCATTATGTGCCCGGCTCGGAGGAGCTTATCAACCTCTTCCCCAATGACCCCATCCATCTCTCGGCCCGAAATGCCTCCTCTTGTTTCTTGGTCTTACGGTGGGGTCGATGTTCAACCTGTGCTCGGCAACTGCTGGGCTGATTCCCACCAGATCCTCAGCTGTAAACGCGAAAATGTCCACGAATCTTCTTAGCAGGCTGATGAGGCCTTCCCTTATTCCATCGTCCAACCGACTCCCCATGCGAGTTTTTGTTTCCGGCTTTCCTGGGACCAATTCTATTTCTAGCAACTCCTCGTTGGGCTTGACACCTTCTTCCTCAGCTTCCTCGGGTGTCTTCGATTGTTTATTTCTCTTGGATTCCGGATCCGGACCCCCGAGCTCGGGTGTCCTCTTTCCACGCTGTACTCCACCTTCACGGTTGTTTGATAACAAGAAGCAGGCGACAAATTGATCTCCTGCTACCTCTCCCACCTCCTCCTACGGGAATTTCACTTTCATGTGCGCGGTAGAGGCTCTTGCGAATTTGTTGAGCCCCATTCGTCTAAAATGGCGTTATAGGCCGATTTGGTGTCCACCACTAAGAATCGAGTGTCTTGACCTTCCGATGGGGCATCCGACCTAGTGCCCTTTGGAAGCACCACTTCTCCCACTGGTTGCACCTCGGTCATACAGAACCCATAGAGCGCGGTATCTACCTTTCTCAATTCCACTTCCAGGTTCATCTGTTTGAAACAGTCATAGAATAAGATGTCTACTGAGCTTCCCGTATCGATAAACACCCTCTGCACATCGTAACTGGCGATTTCCGCTGTGATGACCAATGCGTCATTGTGGGGCGTATGTATCCCATTATAATCCATGGGGCTGAACTGAATGACAGGCCCACTGCCTACAGAGGCGACCTCCTTGAGTTGATGACACCTAGCCTTTCGTGCGTGGGCTTTTCTAGCCTGATTAGAACTTCCGTCGGTTGGTCCCCCGGATATCATGTGGATCACTCCTTTTTTAGCTGGGGGATCGGCGGGTCCCCGTGGAGCTTCTCTCTTCACCCCCGCCCCTCCTTGGGGCATGGGTGGCTGCCTCCGACCTCCGTTTCTCTGTTGATATGTGAACTCCATCAGATGTCCCGCTCGGACCAGCCTCTCGATCTCATCCTTAAGGTGCTTGCATTCGTCCGTTTTATGCCCGTAATCATTGTGGAATCGACAATAAAGATCTGACTTCGGCTGGGTGGGCCTATTAGGGCGAGATGCAGGCCACTCGATGACCCTGCTCATCTTGCCCTCAACTGCTTCCAAAACCTGGGCTCTCCTTATTGTTAGTGGGCTGTATTGGTCAAATCTTGGTCGCCTCAGAACGATATCGTTCTTCTTCCGATCTGTTTTCCCCCGTGACATTTCTTCCCGAGGCAAATTTCCTTGAAAGGTGTACCCCTCCCGTTGTATCAATCTGCTGGACCCCCTTTCCCCATCCTCGGGCTTTTCATGCAATTCCTCCATATCCTTCTCGGTTTCCTCAACGTTGATGTACTTCGAGCATCGGGCTAAGACTTCATCGTATGTTCTGGCTGGTTTTTTGGCTAATGAGGTGCGTAACAACCCCGGCCTCAATCCCTGTGTCAAGGCACTGGTTTTTACCTCTTCTGACGACGAGGGTACCTCCAGACACGCCTTCGTGAATCGGGTCACATAAGCTCTCAGCGCTTCTCCAGAATATTGTTTGATACTGAACAAGGACATGAAGGTCTTTTGGTGCGCCCTGGCGCTGGCAAAATGCGTCAAGAATGCGGAGCTGAAAGTTTTGAAGCTGGTGATTGTCCCAGGGGGTATCTGGTGGAACCAATCCTGAGCTGACTCGGTCAGTGTGGCCAAGAATGCCCTGCAACTCACGGCATCCGAATATCTATGTAGTACCGCCATGTTCTCGAATCGGTATAAATGTCGGGTAGGATCTGAGAGTCCATCATAGGTGAAGGTAACAGCCCTAAACCCATACGGGAGCTCGGCCTGTAGTATTCCTTCTGAGAAGGGATGGCCTGGATGACTTTCCAGGTCCCTCCCCGCAACTCTTTGTCGCAACTCTTCCAGCTCGTCCTGCATGCTGGATATCAAGGGATCTGCGTTTTTTCCTGCCTAGATCGCTCCCATATTTTTGGATAACTCTCACCATGTTCTTCTTGCTGATCAATTTCTTCCGGCCCATCCGATAGGATAGGTATTACTTTTCGTGGTACCCTTTGTTTTTCGACCTCCCGGCTCTTCTGGATTGCACTGGCGATTATGTCGGCCAAGGCTTCCTTCGTTAGTGTAATTGTGCTGGGTGCGACTTCTTCTAGAGGGGTGGCGGGCGTTTTCTCCAGAGTCGCTTCTCCACCCGCCGCCGCTAGTTCTTCTTCTAGATTTCTGGGTATTAAATCCCCTGTTCTCTTCTGGTTCATTTCTTCCGCCATTACTAACCTCACGTCTCAACTCAAAGTGACTCGATGTCATAATTCCCACAGACGGCGCCACTTGATGTAACCGAGCTGATCGGTCACCAAGAACCGGGTTAATCTTAGAAGTTTAGCTAAGAAAACCCAAGATATATGAAGTACTCTCTTTTCTTTCTCTCTCTAAAAAATGCTGTCTTCTCCAAGTGTCCCGTTTGAGGAACCCCCCCTCTCCCTTTTATAGGAGGGAGGATGCCTTGTTATCTGGGATGAGTCCTGGTTCCTAGAGAGAATCCCGGATATCCAGGGATTCAAGCTGCGATTTCCCATCCCTGGATTTCCGGGATTGCGAGGTATGGGCTTTCAATCCCTGGATCTCCGGGATTGCGAGGTATGGGCTTTCAATCCCTGGATCTCCGGGATTGCGAGGTATGGGTTCTCAGACCCTGGATCTTAGGGATTCTGTCAGGTGAGTCAGGATCTTCTTTCCCAAGAGTCCAATGGTTCTTAGGTCGGCTCATCCCTATTCGAATCAGTAGTTCGGGAGGCCTTTGAGGTCGGCGACCTGTTATCGGATATCATAGGTCAGCGGGGGCCTCCGAGGTCGGCGCCCTTCTAACAGATGTCACAGCTAAAAGGGGCCTCCGAGGTCGGCGCCCTTTATCTTAACAGATATCACAGCTAAATGGGGCCTCCGAGGTCGGCGACCTTCTAAAGGACTTTGGGGTTGTAATCTCCTTATCTAAGAACCTAGGTCGGACCTTTATTGGTCCATATTTTAAACCGGGTTTTCAGTGAGCGTACATTCGACGTCCTATCACCCTTGAATTGTGATCCTTCGTTTTTGGAAAGTTTTACTCAACTCTTTCCTCGGGAAGTATTTTTCGTTATGTTTGAATCATTGAGGATTCCTGGTTGTTGTTATTCTTGGAACTTGAATTGTTTGACTCGTATTTTTGCACTTTGTACTTGCACTAGCAAAATAGTGGAATTTTGCTAATTCCCGAGTAATCGGGGGGTGGATGTCTGTATTGCATCCAAGTTCTGGGGAGCATAATACAGGGCTGGCATGAAGGGTGATAAAAGATGATCGATACTAATCACATGAGGACCCGTACGTTGTTGTATTGGTTCAGTTGTACGATATTTCCGCTGCAGTATTTTCCCCGTTTTACGGGAGTATTTTGTATTTGACCCCTGCGTGGGCATGTATTGAGATTGAGTTATATATTTTTATTGAAAGACCAAATCAGTCTACTGAGTCATTTTATCCTTGAAGGCATTGTTGAGATGTTCGATGTTGTTACCAGCCTGGTAGATCCTTGAGGAAAGGTTCTACGGCGTGTAATATCCCTGTGCGGATTGGGGGTGTTACATTCAACACCATGAGTCTGGTTGTATCCTTTCGCCACGAGTCGTGATTTGTATGTTTGTATAATGTCATCCATGTCCTTTTTCTCTGTAAAGATCCATTTGCAACCAATTGCTTTGGATCCTTCAGGAAGATCAATCAAAGTCCATACTTGATTATCATACATGGATTGCATTTCAGATTTCATCCCTCCATGCCAACTTTTGCATTCAATGCTAGTAGTTGATCCATTGTAGGTTGTGCGTTCATCTATATCCATGATTTCCACATTGTTGTCATCTGTGATGAGAAATCCATATCTCTCAGGTTCACAATGATAACGTATATACCTACGTGGAGCTGGTATAGAAGAAGTGGTCTCAACATCTCTGTATGAGTTTAAATCAGTTTTATCTAAAGGTTCAGTATCTATTTGTAGTTCTCTCATCTCTTGAAGAGTAATTTTGCTCCCACTATTTTTCTTGGAAATAAATTCCTTCTCAAGGAATACTCCAGATCGAGCAACAAACACTTTGTTCTCTGATGGGATGTAAAAGTAATATCCTTTAGTTTCCTTAGGATATTCCATAAAAATACATTTTTCGATTTGGGTGATAATTTATCAGTGATAATTCGCTTCACATAAGCTTCACAATCCCAAATCTTAAGGAAAGACAAAACAGGTTGTTTCCTTGTCCACATCTCGTATGGTGTGCTTTAAACTGATTTAGATGGTACTCGATTTAAAATGAACACAACAGTCTCTAAGGCGTAACCCCAAAAGGAAATTGGAAGATGAGCTTGACCCATCATCGATCTAACCATGTCTAACAAGGTCGATTTCTCCGTTTCGACACACCATTCCATTGAGGTTCCAGGTGGAGTTAGTTGTGAAATAATTCCACAACTTTTGAGATGATCGTCAAATTCATGGCTCAAATATTCACCACCACGATCTGATCGTAGTGCTTTAATAGTTATGCCTAACTGATTTTGTACTTTATTTTGAAATTTCTTGAATTTCGTAAACGACTCAGACTTATGACTCATTAAGTAGATATATCCGAATCTGCTTAAGTCATCCGTGATCGTTATGAAGTATTGGAAACCTCCTCTAGCATTTGCATTCATTGGTCCACATACATCAGTATGTATTAATTCCAATAAATTTGTAGCTCTCTCAGTATGGCCTGTGAAAGGAGCTTTGGTCATTTTGCCTAATAAGCAAGATTCGCACGTATCATATGATTCTAAATCAAATGTGTCCAAGTTTCCATCTTTATGGAGTTTGGTTATACGTTTCTCGTTTATATGGCCCAAACAAAAATGCCAGAAATATGTTTGGTTTAAATCATTTGATTTAAGTCTTTTGACATTCATGTTACAGACAGATTTGGAACTTTCAAGATTTATGGGATATAATCTCCCACTCAACAAGGCATCTCCATAAAAAGTACCTTTATTAAATATCGACATTACACTATTATTAATAGTAAAGTCATAACCTTCCAAATCAAGGCAGGAAACTGATATAATGTTTCTACCCGTAGCAGTAATGCAATAATAATTATTAAGTTCCAATACAAGTCCACTTGGTAGTTTTATATCATAAGTCCCTACGGCAATAGCAGCAACTCTTGCTTTATTTCCAAAACTTAGGTCCATTTTACCTTTTGCCAGTTGTCTACTCCTTCGCAGCCCCTGCGCATTAACAAAAATGTGAGCTTCACTACCGGTATATAATACCCATGATGAAGAAGTAGATAAATTGACTTCTATAACACGAATACCTGAAGCATCAATCTCACCGCTCTTCCGTTTCTTCATTTCTTCTAGGTAGACCTTGCATTTCCTTTTCCAATGACCAGTTTCATTGTAGTAGTAGAAAGTCCCTTCTTTGGATTGTTTCGATGACTTCTTGAAAGGTTTAGGTTTGGGTTTAGGCAACATTTGCCTTTTACCCTTACCTTTATCTTTCGGGGCCATCTTATTCCCTTTATTTTTATTCCGTTTCTTTTGAACCATTAAAACATTAGGAACAACTTTCTTAATGTTTGCCTCAGTTTGTTTTAGCATCCCATGCAACTCAGTAATAGTTTTCTCCATGTTGTGCATGTTGAAGTTTACTACAAACTGATCGTTCTCTGAAGGCATTGATGCTAAGATCATATCTGTAGCGAGTACCTGACTTATAGGTGTAACACCCCAAAAAGGCGGCCATTACAGTGTCGTGGACCCCACACTAGGACCCACCGGGCGATACCCAATATACAGATTAAATACGCAATACTTGTGATACCGAACCACAATACATAGTATTTACTCCGATTAGGAGTTTACAGTAGTATGGCCAAGAGCCTTATTACACGCAGGATCCGAAATACGAGTATAATCCATATGGAGATGGAATATACCTTAAATAACAATACATTAGTCCACAATTTAAAATAAAGCGGAAAGATAACATTACACGGTTCGAACAAAATCGGACAACAAAAGACTTGGGGCCCCCGAATTAGTATCCTTCAAACCCTTCGCCGTCACCAGATCTTCCCGTGCCTTGCCTTTTCCTCGACCTAAAATACAACACAAGTATTTCGCACAACACAGGGTCAGATACACATTACAAATGAATTCTAAATATATTATACAATTCACATACATTAGATCTCAAGGAAAATAACCAGACTAACGAACATACCCCTCGGGCGTATGAACAATTGGTCACAAAATGTCGAACACATTCAAATATATAAATGGACTATTAACAACCAAAAATAGTACGGCTCAAGATGGACATCACAGTAAGCCCGATCCGGAAATGTGTCAGTGCATATGTCCACCCCATATACGGAATCCAGGATATATGTGGGACAATGTACCTAATTAGCCTCACGAACTACGTCTCGTGTGCACAGTCCAATACGGAAACATCCATGCATGACTATATATATGCCTGGCTAAAAATCCTACACAATAACCAATCGGAACGCAGATATGATTACGGATATGTCACGATACAACATGACAATGAATTCAATAAATCACATATCCGATTAAGGATCAAGAAACTCACCGAAATGACAATAAGGATCAATGATATCAATGGTTCAAAAGTGACGAACATGGGAATGCAATCCCACGATGAAAATGGAACATCATCAAGATTAATATCAAGTCACGGGTCACAAATTTATAAGTGTTTCAGATACACGAAACGCATAATCATCACAAGAATCCAAACATCATTATAACCAAGCAAGATAACTTGCCTCGATACGGAGACGAGAATAGTCCTTCATTGTCGAACGAACGAACGACACTCGACTTAATATCGGTTACTCGAACAATCAACCTTGTAAGGGATACAATCCATTCAATAACACATTCTCATAACTATCGATATATAGTTCAGCAAATCGATCTCCTAAATTCAATTCGCTTAGTTCAACTATCTATGTATCATAATTCCATTTCAAGGATTCATACTAACATCAATTTATACTCATTATTGATTATCATTCAAGGTGTTCTCTATTATTCGTATGGTTCAAATGGATGAGAATTTATCAAGAACAACCATCAAGTAGAACTTTACTAAACTTGATATGCCGATAGAATTTCTTAAAAACAACATCAATATTTTGAAAGATATAATCCAAACAACTACGTTTCATAAAACATTGATCAAAGTGAAGGTTACTCGGCGCTTATCATTGTTTGAACGAATCATGAGTTGTGAGTTCACCAAGTTAGGTTAACGATATAGTTGGGTTATTCATCACAAGATCATCACGAAATCATCATCAAGGTGAATTAAACATCTTTGAACTAAAATCCTTATATTGATATAATTCAAGGCTCAACCAAATCAGATGAAAAGAAAACTAAGTTCATATAGTTTAGAATCTTCCTAAACATGATGGTTTGATTCAATATAATGATAACAATCCTACAATTCAACCTATCCACAATGAAATTAAGGATCATTATTGTTATAGTGATGTTAATAGTCCAGCAAGAAGGGTATGTTTCTACTAAACATGATTACTACCATTTAAGACATCAAGAACACATCATATCAAACCCTAAATCACCATATTCATCATTAAGTTGTTAAAAGCTTAACTACAAACATGTTTAGCTTGATTAATTCAACATTAGGTGGAGTATACTTTATCACTAACATTATAACTACAATATTATAGGGTGAAATCGTATAACATACCTTCAGAAATGAAGAACAATACACCAAAACCACAAGAACACACTCTAAGCTTCAAGAATGACTCCAAACTTCCAATCAACACTCTCTAAATCAAAATGCAAAGCTCAAACACAAGTTGGAAGAAGGTAGAATTGATCTAGGGAGGCAGGGGGATGATTATAGGGGTGAAAAATCGGAGTTTGGACATGCAATATGAAAGACACAAGTTGTCTTTATATAACAGTACAGTTCGTTACGTACATTATACCCAAGAGGATAACGTATGTTAGCTTCTTTACGTACGCTACACCAAAAGTGTTACGTACGTAAGCTAATTCCAGAGGCTACTAACTGAAAACATGAACAACATTACGTACGCTATGGCTTGGAGCATTACGTACGTAATGTAGGTCAACTAGGATACTCCAAAAAGATCAGATATTCGAATCATGCCCGACCCCACACGCCGAAAGTTAAGATCGGATAAGAATACATGCATTACGTATGTTAACATCAACCCCTTACGTATGTAAAGCACACAATATAGCGTACGTTATGCTAAAGGGTTAGTGTACATTAAGCACAAAATTACTAGCCCAAAAATGCACTTATCTATACAACGTTGAGAAATCAATCATAGTGCGAATGGTAGTTGTATTCAAGTCTATTATGATATATTCCACCATCAATAAACATTAAACAAATGCAACGAGACTACAACAGTATTGAATTATCCGAATAATGCAACAGTAGATAAGAATTTCCGTCGGATATTACATACTCCCCTCTTAAAAGGAGTTTCAGCCCCGAAACTAAGGGGTAAACAATTTGGGATACCTCTCTTGCATGCTGCTCTCCGTTTCCCACGGGGCCTCCTTGACTCCATGTAGTGACCATTGAACCTTCAATAGGGGAATCATCTTGTTCCGCAATTGTTTGATCCTCTTTTCAAGTATCCATACGGGGCGTTCTTCGTACGAATGATACTCCGCTATATCGATCTCATCGAACTGAAGTATATGACTCGGATCAGCAACATATTTCCTTAACTGGAAAACATGGAACACATTATGAATCCATCTCAGAGCTGGTGGCAACGCCAGGCGATAGGCTAGATCGCCTACTCGTTCCAAAACCTCAAATGGCCCGACATATCTCGGACTCAGCTTGCCTCTCTTCCCAAAATGAAAAACACCTCGAGTAGAGGACACCTTCATTAGTACATGGTCGCCGACCTTGAACTCAAGTGGTCGTCGACAGTGATCTGCATAAGACTTCTGTCGGCTTTGAGCCATCAACAAACAACTCCTAATCAGAGCGATCTTCTCACGGGCTACTACCAACATGTCGGGTTCCATACCCAAGAATTCAGATAGATCGCCCCAACACAAAGGAGATCTACAACGATGGCCATACAATGCTTCATAATGTGCCATCTGAATCGAAGCGTGCCAGCTATTATTATAAGTGAATTCCACCAAAGGTAATTGGGCCTCCCAATCCTCCTTCCAATCAAGGATGCACGCCCTCAACATATCCTCTAGAGTCTGGATAGTCCTCTCAGTCTGACCATCAGTCTGCGGATGAAATGCTGTGCTGAATTTCAATTTCATACCCATCGCACGATGAACTGCTTTCCAGAAATGTGACACGAATCGCCCGTCACGATCTGATACAATACTCTTAGAGGTACCATGTAACCTTACAATCTGTTTGATAAATAGCTGGGCCAATCTCTCGGGTCCCCATGTGTCTTTTATCTCCAAAAAGTGGTCTGATTTGGTCAGGCGGTCCACAATCACCCAAATTGTATTCATCCCTCGACGACTAGCCGGTAAGCTAGTGATAAAATCCATCGATATGTCCTCCTATTTCCACCCAAGAATTCGGAGCAGTTTCAGCAACCCTGTGGGTCGCTGATGATCAATCTTAACCTGTTGACAGGTTAAACACCTCAAAACGAATTCTGCAACTTCACGTTTCATACTTCCCCACCAATAATATTGCTTCAAATCCTTATACATTTTGCTAGACCCCGGGTGAATGGAGTACGGGGTAGCATGAGCTTCTCTTAGGATAGAGTTTCTCAATTCATCGTCTGTGGGTACACAAACTCGATTCCTCAAGCGTATCAATCCATCCTCGTAGATCACAAAGCCAGGGGCTTTCCCTTGAGTTACTTCATCCCGAACTCGAGATAAGAATGGGTCCGTAACTTGCTTCGATCTAATTATATCCTCAAGGGACGATGAAATCTCAAGTGTGCAGAGTTGTCCTTGAATACGCTGTAACCAGACTTCTATTTCTGGCCTCACCAACTCTAACTGCAATTCTCTCTGAACTGTCAAGCGAGCAAGCATCTGCTCCTGTACTGTTTTACGACTAAAAGCATCAGCGACTACATTTGCTTTGCTCAGATGATAAAGGATCTCGATTTCATAATCTTTGATGAGTTCTAGCCAACTTCTCTGCCTCATGTTTAACTCCTTCTGAGTAAAAATGTACTTCAGGCTCTTGTGATCGGTAAAAATCTGAAAGGTGACTCTATACAGATAGTGACGCCAGATTTTTAAAGCAAACACCACGACTGCAAGTTCTAAATCATGGGTGGGGTAGTTGACCTCGTACGGTCGTAGCTTCCTTGATGCATAGGAGATCACCTTCCCGTTCTGCATTAGTACACATCCAAGGCCCTGTTTAGACGCGTCACTATACACCACAAATCCTTCCGTTCCTTTCGGTAGGACCAAAATAGGTGCCGAAATCAACCGACTCTTGAGTTCATCAAAACTCCGCTGACATGCCTCTGACCATAAATACTTCTTATCCTTCCTCCACATGTTAGTCATTCTTTGGGCAATCTTGGAAAAACCTTCCACGAACCATCGATAATAACCTGCTAGTCCCAAGAAACTGCGTACTTCCTTAACGTTCTTCAGAGGTAGTCAGTCTCGGATAGCTTCTGTCTTCTGTGGGTCTACTCGCACCCCATCAGCTGATATCACATGTCCGAGAAAGATAACTTCATGCATCCAGAACTCACATTTAGAAAATTTTCCATAAAGTTGCTCCCGTCTTAATACCTCGAGAACCTGATGGAGATGACGCTCATGCTCTTCATGGTCACGAGAATAAATCAGAATGTCATCGATAAAAATGACCACAAAGCGATCTAGATAATTAATAAAGACCCGATTCATCAACTCCATGAATATTGCCGGTGCATTAGTCAGTCCAAAAGGCATCACTGCGAACTCATAATTCCCATAACGAGTACGAAAAGTGGACTTCGAAATGTTAGACTCACGAATCCTCAGCTGATTGTAACCGGACCTCAGGTCGATCTTAGAAAACACAGCAGCCCCCTGAAGCTGATCCAATAAATCATCAATATGCGGCAATGGATATTTGTTCTTAATGGTTACCCTGTTTAGTTCACGATAATCAAGACACAGACATGTAGATCCATCTTTCTTCCGTACAAATAGCACTGGTGCTCCCCAAGGGGATGCACTAGGTCGAATATAGCCCTTCTCCGTCAAATCCTCAAGCTGGTTCTTCAACACCTGCATCTCAGATGGAGCCATATGATACGGTGCTTTCGAAAGTGGGGACGTACCTGGCTCTAATTCAATATTGAACTCTACATCACGATGTGGAGGTAAGCCTGGCAACTCATCTGGAAACACGTCTGGGTAGTCTCGGACTACCGGAATATCGGCCAATTTGACTGGTCGATCTGCTGTTTTGGTCATGAAACACCAATAGCTAATACACCCCTGATTAAGCAGTTTCACTGCTTTCATAACGCTGATGACTCTCCCAGAACGGCTGGGATTGTCACCCTGAAAAGTACACTCAACACCATCGTCAGACGTGAAGGTCACTGTTCGCTTGCGGAGACTAAGTATGGCATCATGACGATCCATCCAATCGATACCCAAGATCACATCATCTTTAGGTAAATCGACCACAATTAAATTCGACAAGTACTCACGGTTGTTCATGCGAATCGGACAGTTCTGCACTTCACGATTCCCAACAATTCTTCAACCATCGGGTAGACCAATTATATAAAGTTCACAATTGGTAACATGATCTAATTGCAAACGACTCAAACAAGAATTAGATAAAAAGGAGTGTGAAGCACCAGTATTAAAAAGAACAAAGACAGGCTGAGATCGGATCTCGAGAGTACCTACAATCATGCTGGATTCGGGATCGTCGGCCTTCTTCATCTCGTAGACTTTGGGTTTTGCAGCCCCGGCACTAGATGTTCCAGCTTGATTTCCACGGCCCATCCCTCTGTTTGCCCCGGTAGTCTGATAAGAAGCAGACGGAGGTACATGGTCCTGGACGGAAGTCTGAACTGGAGCATGAGATGCTGCTGGAGTACGTCCTGGTCCACTCCTACAATAACGAGCATGATGTCCATTCTTCCCACAAGTATGGAATGCAACGGCCGGCCTCGGGCATTTAGAATTGATGTGCCCCTGGTCTCCACAGTTATTGCACACAACAGATAGACTGACTGCTCTAGGTTGCGATCCGGTTGGATTTGACGTCGTGGGTAGCCGTTCAGAAGAATTTGGCACTGGTTGGGGCCTCTTGAATGTTTCCCGGTTGCTGTCAGTTTGGTTCTGGTTCCTGGATTTCTTGTTGTTGGACTGCGGTTGCTTTTTGGAAATTTCTTTCGCGGTCAATTCGTACTCGGGAGCTTTCTTGATGAACTCTGGTAGGGTCGTACAGTGGTGATTCAGCAATTGCATTCTCATTTGGGGTTTAAGCCTCTTGAGAAAATATTTAATCTTATCGGCCTCCGTTCGGACAATTGTCACGGCAAAAGGAAGAAGTGCCTCGAATTTCTCGGCAACTGATAGTACGTCGTCATCTTCGGATGGGTATGGATTCATGATACCAATCAAAATTCATGCTAAGTTATTAGCAACAAGGAATTACATATTCAAGAAAATAGTTCATAATAAATTATTGACACTACGAGTGTCGCACAGAATATCATATCGATGTTGAGTCGAACAATTTCAACCATATAATCAATCCATAATTTATCTCAAATTATCAATCAGATAAATCCTGCCACAACTCCTTGAAAATAACAAGATCAACAAGGAGATCCATTCCAATATCAATATCATGCCAGTAATTACATCATGGCTCATAGAGTACATACCGCATTTGGCTCGTAGGATCAGGCGCTTGCACAGGACACACATGACACAAAGGTATCTTGATACTACTTCATTCTACAATGACTCTAAAAAGAAAACCGACATTCACTGCTACAAAATATACTTTTTACATCAACGTAGCAAGCTCGAACCTTAACAAAAGAAATAATAAAGAATTCATCTCAAGTCGTACGAATGTCTAACAATCCGGTCTACGGCCGAAAGCTCTTAAAATGTAATCTGCCTGAACTACTTAGCATATGCTACGTATTCTGCGTAACGTGCGCTAAGCCTACTCGTTAGCGTACGTAAACGACGAAGTCTAGCGTACGCTAACTATGTACTGACAGTCCTCTCTGATCAGCCGACTGACTCGACTGATGACATAACGTACGTTACGTACCAAACGTAGCATACGTTAACTCATTCCCAATAGCGAACGTTAATATACATATCTTAGCGTGCGCTAACCATGCATGGCAGTTCACTACTGGGCAGCAGACTTGATATAATGGTGATGAAACTCATGAAATCTTCAGTGTTAATACATGTCACCTCCATGCATATCATGCTCATACGGTTTAAAGAATCTTTACGGATTAAACGACTTCGAGATACAAGGATACGTATAATCATCACAACATCATAATTCATCTTGATCTTTCAAGAAAGTATCCTAAGTTCCATCCATTCTATGTCCTAAAACGTGTAATTCCATTATGTAAAAACATAAGAACTTGATAATCTCCATAAACTGGTCATAATCGGTTTGAAGCTTCATGAATATGCTAGGAGTTCAAACACTAAAAGGTTCAATGGTTTATACGATGAAGAAGTAAAACCTCGAAAATATCCTTCTAACACATGATGTTCGACTACGTACAAATTTAACTGACTAGATAATCCCAAATCATGATCAAAACATCCTTCAGAATACTACTTAAATTGGTGAAGAATCACCTATCTCAAAGTAGTGAAGAACAAGGAGGAACTTGAAGAAATCCAACGCCGAGGGCTTGAACACCAATCTCCAATGATCTACAATCTTCAAACTCGTGCTAGGATGATGATATGAGAGGTTGAGGATAGAGGAAGTAACTCTCTAAGTCTAAGAATTCGGATTTGGGAAGTGAAAAAGTCTGAAAAACGAAAAAGGGTGTTGTCGTATATATAGAAAATGGTTATTAGCGCGCGCTAGTCCATATCCATAGCGTGCGCTAACGGGCATACGAAGCTTACTGACCTCACTGTACTCAACATTTAGCGTGCGCTATCCTCATATCAGTAGCATGCGCTACCGCGTTGACTCGGCTTTTCCCGAAAGCCGTCCAGGTTGATCCCGACATTATCCGACCAAGATCCGCGGCTGATCTCACCTACCACCCTGTCTTAATCATGTTTACTATGTATAGCATGCGCTAAGGTTCATACATAACGTGCGCTATGAACCCAGTTTAGCGTACGCTACGCTAAGTCGATAGCGTGTGCTACAAGTGCAAAAATCACCACTTAGAACACATTCATGCAATCATGCGCTCAACAACACCGGATCATGAAATACGGAGAATAATACTCAGATCAAAATGCAACAATACAATATCACAAGGTTCAAATATACATCAGAAATCTCGGGTATTACATCCTCTCTCCCTAAAAAGAAGTTTCGTCCCGAAACTTAAGATGAAAACAACTCCGGATACCTAGTCTTCATATTGTCCTCCATTTCCCAAGTGGCTTCTTCAACTCCGTGTCGTGACCATTGTACTTTAACCAAGGGTATTGGTTTATTCCTCAACTGTTTGATCCGACTCTCAAGTATCTTGATTGGTCTCTCTTCGAAGGTGCCGTCATTAGCTATCTCGATCTCATCAAACTCAATGATATGACTGGGATCTGGTACATACATCCGCAATTGGGATACGTGAAACATATTGTGAACATGACTCAGCAATGGCGGTAAGGCCAGCCTGTATGTTAAATCCCCAACTCTCTCGAGGATCTCAAATGGTCCGATATATCTCGGACTTAGCTTACCTTTCCTCCCAAAATGGAAAATTCCTCGTGTAGGAGACACCTTCAATAGTATGTGGTCCCCAATGTCGAACTCTAGCGGGTGACGATGCACGTCTGCATAAGACTTCTGTCGACTCTGGGCAGTCAACAGTCTTTCCCGAATCAAAGCTATCTTCTCTTGAGTCTGAACTATCAATTCCGGTTCCGTCCCCATCAAGTCCGAAGAATCATCCCAGCACAGGGGTGATCGGCATCTTCTCCTGTACAAAGCTTCAAATGGTGCCATCTTAATAGAAGCATGCCAACTATTGTTGTAGGTGAATTCAATCAAGGGCAAATGAACTTCCCAATCAGTTGACCAATCCAAGGCACAAGCTCTAAGCATGTCTTCTACTGTTTGTATAGTCCTTTCGGACTGACCGTCCGTTTGAGGATGATAAGCCGTGCTAAAGTTCAGCTCGGTCCCTAACGCCCTGTGAACTGCCTTCCAGAAGTGAGACACGAAGCGACCATCTCGATCTGAAATAATGGTCTTCGGTGTCCCATGCAATCTGACTATCTCTGCAATAAATACTTGTGCCAATTTCTCGGGTCCCCACGTGTCTTTAATTCCTAGGAAATGAGCCGACTTGGTTAGTCGATCAACTATAACCCAAATCATGTTCATTCCCGTCTTGGTCCTTGGCATATTGGTGATGAAATCCATTGAGATATCCTCCCACTTCCACTCAGGGATCGAAACACTACTACAAAACTGGCTTTTAATAGCAGTTAAAATGCCCAATTAACGGCGGTTCCGGAACCGCCGTTATATGTACCGCTGTTAATATCAACGACGGTTTTAAAAACCGTCGTTAAATTTGTCAAATAACGGCGGTTAATGGTAACCGCTGTTAAACTTGATCTTAACAGCGGTTATAGAACCACCGTTGAATTTTCCATATGTTACAGCGGTTTCTGGAAACCACTATTAAATGTGCCATTTAACAGCGGTTACCTTTAACCGCTGTTAAATCTGATACTCCACAGCGGTTATCGAACCGCCGTTAAGTGTAAGAATTAACAGCGGTTTCGGAGGAACCGCTGTTGAAATATTAATCATTTTATCTAGTTTTTCCCCTATTTTGCACAATCCAGTACCTGAATCGGATCAAACTAATCCATAAACCACCAATTCATCGAATCCAAACACACCGAAAAGAACTAACCAACACCAAATTCATTGAACCACCAATACATTGAAAAAGATAATACAAAAATCCCAATTCATCCAAAATAATTCATACAAATATCCAATGTACTAACCAACACCAAATTCATTGAACCACCAATACATTGAAAAAGATAATACAAAAATCCCAATTCATCCAAAATAATTCATACAAATATCCAATGTATTCACACAAAAACACCAAAATCATGTCGCGAGACGATTTCGCACCTCCAAGAAATAAAGTCCCCAATCAACTCGAATTTTATCAAAAACATCTTCAGACAGTGCTCCAACATCATCAAACATCTGCACATATAATCGCATAATAAACAAACTTTAAATGTAAAAGAGTAAACAGTTTTATCACCACTTGTCTGGCCGAACTCTTTCCTCAAAGTCTTTGTGACATCAAGGGTGATCTCTTTCCTTAACTGCTCCAACACATCTTTACTTACGAAATACGTCAATCTACATGATCGTCCAAAGTAATCGCGAATACCCACACCAAAACCAATGCCACGAACACGACCAGGGTGCTCGGGTCTCCCAATGGCAGCCGCCAATATATCCTGTCATCCCTCAGGAATGAAGGTACCTTGTGTATACTGATTCTCCAAATCATCCCACAAAAATTTAATTTGGCACCATATTACAAAATTTTGAAATTTGCAAACAACTGATACAAGTTGATGAAGGAGAAAAAACAATACAAGAATGTAGATAAAAATAATTGGGTAGAAAAGTGGTTATTTACATTTAATAAAGCAAATAATTTACCTCAAATTTTTAATGTTTGCTAACACTTAGCAACAAAAAAGTGGAGCTTTTTCTTTTTCTTACAAGAAAAAATAATTCTTAAAAAAGAACTTACAATCCTCTCGACAATCTCCCGTGCGGCATCGAATGACGTACCCTCCCATCTTTTTGTATGACCAAGCTTTCACCTTTGATGACGCGTAGGTGGAGAAGGAGGATCAATAACAATATCTTCTTCAGATTTGGATACTTCTCGACGCTCCTTCATCTTCCTCTCCATCTCCCGTATATCCACCAAGTCATACCCTCCTCGAGCCATATAATGCGGAATGTTCATTTTGGCTAATTCTTGTTTCTTACTTCTTTGTTCCTGATACAAGTATCAAATAATCCATAAACAATTTTATAAATATTTTCAAATTCATAACATTTTTTTCATATTTTATGTTCTTAATTAGAAATAGGTTCTTAATTAGAAATTGTTTTATTTGATTCTTGTAAAATTATTCAGATTTTATGTTATTAATTAGAAATTGTTTTATTTGATTGTGCGTTCATTATTTTGAGATTGAACTTAAAAAAATTAAAATATTTTTTATTTGATTGTATGTTATTAATTAGAAATTATTTTATTTGATTGTGCGTTCATTATTTTCAGCATTGAACTTTAAAAAAAAAACTTAAAACATTTTTTTATTTCAGATTTTATGTTATTAATTAGAAATTATTTTACTTGATTGTGCATTCATTATTTTCAGCATTGAACTTTAAAAAAAAACTTAAAACATTTTTTATTTGATTTTATGTTATTAATTAGAAATTATTTTATTTGATTATGCGTTCATTATTTTCAGCATTGAACTTTAAAAAAAAAAACTTAAAACATTGTATTCGGTTTTACCTCCCAAGTGGAGTCCTCACGAATCCTTTTGAAATCTCTCCAGTCCTCCTCGGAGATACCATACTTGTCAAAAGGAGATTTTTCTTTGCTTGGACCATATATGTACTCACCGGTCAAATCAGACTTAAACTGCCTCCATTTTACGCCAATGGACTGTAAACACGTCTTTTGAAAATGACCAAGATTGCTAATCTGGCTAACATCAAAATTGGCCTACATATTGACAATTAAAACTAGAGTTAGCCACACACACAAACACACACAACATAAAAACATGGTTGCATAAAAACAATGTCTGACATAAAAAACAATGCTGATGTAAAACAACTACTAATAAAACGAATGTCTGATGTAAAAAAACTACAATGAGTTAACTAATAAAAACAACTAATAATGGTGCCACACACATAAAAACAATGTCTGATGTAAAAAACTACTAATAAAACGAATGCTGCTAACTAATTCAATTTGAAGCATGGTTGCAAAAAGAGAGTCATGTATCAATATATCCTGCCACAACATTTCTTTATCCGGCTTGTCAGGTACTTGCTTCCAACTCTTGTACAGTATCGAGACATGATCTTTGGCAAGTTTTCCCAAGTACGTACTTAACTTCAATTTGTGTTCGTATTTGATCTTTCCCTGTACTGGATCAATGTGAAGAGGTAGTTTTTTCCGTCAACACGGCGTTTCGACATACTTCTACATCGCGTGGGATTTCTCGATGTAGAAGTACTACGTGTATGAGCATCGGGAGACCGGGAGGAATGAGGAGAACGAGCGGGAGGAGTGTGAGGGGAACGAGAAGGAGACGCCATGTGCCTGCATTAATAAATAAATTTAATCACCAAGAACTGCTTGATAAGTGTGCTAAGTATAAATGCTTGATAAGTGTGCTAAGTAGAATAGCGCACATAGCGCTCGCTATAGCGAAACGACGCGGCGAAGCTTCATCGCTCTGTGACGTTATGGATTATGGATTTTTGGATCGCGAGCGCTATCCTCGCTATGGCGCCGATCGTGGTAGCAAGAATACCAGTGCTATATCATACCTCATGCATTCCAGGTTATTTTTTCAATTTTTATTTTTTTATTTTCTGGGACATTTTTGTAAGTTGCGCTTTACTATTCCAAGAAGATACATGTTTATGGGCAAGATAAATCTTAAATAAAAATAAAAAACCAAAATATAAAACGTGTTTTTAGGTATGATGAATTTTATATTATGTTTTTATATTACTAGAGTGCCCCACATACGAAAAAACTGAAGACTAGTAACCAATGAATCGTCCTTTGAAACCATCATCGACCGACTACATAAATAAAAAAAGGAAAAAAAGAAGAGAAACATGTTGCAAATAAATAAATAACGAAAACTTGTTGGGTCGACGATATTGGTGACAGATCAAGATAGACCACTTCTAGATGAGGGAGAGTACTATAACAATGACCTTATTTGAATGAGAGTTATCCTTAAGGTGTGTGATTTTGCAAAACAGAAAAAAATTGCAGAGAAACAACCTTTCCGTTTTCAATCTCCTCCTTGCCAACCACAGGTATGTAGTTGTACTGTTTATCTTGAGCTTCCCAGACCTGCAGCCAAATATATATCAACGACCACATACACAAGTTAACCACAAGATATTCTTGATAGTCACTGTTTGTAAGCAATTGGTTTTCCGTTTAAATATAACGAAAGCCAAATTCTGGCAACGCTTTTGTTAAAGCAGAGTAGATATTGCCCCCATAATTTCATGTAAAACAGTCACCTTTCCAACTTAAACTTCTTAAAGATGTACCTTTATTCCATGATTACTCCAACCCAAGTATAGGTACTTGTAATATATAGATCGACAGGAAGACATGACTAATAAACTTGACGATCTTTGTATCACATTTTAATACCATTAATAAATAGTCAACTCATTCTTATGTAACAAACACAGTTTCAAATGGGACTCCTTTTTGTCGAACAAGAGTAATATCTATGTACGTAGTTATATGAAAAACTACAACATGGTATTAAGCACTGGAGCAAAATTTGTATCACCTTCTTGTTCACGGTCTTATCACTTATATCAACATCTACATAATATCCAGCTTCATGAATCTGCTCCTTTACCTATCAAAAGTTACATAGGAGAGATCAGTAATATCTCGATATAATCGAACAGAAAAAAAACATATTTTTTCTAACAATGACATAATATAAGTCGTTAAATAAGTTATATATTCTGTCAAAATTTTGGCAGGAAAACTCAGATGAAATCTCTTGGTTAAAGCTTAACTTTTCAGTTTGACCTTAGTTAAGTAGGGGAAACACATTCAATCTGTGCTTCCTCCGTATTGGCATTATTGCAACTCCCAAATTAGACAATACAAATATAGAGAAGTTGCAGGTAAACAATAGAACAGAAAAACACAGTAAGATGAACACAACCTGTACAGCATATGCTTGTGATTTATCAGACACTGAGCAAACAATGGCTTGACGTGGACTAAGCCACAGAGGCCATTTCCCCTTATAGTTCTCAATAAGTATAGATAACATGCGTTCAACCAACCCAAGAACAACACTGTGTATTATGACAGGTGTGTCCCCATTACTTTCATCTTCTGCCGAGTACGTCAAGTTGAAACGAGAAGGAAGTTGAAAGTCTAGCTGTGGAAGGTACAATTGAATTAATATGTAAAATTTTATTAATAAAATTTTATTTTGGACCATTTCTCGATTGTCATTAGTTATCTTATGAGCTTTTATTGTGTTATTAATATGTAAGTTTTATTGCGACTCATGAGTCGACTGCATTTAGCCGATCGCTTTTTAAAACATTGCTATACACACTACACAGTACATATACACACGCACACACACATTTTTTTAATAACAAATAATGAAATAATCTTAATTACTAAAATATAAAAACTTGATTCTTCATAACAGAACGTTCAACATTAATACTAAAATTCAACAAAACCAACTTTATCATTAACAATGTCACAAAATTGAACATTAATACTACAATTCAACATAATCGACTGTGCCTTCATCATCACCTATCTAACTTGACTCTAGATAACAACATTTTCCCATATGCCTTCATCATGATCATCTCGAATGGCATGTATGTCGTCTGCTACATTTTCTTCAACGATAGTCGGCATCCGTGTTGATAAAGGAATAAACTCACAAATGTCAAAACTTGACTCTTCAGTTTCATTAATATCCACACTTCTACCCGGAATGACCACTGACAATATTTCATTGCATGGATCCTTGACATAAAACACCTGTTTAGCTTGATATGCCATGATAAAAGTCTCGTCAGTGTAAGCTATCTTATGAAGATCTACCAATGTAAAGCCCAGTTCATCGATTACCACACCCGTGTTATTATCAACTCACTTACACTTAAAAATAGGCACTCTAAACTTAACATAATCAAGTTCCCATATATCTTCAATAACTCCATAGTAACTTGTCGATGCCATAATTGGATTTTTATCTTTCGAGCTTGAAAAGTGCATGGACTCGGCTTCAAGAGTAACTCCGCTATTTTGAACCGAACTTTTGTCATCTTGTGACTTTGTATAGAATGAGTACTTATTGATATCATATCCATTCCAAGTTACGACATCGGACTTCGGCCCGTAAGCTAGCCATTTTAACATTTCAGATGCGCTATCACTTTCAGAGATTTGTACCTTAAACCACCTCAAAAAACTCTTATTATGTTCAATCAACAACCATTTCTCGCTCATTCGGGGATTCTTTGTCTTCAAAAGATTCTTGTGAGCAGACAAGTCCGGAAGAACCTCATCAGTGTTATTCAAAACGTACAAATGTGCTTGAAGCACCTCATCGCGATTCTTGGTTAATATTTTAACACCCCGTGTACCCTTTCCATTAAGTTTCCCATCATGTCGAAACTTCGGAAGCCCTACAGATGGTGTTTGTGACATGTAATCTGTGCAAAACTCGATTGCTTCTTCTGCAATATACCTCTCAACAATAGATGCTTCTGGACGAAATGGGTTTTTACTATACCCTTTAAAAATCTTCATGTATCGCTCAAATGGAAACATCCATCGCAAATAAACGGGGCCACACTCTTCAATCTCTCTAACTACATGGACAAGTAAGTGAACCATAATTTCAAAAAAAGAAGGAGGAAAATACATCTCCAATTGGCACAAGATAACAACAGCCTCGTTTTTCCACTCATCCGAAACCAAAGGATCAATCACTTTGCTACATATAGAATTGAAGAAAAAACACAAGCGATTTATGGCATTTCTCACTTTTTTAGGCAAGATGTCACGTATAGCCACAGCTAGAAGTTGTTGAATCAAGACATGACAGTCATGAGACTTTAAGCCGGCCAATGTCAGATTTTGCATCGATACAAGACTCTTAATATTCGACGAATAACCTTGTGGCACTTTAATGCCTTGTAAAAAATTACAAAAGCTGATTTTATCTCTTCTGGATAAAGTATAACATGCCGGGGGAAGATAAGTTCGTTTACCGACTACTTGCGGATGCAACTGAGGACGTATACCCATTTCCTCTAAGTCTTGACGAGCCTGGACACCATCCTTTGTTTTGTGTTTAACATTGAGAAGTGTGCCGATCACACTATCGCAAACATTTTTTTTCGACATGCATAACATCTATGCAATGTCTAACATCTAGATGTCTCCAGTAAGGAAGATCAAAAAATATTGACCTCTTCTTCCAAATGTTTGTCGTGTGACCTTCTTTTAGTTTTTCCAAATATAGTATTTATGTTCTTCACACGATCGTACACTTGCTCACCTGTTAAGGGCATCGGCGCAAGTCCATTTTCTGGGAATCCATTAAAAGCTTTTCGCAATCTACGATACGGGTGATGGCGACTGAGAAACCTCTGATGTTAAGTGTAAACTGTTTTATTTCCATCTTTCAACTGGATGTAGCTTGTGTTTTCTTCACATATAGGACATGCATGATGTCCCTTCACACTATATCCACTCAAGTTTCCATATGCAGGAAAGTCATTAATCGTACAAAATAACATTGCAAGCAACTTGAAACTTTGCTGGCGGTAACCATCAAACACGTAAATCCCTTCATCCCACATCATTCTCAAGTCATCAATCAACGGACTTAGATAAACATCTATGTCATTTCCTGGTTGTTTTGGTCCTGAAATCATCATTGACAACATAACGTACTTCCGTTTCATACATAACCAATGAGGTAGATTATATATCACAAGTAAAACATGCCAAGAGCTATGCTTGGTGCTTAAGTTACCAAACGGATTCATTCCATCTGTGGAAAGTCCAAGCCTAAGGTTTCTTGCGTCACTCCCGAAATCTGGAAATAAATGATCTATTTTCTTCCATTGTGCATCATCAGCTGGATGATGAATTAGCCCGTCGCATTTTCTCTCATTTGCGTGCCATGTGAGATTCTTTGCATTATCTCTATTAGCAAACAATCGCTTGAACCTTGGAACAATCGGAAGATACCATAACACCTTCGCGGGAGGTCCTTGTTGTGTGTTCTCTCCATCATTCTTCACTTTGTATCGTGATATCCCACACCTAGGACACTTATGCAATTCTTCAAACTCTTTTCTGTACAGTATTCAATCATTGGGACAATCGTGTATTTTTTTATACTCCATACCCATCGGACACAAAACCTTCTTCGCCTCATAGGTACGCTTAGGCAATGTATTGCCTGTTGGTAGCATCTCATTCATCAACTGGAGCAATTCGGTGAAACTTTTGTCACTCCACCCATTTATTGCCTTCAAATTAACCAGCTTCAACACGGCAGATAGACGTGTGAAATTTTCAAACCCCAGATACAATGGAGTCTCTGAATCACTTTTCGACGCATCATAAACATGAGCTCTTTGAAATAATTCTTGTCCGACATCACGAATCATTTCTTCAAATTGATCACCATCTATATCTACATGAGTGTTTCCAGTTGGAACATCTACTATTTCACCATGCCATATCCACACCGTATAGTTGGTGTTTATCCCCTCACAAACAAGATGTGCACGAATTGTGTCAGCCTCATGTCGTCTCCCATTCATACACTTCACACAAGGGCAAAAGTATCGTTCATCGGGTTCCAAGCGATGTTGTCGAGCAAATTTAAGAAATTGCTCAATTCCATTGTCATACTCCGCACTCGCACGACTTGCATTCTTCCAACTTCGATCCATTTCTTCTTTTCTGTTGCACATACTATGTTCATCAATTTTCTATTGTTTTGTATAAAGGGGAAGAATTTCATTTCTATATGATTACTAACTTTTTGAAAATTGTTTTGACAGAGAGAATGACAAAGGTATGGTAGTCCTATAATTGTTGTTTAAAATAGAAACATGAACGACGGTTGTCAAAATAGAATTAACTGTATACTACGTCAACTTATGGCTTTGTCAAGATTGCTAACTCTATCTGCACGAACTCTTGGGAGAAGATCCTTAAGACGAAAGTTAACATCTATCCCAAAGGAAGAAGATCCTTAAGAAGTTAACCAAAGCTATCCCAAAATAATTCGTGTTCCACAAAATAGTGTTGTCAAAAGCAACACACATAATTAAACACGCACACTCAACTAAATCGATTAAATTATACGACAAACAAGAAGAAAATAACATGTAAAACTACATTACACACAAATAATACACACAACACAAACAAACACAATACACACACACACACACACACACACACTGCCACACACAATACACACACACTGCCACACACACACACAATACACACACACACACTGCCACACACAATACACACACACACTGCACGCACACACACTGCCACACCTATACATGCACATACACACACAACACACACATTAAACATCACACAATAATCCTTAAAAGACTAGATAAAATTACCAAATAGGAACAAAGAAGAGAGTTCGGAATAATTACCAAATAATTCGCGGTGATCGATTGCGAAACGCCGAGGAGGTTGCGGGGGTCGCGAGGTCGCTGGAGTTCGCGGGGGTCACGAGGTCGCCGGAGGTCGCGGGGGTCACGAGGTCGCCGGAGGTCGCGGGTCGCCTGTGAAAAGTCGTGGAGTCAAGGGTAGGAAGAAAGAAAGGAAAAAAGAAGAAAGAAAGAAAGAAAGAAAGAAACGGGTGTAATTAAATGGAAGATTAACAGCAGTTTTCAAGTAATCGCTGTTAGAAGAGGAAAACGAACGGCGATTTTAAAGTAACCGCCGTAAAATAGGAAAAATTAACGGCGGTTGCTTAATAACCGCCGTTAATTGGCAGATTTTAACAGCGGGTTGGCAAAAACCGCCGTTAACTTCTTAATTTAACAGCGGTTTCTTTTTTAACCACTGTTAATTTTTCATAATATTTACGAACCGTGCCACCGCACAAATTTAACAGCGGTTTTAAGATAACCGATGTTAATTGTCCGCTGTTAAATGGGTATTTTGTAGTAGTGAAAGCGGCTTTAACATTCCAGCAGGTCGCTGATGTTCAATCTTAACCTGCTGACAAGTCAAACACTTCGAAACGTACTCTGCTACGTCCTTCTTTATATTTCCCCACCAGAAGTTTTGTTTTAGATCCTTATACATCTTACTACTGCCTGGGTGAATAGAATAGGGAGCGCTGTGAGATTCCTTCAGAATTGTCCATCTCAAATCATCATCATCGGGAACGCAAAGTCGACTCTGAAATCTCAGAACTCCGTCATCTTATATCACGAATCCTGGAGCCTTTCCTTTCTTTACTTCGTCACATAATCGAAGGATCAGAGAATCGTTCAACTGCTTAGATTTGATTTCCTCGACTAGTGACGAAATAAGTTCCATCACATATAGTTGTCCTTGGATTCCTGGTGACCATACTTCAATCCCTCAGCGGATCAGTTCTCGTTGAATGCTGGTTTGGGACGTAACTGTTTCCAACACTCGAAGAGAAACAGGTTTACGGCTCAATGTATCAGCTACTACGTTTGCTTTACCCGGATGATAGAAAATTTCCAAGTCGTAATCCTTGATCAATTCCGGCCACGTTCTCTGCCTCATGTTTAATTCTTTCTTACTAAAAATGTACTTGAGTCTTTTATGATCTATAAAGATCTGACAATGAGTGTCGTATAAATAATGTCGCCAAATTTTCAAGGCAAAGACCACAGCTGCTAACTCTAGATCATGAGTCGGGTAATTAACTTCGTACGGTTTCAACTGTCGAGAAGTATAGGCAATCACCTTATCCTTTTGCATCAACACACATCCCAGGCCCTGATTTGAAGCATCGTTGTATACCATGAATCCATCAGTTCCATCTGGTAACGCTAATATAGGTGCTGTCGTCAGTCTCCTTTTAAGTTCATCAAAACCAGCCTGGCATTTCTCATCCCATGTGAACTTTTGAGTTTTCTGTAACAGCTGAGTGAGCGGATGAGCAATTTTGGAAAATCCCTCTACAAAACGGCGATAATATCCAACAAGTCCTAAGAAGCTTCGGACTTCTTTCACGTTATTAGGAGCTTCCCATTCCAAGATTGCTTCGACTTTCTTCAGGTCCACCTGAACTCCGTCTGCTGATATCACATGCCCAAGGAAGGTTACTTCCCTGAGCCAGAACTCGCATTTGGAAAGCTTCGCATAAAGATGTTCATTCCTCAAGGTGCTCAAAACCACACGCAAATGCTTGGCATGCTCCTTTGTGTCTTTCGAATAGATCAAGATGTCATCAATGAAAACGACCACAATCTTATCTAGGTATTCTAAGAATACCCGATTCATCAATTGCATAAATACCGCAGGAGCATTGGTAAGTCCGAATGGCATCACTACGAATTCATAGTGCCCGTACCGGGATCTGAAAGCAGATTTCGGTATATCCAATTCCTTAATTTTCAACTGATGATATCCTGATCGCAAGTCAATCTTCAAGAATACCCTTGCCTCTTGCAGTTGATCAAACAAGATGTCGATCCGAGGTATAGGATACTTGTTCTTGATCGTCACCTTGTTTAGCTCCCTGTAATCAATACATAATCGGAGGGATCCATCTTTCTTCCAGACAAAGAGAGTGGGTGCTCCCCAAGGAGAAACGCTAGGTTGAATGTCACCCTTCTGCAATAATTCCTCCAGTTGCTTCTTTAGTTCATACATCTCGGTTGGCGCCATATGGTATGGTGCTCTGGAAATAGGAGCGGCTCCAGGTTCTAATTCGATATTGAACTCCACTTCTCTCAGCGGAGGTAACCCAGGTAGTTCGTCAGGGAATACATCTGAGAATTCATTCACAACTGGAATAGATGAGAGCTCTAATCCTTCTTCTTTCTTCATGGCATAGCACCAAAATCCGTGACAACCCTGCTTCAGTAATTTTACTGCTTTCATCGCTTTGATCAATTTTCCCGAGCTTCCCGGTCTCCATCCTCTGAATAACTGTTCAGATCCGTCATCAGCAATGATAGAAATGATTCTCTTTCGGTAATTCAAAATAGCTCCATAATGGTTGAGCCAATCGTTTCCGAGAATTGAATCGTCACCATGGATGTAAACTACAATAAGATTCGATGGCCAATCTCCCTCCTATAGATACTAGAAAATCTCTAGTTTCTAGGGTTCCCACAATTCTCTCTCCGCTCGGCAAACCCACAACATAAGGTTCACAATCAAATAAACACGAGATTTTCAAACGATTAACACAGTTAAATGATATGAAATAATGTATAGCTCCTGAATCGAATAAGACACTAACTGGTTGCAAAGGGATCTGAATCGTACCTGATGCAATAGCAGTGTTCTGATCGGCAGATTTCCTCATCTCGTACAGGCGCGGAGGAACGGACCCAGCACTGGATGTCTCTCTCTTCCCAACATTCTGCTGCTGAAATCCACTCTTCTGCGTCTGGTTCACACTTATCTCCTTCGGAATTGGCGCTGGAGTGTGAGTACCAAATGATCTAGTCGCAACTCCACAGAAAGCCGCACAGTGCCCTTCTTGCCCATAATCGACACAAGTCACAGAAGATGCGGGGCAATCACGTCGAATATGCCCTGCTCGACCACAATTATTGCATTTCTTTGATGCGTCTGAAACTACTGATGTTGTTCGGAACTTCTTTCCACCTAGAGAAGGATGTGGAGGTTTCCTAGATGAGAAAAATGAAGACTGGCCCATGCGGGGCCCACCACTCTTATTTTCAGAGAAGTTGCCGGACACTTTCTGCTTCTTTGCCTCCATCGATTTCTCCACCGCCGCTTCTTTCATGTCGTAGGCCAGCGCTTTGTCTTGATACTGTCGCAACGTAGTACACTCGAATCCGGACATGTACTGCTGAATCTCCGGCTTCATCCGCATATCGAAATGAAAAATCTTTTCTGCCTCCGTTCTGACCAAGTGTCGCACACAAGTCAGCTGATGGTTAAAAGTCTTGATTAAGTCTGTCACAGATGCTTCCGAACTCTGCGGTGAGAAAAACTCTCGGATTTTATCCTCTCTAACTGGACGAGGACAATATTGTGCTTCCATCATTAGTTTGATTCTGTCCAGTCAGCATTATGATTCTCAAGTCGAATAGCTTCCCACCAGTCAAAAGCCTCCCCAGTCAGAAAATACTGGGCAATAGGAACTTTCCGGTCCTCGGGACAGTTAATACCCGCAAATATCTTCTCTAACTCCTTTAGCCAATGATCCCAAGTAAGTGCCTCAGCAGATCCGTCAAATTTTGGCGGGTGCAATTTGACCTCCTCAGCAAGCCATTTGTCTCCCCGGTTATCCTCGTGGTGCTGATGTCACATCGCCGTCTGCATGCGGTCAACTACCTGAGCGAACTAGTTTATCTGATCCACCACCTGTTGAAGCACTCCCGGCATGTTAGGATTCGCGTTGTCATTCGATGATCCCTGCTGTCCTCCAGAATGGGAATCGGTTCGACTAGCCGATAATTCTGGGGTAGTTGCGGAATCCTCCTGTCTCATGTTACCACGTCCGCGTCCACGACCGCGTCCGCGCCCACGTCCTCCCCTCAACATACTGTAAACACAATTACTCAATATCGAGGACAAAATTTTCAAAAATAACGCCCGTCAATACTCACAAAACAGAAATTAAGTAAAACGGTAGTATAAGAGATTAGGAGACTTACAACCACAGTCCACATGACGACTTTGGCTGAGCAGTGATGTTACGAACGACCCGTAAATCAAATAACGTAAACAGAGCCAACTAAAACCCGACTGCCAAGATATCCATGAATCTTAGCTCCGATACTATATTCTGTAACACCCCGAGATATTCGGAATAATTACAGCGCCGTAAACCCTTTAAGTAAGGATTTACAAGGCTAATTAAAAGAAATGTAAATATAATCCAACAATACCACAGAAGTGCAAAATACAAAACCGGTTCCTACTGACCTATTGAGTTAATTAATACAACCATATCGAGTACTGAAAATGAACCAAGAAGGCAAATCACAATAACAACAAACATCACTGAGCCCCTTCGTCGTCACATCAGTACTGTGGCTGTTTCCCCGCTCCTCGGCTACCTGAATATCAAAACAAATGTCCACCCCCGAAGGGGTTAGCAAAACGATGCTAGTACAAGTACCATATTAAACAAATCGGATATGCAACAACAATGCATAACAAGATACACAACACGGACTTCCGCTACCGGAATCCAACAATGGGAATCCACACGATTCCATTCACACAGTATGGGTATTCCAATGATCCAGCGCCCTCAGCATAGATCCCAAGATGATCCATTCGGACCAAAATGAGGTGGGAAAACCCGTCCAATGATCCAGCGCCCTCAGCCTAGATCCCAAGATGATCCCGTCAGACCAACACGTGGTGGACATCCGATCCATCGCCCTCAGCATAGATCGTACAACATACACAAACACAACTCATGCATACATATATGCAAAATCGCTATGTCCATCAACATGAACATACAAACACTAGATAACGAATATCATGACAATTCAACGAAATAAATCCCATGTTCAACAACATGAATAAATCACATGTATGCTCAAAATAACAATGTTAACAAATTACGATACTTGCCTCAAAGATGGCAAGAACTAATAACTCCAATGATCTCAACACACTCGAAGGCCGTATCCTTCGATCAATGTAGCAAGCTCGAACCTTAATAAAAGAAATAATAAAGAATTCATCTCAAGTCGTACGAATGTCTAACAATCCGGTCTACGGCCAAAAGCTCTTAAAATGTAATCTGCCTGAACTACTTAGCGTACGCTACGTATTCTGCGTAACGTGCGCTAAGCCTGCTCGTTAGCGTACGTAAACGACAAAGTCTAGCATACGCTAACTATCTACTGACAGTCCTCTCTGATCAGCCGACTGACTCGACTGATGACATAATGTACGTTACGTACCAAACATAGCGTACGTTAACTCATTCCCGATAGCTCACGTTAATATACATATCTTAGCGTGCGCTAACCATGCATGGCAGTTCACTACTGGGCAGCAAACTTGATCTAATGGTGATGAAACTCATGAAATCTTCAGTGTTAATACATGTCACCTCCATGCATAGCATGCTCATATGGTTTAAAGAATGATCTTTACGGATTAAACGACTTCGAGATACAAGGATACGTATAATCATCACAACATCATAATTCATCTTGATCTTTCAAGAAAGTATCCTAAGTTCCATCCATTCTATGTCCCAAAACGTGTAATTCCATTATGTAAAAACATAAGAACTTGATAATCTCCATAAACTGGTCATAATCGGTTTGAAGCTTCATGAATATGCTAGGAGTTCAAACACTAAAAGGTTCAATGGTTTATACGATGAAGAAGTACCGAAACATCGGAAATATCCTTTTAACACATGATGTTCGACTACGTACGAATTTAGATAATCCCAAATCATGATCAAAACATCCTTCAGAATACTACTTAAATTGGTGAAGAATCACCTACCTCAAAGTAGTGAAGAACAAGGAGGAACTTGAAGAAATCCAACGTCGAGGGCTTGAACACCAATCTCCAATGATCTACAATCTTCAAACTCGTGCTAGGATGATGATATGAGAGGTTGAGGATGAAGGAAGTAACTCTCTAAGTCTAAGAATTCGGATTTGGGAAGTGAAAAAGTCTGAAAAACGAAAAAGGGTATTGTCCTATATATAGAAAATGGTTATTAGCGCGCGCTAGTCCATATCCATAGCATGCGCTAACGGCCATACGAAGCTTACTGACCTCACTGTACTCAACATTTAGCGTGCGCTATCCTCATATCAGTAGCGTGCGCTGCCGCGTTGACTCGGCTTTTCCCGAAAGCCGTCCAGGTTCATCCCGACATTATCCGACCAAGATCCGCGGCTGATCTCACCTACCACCCTGTCTTAATCATGTTGACTATGTATAGCGTGCGCTAAGGTTCATACATAGCGTGCGCTACGAACCCAGTTTAGCGTACGCTACGCTAAGTCGATAGCGTGCGCTACAAGTGCAAAAATCACCACTTAGAACACATTCATGCAATCATGCGCTCAACAACACCGGATCATGAAATACGGAGAATAATACTCAAATCAAAATGCAACAATACAACATCACAAGGTTCAAATACACATCAGAAATCTCGGGTATTAGAAAATTTACATCGGTTGTCCAAATAACCGATGTAAAAACTAAAATTACTATATTTTACATCGGTTGTTAAAATAACCGATGTAAAAAAAATTATATATTTACATCAGTTGTCCAAATAACCGATGTAAAAATTAAAATTACTATTTTTTACATCGGTTGTTCAAATAACTGACGTAAAATTATTATACTTTACATCGGTTGTTCAAATAATCGATGTAAAAACTAAAATTACTATTTTTACATCGGTTGATCAAATAACCGATGTAAAATTATTATATTTTTACATCGATTGTTCAAATAACCGATCTAAAATTTATATATTTACATCGGTTGTTCAATCAACCGATGTAAAAACTAAAATTACTATTTTTACATCGGTTGGTCAAATAACCGATGTAAAATTATTATTCTTTTACATCAGTTATACAAACAACCGATGTAAAATTTTAAATATTGTAATTTATATAAGTTATTCCAAAATCGATATAAAATAAAGTATTAATTTTACATCGGTTATAGAATAACTGATGTAAAAATTAAAAATACGATAATTTTTACATCAGTTTTGGAATAAAAATAAAAATGGTAAATTTTACATCGGTTTCTCTAAAACGGTCATAAAATCCTTTTTTTGAAAACATGTATTTTTATTTACGATGATTATTTAAAATATAAAAGAAATGAAAAATAAAAAATAAAAATAAAAAATCATTTTTTCGAAATAATACAAAAAAGAATATAATTGACTAATCCAAAACCGATGTATAAAATAGTAATTTTACGCTGATTTTGAATAACTGATGTAAAAACTAAAATTAGGTTAATTTACATTAGTTATTCCAAAAACGATGTAAAATTAATACTTTTTCATCAATTTTAGAATAACCCATGTAAATAATAAAAAGGGAAAAACTTTACATCGATTTTTCTAAAACCGTCATAAAATCCTTTTTTTAAAAATATGTATTTTTATTTACGATGATTCTTTAAAATATAAAATAAATGAAAAATAAAAAACAATCTCAAAAAAACATTTTTTCCAAAATAATACAAAAAGAATAAAATTGATTTATTATTTTTATTTAAAAGGTAGAGACCAAAATGTATTTAAATATAATATAAATATAAATTGTTCAAACAAATAATTATAGCCTAGTGGTTGGGACTTGACTCCCCAACCCCAAGGTCGAGGGTTCGAATCATTATGGTGACAAAGTGCAATATACTGTTATTTTAGGTGCGGGTTCGGGTCGGGTCTGAGTGGGTTTCGGGTCGGGCCTCGGAGGATTCAGGTTGGGGTCGGGGTGCCAAACCTTCCATAAAACATAAGACATTTTACATCGGTTCTTTTCAAAACCGATATAAATTTAAGACATTTTACATCGGTTCTTATCAAAACCGATGTAAAATGTAAATATTTTTACATCGGTTTTAAAAAGAACCGATGTAAAATGTGAATGTTTTATGACGGTTTTGGAAAAACTGATGTAAAATGTATATTTTTTATGACGGTTTTGGAAGAACCGATGTAAAATGTGAACTTTAACTACAGTTTTAAAACCGTCGTAAAATGTGCCCACTTTCTATGACGGTGGATTTTACGACGGTTCCAAAACCGTCGTAGAAACCCTTCCAGAACCGTCGTTAAAACCCCTTTTTGTAGTAGTGGTTCTCTGATACCATCTTCTGTAACACCCCAAAAAGGCGGCCATTACAGTGCCGTGGACCCCACACTGGGACCCACCAGGCGATACCCAAAATACAGATTAAATACGCAATACTTGTGATACCGAACCACAATACATGGTATCTACTCCGATTAGGAGTTTACAGTAGTATGGCCAACGGCCTTATTACACACAGGATCCGAAAGTTAACATTACACGGTTCGAACAAAACCGGACAACAAAAGACTTGGGGACCCCGAACTAGTATCCTTCGAACCCTTCGTCATCACCATGATCTTCCCGTGCCTTGCCTTTTCCTCGACCTAAAATACAACACAAGTATTTCGCCCAACACAGGGTCAGTTATACATGATAAATGAATTCTCAAGATATTATACAACTCACATACATTAGATCTCAAGGAAAATAACCCAACTAACGAACATACCCCTCGGGCGTATGAACGATTAGTCACAAACTATCGAGCACATCCAAATATATAAATAGACTATAAATGACTAAAAATAGTATGGCTCAAGATGGACATCACAGTACGCCCGATCCGTAAATGTGTCAGTGCACATGTCCACCCTGTATACGTAATCCAGGATATACGTGGGACAATGTACCTAATTAGCCTCACGAACTATGTCTCGTGTGCACAGTCCAATACGGAAACATCCACGCATGACTACATATGTGCCTGTCTAAAAATCCTACACAATAACCAATCGAAATGTAGATATGATTCTGGATATGTCTCTATACAACATGACAATGAATTCAATAAATCACATATCCGATTAAGGATCAAGAAACTCACCGAAATGACAACAAGGATCAATGATATCAACGGTTCAAAAGTGACGAACATGGGAATGCAATCCCACGGTGAAAAAGGAACATCATCAAGAATAATATCAAATCACGGGTCACAAATTTATAAGTGTTTCACATACACGAAACACATAATCATCACAAGAATCCAAACATCATTATAACCAAGCAAAATAACTTGCCTCAATACAGAGACGAGAATAATCCTTCCTTGTCGAATGAACGAACGGCCCTTGACTTAATATCGGTTACTCGAACAATCAATCTTGTAAGGGATACAATCCATTCAATAACACATTCTCATAACTATGAATATCTAGTTCAGTGAATCGATCTCCTAAATTCAATTCGTTTAGTTCAACTATCTATGTATCATAATTCCATTTCAAGGATTCATACTAATATACTCATTATCGATTATCATTCAAGGTGTTCTCGATTATTCATATGGTTCAAATGGATGAGAATTTATCAAGAAAAACCATCAAGGAGAACTTTACTAAAATTGATATGCCGATAGAATTTCTTAAAACAACATCAATATTTTGAAAAATATAATCCAAACAACTACGTTTCATAAAACATTGATCAAAGTGAAGGTTACTCAGCGCTTATCATTGTTCGAACGAATCATGAGTTCGTAAAATCACTACTACGTTCATCGGTTATGAGTTCACCAAGTTAGGTTAAAGATATAGTCGAGTTATTCATCACAAGATCATCACAAAATCATCATCAAGGTGAATTAAACATCTCTGAACTAAAATCCTTATGTTGATATAATTCAAGGCTCAACCACATCAAATGAAAAGAAAACTAAGTTCATATAGTTTAGAATCTTCCTAAACATGATGGCTTGATTCAATATAATGATAACAATCCTACAATTCAACCTATCTACAATGAAACTAAGGATCATTATTGTTCTAGTGATGTTAATAGTCCAGCAAGAAGAGTATGTTTCTACTAGACATGATTACTACCATTTAAGACATCAAGAACACATCATATTAAACCCTTAATCACCATATTCATCATTAAGTTGTTAAAACCTTAACTATAAACATGTTTAGCTTGATTAATTCAACATTAGGTGGAGTATACTTTATCACTAACATTATAACTACAAGATTATAGGGTGAAATCGTATAACATACCTTCAGAAATGAAGAACAATACACCAAAGTCACAAGAACACACTCTAAGCTTCAAGAATCACTCCAAACTTCCAACCAACAAGCTCCAAATCAAAATGTAAAGCTCAAACACAAGTTGGAAGAAGGTAGAATTGATCTAGGGAGGCGGAGGGATGATTATAGGGGTGAAAAATCGGAGTTGGTCGTGCAAAATGAAAGATATCAGTTGTCTTTTTATAACAGCACAGTTCGTTACGTACGTTATACCCAAGAGGATAACGTACATTAGCATCTTTACGTACGCTACACCGAGAGTGTTTATGTACGTAAGCTAGTTCCAGAGGCTACTGGACTAAAATACGAACATCACTACATACGTTATGGCTTGAAGCCTTACAGACGTAATGTAGGTCAACTAGGTTGCCTCCAAAAGATCAGATATTCGAATCACGCCCCGCCCCACACGCCGAAAGTTGAGATTGGATAAAACTACGTGCATTATGTATGTTAACAGCACCACCTTACGCACGTAAGACACACAATATAGCGTACGTTATGCTAGAGTGTTAGAGTACGTTAAGTACAGAATTACTAGCCCAAAAATGCATTTATCTATACAACGTCGAGAAATCAATCATAGTGCGAATGATAGTTATATTCAAGTCTATTATGATATACTCCAACATCAATAAACATTAAACAAATGCAACGAGACTACAACAGTATTGAATTATCCGAATAATATAACAGTAGGTAAGAATTTCCATCGGATATTACAAGGTGGACATACAACAACGACATATATGCACGATAATATGTATAACATTAACACGTAAAATAATTAAAGTACTTTCCTCGACTTGATGACAAGAACAAAACTTCTACGAATATCAATACACTCGAAGGTCGCCCCTTCGATCAATCACGTAGTAAAATTCGGACCTAAGACAGAAGAAATAATATAGAGTTCATCTTACATCGAGTAATTAACGTACGAACATTTAACAATCTATTGTGTCGAGATTTATACACCTCAACAGGCGATCGACACAAAGACCGGGAGACCAAACCAGAGTCAGATAGACCAAGGCAGATTTGCCGATCGAAGGTCCCAGAATAGGACCCAGGGCTGAGCGATCGGCTCCAAAGGTGATCGTCTCCCGGCAACTAGCGATCATCCCAAGTGCCCGATCACGGACGACCGCCTCATGCCACGTAAAGCCAACATATGTCAAGTCTACGAAGGCCAGATCTCGGGATAGAGGCCCACGTGCAGATACGGAAAAGGCGCCGTATGATAAGGCCCTTTGACCCCAGCCTGTCACCATCTTCTCACCTACCGACAGACCCGCCGAAAGGTCCAAAGTGGGACCTCCCGAGATAGCGACAAGAGACGCGTGTTTTCCTCTCATTGGTTCGCACAGCCGGCTGCCAGCAGCAGCCACGGACTTTAAGGCAATCAGCCCATGTGCTAAAGATGATCACCCCCTTATTATAATACAAGAAAGGCGATCGCCCGTCAGGATTAAGGCATCCCAACTCCTATAAATAGAGGCCTTCCAGCATTCGGAAAAGGGGTTGGCTTAGCTTCGCTTCTCTATCTTGGCCACGCTATAAACTTCGGACATTTTTCTATCTCTCACTCTCGAAACCTCTTAACCCAAAGACGGTCGGCAGAAACGAGAACAAGAACTCACAGAGTTTCAACTCTGGTTCTTCCGGCAATCTTCAGCACTCAAGAGCTAAGATAACTAGGGTCTTTACACTCACTGTAATTGTACTCTAACATTAATATTTGTACTCCCAAGTATTTGTATTAATAATATCTCGCGAGAGCATTCAATCACGGGACTAACAACCCCGGCAAATCTTGTGTTATTGACCTTTCCACGGATGTGCTCTCGCATTTTGTTTGTTACTCGTCCATTCCATCATATCATCTCCGGATCATATTTTTGGTAACAACAATTGGCGCTAGAAGGAGGGCATCTTAACCTTCATTTCCATTCCTACCGTCTCGAAGAACACTCACTGTTCTCAGGGCATATACTTGAAAAACACTGACTGTTCTTCAAAGAAAAACCTTCAGAATCATGACGTCCGCCACCACATCGAAGAGAGCCTCTCCCCGATCTGCCGGATGCCTTATTCCGGCTCAATCCGAGCCTCAGCCTACGGCGAAAGGTAGTCGCGGCAACGTGAGACTCTCGATCCCGCCCCCGAAGGACGGTCATAGCCTCTCGCTCGATCAGTTCCAAACAGCGGAACAGATCGAGGATGCCATGGCCATCCTACGAGAGCAATGGAGAGCATGTGGTACGCCCGCAATTACCCCATCGGCCATCCGCCACGCGGGCAAATGGAAGCTCAAGGGGTTACTTGTCGAGCAATCGTTAGGAAGCCCTGATTCACGAGCAGAAGTACTCGCTAGGCGGGACGGTTCTGTTTTCAGCCGCCTAGGAAGCGACCTATCATGGCGGCCGGGGCATTCTGGCCCCAGCCATGAGACGACGGAGCTTGAATCCATCACCAGGAGTTCGGCGTACCCAACTCCCAAAAGGCAGGTCGGCCACTTGGCTCCCTCTCTCCAAAGAACCAAGATCGGCGGCGACGACCTCATCGCCTTCCACGGAGCCAGGAGATCGGTACACGATCACTTCGGCTCCCGCTCCGAGAGCTAAACCACGAGCGACCAAGCTACGGCGATGGCCGCAATGCAACACAAGCTCGATGACATGAATGCGCTCCTAGAAACTGGGGCAGGCACCAAGAGAATGATCGCCGATCCGAGTGAGCCGCTCCCGGTCCAAATCGATCTTGCCCTCGTGCAACTAAGGATCGATCCTCCCAAAACACCTTTGTATGAAGGGAGATCGGACCCCGAGACTGACCTAAGCAAGTTCCGGATTTACATGACCGGGTGTGGGGCATCAGATGCGACCAGGTGCCGAATATTCCCGTTGACACTGGGCGATCTGGCCCATAAGTGGCACATCTCACTGCCACCGCGATCGGTCAATTCCTTTGAGAAACTGGCGAGCGACTTCATATCATTCTTTGCCGCCAAGGTCGCCAGACCAGAAGGCCCCCACCGCATGATAAAAATCAGGCAGGGGGAAGACGAGACCGACGCAGATTACATCAACCGGGCGGATTAAATAGTCCTCACCGGCGAGTCCATCAGCGACGAGCTCACTCTCTACTCGGCCTTGGGGGATTCTATGGTCATTCACCAATGTTTAGGCACCTCACAAAGGACATCCCCCCGACCTACGCAATCTTTCGCGCTAAGGCTGTCAATTTTTTAGCCAGGCAGAGGCTGCTCACCCTCCGCCTACGCGAGGGGACGCGCCTCCCATCCGAAAGATGGCGATCGTCAAAACCAACAAGGCGGTCGCCAAGCCACCCGATGATTTCAAGGCCTTCGAGGATGTGGAAGCCCATCTCCTCCACAAGTTCAACCGAACTCCAGCCCACATTTTTTACGCCATCAAGGGGCGCGAACCGCTAAGCAAGCCAAAAGCGATAAGGGACAATGGTCATCTGGACCACAATAAATATTATGCTTACCACAAGAGTCCCGGTCACAGCACCAACCAATGCCGCGACCTCCTCAGATAACTCTGGAGATTGTTCGAGGAGGGCAAGCTAGACAGTCTAGTAACTTAGCGGAGCCCCGGGCGGAAAGGATCAAGTGTCGTGATCGGCGTCAGAACGACGATCACCAGTCTCCCAATCCGATCTCCAGAATCAAACACGGCGAGCCAGAGGATTCATACGAGTCGATCCTCCCGATCAACCCTAGCGGCCAGATCTTTATGCTTCAACCAAGAGGTGGAAACTTCGGAGGTCTTTCCACAGTTTCCACCATGTCAAACGAAAGGCCAGTTCCCAAAGCAACATCTCCAAAAATAGAGGACTCGCTCGCCATCTAAAAGTTCATCATCTAACATGATGGACTTAGTCACGAGATTGCCTCCCTCAGCACAACGTATACCGTCGAAGATCGCCATCTAACATGACGATCCGAGGTAGAAGAGTGCAGCCATGGTCCTGGAGGTCGATGGAACCAACAGCTTTGTCCATGCAAGGTTCCTTTGGGTTGTGATCGCTCACCCTTCGTTTAAATACGAGGCGGGTGTAGCTGAAGGACCCTCCAAACAAATCTGTGGACATGCTCGCCCGCCCTCCAAGGTTCATCATCTAACATGGTGGAACCGTACAATGCGATGCGTCCCTACCCCCGTCATAACATATACCGTCGAGGATTGCCATCTAACATGACGATTCTAGGTAGAAAAGTGCTAACAATCCGCGGACGTGGAGTCGATTAATCCGACGACGACCCATGCAAGGACTCCTCCATACCAAGACCGCTCGTCCTTCGTTTAAATACGAGGCGGGCGCAGCCTAACGGAGGACCCTCACAATAAAGTGAGTCGCGAGACAAACCTACAGGTGGAAAGTCACTCGCGCACAAGACATGGTCATGGAGGTCGGTCCATCGAACTCCGCTACCATGCACGGTTCCTCAAGACCGAGACAGTCGGCCTTCCATGAGGGATCTGCAAAATTGAAGATCACAAGAACAAGACCGAAGATAGCTCGCCAAATGATTAGGTCGCCCAAATCCGAGAACAAAGTCCGCTCAACGGATCGTCCGTCATTATCTTAAATGATCGCCAGTGGAACCACCTCACCCCATGTCTTCAACATCGGAGCAAGCTGGGGGGCAATTTTTGTGTCGAGATTTATACACCTCAACTGGCGATCGGCACAAAGACCGGGCGACCAAACCAGATTTAAATAGACCAAGGCAGATTTTTCGATCGAAGGTCAAAGAATAGGACCCAGCGCCGAGCGATCGGCTCCCAAGGTGATCGTCTCCCGGCAACTAGCGATCATCCCAAGTGCCCGATCACGGACGACCACCTCATGCCACGTAAAGCCAACATCCATCAAGTCTACGAAGGCTGGATCTTGGGATAGAGGCCCACGTGCCGATTCGAAAAAGGCGCCGTAGGATAAGGCCCTTTGACCCCAGCCTGTCACCATCTTCTCACCTACCCACAGACCCGCCGAAAGGTCCAAAGTGGGACCTCCCGAGACAGCGACAAGAGACACGTGTTGTCCTCTCATTGGTTCGCACAGCTGGCTGCCAGCAGCAGCTGCGGACTTTAAGGCAATCAGCCCATGTGCTAAAGACGATCGCCCCCTTATTATAATACAAGAAAGGCGATCGCCCGTCAGGATTAAGGCATCCCAACTCCTATAAATAGAGGCCTTCCAGCATTCGGAAAAGAGGTTGGCTTAGCTTCACTTCTATATCTTGGCCACGCTATAAACTTCGGACATCTTTCTATCTCTCACTCTCGAAACCTCTTAACCCAAAGACGGTCGGCAGAAACGAGAACAAGAACTCACAGAGTTTCAACTCTAGTTCTTCCGGCAATCTTCAGCACTCAAGAGCTAAGATAACTAGGGTCTTTACACTCATTGTAATTGTACTCTAACATTAATATTTGTACTCCCAAGTATTTGTATTGATAATATCTCGTGAGAGCATTCAAGCCCGGAACTAACAACCCCGGCAAATCTTGTGTTATTTACCTCCCCACGGAAATGCTCTCGCATTTTGTTTGTTACTCGTCCATTCTAGCATATCATCTTCGGATAATATTTTGGGTAATAACACAATCCAACTACGGCCGAAAGTTCAACAAAATGTATCTTGTCTGATTAGCATAACGTACGTTACGTACCCAACGTAGCATACGTTAATCCTGTTCGTTAGCATATGCAAGCTACGAAGCCTAGCGCACGCTAAGCATGCATCTGACAGTCTCTCTGATCATACGACTGACTCGTCTGATGATATAACATACATTACGTATCCAACGTAGCGGATGTTAATTCTACCTGTTAGCGTACGTAAGCTACTGAGCCTAGCGCACGCTAAGCATGCATATGACAGTATCTCTCTAATCAGACGACTGACTCGTCTGATGATATAACGTACGTTACGTACCCAACGTAGCGTACGTTAATTCTGCCCATTATCATACGTAAGCTACTGAGCCTAGCACACGCTAAACATACATCAGACAGTATCCTCCCTGATTAGACGACTGACTCGTCGTACAAAATTCACAGCGTTTAACGTACGTTATCCATATACATAATACACTCATGCAAACTTGAATGATCTAATGATGCTCAATGACTTCCAACTTCAAGGATAAGCATATCATCATGATATCATACTCCAATCTTGATTACAAATTCTCTTACGTAGCTCGGGTAATCTAAGGTTGGTACACTAGTTTCCAATATCATCAATACTTTCAAACTTCATCAAGGAGATTAACTAACCAATCCAGCTAATAAGAAATGATACAACTTTCAATGGTCCTTTCCTTAAGTCCGTTTAGCAAAAGTAATATCCATACCAAGCCTACTATTATTATGGCAACACTATTCGATACGGATTATCAATCTTAGAACACTACTCTTAATGTTTGCCATAACAAGATTCCAACTATAATGGTAACTTAAGCTTGATCATCTCAACTTTCTAAACATGATGTTGGTTGAATAAATCATCTATGGAACTTAATATCCTTAGTAGCATGATTATAACATCCTTAATAACACGAATCCATGGTTGGAGATAGCATAACATACCTTAAGATGAAGAAAATGTTGAGACAATAGGTAGAATCCAACTCCAATTGCTTGTGTGCCAATCCAAGATGTTTCTTCACTTCAATGATCGAGCGTAAGTGATATCCAATCTCTAATGATCAAGTATAGATGGTCTATGGATGTTTATGTAGAAGTGGAAGTCTCTCTAGACTTCAAGAAGTGAAGGACAAGTGAAGAAAATGTAGACAAATGAAATGGGGTGCTGTCCTATTTATAATGTTTTAAGCTTAGCGTACTCTACCTGTGATACTTAGCGTACGCTACCTGTGATACTTAGCGTACGCTATCGTCCATTGATAGCTTACTACCTCATTCTTTACTCTCTTACGTACACTACATCCTCAAAGTTACGTACGTAATACACATACTTAGCGTGCGATATGCACATTCCTTAGTGTGCGCTAATCTCCGTTGACCTGTTTAATATTAAAAACTGACCGGCCATGCGGGGGAATCTTATCTTATCCCAATCTCGAGGTGGCCTATGTGCCACCATATCTGAAAAATAATTAACTGCTTAACATACGCTATGCCTTTCCAATAGCGTACGCTACATGTGACTCGTAACTTATGCTACGCTTACAAGCTAGCGTACGCTACGACGTAATTGCATGAATAAATTTACAAGGTTGATATGATCATGCACATGGATACGAATATGGGAAAGATTATACTTCGATTATTGATATCACAATTTCGAAAAATACAGGGTTCAAATACAGATGAAAATATTCAACAATTATCCGGATATTACAACTCGAGACCATCCTCATATCATTTGAGAAATCATTAAGAAGGATGGGAGACATCCCAATCACTGGACAACATGTCCATGACAAAATTGGTTTGGGATACGACTCGTTCTTCAACGAAGGCAAACTAGTACGGTGTTTGTCAAAGGATGGGACCGAATACTAAAACCAAGGAAGTTCCAAAGGCTGCTCCTGTAGAAAAGGAAAAGCTACAGCTATCCCTTTTTTAAAACCTAAGGCTGCTATTCCTCCACCTAGCTCTTATCATAAGCAGTGGAAATCATAGTCCCACAAGCCTGTAAGGCATAATGTTAAATATCAACAGTATGCTCCTCGGGCATACCAACAGCATCAGCAATAGAAAAGAAAGGTTGTACCTAAGTATCATCAACAGCATGTACCTTGTTGGCCACAGTATACTATTGTACAGCTTATAAGGGGGGTTGAGTAAGTTGTAATCTTTTTCAAAGTTTAAGTTTGAGTAGCGGAAGTCTTAGACTAAGTTGTTGTAAGTACATCAACTAGACAATCTGCTGTAGCTTGGTTCTTACAGGTTTTCAAAACAAGTATACTAAAATAACAGGCAGTAGAAAAATAATAAGGACAGAAAGTAATAACACACAGTTTAATGTGGTTCGAGGTAATCCTCTCTACGTCCACAGGTCCTCCACACAGAAGTAAGAAGTTTATTAAAATCATGGCATAGGCAACTATATGACTTTAAATAAATTCATCGTTGTATTGTTCACACAGATTGATACAGTCGACTATAGCTTGAGTCGTTCACACATATTGGCTGTAAGCTTCTTCAACTTGCTTCTTCTCACACGGATTTAAGCATCATCCTTTTAATGATATTCTTCCTACACATGTTGGAGTAGCTTGACTTAGTCCACACACGGTTAAGGGTCTCAATAATAGGTTTTTGGAGTATCACGAATAGAACAGCAGTCGTAGGATTTTTAAGCTTCGTTGTAGTTGTGATGTTCTTTGTTGAGGAGTTAAATATTTCTTCGCTCAAGATATATGTTGTATGCTAGAAGAAATATATTGCTCTTAGCGGTGTTCAGTATAACTCTTGTGTATCACTATGCAATATCCTCTTGTTGGGCTATTTATAACCTTGGAAATAGATCAGTTATAAATGTAGTCGTTGGTCGGTTGATGAGATTTACACAGCTCAGATTGACGGCTTCAGAATGTTTGAATGAAAGATGTTTCCCATTTAATGCTTCAGATATTCTCTTTGATCTGCATTAACTGTTCTTCTGTCTGTAGTCTCTTCGACTGCATTAAATACTATCCTATCAGCATTAAATGCTACTTTACAACCATGAATACTTTATGAATAAAGAAAGATTATTTCACAACTGTTTAAGTCCTTTTAGATTTTTGTTTTACTTTTCCTAAGTAAGACACCTATAACATTATTTGATGCAGTCAACGCTTCTTCTTTTGCTGTACTCTGGAGCTTAACTATAGGATTTGTCTTCTTTGGTCACTGTATGAAGTTGCGCTGTAGGGACAGGATGTAGGGTGCATTTATCAAACACTTGGGGTATTATTTTTCCCAAAAATATTCCCCCTTTTTGATAATGACAAAACCCTTTAAAAAACGAGGCTATTGTAATACCCAGATAATTATTGAGTATTTTCTTCTGTATTTGAACCTTGTGGTATTTGATTGTGTCGGATTGATAATCGAAGTGTGATTTTTCTGTATTTATATTCAGATATTCTTGATCATATCATGTTGAGTTGTCGATATAAACATGCTTTTGCATGACACTAACGTATGTTAATAGGTGTAGATAATGTACGTAATGGGCTGCATGTAATGTACGTTACAGTTGATACGTAACGTACGTAATGGGCGATCAAGGAAGATAAGGTGTGATCGAGATGTAGATCCAGATAAGTATATTTTTCGGGAGAATCTGGACAACTTTTGATAAAGCTAGTCAACGAGCATAGCGTACGTTAAAGGTGTATCATAACGTACACTACGTTGACCACATTACGTAGGTAAGAGCATTGTTAGCGTACGTAATGGAGGACAGAAAATGAGACAGTGAGCTACCGCTCGATGATATCGTACGTAAGGTTGGCTGCTACCGTACGTAAGAGACTAACGTACATAATGTCTTCTGGATAACGTACGTAAGGGGTTAAAACTCTATTTATAGACATCAACCTCTTTTCATTTCACCTCCACTTCTTGTCCGGTTTTCTGCTAATTTGAGAGTTACCCAACCCTATAAATCCCTTGTATCATCCTCTCAGCTTGGTTTAGAAGATCTTAGACCTTTTGGTTTGGAGTTCAATCTTCTGGTGTTGAGTTTCACGAAGTGTTTCGTCGTTCTCCTCCATATTAAGGTATGTTGATCCTTCCCCAATTAGAATTCATGTTCTTAATGACATTATGAGCATGTTACTGAGATTATAGAGTTTGTTATTATCATGATGAATTGAACACCATGTTTAGGAAGATTGTATAGGATGAACTTGTGTTTTCCCATCGATATAAGTTTAACCTTTATTATACCTATCATAAGGATGTGATTATCAAAGATTATAACCTGCCTTGATGATGATTTTGTGATGATTACATGATGGATATGATGATTTCGCGATTATTATATGATGAACGAATTGAATATGTTATCACCTAGACTAGGTGAATTCGAGATGATTAACGTAGGGATTGTTCTTTAAGTATAATCCAGTGTTTGTAAGGGTTTTTTGGATTGATAATCTTCACATGAATGGTTAAAATGATATGATCATGTTGTAACAATCGGGGTGAACGTAGGACTTGGATTAGATGAATTTAGCTGCGGAAGAACGAGAATCATAAGTGGGATTAACTTAGAATTCAGTTGAACGTACTTACATTGTTATGAATTCGTTTAGATAACCGATACATATATTAGAAGTTGATGGGAAAAATTGGAATGTGGTTCGTGACGATTTGAATATGCTGAAATACGTAGATATCAATGTGTTATCCCCGTTATGATCCTTCGTTTCGCATGTAGCTTGGTATTCTTTCGACGTAGTGTGCTTTATAATTAACTGGGAATCGTCCGTATGATGATAACTAGTTCGGTCACTTTTTGGAACGTTTAGCATGTTCGTGTGATAGTCTCGTTATGTAAGTTGAGTTTGTTGTTATTTCCTTTTGTGTAAGGTTTGAGCTTTGAGAATGGTTGATCGAAGGGGCGGCCTTCGAGTTTGTTGAAGTCGTTGAAGTGTTTATTTCTTGCCATCTTTCTAAGGCAAGTACCTTAATTGTGTTTATCCGTGTTGATGTCGGTTATATTATTATGTGATGCATATGTGTTGTGATTGTTTTGTCCACCATGTGTTGGTCCGACGGAATTATCATGGGAATTTATGTTGTGTGCATTGGATCGTTGGACGGGTACTTCCACCCTGTATTGGTCCAACGGGATCATCATGGAAATCTATGCTGTGTTTGCTGGATCGTTGAAATTCCATGAGTATGTTGAGATTGACACTTTGTGTTGTGCATTGTTATTATTTCTCGTTGGAGAGACTTATTATTATCATTGTTGATATTATTGATGTTATTATTCAGGGGTCGCTGAATAAACGATTATTGTATAATTATCGTACTTGTACTAGCATCGTTGTGCTAACCCCTTCCGGGGTGAACATCTGTTTTATGTTCAGGATCCAGGAGGACGGGGAAACAACCACTATAGCTGCATGATGACGAGGGTGCAGAGTAATGTTTTGATTTGCATTTTCCAGACTTGTAATGTAATAATAAAACTTGTTTTTGGTATATATTAATGTTGTCCTAAATTTCTTAGCCTAGTAAATCCTTATATCAGGGATTTTCAGCGCTGTAATAATTCTGAATAGCTCGGGGTGTTACAGCTGTGTTCGAATGATCTGCTCTTCGAGACTTAAACTAAAATTTGAACTGCTCGCAGGCAAGTTCTAAAACTTTAAATCCTACAATACTAAGTGTATTACAACCTAAATTGTGATTGGATCATAGGCGTAATCTTATAGTAAGTAATCTTACTTGAATACAACTTAATCTATGAACTGTTCGCAGACAAATTCTTACAGCTTGAGACTTAGCAAAATTTATACTTAGAAAATATTTCAATATGAATTATAATCAAAGCAGTAACTGAAGATCACGAGTTGTACTCTTTTGAGGTAAAATGAGATTTTTATTGATGGTCTGGATTATAGTGCTGTTTAGAAATTGAAATATTACGTCGGAGAGCATACGTAAATAAACAAAAAACTACAGTTGTCAGAAGTTATCCTCTATAATGTTGATGCTTCCAAGACTTCTGAGCGGAATCATGCTCGGTTCATTTCCACCATTTGACTAAGGATTCTCTGCATCGGTCCATATAGATGTTTCTTCATTCCTCGGAGAAATCGAAGGCGAGAATCTAGTCTACTGGGTGAGTCATCTGATAACCCTTCATATGTTTAGACTTCAGTTAAATTTGTAAACAGAGCTTTCCTGTTGGGTTTGGTACTGCCACTAGAAGGAGGTTTAGATAGTTCGGTTAAGAATATAGAATTCTTTTGCAATTACGAAAGCGACTAAGTGCGGAATGTAAATGACACAATGATATATAGAGGTACGGCAATATACCTATGTCCTCTCTTTGTATCTTTTTCTATAGACTTAAGATAAACCTTTTCGTCTTGTCTTCTATCGGTCCGAGGTAAACCATTACACTCTTGTCTTCTATTGGTCCAAGATAAACTATTACAATCTTGGATTTATGTCGGTCCAAGATAAACTATTTTCCTTTTCTATCGGACAAGGAATCAACCTATCTAGCTTTCGATTGGTACTAGACAAACCTCACTCGGATTTATATTATGATTCTAATAATGTCGGATCCTTGATCCTAATAACATCGAATCAAATCTACAATCCTTTCTTTACTCTCATGTATTGGTTGAGTGTATCGAACACTCGAACTCTAACAAATAAGCTCGATTACAACAACAATAATGAAGATAATGATATATGAAATATATAAGCTATGCTTGAAGTTGTTGTATGGTGAATACCATATGAAGTGGTATTTATTGGCTTCAAGGCCTAAACTAGCCGTTAGTCACTGGTCTATTCATAGCGTACATTATGCTTCATGTATAGCGTACGTAATGCCTTTAGCGTACATAACACTTACATGTAGCGTACGTTATCTTCTATTCGTTTCAGTCCAGTAGCTTCTGTCTTTTGTGTAGTGTACGTTAGCTTTCTTCGTAGCGCACGTTATGTTCTCCTTGTAGTGTACGTTATCCATGTTGATTGCGTACGTTATATCTACCTTGGATAGCTGTTAATATGATGACCTACTCCATGATATCATATGCTTTAGCGTATGTTGGACACACCTCGTAGCGTACGTTATAGTACATATCCATTGCATGCATTTTGACCTTCTAAAATCAATCCAACTGATTGATTCATTAGAATTCGAACTTCACTTTCTCATAGCGTATGTTAATGCCTTTGTCTTACGTATGTTAGGGCCTGATCATTACATACGTTAACTTTACTCTGTTACGTACGTTGTGCATGTTGTATCTTCAGCTGGTCTTCATTGCAGGGCGAAACCAGTTGGCATGCTATGTGGGATAGGCTGGTCCCGGGACGAGAGGTCCCCCGCACGGGCTTCGAAACTCCCGTCCCGTGACACATGGTATCGTTAGCCTTGTGGCATAGCGTACTTTATATTCGATTTTGCTTCAGTTCAATGTTTTTCTCTCGAGCTCGTGCATGTTCGACTCCTTCTTGATTCATTGTTGTTTTTATTAATTTAGCAACTTATCATCAAAACCTCTAAATTGAATGTGTGAAATAAAATATTCCAACAATATCTCTCTTTTTGATGATGACAAAACAATAATTCTTCGATGGAATTTATACGTGCAAAAATACAAGGAAATATATATATACAGATCAAAGTTTTCGGCTTTGTCTGTTTTATTAGTTTTCTTCTCCCTTCATTCCTTCTCTTTTTCTCTTCTTCTCCCCATTATATATTTCTCTTATTTATCTCCTCATTCTTCTCCCCCTTTTTTCTCACTAGCAAAAAGTGCATGAAAATTATAAAAAGAATGAAAAATATGAAAATAAATGGGTAAATATATCCCCTGAAAAATATCTCCCCTTTAGAAATAACTCCCCCTTATTTTGAAATAATTAGTTTTGAATTTTGGGGATCCAACCGACTCTTCATCGTCTTTCGTTTGGTAAATAGAGATATAACAAAACAGACAACCCGAAACTTTGATCTATATATATATATATATATATATATATTTGTATTTTTGTGTTCTTCTTCCCATTATATTTTTCTCTTATTTCTCTTCTCATTATTCTGCCCCTTTTTGTCATTAGCAAAAAGTGCATGAAAATCATAAAAAGAATAAAAAAATTAAATATGAAAAGAAATGGATAAAAACTCCCCCTGAAAAATATCTCGCATTTAGAAATAACTCTGCGTGAGTTAAATACCTATTATTTGGAAATAATTAATTTTGAATTTTGGGGATCCAACCGACTCTTGGACGTTTTTCATTTGGTAAATAGATGATGTTTGGTATTATGGTTCGTTTTGGAATCCATATTTTCTTTATTTTGATTGTTCGTCTTGGGCTTTTACAGTTTGAAATGTGATGCACGATTTTTAAATATTTATCACATTGGGGTATTTTGAGATTTAAGGATTCATTTTTTATCATTATGTTTGAATCTTAAACTTTGTTTATTTAATGAAAATTTTTGAACATTTAGTAATTTCTAAAATTTCTCATTTCCGAGAGAAAATTTGGTCGTTAAATTTTTGAATTCATTTTGAACTTTTAATAAATCATTGTTTAAATTATTTTCATTTTCAAGGTATATAGAATGATCAATTTCAATAAATTTTCCTCTTTCTTGTATAATTTGGAGATTTTGTTTTTCAAAAATTTATTTTTAATTTTAAGGGATTTATCCGAATGTAATTGTTCGAAAGCATTAAAAAGTTCGTCGTGAGACGGGATACTTACCTGGATTTCGTCATCACTATCGTCAAACGAGCTCCTTGCCATGAGTGCGAGATTATTTTGAATATTATCTTCTTCTTCATCCTCGTCACTCCAGGTGGCTATCAACACTTCCTTCTTAGCAGTCGAGCCACGACAATTCTTTGCAAAGTGGCCAGATTTTCCACAATTTCGACAACTATTGTCGAACCGATTTGACTCATTCCGGACTTGCGAGTTGAAGTCTCTTATTCTCCTGTTTAATAGTTTTGATACTTATTTATGTTTTTGGCATAAAATGCCGATTCTCCATCATTGTCATCAATCGGGATAGATTCTTCAATTCTTGACATCTTCTTAGGTTTTAAAGTTATAGATCTTTCCTTCGGTTTTGACTTCATTTCCGAGATTTAAGGACAATCACATAATTTATTGTCGAACCAACAAGGGCGCTAAAATCAAGAGTATTGAGATCTTTAGATACCATAATTTTCGTAAACGTGTCATCCCATTCGAGAGGTAGTAATCGTAATATTTTCTTGGCCTTTTCACTACTCGATAAGGGTTTTCCAAAGCATGCTAGCCCATTTGTAATAACCGAGAATAGGTCAAGCATAGTTGTGATGGACTCTTCATCTTTCATCATGAAAAGCTCGTAGTCATAGAGAAGCATATTTTTCTTGGTCTCGTTGACTTGATTCGTTCCTTTGTAAGTTACCTCTAATATTATCCAAATTTCTTTGGTACTATCACATGAGGAAATCCGATTATGTTCTTCCGAATTTAAAGCACAATAAAGCAACTTTGTTGCTTCATTATTGTAACGGTCGTTCTTCCAATCCATATCATCGTATTCTTTGAAGTTTTTTAGAGTACCATTGGAATTTCTGGAAATTTTCGGACCAAGACAAATGACTTTCCAGATCTCCATATCATAGGCTCACATGAATATTGACATTTTCGTTTTCCATGTCATAAAATTTGATCCATCAAAAAATAGAGGTTGGTTGAAGGTGAGGCCTTTGATTGGGAATAATGAAGCACTATTGGATCTTTTTCTCCTCAGATGTTAAGCCAAAAATAAGAGATACCTGCTCTAATACCAATTGTTGGGATTGGTACCGTCACTAGAGGGGGGTTTAGACACTGCGGTTAAGAATATAGAATTCTTTTGCAATTGAGAAAGCGATTAAGTGCGGAATGTAAATGACATAGCGATATATAGAGGTTCGGCAATGCGCCTACATCCTCTCTTCGTATCTTTTTCTATAGGCTTAAGATAAACCTTTCTGCCTTGTCTTCTATCGGTCTAAGGAAAACCATTACACTCTTGTCTTCTATCGGTCCAAGATAAACTATTACAATCTTGTCTTTATGTCGGTCCAAGATAAATTGTTTTCCTTTTCTATTGGACAAGGAATCAATCTATCTAGCTTTCGAATCGTACTAGACAAACCTCACTCGGATTTAGATTGTGATTCTAATAATGCTGGATCCTTGATCCTAATAACGCCGAATCAAATCTCTAGTCCTTTCTCTACTCTCGTGTATTGGTTGAGTGTATTGAACACTCGAACTCTAACAAATATGCTCGATTACAACAACAATAATGAAGATAATGATATCTGAAATATATAAACTTTGCTTGAAGTTGTTTTATGGTGAATACCATATGAAGTGGTATTTATAGGCTTCAAGGCCTAAACTAGTCATTTGTGACTGGTCTGTTCATAGCGTACATTATGATTCATGAATAGCGTACGTAATGCCTTTAGCGTACGTAATACTCCTATGTAGCATACGTTATCTTCTGTTCCTTTCAATCCAGTAGTTTTTGTCTCATACGTAGCGTACATTAACTTTCTTCGTAGTGCATGTTATGTTCTCCTTGTAGCGTATGTTATCCATGTTGATTGCGTATGTTACATCAACCTTAGATAGCCATTGATGTAATGACCCAGTCCATGACATCACATGCTTTAGCCTATGTTAGACACACCTCGTAGCGTATGTTATAGTACATATCCGTTGCATGCTTTTTGACCTTGTAGAATCAATCAAACGGATTGATTTATTTGAATTCGAAATTCACTTTCTCACAGTGTATGTTAAATCCGTTGTCTTACGTATGTTGACTTTACTCTGTTACGAACATTGTGCATGATGTATCTTCAGCTGGTCTTCATTGCATATGTTATCCTTGTGGAATAGCGTACGTTATATTCAATTTTGCTTCAGTTCAATGTTTTTCCATCCAGCTCGTGCATGTTCGACTCCTTCTTGATTCATTGTTGTTTTTATTTGTTTAGCAACTTATCATCAAAACCTCTAAATTGAATGTGTGGGATAAAATATTCCTACAGTTCCTTCTGACAGGAGCCTTGAGAACTCCTTCGCAACATCCTCCAGTGTCTTGAAATGGCTGAACATGGTAGATTCCCTAATGATAGTACAAAAGTATCTCAGCAGTTTATTATTCTTCCATACCTTCAGCTCTTCTGTTGATGGCTGCCTATCTGTAGGGAGTAAGACCTCAGCAGGCTTATGCACTATAATTTTCCAAGCAAAATTGGGATCCTGGAACTCGGTACGAGAACCAGTTAGCCTGAATCCTCTTGCTCCTTGACCTGGCCCAGATCCAGACAATCTTCTGATAGCTGTAGCAACACTGTCATCCAGTATTGCTTTCGTCTCCCTTTATTTCTCAATCCTCCATCTCCTTCCAGCTTCACAGACCTATCCCCCCTTTTTGGTATTATCAAGCTCTGTGACTTTACTATGGATATCCCAAAGAATATCCATTGATCCAGCCTACTTCTCTTTAATATCTTTCATCGAGTCAATTTTCTGATCATGGGCAGTAAGTCAGATCTGTCGTGGACCCCCGATTGGGACCCACCAGGCCGATGAAAATTAATGAATTACAAAGTATAAATGTAGTACCGAACCACATTACAACATCAATTACTCCGATGAGGAGTTTTAAGTACAATACACCCAGGAAATACAAAATACATGTATATTTTATATGAAGATAAAATATGCAACACTGAAATAAAATGAACATCCAAGCAGAAATCTGCAGCGGAAATAAAATGAAGAAGACATGAAAGACTGGAAGGACCGGAGGCCCTTACTAGTATCACTGGGACTCCTCACCGTCAAAGTTCTCTTCCCGTGTTTTTGCCTTGCCATGACCTAAAAACAATATCCCCAACGGGGTCAGTTACACAGAACAACAATCCTCAAGAGTTGAACAATATACAACAATCACATGAATGAATTAAGAATTAGGGTTGAATGATGGGCATCATAGTATGCCCGAATGGAATGTGTAAGTATACAAGTAGCCGAGTGTCCGGAGTCCCGCATATACACCCGCAACTTGGCCTAATTAGTCTCACGGAGATACTTTACCGTGTGCACAGTCCAATGTGTCTGGAGTCCAGCATATACACATGACCATAGTGTGCCCGACTAAAAATTCCACATATGCCACCCGGCCACGAAATACAATCCCAAAAGGTCACAAGAACAAAAGCGATCAAGATGAGAGATAATGAATAAAATCCGACAAGGGTAAAGAATGACTTATCGAGATGAAATAATGGTGCAATGAATGATAACTCATTGAAATGATTGGAACCATCGTTCCTCGTAAATTGAATGATTAATTGATAATTACAAGTCTCGACATGAATGATATATTACGAGTGAATTACATATTTGAATGAACAACAACGTAAGGAATGAATATCCCTTTAACCGAGTAAGAATTAACTTACACAACACCGGTGATGAAATGTCTTCTAACGAACAAACGTCTCTAATGGAGATATCGGTCGCTCGAACAACCTTGAATAATACAAATACCAACAATTCTCTTAATATGCGAATCAATAGCGATCATAACCAATTCAAGAGGTCGATACAACAAATCCAAACTCATTGGGGCATTTCGACAAACACTTTGTAAATAATCTCCCATTATTTACAACTAATCCCAATTGTATCGAAAATCAACCTCTAATGAATGATCTAATCCACCAAAACACCATCAATATAATCGATAATCCAATAGGAATACTCAAATCGAGCTTACGATAATATTTAACCAAAAATCCCAATTCCAAGTCAACATTCAAAGTGTTCTTGAATAAAACTTCCAACAATCCGATAATAACTCATAAAAACTCATAATCATACGTATATCCATCACAATTCATGATTATATCACCCAATACATCATGCTCTAACTCAAAATCAAATTTGGGGTTGAGGAAATTACCATGGATTAAGATGAAGAATCCACAAATATGTTGTTAATCCACACCACAACTTGAAGAAGATGAAATACTCTGAGTTTGATGATACCAAAAACGTCCGAAAATCGCCCACAAGATCGCCCAAGAAGAGGAGAGGAAGGAGGAAGATGAAATTAGCTTTCATCACTCAAAACCCGCTGAAATAGGAAAATATGTACTGTGTGCCGCGGCACGGGCTGAGTGTGCCGCGGCCCACAGCCAAAAAATCTGCCCAGTGCTCGGCTTAGTGCCACGGCACGGCTTGAGTGTGCCGCGGTCCAAGGTACAGCCGGCACCACTACTGAAAGTGTAATGTGTGTGCCGCGGCGCACACTATTCGGGCCCAAAAATGATGAAAAACGACCCGGGAAGAGAATAAAAGCAATAGGATTCAATATTTGGGAACAATAACATGAAATGGAAGTGCGGAAACCCCAAAATGGTGGTTCCGAGCAATGATTACAAGGGTTTTCCCAACAATAGCATGATTCGAACAAGGAGTCAATTTTGAAATGGTATGAACTTTGATATCAACATCAACTAACGAAGCAATTACAACAATCAAGATAATATTCTTGTCTCGATTCTCAAACAAGTTTGAAACAATGAGCAATATCGATACACGAATCAAAGTTACTCTGAATGGTAAACACGAATGAATAAATGCGAATGATGAATGATTATTAATAGGTGAAAAAAATTACAGAGGAACGGTTTACTGAATGAGAATGAATGAATTTACAATCGGGTATTACATACTCCCCCCTTTAAAAATAGTTTTGTCCTCAAAACTAAGGGTGAAACAATTCGGGATAACTCTCCCGCATACTGTCCTCGGTTTCCCAAGTAGCCTCTTTGACTCCGTATCTCGACCACTGAATTTTAACCAAAGGAATCGTCTTGTTCCTCAACTGTTTTATTCGCCGCTCTAATATTAGTACGGGACGCTCCTGATATGTATGATAATCCGCTATCTCGATTTCATTAAACTGAAGTATGTGATTAGGGTCGGCAACATACTTCCGCAACTGAGAGACATGAAACACGTTATGAATTCGGCTCAATGCTGGAGGTAAAGCCAATCGAGAAGCCAGATCGCCCACTCAATCCAAAATCTCAAACGGTCCAATGAATCGCGGACCCAACTTCCCCAGCTTCCCGAAACGGAAAACACCTTGACTCGGGGATACCTTGACCAAAACGTGGTCACCTGTCTCGAACTTCAAGGGTCAACGATGGTTATCGGCATATGATTTTTGTCGACTCTAAGCGGTCAACAAAAGATTCCGGATGAACGCTACCTTCTCATGGACATCTAATAGCATGTCGGGTTCAGTGCCGATCGATTCTGACAAGTCATCCCAGCATAGGGGAGATCGACAACGACGACCGTATAAGGCCTTGTAAGGTGCCATCTGAATCGAAGCATGCCAACTATTATTGTACGTGAACTCGATCAATGGTAGTAGGGCTTCCCAAGCATCTTTCCAATTGAGAACGCATGCCTTCAACATATCCTCCAACGTCTGAATAGTTCTCTCTGATTGTCCGTCGGACTGAGGGTGAAAAGCCGTGCTGAAGTTGAGCTGAGTTCCCATGGCACGATGATCTGATTTCCAAAATTGTGACATGAATCGCCCGTCACGATCGGAAACAATACTCTTAGGAGTACCGTGCAGTCTCACTATCTCTTTGATGAACAAGTCGGCAAGCCTCTCGGGACCCCATGTATCCTTAATCTCAAGGAAATGAGCCGACTTAGTTAAACGGTCCACAATTACCCAAATTATATTCATGCCACGATGACTAGTCGGCAAACTCGTGATGAAGTCTATTGAAATATTCTCCCACTTCCACTCTGGGATAGGAAGTGGCTTCAGCATACCCGCCGGTCGCTGATGTTCTATCTTAAATTGCTGACAGGTCAGACATCTCAAAACAAATTCTGCGACTTCTCGCTTCATATTACTCCACCAATAATTTTGTTTCAAGTCTTTCTACATCTTGCTAGACCTCGGATGAATAGAATAAGGGGTAGCATGGGCCTCTCTCAAAATCGAGTTTTTCAACTCGTCATCTGCCGAAACACATAACCGGTTCTTAAGTCGTAAAAGTCCATCCTTGTGGACCACAAATCCAGGGGCTTTCCACTGAACCACATCATCTCAAATGCGCAATAAAAATGGGTCTGAACCCTAATTCACTCTGATCGCCTCCTCAAGTGGCGATAAAATCTCTAACATACAAAGTTGCCCTTGTACTCGCTGTAACCAGACATCGATCTCATGCCTTAGGAATTCCTATTGAAGCTCTTTATGAATGGTTAAATGAGCAAGCATTTTCTCCTGCACGGACTTACGGCTCAAGGCATCGGTGACAACATTCGCCTTACCCGGGTGATATTGAATCTAAATATCATAATCTTTAATCTGTTCCAACCACCACCTCTGACGCATATTTAACTCCTTCTGAGTAAATATATACTTCAAACTCTTATGATCGGTGAAAATCTGACAGGTGGCGCCATAAACATAATGACGCCAAATCTTCAACGCGAAAACCACGGCCGCTAACTCCAGGTCATGGCTCGGATAGTTGACCTCATAAGGTCTCAGGTGTCACGAAGCATAGGCAATCACTTTTCCGTTTTGCATTAATACACAACCAAGACCTTGTCCAGATGCGTCATTATAAACCACGAATCCCTCTGTCCCTTGTGGTAAAGAAAGGACAGGTGCTGAAATTAAACGACTCTTTAGTTCCTCAAAACTCCGCTGACACGCTTCCGACCAAGTGTATTTCTTATACTTCTACAAAAGCTTCGTCATGGGTTGAGCGATTTTAGAAAATCCTTTCACGAATCGCCGATAATAGCCAGCTAATCCGAGAAAGCTTCATATTTCCTTAACATTCTTCGGAGGTTGCCAATCTCGGATAGCCTCCGTCTTCTGAGGGTCGACACGTACTCCGTCTGTTGAGATTACATGTCCGAGAAACGTCACCTCAGACATCTAGAATTCACACTTGGAAAACTTCCCATAAAGATGCTCTCATCTCAACACGTCGAGGACCTGATGAAGGTGAGATTCATGCTCCTCTCGATCACGATATTAAATCAAAATGTCGTCTATGAAAACAACCACGAACCGGTCTAAATAGTCGATGAAAACTCGGTTCATCAACTCCATGAATATAGCAGGTGCATTAGTTAAGCCAAACGGCATCACTACAAACTCGTAGTGCCCATAGTGTGTTGGAAACGCCGTCCTTGCGATATCCGACTCTCAAATTCGCAACTGATGATACCCAGATATTAAATCGATCTTGGAAAATACTAAAGCTCCCTGAAGTTGATCTAAGAGATCGTCATTATGGGGTAGGGGATATTTATTCTTGATCGTCACCCTGTTCAACTCTCGATAATCAATACACAAGCGAAATGAATCGTCCATCTTCTTGACAAATAATACATGTGCTCCCCATGGGGACGCACTCGGTCGGATATAACCTTTCTCGGTCAATTCCTCCAGTTGATTCTTCAATTCCTGCATTTCGGTCAGGGCCATACGATATGGTGCTTTCGATATTGGAGATGTACCGGGCTCCAATTCAATCGTGAATTCCACATCTCTTTGTGGAGGCAAACCAGGTAACTCGTATGTAAATACATCGGCGTATTCTCTCACTACCGGGATGTCCGCCAATGACACTGATGATTTAAAGGTTTTGGTCATATAGCACCAATAACCAACACAACCCTGATTGAGTAATTTCACTGCTTTCATCATATTGATAACTCTTCCGGAACAGCTGGGATTACTCCCCTGAAATACACACTCAACTCCATCGTTTGAAATGATAGTGACCATACACTTACGGACACTAAGGATGGCATCATGACAATCCATCCAATTAATACCCAAAATGACATCATCTCTCGGTAAATCTACCACGATCAGGTCTGCCAACCAAACACGGCTATGAAGCTGAATCGGACAATTCTTAATCTCACGATCTCCTATAATTCTTCTACCGTCAGGTAGTCCAATGATATAAGGCTCACAATTAGTAGCACTATCGAGATGAAGTCTACTCAAGCATGACTCGGAAAGGAATGAATGCGATGCACCAGTATCAAAAAGGGTACACACAGGTTGAGATAGAATTTCGAGTGTACCTGAGATCATTCGGGCCTCTGGATCGTTAGCTCTCTTCATCTCATAAATTCGGGGCTTGCCAGCCCCGGACCCAGATGCTCCTGTCTGATAGTTGTGGGCTCCACCTTTGTTATCTCCCGTCATCTTAAACGACGCGGACTGAGTGGTCTTATTCTGAATCACTGACTGCTTCGGGGCCTGAGATGTCGCCGGAGTGGGTTTGGAGTCCTTTCGGCATAAACGAGCCTTATGCCCCGCAATCCCACAGTTATTACACATGATTGTTTGCCTCAGACATTTTGTGCTGAATGGCCCTGTTCACCACAGTTGTAACAGGTGATGGCCGAGCTGGCTGCTCGGGACTGAGATTCCGCAGGTTTAGGTACCATAGGACGTCGCTCAGAAAAAGTAGAGCCCGTACAAGGCTTCTTTAAAGTGGCCTGACTGCATTCGGACTGATTACGCTTCTTTGATTTCTTGCCGGAAGATGAAGTCTGATTCTTAGAAATTTCCTTAGCAGTAAGCTCATAAGCAAGAGCTTTCTCGATGAATTCAGCTAGAGTGGTGCAATGATGATTAAGCAATTGAATCCTCATACGAGGTTTCAACCTCTTACTGACATACTTGATTTTATCCGCCTTCGAGTGGATAATGGATGAGGCGAATGGAAGTAGCTCCTGAAACTTCTCGGCAATAGCAAGAACATCATCCTCTGTTGAGGGATCGGGACTGAGTAACTATGAGAGCTTGGCCTCCCTGAGTGGGGCCGAATAATATCTTTCCATCATGAAAGTTTTGAATTGGTCCCACATGCAAGCTCCGTCGGTGGGCTTTAGAGATAGCCACCATGAGTGAGCGCTCTTACCCAGATAGTGAGCCGCGACTGAAACTTTGTGTCCTTCGGGACACTCCACCATAGCAAATAATTTCTCGAAATGCTCCAGCCAGTGAATAATGTCCGCCGGCTCAGATGAGCCCTTGAAGGTAGGCGGCCTCTGGCGAGAAATGTCGTTCATGATGCTGCTCACACTCCTCTCTTATCTCTGAGGTGGCGACGGAGGAGCCTGCTGATTTTGAGCCATTGAGTTCTGCATCGTCTCCATCAGACGTGCCATCTGAGTCATTTGGGCCATCATGCCTTGCATAAAAGCGAGAGGGTCAACTCGGACACTTTCTGATTGAGTCGTGTCTCGAGTACGACTCCACGACAGTGAAGGATTATTTCCAGGTGAATGTGTGGTAGCGTTGCTACTCGATGAGTTGCCATTATTCCTCACGTTTGCACGGGTGTTCACTCGAGCTCTCGGGTTTCGGCCCGCACCGCGGCCTCTTCTCCTGCGTCCTCTGCCAGCTCGATCCATACTGAAGGTAGGAAACACATGATAATTATAGATCTCTTATGAATATCGCATGAAAGATCAACTGAGGTGACATGATTATCCGATGAAATTATTGAAATGGTTATCTTGAACAAGTTAACAAGATTGATGATACGACTCACAAGATTAGCAACTGAGCAATGAAATTAACTGAGTGATTAATGAATTAATATGATCGACATGACCAAAAATGATAATGATGATTGAGGATTGTTAACTGATGAATGAGTGATACTTATTGCCAAAAAGTATACCATGGCGTCATAAATCTTACTGTTCTTTCGGTCTGAGGGGCTTGGCGCTTGCACAGGTCACACGTGACGCGAAAGTCTAATGATACTAGTCTGATGAACGATAATTTAAAATGAGACATGACTCGGAAGGTAGTATTCAAAACCACGCTCCAATACCAACTCTGTAACAGCCCAAACTAAGCGGGTATTACAGTGTCGTGGACCCCCGACTGCGACCCACCAGGCGGATGAAAATTAATGAATTACAAAGTATAAATGTAGAACCGAACCACATTACAGCATCAATTACTCTGATGAGGAGTTTTAAGTACAATACACCAGGAAATACAGAATACTTGTATATTTTATATGAAGATAAAATATACAACACTGAAATAAAATGAACATCCAAACGGAAATCTGCAGCGAAAATAAAAAGAAGAAGACATGAAAGACTGAAAGGACTGGGGCCCCTACTAGTATCACTGGGACTCCTCGGCGTCAACGTTCTCTTCCCGTGATTTTTCCTTGCCATGACCTAAAAATTATATTCCCAACGGGGTCAGTTACACAGAACAACAATCCTCAAGAGTTGAACAATATACAACAATCACATGAATGAATTAAGAATTAGGGTTGAATGATGGGCATCATAGTACGCCCGAATGGAATGTGTAAGTGCACAAGTATCCGAGTGTCTGGAGTCCCGCATATACACCCGCAACTTGGCCTAATTAGTCTCACGGAGATACTTTATCGTTTGCACAGTCCAATGTGTCCGGAGTCCCGCATATACACATGACCATAGTGTGCCCGACTAAAAATTCCATGCATACGCCACCCGAACACGCAATACAATCCCAGAAGGTCACAAGAACAAAAACGACCAAGATAAGAGATAATGAATAAAATCCGACAAGGGTAAAGAATGACTTACCGAGATGAAATAATGGTGCAATGAATGATAACTCATTGAAATGATTGGAACCGTCGTTCCTCAGGAATTGAATGATTAATTGATAATTACAAGTCTCGATATGAATAATATATTATGAGTGAATTACATGTATGAATGAACAACAACGTAAGGAATGAATATCCCTTTAACCGAGTAAGAATTAACTTACACAACACCGGTGATGAAATGTCTTCTCACGGACAAACGTCTCTAATGGAGATATCGGTTGCTCGAACAACCTTGAATAATACAAATACCAACAATTCACTTAATATACGAATCAATAGCTATCATAACCAATTCAAGAGGTTGATACAACAAATCTAAACTCATTGGGGCATTTCGACAAACACTTTGTAAACAATCTCCCATTATTTACAACTAATCCCAATTGTATCGAAAATCAATCTCTAATGAATGATCCAATCCACCAAAACACCATCATTATAATCGATAATCCAATAGGAATACTCAAATCGAGATTACAATAACATTTAATTGAAAATCCCAATTTCAAGTCAACCTTCAAAGTGTTCTTGAGTAAAACTTCCAACAATCCGATAATAACTCATAAAAACTCATAATCATACGTATATCCATCATAATTCATGATTATATGACCCAAGACATCATGCTCCAACTCAAAATCAAATCTAGGGTTGAGGAAATTACCTTGGATTAGGATGAAGAATCCAAAAATATGTTGTTAATCCACACCACAACTTGAATAAGATTAAATACTCCGAGTTTGATGATACCAAAAACGTCCGAAAATCGCCCACAAGATCGCCCAAAAAGAGGAGAAGGAAGGAGGAAGATTAAATGAGCTTTCATCTCACAAAACCCGCTGAAATAGGAAAATATGTACTGTGTGTCGCGGCATGGGCTGTGTGCCGCGGCCCACGGCCAAAAAATCCGCCCATTGCTCGGCTTAGTGCCGCGGCACGGCCTGAGTGTGCCGCGGCCCGCGGTACATCCGGCACCACCACTGAAAGTGTAATGTGTCTGCCGCAGCGCACACTATTCGGGCCCAAAAATGATGAAAAATGACCCGGGAAGAGAATAAAAGCAATAGGATTCAATACTTGGGAACAATAACACGAAATGGAAGTGCAGAAACCCCAAAACGGTGGTTCCGATCAATGATTACAAGGGTTTTACCAACAATAGCACGATTCGGACAAGATGTAAATTTTGAAATGGTATGAACTCCGATATCAACATCGACTAATGAAGCAATTACAACAATCAAGATAATATTCTCGTCTCGATTCTCAAACAAGTTTGAAACAATGAGCAATATCGATACACGACTCAAAGTTACTTCGAACAGTGAACACGAATGAATGAATGTGAATGATGAATGATTATTAATAAGTGAAAAAAATTATAGAGGAACAGTTTACTGAATGAGAATGAATGAATTTACAATCGGGTATTACAACATTATGGTTTGGCTTTTTAAGATTGTCTTCAACTAGGAAGTCCTCATCTGATTCAGTTGGTGAACCTATAGGGATAGGAGTGTAATATCCGTACCTTTCTATTTTTAGCAGTTTCCATTTTTGGTGTATGTCGATTGTTATCGACTCGCTTGTAACCGTTTCGACGTTTTGAATCTTTCCATTTAGTAGAGTTTCGGATGTGTTTTTACGTGATTTTGCCTTATGTTATGATCTTGTTGTATGTACGTTCGATTCTCGTAAAACTCATTTTTTCGTTGTTTCTTTGTTTACATGAGTTCGTATGGTTGAGTTGTTCGTGTTGTGAGTTTTGGTTTGTTAATCCGACATCGTATCGTGATTTTTGGACGTTTGGGCTATTTTGTAATTTCCTATAAGATTAGGGAATTCCACCTTCTTTTTCGTATTTTGAATCTTTGGCTAGTCGGAATGGTTTTTCCTTTTAGCGCTTGAACTCGTCGTCGCGAATACTTCGTTTATGTTCTTTTGAAATTCCATCTTTCGTGGTGTTTTGTTTTTATACCTTCTAGAATAGCGGGCTGCATTATGCAGTACTGAACTGTTCCGTGAGTAACGTATGTTATGCATATCCTGTTACGTACGCTACTTACATTGTTAACGTACGTAATCCGTCGGCCATAACGTATGTAATCGACTTCAGATTTTTGGGCAGATTGTTCTGCCAAACCCTTACGTAAGCTAACACCTGAGTGTTACGTAAGGCGGCATAACGTACGTTAACCTCAGTATGTTAACGTATGTAACGAGCAATCAGATTTAAAAACCTGAATAGACCCTTCATCGCGTCATTCCTTCTTTTCCTTCCTTTCGTCCGCAGTGAGAGTTCCCTAGGCGATTTCAAGCGGCTTTCGAGATTTTGTCCATAGAGTTCCTTGAGAGATCGATTATTGTGCTTCAAGTGAAGTTTATCTTCAACGTAATCATCTTCCTCCGTCCGAATTCAAGGTATTTTCGTCCAGAACCCTAACTTTGCCAATTTGGGGGGGTTTCCGGGTTTTGCTTGTTAAACTGGAATTGTTCGGTTATGTTGTAATATTCCTTATCGATTATTGTTATTGGGTGATTCCCAATCCAATCCCTGTGTTTAATCCATAGATTGTTGATTCGGGGAGGTTTTTTGAAAACCCTCGCCCGTATCGATTATACGTACGATGTCATAGCTTGTAATCGGGGTTGTGGGCGTATTCCATTCGATTATTGTTATCGTATAGGACTGACTTGTGCTAATCCTTCGTTTAGGAATGGTCGTGTTCCCTCCGGGTCAATCGTAGTCGTTGTTCGTTCCCGTTTCATTGAAGATGTCTCGAAGGCAAGTACTTTACATTTGTTTGCATATTCTAGTATTTGGATTATGGCTTTCCGTGTATGTTGTGGATGTATATGTGTATGTTCACCCAGGGATGGTCTGACGGTGCCTCTGGGGATACATATTGCCGTGTGTGTGCGTATCGTGAACTAGGGTTAACCACCCAGGGATGGTCCGACGGGGCCTCTGCGGGGTACGGTGGTCGTGAGTCTGGTACAAACGGTTAACTTTGAAATGTTTTGTTGAAGAAATGTGTTTTGTGCTTGTGCACCATAATATTCCGAAATATAAATGTTTTCTAAAATGATTTTGGGCACATATTTCATCTTATTAAAATGGTAGTTCAGATGGATTGTACTTGCACTAGAAGTTATCGCTAACCCCTTAAATAGGGGAAATACTTTTCTATTTCAGGTACAAATCATGAAGGCAAACGAGCATACGGGTCGTACGAGGATGATGGGCAACAGTGATTCTGTTCAGTAGTCGTCCGTTTGGTGTCAAGTCTTTTTGAATTTATTTATTATGTCATTTGCTTAAGTACTCGAGTACTTCCTTCTTGAATTTATTATCGTTGTGTACCCGTTTTGGGGAAGATTTGATATTGAATGGTATTGTTGAGTTCAGTCTTTTGTTTTGAAAGTCTTGAATTATGGAATCGTGTGTATGTTGATGATGTTTGTCTTTTGTTGAATGTCGGTTTGGTACGTTAGCCTGGTGGATTCTAATGTGTGGGGTCCACGGCACTGTAATATGCCCTAAACGTCTTGGGGGTGTTACAGAATATGGTATCGGAGCTTAGGTTTATGGATACCTAGGCTGTCGGTTATTTGGATCTAGTTGAGTGCCGTTTTTGAACAGTATCACTACTACGCCATCATCTCAGTACGCCGGTGCTCGTAAGTTTTTCCTAACTCAACTCGTTACGTTATCATGTTCTGTTCCCTTCTTAGTGTCATGTTGTGTTTTGCGTTTGAATTGTACTTGCCTGTTACTTCTTCAGAATGCCGTAGGTAGAGGACGCGGACGCGGTAGGGGACGTGGCGCAGCCGGTGGGGCGGCCATGTCCGAATGCTCATGGGCTAGTTCGGCAACACCTTCTTTGTCGAACAGTGTCCCGCTTAATGCCGAGGGCCAGCAGGATCAGTCTGCTAGTTTGGGAAATGCTCATGATAATATTGGAGTAGCGAACATTCTCCAGCAAGTAGCGAACCAGATGACGCTACTAACTCAGGCCATTTTGGTCACCAAGCTAATGCTAACCCGGTTCCGCCTACTGGTTCTGGCACCGATAAGTTACTTCAGGACATGATCCGTATGCGTACTCCGTAGTTCGATGGTACTTCCGACCTATCTGGTTGGGTGAGTTGGTTATTCGAGATGGCGAAGGAATTTGAGGCAGCTAACTGCTCCGATGAGAGGAAGGTACCCATCGCTTAGTACTTCCTCGCCAAGGAGGCGGCAACATGGTGGCAAGCAGTGAAACCACGTGACCGGGCAGCCACGTGGGAAGAGTTGCGAGAGTTGATGGAGGACGAATATTGTCCGTGGCCGGTAAAAGAGGGGAGGATTCGAGCCTTCTTTGAGGCAAAACCCCAGGATGTTCCTATTTCACAGGCGATCAAAGTGTGGGGTCTACGGCGTTGTAATATGCCCTAAACGTCTTGGGGGTGTTACAAGGAGTTGGTACCTTCTCAGTGGCTGGAACCTCTGTCGGTTCAGCCGTTGTTACTTTTTGGGAAACAGAAGAGACTGGTTCCTCCTGCCTCGTTGCGGTGTCTGTAGCCTGTTGTATAGGAGGGACTGATTCCTCTTGTTAGATCTCAGCCTCCGCCTGTTCCTTAGAAGGGACTGAATCCTCATGTCGGACGGTGTGGGATGCATCTTCCTTAGTTAGGGAGACTGATTTCTCCTTAGTGTGAGATGCTGGTTTCTTCAGCTGCTAGTCTAGCGCAGCAATTTCAGTAGTCATAGGAGAGACTGATTCCTCTTGTACCTTGCCAGCCTGGCCTGCTTTATCTTCAGGGGTGGGGGACTTGGGTTTATCAGATGATGTCCCCTGGCCCTCGGCAGCCTTGGACTTAGCAAAATATTTCTCGTGAGCCTCTTCATGGCTCATCCTCAGACCTATCTGTAGGGCGTCATCATCCCCATATGAGTCGGGATCTGAGTGATGGCTCGAGCTTCGAGTCCCGTCTTTGGACTTTTCATGGGCCTTTTTCCTTTACACATAGTATGCCGTGATCAACTCATGGCAAAAGGGATCATCTCATCTTATCAGGACCTCGACGCTTTGGGTCTCCGTAACATCCAGGACAAACAATTCTTCATCCTTCCGGTCCTTCCAGTTATACAGAGTGTCGTATGGGGCGACCCTGTAGTCCTTTCATACTTTAAAGCGTTCAAATGCCTCGTCAATTTGGGCCTGGAGAACTGTTTTATTTATAACGTCAGCGGGCAAGGACTCCAAACACTAGAGGGCTCCGTCCGTTAGGATCATCTACAGATATAAGAGTCTGTTGAGGAGAAGGATCCCTGACAGGGTGGGGTGCCCTGTTAGGAGAGGGATTCCTCACATCCCTGTTAGGAGTAGTGGCTGTCGGCTCCGAAGGGGGAGCCGATTCACCAAAACCTTCCAATATTAACAAACAACTGGTCATCCGTCATAGCCGTAATAGGCTCAAGGATCTGCTATTGGAGCAGCTAGTATTTCTTCCATAGGAGTTGCGTCCTGTGGGTATGCTACTGCGGCAGAGGGTGCAGTAGGCGGAACTGCCTCAGTGACCGTTGTAGTCACCTTAGGGGCTGTAGGAATAGCTTCCAACTTTGAAGACTACTTTGTATTCTGCTTTTTCCTCTTCTTCTAGATAGTTGTAGGAGAGCTACTATCGATAATAGATAGTTTATTACTGACGTGCTTTTTCTTGCTATCATCAGCCTTGGACTTGGAGGAGTGATCAGTAGCGTCTCTTGGATCACTCGACGTTGGCAATGAGAAAGGGTTGAGCCTGTTGGCAAGAAGAGTTACTTTGTTGAATAGGGTGGTCTTGGAGCCACCTAGGAATTTTCCAGCTTGAATCTTCTTGGAAGCAAGTCAAAAAATAGTTCAGCATCAGACCGAAGGACTTCCTTTCCGCATCTGGGTTGGAAGCCTCCTCCTGTAGGTGCTTCATATTCACTTGGCACTGATTGACTTTATCCCCAGACATGATGGCGACAATCATACAAAACCTCAGATTTGTGCACATCTCAAAGTCATGGTGTGGTTCTCCATGACCCAGCAACAGAATTCATGAAGATAAAAGTAGGGGAGGGTGAAGCTCTTCTTATGGCACAGCGGATGTATTTCTGACGACATGGAGTTGCCGGTGAAGAGATTCTAGTAAGCTTCTTACAAACTGTTAGAGCCAAAAGTTTCCAGTTCCGTTAGAGTCTATCGGAGGGTAACTTGTACTGTTTCTTAAGGATCTCCCTATTGATGGAATTATCCTTCTCCTGCACAATGCTCAAAATAGAAATAAGGGAAGATCTGTACTTTTCAGATGCATAGTTAAATTTAGCATCCAGATATAATCCCTCCACGATATGTTCGTCCTAGTTTTTGGGTGAAGACTACCCAATCTATACAGGCCTGATTGCTTGACATCGGAAATGACAAGGTTCATGCCGGTCATATCTTTGTCCTCAAAGATGATACGCTCTTGAAGAATAGAGCGAGCGAAAATATTCCCATCAATAATTATGTCCTTCTTCTTCTGAGAAAGTGATGAAGTATGTGAAGAAGACATTTTTGCAGTAGATAGAGAAGAGTAAATGAACTTGGCATAAAGATTTCAATGTATATAAGTTGTATGTTGTAGGCTCGTTTAATATGCAAAAAGGGTAAAGCGTCTGTAGATCAGAACACTGGCCTTTTTATAGTGTGCATGAATGCTAGGTTATAGTGAACGGTCGGATTTAAGGGATGAGAATCATTTTTGAATAAACGTACATGATGAATTCAGATGTAACTGGTACATCTAATCCATCAGTTTTCGAAATTAATGCCCAGTCCCACCTCTGACACATTTCAACTTCCACTATTACACGTTTAGGCAGTTTGAATTTTTAGATTGCACGATTCAAGATTTTAAAGTCCATATGTCGTTTCACTATTGAAAGATAAATCAGTTTTTAAATCCAAACTATGCACGCGGACTAAAACTGTTTTGGAAAAAGATAAGTGTATGGAATGTGATACACTTAATATATTAATTGAAATCTTACAGTGTTTGTGCTATATCCGCGAAAGTACAACGTTCCCCCTTAAAAGGTAGATAGAAGATTCAATTCTTACAGCAATTGATGATTAATATTATATTCTTGGGTCTTACTGTATTACCCATTAATTAATGCACACTTCATCTGTAGAAAGGTAATTGTACCTTCTTCTTCCTATAGTAAGCATATTACTTGTCATTCTGAGTGTATGATTAATTAAAGTGGACACTGTACTCATAGATCTTTGTGCATTTCCTCTCAATTGATGAGTGAAATTAAAAACTTACAGGGAGTTTGAGACGATCTGTAGCATTCCCAATTCCTGGCGGAGCAGGAACCTTGTTATGCTAAGAGGCTTTGTAAAGATGTCGGATAATCGAATGATTGTATGAATTTTCTCAATCTGAACATCTTTATTCTCCACATGATTCCTAATGAAGTGATGCTTCATATCAATGTGCTTGGTCCTACAGTGCAATATAGGATTATGTGTGATTGTGATTGCACACGTGCTGTCACACAAAATTGGAGTTTCTCTTACCTCAATGCCATAGTCCTGTACTTGTTGCTGCATCCACAGGATCTGCATGTAGCAGCTTCCAGCAGCATAATATTCCGACTCAGCTATAGAAAGCGAGTCGGCCAATTGTTTCGTACTGAATCATGACACAAATATAGGTCCAAGGAAGTGACCAGTCCAGTTTGTACTCTTCCTATCCAACTTACAGCTACCGAGATTCAAGTCGCAGTACCCCACCAAATCAAATCCGCCGTCCTTAAAGTACCACAATCATAAATTGATTGTTCCTTTAACGTATTTAAGAATTCATTTGGTTGTGGTGAAGTGTGACTCTTTAGGTGCTACCTGATATCGAGCACACACTCCTACAACAAATTGGATATCGGGTCTACTGGCTATTAGGTACAGGAGTAATTCTATAAGCTTCTTGTAGAGTGATTGATCTGCTAGCTTTCCAGCTTCGTCAACAATTATTTGTGTAGAAGTGCTCATGAGGGTGGATGAGGACTTTGAAGTGTTCATCGCGAACTTATTGAGCAGCTCCTTGTTATATTTCTCCTGGTTGATGAATATACCTGTAGGATGTTGTTTCACTTGCAACCCTAAGAAGTAGCTAAGCTCACATCATTGTCATTTCAAATTTACTTTGCATGAGATGAGAGAACTTTTGACACAAACCAAGGTTAATTAAATCAAAAATAATATCATCTACATAGATTTGCACCATCAGAATATCATCACCTCCATGGATTTTGAAGAGGGTTTTGTCAAGCGCGCCATTCTCAAATTCATTATTGATGAGGTACAGTGACAGGGTTTCTTAATGCCCTGGGTGCTTGCTTAAGCCCGTACAGCGCTTTTCTTAGCCTGTATACAAGATCCCTCCTCCTGTGTTGGCAAACCCTTGAGGTTGTTCAACATAAACTTCTTCGGCTAGGTCTTCATTAAGAAATGCACTATTTACAACCATTTGATATACGATAAAGTTCTTATGACCCACAAAAGCTAGAAATATCCTAATTGCTTCTAGTCTGGATACAGGGGCAAATATTTCATCATAATCTATTCCTTCTTCATATAGCCTTGGGAAACTAATCTGGACTTGTTCCTTATGACAAGGCCATTTTGGTCCTTTTTATTTCGAAATACCCATTTGGTGTAACACCCCGAGATATTCACGATTATTAGTGAGCCGTAAATCCTTTATGTAATGATTTACTAGGCTAATAAATAATACCAACACTTATTAAAATACCAACAATTGAGTTATTATTACAAATTGGGTTTTTAAAAAGTAAACGACGACACTTATAAATACATGACCATCCAAATCAACACAAAGCAACAGTGTACTCAAGTACTTATTTAAAACACGAACACCAACTGAAAGAACTTCTCTGGACAACCAACATCACTGTGCACCCTCGTCATCACGTTGACCCTGTGGTTATTTTTCTGCTCCCCTGGATCCTGAACATAAAACACGTGTCCACCCCCGAAGGATTTAGAAAAACGATGCTAGTACAAGTACGATAATTATACAACAAAAGGTTATTCGGTAATTCGACAAAGAATAATATCAACTTATAAACTTCTCCTACGAGAAGACCTACAATACATTACTCAACATGACAATCTCAACATACACATGGTGATCCGTGATCCAGCGTTCACTGCCTAGATCCTAAGATGATCCCATCGGACCAATACGTGGTGGAAAACCCATCCAATGATCCAGCGCACGCTAGCATAGATCTGAAAATGATCCTGTCGGACTAATAGGTGGTGGACAAACGACAACGACACATATATGCACGCTAACATGAATGATATTAATACAGAAAATATAATTAAAGTACTTCCTTAGAATGATGACAGGTATAAAATACTCCCGATGAACGTTCGCACACTCGAAGGACGTTCCTTCGATACACCTCTTTGCATCACCTGAACCTTAATTATCAAGTTAACACCATAATCACTATCGATTTTAGATAATCGACTCATAACACTACTTATTACAATTTGGTACAAAACATGAACACGATCACGGGAGTTCCTACAATATGTATTCAGTTCAGCTATTTTTTTATCATCGTATAACACCACGAATAGCGTCTAATCGACCATGATTTAAGCTATTCGATTCAATTGAAATATTAATTATAACTTTAGTAAAACTTAAATTATCCATTAAGGTAATTCCTCTTACAAGAGTTCTAACAATTCAACATCTTTGCCACCGTATTTAGACCTGGCAAACGGGCGGGCTCGGCCCAAACGGGCCGGGCAAAAAACGGGCGGGCTTTTTTTGGGCTGGGCCAAAAAGGCCCATTTTTTTCTGGGCCTAAAATATTAGGCCCGTGGCCCGTCCAGGGCGGGCCTGGCCCGGCCCGCGGGCCTTATTTTTTTTATTTTTTATTTTGTTTTTTACAGAAAAATAAGAAATATAATATTCTGAATAAATGTACGAAAAATTTTAGATCATTAATTATTATATTATTCACTGCACTATCATAATCAAACAAAATAAATATACAATTATTTTTATTTTATAATTACATTATTTACTACATTACCACAATCAAAAAATAAATATATAAATATTTGTATTTGATCATTATATCATTTATTATTACTAATATTTTAAAAAAATCATAAAATAATAGTATATACTACAAAGTAATCACAAAGTCACATAAAAAAAATAAAATTACATCAATAATTAACATATAGATGTAATATAATCTAATAAAATACATAAGGAAAAAATTTAAATATTATAATTACTCATAACTAAAAAAAAAACTGGGCCGGGCGGGCAGCCCGCGGGCCGGGCCTGATCGGGCGGGCAAACTGGGCCGGGCCTATTTTGCCGGGTCTAACCGTATTCTCCTCTTAACAACAATCAATATAGGAAGGATACACAATCTATCAATCTCTTCAAAGGGCAAAGATTATACTTTTTGATGAAGGTCAATTCAGCATGTCACCGCCCGGCGGACCTCCAGCAACCGGTCAATATTTTTATGCTAGGCCACCGCCGGACCTCCGACGGGCGGCTATTTTTTTATTTTTTTAATGCCAAGCCACCGACTGGCGACGACCAACTTTTTTTTTACGCTTGGCCCGCCAACTGTCCTTATTGTTTTTCCTTTTTTTCTACGGTAGGTCCGTCGGTCGCTTATAGAATTTTGGGACCCAGCATATTTTTATTTTTACTAAGTAATCTAGTAATTTAATTAAATTATATCACCACACCGTGTCATTATGGCACGGGTTATCTCGAATATATAATATAAAGGACAATAGTATTTTTTGGTAGTGATGTGCACCTTAAAAGACTATTGGATCCCTCTTCTCTCATTCTTTTGTTGTGTTGAATTTAATAATAACAATATTATCAATTATTCAACAACAATAAATTTTTAAAAATACTCTTACAATATTAAATTAAATTAAAAGTACAATTAATTTTCAAAACAATAAATTCTTCTTTTTTACGTGGGTCTCTGACGGACCTCCAGCCGATCAGTTTTTCCGACAGGGTCGCCGCTGGTCGCCCGCAGACCTCCGGTGGCCGGCCAGGCTCTCTTTTTTCCCCCAGTCTCGGCGACCTACTTCCCAAGTGGCCTACGTCGGCGGACCTCCGACTGCAGCCATTTTTTCTTTTTAGCGCCAGGCCACCGACATACTTTCCGGCGAGCCACCGGCCTACTTTCCGGCGGGCCACCAGCGACGACCGCCAAACTTTTTATTTTCTTTTCTTTTTGCGCCAGACCTCCAGGCCTGCCTTTTAGGGGGCAGACCTCCGGTGGCCAGCCAGTTCCTTTTTTTTTTTGCGAGACCCTCTGGCCTGCTTTCCAGCGGGCCACCGCCGGCAACCAGCCATCCTTTCTTTTCTTTTTTAACGCGAGGCCAACTTTTTTATTTATTAATTTTTTAATGCCAGGCCGTTGGCCCTCCTTTTTGGGGCCCACACCGGCGGACCTTCGACAGCCATAATGTGTTTTTTTATGCCAGGTCGGTGGCCTACTTTCCGACGGGCCACCGTCGGCGACCGACTAATTTTTTCTTTTCTTTTCTTTTTTTTATGCTAGGCCCGTCATCCTGCTTTCCAGCGAGCAACCACCGACGGCTGGCCAAATTTTTTTAAGACAAGGCCCGCCGGGCTACTTTCTGGCGTCCTTAATTTTTCTCACAGCAGGGTCGTCGGCCGCCGATTGAATTTTGGTAACCAACATATTTTCTTTATAGCAAGTAATCTGATAATATTTTAATTCAGTTATATCACTGCCACTGTGTCATTATGGCACCGGTTATCTCTAGTCTATAATATAAGGGATAATAGTATTTTTGAGTCATTATAGTATGCACCTGAAAAGACCATTTTACCCCCTACCCTCCCATTTGTGTTGAATTTAACAATAATAATACCTAATGTTTAACAACAATAAATTTCAAAAATACCCCTTAGAATTTTAAATTAAATTAAATGGATAATTGATTTTCAAAAAAAAAATCTTTCTAAACAAAGATTTTCGATGAACCTCCAGCCGACCAATTTTTTCGGCGGGGCCGCTGGCAGCCGGCCATTTTTTATGTATGCCAGTCCCGTTGTCCTAATTTCCGTGTAATATCCGCAATTTTGATTTCCGGTAATTTTCTTTTTTAGCGGGAATCCGTTTTGACGACGCGGTTATGACCTTTTCGTCATTCTGAGAATGATTAATTCTGCACTTTTTGCCATCCGATATCATTTCGGTGACGTTTTGTTGAGTTCCGTGCTTCTTAGCGAGTTTTCCGCACTCGAGTTGATTCGTGTGAATCTCGTTCGAAACTACTATTTTGAGTTTCCCGTAAGTCCGTTTAACTTTGTTAGACGTGTTGTGAACTTTGGTTTGGTTATTCGATCACCTCGTGATTTTCGGGCGCTTTGGGCCATTTTGTAATTTACCCAAAGTTGTGGGTATCCACATTCGTATTTGTTGTCTTGATTGATTTTCGTGTTTATTTGGTCGCGTGTGATTCATTGTCGCGTGGTATTTCATTTCGGATCGATGATGTTGTCCGCAAGCATTTCGTCGTGTTTCGTTCCGTGCGTTTTCGGAAACTGAATCGTCGGGTCAGGGCGGCCGGGCACTGTCCGTACAGGTGCGGCAGGCACTGTCGGAAGTGATGGGCACTGGCCGGGCAGACGCGGCAGGAACCGGCATAGCGCGCGCTACTGCCGGAAGGCTGCACACACTAGCCTGACAGGAGTAGCGCACGTTATGCAGCCGACCAGCGCACGCTATCGGGCTAGACAGAGAGGTCCCTGGAGTTCTGGACTCGGGGAGGATCGGCAGGTAGTGCACGCTGCTATCGGTCGTGGCGTGCGCTAACCGGCATGTGTAGAGCACGCTGTCGGCCGACTAGCGCACGTTACCTGACCGAGCAGTTTAATCCAGAGGGTTCTGGACAAATCGCCTAGCGCGCGCTAGTGTCCACACAGCGCACGCTCTCGGGGTCGGGCAGGCAAGTCCCGATCGGCAGGTTTGGTCGACAGTGCCGGGCCGTGCGGGCCCCGACCGAGAGTTCTGGGTCGATACTGGCCGATAGCGCACGCTACTGCCGGAAGGCTAGCGCACGCTAGGCCGCGCCAGTATAAATATGGCTGAGCAGTCATATTTTTATCCGTTTTTCATTTCCATCTTCTCATTTCTATGGCTGGAGGCTTAGTGGTCAAGGAGAGATGTTGTCAAGCAATTAATCCACGAAGTTTGGGAGTTCATATCTGATGTAACCGAGCTGATCGGCCACCAAGAACCGGGTTAATCTTAGAAGCTTAGCTAAGAAAACCCAAAATATATGAAGTACTCTCTTTTCTTTCTCTCTCTAAAAAATGCTGTATTCTCGGAGTCTGAATCCTTTTTGAGGAACCCCCTCTCTCCCTTTTATAGGAGGGAGGATGCCTTGTTTTCTGAGATGATTCCTGATTCCCAGAGAGAATCCCGGATATCCAGGGATTCAAGCTGCGATTTCCCATCCCTGGATTTCCGGGATTGCGAGGTATGGGCTCTCAATCCCTGGATCTCCGGGATTGGAAAGGTATGGGTTCTCAATCCCTGGATCTTAGGGATTCTGCCAGGTGAGTCAGGATCTTCTTTCCCAAGAGTTCGATGGTTTTTAGGTCGGCTCATCCCTATTCAAATCAGTAGTTTGAGACCCCTTTGAGGTCGGCGACCTGTTATCGGATATCATAGGTCAGCGGGGGCCTCCGAGGTCGGCGCCCTTCTAACAGATATCACAGCTAAATGGGGCCTCCGAGGTCGGCGGGGGCCTCCGAGGTCGGCGCCCTTATAACAGATGTCACAGCTAAATGGGGCCTCAGGAGTCGGCGACCTTCTAAAGGACCTTGGGGTTGTAATCTCCTTATCTAAGAACCTAGGTCGGACCTTTATTGGTCCATATTTTAAACCGGGTTTTTAGTGAGCGTACATTCGACGTCCTATCAACCAGTCCCCCCTACTCTAGTCGAGCTGTAAGACCGAGTAGAGTAAGATTTGTTTACAACCGGACGACCTTGACGCAACTATCCTAGGGACTCCCATTCCCAGATAACGAGGCTCTTCGTACTTTGTGCGCTATAATTAACTGTTTTTCCTTTCCCGCCTCCAAGACGTCAATCGGTGGCGAAGCCGTGTGTCGACTGCCATAGGTCGGCTAAGACGGTGCCAAATCGGCCGTTCCTTCGGATAGGGCATCGGACGCCCAGATCGTCCCTATCCTCCTCGGTTTTTGCCCCTCCCTCCTATAAAAGGTCTTCTTCTTCCCCTATACCACTTCCGCGATTTTACACCTTCAATCTCTCGTGCAAGAATTCCTGTGCAACCCTAGCAATCGCACTATCTGTCCCCGGCGACAAGTTTGCTCCACCCTTCTCCGGCGAACTTCCACCCAATCCCATGGGTATGTTCATCTAAACATCTTTTAGCTTTTTGCTTTGTTTTACACATATTTTTCCTTTTCTTCTTCCTCCCCTTTTCCTCAAGTTATGTCGTCTGCTTCGGATTCCCAAAATATTTCCGGCGAATCGGCCGTGAACTCCTTTTTGGAGGGTCTTTCCTCTTCTGATGGGGATTCGGGGGGTAGGTCGGGGCGAGCTACTGGTTCCTCCCTCCGCCTTAGGGATGAACCATTAGGGGACATAGACTGGTCCGAGCTAGGTGACATCCCTCCCTCTGGCATCCCCCTAATCATTGTAGATCCTCCTTCCCCTCCCCCCACGGACGAGGTAACTGTGACCGGCCTTTTAGCCGACCCTTATCAGACGGTTGTAGGGGCGACTCGAGTTCTCCCTCCCCATCCTCTATCGAGGACTAGCCCAGCCGCGCTGGCTAGTTTTATAAGATTTCTTAGGCTTCCCCCGGGGTGGGAATTTGTCACACCTCAGGCTAGCGATACCCCTGATCATCCCCCTCCGGGTCATATTACCTGGTTTGTGGACCAGGTGAGCAGTGGTTTTCGCTTCCCACCCCATCCCTTCCTTGTCTCTCTCTCCACTAAATACAATCTTCCCCTTAACCAGTTCTCTCCTAACTCTTTTCGCTACATGGTGGGTTTTCTCGTGCTGTGTCATTACAGACAAGAGGAACCCGACCTGGGCTTTTTCTATTTTTGCTTTGGGCTAAAGAGTTTTAAAGGATCTTTTTACTTGACCTCCCGAAACGACGCCCATTTCTTCACCCACCTCCCTTCCAATGGGGAATTTTACTTTCATGTGCGCGGTAGAGGCTACTGCTTCGAATTTGTTGAGCCCCGGTCGCCCTAGAATGGCGTTATAGGCCGATTTGGTGTCCACCACTAAAAATCTGAGTGTCTTGACCTTCCGATGGGGCATCCGACCTAGTGCTACTGGAAGCACCACTTCTCCCACTGGTTGCACCTCGGTCATACAGAACCCATAGAGCGCGGTATCTACCTTTCTCAATTCCACTTCCAGGTTCATCTGTTTGAAACAGTCATAGAATAAGATGTCTACTGAGCTTCCCGTATCGATAAACACCCTCTGCACATCATAACTGGCGATTTCCGCTGTGATGACCAACGCGTCATTGTGGGGCGTATGTATCCCATTATAATCCATGGGGCTGAACTGAATGATAGGCCCACTGCCTACAGAGGCGACCTCCTTGAGTTGATGATACCTAGCCTTTCGCGCGTGGGCTTTTCTGGCCTGATTAGAACTTCCGTCGGTTGGTCCCCCTGATATCATGTGGATCACTCCTTTTTTAGCTGGGGGAGCAGCGGGTCCCCGAGGAGCTTCTCTTTTCACCCCCGCCCCTCCTTGGGGCATGGGTGGCTGCCTCCGACCTCCATTTCTCTGTTGATATGTGAACTCCATCAGATGTCCCGCTCGGACCAGCCTCTCGATTTCATCCTTAAGGTGCTTGCATTCGTCTGTTTTATGCCCGTAATCATTGTGGAATCGACAATAAAGATCTGACTTCGGCTGGGTGGGCCTATTAGGGCGAGATGCAGGCCACTCGATGACCCTGTTCATCTTACCCTCAACTGCTTCCAAAACCTGGGCTCTCCTCATTGTTAGTGGGCTGTATTGGTCAAATCTTGGTCGCCTTAGAACGATATCGTTCTTCTTCCGATCTGTTTTTCCCCGCGACATTTCTTCCCGAGGTAAATTTCCTTGAAAGGTGTACTCCTCCCGTCGTATCAATCTGCTGGACCCCCTTTCCCCCTCTTCTGGCTTTTCATGCAACTCCTCCATATCCTTCTCGGTTTCCTCAACGTTGATGTACTTCGAGCATCGGGCTAAGACCTCATCGTATGTTCTGGCTGGTTTTTTAGCTAATGAGGTGCGTAACAACCCCGGCCTCAGTCCCTGTGTCAAGGCACTGGTTTTTACCTCTTCGGCAGCGAGGGTACCTCGCACACGCCTTCGTGAATCGGGTCACATAAGCTCTCGGCGCTTCTCCGAATATTGCTTGATCTTGAACAAGGACATGAAGGTCTTTTGGTGCGCCACAGCGCTGGCAAAATCATCAAACGCTTGGTGAAAGTTTTGAAGCGGTGATTGACCCAGGGGTATCTGGTGGAACCAATCTGGTGGCGTGTCGGTGTGGCCAAGAATGCCACGCAACTCACAAAGATCCGAATATCTATGTAGTACCGCCATATTCTCAAATCGGTATAAATGTCGGGTAGGATCTGAGAGTCCATCATAGGTGAAGGTGACAGCCCTAAACCCATACGGGAGCTCGGCCTGTAGTATGCCTTCTGAGAAGGGATGGCCTGGATGACTTTCCATGTCCCTCCCTGCAACCCTCTGTCACAACTCTTCCAGCTCGTCCGCATCTTTGGATATCGAGATCTGCGTTTTCCTGCCTAGATCGCTCCCATATTTTTGGATAACTCTCACCATGTTCTTCTTGCTGATCAATTTCTTCCGGCCCATCCGATATGATGGGTATTATTTTTCGTGGTACCCTTTGTTTTTCGACCTCCCGGCTCTTCTGGATTGCACTGGCGATTATGTCGGCTAAGGCTTCCTTCGTTAGTGTAATCGTGCTGGGTGCGACTTCTTCTACAGGGGTGGCGGGTGTTTTCTCCAGAGTCGCTTCTCCACCCGCCGCCGCTAGTTCCTCTTCTAGATTTATGGGTATTAAATCCCCTGTTCTCTTCTGGTTCATTTCTTCTGCCATTACTAACCTCACGTCTCAACTCAAAGTCACTCGATGTCACAGTTCCCACAGACAGCGCCACTTGATGTAACCGAGCTGATCGGCCACCAAGAACCGGGTTAATCTTAGAAGCTTAGCTAAGAAAACCCAAAATATATGAAGTACTCTCTTTTCTTTCTCTCTCTAAAAAATGTTGTATTCTCAGAGTCTGAATCCTTTTTGAGGAACCCCCTCTCTCTCCCTTTTATAGGAGGGAGGATGCCTTGTTTTCTGAGATGATTCCTGATTCCCAGAGAGAATCCCGGATATCCAGGGATTCAAGCTGCGATTTCCCATCCCTGGATTTCCGGGATTGCGAGGTATGGGCTCTCAATCCCTGGATCTCCGGGATTGGAAAGGTATGGGTTCTCAATCCCTGGATCTTAGGGATTCTGCCAGGTGAGTCAGGATCTTCTTTCCCAAGAGTTCGATGGTTTTTAGGTCGGCTCATCCCTATTCAAATCAGTAGTTTGAGACCCCTTTGAGGTCGGCGACCTGTTATCGGATATCATAGGTCAGCGGGGGCCTCCGAGGTCGGCGCCCTTCTAACAGATATCACAGCTAAATGGGGCCTCCGAGGTCGGCGGGGGCCTCCGAGGTCGGCGCCCTTATAACAGATGTCACAGCTAAATGGAGCCTCCGAGGTCAGCGACCTTCTAAAGGACCTTGGGGTTGTAATCTCCTTATCTAAGAACCTAGGTCGGACCTTTATTGGTCCATATTTTAAACCGGGTTTTTAGTGAGCGTACATTCGACGTCCTATCAATATCATTGATTAATCATCCTATAATATCCTTTGATCCAGCGAATCAAGGTTAGATTTCCAAGAACCCTATCTTTGAGAAATTTTGGGGGTTTTGGGTTTTTGTCCGATTCGTTCCGAATTGTTGATTAATCCATGATGGGTATGATTAATCTTAGTATTATTCATGTGTTTAACATCATTTAATCCATTGTTATTCGCCGAATCAAGGTATATTTCTTGATTTTCCTTCGGGTTGACTTTTTGGGGGATTGGTTCTTGATTTCGTTTTCCATCCATTTTTGATGAATCGATTGTTGTTAAATGATGTTGTTAAACATATCCTATGGATTGAACATCCATATTTCGGTTGGGAATTCCGTTTTTGTGTTTTGACGGGACGGATCGTGTTCTTGGCCATTTTGGGAGAAACCCTTGAACTTTCGTCGTTTGTTCCTTGAATTCAACGGCTTTTGGTCGTGCTATGTAATTCATTTTCATTGTTGTTACTGTCCTTCGTAGTTTATTATCGTGAGTTGGTATTCGGTGGAGTCGGCCGATTCGTAGTCGGTTCATGCCAACCTACTTCGGTCGATTCTTCGCGTTGTGGTTATTCGAGGCAAGTACCTTGTCCATACAATTCTTGTTTTGTGGATACGATGATTGGTGAATGCCTTAGTATGTTGTTTGATTGTTTGAGACGAACTTTCAAAAGATTTGGTTTAGCCTCGTTAAAGACTCACTTTCAAAACGCGTGTGTTTTGTGAATGTTGCGTCTCGTGAATGGTTAACTGAACCCTATGAATATGCTTGGTGTTGTTGTTGTGCTTTGATAATATATATGCGTATATTATCTCATTTTGGTACGTTGTGATTTGACAATGGTGTCGTGCTTTGTGTTTGTTACATTTGGGTGAATTGCTTAGATATCCTTGGTGTGACATGTTGATTGTGTGATTTGTGAATGTATTTCGCTCACCTCGGTAGGGTTCGACGGGGCCACGGAGGGAATCCAATGGTTTCGCCCTGGATTCACGAGTGTTGTGTATGTTTTGTGAATGTATTTTGCTCACCTCGGGAGGGTTCGACGGGGCCACGGAGGGAGTCCAATGGTTTTGCCCTGGATTCACAAGTAAAAACTTCACGAGTTGGTGTTGATTTTATGTACGCCGAGGACATGTGATGTGGGTTTTAACCCTGTGAATTGTTGTTGGTTTTCTATTTGCGAAAACAAAACCTTTGGGCTGTGACCCTATTGATTTTGGAAAGAGAAGGATTTGATATCCTAAGTTGTTTTCTACTAAAACTCTCGATGGCATTTTAAATCATTTTATAAATTGTTTCCCTTGACTTGGAATCTTTCGATTCTGGAAAGCTTTACCTAAACTCTTGCCTCCGGAAGTATTTTCGTTATGTTTACATCTTTGAGGATTCTTGGTTATTATTGTCCTTGGAACTTGTATTGTATAGCTCGTATTTTTGCACTTTGTACTTGCACTAGCAAAATAGTGGAATTTTGCTAATCCCCGAGAAATCGGGGGGTAGATGTCTGTATTGCATTCAGGTTTTGTAGAATAGCACAGGGTCGGCATGAAGGATGATGAAAGATGAACGATACTAATCACACGAGGACCCATTGATGTCGTATTGGTTTAGTTGTATTTTATTTTCCGCTGCAGTATTCTTTCCCCATTATACAGGAGTGTGTTGTACTCGACCCCTGCGTGGGCATGTGTTGTGATTGAGTTGTATGTATTTATTGAAAGACCAAATCGGTCTACTGAGTCATTTTAGCCTTAAAGGCATTGTTGAGATGTTCGATGTTGTTACCAGCCTGGTAGATCCTTAAGGAAAGGTTCTACGGTGTGTAATATCCCTGAGGGGATTGGGGGTGTTACATTCTGTTGTTGCCCGAAATATTTATCCGAAGATGAAATACTGCTGGAATGGACGGACAACAAACAAGGTTTGCGGGAGCACTTCCGAGGGGGTGTGAATAACACAAGATTTGCCGGGTTTGTTAGGCCCGAGCTTGAATGCTCTCGCGAGATGTTATTAATACAAATATTCGTGGATACAAGTATTAATGTGAGAATCTAAGTACAATGAGTGTAAAAAGATCCTGTTATCCAGCTCTTGAGCGAAGCTTCGGTGTTCTTGCTCTCGGTCGATCGTCTTCTGTGTGAGAGAGGCTGAGAGAGAAGAAGAAACCGAGAGATAGCTGTTGCCAAGAGTAGGAGAGCCAAGTTGTGTGTCTTGCTTCTGTATTGTGCGTGAATAGCGAGAATGCCAGAGAGATTGGACCAGAGCAGGGAGCCTTCTATTTATAGGGGCTGAGAAGCCTTGTTTCTGTAATATCCGTACCTTCTATTTTTGGTAATTTCTATTTTTGGTGTATGTTCATTTCGGATGACTCGCTTGTTACCGTTTTGAAATTATGAACCTATTTTGTTCTTGGAGATTTTCCGTTTGGACGAGTTTCGGGGATGTTTTTGCATAATTTCATCTTGAATTATATTTTGTCGCATGTACGTTCGAGTCTCGTAAAACTCGTTCGTTTTCATTGTTTCTTGGTTTGCATAAGTTTGTATGGTTGAGTTAGTCGTGTTGAAACTTTCGGTTTGTTAATCCGACGTCGTATCATGATTTTCGGGCACTTGGGCCATTTTTGTAATTTCCCAAAAGTTTAGGGAATTTCACTTTGTTTGTTGCATTACGGACTCTCCGATGATCGGAATTATATTCTCTTTCAACGCTCAGCTTTGTCATCGTAAATATTCCGTGTTTATGTTTCCGAATTCTGGTCTTGATTTGTTTGTCGATATTTTTGTCTTTGTTAGCGTGAGTCTTGCAAGATTAGGCTGCTGCTGAGTAGCGCACGCTACTCCGACTTACTGCATGCGCTATCACGTGTGGTTAGCGTCGCTAACACAGGGTTCGTAGCGTGTGCTAACGATTTGATGCAGACAGTAGGTTCGATGCTGATGCATGGACCAGGTAGCGTACGCTAATTCAGCGTTAACGCACGCTAATTCCTAGCATTAGCGCACGGTAATCATGTTAGCCTGCGTACGCTAACTGGAGGACAGTAGGCAGACTGTTCTTCCACGCCCCATTAGCGCACGCTAATGCTTGTGCGTAGCGTGCGCTAAGTCTGTTTAATATAAATAGGACAGCAGCAGTCAACTTCGTCATTTTTCCATCATTTCTCATCCTTCTCGGCTTTGAGCGATTCCAGACGAGGGTTAGGGCCGATTTCGACTGAACATCACCATCCACTACCGTCCGTGCATTCCTTGCGTGAATTTTTCGAGTTCCTAACACTTTCCACAATCTGAATCAAGGTAAGAATCCCCGAAACCCTTGTTTTGAGATTTTGGGGAAATTTTGGGGATTTCGTGGGATTTGACTCCCTTAGTCCGAATTATCATTGGATTATTGCTAGACTTCGATCATGTACTTGTAATCCTTCATTTTATTGATGATTTGTGATTTTAAACTCCAAGTTCTCCATTGTTCGTCACTTATAGTCGACGATACCCAAGTTATGTTCGACTAATGGTTGCAGCGGGTAGAACTAGGATGTATTCCAACATTTTCGTAGTTTTAAGATTAGTTTTTCATCGTTATTGTGTTAGGATCAGATTTGTGAAGGTTATTCGGGCCAAAACCTTTCCGTTCACCATTTTCCTTCACGTCGTATTAATCAGGCAAGTACATGTATTATATTTCATTATGTGCGTACGGATTTGATGTGAATGATGTAAACTGTATTATTGGATGAATGTGATTGTTACTCTTCCACCTGGGGATGGCATGTGGCCTCTGGGGCCCGATACTAATGGGTACCGCCACGGAAGCGGACTTGAGTGTGTGCGTTGATGTTCTTCCACGTGGGGACGGTTCGACGGGACCTATGGGGGCCGATACTAATGGGTACGGCCGCGGAAGTGGTTTCTCACATGGGGACGGTCCGACGGGACCTCTGGGGACCGATACTAATGGGTACGGTCGCGAGTTACCAAGCGTGGATAATTGTGACGTGGAAAACTTATTGATATACTGTTTTGGTGTTAATGTGATATTCCGGAATATTGATTTTCAAAATGATTTTCCTAATGATTTGTTTGCGTTGAATCGTGCATGTATATAATGTTGTGTAATTGTGTACTTGCACCAGCTATTCGAATGCTAACCCCTTAAATGGGGGAAATGCGTCTTATGCATTTCAGGTACTGGTCGAGCTGAGGAGCTGGCACGGGATGCGCATGCAAAGGATGGGTTGGCATGATGATGTGGCTCGAGTCTGTATTTTTTTCTGTTTTGTCATTGCATCTGTTGAGTACTGGAGTTAGACTGTTTATTTTAAACATGGTTTAAGTCCCCCGCGTGGGCAATAAATTGGTATTTAACTTATGTCTCATGTACTCCGTTAAAATGTTTTGGCAGAGGCCACGGCCTTATTTACTTTTTGGGTGCATCTTTTGGGTTATCATTGTGGTTTACGTGTCATGAGTTAGCCTAGTAGACCTCACGGGGGTTCTACGGTGTGTAATGTCCCATTTTTTATTTGGGGTGTTACATTTATGGTATCAGAGCCTAGGTTTTGAATGCCTAGGCTGTCGGTTAATTTTGGGTCTGTTAGTTGTGTCGTTAGAGTCAGTTGTTGAGCCTAATATTATATTTCTGTATTCGTTTTCTTGCGTTGTTCGGAATTGAGATTTATGATACCAACCTTGTAGATTGTGAATCTTTCTGATATTGTTCCTTTCGTATTTTCTTCAGTATGTTGAGAGGTCGTGGTAGACCATCTAGGGGACGCGGCCGAGGCCGTGGTCGGGGTGCTGATAACGAAGAAGGCTCACTTTCTCAGTCATCTGCAGACTCAGCCTCTCACTCAGTGCCGTCGGGTAATAATGCCGACGCCGGGGCTACTGCCGTACTTCAGCAGTTAGTAGCCCAGCTTGCTCAGATAGCTCAGGGTGGACGCCAGAATCCGCCCCCGACACCTGAAGAGGAAGCTAGTAAGTGGCTTCAGACAGTGACTAAGATGCACCCTCCTCGTTTCTCCGGATCTTCTGACTCCCTCGGTTGGGAGAATTGGCTCTTTCAGTTGTCCAGGACCTTCGATGCCGTAGCTTGTCCTGAAGACAGGAGGTTACATATTGCCCAGTACCTCCTGGATAAGGAAGCTGCGGAATGGTGGGAGGCCGTGGCGCCCAGAGACCGTCGGGCCACTTGGGATGAGTTCAGGACTGCTATGGAAGCAGAATATTGTCCGCCACCAGTCAAAGAACGCAGAATTGTGGAGTTCTTCACTGCCACACCCCAGGATGTGCCGATTTCCCAGGCCATTATCTCTTACAATCAACAGTTGGGTTTCGTGAAAGATCAGGTGAGGACAGAGGCTGATAAAATCCATTTGTTGCTACCCAAAATATTATCCGGAGATAGATATTGCTGGAATGGACGGGATAGCAAACAAATGCAAGAGCACTTCCGTGAGAGAGATAAATAACACAAGATTTGCCGGGGTTGTTAGTCCCGGGCTTGAATGCTCTCGCGAGATATTATTAATACCGATATTCGGGGATACAAGTACTAATGTAAGAATACAATTACAATGAGTGTAAAGTTTCTTGTTATCTTAGCTAGTGAGCGTGTAGATTGCCGGAAGAACCAGATTTGATGCTCTGTGAGTTCTTGTAACAAAGGTGATGAACAGTCGCGGCGGTGAGAGATCGACCGCCTCTCACGGCGAGTATATAGCTGGATGTTTGGGCTTCTGGGCTTGTGAATCCCTTGGAATCTGTCTAGTGGAGACTTGCCTTACGCCGATCGTCTTACGGGACGAGAGATTTGGAGAGAGAAGTCTGAGATGGATTAGGTGAGATAGCCGGAGCTTGATGATATGTGTGTGTTCTTCAAGATTTCCGTGGATGTATCGGAATGTGAGAGAATGAGCTCGAGCGTAAGTCGAATGAATTCGGAACTGTAGTGGATGAGTTCTCAACCGTGGGTTAAAATGAATTACAATCGAGAACCTTTTTCCCGGTAGGAGGAGGTTCTCTATTTATAGGGCTTGGATACGCGGGCGATCGCCTTTCTTGTAATATAATAATCGGGCGATCGTCTTTTAGCACATGGGCTGTCCCTTCAAAGCTGCAGGAGTTGTTGGCGATCAACTACTCGGTCAATGGGAAGCTTACACGCGTCTGAGTTAGTCCCATGCGGCCCTATCGACAACTTTCGGCGCACATGCCGGTAGGTGGGGTAGGTGAGGCTTTGGTCAAAGATCTTGTCGATTAGCAAAAGATCTTGTCGGCGCCTTTTATGGATCTCGCACGTGGGTGCTTTTACGAGATCCGGTCCTCGATGACTTAGACGGGCGATCATCTCTGCTCGGGCGCAGTCGATTGCCCTTAGCCGGTTAGTAGAGCGGATCGCCCGGTGCCAAGGGCGATCGCCACAGAGTCGATCGCGGTACACGATGGTGGTTTGATATCTTCGACCTGGCGAGCTAGTCGTGGTTTGACCGAGTTGACTTGGTCGCTCGGCCTTGTAGTCGATCGCCTGTCGGGATGAATAAATCGTGACACAACAATTGCCCCACTCGCTCATACGTTGGAAACGTGGGGTGAGGTGGCTCTCTTAGCGATCGGCGAACTATTGTGAGCGACTTCGTGTTTAATGGAACCGCGATCGTCTTTGGTGGTATACTCTGGATTTGGGACGACTGGTTGGCCGAATCTGCGGGAAAAACAACGGGCGTTGAAAAGTCTCCTCGCACGTGTCGGGCTCCTATTGGAGGACGCCAACGGTCATTAATGACTCCTCGGGCGCGCGTCCTCGAAAAGACGCGTACGCGGGTCTCGAGGGGGTCAACTGGTGCGCCGTTTGAGATCCGACCCCTGAGGTTTTCCTTTATTGCAATCGGGTCCCTGCTTTCTCCTATAAAAGGGGGCGCGGGGCTGGAGTCTTACTCACGCGTACGCATTTGGAGAAAGAAGGTCCTGCTGCCGAATTTTCTGAAGATCTAAGCGCCGATCGTCGATCGATTTCACTTTAGGGTAAGAAAAAACCTTCTCTTCCTTTCTAACTCTGAAAATGGCCGGAACCTCATCGTCGTTTGGAGCGGGAACTAGTTCTGCCGCCGGGACATCGACTGCCCGGGGAGAAACTTCTTCCGTCTTCCACCTGGAGACGGCAGTGGCTTATTCGAGCCGGAATCGACCCGGCAGAAGTTGAGGCTTTGTTCAATGAGGCCGATGTTGCTAGGGAGTCGGCTGCTGAGGAGAGACGATCGCAGATCGAGAGAGATCTGGCGATCAGGGCTTACTGGGATCAACATAGTGATTTTGGACGGGCCTATAGGGCCTTTGCTGAAATAATGGAGAGATTGGCCGGTCCTACTCCGCGATTCGATTTCAGGGGATATTCGGTCGCTTATCCCTATGTACTCCCCAAGCGGTCGCAGTATCGTGCCGCGCAGCGATCGTTGTGGTCGCTCGGCCAAATACGGAGCTCGACGACCAGGAGAGATCTGGCCGTCTGGAGGACAAGATTCCATGTTCCTTCGGATGTGGACATGTTCGCGCCCGCGGAGAATGAACGAGCCGACCAGCCTCCGATGGGTATGGTCGCAGTGAGTGAGGCCGTTATGGAGGCCGGGCTGCGCTTCCCTCTATCCTTTGCGGTCTCCCATCTGTTGGCCGCTTGGAATGTGGCGCCACTTCAGCTGACGCCGAACGCCTGGCTCCAAATCATTTGCACCCTCACCCTTTTCGGCGGTCACCGCCTGTACCGTCTCCCGTCGCCGTTGGAGATGAACTATTTGTTTAAACTGACGGCTCATAGAGGGTTGGTCGGCGGTTACCACATTCAAGGCCGATCTGGCCGGGTGATTCATGGAGTTCCGAATAAGATACGGGGCGATCGGGCGAAGTGGTTACGGGTCGGCCGCAAGTGGAGAGCTTGCGGCGACAATCCCACAGCGAACCGGAGATCCCATGAATTTCGGGAGAGGAATCTGGTAAGGGTTTAGACTCTCCCTTCGCTTGGATGCGTTTTGGGTGATCTAATTTGATTTACATTTGCAGCTTTCATATTCCGCGATCGAGGAGCCGCCTTTCGACTTCCTCGTTGTTTGGGAGCGAATTAGGAGCTTGTCGGACGACGACCTAGACGCCACTCGGATCAACAAGGAGAGTCGGTTGTCGGCTCGACTATTCCGCTTCCCGAGACATCTCGCGGTGCAGTATGTGGTCTGCGATCTTCGCTTACTAGGCGATCTCCTTATTTTAAGGACGAGTGTCGGCCGTTAGTCGATCGTCTTTAAGCTGCAGAGGTTCGTTTCCCTCGCTTTTTGGAGCCTCGGCGAGATCGCTATGTCGAACCCAGGAGTCCTAGGCCGTCTTCACGCGAAGAGGTCGACTCGGGTTCCACCCGTCGCATTGCCTATAGTTCCGGAGGCGGATCCTCGTGCGGAGCCGGAGCCTCGCGTAGCGCAGGTCGAGGTTGAGGAGGAAATTCCGGAGGAGGGGCTTCGGGCGAATCGCAAGAGACCGAGGCCGCAAGAAACTTCGTTTCCTGCCCCGGGCGATGAAGTGCCGATCGCCGCGCCTCCGATCACCATCGTTGCTCCGGAGCGCGAGCCGCCCTCTGCGGCTTTTCTGCGGGAGGCGGCGATCGCGGATGCGGAAACTCCTCGAGGGAAACCGTTTTTCGGTCGGGATCCCGAGAAGGCTGAGAGGTAGATATCATTTCTGTGTTTGACAATTGCATCTGCGTAGGAGTTGTACTAACTTAGCTGTTTTGATGCAGGGTCCGTCGCGCAGATCCTTCTTGTCCACCGATGGTCGTGGATTTCCTGGCGAGCCGATCTCCTCGCCATTCCTGCGACATTCCTCCCTATGTGAGCAAGGCTGCTTCTGCTTTGCCGAAGGCGTGGACAACTGATCTGGATGCGATCGCCCGGCTGCGATCGTCGAGTTCGATGGATGCTGTTGTCGCCCTTTCTCTTCAGACGGCGACCATGGCCGTCCAGGCTGCTCAGGAGTTTGAGGGGCGGCCCTCCACTATTCGCCTTCAGGAGGATCTTGAGGCGGCTCGGAAAGAGAACGCCGAGTTTGCTGACAAGATCGCAGCGATGGAGAAGGACTCCTTGGAGGCGGCCAAGCGGGCGAGCCACGAGCTTGAGCTGGAGAAGAAGGAGACTGAGAAATTCCGAATGGCGGTCGACCGGTTTCGGGACCAGATGCAGAGTGCCGTCCAGGCGAGGAATGTTGCTGAAGTGGAGGCCGATCGACAGAAGGTGACGATCGCTCGGCTGACCAGCGAGCTGGCGGAGGCGAAGGAGAAGGTCGCTGCGAGGGAGGCCGAGCTCCCGGGGTCGCAAAAGGCGATGGCCGAGCTGAGAGGAGAGGTTGAGGCGACCAAGGCCGATCCCTTCCAAAACTTGGAGTATGTCAGCGAGTTCGCCTATTATTTGGCGTTCGCCGACTCGATCCGAGCGGCTAATAAGGGAGGCTTGGAGGTCGGTCCTCTTGCCGAGAAATTCAAGTCATATGCATTGGAGCATCCTCTCAATTCGGCTTTCTCCTTGCCGATCTTGGACCTGGCGGACATCGGCGTGGATTTGAGCTGGTATCCGTCTCCAGACAGTCTTGCTCATCCCGATGCTTCGGAAGATGGGGGAACCGTGTCGAATGTTGATGGCGAAGGCCCGGCAGGGGCCTGAGGCGCTTCCTTTTTAGCTTACTTTCTTTGTAGTTTGTAGCTTTCTTTTTGTAGTACTTAGGCCTTCGGGCGACCGTGTACTCTATTTTTTCAAGTAATGAAATGAGCATTTGTCTTTCCGACTTATCACTTGAATGAATGGTTATTTTTAAGTCTTTGTTTGACTTTGTACAAATGCGTGAGGAGAGATCGTTGCGAGGGTAGTTCCAAATGAATTGATAAACTCATAAGACAACTTTTTACAACAAGTTCGATCGCTGCACTATATCTGAAAAAATGGCGATCTCCGTATGTGGTTGAATAGCGACGATCGTCGTGTATGTAGTCCGCACTCTTCTTGCCCCTTGTTTTTATTCACTTAGTGGAAGTAAGGGGATGAAAATAATTCCTTGAGTGAGCGGTCTTTAACTTTGTCGAATCCTCGGGGACGGTCGTCCATCTTGAGGAACCGTGCACGATCGCGGAGTTCGATGGACCGACTCCTTGATCATGTCTTGATGCGCGAAGACATTGAGTGTCTCGTGACTCACTTTATTATGAGGGTCCTCCGTTAGGCTGCGCCTCGCCTCGTATTTAAACGAAGGGCGTGCGGTCTCGGTCTAGAGGAGTCCTTGCGCGGGGCAGCATCGGATGAATCAACTCCGCGCCCGCGGCTTGTTAGCTCTGATTCCACCTCGGCTAGCCATGGAGATGGCCGACCTCGACGGTGTACGTTGAGACGGGGTTGTGGCACGTCGCATTGTCCGGGTTCACCATGTTAGATGATGAACCTTTGAGGGCGAGCGATCGTGTCCACTGATTTATTTTGGAGGGCCCTCGGACTACGCCGGCCTCGTATTTAAACGAAGGGCGGGCGATCTTGGCCTAAAGGGACCTTGCATGGCCTAAGCGATCGGTTCCATCGACCACCGGGACCATGGTCGCACTCTTTCACCTTGGATCGTCATGTAGATGTCGATCTTCGACGGTGTACGTTGTGCGGGGAGGCGATCTCGTGCCTTAGTCCATCATGTTATATGGTGAATCGTAGATGGCGATCGAGTCCTCCGGTTTCTTGAATAAGGAGGGAGATCGGGATGACTTCCGTGGTCTCCTTCTCTTGATTGAAGCATACGAGAGGCAGTCGCGAGGTTGATCCAGGGTCGGCTCGTATGAGCTTCCCGGCTGTTTGCGTTCGGCTCGGACGATCGTCTATAGAGATAGGCGGGGCTTTGGCTAAACCAATAAGGTCATCAACTTGCCCTCCTCGAACAGTCTCGGAGGCTTGAGGAGGTCGCGGCAATTGTTGGTGCTTTGGCCGGACCCTTGTGGTAGGCGCAATATTGATTGTTGTCCGGTGACCGTGGTCCCTTATCGCCTTTGGCTTTTGAGCTCTTCGTGCCCCCGATGGCATAGAAAATATGTGCGGAGTTACATTGAACGTGTGGAGGAGATGGGCTTCCATGTCCTCGAAAGCCTTGAGATCTCCGGGTGTCATGGCGATCGCCTTCTTTGCTTTGGCGATCGCTATCTTACTGGCAAGAGGTGGCGTTTCCTTGTCTGAGCGGAGGGTTAGTAGCCTTAGCCTGGCCAGGAAGTTGGCAGCTTTAGCGCGGAAGATCGTGTAAGTTGGGGGAATATCCTTGGAGAGATGTCTGAACATGGGAGAGTGACCGTGGAATCCCCCCATGACCGAGTAGAGAGCGAGCTCATCACTGACGGGTTCGCCGGTGAGGATGATTTCGTCTACCCGGTCGATGTAATCTGCGTCAGTTTCGTCCTTCCCCTGCTTGATTTTTATCATGCGCTGGGGTCCTTCTGGTCTGGCGACCTTGCTGGCGAAGTATGACGTGAAGTCATCCGCCAGTTTCTTAAAAGAGGTGACCGATCGTGGTGGTAGTGAGACGTACCACTTATGGGCCAGCTCGCCCAATGTCAGCGGGAAGATCCGGCACTTGGTTGCATCAGATGCCCCACACCCAGTCATGTAAATTCGGAATTTACTCAGGTGGGTTTCGGGGTCCGATCTCCCCTTATACAGAGGTGTTTTAGGAGGAGCGATCGTTGGTTGTATGGGGGCAAGCTCGATGTGGACCGCGAGTGGCTCGGTCGGCCCGGCGATCTTCTTGCTGGTGCTTGCCCCAGCGTCCAAGAGTGCTCTCATCTCGTCGAGCTGACGTTGCATGGCGGCCATCGCCGTGCTTTGGCGTAGCGGCTCGCGATCGGAGCGGAGCCGAGGCGATTGAGTACTGAGTCCCTGGCGATCGGGGCGGGAGTCAGATGGCTGACATGCGTTCGGCTGTGAAGTGAGTAGGCCGAACTCCTGGTGACGGATTCGGATTCCGTCTTCTCAAGGTTGGAAACAGAGTGCCCCGGTCGCCGGGATGGGTCGCGTCCCAAGCGATCGAATATGGATCCGTCCGGTCGTGCGAGAGCCTTTCCTCGCGAATTGGGGCTTTTTGACGATCGCTCGTTCAGTAGCCCATTGAATTTCCGTTTTCCCATGCGGCGGATGATCGAGGGAGTTATTGCAGGCGACGCACATGCTCTCCGTCGCTCCTCCAGGATGGCCATAGCCTCCTCGATCTGTTCCTCAGTTTGGATCTGATCGAGTGAGAGGTTGGGGCCATCTCTCGGATGCGGGGTCGAGAGTCTCGCGTTCGCGGCTTCCCACATCGTCGGTGGGGTTCGGATGGCCGAAATGGTGTCCGGCGGTTCGGAGAACAGCTTTCTTCGATGGACCGGCGGATGTCATGATTCTGGAGGTTTTCTTTGAAGTGCAGTTAGTGTCACTTCAAGTATCTGCCCCGAGAACAGTGAGTGTTCTTCGGGACGGTAGAAATAAAAATGTGAGGGTTAGATCCCCTTCTTCTAGCGCCAATTGTTGCTACCCAAAATATTATCCGGAGATAGATATTGCTGGAATGGACGGGATAGCAAACAAATGCAAGAGCACTTCCGTGAGAGAGATAAATAACACAAGATTTGCCGGGGTTGTTAGTCCCGGGCTTGAATGCTCTCGCGAGATATTATTAATACCGATATTCGGGGATACAAGTACTAATGTAAGAATACAATTACAATGAGTGTAAAGTTTCTTGTTATCTTAGCTAGTGAGCGTGTAGATTGCCGGAAGAACCAGATTTGATGCTCTGTGAGTTCTTGTAACAAAGGTGATGAACAGTCGCGGCGGTGAGAGATCGACCGCCTCTCACGGCGAGTATATAGCTGGATGTTTGGGCTTCTGGGCTTGTGAATCCCTTGGAATCTGTCTAGTGGAGACTTGCTGTCGCCGATCGTCTTACGGACGATAGATTTGGAGAGAGAAGTCCCGAGATGGATTAGGTGAGATAGCCGGGAGCTTGATGATATGTGTGTGTTCTTCAGTATTTCCGTGGATGTATCGGAATGTGAGAGAATGAGCTCTGAGCGTAAGTCAGAATGAATTCGGAACTGTAGTGGATGAGTTCTGAACCGTGGGTTAAAATGAATTCTGAACTGAGAACCTTTTTCCAGTAGGAGGAGGTTCTCTATTTATAGGGCTTGGATACGCCGGGCGATCGCCTTTACTGTAATATAATAATCGGGCGATCGTCTTTTAGCACATGGGCCTGTCCCTTCAAAGCCTGCAGGAGTTGTTGGCAGTCAACTACTCGGTCCAATGGGGAGCTTACACGCGTCCTGAGTTAGTCCCATGTGGCCCTACTGACAACTTTCGGCGCACATGCCGGTAGGTGGGGTAGGTGACAGGCTTTGGTCAAAGATCTTGTCAGTTAGCAAAAGATCTTGTCAGCACCTTTTATGGATCTGCACGTGGGTGCTTTTCTGAGATCCAGTCCTCGATGACTTAGACGGGCGATCATCTCTGCTCGGGGCGCAGGTCGATTGCCCTTAGCCGGTTAGTAGAGCAGATCGCCAGCTGCCAAAGGGCGATCGCCACGGGAGTCGATCGCTGTGCACGATGGTGGTTTGATATCTTCGACCTGGCGAGCTAGTCAGGGTTTGACTGGAGTTGACTTGGTCGCTCGGCCTTGTAGTCGATCGCCTGTCGGGATGAATAAATCGTGACACAACACCGTTACTTCATTATATGCATGAAGCCGCATATCAGGCAGAGTATGGCACCGCTCATGTGTGCCACTTTGAAGGAATACCAGGATCGCGCTCTGGCGATCGAGATGGCTATCCCGGAATCAGAGTCGGTTACGGAAGCTAAGAAGCAGAAGACTACTGGCGGGTTCTCGGCCAGTAAAGGTGGTCAGTTTTTGAGGTCTCGTTCTGCTCCTACACCTGGGAAGAGGCCGTTTCATCAGGCCGGTGGATCTCAGAGTAACCGTTCGGTCCAGTCTGTGGCACCTGGCGGGAGAGTTTGTTTTAATTGGAGTCAGCCCGAGCACGTTATGAAGGATTGCCCATTTCCGTTAGTTACTTGCTTTACTTGCGGACAGACCGGGCATCGGGCAGCTCATTGTGAGAGAGCCACCAGGGCCGCTAGAGTTCCGACTACCACCGCCGATCAGAGGGATCACAGCACTCTAGCTACTCATGTTCCACAGAGTTCGGGCCGTGGTAGGGGTCGGGGTCAGCCGGATCACCGTGCAGCATCTAGTTCGGGTTCAGTTCACCCCCGATTGTATCAGATGAGGCGCACAGAGGAGACAGACGTTCCGGTGGCGTCAGGTACCACTCAGATCCTTTCTCATCCAGTTTCAGTGCTTTTTGATTCGGGTGCTACCCACTCCTGCATTGCTTCGGACTATGTGAGTCGTATTGGTTTTGACTGCTTGTTTGATTGTGAACCATTTATAGTGGGTACGCCCAGCGGGGATCATATGGTTGGGGACCGGGAGGTTAGGGATTGCCCAGTGAGGATCGGGAGCCGGGATTGGCCCTCAAATCTCATTGTTATAGACCTTAAGGGTGAGGATTTGATCCTCGGGGACGATTGGTTAGATCGTCACGGTGCTATCATGAACTATCGGACTCGTACCATCTCGATAGTGGCCAAGAACGGCACCGAGTATACTCTCGTCGGTTGTAAGCCGGGGATATCGGGGAGTGTGATTAGCGCCTTAAAGGTGATGAAACTTCTGAACCAGGGTTGTGTCGGCTATTGGTGTTACGCTCTGCAGGCGGAGGATGGTGGGGTTGACATGTCGTCGATTCCAGTTGTTAGTGAGTATCCCGACGTATTCCCGGATGACTTGTCGGGATTACCACCACAGCGAGAGGTGGAGTTTCCTATCGATCTTGAGCCGAATGCGGCTCCTATTTCTCAAGCGCCGTACCGTATGGCACTGTCGGAGATGTTAGAGTTGAAGAACCAGTTGGGATAGTTGTTAGATAAAGGGTATATTCGACCGAGCGCATCGCCTTGGGGTGCGCCCGTACTTTTCGTTAAGAAGAAGGATGGATCGCTTCGTTTATGCATCGACTATCGAGAATTAAACAAGTTAACCATCAAAAATAAATACCCTTTGCCCCGGATTGACGATTTGTTTGATCAGCTTCAGGGGCGACAGTCTTTTCGAAGATTGATTTGCGATCGGGCTACTACCATTTGAGGATTCGGGACATCGATATACCGAAAGCTGCCTTTCGGACGAGATATGGCCATTACGAGTTTGTGGTTATGCCTTTCGGGCTAACTAATGCCACAGCAGTGTTCATGCAGTTGATGAACAAAGTTTTTATTGAATATCTGGATAAATTCGTAGTCGTCTTTATCGACGACATTCTTATCTATTCACGGAGTCGGGAGGAGCACGCCTTACATCTCCGGATTGTATTAGACATTTTGAGAGCTGAGCAGTTATATGCGAAGTCCTCTAAGTGTGAGTTTTGGCTCGAGGAAGTGATGTTCCTCGGGCATGTGATTTCAACAGAGGGGGTTCGGGTAGATCCGCAGAAGATAGAGGCAGTGATGGTGTGGGAGCCACCTAAGAATGTGAAGGAGGTGAGGAGTTTTCTGGGTCTTGCCGGCTACTACCGTAGATTTGTTGAGGGATTTTCTAATATCGCTAGACCACTCACTCAGTTGCTCCAGAAAACTCAGAAATTCGAGTGGACTGCAGACCGACAGGATAGTTTTGACGAGTTAAAGAGATGTTTGACTACCGCACCCGTTTTAGCATTGCCTCAGGGGAACGAGGATTTCGTAGTGTATAGTGATGCTTCGGGCCTTGGGCTCGGATGTGTTTTGATGCAGAGAGATAGGGTTATCGCTTATGCGTCCCGCCAGTTGAAACTGTATGAGGCGAATTACCCCACGCAGGATTTAGAGTTAGCTGCGGTCGTTTTCGCCTTAAAGATCTGGAGGCATTATCTCTATGGGTAGTCGTGTAAGATATTTACGGATCACAAGAGTTTGAAGTATATCTTCAGTCAAAAAGAGTTGAATATGAGGCAGCGTAGGTGGTTAGAGCTAATTAAAGATTATGACCTCGAGATACTTTATCATCCAGGAAAGGCTGACGTAGTGGCTGATGCGTTGAGACGGAGGCCGATGGCATTACAGATGTTAGAGTTACTTACGCCATAGAGCAGGATCCAGTGGGATTTGATTTGTCAGAATATCGAGGTTTGGGTTCAGAGAGTTCAGGGTCAGTTATGTGCATTAGAGATCACTTCGTCCTTGACAGATGATATCAAGGCGAAGCAGGATGACGATCCGTTTTTGGTCCAGTTGAGGGAGGATGTGAGGAAGGGGAAAGCCCCTGGATTTGTGGTTCACGATGATGGAGTTTTGAGATTCCGCGGCAGGCTATGTGTACCAAATGTTGTTGAGCTGAGACAGAAGATCTTGAGTGAAGCTCATACCACACCTTACTCCATACATCCTGGTACGAGTAAAATGTACAAAGATGTGAGGAGTAACTACTGGTGGAGTAATTTGAAGACAGACGTTAGCGAGTTTGTGTCGAGGTGTTTGACCTATCAGCAGGTTAAGATCGAGCATCAGCGACCCGCGGGGCTTTTACGACCACTTCCTATCCCGGAGTGGAAATGGGAGGATATTTCTATGGATTTCATTACCTGTATGCCTAAGACTCAGACTGGAATGAACATGATTTGGGTCATTGTCGATCGACTAACCAAATCAGCTCACTTTCTGAGTGTTAAGGACACTTAGGGGCCAGAGAGACTAGCGCGAGTGTTTATTGCGGAGATAGTGAGGTTACATGGGACCCCTAAGAGTATTGTTTCGGATCGTGATGGCCGGTTTATATCACATTTCTGGCAGGCCATTCATAGAGCTTTGGGAACTGAGTTGAGACTCAGTACGTCTTACCACCCTCAGACTGATGGACAGTCAGAGCGGACGATCCAGACGTTGGAGGATATGTTGAGAGCCTATGCCTTAGATTGGAAGGATGATTGGGAGTCGCACTTGCCATTGATCGAGTTCACGTACAACAATAGTTGGCACGCCTCGATCAAAATGGCACCATTTGAGGCATTGTATGGGAGGAGGTGCAGATCGCCGTTGCGTTGGGACGATGCGTCCGAGCTGATTGGTACCGAGCCCGATATGGTAGTTCAGACGAGAGAGAAGATTGCTCTGATTCGCGATAGATTATTGACGGCCTAGATTCGGCAGAAGTCTTATGCCGATACGCATCGCCGGCCGTTGGAGTTTGAGGTGGGAAATCATGTTTTGCTTAAGGTGTCGCCGACACGGGGAGTTTACCGCTTCGGCCGGAAGGGTAAACTTAGTCCGAGATATATTGGACCGTTTGAGATTTTAGAGAGAGTTGGAGAGCTTGCCTACCGGTTAGGCTTGCCGCCGTCCTTGAGTCGCGTGCATAACGTATTTCATGTTTCCCAGCTTAGGAAGTACGTACCGGACCCTAGCCATATTATTGATTATGGAGAGATCGAATTGGGACCCGATATTACCATCGAGGAGAGGCCGATTCAGATTTTAGAGCGTCGGGTGAAGCAACTTCGTCATAAAACCATTCCTTTGGTTAAAGTTCAATGGTCGAGGCATGGATCCGAGGAAGCCACATGGGAGACGGAAGAGAGTATGCGGTCGAGATATCCTGAGTTATTCGCGTTGTAAGTTTCGGGACGAAACTTATTTTTAGGGGGAGAGAATGTAATATCCGTACCTTCTATTTTTGGTAATTTCTATTTTTGGTGTATGTTCGTTTTGGATGACTCGCTTGTTACCGTTTTGAAATTCTGAACCTATTTTGTTCTTGGAGATTTTCCGTTTGGACGAGTTTCGGGGATGCTTTTGCATAATTTCATCTTGAATTATATCTTGTCGCATGTACGTTCGATTCTCGTAAAACTCGTTCGTTTTCATTGTTTCTTGGTTTGCATAAGTTTGTATGGTTGAGTTAGTCATGTTGAAACTTTCGGTTTGTTAATCCGACGTCGTATCATGATTTTCGGGCACTTGGACCATTTTTGTAATTTCCCAAAAGTTTAGGGAATTTCACTTTGTTTGTTGCATTACGGACTCTCCGATGATCGGAATTATATTCTCTTTCAACGCTCAGCTTTGTCATCGTAAATATTCCGTGTTTATGTTTCCGAATTCTGGTCTTGATTTGTGTGTCGATATTTTTGTCTTTGTTAGCGTGATCTTGGCGATCTTGGGCTTTGCTGAGTAGCGCACGCTACTCCGGACTTACTTGCATGCGCTATCACTGTGTGGTTAGCGTACGCTAACCTGGGGTTCGTAGCGTGTGCTAACGATTTCGGTGATGCAGACGGTAGGTTCGATGCTGATCTTGGACCAGGTAGCGTACGCTAATTCAGCGTTAACGCACGCTAATTCCTAGCATTAGCGCACGCTAATCATGTTAGCTGCGTCGCTAATCGGAGGACAAGAGGCGATCGTTCTTCCACGCCCCATTAGCGCACGCTAATGCTTGTGCGTAGCGTGCGCTAAGTCTCATTTAATATAAATAGGGCAATGATCAACTTCGTCATTTTTCCATCATTTCTCATCCTTCTCGGCTTTGAGCGATTCCAGACGAGGGTTATGGCCGATTTCGACTGAACATCACCATCCACTACCGTCCGTGCATTCCTTGCGTGAATTCTTCGAGTTCCTAACACTTTCCACCATCTGAATCAAGGTAAGAATCCACGAAACCCTTGTTTTGAGATTTTGGGGAAATTTTGGGGATTTCGTTGGATTTGACTCCCTTAGTCCGAATTATCATTGGATTATTGCTAGACTTCGATCATGTACTTGTAATCCTTCGTTTTATTGATGATTTGTGATTTTAAACTCCAAGTTCTCCATTGTTCGTCACTTATAGTCGACGATACCCAAGTTATGTTCGACTAATGGTTGCAGCGGGTAGAAGTAGGATGTATTCCAATATTTTCGTAGTTTTAAGATTAGTTGTTCATCGTTATTGTGTTAGGATCGGATTTGTGAAGGTTATTCGGGCCAAAACCTTTCCGTTCACCATTTTCCTTCACGTCGTATTAATCAGGCAAGTACATGTATTATATTTCATTATGTGTGTACAGATTTGATGCGAATGATGTAAACTGTATTATTGGATGAATGTGATTGTTACTCTTCCACCTGGGGATGGCATGTGGCCTCTGGGGCCGATACTAATGGGTACGGCCACGGAAGTGGACTTGGGTGCTGTAATATCCGCAATTTCCGATTTTTCGGTAAATTTATTTTTCATCCGGAGTCCGTTTTGACGACTCGCTCATGACCGTTTCGTCATTTCGAGAATGATTAATTCTGCACTTTTTGTCATCCGAGTTCGTTTCGGTATCGTTTTGTTGAGTTCCGAGCTTTTTAGCGACTTTTCCGCACTTGAGTGCGATTCTTGCGAATCTCATCCGAAACTGTCGTTTCGAGTTTCTCGTAAGTTCATTTAATGTTATTATTCATGTTGCGAGCTTTGGTTTGGTGTTTCGATCGCGTATCGTGATTTTCGGACGTTTTGGGCCATTTTCGTAATTTCCCAAAGTTTTGGGTGATTACTTAGTTGTTGAATTCGAGCCTTGGTGATCGGAATTATGTGTTCTCTTAGCTCTTAGATTTGTCTTTGCGAGTACGTCGTAACCGTATCATCGATTCGTATTCGAGTTCGGGTTTCGGTCGTTCGGGCCGTCGGAGTTGGCCGGCCGAGTCATGGCTGTGCAACACCGGGCCCGGCCGCACTTGCCGAGTCACGGCCGGTAGTGCTCGGCAGCTCTGCCGAGTCACGGACGGCGGTGCTCGGCGGCTTCCCAGCAGCGATCCGTGGGCGCGGCACATGCTTTGGCGGGCGCGGCACATCTTGGCGAGCCGCGGCACACTCTGTGGCATTTTTCGGCCAAACCGATCAGATCGGGTGCCGCGGCACACTCCGGCCGAGCCGCGGCACCTGCTGGCGACCACCGGAGCCATTTTTGGGCATGTGCCGCGGCACACTCCCATCGGGCCGCGGCACCGTGCGGCTATTTATGGCCTGAGACGGGTTTTTGGCCATTTTTCTCACTCGTTTTCTTCCCTTCCGCGGCTGGAGCTTGGTTAATCATGGAGAGATGTTGTTGGACAATCAATCCATGAAGTTTTGGAGTTCATATCATCAATCATACATCCTATAACACCCTCCGATCTACCGAATCAGGTCAGATTTTCTAGAAATCCAATTTTGGGGATTTTGGGTATTTTGTTCGTTTTCGTCCGTTTAATCCGATTTAACTTAGGATTTTGATGGATTGATGATAATTTAGATATATTATATCATTTCCTTTATTATTCCATGGTTGGATCGTATCGATTCGTCGATTTGGTCGAGTTCTTGATCGATGCCTTGAAGGTGTCCGGTAAAATGTCATGGAGGGGTTTTCGGGCGTTCTACGATTATTCTTCCTCGTATGATCGATGATTTATTGATTATATGTTGTTAGGGTCGAATTCTTGTGAAGAACTCGAGTCGGAACCCTTCCGTTCGTCGTTTTCTTCAAGCTTCTCGATCGTGGGTATATTCTTTTCCTTCGCCGGGGAATCGTAGGTGTTCGAGGTGTCCCGACTGAGCCGTGATTGTAGGAGTGTCCGGTATCGATTATCGAGGCAAGTATCTTGCCCATACATTATGTGTTTTGTGGATATTACGGTTGTTAATCGTCGATATGTGCTAAATAAATATTAATAACTATTTTTCAAAAGAATCGGAATATTTATCATCATGGTTTTTGTAAAGGTGACCCGTGTGTGTCGGGAATTAATGTGCTTAGTTGAATATGTGTGCTAGTGTCGAGTATAGAATCACCTTACTTTCTTGTGATGTCATTGCGTATGATTATGTCGTTGGTAAATGTAAAGTGTAATTCTTTTGTCAAATTATGTGTTTGGAGTCACGTGTTTATGGATGAATATGTGAGTTTGTGTGATATTAGTTGTGCCGTTCGGTGCTGTTGAAATCTTGTGCTTCCTTGTGAATCGTATCATTACTTGGTCGTGAGTATATGTTGGATGAACTGGCCATTCTAGTAAGGTACCTCGACTATATATACTGTGATTGACCTTCGAGGCTTGTGGTTTGCAACTGTGATTTTGGAACGTGTGTGTGTGTTGTTCCTTCCACCCGGAGTGTCCGACGGGATGTCTGGGGGTCGATACTAAGGGGTACGGCCACGGAAGTGGACTTGGGTGCGTGTGTGGATGAACTTCCACCCGGAGTGTCCGACGGGATGTCCGGGGTCGATACTAAGGGGTACGGCCGCGGAAGTGGTTTCCCACCGGAGTGTCCGACGGGATGTCCGGGGTCGATACTAAGGGGTACGGCCGCGGGTTACCATTGTGGTTTTCATCTTGAGGATGACGATGTTTTCGTTAATTGTGATATTGTCCGGAGTATCACAATGCTTTGTGCTCGGGGTTGAGAGACATTGTATATCGAGTCTTGGTGCTTGGCTAGAATGGCATAAGAATAATGTGTTATGTGTAATGTGTCCTTGTAAGTGAATTGAAGTGGATGACCGGGTCGTGGACCCTGTGTTTTGTGACCGGAACGGTTGGGTCGTGGACCCCGTGTTTTGTTAAACGGATTTGTATTTTGGAAATTGAACTTTGGGGCTGTGACCCTAAATGGCTTTCGAGGAATTAAGAACTTTTCAATTTCTGATGTTTTCAAAAATCCCGAGATTTGGAAATATTTTCAAAATGCTTACTTGCTTCGTTTATGCTTTCAAGACTTGAACTATTTTTTTTACTAAATATATCTCGGGAAGTCTTTCGTTATATTCTCGGAATGTGTAGTGTATAGCTCGTATTTGCACTTTATACTTGCACTAGCGAAACAATGTAGTTTTGCTAACCCCCGAGTAATCGGGGGGTGGATATCTGTATTGTGTCCAGGTACACGCAGGTTTTCGGGAGCAAGACAGGATCGGTACGAGGGATGATGAAAGACGAATGATACTAATCACACGAAGGCCAGTTTTGGGTTCAGTTAGTCGGAGTCCATTGTATTGTCTTTTCCGCTGTCTTATTGTTTGTGGTGGTAATTATCTTACCCTTGCGTGGGTATGAGTCTGGATTAATTTATGTACTTTTATTTGTAAGTCAGTGTCGAAAGACCAAATCGGTCTATTGATTCGTTATTTTGATTCGTCAGTATGTAATGTAATGTGTTGTGTTGATGTCTAGCCTGGTGGATCCTCACGGAGAGGGTCTGCGGCGTGTAATATTCCAGGTTTGATCTGGGGGTGTTACATTTATGATATCAGAGCTTAGGTTGCGGAAACCTAGGCTGTCGGGTCCAGTCGTGTATTGTTGGGTCTTGTCTTGTCAGATTGAGTCTGACTGATGTCGTGTCGCGACGCGTCGTTTGGAATGTCGGTCGTGATTAGTATCAGGGTGCAGCCATCATCTTCGTGCGATATGTGGATGTAAGTCTCCCTACTACAGGTTGTACCATGAGCTATACGAGCCTGTGTGATTCTGTGTTATGTAGTTAGTATTTGAAGGTGCATCGTGAGTAAGTGACATATATTTGTTGATTCTCGTCTTGCGCTAAAATGTAGAATGATATTGCTGAATGTATCTTTGTATAAATCGTTTTTCTTTCAAGAGTATAAACCTTGGAATTTTAAGTTTTCGAATCCTTTCGGGGAGTCACGTAAAATTTTTAAAATGCCCTCCAAGGGAGGAAAAAGTTGATTTTCGTATGTTGACCACAAGGCTGAAAGTTCTGAAAACTCGAATTATTGATAATTCTTTTCCACTGTGTACTATAAGTTTTCAAAACACGAGTCTTGAACTCAAATGAGTTCTACAAAATATACTCAAGACGTGATCCTTGCTTTTAACTTTTCGGTTTTGAATGACAATTGCCTTTTGATGGTTGCTCATGATGTGTTGTAAATATGTGAATCGATGGCTTTGAGATTCGAATATTGTTGTTGTTTAATTGTGACCTTCGATTCCAAAGAATGTCGTATATATGTTCGCAATCATGTTGCTAAAATAGAACCGTTAGCGCACGCTAAGTGTAAGGCTAGCGCGCTAATGCAAAGATGGGTAGCGCACGCTAAATATGTGTTGTAGCGGCGTTAGTCGGATGCAGGCAGAGGCTATGGAACCGCATTATAGCCGTTAGGTCTAATTTTTGCGGCCAATCACCTGTAGTTGTATTCTCTACGTGGTGTCTAGTGATAACAACTGTTGTGCGTGAATGTGTGTTAAGACTTTTCGTATTGCTAGGTGATATTTGATTGTGTTTGGTGAATTGATAAACTATGTCTGCTGCGAGTGTGTTCGAACACGCTTTTCTAAAACTTTCATAAGTTTGTGCAAGTGCGATTAGCCGGCGGCTTCGTATGAACTTTGGAAATTGTTTGAAATTTGCGAGCCGGCCTAGGATTCTCAAATAAAACCTCGACGGTATTTGAAAGAGTTGTTTTAAAGTACCTTGAACATTTTGTAAAATTTTACCGTCGTTGATGTTTGTGAAGTGTTGGGAGAATTTTCGAAAATGATTTTAACATATTGTTGCATTTTCAAATAATTCGAGTGAATGATTTTCAAAATCTTTCACACCAAAAAAATATTTTATTTCAAAAACCAATACGATTTTTATTTTCAAAAATATATAGTGAAAGATGAAAAATCTCACTCGATGTAAAGTTCAAACTCGGATTTGGAAATATTAGAGTATGTAAGAATGATTTGATGATCTTGCATGGTTAACTTGTTAGTTGTTAACGGTGATGATGATACGTAGAGGCATGATGACTTCAAATGATTTCAAATGAGACGGTTAAAGTATGTTGTTTGCAAGTTTTGATGAAACAACCCGAGGTACCAAAAGTACTTTTAAAGTTTATTTTAAATAGATATACAAATCCAAGGATTTTCAAAAGATTTCCTTTAAAAGGATACCTCGTGGATTTTCTTTTCGAGTTGTTATTGGTTACCTCATGTGATATGTCGTGTTGAGTTGGTACCTTAGTATAATATTTTGCGAAGTTGTGCAATCGTATTGAGTGGGAATTCGCTTAGTATGCCGATGGGCGAGAGGGCCGATCGTGACCACGATACTAATGGCCATGAAGATCGGATGTGGACCAAGAGGATATGGTCGGGAAGGTTGCTATTCCAGCACTTCGTTCTCATTGTTTAGGTTTCGGGATGAAACCTCTTTTAAAGGTGATATGATGTAATACCCGCATTTTTCTTTCTTTCTCTTCTGTTTCGTCCAATCGTATCGACTCGACTGTGTTCGTTGATGCTTCTGACCTGGTGTTGTTTCTCACCTTTGTCATTCGAGCGAGTTCTGTTATTGTCCCAAATTGATCTATATAACGTTGTGACCTTTTCAAGTTCAGAAAATTAGTCTCGTTTTCGATCTTCCAACCCTTGGGCGGTGGAATTCCGTATTTGTTCAGCGATTGGCTCGCGTTTTGATTGATGTACCGTTGGGTTGGTCAATCGTATTAATTTTCGTCCATTGTGTTTTGTGTTTGTTCAGATAATTGACTTGATTGTATTATCCAGTTGATGACGCTTGTCACTTGTTGGTTTTATTATATCCCTAACGGCGGCGTTGTGTTGGTCGTCGTGGAGCGTGTTTTCACGCCGTATATTCCTTTGCGTTGCTTGTAACGTTTCGCCGATGGGCGTAAGTTACGCGTTTCCTTGCGTATCTCGTTGAGTTTTCCTGGAAGGATATTGCTTCTCCCTACTTGTTTTAAGTTTCGGGACGAAACTTCTTTTAAGGAGGGTAGAATGTAATATCCGCAATTTCCGATTTTTCGGTAAATTTATTTTTCAAATGAGTCCGTTTTGACGACTCGCTCATGACCGTTCGTCATTTCGAGAATGATTAATTTCGCACTTTTTGTCATCCGAGTTCGTTTCGGTATCGTTTTGTTGAGTTCCGAGCTTTTAGCGACTTTTCCGCGCCTTGAGTGCGATTCTTGCGAATCTCGTCCGAAAGCCGCGTTTGAGTTTCTCGTTGTAATATCCGCAATTTTCGATTTTCGGTAAATTTCTTTTGAACGGAGTCCGTTTGTGACTCGCTCATGACCGTTTCGTCATTCCGAGAATGATTAATTCTACACTTTTGACATCCGAGTTCGTTTGGTGTCGTTTTGTTGAGTTCCGTGCTTTTAGCGACTTTTCGCGCTTGAGTTCGATTCTTGCGAATCTCGTTCTAAAGCTATTTGTTTGAGTTTCCCGTAAGTCCGTTTAACTTTGTTAGACGTGTTGTGAACTTCGGTTTGGTTATTCGATCACGAATCGTGATTTCCGCGTTTTGGGCCATTTTGTAATTTCTTGAAAGTTACGTATCCGTATCTGTAATTCTTGACTCGACCCATTTCTTGGTCGCGTATGATTAATTATGGTATTATGTTTTCATTTCGGTCGTTGATGTCGTCGCGAACTTTTCGCCGTGTTCGTTAGTGCGTTTTAAATCGAGTCGCCGAGCCACGGCAGTTGCGGGATCGCCGGACGATTGCGGGCACCGGTCGGACGGGTGCGGCGAACCGGCGTAGCGCACGCCATCGCCGGAAGAGGCTGCGCGCTAACGGCAGTGTAGCGCACGCTTCGGGTGGCCTAGCGTCGCTTCTCGGGCACAGGCGGAGGATTCGAGGTTCGGACTCGGTCCAGATCGGCGAGTAGCGCCGCCGCCGTCGGTCATAGCGCACGCTAACCGGTAGGGTTAGCGCCGCCGCCGGTGACTAGCGTCGTTACAGGTAAGTTTGTTAGTCCAGTGGCTACTTTGGGCGGTCAGCGCGCGCAGGCTTCGGCCGTAGCGCACGCTAGCGAGTCGGGTGGACGAGTCATGGTCGGCGGGAATTTGGTCGGTGGTTCCGGTCATGCGGGCCATGGCGAGAGTGCTCGGCGGTGCGGCGATAGCGCACGCTAGTCCAGGAAGGCTAGCGCACGCTAGTTCCGGCCCAGTATATATATGACAGACCAGCCACATTTCCCTTCATTTTTCATTTCCTTCCTTCTCCTTCCGCGAATGGCGATTCATGGGTGACGAAGCCATGTTGTTTAACAACAAATCCATGAAGTCCTTGAGTTCATAACATCAATCGATCGTCTGTTATCAACCTTTGATCCAATAATCAAGGTAATCTTCCTTAGAACCCTAATTTCGTGAATTTGGGGATTTTGCATTTTTGTCCGATTCATTCCGTGTTGTTGATTAATTCATGATGGGTATGATTAATCTTGATAGTATTCTTGTGTTTAACATCATTTAATCCATTGTTCTTCGTCGAATCGAAGTATATTTCTTGATTTCCTTCGAATTGACTTTTTGGGGGATTTGTCCCCGATCTCGTTTTTCATCCGTTTTCGATGGATCGATTATGGTTAAATGATGTTGTTAAACATATTCTATGGATTGTATATCCATATTTCAACTTGAAATTCCATTTTCGTGATTTGACGGAACGAATCGTGTTCTTGGCCGTTTTGGGGGAAATCCTTGAACTTTCGTCATTTGTTCTTTGAATTCAGTGGCTTTGGGTCGTACTTTGGAATTCATTTTCGTTGTTATTGTTTTCGTTCGTAGTTCGTTGTTGTGGATTGTCGTTCGGTGGAGTCGGCGAGTTCGTAGTCGGTTCGTGCCAACCTACTTCGGCCGATTCTCCGCGTTGTGGTTATTCGAGGCAAGTACCTTGCCCAAACTTTTCTCGTTTTATGGATATGATGATCGGTGGTCGTCCTGATGTGTTTGTTTGGTTATTTGAAATGAAGTTTCAAAGGATTTCGGTTTGGCCTCGTTAAAGACTTTCTTTCAAAGCGAGTGTGATTTGTGAACGGTGTTTTGAGAATTGATTATGATTTGGTTATTTTGAACGTTGAAGGATTTTATGATGATACTCCTATTGTTTAAGTTATGGAATCGTGTATTCCGTATTTAATCTTGTTATGGTGTTTTGAAGAGTTTGATAATGGTGTCGAGTTAATGGCCATCTCTAGTGAGTATTCTTAATGAACTTACATTCTTAGCATATTAGTATTGCATGAGTAACGTGTGTGTGTGTATGCTCACTACGGGTTAGATCCGACGGGGTCTCGGTAGGGGTCCACGGAGGGGTGGATCCGCGAGCTTGCTTTTAACCACTACGGGTTAGATCCGACGGGGTCTCGGTAGGGGTCCACGGAGGGGTGGATCCATGGTTAATTGTGGTGCATTTTTACAAATGTGATTTTGATATTCGCATTTCCGGAAATGAGTGCTTTTGAACGGTTTTTCATTTGCAAGCATTGACTAAGTGTGTAAGAGGTAAGTTGTTCGTTTGGCTTACTTGGCTAGGATGGCACTAGAGTATTTTGTTGTTTGTTTTAAATCCTTTATTTGTGGATTTTGATGTTGGAAGACGAACCTTGTTGTCGTTCTCGTGTACTGTGAGTTGATGAGATTTGGGGCTAAAATCCCAATGGTTTTATAAAAGTCGTTTTACGGATTTGGGGCTAAAATCCCAACGGTTTGGTAAATGTCATTTTTCGGGAAGTAAACCTTTGGGGCGGTGACCCCTTTTGTCTTTTGGATTTTGAAAAGTAGGATTTGATAATCCTAAATTGTTTTCTCTTAAAACTCTCGATGGCATTCTAAACCGTTTTATAAATTACTTCCATTGATTTATGATATTTCGATTTTGAAATGTTTTCTCAAACCCTTGCCTCGGGAAGTACTTTTCGTTTCGTTTGGATCTTTGAGGATCCTCAGTTATTGTTATTCGTGGAATGTGAATTGTATGGCTCGTATTTGCACTTTGTTCTTGTACTAGCAAAACAGTGGAGTTTTGCTAACCCCCGAGTATTCGGGGGGTGGATGTCTGTTTTTGTATTCAGGTTTTGGAGCATAACACAGGGTCGGCACGAAGGATGATGAAAGATGATCGATACTAATAACATGAGGAACCGTACTTTGTTTATTGGTTCAGTTGTACTTTATTTTCCGCTTCTATATTGTTCCCGTTGTACGGGTGTGGTTGTATTTTGTCCCCTGCGTGGGCATGAGTTGTATTTGCGTTGTATGTATTTGTGGAAAGACCAAATCGGTCTACTGAGTCGTTTTAGCCTTAAAGGCATGGTTGAGTTGTTATATGTCGTTACCAGCCTGGTAGATCCTTGAGGAAAGGTTCTACGGCGTGTAATATCCCTGAGCGGATTGGGGGTGTTACATAAATGGTATCGGAGCCAGGTTGAGGAAAACCTAGGCTGTCGGGTCAAGTCGTGTTGTTTGAGTCTTGTTTCGTCGGATTTTATCTGACTGAGTCGTGTCGCGACGCGTCGTTTGAGTTTGTTGGTCGTGATTAGTATCGTGGGGCGATCATCATCTTCGTGCGACCTGTGGAAGTAAGTCTCCCTTCTTTGTGTTGTGCCTCGTGTGACACGAGCTATTTTTATGATTATTTGTTAAGTGGTGGAATCCTTATGTGGATTTTGATTTCACGATATGTCTTTAGTCGACTTTCGTATTTGATTTATACGAGGAGTGTCGTCGCTTGTGATGTCTTTTGATTGTTGTTTTTGTCCGTTGTTGATGATTTTCGAATCAATTTGCACGTTTTACAAGTTCTATTGTGGAAGCTTTGTGCTTATACGCGTTCGACTTGTTCACTAGCCAGTGCGGGAGGGTATTTTATCAGTGGTTTTGTTCTGAATGTGGTATTTTATCGTTTATTTCCGTTTAAAGACATATATTGTCTTGATTTTAAACGTTTTAATGCGTGTGCTAGGAGTCGTTTTAGTGAACGTCGATATGTGTGAGTTTTGGGCATTCTGGCCTACTGGATTTTTGAAAACCTTGAGTATCTTAGAAAAATAAATTTCGAGACATACTTTTCAAATGAGTTACTTTCTTGTGGTACATCCAAGGTGCCACAACATATTTCAAAAGTTTTCTACTTCGAGGACCAAAATGCTTTGAGATATTTTCAATGTTTTAGAAACACTTTTAATTAAACCCGAGGGTCGAATATTTTGAAAGTTTTCACTAAGAGAAAGTGACTTCATTCTTATCAAATGCGAAATGGTTCTCCAATGTCTCGATAACGATGTTTCATGTTTATACTTTTTGAAAGGTGATACTCAAGATCAACCAGTATTCTTCAAATTATTTTCAAAATGAGGTTTTCATTTTTAAAACCTATCCATTCCCGTTTGAGGGCTGGGTATGAATGTATGATGTTCGCGTTGTCATTTTGATACTTTCTCCCGAGTATGATCGAATTGGCGGTGTGAGCGTTGAGTCGCTTTCCATACATTGGTTGTGCTAGCCCCCTGTGAGAGGCGGGATGTTGGTGTTGAATGTTGCCATCTCATGGTGATTTCTGCGTTATCGCGCATGTGCGAGCTGTTAGAGCTTGGTTTGGTATGACCGTGTGCATCGGTGATGGTTCCGTTATGTGTCGGTTGTTTGATGTCTTGTTGCCTTGCTTCCGTTTTGTGAATTTCGTGGACGAGGTCGGAGGTAATGCCCGTACTATTTTGACTTTTGTATTTTCTCTTTCTCCAGTCTATCGATTCGCTCATGTTCGTTGATACTTTACGAACTTGTTCTGTATTTCGGTTTCATCGTCCGAACGAACTACGACCTTGTTGTGGGTCGATCTGGTTATCGATGTTACTTTTTCGGGTTCAGTTCGATTCTTGTGAACCTTGTTTGGGAGTGACATCATCTGGTTCTACTAGTTCTTTTATTCGAAGTGGATCGAATTTGGAACTTTTGTGTTTTCGACTCTATCGACTCATTATGTTCGTTGACATTTCTGAGCTTGTCCTGCCCCTTGTTTTTGTTTATCGAACGAGTGTGGTATTGTTTCGGAATAACTCGTTTGTCGTTGTGACTTTTTAATTGCTATTCCCTTTCCTGTGGATCTTATGTGAATGCACATCTTGTTGTTTTCACCGGATCATATATTGTCTCGAGTCGAGATGTGAACCTTGGAGTTGTTGTTTGAATTTTATTATCCTTCGTGATTCGAACATGATTCTTCGATTTCTGTTGTCTCGATCGTTGTGGTTCGATCGTTTGATTGTTCGGTTTTTATTGACCTCGTTCCGTGATTGGTGAACATTCAGGCTCCTTCGTAATTCCCTTCAGTTCGGGAAATTAGTCTCGTTTTCGATCTTTCAACCTTAGGCGGTGGAATTCCGTATTTGTTCAGCGTTTGGCTCGCGTTTTGATCAATGTACCGTTAGGTTGGTCAATCGTATTGATTTTCGTTCGTTGTGTTTTGCGATTGTTTGGATAATTGACTTGATTGTATTATCCATTTGACGACGCTTGTCACTTGTTGGTTTTATTATATCCCTAACGGCGACGTTGTGTTGGTCGCCGTGGAGCGTGTTTACACGCCGTATATTCCTTTGCGTTGTTTGTAACATTTCGCCGTTGGGCATTAGTTACGCACTCTTGTGTATCTCGTTGAGTTTTTCCTGGCGGAATATTTTTTCTCCCTACTTGTTTCAAGTTTCGGGATGAAACTTCTTTTAAGGAGGGTAGAATGTAATATCCGCAATTTTCGATTTTCGGTAAATTTCTTTTTTCGGACGGAGTCCGTTTTGACGACTCGCTCATGACCGTTTCGTCATTCTGAGAATGATTAATTCTACACTTTTTGACATCTGAGTTCGTTTCGGTGTCGTTTTGTTGAGTTCCGTGCTTTTTAGCGACTTTTCCGCGCTTGAGTTCGATTCTTGCGAATCTCGTTGGCTATTGTTTGAGTTTCCGTAAGTCCGTTTAACTTTGTTAGACGTGTTGTGAACTTCGGTTTGGTTATTCGATCACGAATCGTGATTTCCGGCTTTGGGCCATTTTGTAATTTCTTGAAAGTTACGGTATCCGTATCTGTAATTGTTGACTCGACCCATTTCTTGGTCGCGTATGATTAATTATGGTATTATGTTTTCATTTCGGTCGTTGATGTCGTCGCGAACTTTTCGTCGTGTTCGTTCCGTGCGTTTTGAAATCGGGTCGCCGAGCCACACGGCAGTTGGGGATCGGCGGACGATTGCAGGCACCGGCCGGACGGTGCGCGAGAACCGGCGTAGCGCACGCCTTCGGCCGGAAGGCTGCAGCGCTTCCGGCAGTGTAGCGCCGCCGGGTGGGCTAGCGTCTTATCGGGCCCGGGCGAGGGATTACGAGGTTGGTCTCGGTCCAGATCGGCAGTAGCGCACGCCGCTGTCGGTCATAGCGCACGCTAACCGGGGGTTAGCGCCGCCGCCGGCCGACTAACGTCGTTACACAGGTAAGTTTGTTAGTCCAGTGGCTCTCTTTGGGCCAGTTAGCGCGCGCAGCTTCCGTAGCGCACGCTAGTGGGAGTCGGGTGGGACGAGTCATGGTCGGCGGAATTTGGTCGGTGGTTCCGGGTCATGCGGGCCATGGCCGAGAGTGCTCGGCAGTGCGGCCGATAGCGCACGCTAGTCCGGAAGGCTAGCGCACGCTAGTTCCGGCCCGATATATATATGAGACGACCACATTTCCCTTCATTTTTCATTTCCTTCCTTCTCCTTCCGCGAATGGCGATTCATGGGTGACGAAGCCATGTTGTTTAACAACAAATCCATGAAGTCCTTGAGTTCATAACATCAATCGATCGTCTGTTATCAACCTTTGATCCAGCGAATCAAGGTAATCTTCCTTAGAACCCTAATTTCGTGAATTTGGGGATTTTTGCATTTTTGTCCGATTCATTCCGTTTGGTTGATTAATTCATGATGGGTATGATTAATCTTGATAGTATTCTTGTGTTTAACATCATTTAATCCATTGTTCTTCGTCGAATCGAAGTATATTTCTTGATTTCCTTCGAATTGACTTTTTGGGGGATTTGTCCCCGATCTCGTTTTTCATCCGTTTTCGATGGATCGATTATGGTTAAATGATGTTGTTAAACATATTCTATGGATTGTATATCCATATTTCAACTTGAAATTCCGTTTTCGTGATTTGACGGAACGAATCGTGTTCTTGGCCGTTTTGGGGGAAATCCTTGAACTTTCGTCATTTGTTCTTTGAATTCAGCGGCTTTGGGTCGTACTTTGGAATTCATTTTCGTTGTTATTGTTTTCGTTCGTAGTTCGTTGTTGTGGATTGTCGTTCGGTGGAGTCGGAGAGTTCGTAGTCGGTTCGTGCCAACCTACTTCGGCCGATTCTCCGCGTTGTGGTTATTCGAGGCAAGTACCTTGCCCATACTTTTCTCGTTTTATGGATATGATGATCGGTGATCGTCCTGATGTGTTTGTTTGGTTATTTGAAATGAAGTTTCAAAGGATTTCGGTTTGGCCTCGTTAAAGACTTTCTTTCAAAGCGAGTGTGATTTGTGAACGGTGTTTTGAGAATTGATTATGATTTGGTTATTTTGAACGTTGAAGGATTTTATGATGATACTCCTATTGTTTAAGTTATGGAATCGTGTATTCCGTATTTAATCTTGTTATGGTGTTTTGAAGAGTTTGATAATGGTGTCGAGTTAATGGCCATCTCTAGTGAGTATTCTTAATGAACTTACATTCTTAGCATATTAGTATTGCATGAGTAACGTGTGTGTGTGTATGCTCACTACGGGTTAGATCCGACGGGGTCTCGGTAGGGGTCCACGGAGGGGTGGATCCGCGAGCTTGCTTTTAACCACTACGGGTTAGATCCGACGGGGTCTCGGTAGGGGTCCACGGAGGGGTGGATCCATGGTTAATTGTGGTGCATTTTTACAAATGTGATTTTGATATTGGCATTTCCGGAAATGAGTGCTTTTGAACGGTTTTTCATTTGCAAGCATTGACTAAGTGTGTAAGAGGTAAGTTGTTCGTTTGGCTTACTTGGCTAGGATGGCACTAGAGTATTTTGTTGTTTGTTTTAAATCCTTTATTTGTGGATTTTGATGTTGGAAGACGAACCTTGTTGTCGTTCTCGTGTACTGTGAGTTGATGAGATTTGGGGCTAAAATCCCAATGGTTTTATAAAAGTCGTTTTACGGATTTGGGGCTAAAATCCCAACGGTTTGGTAAATGTCATTTTTCGGGAAGTAAACCTTTGGGGCGGTGACCCCTTTTGTCTTTTGGATTTTGAAAAGTAGGATTTGATAATCCTAAATTGTTTTCTATTAAAACTCTCGATGGCATTCTAAACCGTTTTATAAATTACTTCCATTGATTTATGATATTTCGATTTTGAAATGTTTTCTCAAACCCTTACCTCGGGAAGTACTTTTCGTTTCGTTTGGATCTTTGAGGATCCTCGGTTATTGTTATTCGTGGAATGTGAATTGTATGGCTCGTATTTGCACTTTGTTCTTGCACTAGCAAAACAGTGGAGTTTTGCTAACCCCCGAGTATTCGGGGGGTGGATGTCTGTTTTTGCATTCAGGTTTTGGAGCATAACACAGGGTCGGCACGAAGGATGATGAAAGATGATCGATACTAATCACATGAGGAACCGTACCTTGTTTATTGGTTCAGTTGTACTTTATTTTCCGCTGCTATATTGTTCCCGTTGTACGGGTGTGGTTGTATTTTGTCCCCTGCGTGGGCATGAGTTGTATTTGCGTTGTATGTATTTGTGGAAAGACCAAATCGGTCTACTGAGTCGTTTTAGCCTTAAAGGCATGGTTGAGTTGTTATATGTCGTTACCAGCCTGGTAGATCCTTGAGGAAAGGTTCTACGGCGTGTAATATCCCTGAGCGGATTGGGTGTGTTACACTCGTAAGTTCATTTAATGTTATTATTCATGTTGCGAGCTTTGGTTTGGTGTTTCGATCGCGTATCGTGATTTTCGGACGTTTTGGGCCATTTTCGTAATTTCCCAAAGTTTTGGGTGATTACTTCCGTTGTTGAATTCCGAGCCTTCGGGTGGTCGGAATTGTGTGTTCTCTTAGCTCTTAGATTCGTCTTTGCGAGTACGTAAATCAGTATCATCGATTCGTATTCGTGTTACGGTTTCGGGGTCGTTCGGGCCGTCGGAGTTGGCCCGGCCGAGTCATGGCGGGCAACACAGGCCCAGGCACCGGCCGAGTCACGGCCGGTAGTGCTCGGCATCTTCTGCCGAGTCACGGCCGGCGGTGCTCAGCGGCTTCCGGCGAGCGGTCAGTGGCCGCGGCACATGCTTGCGAGGCCGCGGCACACTCTGTGAATTTTTCGCCAAACCGACATGCAGGTGCCGCGGCACACTCGGCCGAGCCGCGGCTGCACACCGCCGATCACTGAGCCATTTTTGGGCATGTTCGCGGCACACTCCCACCGCGGCACACTGCAGCGGCTTGTTATGGCCCTGCAGACGGGTTTTTGGCCATTTTTCTCACTCGTTTTCTTCCCTTCCGCGGCTGGAGCTTAGTTAATCATGGAGAGATGTTGTTGGACAATCAATCCATGAAGTTTTGGAGTTCATATCATCAATCATCCATCCTATAACATCCTCCGATCTACCGAATCAGGTCAGATTTTCTAGAAATCCAATTTTGGGGATTTTGGGTATTTTGTTCGTTTTCGTCCGTTTAATCCGATTTAACTTAGGATTTTGATGGATCGATGATAATTTAGATATATTATATCATTTACTTTATTATTCCATGGTTGGATCGTATCGATTCGTCGATTTGGTCGAGTTCTTGATCGATGCCTTGAAGGTGTCCGGTAAAATGTCATAGAGGGGTTTTCGGGCGTTCTACGATTATTCTTCCTCGTATGATCGATGATTTATTGATTATATGTGGTTAGGGTCGAATTCTTGTGAAGAACTCGAGTCGGAACCCTTCCGTTCGTCGTTTTCTTCAAGCTTCTCGATCGTGGGTGTATTCTTTTCCCTCGCCGGGGAATCGTAGGTGTTCGAGGTGTCCCGACTGAGCCGTGATTGTAGGAGTGTCCGGTATCGATTATCGAGGCAAGTATCTTGCCCATACATTATGTGTTTTGTGGATATTACGGTTGTTAATCGTCGATATGTGCTAAATAAATATTAATAACTATTTTTCAAAAGAATCGGAATATTTATCATCATGGTTTTTGTAAAGGTGACCCGTGTGTGTCGGGAATTAATGTGCTTAGTCGAATATGTGTGCTAGTGTCGAGTATAGAATCACCTTACTTTCTTGTGATGTCATTGCGTATGATTATGTCGTTGGTAAATGTAAAGTGTAATTCTTTTGTCAAATTATGTGCTTGGAGTCACGTGTTTATGGATGAATATGTGAGTTTGTGTGATATTAGTTGTGCCGTTCGGTGCTGTTGAAATCTTGTGCTTCCTTGTGAATCGTATCATTACTTGGTCGTGAGTATATGTTGGATGAACTGGCCATTCTAGTAAGGTACCTCGACTATATATACTGTGATTGACCTTCGAGGCTTGTGGTTTGCAACTGTAATTTTGGAACGTGTGTGTGTGTTGTTCCTTCCACCCGGAGTGTCCGACGGGATGTCTGGGGGTCGATACTAAGGGGTACGGCCACGGAAGTGGACTTGGGTGCGTGTGTGGATGAACTTCCACCCGGAGTGTCCGACGGGATGTCTGGGGGTCGATATTAAGGGGTACGGCCGCGGAAGTTGTTTCCCACCCGGAGTGTCCGACGGGATGTCTGGGGGTCGATACTAAGGGGTACGGCCGCGGGTTACCAGTTGTGGTTTTCATCTTGAGGATGACGATGTTTTCGTTAATTGTGATATTGTCCGGAGTATCACAATGCTTTGTGCTCGGGGTTGAGAGACATTGTATATCGAGTCTTGGTGCTTGGCTAGAATGGCATAAGAATAATGTGTTATGTGTAATGTGTCCTTGTAAGTGAATTGAAGTGGATGACCGGGTCGTGGACCCTGTGTTTTGTGACCGGAACGGTTGGGTCGTGGACCCCGTGTTTTGTTAAACGGATTTGTATTTTGGAAATTGAACTTTGGGGCTGTGACCCTAAATGGCTTTCGAGGAATTAAGAACTTTTCAATTTCTGATGTTTTCAAAACTCCCGAGATTTGGAAATATTTTCAAAATGCTTACTTGCTTCGTTTATGCTTTCAGGACTTGAACTATTTTTTTTACTAAATATATCTCGGGAAGTCTTTCGTTATATTCTCGGAATGTGTTGTGTATGGTTCGTATTTGCACTTTATACTTGCACTAGCGAAACAGTGTAGTTTTGCTAACCCCCGAGTAATCGGGGGGTGGATATCTGTATTGTGTCCAGGTACACGCAGGTTTTCGGGAGCAAGACAGGATCGGTACGAGGGATGATGAAAGACGAATGATACTAATCACACGAAGGCCAGTTTTGGGTTCAGTTAGTCGGAGTCCATTGTATTGTCTTTTCCGCTGTCTTATTGTTTGTGGTGGTAATTATCTTACCCTTGCGTGGGTATGAGTCTGGATGAATTTATGTACTTTTATTTGTAAGTCAGTGTCGAAAGACCAAATCGGTCTATTGATTCGTTATTTTTATTCGTCAGTATGTAATGTAATGTGTTGTGTTGATGTCTAGCCTGGTGGATCCTCACGGAGAGGGTCTGCGGCGTGTAATATTCCCGGTTTGATCTGGGGGTGTTACAGGTGCGTGCGTTGATGTTCTTCCACCTGGGGACGGTTCGACGGGACCTCTGGGAGCCGATACTAATGGGTACGGCCGCGGAAGTGGTTTCTCACATGGGGACGGTCCGACGGGACCTCTGGGGACCGATACTAATGGGTACGGTCGCGAGTTACCAAGCGTGGATAATTGTGACGTGGAAAACTTAATGATATACTGTTTTGGTGTTAATGTGATATTCCGGAATATTGATTTTCAAAATGATTTTCCTAACGATTTGTTTGCGTTGAATCGTGTATGTATATAATATTGTGTAATTGTGTACTTGCACTACCTATTCGAATGCTAACCCCTTAAATGGGGGAAATGCGTCTTATGCATTTCAGGTACTGGTCGAGCTGAGGAGCTGGCACGGGATGCGCATGCAAAGGATGGGTTGGCATGATGATGTGGCTCGAGTCTGTATTTCTTTCTGTTTTGTCATTGCATCTGTTGAGTACTGGAGTTAGACTGTTTATTTTAAACATGGTTTAAGTCCCCTGCGTGGGCAATAAATTGGTATTTAACTTATGTCTCATGTACTCCGTTAAAATGTTTTGGCCGAGGCCACGGTCTTATTTACTTTTTGGGTGCATCTTTTGGGTTATCATTGTGGTTTACGTGTCATGAGTTAGCCTGGTAGACCTCACGGGGGTTCTACGGCGTGTAATGTCCCATTTGTGATTTGGGGTGTTACAGTTTCCTGGCGGGCGATCGCCTTTCGGCCAATAAAATAATGTGGCGATCGTCTCTAAGTCACATGGGCTGTCTGCCTAAAGTCCAAGGCTGCGGCCGGAAGCCAGCTTGTGCGGTCCAATGAGAAGCCAGCACGCGTCCGGAGTTGCTGTCACAGGCGGTCCTACTGACACCTTTCGGCGGTCATGTCGGCTGGTGGAAAGATGCTGACAGGCTGTGGTCAACGATCCGTGAAATGTGGATCTTGTCTCGGCTCTGCACGTGGGCTCTGTCCTGGGCTTCGGCCATTGCCGACTGGATGATCATTGGCTTCGATAGGCATGAAGCGGTCGTCATTGGTCGGTCACCAGGGGTTGGCATCGGTCGGTCACCAAGGGTCGATCGGCAAGTGCCGAGAGATGATCGTCTGGTAGTCGGCCACCAGGAGTCGATCGCCAAGTACCGAGAGACGATCGTCTTAGATGTCGATAGCTCGGCACCGGGACTTGTCCTGGGACCTTCGGTCGGCCGGTCTGTCTTGGCTGCAGGGCTAAGGCTAGGTCGCGTGGTCTCTGATCGGCAGTTCGGCCTCGGCTGCTCGGCTATGGCTAGGTCGCCCGATATCTGAGGTGATCGCCGGTCGGAGAGTATAATTCTCGACACAACACATTCCGGCGGGCCACTCCGGCAACCGGCCAGCTTTTTTTAAACTCCAGGCCCGTCAGCCTGATTTTCGACGATCGGTCATTTTTTTTCTTGTCGACATGCTTTTCGGCGCTCCGTCAATTTTTTTTAACAACAGCCCTTCGGCCGCCGAAAAATTTTCAGGAACCAATATATCTTTTAATCCAATTATAGCACCATAATCAGGACATTACAACACGGATTATCTCTAATAAGCATATAAAGTAGAAGAGCCTTAATATCTCTTCTGATGCTAAACCTGAAGAGACAATCAAATCTTAATTGCATTCATCTGTCAGTTTCTATAGTTATATCTCCCAAATACATCGTTCATGAGAATCATAAGATGTGCCAACCTATCTCCACTATTTTTTTTTTCAATTTAGTATTCACAAAAACTTCCACTTTTGGAAGAGGTGTTTCTACACATAAATGAAAAAGGAAAACAATTGTCTAACTAGTGATGGGTCTTCACATTTAGAGTGCTGGTCCGTCAACGAATTCCTACTAATACCTGAAGGTACGGAGTTTGAGTCTTGGGGAGAGCAAAAAACTTGAATTTCCAGGCTCAGTGTATAATGTTGTAAAAAGAGGAAAATGGGGTTGTTTTGATCAGTCCACTTGAGAGGCAATATTGAGTGGTCCCGACTACAAGTTAAAATCGGGACTTAGTTGGAATACATAGTACTCCGTAAGGGTTTCCAAAACATGTAAGAACACTCAAAATGATTGAGGTATGAATGAGATACAATGTTTCAAAGTGAGCTCTGTGGAAGTGGGTGTGGGATCCTATCCCATATTGAGAAAAAATATAAAGAATTGTGTGTATATAAGGCAATATGCACAAACTCTTATTCACAACAACAAGTGGGACATTAGTGGATGTGTGACTGGGCGCCCCTCGCGCACATATACACACACATGCGCGCTGCAGAAACAATTGTCATCCGTCCGTCCGGATGAATGGCTTGGCTTGGGTCGGATCGGGTCGAAAGGCGATTGGACTGAAATGTCTTGGCATCTCGAAGTTATCTTTTTACTGCAATTTCATTTGGCAAAAAGAAATCATTTTACTAAACTGCCTCAATCATAAAGCTTAATGTTCCGAATTAGGATAAATATCAAATAAGATTGATAATTATCGAATTAATATAATCGGATAACTATCAAGTTAATTGGTAATTATCGGACTAATATATTAACAGATTAGGATAAGTATCAAAGAGACCAACCCTAATCAATTTAGAGTTCCTCCAGCACATGTCTCTCTCCCGTCTTCACCTATAAATACCAAGTTAGAGGGGTCCAAAAATTAACCCTCTGCCTTCGGTTTTTTCAAGCTCCTATAGTCCAATTTCCTTCTTCGATTCTCCTTCTCGGTCATGTCGGTGATAGTATACCGATTTTATTCTGGTTCGTTGAGGGTGCAGTGATCATCGAATCAGTACATCGAGGTGTTGTTTTATCCTGGGAGGCAGACGCTATACACCATGGTGATGGCGAATTTGCTTTAAGGTGATAGATCTTCTGGACTCAACATCGACTTCCTTTCGAATTCGTCATCTGCAAATATTTAGTTTTGCTAACACTTTCTTCGCAGGGTTTTTATCTTTTCAATTTTCTACTGTTTATTCAAGTATTTAATTTATTTTTGCCAACAATCTTAAAGCATAATTTGTTTCTTTACTTGATTAAACAGATTTTTTCAAAAAGTTTAAGACCATAATGGATGCTTCAATACCTACAAAAAAAATCCTTCTGTCTACGGACGTTTGTGGAGGTGCGCCTCAGAAAAGTGGATCGGTTTCTGTGAACCACTCTGCTTCGATTCCGATAAATAATTCAGTTTCAGTTCGATCAATCATGCTGACAAACCAGAGATATCAAGGGCCAGAATTTCAAGGGATGGTAGCAGAAGATGATGTTCTATCTAACAACTCTAGGCTTGTCTCAATTCCTCAAGTAGGAGGCGTCGAAGTATGACTAGGACAGTGACCAACATACCTTGATAGCCATTGATACTTGGAAAACTTCTGACTATCTGTGTCGGGATTATGTGATGAATGGTCTTACTGATTCGCTATACAATGTGTATAGCACTGCTAAATCAGCCAAAGCATTATGGGATTCACTAGATCATAAGTACAAGATCAAGGATGTCGGTGCTAAAAGTGGATTGTTGGGCAGTTCCTTGATTATAAGATGGTTGATTCCAAGACTGTGGTCAGTCAGGTGTAAGAGCTACAAGTGATCGTTCATGAGATCCATGTTGAAGGAATGATCATTAGTGAATCCTTCCAAGTGGCTGCTGTGATTGAAAACCTGCCCTCGACTTAGAAAGACTTCAAAAATTATCTCAAGCATAAGTGCAAGGAGATGAGTATGGAAGATCTGATCATTAGATTTCATCGTTAGACTTCGCACTGAGGAAGACAACGGAGGATCAGAAAAGAAGGTAAATGTTATTGTGGCAAAGGCCAATGTTGTGGAAACTGGACAGACATCTAAGAAAGGAAACAATGGAAAGGGAACTAAGTTGTGACCTAAAGGAGGAATTATGGAAAAGAAAGAAATTCCTTGGAAATTGCTATAATTGTGAGAAGATGGGTCATAGGACGGCTGATTGTAGGCTGCCAAAGAAACCAAAGAAGAAAGATGGTAATGGAGCACATGTGATTACCAAACAAGTGGGAAATCTTGACATATGTGCCGTGATCTCCAAAGTGAACTTGGTTAGCTCAAATACCAAGGAGTGATGGGTTGACACTGGAGCAACTAGGCATATATGCGCCAACAAGACAATGTTGTCCTCCTTGGAAGAAACTGATGCCAGTGAAAATCTGTTCATGGGAAATTCTGCAACTTCAACTATCTTGGGTGAAGGCGCGGTGATCTTGAAGGTGATGTCTTGAAAGGAAATGACTCTTAAACGTGTGTTGTATGTGATTGATATTCTCAAGAACCTTATTTCTGGTTCCTTATTGATTAAGCATCGCTTTAGATTAGTTTTTGAGTCTGATAAAGTTATTTTATCAAAGAGTTGTGTGTTTATTGGCAAGGGATATGAGAGTGATGGGTTGTTTAAGCTCAATGTTATGACTGTAAAAAGTAATGAAACGGAGAATTCTTCTGCTTACTTGCTTGAGTCTCTTAATTTATGGCATGCTAGATTAGGACTTGTTAATTTTAATGCGATGCATAGACTAATTGTATTAGATCACATACCAAAGTTTAAAATTAATTTAAACCACGAGTGTGGAACTTGTGTAGAGACAAAATTAACTCGATCTTCATTCTGACAAGTGGAAAGTACCAAATGTAACACCCCCAATCCGCTCAGGGATATTACACGCCGTAGAACCTTTCCTCAAGGATCTACCAGGCTGGTAACGACATATAACAACCCAACCATGCCTTTCAGGCTAAAATGACTCAGTAGACCGATTTGGTCTTTCAACAAATACATACAACTCAAATACAACTCATGCCCACGCAGGGGTCAAAATACAACCACACCCGTACAACGGGAAAATATAGCAGCGGAAAAATAGAGTACAACTGAACCAATAAACAAAGTACGGTTCCTCATGTGATTAGTATCGATCATCTTTCATCATCCTTCGTGCCGACCCTGTGTTATGCTCCAAAACCTGAATGCAAAACAGACATCCACCCCCGAATACTCGGGGGTTAGCAAAACTCCACTGTTTTGCTAGTGCAAGAACAAAGTGCAAATACGAGCCATACAATTCACATTCCACGAATAACAATTACCAGGAATCCTCAAAGATCCAAACAAAATGAAAAGTACTTCCCGAGGCAAGAGTTTGAGAAAACATTTCAAAATCGAAATATCATAAATCAATGGAAGTAATTTATAAAACAGTTTAGAATGCCATCGAGAGTTTTAATAGAACACAATTTAGGATTATCAAATCCTACTTTTCAAAATCCAAAGACAAAAGGGGTCACCGCCCCAAAGGTTTACTTTTCAAAAAAATGACATTTACCAAACCGTTGGGATTTTAGCCCCAAATCCGTAAAATGACTTTTATAAAACCCTTGGGATTTTAGCCCCAAATCTCATAAACTCACAGTACACAAGAACGACCACAAGGTTCGTCTCCCAACATCAAAATCCACAAATAAAGGATTTAAAACAATCAACAAAATACTCTAGTGCCATCCTAGCCAAGTAGGCCAAACAAACAACTTACCTCTTACACACTTAGTCAATGCATGCAATCATGAAAACTGTTCAAAAGCACTCATTTCCGGAAATGCCAATATCGAATCACATTTGTAAAATGCACCACAATTAACCGCGGACCCACAGCTTCGTGGATCCCTGCCGAGACCCCGTCGGATCTAACCCACAGTGGTTAAAAGCAAGCTCGCGGTTCCACAGCTTCGTGGAGCCCTACCGAGACCCCGTCGGATCTAACCCGCAGTGAGCATACACACACACACGTTACTCATGCAATACTAACATGCTAAGAATGTAAGTTCATTAAGAATACTCACTAGAGATGGCCATTAACTCGACACCATTATCAAACTCTTCAAAACACAATAACAAGATTAAATACGGAATACACGATTCCATAACTTTAAACAATAGGAGTATCATCATCAAATCCTTCAACGTTCAAAATAATCAAATCATAATCAATTCCCAAAACACGCCGTTCACAAAACACACACGCATTTGAAAGAAAGCCTTTAACGAGGCCAAACCGAAATCTTTTGAAACTTCGTTTCAAACAACCAAACAAACACACTAATACGATCACCGATCATCATATCCACAAAATAAGAAAAGTATGGGCAAGGTACTTGCCTCGAATAACCACAACGCGGAGAATCGGCCGAAGTAGGTTGGCACGAACCGACTACGAACTCGCCGACTCCACCGAACAACAATCCACAACAATGAACTACGAACGAAAACAATAACAACGAAAATGAATTCCAAAGTACGACCCAAAGCCGCTGAATTCAAAGAACAAATGACGAAGGTTTCAAGGATTTTCCCCAAAACGGCCAAGAACACGATTCGTCCCGTCAAAACCAGCGAATTCCAAGTTGAAATATGGATATACAATCCATAGAATATGTTTAACAACATCATTTAACCATAATCGATCCATCGAAAATGGATGAAAAACGAGATCGGGGACAAATCACCCAAAAAGTCAATTCGAAGGAAATCAAGAAATATACTTCGATTCGACGAAGAACAATGGATTAAATGATGTTAAACACAAGAATACTACCAAGATTAATCATACCCATCATGAATTAATCAACAACACGGAACGAATCGGATGAAAATGCAAAAACCCCCAAATTCACGAAATTAGGGTTCTAAGGAAGATTACCTTGATTCGCTGGATCAAATGATGATAACGGATGATTGATTGATGTTATGAACTCAAGAACTTCATGGATTTGTTGTTAAACAACATGGCTTCGTCACCCATGAATCGCCAGCCGCGGACGGAGAAGGAAGGAAATGAAAAACGAAGGGAAATGTGGCTGGTTTGTCATATATATACTGGGCCGGAACTAGCGTGCGCTAGCCTTCCCGGACTAGCGTGCGCTATCGGCCAGTGCCGGCCGAGCACTCTCGGTCATGGCCCGCATGACCCGGCACCACCGAACAATTCTGCCGACCATGACTCGTCCACCCGATTCCCGCTAGCGTGCGCTACGGCCAGAAGCCTGCGCGCTAGCCGACTTGTCCAGTAGCCACTGGACCAACAAACTTACCCAGGTAACATACGCTAGTCGGCCGGCAGCGTGCGCTACCCCTGCCGGTTAGCGTGCGCTACAACCGACAGCAGTGTGCGCTACCTGCCGATCCTGACCGAGTCCAGAACCTCAGAATCCCTCTGCCCAGGCCCGATAGCGTACGCTAGGCCACCCGATAGCGTACGCTAGGCCACCCGATAGCGTGCGCTACACCTGCCGGTTAGCGCGCGCAGCCTTCCGGCAGTAGCGTGCGCTACGCCGGTTCCTGCCGCACCTGTCCGGCCGGTGTCCGCAATCGTCCGGCCGATCCATAACCGTCCCGCACCCGACCACTGTGGCTCGGCGACCCGATTTCCGAAAAGCGAACGACGAAAAGTTCGCGGACAACATCAACGGCCCGAAATGAAAACATAATGCCATAATTAGTCATACGCGACCAAGAAACGGGTCGAGACAACAATTATAGATATGGATACCGGTAAGTTTCAAGAAATTACAAAATGGCCCAAAACGCTCGGAAATCCCGATACATGATCGAATAACCAAACCGAAGTTCACCACACGTCTAACAAAGTTAAACGGACTTACGGGAAACTCGAAACAGCAGTTTCGAATGAGATTCGCAAGAATCGAACTCAAGCGCAGAAAAGTCGCTAAAAAGCACGGAACTCAACGAAACGACACCGAAACGAACTCGGATGTCAAAAAGTGTAGAATTAATCATTCTCAGAATGACGAAACGGACATGAGCGAGTCGTCAAAACGGACTCCGACCGAAAAAAGAAATTTACCGAAAATCGAAAATTGCGGATATTACATTCTACCCTCCTTAAAAGAAGTTTCGTCCCGAAACTTAAAACAAGTAGGGAGAAGAAATATTCCGCCAGGAAAAACTCAACGAGATACACAATAATGCGTAACTAACGCCCAACGGCAAAATGTTACAAACAACGCAAAGGAATATACGGCGTGAAAACACGCTCCACGGCGACCAACACAACGTCGCCGTTAGGGATATAATAAAACCAACAAGTGACAAGCGTCATCAAATGGATAATACAATCAAGTCAATTATCCGAACAATCGCAAAACACAACGAACGAAAATCAATACGATTGACCAACCTAACGGTACATTGATCAAAATGCGAGCCAAACGCTGAACAAATACGGAATTCCACCGCCTAAGGGCTGGAAGATCGAAAACGAAACTAATTTCCCGAACTGAAGGGAATTACGAAGGATCCTGAATGTTCACCAATCACGGAACGAGATCAATAAAAATCGAACAATCAAACGATCGAACCACAACGATCGAGACAACAAAAATCGAAGAATCATGTTCGAATCACGAAGAACAATAAAGTTCAAACAACAACTCCCAGGATGATCTGGTGAGAACTACAAGACATGCATTCCCATAAGATCCACAGGAAAGGGAATAGCGATTGAAAAGTCACAACGACAAACGAGTTATTCCGAAATGATACCACACTCGTTCGATAAACAAAAACAAGGGGCAGGACAAGCTCAGAAATGTCAACGAACATAAATGAGTCGACAAAGTAGTATATACAGAAGTTCAAAATCCGATCCCTTCGAATAAAAGGACTAGTAGAACCAAATGATGTTACTCCCGAACAAGGTTCACAAGAATCGAACCGAACTCGAAAAAGTCACATCGATAACCAGATCGGCCCACAACAAGATCACAGCTCGTTCGAACGATGAAACTGAAATACAGAACAAGTTCATAAAGTGTCAACGAACATGAGCGAATCGATAGACTGGAGAAAGAGAAAATACAGAAGTCAAAATAGTACGGGCATTACCTCCGACCTCGTCCACGAAATTCACAAAAACGGGAGCAAGGTAACAAGACATTAAACAATCGACACATAACGGAACGATCACCGATACACACGGTCATACCATACCAAGCTCTAACAGCTCGTACATACGCGACAACGCAAAAATCGCCATGAGGCGACAACATTCAATACCAACACTCCGCCTCTCACAGGGGGCTAGCACAACCAATGTGTGGAAAGCGTCTCAACGCTCACACCGCCAATTCGATCATACTCGGGAGAAAGTATCAAAATGACAATGCGAACATCACACATACATACCCAGCCCTCAAACGGGAATGGGTAGGTTTTAAAAATGAAAACCTTATTTTGAAAATAATTTGAAGAATACCGGTTGATCTTGAGTATCACCTTTCAAAAAGTACAAACGTGAAACATCATTATCGAGACTTTGGAGAACCATTTCGTATTTGATAAAAATGAGGACACTTTCTCTTAGTGAAAACTTTCAGAATATTCGACCCTCGGGTCTAAATAAAAGTGTTTCTAAAACATTGAAAATATCTCAAAGCATTTTGGTCCTCGAGGTAGAAGATTTTTGAAATATATTGTGGCACCTAGGATGTACCACAAGAAAATAACTCATTTGAAAAGTATGTCTCGAAATTTATTTTTCCAAGATACTCAAGGTTTTCAAAAATCCAATAGGCCAGAATGTCCAAAACTCACACATATCAACGTTCACTAAAACAACTCCTAGCACACGCATCAAAAAGTTTAAAATCAAGACAATACATGTCTTTAAACGGAAATAAACGATAAAATACCACATTCAGAACAAAATCACTGATAAAATACCCTCCCGCACTGGCTAGTGAACAAGTCGAACGCGTATAAGCACAAAGCTTCCACAATAGAACTTGTAAAATGTGCAAATCGATTCGAAAATCATCAGCCACGGACAAAAACAACAATAAAAAGACATCACAAGCGACGACACTCCTCGTATAAATTAAATACGAGATTCGACTAAATACATATCGTGAAATCAAAATCCACATAAGGATTCCACCACTTAACAAATAATCATAAAAATAGCTCGTGTCACACGAGGCACAACACAAAGAAGGGAGACTTACTTCCACAGGTCGCACGAAGATGATGATCGCCCCACGATACTAATCACGACCAATAAACTCAAACGACGCGTCGCGACACGACTCAGTCAGATAAAATCCGACGAAACAAGACTCAAACAACACGACTTGACCCGACAGCCTAGGTTTCCTCAACCTAAGCTCCGATACCATTTATGTAACACTCCCAATCCGCTCAGGGATATTACACGCCGTAGAACCTTTCCTCAAGGATCTACCAGGCTGGTAACGACATATAACAACCCAACCATGCCTTTCAGGCTAAAATGACTCAGTAGACCGATTTGGTCTTTCAACAAATACATACAACTCAAATACAACTCATGCCCACGCAGGGGTCAAAATACAACCACACCCGTACAACGGGAAAATATAGCAGCGGAAAAATAGAGTACAACTGAACCAATAAATAAAGTACGGTTCCTCATGTGATTAGTATCGATCATCTTTCATCATCCTTCGTGCCGACCCTGTGTTATGCTCCAAAACCTGAATGCAAAAACAGACATCCACCCCCCGAATACTCGGGGGTTAGCAAAACTCCACTGTTTTGCTAGTGCAAGAACAAAGTGCAAATACGAGCCATACAATTCACATTCCACGAATAACAATTACCAGGAATCCTCAAAGATCCAAACAAAACGAAAAGTACTTCCCGAGGCAAGAGTTTGAGAAAACATTTCAAAATCGAAATATCATAAATCAATGGAAGTAATTCATAAAACAGTTTAGAATGCCATCGAGAGTTTTAATAGAACACAATTTAGGATTATCAAATCCTACTTTTCAAAATCCAAAGACAAAAGGGGTCACCGCCCCAAAGGTTTACTTTCCAAAAAAATGACATTTACCAAACCGTTGGGATTTTAGCCCCAAATCCGTAAAATGACTTTTACAAAACCCTTGGTGTTGGGAAAACAAAGACCCTGTATCGAAACAGCTGGGATACTCGAATCCCTGTATCGAATGTTATTTAGAGGTTTTGACATATATGCCAAATACAGTAAAGGAAACTGTATCGAAGCTTTGAGGCTTTATCCTGTATCGAAGACCTGCCTCGAATCAGCATAAGTGAAGCTCGTCAGTACAGCAAGAAGACTTGTAAAAGACCAAGTATGGAAACTGTCTCAATGCTCAAAATACAGTCATCTTCCATACAGTTTACAAAAGGACAAGAAAGAACACAAGTCAAGTCCCGTTGAACAAAGAAGTATTTAAATACTCAAGGATAAAGTATTTAAATACTGCCAGTCTTCAGATCTTCAGAATCCCGCGAAATCCGGATCATGTCATATTCCCGTTGAAGGAAATCTTATTCAAACGGATACATCTCAACGGATACTTTCTTCAGAGACTATATATATCCTATGAAGACATTGAAGATCAGTTACCAACCAACCGACGTAACCTAACATTCAAGCTATCAAAGTTATCATCTGAGCAAACATATCTCCAAAGCATACTGCAATTAAGAACGAAAGAGATATACAGTGCTCAACATCAAGAACAGCCATCATCAGCTCAAGAACTTCAAAGCTGCTGTTCTTACCTGGTTACCTACCTTTTACCTCTGTGTAAAAAAACCGAGCTCTGTGTGAACTCAACAAGTTATTCTGACCTGTGTGGGACGAATAAGGATGAAGCTTTGGAACTGTGTGTGAAGAAGCTAGTCAAGAATAAAGCTTTAACCAATATGTATGAACGGTTTAAAGTGACATTCTTTGTATCAATCTGTGTGAACGATACAAGGATAGGTTTGTTTATAATTAGGTAGTTGTGTACGCAGTAATTATAATAAACTTTTTACTCCTGTGTGGAGGACCAGTGGACGTAGAGGGGTTTACCTCGAACCACTTAAATTACTGTGTCATTTACCTTCAGCTTTTACTGTTTTAAATTACTGTGATATATTAAGTATACACTAAATTCTTCGTTGCTGTATCCATGGCAACTAACTGTATCCAAGACTTCCGCTACGCACTCAGATTTAGATTCCGTACAGTTTGTTGTTTAAACTATTTTCCAAACTGTATCCAGTATACTTAAGTGGCCAACAAGTGGTATCGGAGCGGTTGATTCTAAAAAGAATCAGTCGTATTTCTTTTTAACCGAATCAGATTCAAATCACTTATTTTCAAAACAGTTTCTTTCATTCCTATATTATCAGTATGGATACTTCTATGATTAACAAAGTCCCTATGTTCTCTATTAACGAATTTGACGACTGGAGAATTAGAATGGAAGCTCATCTTGCAGCAATGCACGAAGAGATGATTTTTGTTATACATGATGGTCCGATCAAGATCATGAAGGTCAATCCTGCCGCAAGGATTGATGGCCAAGCCCATCTTTGAAATGCTCGAGAAAGAACGCGAGCAATGGACAACAGATGAAAGGAAGCGAGCCAATCTCGACAACGTGGCTAAGAACGCGTTATTTGTCACTCTTGACAAAGGCACGTTCTCAAAGGTAAAGAGCCAAAGCGACGAAGAAATCAGGATAAACTCAAGTTAATTTGTGAGGGAACCAGGCTCTCAAAAGAAAACAAGATTTCAAAACTTACTCAAATTTGAATCTTTTGAAATGAAACCAACGGAAACACTTGAGGAACTTGACCTCGATTTACTGGTATTGTTGGTGAACTTGAAGCGTTGGGCAAGATTTACACCCAAAAGGAGAAGAACTTAAAAATTTTCAGATCTCTCCCACCCGATGGGACATTAAGACCACAACTATGCGTGTATCCTGTAATCTTAATGAAATATCCACTTTTGATCTCTTCTCCGACCTTAAAGCCTTTGAGTATGACATTGTGAGAAGAGAAAGTCAAGAATCTCCTTCAAAGGTCATGACTCTCGCCAAGTATCGAACCGTCGACACAAAGATGCCTAGCTCGTCGAAGCCGGTCACAAGAATGCTTGTGATGGCAGCGACATCTGTCACAAGATGAAATGGCGCTTCTAATGCATAAATTCAAAAAGTTCATCAAACATCTGGAAAGACTCCTACGAGCCCAAACTCATCAACAAGGTAAGTACCAAACATCATCGGTGATGCTAACTGTGTTATAATCTGCAGAAACCAGGCCATTATGCAAACAAATGTCCTCATCCCAAAGTCCAAAGATTGCACGAGGCCGAGCAACAAGAGAGAGATGAAAGAAGACGTGCTTGGAAAGACAAGCTCAAGGCCCCGATTGGAGAATCGAAGCCTCCCCACACCATCCAAATCAGCAGAATGTCTTCAGGTGGTCACTGAAAGTGATTCATCTGACGATGAGTTCGATGATAAAGCATACATGTGCTTTATGGCCAAAGATGTTCGAGAAGGTGAAGACAGCGACGATGAGGTAAGTTCAACCTCAGTTATTCCACCTAATGCATCTTATACTTTCGAAAATATGATGAATGAATTCAAAAACATTCAAAAGGCCCATGAGACTCTAAAAACTGAGAATATACAGCTTCAATTAACAAATCTAGAGCTGAAAGAAGAAAATGACTTGCTGAAAATAAACTATGAAAATATGTCTCTTGATTGTGAAACCAGCAAGGTCGATTTTGAAAAACTCATGGAGAGCAATCATCAACTTGCTCATGAACTAAATGCGGTTAAAACCCATAATGAGAGAAAGACAAATGATTTGGTTCTACTACAAACCAAAATTACAACTCTCGAGAAGCGAGAAACTGAACTTGAGACCATTCTGAAGTCTTTTGAAAAATCGTCCAAAAGAATGGAAGAAATTCTAAGCACTGGGCAACATGCTCATGATAAAAGTGGCTTAGGATACAGCTCATGTTCGAATAAAGGTAAAACTAGTACTGTGTTCGTCAAGAGTGTGGAACACATTCCAGAATCGGAAGATACTCCTAGTCCCATAAAGGAACCTGCTGTACCGAGAAAACCGAAGGCTGCTATTCCGCCCCCTCAACTCTACTATTCAAGACAGTGGAACCAACAACCACTCAGAAGGCGTAATCTACAGCATGCTCCACAAGCATATCATCAAAGCCGGCAGTCATTCAGGAAGAAAGCGGTATCCAACCACCAAAGGCCCGCACGGCAGTACCCTCAGTACAGTGCGCCTAGGTATTGGATACAGGAGCCCCGTTATCCCTCAAGACAGCAGATGCTAGTTCAGTATCAACAACAGCATTGGGAATCCAACTGGAGACCCACAAGACAAGCTGTTAGGCCTAAGAAAATGGCTCCACCTCCTAGACGGCACTCGTACTGGAATAATAATAATAACCCTGAATTTTACATGCATAGTAATTATCATGATTATAACAACTACGGATATGCCCCCCGTAGATATCGCAACACAGTACCGAGTACATCCTACAGTAAACCAATTGCTGTCAGGAAAGTCTGGGTACCTAAAGGAACTAACATATATGGACCCAAAAATCAAAGGGGACCTAAATCTACCTAATTTCTTTGTTACAGGACATCCTAGAGGAGGATACCTGGTACTTCGATAGTGGATGCTCTCGTCACATGACTGGAGATAGGAGCAAGCTATCTGATTTTGTAGAAGGTCGCGGTCCAAAATTTCGCTTCGGTGATAAGTCTAAAGGAAGAACAAGAGGGAAAGGAAACCTACTTGTCGGAAAATTCAAGGTCACCGATGTTGCATATGTTGAAGGATTACAGTATAATCTACTTAGTATTAGCAAGTTTTGTGATAAACAGTTCTCGGTGAAGTTCTATATAGATCGCTGTAGAGTCAAGAACACCCAAACCAAGGAAGTTGTGCTTACAGGAAGCAGATCAGGTAATATGTACATTGCTGACTGGAAGCCTATGAGCTCCTCAATTCCATGTTTTGTTGCCAAAGGCACTGCAGATCTTAGCTGGTTATGGCACAAGAGGATGTCTCACGTCAACTTCAAGACGATCAACAAGCTTTCAAGACAGGGTATGGTTAGAGGTTTGCCAGATGTGTCATTCAAGAAGGACAGCGTCTGCGGACCATGCCAGAAAGGCAAGCAAATCAAGTCAACCCTGAAAAGCAAATCCTACCTTTCAACCCAAAGAGTGTTGGAAATGCTACACATGGATCTCTACGGTCCTGTAGACCCAGTAAGTTTGGGAGGTAAGAAATATTGCATGGTCGTTGTTGATGATTATTTATAGTTATGCTTGGACGATCTTTCTTCGCAAGAAGAAGGAAACAACATCAAGGCTGCCCGAGCTCCTGAGGAAATTGCAAAATGAAAAAGCGTTGAGTATCGTGTGCATTCGTTCCGACAGAGGTACTGAATTTACTAACCGCTTTATAGAGCAATACTGTTCGGAGAATGGAATACAGCACGAATACTCAGCTGCCCGTACACCTCAACAAAATGGTGTTGCCGAGCGAAAGAATAGGACGTTGAAAGAAGCAACAAGGACAATGATTGCCGCAAGCAAATTGCCACAGCGTTTCTGGGGAGAAGCAACCAATACAGCGTGCTACACTCAAAACCGTTGTATCGTCAACAAGCACCACAACAAAACAGCTTATGAGGTATGGAATAACAAAACTCCATTAGTTTCGTATTTTCACATTTTTGGATGCAGGTGTTATGTTTTGAACAATGGGAAGGACCAACTTAGAACCTTTGATGAAAAATCAGATGAAGGAATATTCGTAGGATACTCTTCCGTCGAAAGCTTTAATCTTTAATAAAAGGAAGCTGACGATCGAGGAATCAGTTCATGTAGTGTTCGACGAACCACACCATGACCCTACAGGAGTAGATGATATCACTCAGGACATTCACCATCTATCTATCTTGGATCCACCTACACCCATAGAACCTGTCGTTGATTTAGAAATCAACCCCGCGGCTGTAAGAATCGATGTGGATGAAGCTGACTCTGTACAAGCTGAAGTTGCACCCACAGAAACTTTCGATATAGTACGAGATCCTGAACTAGAACCCGACCGAAGATGGTTGAGAGATCACCCGCAAGAGCTGATCATTGGAAACATTAATGCAGGTGTTTCTACTCGTAGGAGAATACAGAGTACACAAGGAAATGTACTTTGTGCACAAGAAGAATCTAATGCTGAAGTTTCACAGTTTCCTGAATGGAAATCTCAATCCGAACTTAGGAGACTCAATATGTGCACTATCGCCGTATTCTTAGCCCAGTCCGAACCTATTTCGACCATAGACGCTCTTAACAACTCTCATTGGATAACATCTATGGAAGAAGAGCTTAACGGTTTCGAAAGAAACAATGTATGGTATCTTGTACCCAGACCGACACACCAATCGGTTATAGGAACCAAATGGGTATTTCGAAACAAAAAGGATCGAAATGGACTTATCATAAGGAACAAATCCAGACTAGTAGCACAAGGCTATTGTCAGGAAGAAGGAATCGACTATGATGAAACCTTCGCCCCTGTAGCGAGACTAGAAGCCATTAGGATATTTTTAGCCTTTGCCGCCCATAAGAGTTTTATCGTATACCAAATGGACGTCAAGAGTGCTTTCCTGAATGGAGAGCTTGCAGAAGAAGTTTATGTTGAACAACCACCAGGGTTTGCCAACACAGACGGTATCGATCTAGTTTACGAGGCTAAGGAAAGCGGCATGCGGAGTTAAACAAGCCCCTAGAGCCTAGTACGAAACCCTGTCCCAAGATTCTAACCAACAACGGATTTGAGAAAGGTCTTTGTCGACAAAACCTTGTTCAAGATACGTGAAGGTGATGACCTTCTAATGGTACAAATCTATGTCGATGATATTATTTTTGGTTCAACTAACCTTGCTCTATGTCAAAGGTTCTCACATCTCATGCAAAGAAAATTTGAAATGAGTATGATGGGGAACTTAGTTATTTCCTAGGTTTGCAGTAAAGCGATTTGCCTACAGTATATTCATCAACCAGAGAAATACGGCAAGGAACTTCTCAAAAATTTGGAATGAACAATTCCAAATCCTCACCAACCCCCATGAGCACTTAGTGCAAATTAGTCTTGATGAAGCCGAAAGCCGTTTGACCAATCACTCTACAGAAGCTCATTGGTTCGCTCCTGTACCTACGGCTAGCGGGCCCGATATCCGATTTCTTTGTTGGAGTGTGTGCGAGATACCAAGTTGCACCTAAGGAATCAAACTTCAATACAGCTAAACGAATTCTGAAGTACATTAAAGGAACAGTCGATGCAGGACTGTGGTATCCTAAGGAAGGCGGATTCGATTTAGTTGGATACAGCGACTCGGATCTCGGAGGCTGCAAGCTAGATAGGAAGAGTACAAGTGGAACTTGTCACTTTCTCGGACCTAGACTCGTATCTTGGTTCAGTAAGAAGAAATTGGCTAACTCTCTTTCCACGGCTGAATCAGAGGACTATGCTGCTGGTAGCTGCTGTATGCAGATCCTTTGGATGCAGCAACAACTGTCAGATTATGGAATCGATGCTAGAGAGACTCCAATCATGTGTGATAGCACGAGTGCAATTGCAATCACGCACAATCCTGTGCTGCACTCGCGCACTAAACATATCCACATGAAGCATCATTTTATCAGGAATCATGTCGAGAACAAGGATGTTCGCCTGGAAAAAGTCCATACAGACATCCAGCTGGCCGACATTTTCACCAAGCCTCTCGACACAGCAAGATTCAATATGCTCAAAACAGAATTGGGAATACTACAGCCAGACTCCCTGTAAGTAATTTACTGTTTTTTTTACTCAACAATTGAGGGGGAATGCTATAAGACCCGTGAATACAGTATCCAACATTAATTATCTGTACACTCAGAATCATCAATACAGTACTGTAGCGAACGAACGCATATGAATCCTACAGCTGGTGTGTGCAATAATTAAGGGGGAATACTGTAGGACCCATGAATACAGCATTAATCCAAATATTGTTGTATGGAATTTAAAACCTATTAGTACCTTTTTAAGGGAGAACGCTGTATCGACGCGGAGAACAGCACATGCTATAGGATTTCGATTCAGTATATAATATAATATTATTTCCTTTTTAAAATAATTTTTGTCCACGTGCCCTGTTTTTACGTCAAACGTCATGTTCATTAAATGCCTTACACGACATCTGGACAACTGAATCTCAAAAGCCGCGATGTTTTTAAATTATTTATTATTTTTAAACCGCCGTTTTAGGCATTTAGGGTATCAACCTATGTCAGAAGTGGGACCCGCTCTATTTTTAAACCTTTTAATGGATTAGCGTACCAGTTACACTCAGTCCATCCTAACCGTTGATTTCAAAATCGGTTCCCATCCCTTAAAATCTGACCATTCGTACTCTGCAAAACTATATTTCGCCGCCCAAGTATAAAAGGACTGTATCTGCCATTGGAGACTCTTTACGCTTTCTGCAATTACAAGAGTTCTCAAGCAAACAGCCTACATATTTTCTGCATATTCACTGCAAATATCGACTGTTTTCTTCCACCTTTGTTTTAAGAAAACATCAATGGCTAGTCAATCTTCTTCCCCTGTTCTGAAGAAAACCTCCAACATCATTGATGGCCGGATCTTCTCCAAGCCTGTCATCATCGAGCGTATTATCTCGGAAATCAATGACACCGAACCAATGGAGTATATCATTACTCGTCTTGAACAATAAGGTCTCTATCGCTTCGGGAGCAAAACCGCCGACAAATACGACGCCCATCTGGTTGAGGAATTCAACCTCAACGCTGTCGTTCGTTTTCTGTCACTAGCCCAGGGAGGACATGTTGCTGACATCACTGCAACAGTCCAAGGAGTGGAAATCTGCATCAATAGCGATCTACTCCAGAGAATCTACAGGCTGCCCGCCGATGGCCTAACCATGGAGCAACTTGAGACGTTCGGGTCTCAAGAGCTTATTACCAAATTTTATGGACTTTTTACAGGGTCCAAAGTGGTTGATATGGTGACAACCACTTGTCACAAGAAAAATTTTCTTCTTCATTTCGTTTATCTTCATGACTTTTGTTCCAGGATCATTGAAAACCGAACCGGTGCGTTCGAGATGTGCACGAATTTAAGGTTCAGGATGATGGTAGCTATTTTGACCTGTGAAAAGGTCAATTGGTGCCAAATCATTCTGAAACGTCTTCAAGAAGAGGTGTGCAAACCTGCCACCCAAAAGAAATCCTTTGGTTTAATGCTGAACTACATTCGGCGAAGTGCGGTGTGATCCGCCGATGCAAAGAAAAATAGCTCCAGGATATACTTAGGAGGTGTCAAACCCACTGCTTATAACCAGAGCACCATGCATGCCAATCACCCGAGAATCTGGCACATGCCTATTTCTGCCAACCCAAGAGATGAAACCGTGAAGGTCCCAGAAATGGAATCTTCAAAGAAGAAACGAAGCGATCTCACAAAGAAGAAACACTCTGCTGGTGAGAAGTCCAAGATGAGACTCATGAGTCTCTCTAATATCAAAGCCAAGCACTCCGAGGATGTCTCGCCCATGGCGCAACCCATTGATGACGAACCCCAGGGCCCAACCCCTGTGGAAGAGGTGTCTCCTACTGCATCGACAGTAGATCCCGAGCCTTTGGCGGCTACGACGGATATAGAGACATCTCCCAACGCTCAAGACTTTAGCGAGTCGGATGCCCATTCGGAGCCAAAAGCTACTTCTCCTCTGCGGGATCCCACACCGTCAGATCAATTTCCTTCGGGCACCATCCCCTCGCAAGGAGTCCATCTTCCGTCAGATCCCATACTGCACGGAATCCTCAACAGCGTCTCCAGACGTTATTCGAAGTCCCTCCCCTGACTCGATCATAAATCAAACACTTCTTTTGGTTCAAATTGAACACGCGTACGAAAGATTTCTGCAATCGAAAGGCTATAGGCTAGCTCCGTACGATACACTGTACAACTGGAGCGAATGGAGCCATGAAGAGCGATTCGTCTCCGAAGTAACAGACTCAACTGAAATTGAGGCCCTGCTTCGATGGGACAACGCTTCTTGCAAGGATCTCATTGAAAGCCACCTGCTGCACAAATCTGACGCCCGAAGAAAAGGAAAGAAGAAGTCAGAGGATTCTCCCATTAATCCAAAAGATGACGACGATCATGACTCAGACGACGACGACGATGCTCTACAAGCAGGTCTGAGAATGAGCCGTGAAGAGGCTGAAGCACGAGACGCCTCTCCACCCAGAAAATACGAAGGGCCTTCTACCCAAGCAAATCCCCCTTCGCCACAGCCGGAGAACATTTCCGACCAAGAGGATTCAGTCCCTCCAGTCGAGGAACTTCAAGAAATTTTGGAACAGGCACCCGAGCCTGCTGCGACCGAAGAAGCTATTCCTGCAAGCCAACAGGAGGATTCAGTCCCTCCTGCATCCATATCTGCCGAAGAACCTTCGCCACAGGACGCTTCTGAACCAACTGTCGCCGAACCACAGGAAGCTGCTCCCGCCCCTACAACCTTGGAATCCGAGGACGGTAACGAATCTGAGGATGTCCAACTTACTTCACGTCCATCCGTGAATGTAAGAAGATTGAACGGCGCTGCAGACTTCGCCGAACCAGACTCTCCGATCTCCGCCGCACGAAAAGAGCGCCTGCGAGCTCTTGGCCTTCAGACTGTATTTATCCAAGATGCAGTAAACGCTCTATCTTCCGTTGAAAAGGCACTGAATTGGATGCACACCTCTGCTGTCGAAGAAATGACCACTCTTCAACACGAAGTATCTCGAGTTGTCGACGCATTCATACTTTTGCCAGAAGTTTTCAAGCAAGCCTTGAAGATCATGGAAGATAAGCAAGAGCAACTGCTGAAGGAGGAAGCTGCAAAGACAAGAATTGCTGAAGCCAAGACCGCCTGTGCAATGATTGAGAACAGCTCTCAACTGCGTGCTCACGACAAATCCATTCAAGAAATGTCGAAGACTCTTTCCACCCTTGTTGAAAGAATAACCAGCATCGAGACCAAACAGGACGCCGCTCTTGAAATCCTGCAAAGTCTTGATGAAGCCAAAAAGGGAGAAGAGGCACGAGAAGCTGCAAGGAGAATAAGGCTGCAACAAGAAAGGGAATTTGAGGCCGCTCGAGCAGTATCACCGCCGAATTGAACAAGCTAGCACCTCAATCCCAAAGTTTTAAAATTTCGTGCTCAGACCGAATTCCATGACCCAAATGTCCATTGGCAAACTCTTATTCGAGACCTTCTAAATACGTCTGCCGACCAACCGCAACCCTAACCGCCGACGAAGTGAAGCCTTTGGAGGAAAGAATGAACTGATGAGATATTTTGTCGACTCATCGTGAATCCGCCATCTTCAAAAATTATAAAACGTTAGTCAAGGCGAGATAAGTTTACGAAGATGCTAGAAGAAGGTAAACTCCCTCTCCAAATCGAAATGAAATCCAAACATAGAAGAGGAGATCGGGTCACCCATCCAGAAGATTGGATACTTGCCTTTGATCGTTCATATGAAGGAAGAGCGATTTACCAGGATCGAGGCAATGATTCACTTCAAAACTGGTGGCGCGGCACCGAGAACGAACCCGGAAAAAGACCATGGAGGCATGCGGATTATCGATAAAAAGCTGAAATTTATGTATATTGTTTTTGTTTTTGTAATTTCTATTCGAAACAGCAAACTTTGTACTCAATCATTTTGAATATCAATAAAAACCGTTTGTTTGTCTTGAAAGATTACAACTCGTAATCTACTGTGTTTATGTATGATTACTTAAATTGTTTGATAGGAATCTCAAGTTAGATAAACTTGATTGAAAAATAAGCTGTACGAACTAGTCTACGAACAGTTCATAGTTTCAGTTGTAAACTTAGAATACATTGTAAGATTGTGCCTGCGCGCCAATCATAGTCTTAAGTTGTAATAAATCTCAAACTGTATCGAACGTGCCTGCGAGCAGTTCATTATTGTAGACTAAGTCACTAAGTCAGACCTTTTGACAAAAGACCAAGAAATCAGCCAGAAGTCATCAAAGAAGAATGCTTCATAAAGAAGGTTTTGGCATCATCAAGAAGACTCGAAGAGTTAAGTAAGAAGGACTTGGCAAATTGTCAAAAAGGGGGAAATTGTTGGGAAAACAAACACCCTGTATCGAAACAGCCGGGATACTCGAATCCCTGTATCGAATGTTATTTAGAGGTTCTGACATATATGCCAAATACAGTAAAGGAAACTGTATCGAAGCTTTGAGGCTTTATCCTGTATCGAAGACCTGCCTCGAATCAGCATAAGTGAAGCTCGTCAGTACAGCAAGAAGACTTGTAAAAGACCAAGTATGGAAACTGTCTCAATGCTCAAAATACAGTCATCTTCCATACAGTTCACAAAAGGACAAGAAAGAACACAAGTCAAGTCCCGTTGAACAAAGAAGTATTTAAATACTCAAGGATAAAGTATTTAAATACTGCCAGTCTTCAGATCTTCAGAATCCCGCGAAATCCGGATCATGTCATATTCCCGTTGAAGGAAATCTTATTCAAACGGATACATCTCAACGGATACTTTCTTCAGAGACTATATATATCCTATGAAGACATTGAAGATCAGTTACCAACCAACCGACGTAACCTAACATTCAAGCTATCAAAGTTATCATCTGAGCAAACATATCTCCAAAGCATACTGCAATTAAGAACGAAAGAGATATACAATTGCTCAACATCAAGAAACGACCATCATCACCAAGAACTTCAAAGTGCTGTTCTTACACAGTTACCTACCTTTTACCTCGTGTAAAAACCGAGCTCTGTGTGAACTCAACAAGTTATTCGACTGTGTGGGACGAATAAGGACGAAGCTTTAGGCTGTGTGTGAAGAAGCTAGTCAAGAAGAAAGCTTTAACCAATCTGTGTGAACGGTTGAAAGTGACATTCTTTGTATCAATCTGTGTGAACGATACAAGGATAGGTTTGTTTATAATTACGTAGTTGTGTACGCAGTAATTATAATAAACTTTTTACTCCTGTGTGGAGGACCAGTGGACGTAGAGGGGTTTACCTCGAACCACTTAAATTACTGTGTCATTTACCTTCAGCTTTTACTGTTTTAAATTACTGTGATATATTAAGTATACACTAAATTCTTCGTTGCTGTATCCACGGCAACTAACTGTATCCAAGACTTCCGCTACGCACTCAGATTTAGATTTCGTACAGTTTGTTGTTTAAACTATTTTCCAAACTGTATCCAGTATACTTAAGTGGCCAACACTTGGGATTTTAGCCCCAAATATCATCAACTCACAGTACACAAGAACGACCACAAGGTTCGTCTCCCAACATCAAAATCCACAAATAAAGGATTTAAAACAAACAACAAAATACTCTAGTGCCATCCTAGCCAAGTAGGCCAAACGAACAACTTACCTCTTACACACTTAGTCAATGCATGCAATCATGAAAACTGTTCAAAAGCACTCATTTCCGGAAATGCCAATATCGAATCACATTTGTAAAATGCACCACAATTAACCGCGGACCCACAGCTTCGTGGATCCCTACCGAGACCCCGTCGGATCTAACCCACAGTGGTTAAAAGCAAGCTCGCGGTTCCACAACTTTGTGGAGCCCTACCGAGACCCAGTCGGATCTAACCCACAGTGAGCATACACACACACACGTTACTCATGCAATACTAACATGCTAAGAATGTAAGTTCATTAAGAATACTCACTAGAGATGGCCATTAACTCGACACCATTATCAAACTCTTCAAAACACAATAACAAGATTAAATACGGAATACACGATTCCATAACTTTAAACAATAGGAGTATCATCATCAAATCCTTCAACGTTCAAAATAATCAAATTATAATCAATTCCCAAAACACGCCGTTCACAAAACACACACGCATTTGAAAGAAAGCCTTTAACGAGGCCAAACCGAAATCTTTTGAAACTTCGTTTCAAACAAACACACTAATACGATCACCGATCATCATATCCACAAAATAAGAAAAGTATGGGCAAGGTACTTGCCTCGAATAACCACAACGCGGAGAATCGGCCGAAGTAGGTTGGCACGAACCGACTACGAACTCGCCGACTCCACCGAACGACAATCCACAACAATGAACTACGAACGAAAACAATAACAACAAAAATGAATTCTAAAGTACGACCCAAAGCCGCTGAATTCAAAGAACAAATGACGAAGGTTTCAAGGATTTTCCCCAAAACGGCCAAGAACACGATTCGTCCCGTCAAAACCCGAAAACAGAATTCCAAGTTGAAATATGGATATACAATCCATAGAATATGTTTAAAAACATCATTTAACCATAATCGATCCATCGAAAATGGATGAAAAACGAGATCGGGGACAAATCACCCAAAAAGTCAATTCGAAGGAAATCAAGAAATATACTTCGATTCGACGAAGAACAATGGATTAAATGATGTTAAACACAAGAATACTACCAAGATTAATCATACCCATCATGAATTAATCAACAACACGGAACGAATCGGATGAAAATGCAAAAACCCCCAAATTCACGAAATTAGGGTTCTAAGGAAGATTACCTTGATTCACTGGATCAAAGGATGATAACGGATGATTGATGTTATAAACTCAAGAACTTCATGGATTTGTTGTTAAACAACATGGCATCGTCACCCATGAATCGCCAGCCGCGGACGGAGAAGGAAGGAAATGAAAAACGAAGGGAAATGTGGCTGGTCTGTCATATATATACTGGGTCGGAACTAGCGTGCGCTAGCCTTCCCGGACTAGCGTGCGCTATCGGCCAGTGCCGGCCGAGAACTCTCGGCCATGGCCCGCATGACCCGGAACCACCGACCAATTCTGCCGACCATGAGTCGTCCACCCGACTCCCGCTAGCGTGCGCTACGGCCGTAAACTCGCGCTAGCGGCACATCCGGTAGCCCTGGACCAACAAACTTACCTGTAACGTATGCTAGTCGGCCGCGGCATGCGCTACCTGCCGGTTAGCGTGCGCTACGACCGACAGCAGCGGCGTGCGCCTGCCGATCTGGCCGAGTCGAACCTCGAATCCCTCTGCCCGGGCCGATAAGCGTCGCTGAGCCACCCGATAGCGTCGCTACACTGCCGGTTAGCGCGCGACCTTCCGGCGATGGCGTGCGCTCGCGGTTCTGCACTGTCCGGCGGTGCCTGCATCGTCGAGCGATCCATAACCGTCCGGCCCGATGCAGACCACTGTGGCTCGACGACCCGATTTCCGAAAACGTACGGAACGAACACGACGAAAAGTTCGCGGACAACATCAACGGCCCGAAGTGAAAACATAATGCCATAATTAGTCATACGCGACCAAGAAACGGGTCGAGACAATAATTACAGATATGGATACCCGTAACTTTCAAGAAATTACAAAATGGCCCAAAACGCTCGGAAATCCCGATACATGATCGAATAACCAAACCGAAGTTCACAACACGTCTAAAAAAGTTAAACGGACTTACGGGAAACTCGAAACAGCAGTTTCGAACGAGATTCGCAAGAATCGAACTCAAGCGCGGAAAAGTCGCTAAAAAGCACGGAACTCAACGAAACGACACCGAAACGAACTCGGATGTCAAAAAGTGTAGAATTAATCATTCTCAGAATGATGAAACGGACATGAGCGAGTCGTCAAAATGGACTCCGACCGAAAAAAGAAATTTACCGAAAATCGAAAATTGCGGATATTACACCAAACCTTTAGAACTAATACATAGCGACCTATGTGATTTGAAATTTATTCAAACTAGAGGTGTAAATAAATAGATATTTTATTACTTTCCTGGATGATCGTACTAAATGTTTCTATGTATATTTGCTTAAAATCAAAGACGAAGCTATAAAAAAAATCCATTCTTTATAAAACAGAAGTTGAGAATCAATTGAATGCAAATATAAAAGTATTAATGAGTGGCCGTGGAGGTGAATATGTGGAACTATTCGAAGAATATTGTACACAACATGGTATTATTCATGAGGTCAATGTTCCATATGCACCACAGTCAAATGGTGTGGCGGAACGTAAGAATCGCACTCTAAAAGAGATGATGAATGCGATATTGCTAAATTCAGGTCTACCGCAAAAAATGTGGGGAGAAGACATCTTAACGGCGAATGATCTCTTAAACAAGCTATGCCGTATGAACGGGGATAAAACTCCTTATGATTTGTGGAAGGGAGTCATGTCTTCCTACAATTACATAAAAGTGTGGGGGTGTCTAGCAAAGGTACTGATACCTACACCTGAGAAAATCAAAATAGGCCCAAAAACAATTGACTGCATTTTCATTGGATATGCACACAACAACAATGCCTATCAATTTCTTGTGCACGAATATAAAGTGCCTAAGATTCACAAAAGTACAATTATGGAATCAAGGAATGCATCATTCTTTGAGAATATCTTTCCTTGTAAGACTGCAAGTGAATACCTTATCTCATCTGAACAGGCTTATGAGCCAATGAATGAAGATAATGAAGACGAATAGTAGATAATGAGGATGAACCTAGAAGGAACAAACGACAAAGGATAGAGAAATCTTATGGACCAGATTTCTTCACCTATTTGCTTGAAACGGAACCTCAGACTTATAAAGAAGTTGTAAGCTCAAAGGATGGACCTCTATGGAAAGGGGCTATCAAAGATGAAATTGATTCTATATTACAGAATCGTACTTGGGAGCTAGTGGAATTACCTCCAAAATGTAAGCCACTAGGAAATAAGTGGATTTTCAAGAAAAAATTGAATGATGGAGCATTTGATGACAATAAGGCTAGGCTCGTAGTCAAGGGCTACAACCAACGTGAGGGTCTAGACTATTTCGATACTTATTATCCTGTAATGAGAATAACTTCCATCAGGATGATACTTGCTATTGCTTCATTACGAGATTTAGAAGTTCGTCAAATGGATGTTAAGACTGCCTTTCTTAATGGGGACTTAGATGAGGAAATTTATATGAAACAACCCGAGGGGTTCTTTTTCCCTGGACAAGAAAAGAAAGTATACAAGTTAGTAAAATGGTTGTACGGATTGAAGCAGGCACCAAAACAGTTGTATGGAAAATTTACTCAAACACTCGAAGGAATCACCTATGTTGGAGTGAAGATGGGCTGCTTCAAAGGATAATTGCAAGGCACAATTCTTTAGATACTCTAACAGAACCAGGACGGTGTCCATGGCCAAAACGGGCGCAATAATGAGAATGGAATAAATCAGGGAGGGCCTTTGTGAGAGATATACGATCACTTACACAAGCGGTCGGAGAGTTCAAAGGCACCAAGCCATACTGTCTAAACAGTATGGAGAATATATCTTTTCGAAGGAAGTTCAAAGAGCATACTCTACCTATCCTATGCAATGCCTAACCGTAGTAACTATCACCAAGTCAAACTTTGTGTCTGACGTGTGCTGTTGGACCATCAATCTCATTCATGTGGTGGATTATTGGAAAAAGAGGAAAATAGGGTTGTTTTGAGCATCCCACTCGAGAGACAATTTTGAGTGGGACCAACTACGAGTTAAAGTCGGCATTTAATTGGAATACGTAGTACTACGTAAGAGGTTTCCAAAACATATAAGAACACTCAAAATGATTGAGGTATGAATGAGATATAATATTACAAAATGAGATCTTTAGAAGTGGGTTTGGGATCCTATCCCACATTGGAAAAAAGTAAAAAGAATTGTGTGTATATAAGGTGATATGCACAAACTCTTGTTCACAACAAGTGGGACATGAGTGGATGTGTGACTGGGTGCTCCTCACGCACACATACACACACGCACGTGCCGCCGCTGCTGCCGTCCGTCCGTCCGTCGGGACAGCTCGGGTCAGGTCGAGTCGAAGGGCGATTTGGGCGAAATGTCTCGACGTCTCGAAGTTATCTTTTTACTGCAATTTTATTTGGAAAAAAAATCATTTTGCTAAACCGCCTCAATCATAAAATTCGAATCTTTCGGATTAGGATAACTATCAGATTAGATTGATAATTATTGAATTAAAATATTAGGATAACTATCAAGTCAATTGGTAATTATCCGACTAATATATTAACCGATGAGTATAAGTATTAAAGAGACCAATCCTAATCGATTTAGAGTTCCTCCAGCACATGTCCCAATCTCTCGTCTTCACCTATAAATACCAACTTAGAGGGGTCCGAAATATAACCCTCTACCTTCGGTCTTTTCAAGCTCCTACAGTCCAAAACCCTTCTTCGTTTTTTCTTTTCGGTCGTGTCAGTAATAGTATACATATTTTACTCTAGTTCGCTAATGGTGCAGTGATCATCGAATCAGTGCAACGAAGTATTGTTTTATCCTGTGGGGCAGACGCTGTACATCGTGATGAGGGTGAATATACTTTAAAGAAACATATTTTTTGGACTCAATATCGACTTCCTTTCGATTTCTGTCTTTTGCAAACATTTACCTTTGCGAACACTTTCTTCGAAGGGTTTTTGTCTTTTTGGATTTTCCACTGTTTATTCAAGTATTTAATTTATTTTTGACAATATAAAATCATAAGCTCACGGACCTGAGCTCCAAGAGTGAAGACCAAACGGAAAGGCTGTATACAGAGCATAGTTGTTGGATAGGATGACGGAATGTGCGCATCATTGTGATGCAAAAATTTGTCAATAAAACAAATTCCCAAGATCAGAAAGAATCTCCGCCAGAGGGGCCCACCTTTGCTTCTTTTGACTTTCATAAAAGAATTTCAACAACTCTCTCTCACGCTATCCGCTGAATTCCCTTCTTTTTTCTCTTCCATTTTCTCTGATCTCCGTCTCCCTATATATACAAAGCCTCCGCCTTTCACATTTTCTATCAGCTAATAACAATTTATATATATATAAATATATATATATATATATTACTACACAAGAAACTAACAGGAAAACAGACATGTCCCATGTTGTAACAGAGCCACGTCCTGTTGCGAGAAAATTCATGGCGTGGCCTCAAACTGATGGTCAGGATGCTACTGTTAGAAGAAGCATCGGAAGGTGAGTGTGTTTCTGCACTTAATTTTATGATTTTTTTAGGGTAAATTACTAAAGACCTGTTTATCTTTGATCAACTAAAAGACGTGATTTTATGTATTCCCCTCCCAGTTTTGAGATGAAGTATTTTGACCCTTTTCTCCTTTTGGATGAAGTCTCAGGTGGGCTCTCTCTCTCTCTCTCTCTCTCACTCTCTCTCTCTCTCTCTCTCTCTCTCTCTCTCTCTCTGTTCTAGATCTATCATTTCGTGATAATATCTCAAGATTATAAGAATGAGTTGGCAAGTTTCCTGTTTTCACTCACACTAATAAATGCGTTTTCCGGAATTATGGCTTTATAGTTTCTGCACCTGCTGGATTTCCTGATCACCCACATAGAGGTTAATTTGATCTTTTAAAATAAACTGTTACTAGCTATTATTATTATTATTATTATTAGAATTTCAATGAATAATGATTTTGAGTGATTCGTGTTCACAGGATTCGAGACCGTTACCTACATGCTGCAGGTATATATGACCTTCATTGTTCATTAAGTTTCAGAGTATTACTAAATCAATGGTATAGCTATGATGTCGTTTGTATTAATGAGTTTTAACTGCTTTTTTTTTCCTTTATTTCACCTGTTCTGCTTTCTTGTTCACATCATCACATGTTTTGATGGGGCATTAATTTCAAATACCTTGGCTGACTTTCCCACTGTAATTGTTTCTTTTAATTGTACATTTCTTCACATGCTTGGGGTGAAGGTTTTATGTAAATACTTCATCCAATTAATTACAGCATCCAAAAGAATACATATAAGCAGCAATTGAAAAATTAAAAATATTACTGGACAAGTTCTTGATTTTCAGAAATAATATATGGTGGAGTGGGTTATTTTAGCATATTGCACAAGGGAGTAATAATCTCTTCATCACACAATTTGATGAAATATTTGAAGTTTCTTTTATGTCAAATTGGGCATGAAGATCATTTTGCACCATAATTAAAAATACTTTGAAATAATAAATATATTTGTATATGCATAAGAGTAATTACTTCTTTTGGAGGAACATAAAGGGAGTAACGTGCTGTTCACCCGGTGGAGTTAGATATGTGTTGTATATCATGGCGCTTAGTTCTCGAGTTTAACTTAACGAGAGAAAAGAAGGGAAATGGATGGAAATAAGAAGAAAGAAAAAATATTTGGTGTTCGTAAGTTTCTTTAATGGAAAGAAATGGAAGGAAAATTTTCCCTCCTAACTTGCCTTCCGATTTGGAAGGATTTGGAAGTGTTTTAAATAGCGCAGCGTTGATGTGTAGCATTTTTGTCCTGATAGCGCGTAGCGTAAATAGCGTAACGTATAGCGCAGGTTTAGCGTTCCTACTATTTTATATAAAAAAATAAAATATATCTATATAATATATAATTCTTTGTCATAAGTTAATATAAATCAAGTTAAAATTATAACTAGTAACACTTAAAATAAGAATATATGAAAATAAATGTATAAATATCATATTCGTTTAGCTACAATCCACCGTTTTTTTAATGAACTCATCAACAAGTTTTCCTATCGGTTATTTATCATTGGTTATTTGTCATTATCTTTGACACTACACATATCTAAGAATTATTAGAAAACTATATTTTGTAACAAATTTAATAGAACTTTATAGTTTATATAGATATAAAAGTAATAAAATAATAATTAAAAAATATTTGTAATTCAAATAAAAATATATAATTAAAATAAAAAATATGATCAAAATTAAAATTTCTCAAATAGCCTACGCTATTTACGCTATAGCTCAAATAGCCTACGCTATTTGCGCTATTTGGATAAAAAACGTGCCACGTCATCAAAAAGCCTACGTTATTTGTCCAAAACGCTATTTTGGATGCGCTACGTAGCGCTACAGTCAATTTTTGCGCTATAGCCTACACTACGAAACGCTATTTAAAACAGTGATTTGGAGAGAAAAGAACAAAATGATTAATTTTCCTTTCACTTCCTTCAAACTCGGAAACACAAAATACAATTTTCTTTTACTTTCTTTTCTCTCCTAATTTTTTTTTTTCATTTACTAAAACTCGAGAACTAAGCGTAAAAGAAATAAAAAACAAATTATTTTAAAGTTTTTTTTTTTGTAACTCGTACACCCAAGTTAGGAGTGTTGGTGGAGTTTGAACAAATCATTTTATAAATTGGGATATAATATGTTTCATTTTAATTCTGTTCTTTATGGAGTTTCATTATATTATATCGACACTAATTATACGTTTTTTTTTTTTTTTTGTTTGGACGTGTATGTCCTAATTATTATACTTAATGGGTGCCTTGCTCCACACAAAAATACCATTTTCAAACTCTAGTAGCCAATCTAGATGAGTGTTGGTGGAGTTTCACTTTAGGGGGTGGTCGCCTCCAGGGTCGGCCGTAGCCAATCTAGATGACTGCCCAGGCCCACCAATTTTAGGGTCCAATTTTGGACCTTGCTAGGTTTTGAGATTTATTCCAAGTAATACTTCTAATGCATTAACTAGTTAATTTTAAATTGTGGAAGATGATGGATTAAAATGCTTTGAACCAGATTTTTTATGCTAACGTTTTTATTGAAGTATACCCTATAACATCTCCATGTAATTTTATATGAAAGCAAATTCATTAATTCTAATTTTCCTATTTCACTAATCATCTTATTTTTATACTAATTTATTTAATCATGTACATTGAAAATTATTGTTGTATTGTATAACAAATTTCTTTTTATGGCTAAATTTGTAATTGAGAACAAGTGACTTTGTTTATAAAAATAAAAATAAAAATTACTCTTTTTAAAAAAAAACAAAAGGTGTCATGTTATTGATTCTATCTATGCCTCTAAAATTTCAGAATCAGTCCTGATCACCTCCTCCTTCAAAAGTAATGGAAGGATTAAAAAAAAACCGAGAGGGCATTGTCATGGATGATACTTTTTTATGATTAAACAATTTAAGTACTTTGTAACGGATCGAATGATAGAATATCATTTCTTATATTCAAAAGTATCATTTCCTATACTTAAAAAGAAAAATGGTACAATCACAACCATTATAATAGTTGTAATTGTTTTGAACCATTGTTATGTGAATTACGGGTAGTAATTTTGGTGTTTTTTAGATAACTAATTGAATGTGATAACTTCATAAGTTGTGTTAGTGTGTTGTGAATGTATGGTGGAAATAAAAAATATAAAAATTATCAAAGATTAAGTGATATGATTGTGGATATTAGCGTGTGTAAATTATAAATGTAAAAATAGTTCTAAAGGGATAAAAAAATATTAACTTAAAGTTTTGAGAATGACGAATGAATTATTTCAGTTACTTTAATCAAGAAACTAATTTGAGAAGAGAATTTTGTTTTTGTTAACTGTCCGTGGTACTTAAGGGAGCCCTGATACATGAAGACTTTGAAGGACACAAGGGGACCATAGAAGCTGGTGACGTGCAATGGATGACTGCTGGAAGAGGGATTGTCCACTCCGAAATGCCAGTTGCTGAGGGTACTCAAAAAGGCTTACAATTGTGGATTAACCTCTCCTCCAAAAATAAAATGTGAGTGGCCCCCCAACACACACACACACTATGTATATAGTTAGTGCCTAATTTTTAAAATGAACTACAAATGAAATAGACACTCTTGCAAATGGCTTCTCCTGTTAATGCTTCTTATTCTGCCTCACAAAGTAAAATCCAAAGTTGTCCTCTTTTTTTTTTTTTAAGTGGGATTTGAGGGCGGAACTTATTGAATAAATTCTGGCTAATTGGTAAATTTTGTGCCACAGGATTGAGCCAAGATATCAAGAATTGAGGAGTAATGATATTGCTGAAGCAGAAAAGGATGGTGTAAAAGTCAGGGTTATCGCTGGAGAAGCCTTAGGAATCAAGTCAGCAGTCTACACAAGGACTCCAACCATGTATTTGGATTTTACACTCGAGCCCGGCTCAGAGATTCGACAACACATACCATTATCATGGAACGCATTTGTATATGTATTGCAGGGAGAGGGTACGTTTGGCATGTCACAATCTTCGCCTGTCTCCGCGCATAACCTTGTTGTTCTTGGTTCCGGTGACGGCCTCGGGGCGTGGAACAAATCATCATCGGAGTCACTCAGATTTATTCTGGTTGGAGGTGAGCCTCTGGGAGAGCCAGTTGTGCAGGACGGTCCCTTTGTGATGAATAGTCGAGAACAAATTGACCAAACTATTGTGGATTACGAGAACTACACTAATGGGTTCGAGAAAGCAAGACACTGGAAATCTTAATACACCGTGCCTCCTTCCTTTTGGTTATTGACTAGATGTCCGCCCGTATGCGATGCACGGCGTAAAATATTAAATATATTTATTATATTAATAATATGTGATTGAATTTCAATAATATTGTAAATTTATTAGAAAATATACGTGGGCCAATATACACACACATACACATAAACTATTATTTGATTTGCTTTACTTTATAAATCTAAGGGCACATAGGAAAACCATAATTTAATTAAGAACTAGATGTTCTCCGGTGCGATGCACCGCATAAGATATTCTCTTATTAGAAAATAATTTCTCGATTTCTAAATTTATTTTTGATGATCTTCGACATGAATATCATATTAGCGTGAGTGTATTATGGGGTGTAATATAATTTAAGAAAGAGTACCACATTAGCGGAGTGTTAAGTCAATTAGTGTCTATTACATGAACAAATTTCCTGGACATACCGAAAAAAATAGGAACAAATTTTAAAGACGAAAGTAATATGTGATTAAGTCTTAATATATGTGTGTGTGTGCAGTGTATGTTTTATTATTTTTAGTTATTATAATTAAATAAATATCATAATTTATTTTTTATGTAAGCAATAAATGAGTTAATATATTTTTGTTTTGCATCAATTAATTTTAATGAAAAAAAATATTCATAGTTTTTATAATATAATTTTTTTGTGCAATCGGTCATTATTTTAAATCCATCAAATTTATTATATTCATATGAATGTCTAGTTGAAAAATGTGAAACAAAAATTAATTTGATATATTTTTAATAAAAATAAACTTGATTTAAAAAATTATAAATATTTAAAATTTTAAGCTAAAAAAATAAAGGAAGGATTTTTTTATTGGTAGATGAGTGTAAGTTGTGGAATAAAACTCCCACAATACATATCTAGAATTTTTTTAAGAAATTTAAGAATACATCTCTATATATAAACTATATTTTAAAATAAAAAATCAAAAAACTTAGAGAGTGACATGTGTCACGACTCTCTTTTAATAGAAAGTATAGATAGGCATTTATTTTTTATGTAGAACAATATGAGTCTTATATCTAATTTTATAAATAACAAATTGAATTATATTTATTATTATCAACTTTCATTAAAAGTATCCAACACATATTCTTATTAATATAAATTTCTTTTATATGATTTGGCATTATTATAATTATTTTATTATTTTACAATCAGAACAAAATAATTATGAAAAATTAAATAACTGTTGAAGTACAAAAGTATGAAAATAAACTAAAAATATATTTTTTTTAATATTCTTATATTTTATATGGTAATATTTTAATCATCTAATATATCATTATTATATATAAATTACTTTATATGTATACTTTATAGATGTCAAATTAAAGAGTACGAAGTAAGAATTAATTTGATATATTTTTTATCAAAAATAAAATTGATACGAAAAAGTTATAATTGTTTAAAGTATTAAGTTAAAAATAAAAAATAAAACGAGAAATTTTTTTTAATTGGTAGATATTACATATGGAATAACCCTCTAACTTCCCTCTCAAACTAAATATCCATTTTTTTAAGATTTTTAAAAAGAGAAATAATGTGGTAATGAAATATGTCCTTTAAATTTTCTTGCGACTCTCTTTTAATATTAAGTAGAGTTAATTACATAAATCGTCCTTGTGGTTTGTCGGGTTTCACATGTTTAGTCCCTATACTTTTTTTCAGCGGGTCATGTCATTGTGGTTTTGGATCCGTTACGGATTTAGTCCTTGTGGTTTGTCGAATTTCACAGGTTTAGTCCCTATACTTTTTTTTCAGCGGGTCATGTCCTTGTGGTTTTGATCCGTTACGGGTTCAGTCCTTTGACCAATAATTCTGTTAGTTGATCATTAATTTGAAGGGTATTTTCGTCTTTTCATATATTTTTTATTATTATTATTATTATTATTATTATTATTTGAGTACGTTGTAATTAGCTCTTTATTTTATGATTATTATTATTATTATGATTATTTTTTTTAAAAAAAATAAATTTTATTAGATGAATAACATTTTATAAGAAATTAGTGGGAAGCCGAGATACTATCTGGGCCCCACTCCTTTTGCAATAACAAAACCAACTCGAGTAAAAATATGAGCAGCAGCACGCCTCCCAACATCCTGAGACACCGAAATCTTCTGAACCCGTTTTAGTAATGCAATAGCCCCAGCGAAGAGAACGAGAAGGGTAAGAAACCATATCCCCGCGCCTCACACAAGTCCTGGTACTTGGCACATTTACGCCGAGCAGCATCAATCACAACTCGTCCATCAAGATCATGCCCGTCGATCAAGCCAACATCCACCTCCTTAGCCGCCGAAATCCCAGACCGAAAACAGATATCCAAAAGGGTGTCACGAACCAGGTTGTGGCGATGCTTAACCCAACAGCACCAGAGCAGGACACGGCATGATCGCCGAAGACGTCGCCATGAAAGACCCGAGAACAGGCTGAGCACGGCCGAGATACCGAAAATAGGAGAATACCCAGCCGATAGCTCAGAACACCGCGATAAGTCCGCCCATTCATTGTCTGTCCTAATCCAGAAATAGGAACCGCGCGAAGCCAATCAGAAGTGTGTCCACCCTGTTGGGACTTCCATAATGCAACATGTCGAGTGGTTAAAGAGTAGTCGGATTCAGCGGTAGCGGCCACCTTCGTGAAATATATATCTGTCAATTTCTTCATAAGTTTAGGGGCAGCGATCTCACTCGAACGGCGTAGGATATCCGAACTCGTAGTCTCAGTAAACACTCTCAGAGCAGCATCAAAACAAGCTTCACGTAACATAGCCCCGCGGTCGACCATGTTAAAGGCGTTCTCGAAGTCAACCAACAACATGGAAAGGCCCACATCATTGCCGCGCTCCTCAACAAACCGGTTCAAGGCATGCAGAATAGCCTCTCCTCCACCGAACACCCCGACACCAAACTGAAGACCATCAAAATAACTAGGGATGGCAATGAGACGGGGATGGGGCGGGTTCACATCTCCCGGCCCCGGCCCCGACCGGGTACGGGGATTAATACTCCGTCCCCGATCAAACTCCGATCAACCCCCGGTCAAACCCCGATTCCCGGTCCTTACCCGTCCTCCCGATTTGCTACTATTTTTATAGCTATTTTTCTCGTGTCTTTTCAGTCAAAACACATAAAAATAGTAATTAAGTAACTGTAAAAAATTACATAAGTTCATAAAAATCCACAATAAAAAATTACATAACTTAAATTTATATATTTAATAAATATATAAAAAAATAAAATTTCTAATTATATATATACAGGGTCCGGGGCGGCGGGAGATAGACATCCCGGCCCCAGTCCCGGTTTCATGTGAGCGGGTATCCCCGGCCCGGTCAGGGCGGGTCGGCCGGGTTCCCCACCGGGTCGGGTCAAAATTCCATGCCTAAAAATAACCACACAACGACGGCCCAACTAAAACAGCACCAACCTTAGAGACAAGACGCCTCCAAACAGTGCCCACAGCAATAGGACGAATACCACCACCTGGTTTAACAAGCGGGGTGAGAGGAACACTAGCAATGTACTCACCCAGGACCTACGGACACTGACCCTCAAGGAAAATATTAACCACCTGAGAGATAGAGGTGATCAAATCATCAGAAATAGCAACACCAGCCCCACTGAAACAATCTAAGAGATGCTGAGCACGAAGACCATCCCACCCACAAGAGGTGCCGCGCGGAAAACTCCTAATCATGTCCAAAACAACAGGCGCCGATATTTTATTTTATTATTATTATTTGAGTACATTGTAATTAGCTCTTTATTTTATTTTTATTTTTTTATTTTTTTTATTACTTTTTCTTTATCATTTTTGTAAACTTTTTTATCTTTTTTTTTTTTAATTTTCGATTTTTTTCAATTTCGGTTTTTATATTATATTGGTTTGATTTCAATTTCTTTTTCAGCGTTTTTTCAATTTTAATTTACCAATAAATAAACTAGTTAGTTATGAACCATCATAACTCTTAACTTATTTCGTAGTTATTTTTATTAAATAAATACTAAAAAGTAGTAAAATATAGAAATTATCTTTTCCAACAACATTTTTCCAATGCGATTAATAGTACCATAATATCTAAAAATTCAAAATAACCAAAAAAGAATTCAAAATCAAACGAATTTAATGAAAAAGAACCAAAACAAAAAACAAAAATTAAAAAAAAAGATAATAATAATTAAAAAAATGATAAAAAAGTAATAAAAAAACAAAAAAAAACAAAATAAAGAGTTAATTACAAAATACGCTAATAATAATCAAACAAAGAGTTATAATAATAATAATAAGAATAATAATAATAATAATAATATAAAGAGTTACAAAATACGCAAATTGGTATGGTTGATTTTGTGCTTAGTCGGTGCGTGCTGCTACTCATATCTTTAGTAGGATTAACTGTGCTATAGCTAGAGGAGTGGGGGTCCAGATAGTAGCTCGGCTTCCGACTAATTTCTTGTAAATCCTATAAATTTCTAATAAAGTGATGTTATAATAATAATAGTAATAATAATAATAATAATAATAATCTGAAATTTTAAATCAAGAGGACGAAAGCTGCAATTCGACCAAACCATAGGGACAATTTTTGCAACGTACTCAAATAATAATAATAAAAAAATATATGAAAAGACGAAAATACCCTTCAAATTAACGATCAACTAACAGAATTATTGGTCAAAGGACTAAACCCGTAACAGATCAAAAACTACAAGGACATGACCCGCTGAAAAAAAGTATAGGGACTAAACCTGTGAAACCCGACAAACCACAAGGACTAAACCCATACCGGATTAAAAACCACAGGAACATGACCCGCTGAAAAAAAGTATAAGGACTAAACTTGTGAAACCCGACAAACCACAAGGACGATTTATGTAACTAACTCTATTAAGTATGGATATGTGATTGAATTCCAATAATATTGTAAATTTATTAGAAAATATACATGAACAAATATACACACACATACATATAAACTATTATTTAATTTGCTTTAATTTATAAATCTAAGGGCACATGATAGGAAAACCATAAGTAAATTAAGCACATACATTTATTTTTCATGTAGGACAATATGAGTCTTATATCTAATTTTATAAATAATAAATTAAATTAAATTTATTATTATCAACTTTCATTAAAATATCCAACCCATATTATTACTAATATAAATTTCTTTTATATAATTTGGCATTATTATAATTATTTTATTATTTTACAATCAGAATAAAATAATTGTGAAAAATCAAATAACTGTTAAAGTACAAAAGTATGAAAATAAACTAAAAATATATATTTTTTCAATATTCTTATATTTTTATATGGTAATAGGTTAATCATCTAATATATCATTATATATAAATTACTTTATATGTATACTATATGGATGTCAAATTAAAGAGTACGAAGTAAGAATTAATTTGATATATTTTTTTATCAAAAATAAAATTGATACGAAAAAGTTATAATTGTTTAAAGTATTAAGTTAAAAATAAAAGGAATAAAGTGAGAGAAAATTTTTAATTGGTAGATATTGTAATACCCGAGATCTTTATTTCGGATTCATTGAGTTTTCTGGGTTTTATCGGATTGTCATTGTTCTCATCGTTGGAATTTCGTGCCATGTTGGGTTGTGTCTTGTTGGGACATGTGTTTGGAGGCATTTTGGATCACTTTGTGGGTTTTTGAGTTTTTGTGGTGTAGCGCACGCTAATGCTTGTGGCATAGCGCACGCTACGGCGTGGTGGTTAGCGCACGCTGCCGAATGTGTAGCGCACGCTAACTGGCAGTCCAGGGGCAGTCCAGGAGCTACTGGATTGGGACTGGGGCTTTGTTAGCGCACGCTAAGGTCGAGAGTTAGCGCACGCTATCGACTGCTTAGCGCACGCTCTTCCTTCTTTCTAGCGCACGCTACTTGGTAGGTGCAGATCTATCCAGGGGCTACTGGACTGGTTTTATGACCCGTTAGCACACACTGCGGCTTTTGGCTAGCGCACGCTAACTGTGTTATAGGCGGTTTCTCTGGAGCGTTGACCCCGTTAGCGCACGCTAACGAAGGGTGTTTAGCGCGCGCTAATAACTGTCCAGTATAAATACTGGACAGCAGCGTTTAATCATCATTTCTCACCCTTTCTTCGTTTTTGTGGCGGCTGGCGACGGGAGAAGACAGGGAGCGACGTCTTTGGCCTACTCTACTCTTTTCCAAGGTGGTTTGGAAGATCCTTGTCAATTATATCATCATCCAATCCTTGTTCTTCGTCGGATCGAGGTAATTCTTCGATTTAATCCATGGTGGATAAAATGATTATGGTATTCTTGTTGTCTTGGCCATGATCTTCACATTTTGTTAACCGTTCATCAATTGTTATTGCCCGGATCAACTATTCTTGATTTCTTCAAGAACACTTAGATCCTTGTTGTTTATAGGATCGTTTCGGATCTCGATTAGTATTGTTGATTCATGGTGGTACTATTTTCATAGTTTTCGTGGGCTGTCGAAGTCTTGGTCATTTTTGAAAGTTCGAAGGCTACCCGATCGTGCCCGTTCATCGTTTCGTCGCTCGTGATATCGAGGCAAGTATCTTGTCCATACGTTTCATGTTTCGTAGGCGTAATTATTGATAAATGATTTTATGCTAAACCCAATGTTTAATGAACGTAAAAAGGGATCGGTATGTTCTCGATAAATATTGTCTTTCAACGATAATTCATGTACTTCGTGAATATATGTGTTCTCGGAATATGTGTGTTGGTTTTGTATGTTGAAAGATGCTATGATCACTTTGAGTGAGTTTGATAGACCGTAATCCTTTGACGGGGATTACGTAATGTTATGTGTACTTGTTCGGTAAGAACGTATTGTGTGTGACATTAGTTGTTACTCCTTTGAAAGGAGGTTGTGATGTTTAAGTGTTGCTTGGCTTGATGTTCTGCTCATTGTTATGTGATCGTTGAAAGTGATGTGCCTCCGGGTAGGATTGTTGAATCTCTGGGATCCATACTTGTTAGTATGGGCCGTGTGTTGCGATGTTTCGTTAACGCAAGTGCACGTTATCGTAGACAAGTAATAAAGTGATGAGTGAGTATCGTTCCCACGAGGACTGAATTATTAAGTACCGATTTTTATGTATTCTAATTTTATTTGAACATTCGAAATTTGAGTTGCAATTAATAACTAAATAAAATCAATAAAAGAACTAACAGTAAAAATGATCGCTTGAAGAAAGAAAATCAAATGATGAATAAGTCTAGGATTCTGAATCCACCTTGGTTTATCCGAATTTACTCTCGATTATCTGAAGTTAATGATTTCCCCAATTTATTGAAGGCGAAGATTGCTAATATACTCTACCGCCTCTCCCGAGGTCAATAGATTTTTCTAAAGGCGAATAACGTGTAACACCCCCAATCCACTCAGGGATATTACACGCCGTAAACCCTCTGCTCGAGGATCTACCAGGCTGGTAACAAAAATCAGACATCTAAACATCGCCTTTAAGGCTAAAATGACTCAGTAGACCGATTTGATCTTTCCATAATTACATACAACTCAATCTGAATACATGTCCACACAAGGGTCAAATACAAAATACTCCCGTACAACGGGGAAATTATTGCAGTGGAGATGACAAACAACCGGACTAATACAACAGTAAATGGGTCTTCATGTGATTAGTATCGATCATCTTTCATCATCCTTCGTGCCGACCCTGTATTATGCTCCCTGTTGTTGCCCAAAATATTTATCCGAAGATTAAATACTGCTGGAATGAACGGACAACAAACAACAATTTGCGGGAGCACTTCCGAGAGAATATGAATAAACACAAGATTTGCCGGGTTTGTTAGGCCCGGGCTTGAATGCTCTCGCGAGATGTTATTAATACAAATATTCGTAGATACAAGTATTAATGTGAGAAATCTAAATACAATGAGTGTAAAAAGACTTTGTTAATCCAGCTCTTGAGCGAAGCTCGGTGTTCTTCGTCCCTGCCGATCGTCTGCTGAATGAGAGAGGCCGAGAGAAGAAAGAACCGAATGATAGCTGTTGCCAAGAGTAGGAGATAGCCAAGTGTTGTGTGTTGTATGCTGAAATCGCGATAATGCTAGCTTTCAGAGAGTAAGAATCTCGGTACTTGGACAAGTGCTGGCAGCCTTCTATATATAGGGGCAGAGGAGCTTTGTTTCCTAGCGGGCGATCGTCTTCCGGCCATTATAATAATGGGGCGATCGTCCTAAAGGTCACATGGGCAGTCTGCCTAAAGTCCAAGGCTATAGCCAGCAGCCAGCTGTGCGGTCCAATGAGGATCCAGCACGCGTCCGGGGTCTCTGTCACATGCGGCCCTACTGACAACTTTCAGCGGGCCTATCGGCTGGTGGACGGATGCTGACAGGCTGTGGTCAACGATCCGTGATATGTGGATCTTGTCTCGGCACTGCACGTGGGGTCTGTCCTGAGGCTCGGCTTTTGTCAACTGGATGACCATCGGCTTTGAGCGGCATGAGGCGGTCGTCAATGATCGGTCATCAAGGGTCGGCATCGGTTGGTCACCAAGGGTCGGTCGGCAAGTGCCGAGAGATGATCGTCCGCTAGTCAGTCGCCAGGAGTCGGTCGCCAAGTACCGAGAGACGATCGTATTTGATGTCGATCGCTCGGCACCGGGACTTGTCCTGGGACCTTCGGTTGGCCGATTTATCTTGACTGTTGGGCTAAGGCTAGGCCGCCTGGTCGTTGGTCGGCAGAGCTGCCTCGGCTGCTCGGCAGTGGCTAGGTCGCCCGATCTCCGAGGCGATCGCCGGTCGGAGAGTATAAATCTCGACACAACAATTGCCCCCCAGCTTGCTCCGATGTTGAAGACATGGGGCGAGGTGGTTCTTGCTGGCGATCGTGTAAGATGAGGATGGGCGAACCGTTGAGCTGACTTTGGATTCGGACTTGGGCTATCATGGTCGATTGGCTAGCTATCTTTCGGTCTTGTACCTGCAAAAAACAACATTGGCCGATCCCCTTAGAAACTTGATGGTTTCGTCATTTGAGGAATCGTGCACAGTCGCGAAGTTCGATGGACCGACTCCATGACCGTGTCTTGGTGCGCGAAGACATTGAGTGTCTCGTGACTCACTTTATTATGAGGGTCCTCTGTTAGGCTGCGCCTCGCCTCGTATTTAAACGAAGGGCGTGCGGTCTTGGTCTAGAGGAGTCCTTGCGCGGGGCAGCGTTGGATGAATCAACTCCACCTCCGCGGCTTGTTTAGCTCTGCTTCCACCTCGACCCACCATGAAGATGGCGAACCTCGACGGTGTACGTTGAGACGGGGGTAGTGGCACGTGTCGCCTTGTCTGGGTCTATCATATGAGATGGTGATCCTTTGAGGGCGGGCGATCGTGTCCACTGATTAGTTTTGGAGGGCCCTCAGACTACGCCGGCCTCGTATTTAAACGAAGGGCGGGCGATCTTGGCCCAAAAGGACCTTGCATGGCCGAAGCAGCCGGTTCCATCGACTACCAGGACCATGGCTTTATGATGTGTGGTGGAGGCGATCTCGTGCCTTAGTCCATCATGTTGGATGGTGAATTGTTGATGGCGATCGTGTCCTCTGGGTTTTGATGATGTAGCTTGATGATCGGCGATCGGGCTGGAAGACTGGTGATCATCGCTCGGCTGCCGATCGCTTTATTCATAAGTTGATACGGGTGATCGGGCGGGAGATCGTCGTTCGGGCGCCGATCGCACTGCTCAGAGGCTAAGAAGAAACCTTTGCCTGGCCAGAAAGTCGGCGGCTCTTGCTCGGAAGGTCGCGTAGGTCGTGGGTTGGCTCTTCGTAAGATGCCTGAACATAGGCGAAAGACCATGGAATCCTGCTAGGACCGTGTGGAGGGCGATCTCATCGCTTACGGGCTCGCCGTTGAGGATGATCACGTCTACTCGGTCGATGTAGTCCGAGTCGGACTCTTCTTCTCCCTGCTTGATTTGCATCATGCGAAGGGGGCCTTCCGGCCGAGCGACCCTGGTGGCGAAGTACGCTGTGAAGACGTTTGCCAGCTCGTTAAAGGAGCCAATGGACCGAGGTGGCAATGAGGTGTACCACCGGTAGGCGAGGTCGTCCAGCGTCATAGGGAGCATTCGGCACCTGGTCGCGTCTGATGCCCCACACCCGGTCATGTAGATGTTGAACTTGCTCAGGTGCATTTCGGGGTCTGATCTCCCCTCGTACAAAGGTGTTTGCGGGGGAGCGATCTTGTGCTGCACGGGGGCGAGCTCGATATCGACCGCGAGCGGCTTGCTCGGCTCGGCGATCGTCTTCTTGGCGCCTGCCCCGAATTCCAGGAGCGCCTTCATGTCGTCGAGCTGACGTTGCATCACGGCCATCGCCGTGGCTCGGTCGCTTGTGGATCGGCTTTGGGAGCGGGAGCTGAGGCGATCGTGTACCGATCTCCGGACTCTGCTGCTGCCGACCTCGGCTATTTGGCGAGGGGGAGCCAGACGGCTAGGCTGCCTTCTGGGAGTTGGGTAGGCCGAGCTCCTGGTGACGGACTCAAACTCCGTCGTCTCGTAGCTGGGGCCGAACTGCCCCGGTCGCCAAGACGGGTCACTGCCCAGGCGATCGAAAACAGAGGTGCCCCGGCTGGCGAGCGCCTCTCCTTGCGGATGAGAGCCTCCTGGCGATCTCTCGGCCAGTAACGCGTTGAGCTTCCGCTTGGTCTTCCGGCGGGAGGCCGAGGGGGTGATAGCGGGAGGCGCGTCGAGAGCACTCCGTCGCTCCTGTAGGACGGCCATGACTTCGTCGATCTGTTCCTTGGTTCGGAGCTGATCGAGCAAGAGGCTTGGGCCAGACCTCAGGGGCGGGATCGAGCGTCTCGGACCGCGACGGCTACCCTCCGCCATCGGCTGAGGCTCGGACTGAGATGGAACGAGGCATCTGGCGGGCTGGCCAGCGGCTTACTTCGACGCGGAGGCGGAAGACATGATTTCTGAAAGATTTCTTTGAAGCGCAGTGAGTGTCACTTCAAGTATATGCCTCGAGAACAGTGAGTGTTCTTCGGGACGGTAGGAATAAAAATTTGAGGGTTAGATCCCCTCCTTCTAGCTCCAATTGTTGTTGCCCAAAATATTTATCCTAAGATTAAATACTGCTGGAATGAACGGACAACAAACAACAATTTGCGGGAGCACTTCCGAGAGAATATGAATAAACACAAGATTTGCCGGGTTTGTTAGGCCCGGGCTTGAATGCTCTCGCGAGATGTTATTAATACAAATATTCGTGGATACAAGTATTAATGTCAGAAATCTAAATACAATGAGTGTAAAAAGACTCTGTTAATCCATCTCTTGAGCGAAGCTCGGTGTTCTTCGTCCCTGTCGATCGTCTGCTGAATGAGAGGGGCCGAGAGAAGAAAGAACCGAATGATAGCTGTTGCCAAGAGTAGGAGATAGCCAAGTGCTGTGTGTTGTATGCTGAAATCGTGATAATGCTAGCTTTCAGAGAGTAAGAATCTTGGTACTTGGACAAGTGCTGGCAGCCTTCTATATATAGGGGCAGAGGAGCTTTGTTTCCTAGCGGGCGATCGTCTTCCGGCCATTATAATAATGGGGCAATCGTCCTAAAGGTGACATGGGTAGTCTGCTTAAAGTCCAAGGCTATAGCCGGCAGCCAGCTATGCGGTCCAATGAGGAGCCAGCACGCGTCCGGGGTCTCTGTCACATGCGGCCCTACTGACAACTTTCGGCGGGCCTGTCGGCTGGTGGACGGATGCTGACAGGCTGTGGTCAATGATCCGTGATATGCGGATCTTGTCTCGGCGCTGCACGTGGGGTCTGTCCTGAGGCTCGGCTTTTGCCGACTGGATGACCATCGGCTTTGAGCAGCATGAGGTGGTCGTCAATGATCGGTCATCAAGGGTCGGCATCGGTTGGTCACCAAGGGTCGGTCGCCAAGTGCCGAGAGATGATCGTCCGCTAGTCGGTCGCCAGGAGTCGGTCGCCAAGTACCGAGAGACGATCGTATTTGATGTCGATCGCTCGGCACCGGGACTTGTCCTGGGACCTTCGGTTGGCCGATTTATCTTGACTGCTGGGCTAAGGCTAGGCCTCCTGGTCGCTGGTCGGCAGATCTGCCTCGGCTGTTCGGCAGTGGCTAGGTCACCCGATCTCCGAGGCGATCGCCGGTCGGAGAGTATAAATCTCGACACAACACTCCCAAAACCTGAATGCAAAAATGGACATCCACCCCCCGAATACTCGGGGGTTAGCAAAACTCCACTGTTTTGCTAGTGCAAGTATTATTACCAAAACAAGCCATACATATCATACTCCACAAAAACATAATAATCGCGAATATACTTCCCGAGACAATTCACTTGATCAAACCATTCAAAACATGAAAGGTAGGAAATAACCCAATGTACATCTTACAAAACATTTTACGATCTCGGAAGTTTAGAAAACATTTGGGATTTAGGAATTCTCAAACCTTTCGAAAATATTTAGGGACACAGCCCAAAAAGTCATTTTCCAAATACAAGTTCCGATATCAATACGCAGAGTCCACAACCCATTTCACAAAACACGGGGTCCGCGACCCAAATCACAAATCACAGGGTCCGCAACCCAAATCACAAATCACATGTTCCTAAGGATTATTCGCGTCCCGTGCTAACAAGCCACAAACCTCAGATGCTCCCGAAGAACAAACCCGAGTGAATAACCCAATAGGAAAAACATATCAAATCACATGTCTCCACGACACGAATATCACAACCAAACCACAACCATAAGTTATCCCGGCATCGCGCTAACAAGCCACGAACCTCGGAGTCCCCGCAAGACATACCCGATGATAACCCCACAAGTTATCTCGGCATCGGGCTAGCAAGCCCCGAACCTCGGAGTCCCCGCAAGACATACCCGATGATAACCCCACAAGTTATCCCAGCATCGGGCTAGCAAGCCACGAACCTCAGAGTCCCCGCAAGACATACCCGTATTGGATAACCCTACGGTTTCGCCCGACCCATACTAGCAAGTATGGATCCCAGAGATTCAACAATCCTACCCGGAGGCACATCACATACAACAAGCACACAACAATAATCGATTATCAAGACAAGCAACATTAATCATCACAACCTCCTTTCAAAGGAGTAACGACTAACATCACATCATGTCAAATACTCACCGAACAAAGATACAATTCGATACACAATCCTCGTCAAATGATTATGGTCTATTATATTCACTAAATGCGATCATAACGTCTCTAAACGTACGAAACTAACACACATATTCCGAGAACACATCTATTCCCAAAGTATACGAATGATCATTGAAGGACAAAATTTATCGAGAACATACCGATCCTTTTTAACGTTCATTAAACATTTGGATTTCGTATAAAATCATTCACCAACAATTACTCCTACGAAACATGAAACGTATGGACAAGATACTTGCCTCGGTACCGCGAGCAACGGAACAACGAACGAATATGGTCGGATAGCCCTCGAACTTCCAAAAACAACCAAGAATTCGACAACCTCACGATCGCTACGAAAATAACATCACCACGGATAAATAACGTTAAACGGAATCCGAATCAACCGGAAAAACAATAAGGATCCGAGGGTTCCTTCGAAGAAATCAGAAATCAAGTCCCGGGTGATAAAAATCGATATATGAGTTACAAAATTCGAAGATCATGGCCAAGACAACAAGAATACCATAATCAATTCATCCACCACGGATTAAATCGAAGAATCACGAAGAAACCCCCAAAATTACATAACTAGGGTTCTACGGAAGAATTACCTCGATCCGACGAAGAACAAGGATTGGATGATGATATAATTGACAAGGATCTTCCAAACCACCTTGGAAAAGAGTAGAGTAGGCCAAAGACGTCGCTCCCCGTCTTCTCCCGTCGCCAGCCACCACAAAAACGAAGAAAGGGTGAGAAATGATAATTAAACGCTGCTGTCCAGTATTTATACTGGACAGTTATTAACGTGCGCTAACTAGACAGCATTAGCACGCGCTAACGAGGTCAACTCTCAGAACTACCGCAAATAACAAGGTTAGCGTGCGCTAGACACACACACGTAGCGCGCGCTAACGAGCCACGGATACAGCCCAATAGCTCCTGGACAGACCTGCACCTACCCGGTAGCGTGCGCTAGGAAGAAGAAATGGCGTGCGCTAAGAAGTCGATAGCGTGCGCTAGAAACAAACCTTAGCGTGCGCTAATGAGACTCTAGTTCCAGTCCAGCGGCTCCTGGACTCTCTGGACGGCCAGTTAGCACGCGCTACACATCCGGTAGCGTGCACTAACCACAACAGAGTAGCGCGCGCTACGCCATAAGCATTAGCGTGCGCTACACCACAAAAAAATCCAAAAACTCACATAGTGACCCGAAACGCTACCAAACACATGTCCCAACAGGGCACGCCCATAACATGGCACAAAATTCCAACGATGAGGTCAAAAATATTCCGGTAAAGCCCAAAAAAACTCAACGAATCCAGAACAAAATCTCGGGTATTACATTCTACCCCCCTTAAAAGAAGTTTCGTCCCCGAAACTTAAAACATAAAACGGTCAAAGCAAAATAATCTCAGATTACACACGTTATTCGTTGCCGATGGCTTGCAACTAATCAGATGCAACACATGGTTTCTAACATCCACATCGCCATGACAGAAAGATAATAAAACGCACGGACAAAAATCAGCATGTTGAACAACCCAAACAGTACGTCGATCAAAATGCGATATAATCGCTGAACAGTTACGAAATCTCACCACCCAGGGGTTGGGAGACCGACACGAAGTTAATTTCCCATGCATAAGGATATTACGAAGTGATCCGGACGCTCCAGAAATCATGATACGAGATCAATAAAAACTGAATAATCAAACAATCGAACCGAAATGATCGGGACAACAACAGTCGAACAATCATGATCGAATCATGACGAACAATAAAAATCAAATAGCAATCCTGAAGTCTACAACTCGACTAGAGGCAAAAGAGGGTCTGGTAAAAATGACAAAATCTGCATTTACACTCGACTCATAGGAATGGAGTCGAATTCGGGAAAAGTCACAAGGACAACGAATTTCTCCGAAACCGTACTATAATTCGTCCAACAATGAAAAGTGAAGAATAGAACGGGACGAGAAAAATACCAACGAGCACAACCGAGTCGACAAGACTGGAAATACAGAAATTCAACAATCCGATTCACTCCCAATGAAAGAAGTTTATCTCCAAAATTTGAAACAACAAAGCAAGGGAAATAACATAATAAACAACTCATAGACTAAACCACCGAGGGACTCCTCGGAGTCGATCCTGATATCAGTGCTCATGTTCGTGCCTCGGAAGGCTCGATGCCCAACTCACAAAACTGAATTCGGTGTCCCTCGAGCCCGTACTTATATCACGTTACTGGCGGAGAAGGACAATGTGCACGGACATGTCCCGCCACATTGCAGTTTAAACATCTCCTGGCTTTACCAGGAGTCAGAGCAGATGACTTGGAACTCCCAGTCCCACGCAACGAGCGATGGAGTTTCACAGCGGAAAGGCTATGACACTGCAAACTAGAGACACTACCTCATGTACTGACCACCAGGTCATCGGACTTCCTCTGCTTCTTTGACGCGGGCACACGCTCCGACGATAACGAAGCCAGTTCACGGGCCAAGGCTCGATCTTGATAGTCCCTCAACGAAGTGCAAGTGAGTCCTGACATATACACGCGAATCTCTGGCTTCATCCGCCTGTCAAAGTGAAAGATCCTCTCTTCCTCGGTTCTCACCTGATCTCGCACATAACTTAGCTGTTTGCTATAGTCGACGATAGCCTGTGACACCGATATATCTTGCGGTTCTGCCAAATAAAATTCATGAATTCTCTGCTCTCTAATCGATTTCGGACAGAACTCAGCTTCCATAAATGCCTGGAACTCCGCCCACATGACATCACGATCACGAGGTTTAACAGCTTCCCACCAATTAGCGGCATCTTTGTCAAGAAGGTACTGAGCGATAGGCACCTTCCGCTCTTCGGGACAATCAACAGCCTCAAATATCTTTCCCAACTGGAAAATCCAACCATCCCAGCCCAACGTATCCGCAGCACCGACGAATCGAGAGGGATTCATACGAACTACTTCGCGAAGCCATTGATTTACGCCGACGTTCTGATTCGCGTCAATGCTACGTTGAACCGCCTCGGCAACTGAGTCATCTGAGTCGCTACTTGTTGTAATATAGTAGCAACACCCAAGCTAAAATCGTTCCCGACAATATTCTCTCGATCACGCATCTGATCCCCGTGGCCATTAGCACCACGGTTACGATCACGACCTCTGCCCCTCGGCATATTAATAAGCAATAACCTAACGCAACGAAAATCGCATAATCATAAAATATCCTGAAACAATCACACATGTACACAAACGTACAAACCCAAGCTCTAACAGTTCGCATAGGTGCGATAGAACGCATATCACCACGATACGACAACATTAAAGATCAACATCACACCTCTTACAGAGGGATAACACAACAATGCGTGGCGAACGACTTAACGCTCACGTCACCAATTCAATCGCAACTCGGGGGTTAACACCCTAATGAAAATGCAACATCATACATACATTCCCGGACCGCAAACAGGAACGATAGGTTTTAAAAATGAGAACCACAATTTGAAAAAAAAAAAAATTTGGAAACACGAGTTGATCTTGAGTATCACCTTTCAAAAAGTAGTACAAACATCGTTATGGAGACTTTGAAAGCCATCTTGCTTTTGATAAAAATGAGGACACTTCCCTTTAGTGAAAAACTTTCAGAAATATTCGACCCTTGGGCGTAATTAAATGTATTTCCGAAATTACTGGAACATAAAAAAAATACTTTGATCCTCAAAGTAGAAGAGTTTTTAAATTGATAATTGCGCCCGTAGGTGTTTCGAAAATACAATCCATTTAAAAGTACGTCTCGAAATTTAATTTCTAAGATACTCAAGGTTTTCAAAAATTCCATAGGCCAAAATGCCCAAAACTCGCACATATCGACATACGCTTTAACACATCGTAGTACACCCATCAAAACGTTCAAAATCAAGACAATACATGTCTTTTACTGGGAAATAAACAGTCGATAATATTACACGCCGTGGATTCCGCGCCGGAACCCACTAGGCTAAAAATCATTTACAAAACTATTTCAAAATATGCCAAAAGGCCGATGACGGTAGTATTTTCCAAAACTCATAAAATCATTTATCAAACCGTCATAAAACATTCAAGGCCAAAATGCCAAAACTCGATTCAGGGAATCAGTTTTACAAAATAAAACTCAATTTGCAAAATACCGAAAGTCATTTTGAAATAACTCACGCAGCGGATAAAATACAATAGTAGCGACACTACTCCTCATATAAATAAAATATGAGTCACATAAACACATACCATGAAATCATAATCCATAGAAGGATTCCATCACTTAACAAATAATCACACATATAGCTCGTGTCACACGAGGCACAACACAAGGAAGGGAGACTTACATCCATAGGTCGCATGAAGATGATGATCGCCCCACGATACCTATCACGACCAACAACTCAGATGACGCATCGCGATACGACTCAGTCAGACAAAATCCGACGAGACAAAAACTCAACAGACACCATTAAACCCGACAGCCTAGGTTTCCACAACCTAAGCTCCGATACCATTTCTGTAACACCCCCAATCCACTCAGGGATATTACACACCGTAAACCCTCTCCTCGAGGATCTACCAGACTGGTAACAAAAATCAGACATCTAAACATCACCTTTAAGGCTAAAATGACTCAGTAGACCGATTTGGTCTTTCCATAATTACATACAACTCAATCTGAATACATGTCCACACAGGGGTCAAATACAAAATACTCCCGTACAACGGGGAAATTATTGCAGCGGAGATGACAAACAACCGGACCAATACAACAGTAACTGGGTCTTCATGTGATTAGTATCGATCATCTTTCATCATCCTTCGTGCCGACCCTGTATTATGCTCCCAAAACCTGAATGCAAAAATAGACATCCACCCCCCGAATACTCGGGGGTTAGCAAAACTCCACTGTTTTGCTAGTGCAAGTATTATTACGAAAACAAGCCATACATATCATACTCCACAAAAATATAATAATCGCGAATATACTTCCCGAGACAATTCACTTGATCAAACCATTCAAAACATGAAAGGTAGGAAATAACCCAATGTACATCTTACAAAACATTTTACGATCTCGGGAGTTTAGAAAACATTTGGGATTTAGGAATTCTCAAACCTTTCGAAAATATTTAGGGACACAGCCCAAAAAGTCATTTTCCAAATATAAGTTCCGATAACAATACGCAGAGTCCACAACCCATTTCACAAAACACGGGGTCCGCGACCCAAATCACAAATCACAGGGTCCGCAACCCAAATCACAAATCACATGTTCCTAAGAATTATTCGCGTCCCGTGCTAACAAGCCACGAACCTCAGATGCTCCCGAAGAACAAACCCGAGTGAATAGCCCAATAGGAAAAACATATCAAATCACATGTCTCCACGACACGAATATCACAACCAAACCACAACCATAAGTTATCCCGGCATCGCGCTAACAAGCCACGAACCTCGGAGTCCCCGCAAGACATACCCGATGATAACCCCACAAGTTATCCCGGCATCGGGCTAGCAAGCCCCGAACCTCGGAGTCCCCGCAAGACATGCCCGATGATAACCCCACAAGTTATCCCGGCATCGGGATAGCAAGCCACGAACCTCGGAGTCCCCGCAAGACATACCCGTATTGGATAACCCTATGGTTTCGCCCGACCCATACTAGCAAGTATGGATCCCGGAGATTCAACAATCCTACCCAGAGGCACATCATATACAACAAGCACACAACAATAATCGATTATCAAGACAAGCAACATTAATCATCACAACATCCTTTCAAAGGAGTAACGACTAACATCACATCATGTCAAATACCCACCGAACAAATATACAATTCGATACACAATCCTCGTCAAATGATTATAGTCTATTATATTCACTAAATGCGATCATAACGTCTCTCAACGTACGAAACTAACACACATATTCCGAGAACACATCTATTCCCAAAGTATACGAATGATCATTGAAGGACAACATTTATCGAGAACATACCGATCCTTTTTAACATTCATTAAACATTTGGATTTCGTATAAAATCATTCACCAACAATTACTCCTACGAAACATGAAACGTATGGACAAGATACTTGCCTCGGTACTGCGAGCAACGGAACAACGAACGAACATGGTCGGATAGCCCTCGAACTTCCAAAAACAACCAATAATTCGACAACCTCACGATCGCTACGAAAATAACATCACCACGGATAAATAACGTTAAACGGAATCCGAATCAACCGGAAAAACAACAAGGATCCGAGGGTTCCTTCGAAGAAATCAGAAATCAAGTCCCGGGTGATAAAAATTGATATATGAGTTACAAAATCCGAAGATCATAGCCAAGACAACAAGAATACCATAATCAATTCAGCCACCACGGATTAAATCGAAGAATCACGAAGAAACCCCCAAAATTACATAACTAGGGTTCTACGGAAGAATTACCTCGATCCGACGAAGAACAAGGATTGGATGATGATATAATTGACAAGGATCTTCCAAACCACATTGGAAAAGAGTAGAGTAGGCCAAAGACGTCGCTCCCCGTCTTCTCCCATCGCCAGCCGCCACAAAAACGAAGAAAGGGTGAGAAATGATAATTAAACGCTGTTGTCCAGTATTTATACTGGACAGTTATTACGTGCGCTAACTAGACAGCATTAGCGCGCGCTAACGAGGTCAACTCTCAGAACTACCGCAAATAACAAGGTTAGCGTGCGCTAGACACACACACGTAGCGCGCGCTAACGAGCCAAGGATACAGTCCAGTAGCTCCTGGACAGACCTGCACCTACCCGGTAGCGTGCGCTAGGAAGAAGAAATGGCGTGCGCTAAGAAGTCGATAGCGTGCGCTAGAAACGAACCTTAGCGTGCGCTAATGAGACTCTAGTTCCAGTCCAGCGGCTCCTGGACTCTCTGGACGGCCAGTTAGCGCGCGCTACACATCCGGTAGCGTGCACTAACCACAACAGAGTAGTGCGCGCTACGCCATAAGCATTAGCGTGTGCTACACCACAAAAAAATCAAAAAACTCACATAGTGACCCAAAACGCTACCAAACACATGTCCCAACAGGGCACGCCCATAACATGGCACAAAATTCCAACGATGAGGTCAAAAATATTCCGGTAAAGCCCAAAAAAACTCAACGAATCCAGAACAAAATCTCGGGTATTACATAACACACTCTATCCCTAGGTTAATTAATTCGACAATAGGAAAAAAGCACAAAATCTCTAAAAGGCCACGTAGTTCCTATGAGTGTATTCCTATCTCACAAGATAAAACGGTTCTCACCAATAGTTCCTCACCAACTCTCCTCTCCCGATTCGAGTTGTGCAATTAAAACGATCCAATTATTGGCCAGATAATTGAAAGCATTAAAATTGATTGGGAAAACTCAACAGAAAAGGGAATTATATAGATAATCAAAAGCAAATCCGTCAAAACTTTGGTTTCATCAAAATCTTAGAACAGGGTTTTAGCGTGACATGTTAAAAGATAAAAATATAGAATTAATGAATGAAAGCATTGAAATCAAACGCAGGTGAAGACTCGGATTCCTCCGTTCTTCTGGCTTCCGCCCTCTGCTCTTGGTGTCTTCTGCTTCAGCGATCTTCCTCTGATTCCAAGATTGATCGATCCTCTCTCCAGTTAATCCCTAATTATGATCTTAAACCCTTATTTATAGCTCTCGGCAGCCTCCAAAATGCGTCCGTGTGATTAGGTCGAGAACTGGCTTCAAAACGGCCCAAACCTGCGCGGAGCACACCAAAACCGCCCCGTGTGCCGCAGCTCACTTAATCTGTGCCTCGGCTCACGGCGCGCAGATTAAAACCTGGGCGCTATTTTTTTCTTCTGGGCCGCGGCTCACTATATCTGTGCCACGGCTCAGAGTAAGATTACTCGGGGGGTCGCTGGTCATCTGCGTGTGCCGCGGCCCGCTTGCCTTGTGCCGCGGCCCCAGGCCAAAATTCGCCGTTTTCGTCCGTTTTTCATCATTTCGGCTTTCGGACTCCGATTTCCTGCAAAACATAAAATAATAGGGCATTACAAGCTCATTTATGCAGATTTACTCACAAAAATAATACAAAATAATGGTAAATAAGCGTATAAAAATACGCCTAACAAATACCCCCAAACTTGAGCCTTTGCTAGTCCTCAAGCAAAAATAGTCCATTTCAAACAAAAGAATATCGTGAATAATCGTGCAACTCATAGTGATCAACCTAATCAATACTACCCTGAAAATCTCAAAGAATAGTACAAGTATCGTAATAGTGAGTCACATCCAGGACACTGATTCCACAAAGTAACCAGCTTCAGTCCTAATCAATCGTTCATGAAGAAAATCCAGCTCAAAGATTAACAAGCGTGAATTTAATCGACCGTCAATATGAAAGGTTAAAATAAACAAGCTAACTCGCCCAGTCCCACAGTCTAATGGAAAAAATTTCAAGAATTTCATCAAAAATAACCCTCGGACAGTGTTCCCTTATATATGATCAATAAATTGATTCGAGTTGACCACTAGGTTCGGATCTCGGGATGTTTCATCGGGATAATCCTAGGGTGGAATTCCATTCTCATGTGTTGGGGAACCGTTTGACGTAAAAGACACTCATGGGGCACATGGATGCTTCTAGTTACTAAGTTCCCCTCCACAGCGGAGAAACAACTCGAATAGCTATTCCCGCATGTCCGATTCAAGGTCGCTGTTTTACGCGAGAGTAAACAACGAGTCACGCGAATACCCCCGGTTACTAGGCTCCCCATCATCGGCGCATGCGAAATCTATAAACCACTAGTCTAATCCGGGTTGTCATTTTACACGAGAATAAACAACGAGTCACGTGAATACCCCCGGTTACTAGACTTCCCATCATAGAACAAATAATATCTCGACTTTTGGGAAAAACTGTCCGACTCTAAACTCAAATTAGGTGCCCATATGACTTATGTTACTGGACGACTTAGCTATGCGAAAAGTGTAACCAAACGTATAGACGGCGATTTGAAAACACGTATGTCTCCTCTCTTATTCGCTAAGATTTCTACAAAAACGAAAAAAATTTCGGACCTAAATGAAGACTTAACAGAAAAAGATATCGCTGACCACAACTCACTAAAACTCAACTGTTTCTTCCCCGAGAAATCAGTATCGTAACATCAGTTTTACACAAAAAGAAGCACGAAAAATTTACGAATGCAATTAAAAACACGACAAGCAAGGCTAGCAACAAAAATATAACTAAAAATAACAAAAGTGCAAACGAATAAGTACAGCAATAATAATAGCAACAGAAAGTAAACCCCCCAAACTTAGGACGTACATTGACCTCAATGGACAAAATATAATATGCAAAAATAGAAGAAGTTCAAGTATTCCCCTACAGTCTGCTCACGAACTGGTGCCGGCGTCGTCCGGCGAGCTTGCACGCTTCTCGATTACACCATGCGGAACGTGAATGAATGAGCTTGCAACAACAAAGAGGAAATTAAGGATGATCTCTCAAGTTTAGACATGATGTAAGGGTTGGGAGACAATATAATCCGATAAAATGATTCGTTGCATATAGTTTTAAAATGCTTGCCTTAACAATTTTTCACTGCTGCAATTTATCAAACACTTGGTATGCACAAGTCAAAATGAAGAACAAGAAGTTTAATGGCTAACTCCAAATCCCAAAAAATAATAACACAGATAAATATCCATGAAAAACGACAACTAACATCACCAATTCGTTCATAAACACCAATACCATCACAATCAAATACCATATTCACCATATTCCAACTCCATTTTTGAGAAAACATTGAAGAACAACTAGTAACATATAACTTCAATTCACTTTTCAAATCATGTATCAATTATGATTACGAGATCGAGAATTACCTGACTTGGAATGAAGAATGTAAGAATAAGGAGCAGAAAAAGATGTCGACCGAGTGCTTGTGTGCAGGAAGGAAGGGAAGAAGTTCACCGGAATCCCAGCCGATCGAGTATAAGAAGGATACCTGGGCTTTCCTATTTGCGACGGGGGCCGCGGCACAGCCTAAGTGAGCCGCGGCCCATAGTACAGCCGGCCTAGGACTTTTTGTGATGTCGCCGAGTTCCGTGGCTCAGCATACGGGTGCCGCGGCTCATAATGTTAATGTGCCGCGGCTCAGCACATATGTGCCGCGGCACAGAGTATAGCCTCCTGGGCAGATTTTTTGGCAATTGGCGTGCCGCGGCTCAGCAGCAACATGTCGCGGCTCATAGGTCAGGTGTGTCGCGGCTCAGTAAGATCGTGCCGCGGCACAGAGTACAGTTTGGTTTGGCTTTTTCCTGCAACTGGTGTGTGCCGCGGCTCACTATTCTTGTGCCGCGGCCCATTATTGATTTCTTCCCCTGGGGCGATTCCTGCACAGAATTTTTGAAGGAAAACATCAAGAACGAGAGGGCTAAGCAAATCAAAGCCAAAATGATGAAAAATAAAAACTCTAAAATGCAAGAAAACACTAAAAAAATTTAAAAATTCTACAACTAATACTCGGGTTGCCTCCCGAGAAGCGCTAAGTTTATAGTCTTTAGCCGGACTTTTCTAGCATTCATCCGGCGGTGGATAAGACGACACTCGCCTTCTGCGCGTCTATTGGATTTCACAAATAGGCCTTCAACCGCTGTCCATTAACTTTGAATTTGCGGTCATCTTTTTGTACTTCCACCGCACCATGTGGGAACACTTGAACTACGGTGAACGGTCCTGACCATCGTGAACGCAATTTTCTGGGGAATAACCTATAGGTCACAAGTCGTCCAGGTACAAGTCTAGAGGGGGGGGGGGTGAATAGACTTGTAGAAACTCTTAAACTCTTTTTCACGGAGAGTGAGTTTCTTCAGCTGAAAGCTAAACAAATGACTTGGAGTCGTTTGTTCTTTAATATGCGGAAGTCAGCTGATGACGAACAGAAATCAACTAATGAAACACTTAACAATGAATGCAGCAGTTAAAGTATGATGCAATAAAACAGTAAATAACGCAGGCAATTATAGTGGTATCAGAGGTGGGGTAATCCTATACTAATCCACTTTTCTCCAAACCAGTTGGAGATGAATTCACTATAATTTTCAACCAGTGATAAATATTACAGTGATTCAAACCACACTACAACAGCTTCCAATCAGTGGAAATCCGTGCCGTTGTGCACACTTGACTGCCTTCCACCTCTTGATCCTCGATTCTTGGATGCCTTTACAGTCTCTTACTTCAACCAGTCAAGTACCCCGTACTCAGGATTATAGATAAGAGTTTTTGTCTTCTCCAACTAAGAGCTTCCTTAAGTATGAACTCTTAGAACCACTCTTTTCTCGATGCTATTGATTGCTTTAGATTGCTTGATTGCTTTGATCGCTTGAAAGTATGTTCGCACCGGTAGTTGCTCAGCTTCAAATCTTCGGATATATATAGGTCACGATCTCTGAGCTTTTTCCTTGTAGCCGTTGCAAATCTTTTGAACAAATCCGTCCGTTGGAGGGAGACTTCATTGTTTAATCTTTCTGAACGTTGCAAGGCTGGATTCCCATTATTTTATTTTATCTTCCGACCGTTGTGAAGACTTCTGCATGTGAGCGCCGAATCTTTTGAATATAAAACGATTAAAGTCTTCAAGGTGGGTCTGGATGATTTATTTAAATCATATCTCTTGCGGGAATCACTCCAATTTGTTTCTTCACGTTGCATGTGACTTTCCGTAATACTTAACTTTTCAACGCATGCTGACGTGGACTTGGAGTACTTGGCTGCCTTTGACTAGGCTGATATGCAGCTAACATCTCTGCAGTCAGGACCTCTCTGATGTTCACTGTTTGTGACTTATCTGATCAGGTGACTTCCCTGAGGTACCTTGGCTGCAGTCTAGTCAAACTTCTCTGATAAATTTTGTTGACCAGAGCTACTCTGACTGGACTCGGCTGATCCTCTCTGATGGACTTAGCTGCACTTGGTACTTAACTGATTTTCAGCCTAACTAATTTTTGGCCTACAGAAGATACTCATTTGGTTCTTCTTTACATTTTGCCAAGTTTTATACTTAACATATTTGGCCTATGGAAGATACTCATTTGGTTCTTCCTTACATTTTTGCCAAGTAATAAACATTTGATTTTATATTAATGACATCATCAAAATCTAACAAGTATTCCTAACATAACCTTAAGCGAGAATTAAATAACAACACTTCTTGACCCGGGACAAACTCTCTCTGTGTGATGTGCTTATCATGCCAAATCTTTGTTCGCTCCTTATAAAGTTTCGCATTTTCGTATGCGTCGTGGCGAATTTCCTCCAACTCGTTCAGCTGTAAACAACGCTTCTCACCAGCAGATTTCAAATCAAAGTTTAATTTCTTAATCGCCCAATAAGCACGATGTTCCATCTCTACGGGCAAATGGCAACTTTTCCCATAAACTAATCTATAAGGCGACATCCCGATAGGTGTTTTATACGCAGTACGGTACGCCCAAAGTGCATCATCGAGTTTAAAAGACCAATCTTTTCAAGACGAGCTGACTATTTTTTCTAGGATCCACTTCAGCTCTCGATTTGATATCTCGACTTGACTGCTCGTCTGAGGATGGTAGGCTGTAGCAACACGATGAGTGACTCCGTATTTTATCAAGACCGCATCAAGGAATTTGTTGTCGAAGTGTGAACCACCATCACTGATAATAGCACGTGGAGTCCCAAAACGCGAGAAAATGTATTTTTTTTATAAATTTGATTACGACATTGGAACCATTCGTTGGTAGTGCCACCGCTTCTACCCACTTTGAGACGTAGTCCACGGCTACCAAAATATAAAGATTCTTATTGGATGGAGGAAATGGACCCATGAAGTCGATCCCCCACACGTCGAATAATTCAACCTCGAGTATGGTGTTCAGCGGCATTTCGTGTCGTCTTGAGATGTTTCCTGTCCGTTGACACCGATCACATGTGGACACAAAGGAGTGAGCATCCTTGAATAATGACGGCCAATAGAACCCCGATTGTAAAACCTTTGCCGCTGTTCTATTTCCACTAAAATGTCCACCGTAGGGTGATGCATGACAATGGTTCAGCACACTGTGGATTTCCTCATCCGGAATACATCCGCGAATGATTTGATCGGGGCATCTTTTGAATAGAAAAGGATCATCCCACAAATAATACTTAGCGTCTGAGATTAGCTTCTTCTTTTGATGGCGTGATAGGTCGTTTGGAATTGTTTTGCTTGCCAAGTAGTTCACTAGATCAGCATACCAAGGCGCGTGTTGCAAACCCAACTTGTAGAGCTGCTCGTCGGGAAAGGTTTCCATGATTTGCGGATGACTTTCTCCTCGCTCGAGGGGACTCTCTAACCGTGAAAGGTGATCGGCTATAACATTCTCAGTTCCCTTTTTATCCCGAATTTCCAAGTTGAATTCTTGAAGGAGAAGCACCCACCTAATCAACCTTGGTTTAGCATCCTTCTTTTCCAAAAGGTATTTTATTGCTGAATGGTCGGTCCACACTATCACTTTCGTCCCTAGTAGATACGCCCGGAATTTATCAAATGCAAAGATTACCGCCAACAATTCTTTTTCCGTTGTGGCATAATTTCTTTGGGCGTCGTCGAGTGTTCGGCTCGCATAATACACGACGTGGAACACTTTCCCTCGTCTTTGTCCCGAAATAGACCCAATGGCAAAATCACTCGCATCACACATTAATTCGAACGGAAGGTCCCAGTCTGGAGCGACTATCACCGGTGCCGTGCTTAGAGCTTTCTTCAATAAATCGAAACTTTCTTTACACGACTCGTCAAAATTAAACGGGACATCCTTCATGAGTATATTGCACAATGGCTTCGTGATCTTCGAAAAATCCTTAATAAATCGGCGATAGAAACCGGCATGTCCCAAAAAGCTTCTAATCCCTTTAACCGAAGTAGGCGGAGGCATCTTCTCGATTGTTTCAATTTCGCCCGGCCGACTTCAGTTCCATGTCAGGATATTCGATGGCCAAGTACTATGCCCTCCTGAACCATAAAGTGACACTTCTCCCAGTTCAAGACCAAATTTGTCTCTTCGCATCTTTTTAGGACTTTCTGCAAATTTTGCAAACAAATGTCAAACGAATCACCGAAAATAGAAAAATCATCCATAAAAATCTCAATGCAATGCTCTACCATGTCAGAAAAAATAGCCATCATACACCGTTGAAAAGTAGCCGGCGCATTACATAATCCAAAAGGCATGCGCCTATAAGCGAAAATGTCGTATGGACATGTAAACGTCGTTTTCTCTTGGTCTTCTGGGGCTATATAAATCTGATTATACCCAGAATAACCATCAAGAAAGCAATAAAAATCGTGTCCGGGTAATCTATCTAATATTTGGTCAATAAAAGGTAAGGGGAAATGGTCTTTTGTAGTGGCTTTATTTAACTTCCTATAATCTATGTACATACGCCACCCCGTGACAATCCTATTGGGAATTAATTCATTATTATCATTTTGAATAACTGTTATCCCACCTTTCTTTGACACAACTTGGACTGGACTTACCCACTTGCTATCAGAAATTGGAAAGATCATACCTTCGTCGAGGAGTTTTAAAACCTCGACTTTTACCACCTCCTTCATGTTTGGATTCAACCGTCGTTGATGCTCCACGGATGGTTTGTAGTCTTCCTCCATCAAAATCTTGTGCATGCAAATGGACAGGCTGATCCCCTTTATATCCGCAATAGACCATCTAAGAGCAGATTTGTATTCCCTCAAAACTCTCAATAATTTCACCTCTTGATCCCCCGCTAAAGTGGCCGAAAAAATAACTGGCAAGAAATCGTCGGGTCCAAAAAATGCATATTTTAAATGAGACGGCAGCTTCTTGAGTTCCAACTTTGGAGGTTTCTCGATTGAAGGGACGGGTCGAGTTGGTGAACTTCCGAGCTCCTCACATGGTTGACGAATGAAAATTGGCGGGGAAGCATCCATGTGTCGTACGTAGGCTGCATGCTCTGCATTTAGTTCGGAAACAGCCCCAATCAAAACGGACTCCAGTGGATCGGGTGGATAATTCTCTCGAAAGGCTATACTTACACACGAGTCGATGACGTCAACTTGGAAACAATTTTCAGTATCACTCGGATATTTTAAGGATCGAAAAATATTGAACGTTACTTGCTCCTCTTGAACTCGTACAGTAAGCTTCCCTTTTTCCACATCGATCAAAGTACGGCCGGTTGCCAAAAATGGTCTTCCCAAGATAATTGGGATGTCGTGGTCCTCCTCCATGTCAAGCATAATGAAATAGGCCGGAAAGATGAACTTATCAACTTTGACTAAGACGTCCTCTATCACTCCCCTCAGATATTTGATGGATCTATCGACTAATTGCAAGGAGCCCGTCGTTGGCTTGGCTTCCCCAATATCCAGCTTTTTAAAAATATAAAGGGGCATAAGGTTTATGCTGGCTCCGAGATCACATAAGGCTCTTTCAAAAGACGAATTCCCAATGATGCAAGGAATGGTAAAACTTCCCGGATCTCTCAGTTTCGGTGGTAGCTTCTTTTGTAAAATAGTGCTGCACTCCTCCGTCAATGCGACTGTCTCATACTCCTCAAGCTTTATTTTGTTTGACAAGACTTCTTTCATGAATTTTACGTAACTCGGCATTTGCTCCAACGCGTCGGCAAATGGACTGTTTATGTGCAGCTTCTTGAAGACGTCGAGGAACTTGGAAAATTGCTTGTCTAATTTTTGCTTTTGAAAGCGCTGTGGGAATGGAATTTGAGGATTGGGCTGAGTAGTCGACACTGCCTTTGGCTTAGGCGCCTCGTCTTTTTATTTCTCACTTTGCTCGATTTTGTCCTTGTCATTGATAGGCTGCACTTTCAACTCCTTTCCACTTCAGAGTTCGATTGCTTGCACGTTTTCCTTAAGATTTAATTCGGTTGCGCTGGGTAATGCACCTTGAGGTCTAGAGGACAATAGATTTGCAATCTGCCCTATTTGTGTTTCTAAGTTTCGGATGGAGGTAGAATGATTTTGGAGGGTAGTCTCAGTGCGGGTCATGAATTGGCTCGTGTTAGCCGCCAATTGAGCAAGAGCATCTTCCAAGGATATCTTTGGTGATTGAGGGGGCTGCTGTGGGGGCTGCGCGAATTGAGCTTGTGGAGGTTTTAAAGCTTGCCCGTTCCTCCACGAAAAATTTTGATGATTTCGCCACCCTTGATTATAAGTGCTGGAGTAAGGATTAATTTGCCGGTTCCCGTTCCCCACGAACTGAGCTTGTTCAATTGGGGGCTGCTCGAAAGGGTTTCTGACTTGGCACTCTGCGCTAGGGTGAGATCCATTACACCAATTACAAGATTCAATGGTAACGGGGGAAGGAGCATGCGAAAAGGCTTGAAGTTGTTGCGTGAATGCTGCGACTTGGGCCGACAATGTAGAGATCGGATCATAATTCGAGATTTCCATAACTCTCTTCGGATTTACTCGTTCAGAAGGCCACTGATACGCATTTGCGGCCATAGCTTCCAACAAAGAGTGTGCCTCGGCCATTGTTTTTCCCATCAAGGCTCCTCCAGCGGCTGCATCCACAAGAGTGCGTGTAGAAGCACTCAATCCGTTGTAGAATGTTTGAATTTGTAGCCAGTCCGGAAGGCCGTGATGCAGGCATCACCTCAGTAAGTCCTTGTATCGCTCCCAAGCTTCGTGAAGCGACTCCATATCGAACTGCCCAAAGGTAGTGATTTCGTTCCGTAACCTCGCCGTCTTTGATGGTGGGAAGAATTTAGCAAGGAAGGCTTGCGCTAATTCTGCCCATGTCGTGATCGAGCCCGGCGGTAAGGAATTCAGCCAAAATTTTGCTTTGTCCCTCAAAGAGAAAGGGAAGAGCCTTAGACGGATAGCATCATCGGTGACACTGTTGTTTTTGAACGTGTCACAAATCTCGAGAAACGACGCAATGTGTGCGTTGGGATCATTGTTTGACTATCCACAGAACTCGCTCGATTGCACCATCTGAATAATTGCAGGCTTGATTTCGAAATTGTTCGCCTGGATGGTGGGACGCCGAATCCCCGAAAAGTTCGCGTTGATTTGCGGCATAGCATAGTCTCGAAGTGCTAGTGCCGGTTGAGCTTGTTGTACAAGATTATCACCTCCGTGATTTTCGGTATTTTCGGCCATGGTGACTGTGGTTGGTAACTCTCGTTTCTCCTTTTTGTTCCTCCGAAGTGTGCACTCGAGTTCGGTATCCAAAGGTAGTAGGCCTTCATTACCGAATTTTCTCATGCACTAACCGAACAATCCTGAAAGGAAAAACAAACAAATAACACAAAAAAAAAGAAAAATGTTCAAACTAAGACTAGAAATACTGAAATCGATATTAGTAAAAAATCAGTCCCCGGCAACGGCGCCAAAAACTTGTTGCGATGTTTCGTTAACGCAAGTGCACGTTATAGTAAACAAGTAATAAAGTGATGAGTGAGTATCGTTCCCAAGAGGACTGAATTACTAAGTACCGATTTTTATGTATTCTAATTTTATTTGAACAGTCGAAATTTGAGTTGCAATTAATAACTAAATAAAATCAATAAAAGAACTAACATTAAAAACGATCGCTTGAAGAAAGAAAATTAAATGATGAATAAGTCTAGGATTCTGAATCCACCTTGGTTTATCCGAATTTACTCTCGATTATCTGAAGTTAATGATTTCCCCAATTTATTGAAGACGAAGATTGCTAATATACTCTACCGCCTCTCCCGAGGTCAATAGATTTTTCTAAGGGCGAATAACGCACTCTATCCCTAGGTGAATTAATTCGACAATAGGCAAAAAGCACAAAATCTCCAAAAGGCCACGTAGTTCCTATGAGTATATTCCTATCTCACAAGATAAAACGGTTCTCACCAATAGTTCCTCACCAACTCTCCTCTCCCGATTCGAGTTGCGTAATTAAAACAATCCAATTATTGGCCAAATAATTGAAAGCATTAAAATCGATTGGGAAAACTCAACGAAAAAGGGAATTATATAGATAATCAAAAGCAAATCCGTCAAAACTTTGGTTTCATCAAAATCCTAGAATAGGGTTTTAGCCTGACATGCTAAAAGATAAAAATACAGAATTAATGAATGAAAGCATTGAAATCAAACGCAGGTGAAGACTCGGATTCCTCCGTTCTTCTAGCTTCCGCCTTCTGCTCTTGGTGTCTTCTGCTTCAGCGATCTTCCTCTGATTCCAAGATTGATCGATCCTCTCTCCAGATAATCCCTAATTATGATCTTAAACCCTTATTTATAGCTCTCGGCAGCCACCAAAACGCGTCCGTGTGATTAGGTCGAGAACTGGCTTCAAAACGGCCCAAATCTGCGCGGAGCACACCAAAACCGCCCCGTGTGCCGCGGCTCACTTAATCTGTGCCGCGGCTCACGGTGCGCAGATTAAAACCTGGGCGCTATTTTTTTCTTCTGGGCCGCGGCTCACTATATCTGTGCCGCGGCTCAGAGTACAGATTACTCGGCGGGTCGCTGGTCACCTGCGTGTGCCGCAGCCCGCTTGCCTTGTGCCGCGGCCCCAGGCCAAAATTCGCCGTTTTCGTCTGTTTTTTATCGTTTCGGCTTTCGGACTCCGATTTCCTGCAAAACATAAAATAATAGGGCATTACAAGCTCATTGTAATATCCGCAATTTCGAATTTCGGTAATTTTCTTTTTCGGCGGAAGTCCGTTTTGACGACTCTCTCATGACCGTTTCGTCTTTTCAAGAATGATTAATTCTGAACTTTTTGTCATCCGAGTTCGTTTCGGTATCGTTTTGTTGAGTTCCGTATCCTTAATCGACTTTTTCACGTGGGAGTTCGACTTTGTAAAGTCACCATTAATTCTTTGAAACTCCAAAAATTCTGAATCTTTGCAACATTATAGAGCATCAAGTTAGCTTTCCAATGGTTCAAACGATGAGTCAATCGGAGTCCAGACGAAGGAGTTATGGTCGAAATAGCCAAGACTACACGATGTGCCTTTTTCGTGTTGGAGTGGATTGTACCGTGTGCCGCGGCACACTTCAGCTGTGCCGCAGCACTAAGCTGATTCCTGGGCGTTTTTTGTGGCCATGGGCCGCGGCACACTTGTCCTGTGCCGCGGCACACGGGCTTTTTCTGCGTTTTTGAGCAGATTTTCGAGGTGAAACATTCATTTTCTCCTCTCTTCTTCCTCCTACCCTTCTAGGCAATTTCAAGCGCGATTTTGGGCGATTTGAGTGCTCCCAAACTTGTAGAGATCATCCACCTCAAGTTTTGTTTTAGATTTTCGACCTCTACTTGAATCATTCATCCAAATCAAGGTATTTTGGCTTGAACCCTTGTTTTTGTAGATTTGGGGATTTTGCTTTTTGATTTCGATCCCAATCCGTTTTTAATCAATTAATTGTTGTATAAACGTTGTTTTCAACTTGTTCTACGGATTGGATACTCGTATCTTTGGTTCGTTCAACTCGAGGGGTGATTTCTTTGTTCTTGAAGGGTCTTGAACATTTAATGTTCGATTAAATGTTCGAATGAGTTCCCTTTGATAGTTTGTTGGGATTTCCGTTGTTTTCGGCCTTGATTCTCATCGTAATCATGTTTTATTATTCCTTACGGAGGATTATAGGTGCTCGATGATTCCGATGTTGAATTCCGTTGGTGATTGATGATTCATGTGGTGTTTTCCCGTAGTAATTTCGGTGCTATCGCGTTCTAGATAGTGTTCGGGAATTTGAGGGCTACCCGGCCGTATCCGTTCACTTTTCCATTGCTCGTGATATCGAGGCAAGTACCTTGCCCATACTTTTCTTATTTTGTGGATATGATGATCGGTGATCGTATTAGTGTGTTTGTTTGGTTGTTTGAAACGAAGTTTCAAAAGATTTCGGTTTGGCCTCGTTAAAGGCTTTCTTTCAAATGCGTGTGCGTTTTGTGAACGGCGTGTTTTGGGAATTGATTATGATTTGATTATTTTGAACGTTGAAGGATTTGATGATGATACTCCTATTGTTTAAAGTTATTGGAATCGTGTATTCCGTATTTAATCTTGATATTGTGTTTTGAAGAGTTTGATAATGGTGTCGAGTTAATGGCCATCTCTAATGAGTATTCTTAATGAACTTACATTCTTAGCATATTAGTATTGCATGAGTAACGTGTGTGTGTGTATGCTCACTATGGGTTAGATCCGACGGGGTCTCGGTAGGGGTCCACGGAGGGGTGGATCCAAGAGCTTGCTTTTAACCACTACGGGTTAGATCCGATGGGGTCTCGGTAGGGATCCACGGAGGGGTGGGTCCGCGGTTAATTGTGGTGCATTTTGCAAATGTGATTTGATAATGGCATTTCCGGAAATGAGTGCTTTTGAATGGTTTTCATGATTGCATGCATCGACTAAGTGTGTAAGAGGTAAGTTGTTCGTTTGGCTTACTTGGCTAGGATGGCACTAGAGTATTTTGTTGTTTGTGATAAATCCTTTATTTGTGGATTTTGATGTTGGGAGACGAACCTTGTGGTCGTTCTTGTGTACTGTGAGTTGATGAGATTTGGGGCTAAAATCCCAATGGTCTTGTAAAAGTCATTTTACAGATTTCGGGCTAAAATCCCAACGGTTTGGTAAAGGTCGTTTTTCGGAAAGTAAACCTTTGGGGCGGTGACCCCTTTCGTATTTTGGGTTTTTGAAAAGTAGGATTTGATAATCCTAAATTGTTTTTATTAAAACTCTCGATGGCATTCTAAACCGTTTTATAAATTATTTCCATTGATTTGTGATATTTCGATTTTGAAAGGTTTTCTCAAACTCTTGCCTCGGGAAGTACTTTTCGTTTCGTTTGGATCTTTGAGGATTCCTGGTTATTGTTATTCGTGGAATGTGAATTGTATGGCTCGTATTTGCACTTTGTACTTGCACTAGCAAAACAGTGGAGTTTTGCTAACCCCCGAGTATTCGGGGGGTGGATGTCTATTTTTGCATTCAGGTTTTGGAGCATAACACAGGGTCAGGACGAAGGATGATGAAAGATGAACGATACTAATCACACGAGAATCCGTTGATGTCGTATTGGTCTAGTTGTATTTTCTTTGCCGCTGCAGTATCTTTTTCCCGTTGTACGGGAGTTTATTGTATTTTGACCCCTGCGTGGGTATATGTTGTGATTGAGTTGTATATTTTTATTGAAAGACCAAATCGGTCTACTGAGTCATTTAGCCTTGAAGGCATTGTCGAGATGTTAAATGTTGTTACCAGCCTGGTAGATCTTCGAGGAGAGGGTCTACGGCGTGTAATATCCCTGAGTGGATTGGGGGTGTTACATAAATGGTATCGGAGATTAGGTTGAGGAAACCTAGGCTGTCGGGTGAAGTCGTGTTGTTTGAGTCTTGTTTCGTCGGATTTTATCTGATTGAGTCGTGTCGCGACGCGTCGTTTGAGTTTGTTGGTCGTGATTAGTATCGTGGGGCGATCATCATCTTCGTGCGACCTGTGGAAGTAAGTCTCCCTTCTTTGTGTTGTGCCTCGTGTGACACGAGCTATTTTTATGATTATTTGTTAAGTGATGGAATCCTTATGTGGATTTTGATTTCACGATATGTATTTAATCGACTCTCGTATTTGATTTATACGAGGAGTGTAAATCGCTTGTGATGTCTTTTTATTGTTGTTTTTGTCCGTTCTTTGATGATTTTCGAATCGATTTGCACGTTTTACAAGTTCTCTTGTGGAAGCTTTGTGCTTATACACGTTCGACTTGTTCACTAGCCGGTCACGGTAGGGTCTTTAGAGGCCTCGAATGGGGCCAATGGTTTTGTTACGAATGTGGTTATTTGACTCTAATATTTTGTTCTTATGAGGAGTAGTGTTCTTTGGATTGTGCATGTTGAAGCGTATTTCTTTTATCCATTGCGTGAGTTCTTTTGTAATGACTTTCGGTATTTTACCGACCGAGTTTTATTTCGATAACCGATTCCCTTAACCGAGTTTTTGGCATTATGGCCTTGATCGCTTTAGCGAAATTCTTATGACGGTATTTAGTATTTTGTAAATGGCTTTCGTGAGTTTTGAAATATTACCGTCATCGGCCTTTTTGGCGTTTTTGTAAATGGTTTTTAGCACAGTGAGTTCGCGCAGGACCCACGGCGCTATAATATTTTGTGTAATTACCTGAAATTTTTGGGCATTCTAGCCCATTGAATTATCTTTGAAAACTTGAGTATCTTAGAAAATAAATTTCGAGACGTACTTTTAAAATGAATTATTTTCTCGCAGTACTTTCAAGGTGCCTCTTAGTGCCGCAATATGTTTCAAAATTACTCAAATTGAGGACCAAAATGTTTTGAGATATTTTCAATGTTTTAGAAACACTTTTATTTAGACCCGAGGGTCGAATATTCTGAAAACTTTTCACTAAAAGAAAGTGTCCTCATTTTTACCAAATGTGAAATGGTTCTCCAAAGTCTCGATAACAATGTTTCACGTTTGTACTTTTTGAAGGGTGATACTCAAGATCAACCGGTGTTCTTCTAAATTATTTTCAAAATGAGGTTTTCGTTTTTTTTTTAAAAACCTATCCATTCCCGTTTGAGGGCTGGGTATGTATGTATGATGTTCGCGTTGTCATTATGATGTTTACTCCCGAGTATGATCGAATTGGCGGTGTGAGCGTTGAGTCGCTTTCCACACATTTGTTGTGCTAGCCCCCTGTGAGAGGTGGGATGTTGGTGTTGAATGTTGTCGTCTCGTGGTGATTTCTGCGTTGTCGCGCATGTGCTAGCTGTTAGAGCTTGGGTTGGTATGACCGTGTGCATCGGTGATGGTTCCGTTATGTGTCGGTTGTTTAATGTCTTGTTACCTTGCTCCCGTTTTTGTGAATTTCGTGGACGAGGTCGGAGGTAATGCCCGTACTATTTTGACTTCGGTATTTTCTCTTTCTCCATTCTTTCGACTCGCTCGTATTCGTTGATACTTTCTGAACTTGTTCTGTATTTCGGTTTCATCGTCCGAACGAACTGTGATCTTGTTGTGGGTTGATCTGGTTATCGCTGTGATTTTTTTTTCGAGTTCGGTTCGATTCTTGTGAACCTTGTTCGGAAGTGACATCATCTAGTTCTATTAGTTCTTTTATTCGAAGTGGATCGGATTTGGAACTCTTGTGTTTTCGACTTTGTCGACTCATCATGTTCGTTGACATTTCGAGCTTGTCCCGCCCCTTGCTTTTGTTGATCGAACGAGTGTGGTATTGTTTCTAATAGCTCGTTTGTCGTTGTGACTTTTCAATTTCTATTCCCTTTCATGTGGATCTTATGTGAATGCATATGTTGTTGTTTTCACCGGATCATATATTTTCTCGAGTCGAGATGTGAACCTTGGAGTTGTTGTTTGAATTTTATTGTTCTTCGTGATTCGAACATGATTGTTCGCTTTTTGTTGTCTCGACCGTTGTGGTTCGGTCGTTTGTTTGTTCGGTTTTTGTCCTCGTTTCGTGATCGTTGAGCATTCAGGCTGCTTCCTAATTCCCTTAAGTTTGGGAAATTAGTCTCGTTTTCGATCTTCCAACCATTGGGCGGTGGAATTCCGTATTTGTTCAGCGATTGGCTCGCGTTTTGATTGATGTACCGTTGGGTTGGTCAATCGTATTGATTTTCGTTCGTTGTGTTTTGTGATTGTTCGGATAATTGACTTGATTGTATTATCCATTTGATGACGCTTGTCATTTGTTGGTTTTATTATATCCTTAACGGCGACGTTGTGTTGATCGTCGTGGAGCGTGTTTTCACGCCGTATATTCCTTGCGTTGCTTGTAACGTTTCGCCGATGGGCATAAGTTACGCGTTTCCTTGCATATCTCGTTGAGTTTTCCTGGCGGGATATTGCTTCTCCCTACTTGTTTTAAGTTTCGGGACGAAACTTCTTTTAAGGAGGGTAGAATGTAATATCCGCAATTTCGAATTTCGGTAATTTTCTTTTTCGGCGGAAGTCCGTTTTGACGACTCGCTCATGACCGTTTCGTCATTTCGAGAATGATTAATTCTGAACTTTTTGTCATCCGAGTTCGTTTCGGTGTCGTTTTGTTGAGTTACGTGTCCTTAATCGACCTTTTCACGTGGGAGTTCGACTTTGTAAAGTCACCATTAATTCTTGGAAACTCCAAAAATTCTGAATCTTTGCAACATTATAGAGCATCAAGTTAGCTTTCCAATGGTTCAAACGGTGAGTCAATCGGAGTCCAGACGAAGGAGTTATGGTCGAAATAGCCAAGACTACACGATGTGCCTTTTTCGTGTTGGAGTGGACTGTACCGTGTGCCGCGGCACACTTCAGCTGTGCCGCGGCACTAAGCTGATTCCTGGGCGTTTTGTGGCCCCGGGCGCGGCACACTTTTCTGTGCCGCGGCATACGGGCTTTCTGCGTTTTTGAGTGATTTTCGAGGAGAAACATTCATTTTCTCCTCTCTTCTTCCTCCTACCCTTCTAGGCGATTTCAAGCGCGATTTTGGGCGATTTGAGTGCTCCCAAACTTGTAGAGATTATCCACCTCAAGTCTTGTTGTAGATTTTCGACCTCTACTTGAATCATTCATCCAAATCAAGGTATTTTGGCTTGAACCCTTGTTTTTGTAGATTTGGGAATTTTGCTTTTTGATTTCGATCCCAATCCGTTTTTAATCAATTAATTGTTGTATAAACGTTGTTTTGAACTTGTTCTACGGATTGGATACTCGTATCTTTGGTTCGTTCAACCCGAGGGGTGATTTCTTTGTTCTTGAAGGGTCTTGAACATTTAATGTTCGATTAAATGTTCGAATGAGTTCCCTTTGATAGTTTGTTGGGATTTCCGTTGTTTTCGGCCTTGATTCTCGTCGTAATCATGTTTTATTATTCCTTACGGAGGATTATAGGTGCTCGATGATTCCGATGTTGAATTCCGTTGGTGATTGATGATTCATGTGGTGTTTTCCCGTAGTAATTTGGTCTTTATTGCGTTCTAGATAGTGTTCGGGAATTTGAGGGCTACCCGGCCGTATCCGTTCACTTTTCCATTGCTCGTGATATCGAGGCAAGTACCTTGCCCATACTTTTCTTATTTTGTGGATATGATGATCGGTGATCGTATTTGTGTGTTTGTTTGGTTGTTTGAAGCGAAGTTTCAAAAGATTTCGGTTTGGCCTCGTTAAAGGCTTTCTTTCAAATGCGTGTGCGTTTTGTGAACGGCGTGTTTTGGGAATTGATTATGATTTGATTATTTTGAACGTTGAAGGATTTGATGATGATACTCCTATTGTTTAAAGTTATTGGAATCGTGTATTCCGTATTTAATCTTGATATTGTGTTTTGAAGAGTTTGATAATGGTGTCGAGTTAATGTCCATCTCTAGTGAGTATTCTTAATGAACTTACATTCTTAGCATATTAGTATTGCATGAGTAACGTGTGTGTGTGTGTATGCTCACTATGGGTTAGATCCGATGGGGTCTCGGTAGGGGTCCACAGAGGGGTGGATCCGAGAGCTTGCTTTTAACCACTACGGGTTAGATCCGACGGGGTATCGGTAGGGATCCACAGAGGGGTGGGTCCGCGGTTAATTGTGGTGCATTTTGCAAATGTGATTTGATAATGGCATTTCCGTAAATGAGTGCTTTTGAACGGTTTTCATGATTGCATGCATCGACTAAGTGTGTAAGAGGTAAGTTGTTCGTTTGGCTTACTTGGCTAGGATGGCACTAGAGTATTTTGTTATTTGTGTTAAATCCTTTATTTGTGGATTTTGATGTCGGGAGACGAACCTTGTGGTCGTTCTTGTGTACTGTGAGTTGATGAGATTTGGGGCTAAAATCCCAATGGTCTTGTAAAAGTCATTTTACGGATTTGGGGCTAAAATCCCAATGGTTTGGTAAAGGTCGTTTTTCGGAAAGTAAACCTTTGGGGCGGTGACCCCTTTCGTATTTTGGGTTTTTGAAAAGTAGGATTTAATAATCCTAAATTGTTTTTATTAAAACTCTCGATGGCATTCTAAACCGTTTTATAAATTATTTCCATTGATTTGTGATATTTTGATTTTGAAAGGTTTTCTCAAACTCTTGCCTCGGGAAGTACTTTTCGTTTCGTTTGGATCTTTGAGGATTCCTGGTTATTATTATTCGTGGAATGTGAATTGTATGGCTCGTATTTGCACTTTGTACTTGCACTAGCAAAACAGTGGAGTTTTGCTAACCCCCGAGTATTCGGGGGGTGGATGTCTATTTTTGCATTCAGGTTTTGGAGCATAACACAAGGTCGGCACGAAGGATGATGAAAGATGAACGATACTAATCACACGAGGATCCGTTGATGTCGTATTGGTCTAGTTGTATTTTCTTTTCCGCCGAGATCTTTTTCCCGTTGCGGGAGTTTATTGTATTTTGACCCCTGGTGGGTATATGTTGTGATTGAGTTGTATATTTTTATTGAAAGACCAAATCGGTCATCGAGTCATTTAGCCTTGAAGGCATTGTCGAGATGTTAAATGTTGTTACCACCTGGTAGATCTTCGAGGAGAGGGTCTACGGCGTGTAATATCCTGAGTGGATTGGGGTGTTACATAAATGGTATCGGAGATTAGGTTGAGGAAACCTAGGTCACGGGTGAAGTCGTGTTGTTTGAGTCTTGTTTCGTCGGATTTTATCTGATTGAGTCGTGTCGCGACGCGTCGTTTGAGTTTGTTGGTCGTGATTAGTATCGTGGGGCGATCATCATCTTCGTGCGACCTGTGGAAGTAAGTCTCCCTTCTTTGTGTTGTGCCTCGTGTGACACGAGCTATTTTTATGATTATTTGTTAAGTGATGGAATCCTTATGTGGATTTTGATTTCACGATATGTATTTAATCGACTCTCGTATTTGATTTATACGAGAAGTGTCGTCGCTTGTGATGTCTTTTTATTGTTGTTTTTGTCCGTTGCTGATGATTTTCGAATCGATTTGCACGTTTTACAAGTTCTCTTGTGGAAGCTTTGTGCTTATACACGTTCGACTTGTTCACTAGCCAGTGCGGTAGGGTCTTTAGAGGCCTCGAATGGGGCCGTGGTTTTGTTCGAATGTGGTTATTTGACTCTAATATTTTGTTCTTATGAGGAGTAGTGTTGCTGGATTGTGCATGTTGAACTGTATTTCTTTTATCCGCTGCGTGAGTTCTTTTGTAATGACTTTCAGTATTTTACCGACCGAGTTTTATTTCGATAACCGATTCCCTTAACCGAGTTTTTGGCATTATGGCCTTGATCGCTTTGGCGAAATTCTTATGACGGTATTTAGTATTTTGTAAATGGCTTTCGTGAGTTTTTGAAATATTACCGTCATCGGCCTTTTTGGCGTTTTTGTAAATGGTTTTTAGCCTGGTGAGTTCCGGCGCGGGACCCACGACGCTATAATATTTTGTGTAATTACCTGAAATTTTTGGGCATTCTAGCCCATTGAATTATCTTTGAAAACTTGAGTATCTTAGAAAATAAATTTCGAGACGTACTTTTAAAATGAATTATTTTCTCGCAGTACTTTCAAGGTGCCTCCTAGTGCCGCAATATGTTTCAAAATTACTCCAATTGAGGACCAAAATGTTTTGAGATATTTTCAATGTTTTAGAAACACTTTTATTTAGACCCGAGGGTCGAATATTCTGAAAGCTTTTCACTAAAAGAAAGTGTCCTCATTTTTACCAAATGTGAAATGGTTCTCCAAAGTCTCGATAACAATGTTTCACGTTTGTACTTTTTGAAGGGTGATACTCAAGATCAACCGGTGTTCTTCTAAATTATTTTCAAAATGAAGTTTTCGTTTTTTTTAAAAACCTATCCATTCCCGTTTTAGGGCTGGGTATGTATGTATGATGTCCGCGTTGTCATTATGATGTTTACTCCCGAGTATGATCGAATTGGCGGTGTGAGCGTTGAGTCGCTTTCCACACATTTGTTGTGCTAGCCCCCTGTGAGAGGTGGGATGTTGGTGTTGAATGTTGTCGTCTCGTGGTGATTTCTGCGTTGTCGCGCATGTGCCAGCTGTTAGAGCTTGGGTTGGTATGACCGTGTGCATCGGTGATGGTTCCGTTATGTGTCGGTTGTTTAATGTCTTGTTACCTTGCTCCCGTTTTTGTGAATTTCGTGGACGAGGTCGGAGGTAATGCCCGTACTATTTTGACTTCGGTATTTTCTCTTTCTCCATTCTTTCGACTCGCTCGTATTCGTTGATACTTTCTGAACTTGTTCTGTATTTCGGTTTCATCGTTCGAACGAACTGTGATCTTGTTGTGGGTTGATTTGGTTATCGCTGTGATTTTTTTTTCGAGTTCGGTTCGATTCTTGTGAACCTTGTTCGGAAGTGACATCATCTAGTTCTATTAGTTCTTTTATTCGAAGTGGATCGGATTTGGAACTCTTGTGTTTTCGACTTTGTCGACTCATCATGTTCGTTGACATTTCTGAGCTTGTCCTGCCCGTTGCTTTTGTTGATCGAACGAGTGTGGTATTGTTTCGGAATAGCTCGTTTGTCGTTGTGACTTTTCAATTTCTATTCCCTTTCATGTGGATCTTATGTGAATGCATATGTTGTTGTTTTCACCGGATCATATATTTTCTCGAGTCGAGATGTGAACCTTGGAGTTGTTGTTTGAATTTTATTGTTCTTCGTGATTCGAACATGATTGTTCGCTTTTTGTTGTCTCGACCGTTGTGGTTCGGTCGTTTGTTTGTTCGGTTTTTGTCCTCATTTCGTGATCGTTGAGCATTTAGGCTGCTTCCTAATTCCCTTTAGTTTGGGAAATTAGTCTCGTTTTCGATCTTCCAACCATTGGGCGGTGGAATTCCGTATTTGTTCAGCGATTGGCTCGCGTTTTGATTGATGTACCGTTGGGTTGGTCAATCGTATTGATTTTCGTTCGTTGTGTTTTGTGATTGTTCGGATAATTGACTTGATTGTATTATCCATTTGATGACGCTTGTCATTTGTTGGTTTTATTATATCCTTAACGGCGACGTTGTGTTGATCGTCGTGGAGCGTGTTTTCACGCCGTATATTCCTTGCGTTGCTTGTAACGTTTCGCCGATGGGCATAAGGTACGCGTTTCCTTGCATATCTCGTTGAGTTTTCCTGGCGGGATATTGCTTCTCCCTACTTGTTTTAAGTTTCGGGACGAAACTTCTTTTAAGGAGGGTAGAATGTAATATCCGCAATTTCGAATTTCGGTAATTTTCTTTTTCGGCGGAAGTCCGTTTTGACGACTCGCTCATGACCGTTTCGTCATTTCGAGAATGATTAATTCTGCACTTTTTGTCATCCGAGTTCGTTTCGGTGTCGTTTTGTTGAGTTCCGTGTCCTTAATCGACTTTTTCACGTGGGAGTTCGACTTTGTAAAGTCACCATTAATTCTTGGAAACTCCAAAAATTCTGAATCTTTGCAACATTATAGATCATCAAGTTAGCTTTCCAATGGTTCAAACGGTGAGTCAATCGGAGTCCATACGAAGGAGTTATGGTCGAAATAGCCAAGACTACACGATGTGCCTTTTTCGTGTTGGAGTGGACTGTACCGTGTGCCGCGGCACACTTCAGCTGTGCCGCGGCACTAAGCTGATTCCTGGGCGTTTTTTGTGGCCCTGGGCCGCGGCACACTTGTCCTGTGCCGCGGCACACGGGCTTTTTCTGCGTTTTTGAGCAGATTTTCGAGGAGAAACATTCATTTTCTCCTCTCTTCTTCCTCCTACCCTTCTAGGCGATTTCAAGCGCGATTTTGGGCGATTTGAGTGCTCCCAAACTTGTAGAGATCATCCACCTCAAGTCTTGTTGTATATTTTCGACCTCTACTTGAATCATTCATCCAAATCAAGGTATTTTGGCTTGAACCCTTGTTTTTGTAGATTTGGGAATTTTGCTTTTTGATTTCGATCCCAATCCGTTTTTAATCAATAAATTGTTGTATAAATGTTGTTTTGAACTTGTTCTACGGATTGGATACTCGTATATTTGGTTCGTTCAACCCGAGGGGTGATTTCTTTGTTCTTGAAGGGTCTTGAACATTTAATGTTCGATTAAATGTTCGAATGAGTTCCCTTTGATAGTTTGTTGGGATTTCCGTTGTTTTCGGCCTTGATTCTCGTCGTAATCATGTTTTATTATTCCTTACGGAGGATTATAGGTGCTCGATGATTCCGATGTTGAATTCCATTGGCGATTGATGATTCATGTGGTGTTTTCCCGTAGTAATTTCGGTGCTATTGCGTTCTAGATAGTGTTCGGGAATTTGAGGGCTACCCGGCCGTATCCGTTCACTTTTCCATTGCTCGTGATATCGAGGCAAGTACCTTGCCCATACTTTTCTTATTTTGTGGATATGATGATCGGTGATCGTATTAGTGTGTTTGTTTGGTTGTTTGAAGCGAAGTTTCAAAAGATTTCGGTTTGGCCTCGTTAAAGGCTTTCTTTCAAATGCGTGTGCGTTTTGTGAACGGCGTGTTTTGGGAATTGATTATGATTTGATTATTTTGAACGTTGAAGGATTTGATGATGATACTCCTATTGTTTAAAGTTATTGGAATCGTGTATTCCGTTTAATCTTGATATTGTGTTTTGAAGAGTTTGATAATGGTGTCGAGTTAATGGCCATCTCTAGTGAGTATTCGTAATGAACTTACATTCTTAGCATATTAGTATTGCATGAGTAACGTGTGTGTGTGTATGCTAACTATGGGTTAGATCCGACGGGGTCTCGGTAGGGGTCCACAGAGGGGTGGATCCGAGAGCTTGCTTTTAACCACTACGGGTTAGATCCGAAGGGGTCTCGGTAGGGATCCACAGAGGGGTGGGTCCGCGGTTAATTGTGGTGCATTTTGCAAATGTGATTTGATAATGGAATTTCCGTAAATGAGTGCTTTTGAACGGTTTTCATGATTGCATGCATCGACTAAGTGTGTAAGAGGTAAGTTGTTCGTTTGGCTTACTTGGCTAGGATGGCACTAGAGTATTTTGTTGTTTGTGTTAAATCCTTTATTTGTGGATTTTGATGTCGGGAGACGAACCTTGTGGTCGTTCTTATGTACTGTGAGTTGATGAGATTTGGGGCTAAAATCCCAATGGTCTTGTAAAAGTCATTTTACGGATTTGGGGCTAAAATCCCAACGGTTTGGTAAAGGTCGTTTTTCGGAAAGTAAACCTTTGGGGCGGTGACCCCTTTCATATTTTGGGTTTTTGAAAAGTAGGATTTAATAATCCTAAATTGTTTTTATTAAAACTCTCGATGGCATTCTAAACCGTTTTATAAATTATTTCCATTGATTTGTGATATTTCGATTTTGAAAGGTTTTCTCAAACTCTTGCCTCGGGAAGTACTTTTCGTTTCGTTTGGATCTTTGAGGATTCCTGGTTATTGTTATTCGTGGAATGTGATGGTCGAAATAGCCAAGACTACACGATGTGCCTTTTTCGTGTTGGAGTGGACTGTACCGTGTGCCGCGGCACACTTCAGGTATCTTGCGGCACTAAGCCGATTCTGGCGTTTTTGTGGCCACAGGCGCGGCACACTTTTCCTGTGCCGCGGCATACGGGCTTTTTCTGCGTTTTTGAGCAGATTTTCGAGGAGAAACATTCATTTTCTCCTCTCTTCTTCCTCCTACCCTTCTAGGCGATTTCAAGCGCGATTTTGGGCGATTTGAGTGCTCCCAAACTTGTAGAGATTATCCACCTCAAGTCTTGTTGTAGATTTTCGACCTCTACTTGAATCATTCATCCAAATCAAGGTATTTTGGCTTGAACCCTTGTTTTTGTAGATTTGGGAATTTTGCTTTTTGATTTCGATCCCAATCCGTTTTTAATCAATTAATTGTTGTATAAACGTTGTTTTGAACTTGTTCTACGGATTGGATACTCGTATCTTTGGTTCGTTCAACCCGAGGGGTGATTTCTTTGTTCTTGAAGGGTCTTGAACATTTAATGTTCGATTAAATGTTCGAATGAGTTCCCTTTGATAGTTTGTTGGGATTTCCGTTGTTTTCGGCCTTGATTCTCGTCGTAATCATGTTTTATTATTCCTTACGGAGGATTATAGGTGCTCGATGATTCCGATGTTGAATTCCGTTGGTGATTGATGATTCATGTGGTGTTTTCCCGTAGTAATTTCGGTGCTATTGCGTTCTAGATAGTGTTCGGGAATTTGAGGGCTACCCGGCCGTATCCGTTCACTTTTCCATTGCTCGTGATATCGAGGCAAGTACCTTGCCCATACTTTTCTTATTTTGTGGATATGATGATCGGTGATCGTATTTGTGTGTTTGTTTGGTTGTTTGAAGCGAAGTTTCAAAAGATTTCGGTTTGGCCTCGTTAAAGGCTTTCTTTCAAATGCGTGTGCGTTTTGTGAACGGCGTGTTTTGGGAATTGATTATGATTTGATTATTTTGAACGTTGAAGGATTTGATGATGATACTCCTATTGTTTAAAGTTATTGGAATCGTGTATTCCGTATTTAATCTTGATATTGTGTTTTGAAGAGTTTGATAATGGTGTCGAGTTAATGTCCATCTCTAGTGAGTATTCTTAATGAACTTACATTCTTAGCATATTAGTATTGCATGAGTAACGTGTGTGTGTGTATGCTCACTATGGGTTAGATCCGATGGGGTCTCGGTAGGGGTCCACAGAGGGGTGGATCCGAGAGCTTGCTTTTAACCACTACGGGTTAGATCCGACGGGGTATCGGTAGGGATCCACAGAGGGGTGGGTCCGCGGTTAATTGTGGTGCATTTTGCAAATGTGATTTGATAATGGCATTTCCGTAAATGAGTGCTTTTGAACGGTTTTCATGATTGCATGCATCGACTAAGTGTGTAAGAGGTAAGTTGTTCGTTTGGCTTACTTGGCTAGGATGGCACTAGAGTATTTTGTTATTTGTGTTAAATCCTTTATTTGTGGATTTTGATGTCGGGAGACGAACCTTGTGGTCGTTCTTGTGTACTGTGAGTTGATGAGATTTGGGGCTAAAATCCCAATGGTCTTGTAAAAGTCATTTTACGGATTTGGGGCTAAAATCCCAATGGTTTGGTAAAGGTCGTTTTTCGGAAAGTAAACCTTTGGGGCGGTGACCCCTTTCGTATTTTGGGTTTTTGAAAAGTAGGATTTAATAATCCTAAATTGTTTTTATTAAAACTCTCGATGGCATTCTAAACCGTTTTATAAATTATTTCCATTGATTTGTGATATTTTGATTTTGAAAGGTTTTCTCAAACTCTTGCCTCGGGAAGTACTTTTCGTTTCGTTTGGATCTTTGAGGATTCCTGGTTATTATTATTCGTGGAATGTGAATTGTATGGCTCGTATTTGCACTTTGTACTTGCACTAGCAAAACAGTGGAGTTTTGCTAACCCCCGAGTATTCGGGGGGTGGATGTCTATTTTTGCATTCAGGTTTTGGAGCATAACACAAGGTCGGCACGAAGGATGATGAAAGATGAACGATACTAATCACACGAGGATCCGTTGATGTCGTATTGGTCTAGTTGTATTTTCTTTTCCGCTGCAGTATCTTTTTCCCGTTGTATGGGAGTTTATTGTATTTTGACCCCTGCGTGGGTATATGTTGTGATTGAGTTGTATATTTTTATTGAAAGACCAAATCGGTCTACTGAGTCATTTAGCCTTGAAGGCATTGTCGAGATGTTAAATGTTGTTACCAGCCTGGTAGATCTTCGAGGAGAGGGTCTACGGCGTGTAATATCCCTGAGTGGATTGGGGGTGTTACATAAATGGTATCGGAGATTAGGTTGAGGAAACCTAGGCTGTCGGGTGAAGTCGTGTTGTTTGAGTCTTGTTTCGTCGGATTTTATCTGATTGAGTCGTGTCGCGACGCGTCGTTTGAGTTTGTTGGTCGTGATTAGTATCGTGGGGCGATCATCATCTTCGTGCGACCTGTGGAAGTAAGTCTCCCTTCTTTGTGTTGTGCCTCGTGTGACACGAGCTATTTTTATGATTATTTGTTAAGTGATGGAATCCTTATGTGGATTTTGATTTCACGATATGTATTTAATCGACTCTCGTATTTGATTTATACGAGAAGTGTCGTCGCTTGTGATGTCTTTTTATTGTTGTTTTTGTCCGTTGCTGATGATTTTCGAATCGATTTGCACGTTTTACAAGTTCTCTTGTGGAAGCTTTGTGCTTATACACGTTCGACTTGTTCACTAGCCAAAGGCGGTAGGGTCTTTAGAGGCCTCGAATGGGGCCTGGTTTTGTTACGAATGTGGTTATTTGACTCTAATATTTTGTTCTTATGAGGAGTAGTGTTCTTTGGATTGTGCATGTTGAATCGTATTTCTTTTATCCATTGCGTGATTTCTTTTGTAATGACTTTCGTTATTTTACCGACCGAGTTTTATTTCGATAAACGATTCCCTTAACCGATTTTTTGGCATTATGGCCTTGATCGCTTTGGCGAAATTATTATGACGGTATTTAGTATTTTGTAAATGGCTTTCGTGAGTTTTGAAATATTACCGTCATCGGCCTTTTTGGCGTTTTTGTAAATGGTTTTTAGCACAGTGAGTTCCGGCGCGGGACCCACGACGCTATAATATTTTGTGTAATTACGAAATTTTTGGGCATTCTAGCCCATTGAATTATCTTTGAAAACTTGAGTATCTTAGAAAATAAATTTGAGACGTACTTTTAAAATGAATTATTTTCTCAGATTTTCAAGGTGCCTCCTAGTGCCGCAATATGTTTCAAAATTACTCCAATTGAGGACCAAAATGTTTTGAGATATTTTCAATGTTTTAGAAACACTTTTATTTAGACCCGAGGGTCGAATATTCTGAAAGCTTTTCACTAAAAGAAAGTGTCCTCATTTTTACCAAATGTGAAATGGTTCTCCAAAGTCTCGATAACAATGTTTCACGTTTGTACTTTTTGAAGGGTGATACTCAAGATCAACCGGTGTTCTTCTAAATTATTTTCAAAATGAGGTTTTCGTTTTTTTTTAAAAACCTATCCATTCCCGTTTGAGGGCTGGGTATGTATGTATGATGTCCGCGTTGTCATTATGATGTTTACTCCCGAGTATGATCGAATTGGCGGTGTGAGCGTTGAGTTGCTTTCCACACATTTGTTGTGCTAGCCCCCTGTGAGAGGTGGGATGTTGGTGTTGAATTGTAATATCCGCAATTTTCGATTTCCGGTAATTTCTTTTTTTTTTCGGCGGAAGTCTGTTTTGACGACTCGCTCATGTTCGTTTCGTCATTCTGAGAATGATTAATTCTACACTTTTTGACATCCGAGTTCGTTGTGGTGTCGTTTCGTTGAGTTCTGTGCTTTTTAGCGACTTTTCCGCACTTGAGTTCGATTCTTGCGAATCTCGACCGAAACTGCTGTTTCGAGTTCCCGCAAGTCCGTTTAACTTTGTTAGACGTGTTGTGAACTTCGGTTTGGTTATTCGATCACGTATGGTGATTTTCGGGCATTTGGGCCATTTTCGTAATTTCCCAAAGTTTGGGGTAATTACCTTCCTTTGTCGAATTTCGAGCCTTCGGGTGGTCGGAATTGTGTGTCCTACTAGCTCTTAGATTCGTCTTTGTGAGTACTTCATAACCGTATCTTCGGTTCGTATTCAGGTTCGGGTTTCGGTGTGGTTTTGTTGAATTCAGGATTACTAAACGACTTTTCTAAGTATGAGTTCGACTTTGTTAGATCATCATTAATTTTTGGTGACTCCAAAAATTATAAATCTGTGCAATATTATAGAGCATCGAATTAGCTTTCCAATGGTTCAAACGGTGAGTCAATCGGAGTCCGGACGAGAGAGTTATGGTCGTTTCAGTTTTTGGCCGAGCACTCCCAGGAGCCTTTCGGCCGATAGGGGGGGGCCGATAGACTCTACTGCCGGCATTCTGTATGGGTATCGATTGGGCCTATCGGCCGATAGGCCGGCCGATATGTAAATTTCTTCACCTTCGAACTTCGGTAGCCTTTGGTAGATAAGGGGGTCGATAGACCCTCTTGTCGGCATTAAATGGCTATCGGTGCTTTATCGGCCGATAGGCGGCGATAGGTTCTGTTGTGTTACACTATAAATGTGTTGTTTTGAGCGTGACGGCTCATTTCCTCCTTCCTTTTCCTTAGACGAGAGAGAGTGAGAGAGGAGGAGAGCTTCTCATCATTATCATTTGGAGGGTCGATTTTCATCATTCTTCTTCGGTTGTGGCTTAGGACAATCAATCCAACGCGTGCTTTACGAATCTAAATACTTGAATCACTCAAGGTAATCTCTTGAAACCCTACCTTTTTGGATAATTGGGGATTTTGGGGTTTTGTCCGATTCTTTCCGTTTTGTTGATGGATTGATGATTATTTAGATGTATTATATCATTTCCCTTGTTATTCCATGGTTGGATCGTATCGATTCGTTGTTTGAGATGAGTTCTTGACCGACGCCTTGAAGGTGTCGGTAGAATGTCATAGAGGGGTTTTCGGGCGTTCTACGATTATCCTTCCTCGTATGATTGTTGAATAATGGATAATATGTTGTTAGGGTCCAGTTTCTTGCGAAGAAACCAAGTTGAACCCAACCGATCGTTGTCGTTATACTTATCGAAAACATCGGGCGTTTGAAGCTTCCGGTTGAGCCGTGTTCGTCGGAATACTTGCGTGCGATTTCGAGGCAAGTACCTTGTCCATACTATTCTTGTTTTGTGAATATGATAATTGGTGATCGTCTTTATGTGGTTGTTTGATTGTTTGAAATGAGTTTTCAAAAGATTCGGTTTAGCCTTGTTAAGGGCTTGCTTTCAAAACGCGTGTGTTTTGTGAATGGTGTGGTTTGAGAATGATTATGTGAACTCTATGGATATGTTTGGCGTTGATGTTGCACTTGGTATTTGCGTGTGGACGTATATTGTTTCATTTCGGTGCATTGTGGTTTGACGTGGTGTTTTGCTAAGTGTTTGATGCTCTGGGTGAATTGTTTGAATATCCTTGATGTGATATGTTATTTGTGTGAATGTGTGGATACGGTTGAAGGTCTACGGTGACACATGGCACGTGATCATGTGGTCGAGGATGCAACAAGTGATTGATCCAACCGTGAGAGCACGAGATAATCTACGGTGGCACATGGCATGCGATCATGTGGCGAGGATGCAACAAGCGATTGATCCAACCGTGAGATGTGTGTGATTTGTTTCGCTAGCGGCTCGAGAGGGTCCTTCGAGGCCACGGTGGGGCGTCGGTGGTGTCGTCCGGTCTAGGCGATGCGCGTGCATGATTATGTTTCGTTGATTTTACGTCCGTTGAGGACACGTGATGTTAGGCTCGACCACCTGTAAATTGTTGGTGATTTCCTATTTGCGAAAACAAAACATTTGAATGTGACCTATTGATCTTTTGGAAAGAGAAGGATTTTATAATCCTAAATTGTTTTCTATTAAAACTCTCGATGGCATTTTAAACTGTTTTGTAAATTGTTTCCCTTATTTGCGATCTTTCGGTTTTGGAAATGTTTACCCAAACTCTTGCCTCGGGAAGTACTTTTCTTTACGTTTGGATCCTTGAGGATTCTGATTATTATTGTTCTTGGAACTTGTATTGTATGGCTCGTATTTTTGCACTTGTACTTGCACTAGCAAAACGGTGGAGTTTGCTAACCCAGTATTCGGGGTGGATGTCTATTTTGCATTCGGGTTTTGGAGCATAGCACGTGGTCGGCACGAAGGATGATGAAAGATGAACGATACTAATCAAAAGAGGTTACGTTGATGTCGTATTGGTCCAGATTGTATTTTCTTTTCATTGCGGTATCTTTCCCCGTTGTACGGGAGTTTATTTTATTTTGACCCCTGCGTGGGTATGTTTATGGGAATGATTTGTATTTTATTATTGAAAGACCAAGACGTTATACTGAGTCATTATATACATAAAGTAGATGTTTAGATGTTTGATTTTATATATAAGACTGGTATATCCTCGAGGAGAGGGTCTACGGCGTGTAATATCCCTGAGTGGATTGGGGGTGTTACATAAATGGTATCGGAGCTTAGGTTGTGGAAACCTAGTCTGTCGGGTCAGTGGTGTCTATCGAGTTTTTGTCTCGTCGGATTTTATCTGACTGAGTCGTGTCGCGACGCGTCGTCTGAGTTAGTTGGACGTGATAAGTATCGTGGGCGATCATCATCTTCGTGCGACACTGTGGTGTAAGTCTCCCTTCTTTGTGTTGTGCCTCGTGTGACACGAGCTATTTTTATGATTTATTTGCTAAGTGTGAGAATCCTCTTATGGATTTTGATTTCTTGATACGCGACTATTTGACTCTCATATTTCTTTCATGTGAGGAGTAGTTCTTTGGATTGTGCATGTTGGTGTATTTCTTTTTTCCATTGCGTGAGTTCCTTTGTAATGGCTTTCGGTATCTTACCGACTGAATTTTACTTCGAAAATCGATTCTTTTAACCGAGTTGTTGGCCTTGACCGTTTTGACGGTAGTTGGGTGTTTTCAAATGATTTTGTGAGTTTTGATAAGTACTACCGTCATCGACCTTTTTGGGCATTCTAACCCATTGAATTATTTTTGAAAACCTTGAGTATCTTAGAAAATTGAAATTCGAGACGTACTTTTAAAGCAAATTATTTTCTTGCGGTGTTTTCAAGGTGTTTTCTAATGCCGCGATACATTTCAAAAATTTTCCGGTTAAGGACCAAAAATATTTTGAGATATTTTCAAATGCAGTTGCTTAGACCCAAGGGTCGAATATTTTTGAAAGTTTTTCACTAAAGGAAAGGTGTCCTCATTTTTGTTCGAACGCAAGATGACTTTCAAAGTCTCGATAATGGTGTTTGTACTGCTTTTTGTAAAATGATACTCAAGATCAACTGTTGTTTCCAAACTGTTTTCAAAAGGTGGTTTTTGTTTTTAAAACCTATCATTCCTGTTTGCGGACCGGAAATGCGTGTATGGTTTTCGAACTTTCGTTACGGTGTTAACCCCGAATTGTGATTGAATTGGTGGTGTGAACGTTGAGTCGTTCGCCACGCATATGTTTTGTTAACCCTCTGTGAGAGGTGTGAACTGGTGTTTACTGTTTGTCGCCTCGTGGTGCTTTGCGTGTTGTCGCACGGGTGTGAGCTGTTGAAGCTTGAGTTTGTACGTTTGTGTACATGTGTGATTGTTTCATTATGGTTGAAATTATGTGCTGGTTATCGTTCGGGCCGTTGAGGTCGCCGAACGATACCGTCGTTGCTGTAGTGTTTGTGTGTGTATTACTTTACGATGGAAATTGTTGTATATGATATGTATTATGATTCCTTGTTGTGCTGAGTGGTTACTTATTTAGTATGCCGAGGGGCCGAGGTCGTGGTCGTGGCGATCGGACGCGTGGTCGAGAGCATGCCGCCGGTGATGGTATTGGTATTGGTGTTGCTACTATTTTGCAGCAGGTAGCCACTCAGATGACTCGATTGACTCGAGCGATTCGGCGTGTTACAGATGTGACCCGGACACTGGTGCAAATCAGTGGCTTCAGTGATTCGTATGAATCCCCCTCGATTCGCCGGTGTTGCGGATGCGTTGGGCTGGGATGGTTGGCTTTTCCAGTTGGAAAAGATTTTCGAGATAGTTGATTGCCCAGAAGAACGTAAGGTCCCGGTAGCTCAGTATCTTTTCGACAAAGATGCCGCTAGCTGGTGGGAGGCTTTTAAGCCTCGAGATCGCGTTGTCACGTGGGCGAGTTCCGTAAATTCATGAGAGATGAGTTTTGTCCGAACCGATCAGAAATCGGAAGGATTAATGAATTCTTTTCGCGAAACCGCAGGATGTACCATTGTCTCAAGCTATTATTGATTTTAGCAAACGGCTCGGCTATGTGCGAGAATCAAGTAAGGACAGAGGAGGACAAGATTTGTCATTTTAGTAGGCGGATGAAGCGGAGATTCGCCGATACATGGCGGGTCTCGCTTGTACTTCCTTGAGAGATTATCAAAATAGGCGTTAGCCTACAGGCTATCAGTTATCGGCCGAGAGTATGTCGACTCGAAGAAGCAGAAAACCGTTGGGAACTTTTCAGAAATCGGAGTGGGCCCCTTGAGGTTGGGACTTCGTCTCGTCATCCCAATATGGTTCCTAGATCGCGTGATCGGAGGAGTAGTACCCCTGCGGTGAGTAATGTGAGCACTTCAAGATATGTTATAACAGTAGTCGAGCGGGCCATACTGCGAAGAATTGTCGTTCACCGTTAGTCACTGTTTCGAGTGTGGCGGGTGGGTCACCGATCCGTGCATTGCGAGGCAGTGGTGAGAGATTTGTGGATCGAGGTTGCGTCTCTGCTCAGAAAGGACACGGAGATGCCTAGTGTGTATTTTAGGATTTCGACGTAGTCCGAATTATTTATAATTAACCTTGTGGATCGTTTTGTGTGTATTCTCTGTTTTCTAGACTGTGCGTGTTATCTTGTAACAAGTAATATGTGTTTTGTGATTGTTTGGATCATTGACTTGATTGTATTATCCATTTGATGACGCTTTTAATTTGTTGGTTTTATTATATCCCTAACGGCGACGTTGTGTTGGTCGCCGTGGAGCGTGTTTTCACGCCGTATACTCCTTTGCGTTGTTTGTAACATTTCGCCGTTGGGCGTTAGTTACGCATTCGGTGTATCTCGTTGAGTTTTCTGGCGGAATATTTCTTCTCCTACTTGTTTTAAGTTTGGGACGAAACTTCTTTTAAGGAGGGTAGAATGTAATATCCATGATTTTCGATTTCCGGTAATTTCTTTTTTTTTAGCGGAAGTCTGTTTTGACGACTTCGCTCATGTTCGTTTCGTCATTCCGAGAATGATTAATTCTACACTTTTGACATCCGAGTTCGTTGTGGTGTCGTTTCGTTGAGTTACGTGCTTTTTAGCGACTTTTCCGCACTTGAGTTCGATTCTTGCGAATCTCGACCGAAGCTATTTGTTTGAGTTCCCGCAAGTCCGTTTAACTTTGTTAGACGTGTTGTGAACTTCGGTTTGGTTATTCGATCACGTATGGTGATTTTCGGGCATTTGGGCCATTTTCGTAATTTCCCAAAGTTTGGGGTAATTACCTTCCGTTGTCGAATTTCGAGCCTTCGGTGGTCGGAATTGTGTGTCCTACTAGCTCTTAGATTCGTCTTTGTGAGTACTTCGTAACCGTATCTTCGGTTCGTATTGAGTTCGGGTTTCGGTGTCGTTTTGTTGAATTCGGGATTACTAAACGACTTTTCTAAGTATGAGTTCGACTTTGTTAGATCATCATTAATTTTTGGTGACTCCAAAATTATAAATCTGTGCAATATTATAGAGCATCGAATTAGCTTTCCAATGGTTCAAGCGGTGAGTCAATCGGAGTCGGACGAGAGAGTTATGGTCGTTTCGATTTTGGCGAGCACTCCCGGGAGCCTTTCGGCCGATAGGGGGCCGATAGACTCTCTGCCGGCATTACGTATGGGTATCGATTGGGCTATCGGCCGATAGGCCGGCCGATATGTAAATTTCTTCACCTTGAACTTCCGGTAGCCTTTCGGTAGATAAGGGGGTCGATAGACCTACCGTCGGCATTCCGTATGGCTATCGGTGAACTATCGGCGATAGGCGGCGATGGGTTCTCACTGTGTTACACTATAAATGTGTTGTTTTGAGCGTGAATGCTCATTTCCTCCTTCCTTTTCCTTAGGCGAGAGAGAGTGAGAGAGGAGGAGAGCTTCTCATCATTATCATTTGGAGGGTCGATTTTCATCATTCTTCTTGATTTGTGGCTTAGGACAATCAATCCAACGCGTGTTTTACGAATCTAAATACTTGAATCACTCAAGGTAATCTCTTGAAACCCTACCTTTTTGGATAATTGGGGATTTTGGGGTTTTGTCCGATTCTTTCCGTTTGTTGATGGATTGATGATTATTTAGATGTATTATATCATTTCCTTGTTATTCCATGGTTGGATCGTATCGATTCGTTGTTTGAGATGAGTTCTTGACCGACGCCTTGAAGGTGTCGGTAGAATGTCATAGAGGGTTTTCGGGCGTTCTACGATTATCCTTCCTCGTATGATTGTTGATTTATGGATTATATGTTGTTAGGGTCGAGTTTCTTGCGAAGAAACCAAGTTGAACCCTTCCGTTCGTTGTCGTTTTCCTTTTCGAAAACATCGGGCGTTTCAAGCTTTCGGTTGAGCCGTGTTCGTCGGAATACTTGCGTGCGATTTCGAGGCAAGTACCTTGTCCATACTATTCTTGTTTTGTGAATATGATAATTGGTGATCGTCTTTATGTGGTTGTTTGATTGTTTGAAATGAGTTTTCAAAAGATTCGGTTTAGCCTTGTTAAGGGCTTGCTTTCAAAACGCGTGTGTTTTGTGAATGGTGTGGTTTGAGAATGATTATGTGAACTCTATGGATATGTTTGGCGTTGATGTTGCACTTGGTATTTGCGTGTGGACGTATATTGTTTCATTTCGGTGCATTGTGGTTTGACGTGGTGTTTTGCTAAGTGTTTGATGCTCTGGGTGAATTGTTTGAATATCCTTGATGTGATATGTTATTTGTGTGAATGTGTGGATACGGTTGAAGGTCTACGGTGACACATGGCACGTGATCATGTGGTCGATGCAACAAGTGATTGATCCAACCGTGAGAGCTCGAGATAATCTACGGTGGCACATGGCATGCGATCATGTGGCGAGGATGCAACAAGCGATTGATCCAACCGTGAGATGTGTGTGATTTGTTTCGCTAGCCACTCGAGAGGGTCCTTCGAGGCCACGGGTGGGGCGTCGGTGGTGTCGTCCGGTCTGGCGATGCGCGTGCATGATTATGTTTCGTTGATTTTACGTCCGTTGAGGACACGTGATGTTGGGCTCGACCACCGTAAATTGTTGGTGATTTCCTATTTGCGAAAACAAAACATTTGTGTGACCACTATTGATCTTTTGGAAAGAGAAGGATTTTATAATCCTAAATTGTTTTCTATTAAAACTCTCGATGGCATTTTAAACTGTTTTGTAAATTGTTTCCCTTATTTGCGATCTTTCGGTTTTGGAAATGTTTACCCAAACTCTTGCCTCGGGAAGTACTTTTCTTTACGTTTGGATCCTTGAGGATTCCCGATTATTATTGTTCTTGGAACTTGTATTGTATGGCTCGTATTTTTGCACTTGTACTTGCACTAGCAAAAGCGGTGGAGTTTTGCTAACCCCGAGTATTCGGGGGTGGATGTCTATTTTGCATTCGAGTTTTGGAGCATAGCACGAGTCGGCCACGAAGGATGATGAAAGATGAACGATACTAATCACACGAGGTTCCGTTGATGTCGTATTGGTCCAGTTGTATTTTCTTTTCATTGCGGTATCTTTCCCCGTTGTACGGGAGTTTATTTTATTTTGACCCCTGCGTGGGTATGTGTTTGGGAATGAGTTGTATGTTATTATTGAAAGACCAAGTCGGTCTACTGAGTCATTTTAGCCTTAAAGGCGATGTTTAGATGTTTGATTTTAGTTATCAGCCTGGTAGATCCTCGAGGAGAGGGTCTACGGCGTGTAATATCCCTGAGTGGATTGGGGGTGTTACATGAATGTTGTCGTCTCGTGGTGATTTCTGCGTTGTCGCGCATGTGCCAGCTGTTAGAGCTTGGGTTGGTATGACCGTGTGCATCGGTGATGGTTCCGTTATGTGTCGGTTGTTTAATGTCTTGTTACCTTGCTCCCGTTTTTGTGAATTTCGTGGACGAGGTCGGAGGTAATGCCCGTACTATTTTGACTTCGGTATTTTCTCTTTCTCCATTCTTTCGACTCGCTCGTATTCGTTGATACTTTCTGAACTTGTTCTGTATTTCGGTTTCATCGTCCGAACGAACTGTGATCTTGTTGTGGGTTGATCTGGTTATCGCTGTGATTTTTTTTTCGAGTTCGGTTCGATTCTTGTGAACCTTGTTCGGAAGTGACATCATCTAGTTCTATTAGTTCTTTTATTCGAAGTGGATCGGATTTGGAACTCTTGTGTTTTCGACTTTGTCGACTCATCATGTTCGTTGACATTTCTGAGCTTGTCCTGCCCCTTGCTTTTGTTGATCGAACGAGTGTGGTATTGTTTCGGAATAGCTCGTTTGTCGTTGTGACTTTTCAATTTCTATTCCCTTTCATGTGGATCTTATGTGAATGCATATGTTGTTGTTTTCACCGGATCATATATTTTCTCGAGTCGAGATGTGAACCTTGGAGTTGTTGTTTGAATTTTATTGTTCTTCGTGATTCGAACATGATTGTTCGCTTTTTGTTGTCTCGACCGTTGTGGTTCGGTCGTTTGTTTGTTCGGTTTTTGTCCTCGTTTCGTGATCGTTGAGCATTCAGGCTCCTTCCTAATTCCCTTAAGTTTGGGAAATTAGTCTCGTTTTCGATCTTCCAACCATTAGGTGGTGGAATTCCGTATTTGTTCAGCGATTGGCTCGCGTTTTGATTGATGTACCGTTGGGTTGGTCAATCGTATTGATTTTCGTTCGTTGTGTTTTGTGATTGTTCGGATATTGACTTGATTGTATTATCCATTTGATGACGCTTGTCACTTGTTGGTTTTATTATATCCTTAACGGCGACGTTGTGTTGATCGTCGTGGAGCGTGTTTTCACGCCGTATATTCCTTGCGTTGCTTGTAACGTTTCGCCGATGGGCATAAGTTACGCGTTTCCTTGCATATCTCGTTGAGTTTTCCTGGCGGGATATTGCTTCTCCCTACTTGTTTTAAGTTTCGGGACGAAACTTCTTTTAAGGAGGGTAGAATGTAATATCCGCAATTTCGAATTTCGGTAATTTTCTTTTTCGGTGGAAGTCCGTTTTGACGACTCTCTCATGACCGTTTCGTCATTTCGAGAATGATTAATTCTGCACTTTTTGTCATCCGAGTTCGTTTCGGTGTCGTTTTGTTGAGTTCCGTGTCCTTAATCGACTTTTTCACGTGGGAGTTCGACTTTGTAAAGTCACCATTAATTCTTGGAAACTCAAAAAATTCTGAATCTTTGCAACATTATAGAGCAGCAAGTTATCTTTCCAATGGTTCAAACGGTGAGTCAATCGGAGTCCAGACGAAGGAGTTATGGTCGAAATAGCCAAGACTACACGATGTGCCTTTTTCGTGTTGGAGTGGATTGTACCGTGTGCCGCGGCACACTTCAGCTGTGCCGCGGCACTAAGCTGATTCCTGGGCGTTCTTTGTGGCCCTGGGCCGCGGCACACTTGTCCTGTGCCGCGGCACACGGGCTTTTTCTGCGTTTTTGAGCAGATTTTCGAGGAGAAACATTCATTTTCTCCTCTCTTCTTCCTCCTACCCTTCTAGGCGATTTCAAGCGCGATTTTGGGCGATTTGAGTGCTCCCAAACTTGTAGAGATCATCCACCTCAAGTCTTTTTGTAGATTTTCGACCTCTACTTGAATCATTCATCCAAATCAAGGTATATTGGCTTGAACCCTTGTTTTTGTAGATTTGGGAATTTTGCTTTTTGATTTCGATCCCAATCCGTTTTTAATCAATTAATTGTTGTATAAATGTTGTTTTGAACTTGTTCTACGGATTGGATACTCGTATCTTTGGTTCGTTCAACCCGAGGGGTGATTTCTTTGTTCTTGAAGGGTCTTGAACATTTAATGTTCGATTAAATGTTCGAATGAGTTCCCTTTGATAGTTTGTTGGGATTTCCGTTGTTTTCGGCCTTGATTCTCGTCGTAATCATGTTTTATTATTCCTTACGGAGGATTATAGGTGCTCGATGATTCCGATGTTGAATTCCGTTGGTGATTGATGATTCATGTGGTGTTTTCCCGTAGTAATTTCGGTGCTATTGCGTTCTAGATAGTGTTCGGGAATTTGAGGGCTACCCGGCCGTATCCGTTCACTTTTACATTGCTCGTGATATCGAGGCAAGTACCTTGCCCATACTTTTCTTATTTTGTGGATATGATGATCGGTGATCGTATTAGTGTGTTTGTTTGGTTGTTTGAAGCGAAGTTTCAAAAGATTTCGGTTTGGCCTCGTTAAAGGCTTTCTTTCAAATGCGTGTGCGTTTTGTGAACGGCGTGTTTTGGGAATTGATTATGATTTGATTATTTTGAACGTTGAAGGATTTGATGATGATACTCCTATTGTTTAAAGTTATTGGAATCGTGTATTCCGTATTTAATCTTGATATTGTGTTTTGAAGAGTTTGATAATGGTGTCGAGTTAATGGCCATCTCTAGTGAGTATTCTTAATGAACTTACATTCTTAGCATATTAGTATTGCATGAGTAACGTGTGTGTGTATGCTCACTATGGGTTAGATCCGACGGGGTCTCGGTAGGGGTCCACAGAGGGGTGGATCCGAGAGCTTGCTTTTAACCACTACGGGTTAGATCCGACGGGGTATCGGTAGGGATCCACAGAGGGGTGGGTCCGCGGTTAATTGTGGTGCATTTTGCAAATGTGATTTGATAATGGCATTTCCGTAAATGAGTGCTTTTGAACGGTTTTCATGATTGCATGCATCGACTAAGTGTGTAAGAGGTAAGTTGTTCGTTTGGCTTACTTGGCTAGGATGGCACTAGAGTATTTTGTTGTTTGTGTTAAATCCTTTATTTGTGGATTTTGATGTTGGGAGACGAACCTTGTGGTCGTTCTTGTGTACTGTGAGTTGATGAGATTTGGGGCTAAAATCCCAATGGTCTTGTAAAAGTCATTTTACGGATTTGGGGCTAAAATCCCAACGGTTTGGTAAAGGTCGTTTTTCGGAAAGTAAACCTTTGGGGCGGTGACCCTTTTCGTATTTTGGGTTTTTGAAAAGTAGGATTTGATAATCCTAAATTGTTTTTATTAAAACTCTCGATGGCATTCTAAACCGTTTTATAAATTATTTCCATTGATTTGTGATATTTCGATTTTGAAAGGTTTTCTCAAACTCTTGCCTCGGGAAGTACTTTTCGTTTCGTTTGGATCTTTGAGGATTCCTGGTTATTGTTATTCGTGGAATGTGAATTGTATGGCTCGTATTTGCACTTTGTACTTGCACTAGCAAAACAGTGGAGTTTTGCTAACCCCCGAGTATTCGGGGGGTGGATGCCTATTTTTGCATTCAGGTTTTGGAGCATAACATAGGGTCGGCACGAAGGATGATGAAAGATGAACGATACTAATCACACGAGGATCCGTTGATGTCGTATTGGTCTATTTGTATTTTCTTTTCCGCTGCAGTATCTTTTTCCCGTTGTACGGGAGTTTATTGTATTTTGACCCCTGCGTGGGTATATGTTGTGATTGAGTTGTATATTTTTATTGAAAGACCAAATCGGTCTACTGAGTCATTTAGCCTTGAAGGCATTGTCGAGATGTTAAATGTTGTTACCACCCTGGTAGATCTTCGAGGAGAGGGTCTACGGCGTGTAATATCCCTGAGTGGATTGGGGGTGTTACACTCATTTATGCAGAGTTACTCACAAAAAGAATACAAAATAATGGTAAATAAGCGTATAAAAATACGCCTAACATCGGGCGTGACCGTAGGGTTATCCAATCCGGGTACGTCTTGCGGGGACTCCGAGGTTCGGGGCTTGCTAGCCCGATGCCGGGATAACTCGTGGGGGTTATCATCGGGTATGTCTTGCGGGGACTCCGAGGTTCGTGGCTAGTTAGCGCGATGCCGGGATAACTTACGGTTGTGGTTTGTATTATGAATGTATCTGTGCTTGTGGTCACGTGACTGTTGTTACGGTGACATGTGATTTGGCATGGTTTCCTATTGGGTTATTTGTAACACCCCAATTCGCAAATGGGACATTACACGCCGTAGAACCCTCGTGAGGCCTACCAGGCTAACACATGACACATAACCACAATAAAACCCCCAAAAGATGCACTCAAAAGTAAATAAGACCGTGGCCTCGGCCAAAACATTTCTACGGAGTACATGAAACATAATGTAAATATCAATTCATTGCCCACGCAGGGGACTTAAACCAAGTTCCCTTCCGCGGCCATACCCCTTAGTATCGACCCCCAGACATCCCGTCGAACACTCCGGGTGGGATACCACTTCCGCGGCCGTACCCCTTAGTATCGACCCCCAAACATCCCGTCGGACACTCCGGGTGGAAGTTCAATCACACACACACCCAAGTTCCCTTCCGCGGCCGTACCCCTTAGTATCGACCCCCAGACATCCCGTCGGACACTCCGGGTGGAAGGAACACAACTCACGCACCCAAAATTCACAATTCCATCATTCACTTTGAAAACGTAACATACATAACGGAATGTAATACATGTACTTGCCTTGGATAACACGACGTGAAGGAAAAACGGTGAACGGAAAGGTTTTGGTCCAAACAATCTTCACGAATCTGACCCTAACAACAAATAGAGACTCAATCAACTACAATTCCACTGAGAAATCACGAATTAATCGACGTTCTATCCTAAGGGATAATACGCCGAGCACTATTGAGGCATAAAGTTCAAATTCGATCAACGAAGGGGAAAATCTTGGAATTTATCCGCTAAAGTTCTAGGAAAACATAACACCACGATTACCCAACTAATATTCATCATCAATCGAAGCAAAAACGAAAGGAAAAATGAATTATAGCCAAGAACCCTGGAAATTAGGTATAATGACCAATTACCTCAATTCAACGATGGAATGGCGGAAGAAAGATGATTGATTCGTGTTGGAAAGTCCAATTCCGAGTTATAAGGTGCTAGAATGCAATATCTGGTTGAAATCGCCCAAAATCGCAATGAGGGAGCGGAGAGACGAGAGGAATGGTGAAAAATGGGGTCAAAACCCGTGTCTGTCCTATATATACTGGACAGAACACGGCGCAACAAACGGTCCAATTAGCGCCGTGTTCGGGCCGTGTTCTTTGGGTCGTGGCGACCCACATGCGACACGGCGCACAGACACGGCGCAAAATGCCGCGGGTCTTGCGCCGTTTCTCGGACAATGATCGACCCCCTGTGCGACACGGCGCACAGACACGGCGCAAAATGCCGCGGGTCTTGCGCCGTTTTGCACAGGTCCTGACAGACAGCATCTGGACAGAAAACAACGCTACCAAAAACGAAAAAGACGATCACCAAAGCACGATATGCCGACCCAACCGTCCGAGGAAAATACACACAACGAGAAACAATAACCAGTAACCCAAAACGGTCCGAGGTACACAATCAAAACCGAACAAGGAACAAATTCCCTAAACTTATAGGAAATTACAAAAATGGCCCAAACATCCGAAAATCACGATACAACGTCAGATTAACAATCCGAAACTCACAACATGCTCTACTCAACCATACGAACTCATGGAAATAGGAAAATGACGAAATCGAACGAGTTTAACGAGAATCGAATACACAAGCGACAAAATATAACTCAAGATGAAATTACGTAAAAACATCATCGAGACTCGTCCAAACGGGGAAACTCCAAGAACAAAATAGATTCAGAATTCCAAAACAATGCCAAGCGAGTTGTCCGAAACGAATATACACCAAAAATAGAAATTACTAAAAATAGAAAATGCGGATATTACATTATCTCCCCCTAAAAATAAGTTTCGTCCCGAAACTTACAACACGAACAACTCAGGGTATCTCGACCTCATACTCTCCTCCGTTTCCCACGTGGCTTCCTCGGATCCATGTCTCGACCACTGCACTTTAACCAAAGGAATGGTCTTGTGCCTGAGTTGCTTCACCCGACGCTCTAAGATCTGGATCGGCCTCTCCTCGAAGGTAATGTCGGGACCCAACTCGATCTCTCCAAAATCAATAATATGGCTAGGGTCCGGTACGTACTTACTAAGCTGGGAAACATGAAATACGTTATGCACGTGGCTCAGGGACGGCGGCAAGCCTAACCGATATGCAAGCTCTCCGACTCTCTCTAGGATCTCGAACGGACCAATAAATCTCGGACTAAGTTTACCCTTCCGACCGAAGCGGTAAACTCCCCGTGTCGGCGACACCTTAAGCAACACATGGTCTCCCACCTCAAACTCTAACGGCCGGCGACGTGTATCGGCATAAGACTTCTGCCGGCTCTGGGCCGTCACCAACCTACCGCGAATGAGAGCAATCTTCTCCCTCGTCTCAACTACCATATCGGGCTCGGTACCCATCAGCTCGGACGCATCGTCCCAACAAAACGGCGATCTGCCTCCTCCCATACAATGCCTCGAATGGCGCCATTTTGATCGAGGCGTGCCAACTATTGTTGTATGTGAACTCGATCAAAGGCAAGTGCGACTCCCAATCATCCTTCCAGTCTAAGGCACAGGCTCTCAACATGTCCTCCAGTGTCTGTATCGTCCGCTCAGACTGTCCGTCTGTCTGAGGGTGGTAGGAGGTACTAAGTCTCAACTCGGTCCCCAAAGCTCTATGAACGGCTTGCCAAAAATGTGATATGAATCGGCCATCACGATCCGAAACAATACTCTTAGGGCTCCCATGTAACCTCACGATCTCCGCAATAAACACTCGTGCTAGTCTCTCTGCCCCCCAAGTGTCCTTAATATCCAGAAAATGAGCCGATTTGGTTAGTCGATCAATAATGACCCAAATCATGTTCATTCCAGTCCGAGTCTTAGGCATACCGGTAATGAAATCCATAGAAATATCCTCTCATTTCCACTCCGGGATAGGAAGTGGTCGCAAAAGCCCCGTGGGTCACTGATGCTCGATCTTAACCTGCTGACAGGTCAAACACCTCGACACAAACTCGCTAACGTCTGTCTTCAAATTACTCCACCAGTAGTTACTCCTCACATCCTTGTACATTTTACTCGTACCAGGATGTATGGAGTAAGGTGTGGTATGAGCTTCACTCAAGATCTTCTGTCTCAGCTCAACAACACTCGGTACGCATAGTCTGCCGCGAAATCTCAAAACTCCATCATCGTGAACCACAAATCCGGGGGATTTCCCCTTCCTCACATCCTCCCTCAGCTGGACTAAAAACGGATCATCATACTGTTTCGCCTTGATATCATCAGTCAAGGACGAAGTGATCTCTAACGCACATAATTGGCCCTGGACTCTCTGAACCCAAACCTCAATATTTTGGCAGATAAAATCTCGCTGGATCCTACTCTGTGGTGTAAGTACCTCTAACATCTGTAATGCCATCGGCTTCCGGCTCAACGCATCAGCCACTACGTTAGCCTTGCCCGGATGGTAAAGTATCTCGAGGTCGTAATCTTTAATTAGCTCCAACCACCTGCGCTGTCTCATATTCAACTCTTTCTGATTGAAGATATACTTCAGACTCTTGTGGTCCGTAAAAATCTTACAAGACGATCCATAGAGATAATGCCTCCAGATCTTTAAGGCGAAAACGACCGCAGCTAACTCCAAATTGTGCGTGGGGTAATTCACCTCATAAGGTTTCAACTGGCGGGACGCATAAGCAATGACTCTATCTCTCTGCATCAAAACACATCCGAGCCCGAGGCCCGAAGCATCACTATATACCACAAAATCTTCGTTCCCCTGAGGCAACGCTAACACGGGTGCGGTAGTTAGTCATCTCTTCAACTCGTCAAAACTATCCTGTCTGTCTGCGGTCCACTCGAATTTCTGAGTCTTCTGGAGCAACTGAGTGAGCGGTTTAGCAATCTTAGAAAATCCCTCAACAAATCGACGGTAATAGCCGGCAAGACCCAGAAAACTCCTCACCTCCTTCACATTCTTAGGCGGCTCCCAAGCCATCACTGCCTCTATCTTCTGCGGATCTACCCAAACTCCCTCTGCTGAAATCACATGCCCGAGGAACATCACTTCCTCGAGCCAAAACTCACACTTAGAGAATTTCGCATACAACTGCTCAGCTCTCAAAATGTCTAATACAATCCGGAGATGTAAGGGGTGCTCCTCCCGACTCCGTGAATAGATAAGGATGTCATCGATAAAGACGACTACGAATTTGTCCAGATACTCAATAAAAACTTTGTTCATCAACTGCATGAACACTGCTGGGGCATTGGTTAGCCCGAAAGGCATAACCACAAACTCGTAATGGCCATATCTCGTCCGAAAGGCAGCTTTCGGTATATCTGTGTCCCGAATCCTCAACTGGTAGTAGCCCGACCGCAAATCAATCTTCGAAAAGACTGATGCCCCCTGAAGCTGATCAAACAAGTCGTCAATCCGGGGCAAAGGGTATTTATTTTTGATGGTCAACTTGTTTAATTCTCGATAATCAATGCATAAACGAAGTGATCCATCCTTCTTTTTAACAAAAAGTACAGGCGCACCCCAAGGCGATGCGCTCGGTCGAATATACCCTTTATATAACAACTCTCCCAACTGATTCTTCAACTCTAGCATCTCCGACGGCGCCATACGGTACGGTTCTCGAGAAATAGGGGCCGCATTCGGCTCAAGATCAATAGGAAACTCCACCTCTCGAAGTGGTGGTAATCCCGGCAAGTCGTTCAGAAATACGTCGGGATATTTGCTAACAACTGGAATCGACGATATGTCAACCCCACAATCTTCCGCCTGCAGAGCGAAACACCAGTAGCCGACACAACCCTGGTTCATAAGTTTCATCGCCTTCAAGGCGCTAATCACACTCCCCGATCTCCCCGGCATACAACCGACGAGAGTATGCTCGGTGCCGTCCTCGGCCACTATCGAGATGGTACGAGTCCGATAGTTCATGATAGCACCGTGACGATCCAACCAATCGTCCCCAAGGATCAAATCCTCACCCTTAAGGTCTATAACAATGAGATTCGAGGGCCAATCCCGGCTCCCGATCCTCACTGGGCAATCTCTAACCTCCCGGTCCCCAATCATACGATCCCCGCTAGGCGTACCCACTACAAACGGTTCACACTCAAACAAGCAGTCAAAGCCAATACGATTCACACGATCCGAAGCAATAAAGGAATGGGTAGCACCCGAATCAAAAAGCACTGAAACTGGATGAGTAAGGATCTGAGTGGTACCTGATGCCACCGGAACGTCTACCTCCTCTGTGCACCTCATCTGATACAATCGGGGGTGAACTGAACCCGAACTGAACCCGGGACAGCCATCTCGATCGCCAGAGCGCGATCTTGGTATTCCTTCAAAGTGGCACACATGAGCGGTGCCATACTCTGCCTGATATGCGGCTTCATGCGCATATTGAAGTAACGGATTTTATCAGCCTCCGTCCTCACCTGATCTCTCACGAAACCCAACTGCTGATTGTAAGTAATGATGGCCTGAGAAATAGGCACATCCTGAGGTGTAGCGGTGAAGAACTCCACAATTCTGCGTTCTTTGACTGGCGGCGGACAATATTCTGCTTCCATAGCAGCCCTGAACTCCTCCCAAGTGGCCCGACGGTCTCTGGGTGCAACGGCCTCCCACCATTCCGCAGCTTCCTTATCCAGGAGTGCTTGGGCAATATGTACCCTCCTGTCTTCAGGACAAGCTACGGCATCGAAGGTCCTGGACAACTGAAAGAGCCAATTCTCCCAACCAAGGGAGTCAGAAGATCCAGAGAAACGAGGAGGGTGCATCTTAGTCACCGTCTGAAGCCACTTACTAGCTTCCTCTTCAGGTGTCGGGGCGGATTAAGCGTCCACCTGAGCTATCGAGCAAGGTGGGCTACTAGCTGCGAAGTACGGTAGCCAGCGTCGGCATTATTACCCGACACCGAGTGAGAGGCCGAGTCTGCGCAGGGAGGCGAGAAAGTGAGCCCTCTTCATTATCAGCACCCCGACCACGGCCTCGGCCGCGTCCCCTAGCTGGTCTACCACGACCTCTCAACATACTGAAGAAAATACGAAAAGAACAAGATCAGAAAGATTCACAATCTATAAGGTTGGTATCACAATTCACAATCCCAAACAACGTAAGAAAACGAATACAGAAATATAAGAGTTCGAGGAGACTTACAGTCACGGGTCGCACGAAAAGACGGTGGCATGATGATATTAGGCTCAACGACTGACTCTAATGACGCAACTAACAGACCCAAAAATTAACCGACAGCCTAGGTATTCAAAACCTAAGCTCCGATACCATAAATGTAACACCCCAATTCGCAAATGGGACATTACACGCCGTAGAACCCTCGTGAGGCCTACCAGGCTAACACATGACACATAACCACGATGAAACCCCCAAAAGATGCACTCAAAAGTAAATAAGGCCGTGGCCTCGACCAAAACATTTCTACGGAGTACATGAAACATAATGTAAATATCAATTCATTGCCCACGCAGGGGACTTAAACCAATGTTTAGAAGTAAACAGTCTAACTCCAGTACTCGACAAATGCAATGACAAAACATAAAAATACAGACTCAAGCCACATCATCAAGCCATCCCATCCTTTGCATGCATGTCCCGTGCCTGCTCCTCAGCTCTCCCGGTACCTGAAATGCATAAGACGCATTTCCCCCATTTAAGGGGTTAGCATTCGAATAGCTAGTGCAAGTACACAATTACACAACATTATATACAAATACGTTTTTAAACAATCATCTCAATCAGAAATCATTTGCCATAAATATTCCGGAATACTACATTGGCAATCAAATCAGTTCCAATCATCACGATATCACAAAACCACAACTGGTATCCCGTGGCCGTACCCCTTAGTATCGACCCCCAGACATCCCGTCGAACACTCCGGGTGGGATACCACTTCCGCGGCCGTACCCCTTAGTATCGACCCCCAGACATCCCGTCGGACACTCCGGGTGGAAGTTCAATCACACACACACCCAAGTTCCCTTCCGCGGCCGTACCCCTTAGTATCGACCCCCAGACATCCCGTCGGACACTCCGGGTGGAAGGAACACAACTCACGCACCCAAAAATCACAATTCCATCATTCACTTTGAAAACGTAACATACATAACGGAATGTAATACATGTACTTGCCTTGGATAACACGACGTGAAGGAAAAACGGTGAACGGAAAGGTTTCGGTCCAAACAATCTTCACGAATCTGACCCTAACAACAAATAGAGACTCAATCAACTACAATTCCACTGAGAAATCACGAATTAATCGACGTTCTATCCTAAGGGATAATACGCCGAGTACTATTGAGGCATAAAGTTCAAATTCGATCAACGAAGGGGAAAATCTTGGAATTTATCCGCTAAAGTTCTAGGAAAACATAACACCACGATTACCCAACTAATATTCATCATCAATCGAAGCAAAAACGAAAGGAAAAATGAATTATAGCCAAGAACCCTAGAAATTAGGTATAATGACCAATTACCTCAATTCAACGATGGAATGGCGGAAGAAAGATGATTGATTCGTGTTGGAAAGTCCAATTCCGAGTTATAAGGTGCTAGAATGCAATATCTGTTTGAAATCGCCCAAAATCGCAATGAGGGAGCGGAGAGACGAGAGGAATGGTGAAAAATGGGGTCAAAACCCGTGTCTGTCCTATATATACTGGACAGAACACGGCGCAACAAACGGTCCAATTAGCGCCGTGTTCAGCGCCGTGTTGCTGGTCAGCGGGCGACCCCTGTGCGACACGGCGCACAGACACGGCGCAAAATGCCGCGGGTCTTGCGCCGTTTCTCGGACAGTGATCGACCCCCTGTGCGACACGGCGCACAGACACGGCGCAAAATGCCGCGGGTCTTGCGCCGTTTTGCACAGGTCCTGACAGACAGCATCTGGACAGAAAACAACGCTACCAAAAACGAAAAAGACGATCACCAAAGCACGATATGCCGACCCAACCGTCCGAGGAAAATACACACAACGAGAAACAATAACCAGTAACCCAAAATGGTCCGAGGTACACAATCAAAACCGAACAAGGAACAAATTCCCTAAACTTATAGGAAATTACAAAAACGGCCCAAACATCCGAAAATCACGATACAACGTCGGATTAACAATCCGAAACTCACAACATGCTCTACTCAACCATACGAACTCATGGAAATAGGAAAATGACAAAATCGAACGAGTTTAACGAGAATCGAATACACAAGCGACAAAATATAACTCAAGATGAAATTACGTAAAAACATCATCGAGACTCGTCCAAACGGGGAAACTCCAAGAACAAAATAGATTCAGAATTCCAAAACAATGCCAAGCGAGTTGTCCGAAACGAATATACACCAAAAATAGAAATTACTAAAAATAGAAAATGCGGATATTACATTATTCACTCAGGTATGATCTACGGGAGCATCTGAGGTTCGTGGCTTGTTAGCACGGGGCACGAATAATCCTTAGGAACATGTGCTCTGTGATTTGGGTCGTGGACCCTGTGGTTTATGATTTGGGTCTTCGACCCCATGTGTTGTGAATTGGGTTGTGAACCCGCATTTTATTATTGGAAACGTACTTTGGAAAGATGATTTTGGGCCGTGTCCCCAAGTGTTTTCAAAAGACTTGAGAATTCCTTAATTCCAAATGTTTGCAAACTCCCGAGATCATAAAATATTTTGTATGAGACACAAGGTTCTATTCCTACCTTTTTAAATCAAACTATTTTGATTAAGTGAATTATCTCGGGAAATATATTCAAGATTTTTATATTCTTGGAGTATGTTGCGTATGGCTTGTATTTCTGTTTTATACTTGCACTAGCAAAACAGTGGAGTTTTGCTAACCCCCGAGTATCCAGGGGGTGGATGTCTGTATTGCGTCCAGGTACTTGCAGGTTGTTGGGGAGCGAATCACAGGATCGATACGAAGGATGATGGAAGACGACGATACTAATCACATGAAGACCATTCGTTGAGTATTTTGGTAGAGTCTCAGTATTTGGCACTCCGTTGTGTAGTTTTACCGTTTTATGGGTATATTGATGTATTCCAACCCCTGCGTGGGTATGAGTTTTAAGTCGAGTTGTATATGTTTGGTGTATGGTATTGTGGTAAAAGACCAAATCGGTCTAGCAGCTCATTATGTAGCCATGTCGGCATGTAATGTGAGGTATTGTTTTTGTTTTTAGCCTGATAGATCTTCACGGAGAGGGTCTGCGGCGCTGTAATATTCCCAAGCGGTTTTGGGGGTGTTACAGATATTACATATGGAATAACCCTCTAACTTCCCTCTCAAACTAAATATCCATTTTTTTTAAGATTTTTAAAAAGAGAAATAATGTGGTAATGACACATGTCCTTTAAATTTTCTTGCGACTCTCTTTTAATATTAAGTATAATATTGTAAATTTATTAGAAAATATACATGAGCCAATACACACACACATACACATAAACTATTATTTGATTTGCTTTAATTTATAAATCTAAGGGCACATGATAGGAAAACCATAAGTAAATTAAGCATAGACATTTATTTTTCATGTAGGACAATATGAGTCTTATATCTAATTTTATAAATAATAAATTAAATTATATTTATTATTATCAACTTTCATTAAAAGTATCCAACCCATATTATTACTAATTTGAATTTCTTTTATATGATTTGACATTATTATAATTATTTTATTATTTTACAATCAGAACAAAATAATTCTGAAAAATCAAATAAATGTTGAAGTACAAAAATATTAAAATAAACTAAAAAGATATATCTTTTCCAATATTCTTATATTTTAATATGGTAATATTTTAATCATCTAATAAATCATTATTATATTTAAATTACTTTATATGTATACTATATGGATGTCAAATTAAAGAGTACGGAGTAAGAATTAATTTGATATATTTTTTATCAAAAATAAAATTGATACGAAAATGTTATAATTGTTTAAAGTATTAAGTTAAAAATAAAAGGAATAAAATGAGAGAAAGTTTTTAATTGGTAGATATTATATATGTAATAACCCTCTAACTTCCCTCTCAAACTAAATATCCATTTTTTTAAGATTTTTAAAAAGAGAAATAATGTGGTAATGACACATGCCCTTTAAATTTTCTTGCGACTCTCTTTTAATATTAAGTATGGATATGTGATTGAATTTCAATAACATTGTAAATTTACTAGAAAATATATATGAGCCAATATACACACTCATACACAAAAACTATTATTTGATTTGCTTTAATTTATAAATCTAAGGGCACATGATAGGAAAACCATAAGTAAATTAAGCATAGACATTTCTTTTTCATGTAGGACAATATAAGTTTTATATCTAATTTTATAAATAATAAATTAAATTATATTTATTATTATCAACTTTCATTAAAAGTATCCAACCCATATTATTACTAATATAAATTTCTTTTATTGATTTGGCAATATTATAATTATTTTATTATTTTACAATCAGAACAAAATAATTATGAAAAATCAAATAACTGTTGAAGTACAAAAATATGAAAATAAACTAAAAATATATATCTTTTTCAATATTCTTATATTTTTATATGGTAATATTTTAATCATCTAATATATCATTATTATATTTAGATTACTTTATATGTATACTATGTGGATGTCAAATTAAAGAGTACGAAGTAAGAATTAATTTGATATATTTTTTTATCACAAATAAAATTGATACGAAAAAGTTATAATTGTTTAAAGTATTAAGTTAAAAATAAAAAGAAATAAAATGAGAGAAAATTTTTAATTGGTAGATATTATATATGGAATAACCCTCTAACTTCCCTCTCAAACTAAATATCTATTTTTTTTAAGATTTTTAAAAAGAAAAATAATGTGGTAATGACACATGTCCTTAAATTTTCTTGCGACTCTCTTTTAATATTAAACTAGATGTTCTCCGGTGCGATGCACCGCATAAGATATTCTTTTATTAGAAAATAATATCTCGATCTCTAAATTTATTTTTGATGATTTTCGACATGAGTATCTTATTAGCGTAATAATAATAAAAGGCTTACTGACTGTATTATGAGGTGTAATATAATTCAAAAAAGAGTACCACATTAGCGGAGTGTTAAATCAATTAGTGTCCATTACATGAATAAATTTTCTGGACATACCGAAAAAAAAGTAGGAATAAATTTTGGGAACGAAAGTAATATGTGATTAAGTCTTAATATATGTGTGTGTGTGCAGTATATATTTTATTATTTTTAGTTATTATAATTAAATAAATATCATAATTTATTTTTATGTAAGCAATAAATGAGTTATTTTGCATCAGTTAATTTTCTAATATATTTTTTTATTGTGCAATCGTTCATTATATTAAATCCAACAAATTTATTATATTCATATGGATGTCTAGTTAAAAATTATGAAATAAAAATTAATTTGATATATTTTCATTAAAAATAAACCTGATTTAAAAAATTATAAACATTTAAAATTATAAGCTAAAAAAAATAAAGGAAGGATTTTTTTTGTGGATGAGTGTAAGTTGTGGAATAAAACTCCCACAATACATATCCAGAATTTTTTTTTTTTAGAAATTTAAGAATACATCTCTATATATAAACTTTGTTTTAAAATAAAAAATCAAAAAACTTACAACGTGACATGTGTCACGATTCTCTTTCAATAGAAGTATAGATGTAAGCAATAAATGAGTTAATATATTTTTATTTTGCATCAATTAATTTTACTCAAAATAAATATTCATATTTTTCTAATATTTTTTTGTGCAATCGGTCATTATTGTAAATCCATCAAATTTATATTCATATGGACGTCTAGTTGAAAATTGTGAAATAAAAATTAATTTGATATATTTTTCATTAAAAATAAACTTGATTTAAAAAATTATAAACATTTAAAATTTTAAGCTAAAAAAATAAAGGAAGGATTTTTTATTGTATATGAGTGTAAGTTGTAGAATAAAACTCCCACAATGCATATCTAGAATTTTTTATTTTAGAAATTTAAGAATATATCTCTATATATAAACTTTGTTTTAAAATAAAAAATCAAAAAACTTACAAAGTGACATGTGTCACGACTCTCTTTTAATAGAAGTATAGATATGGATATGTGATTGAATTTCAATAATATTGTAAATTTATTAGAAAATATACATGAGCCAATATACACACATACACATAAACTATTATTTGATTTGCTTTAATTTATAAATCTATGGGCACATGATAGGAAAACCATAATTAAATTAAGCATAGACATTTATTTTTCATGTAGGACAATATGAGTCTTATATCTAATTTTATAAATAATAAATTAAATTATATTTATTATTATCAACTTTCATTAAAAGTATCCAACTCATATTATTACTAATATAAAATTCTTTTATATGATTTGGCATTATTATAATTATTTTATTATTTTACAATCAGAACAAAATAATTTTGAAAAACCAAATAACTATTGAAGTACAAAAGTATGAAAATAAACTAAAAAATATATATCTTTTTCAATATTCTTATATTTTTATATGGTAATATTTTAATCATCTAATATATCATTATTATATTTAAATTACTTTATATGTATACTATATGGATGTCAAATTAAAGAGTACGTACGAAGTAAGAATTAATTTGATATATTTTTTTATCAAAAATAAAATTGATACGAAAAAGTTATAATTATTTAAAGTATTAAGTTAAAAATAAAAGGAGTAAAATAAGAGAAAATTTTTAATTACTAGATATTATATATGGAATAACCCTCTAACTTCCCTCTCAAACTAAATATCCATTTTTTTAAGATTTTTAAACAAAAAAATAATGTGGTAATTACACATGTCCTTTAAATTTTCTTGCTGACTCTCTTTTAATATTAAGTATGGATATGTGATTGAATTTCAATAATATTGTAAATTTATTAGAAAATATACATGAGCCAATACACACACACACACACATATACATAAACTATTATTTGATTTGCTTTAATTTATAAATTTAAGGGCACATGATAGGAAAACCATAATTAAATTAAGCATAGATATTTATTTGAGAGAAGATATAATCTAGCCATATTGCTTAGTAGATTGTAATATTTATCATGCAACTTAGTTTGTACAAATTGTAGCAAAAAAGAATAAATTTGGACCAATTTACCCCTGACCTCCATTATCTCTCTCTCTCTCTCTCTCTCTCTCTCATTTTCTCTCTCCTTCACAATTCGTGTCACTCTCGAGCTCTGCTCCCTCTCTCCTTTCTCTCTCTAAGGTGTTGGTAACTCCTTCTCTCCTTCTCTCTCTCTCTCTCTCTCTCTCTCTCTCTCTCTCTCTCTCTCTCTCTCTCTCTCTCTCTCTCTCTCTCTCTCTCTCTCTCTCTCTCACGCACGCACGCCGCCACTTTCTTCTCCAACTGCACCCCACCGACCACCGCCTGTAACACCCCCAATCCGCTCAGAGATATTACACGTCGTAGACCCTTTCCTCAAGGATCTACCAGGCTGGTAACAACATAGAACAAATCAACAATGCCTTTAAGGGCAAAATGACTCAGTAGACCGATTTGGTCTTTCAACAAATACATACAACTCCAATACAACTCATGCCCACGCAGGGGTCAAAATACAACCACACCCGTACAACGGGAAAATATAGCAGCGGAAAAAATAGAGTACAACTGAACCAATAAACAAAGTACGGTTCCTCATGTGATTAGTATCGATCATCTTTCATCATCCTTCGTGCCGACCCTATGTTATGCTCCAAAACTTGAATGCAAAAACAGACATCCACCCCCCGAATACTCGGGGGTTAGCAAAACTCCACTGTTTTGCTAGTGCAAGAACAAAGTGCAAATACGAGCCATACAATTCACATTACATGAATAACAATAACCAAGGATCCTCAAAGATCCAAACAAAACGAAAAGCACTTCCCGAGGCAAGAATTTGAGAAAACGTTCTAAAATCGAAAGATCACAAATCAATGGAAAAATTTATAAAATACAGTTTAGAATACCATCGAGAGTTTTAATAGAAAACAATTTAGGATTATCAAATCCTACTTTTCAAAATCCAAAAGACAAAAGGGGTCACCGCCCCAAAGGTTTATTTTCCGAAAAATGACATTTACCAAACCGTTGGGATTTTAGCCCCAAATCCGTAAAATGACTTTTACAAAACCATTGGGATTTTAGCCCCAAATATCATCAACTCCCAGTACACGAGAACGACAACAAGGTTCGTCTTCCAACAATAAAATCCACAATTAAAGGATTTAACACAAACAACAAAATACTCCAGTGCCATCCTAGCCAAGTAAGCCAAACGAACAACTTACCTCTTACACACTTAGTCGATGCATGCAATCATGAAAACCATTCAAAAGCACTCATTTCCGGAAATGCCATAGTCAAATCACATTTGCAAAATGCACCACAATTAACCGTGGATCCACCCCTCCGTGGACCCCTACCGAGACCCCGTCGGATCTAACCCATAGTGGTTAAAAGCAAGCTCGCGGATCCACCCCTCCGGGGACCCCTACTGTTGTGGGAAAATCCCTCACAATATGCCGCAAGTGCACGGTGTCAACAAGTAATAAAGTGATGAGTAAAGTATCGTTCCCTCGAGGACTGATTTCACTAAGTACCAAAATTTAGTCAACTCACAATTTTATTTGAAGAACAATTTAATAGAGTTTATATCTAAACTAATTACAGAAAATAAATAATAGTACTAATAATAATAATAATAATACTAATAAGGGGTAAGATTATGATTTTCACCTCAAACAATCGGGAATGATATTTATTCGATTCAATTCACTGTTATTCAATTGATTGTAAGCCAGGAATTCCTAAATTATTCTAAAGCCTTTCCCAAGGTCGATAGAAAATACTACGAATTACTAACTCGATATATCCCTATTCGAATCAGATAATTAATAGCTAAAACAGTTCAAGAATTCCCACACAAACAGGCTTCACAATTCGCATGAGTATATCCCTATCTCACGAAAATTATGATTCGTCTAACAAGAACTATGCCTAAATTTCATCTCCCGAATCCATAAAGACATTCGAAACAAATTAACTGTTGGCCAGACAATTAAAAGGCATTTAGAACAGTAAGAAGAATCCAATTCAATAGAATAACGAGTAAATCGAAATAATAATAAATAATCAAACCGTCATGAAATTGGCTACAATCAAAATCCTACTCAAATAAATCTAAAAAACTAAGATGCAGAAAAACCGTAGGGATTCGTGGTGTTGTCGTTGCCCACAAATCTCCTCCGTGTATTCTTTTACTTCTTCCGCCCAAATAAAACCTGCTCCTTATTTCCACCCTTTTTCCCCTGTCCTCTCTCCTTTCTTTTATATTATTTCTTTTTCCTTCCTCACCTTTTCCTCCAGCTCCTCACGGCACCACACACACACAGCCCATGAATTTCGGCCCAATAGTTTATTACATCCGCGGCCCACATTCAAATTCAGCATACCAACCAACATGACCCTGGCAGTGCGTCCCTTTTTGCGCTTTCTGTGCCGCGGCTCACTTTATGTGTCTTGCGCACGCTGACTGATAGTACATTATTTCTTGGTTGTCTTCGTGTCTGCATGTTCGTACGAAAAATGCTATTTTCGCCGCTTTTAAATCGTTTTGGCACTGACTCCGATTTTCTGCAAAACATATAAAAATAATGCATTAAAAGCTCATTTATCTTTGATTTAGGCTCAAGATGGATATAAAATAATGATATAAAAGCATAAAAATATACCTAACAAATACCCCAACTTGAGCCTTTGCTTGTCCTCAAGCAAAAAAATTTCAATTTTAAACAAAATGTATCGTGAATAATCATGCAAATCCATAGTGCTCAATTTAATCAATACTACCCGAAAATCTCAAAGAATAATACAAGTATCGTAATAGTGAGTCACATCCGGACGGTGATTCCACTAAATAACCAATTTCATCTAATCAATCGTTCATGGAGAAAATCAAGCTCAAAGATTAACAAGCGTGAATTCAACCGACCGTCAATATGAAGGGTTAGATTAAACAAGCCAATTCGCACAATCCCATAGTCTAGAGGCAAAATTCAAGAGTTTCATTATTAAACTAACTCCTCGGATGACAAAGATTCCCCTATGTATGATCAATAATATGATTCGAGTTAACCACTAGGTTTCGGCTCTCGGGATATTTCATCGGGATGATCCTAGGGTGGATTTCCATTCTCATGTATCGGGGAACCGTTTGACGTAAAAGACACTCATGGGGCACATGGATGCTTCTAGTTACTAAGTCCCCCTCTACAGCGGAGAAAAAACTCGAATAGCAATTCCCGCATGTCAAGGTTGCCGTTTTACGCGAAAGTAGACAACGGGTCACGTGAATACCCCCGGTTACTAGGCTTCCCATCATCGGTAATGCGATATTTCTAAATTATTAATCTATTCAGGGTCGTCGTTTTACGCGAGAGTAAACAACGGGTCACGTGAATACCCCCGGTTACTAAACTTCCCATCATAGAACAATTAATATCTCGACTTTTTCTTGGGAAAAATTGTCCGACTCTAAACTCAATTTATCTGCCAACAAGACTCATGGTACTGGATGACGAGCTACGCGAAAAGTTTAAGCAAACGTATAAACGGTGATTTGAAAACACGTATGTCTCCTTTCTTATCTGCTAAACTTTCTACAAAAACGATAAAATTTCGGACCTAATTGAATATTCAATGAAGCAGATATATCGGTGCAACTCGACTAACACTCAACCGTTTCTTCAAAGAAAAATCAGTATCGTAACATCAGTTTTACACATGGAAGCACGAAAAATTCACGAAAAATTCAAGCTTGCAAAAACCATCAACAGCATGCAAAATAAAGTCCACTACACATAACATTATTAATAATAAAACTCATGTGAAAATAAAAGAGATAAGGAAAAGTGAAACTTATTCCAAATGTCTTCTTGAACACCCGCACATGTCTGAGTGGAAATGTCGGTCAATCCATACTTCAAATAACGCCCAACATCACGAGGGACCCCCAAACTTATTCTCTAGTCATGAGATAACAATAGACATTAAATCAAGAAAGACTAGAATATGAAGAATAATAACTCATAGGGGTTAAAAAGAAATATCAGAGAAATAAGGGCCAACAAGAATACACGAATCCAAACAAAATAACAAACAAAAGGAAAAATTAAAAACGAAAAATCAAATAAAAACAACTAACTAGAAAGCAAGTAAAAATGATGGGTTGCCTCCCATCAAGCGCTCTATTTTACGTCTTGAGCACGACGTGGCGAAAAAATTCTAACGTGGCTTCTTTCTAGGGAGATTGCCAAATGCCCCCTTCTTGCAATCTATAAGCCTCTTATTCCATAGGGGAGGCTTTGGCTCATGCCCGGTTGCCAAAAATAATAAATAAGAATAAATATGCGGGCAACCAAAAAATGATGGAAGAATATAATAATGATAAGGCATGAAAAAATAAGCAGAGTTTGAATGGGCAAATAATAAAGAATTATCATGCACAACCTCATTAGAACTCGAAGAATCAGCCTCAACAAAATCATGAGTAATGGGGTCAATCTCTCCCATTATGGATTTAGGAAAAATTATGCGAGGCACCGTTAATAAAATTTTTGGCACAAAAGTATTCACCTTATTAGTCGAAGTTTGATGACAATTTAATGGAATTTCTTTGGAAACATCATCAATGATAACTTCTTCTCTAGGCTCATCACACTTTATGAAATCATTGGGTGCTGGGGGATCGACCCTAAAACTCAACATGTTATTCTTCTCAACCTCCCCCTCAACTTCACTACTAAATAAATGAGCTGGAAAATAACCGTAGTGATTCTCAAGACCACGATGTGCGCATTGTAGCTCAAAAAGGGTACTATCAGGATTTTTAAGAACGTCTACATAAATTTCAAGCATGGTCTTTTCTTTTGGGGGAGGGTGACCGATGACTAAAACTCAACATGTCATTCTTCTCAACCTCCTCAACTTCACTACTAAATAAATGAGCTGGAAAATAACCGTAGTGATTCTCAAGACCACGATGTGCACATGATAGCTCAAAAATGCTACTATCAGGATTTTTAAGAACGTCTACATAAATTTCAAGCATGGTCTTTTCTTTTGGGGGAGGGGGCTGACTGACCCTAAAACTCAACATCTCATTCTACTCAAACTCCACCTCAACATCACTACTAAATAAATGAGTGGAAAATAACCGTAGTGATTCTCAAGACCACGATGTGCACATGATAGCTCAAAAATGCTACTATCGGGATTTTTAAGAACGTCTACATAAATTTCAAGCATGGTCTTTTCTTTTGGGGAGGGCTCATGACCTATTTTGGCAAATTATTAAGAGCATCGAAATTTATGAAATGCCAAGGGTCACGATACTCATCGGAAAACATAATGAAGAAAATAAAAAAAAGAGACTAAACAAAGAAAAAAAACTTCAAATTAAAATTAGAGTCGCTTGGTATTGATATTAGCGAAAAATCAGTCCCCGAGAACGGCGCCAAAAACTTGTTGTGGGAAAATCCTCACAATATGCCGCAAGTGCACGGTGTCAACAAGTAATAAAGTGATGAGTAAAGTATCGTTCCTGACCGATTTCACTAAGTACCAAAATTTAGTCAACTCACAATTTTATTTGAAGAACAATTAAATAGAGTTTATATCTAAACTAATTACAGAAAATAAATAATAGTACTAATAATAATAATAATACTAATAAGGGGTAGGATTATGATTTTCACCTCAAACAATCGGGAATGATATTTATTCGATTCAATTCACTCATTATTCAATTGATTGTAAGCGGGAATTCCTAAATTATTCTAAAGCCTTTCCCAAGGTCGATAGAAAATACTACGAATTACTAACTCGATATATCCCTATTCGAATCAGATAATTAATAGCTAAAACAGTTCAAGAATTCCCACACAAACAGGCTACACAATTCGCATGAGTATATCCCTATCTCACGAAAATTATGATTCGTCTAACAAGAACTATGCCTAAATTTCATCTCCCGAATCCATAAAGACATTCAAAACAAATTAACTGTTGGTAGACAATTAAAAGCGTTAAGAACAGTAAGAAGAATCCAATTCAATAGAATAACGAGTAAATCGAAATAATAATAAATAATCAAACCGTCATGAAATTGGCTACAATCAAAATCCTACTCGAATAAATCTAAAAAACTAAGATGCAGAAAAACCGTAGGGATTCGTGGTGTTGTCGTTGCCCACAAATCTCCTCCGTGTATTCTTTTACTTCTTCCGCCGAAATAAAACCTGCTCCTTATTTCCACCCTTTTTCCCCTGTCCTCTCTCCTTTCTTTTATATTATTTCTTTTTCCTTCCTCACCTTTTCCTCCAGCTCCTCACGGCACCACACACACAGCCCATGAATTTCGGCCCAATAGTTTATTACATCCGCGGCCCACATTCAAATTCAGCATACCAACCAACATGACCCTGGCAGTGCGTCCCTTTTTGCGCTTTCTGTGCCGCGGCTCACTTTATGTGTCTTGCAGGCCAAGACATGGGATACATTATTTCTTTGGTTGTCTTCGTGTCTGCATGTTCACGACTAAAAATGCTATTTTCGCCCGTTTTTCATCGTTTTGGCTTCTGAACTCCGATATTCTGCAAAACATATAAAAATAATGCATTAAAAGCTCATTTATGCTGATTTAGGCTCAAGATGGATATAAAATAATGATATAAAAACGCATAAAAATACACCTAACACCTACCGAGACCCCGTCGGATCTAACCCATAGTGAGCATACACACACACACACGTTACTCATGCAATACTAATATGCTAAGAATGTAAGTTCATCAAGAATACTTACTAGAGATGGCCACTTATCCGACAACATTATCAAACTCTTCAAAACACAATAACAAGATTAAACACGGAATACACGATTCCATAACTTTTAAACAACAAGGATATCATCAAAGCCTTCAACGTTCAAAATAATCAAATCATAATCAATTCCCAAAACACAACGTTCAGAAAACACACACGCGTTTTGAAAGAGAGCCTTTAACGAGGCCAAACTGAAATCTTTTGAAACTTCATTTCAAATAACCAAACAAACACATCAAGACGACCACCGATCATCATATCCATAAAACGAGAAAAGTATCAGCAAGGTACTTGCCTCGATATCACGACCAATGGAAAAATGAACGGATACGGCCGGGTAGCCCTCAAATTCCCGAACACTATCTAGAACGCGATAGCACCGAAATTACTACGGGAAAACACCACATGAATCATCAATCACCAACGGAATTCAACATCGGAATCATCGAGCACCTATAATCCTCCGTAAGGAATAATAAAACATGATTACGACGAGAATCAAGGCCGAAAACAACGGAAATCCCAACAAACTATCAAAGGGAACTCATTCGAACATTTAATCGAACATTAAATGTTCAAGACCCTTCAAGAACAAAGAAATCACCCCTCGAGTCGAACGAACCAAAGATACGAGTATCCAATACGTAGAACAAGTTCAAAACAACGTTTATACAACAATTAATTGATAAAAAACGGATTGGAATCGAAATCAAAAAGGAAAATCCCCAAATCTACAAAAACAAGGGTTCAAGCCAAAATACCTTGATTTGGATGAAGGATTCAAGTAGAGGTCGAAAATCTACAACAAGACTTGAGGTGGATGATCTCTACAAGTTTGGGAGCACTCAAATCGCCCAAAATCGCCCTTAGAATCGCCTAGAATGGTAGGAGGAAGAAGAGAGGAGAAAATGAATGTTTCTCCTCGAAAATCTGCTAAAAAGTGCAGAAAAAGCCCGTGTGCCGCGGCATAGGACAAGTGTGCCGCGGCCCAGGGCCAAAAAAAAACGCCCAGAAATCGGCTTAGTGCCGCGGCCCAGCCGAAGTATGCCGCGGCACACGGTACAGTCCACTCCAATACCAAAAAGGCACATCGTGCAGTCTTGGCTATTTCAACCATAACTCCTTCGTCCGGACTCCGATTGACTCACCGTTTGAACCATTGGAAAGCTAACTCGATGATTTATAATATTGCAAAGATTCAGAATTTTTGGAGTTTCCAAAAATTAATGGCGATCCAACAAAGTCGAACTCAAACATGGAAAAGTCGCTAAAGAACACGGAATTCAACAGAACGACACCGAAACGAACTCGGATGAGAAAAAGTGTAGAATTAATCATTCTCAGAATGAAGAAACGGTCATGAGCGAGTCGTCAAAACGGAATTCCACCGAAAAAAAGAAAATTACCGAAATTCGAAATTGCGGATATTACATTCTACCCTCCTTAAAAGAAGTTTCGTCCCGAAACTTAAAACAAGTAGGGGTAAGCAATATACCCGCCAGAAAAACTCGACGAGATACACAAAAACATAAAACTCGCGCCCAACGGCGAAACGCTGCAAGAAACACAAAGATACATACGGCGTGAAAACACGCTCCACGATGACCAACACAACGTCGCCGTTAGGGATATAATAAAACCAACAAGTGACAAGCGTCATCAAATGGATAATACAATCAAGTCAATTATCCGACAATCACAAAACACAATGAACGAAAATCAATATGATTGACCAACCCAACGGTACATCAATCAAAACGCGAGCCAACCGCTGAACAAATACGGAATCCCACCGCCCTAGGGTTGGAAGATCGAAAACGAGACTAATTTCCCGAACTGAAGGGAATTACGAAGGAGCCTGAACGTTCACCAATCACGGAACGAGATAAACAAAAACCGAACAATCAAACGATCGAACTACAACGATCGAGACAACAAAAATCGAACAATCATGTTCGAATCACGAAGAACAATAAAGTTCAAACAACAACTCCCAGGATGATCTGGTGAGAACAATAATACATGCATTCCCATAAGATCCACAGGAAAGGGAATAGCGATTGAAAAGTCACAACGACAAATGAGTTATTCCGAAACAATACCATACTCGTTCGATCAACAAAAGCAAGGGGCAGGACAAGCTCAGAAATGTCAACGAACATGATGAGTCGACAAAGTCGAAAACATAAGAGTTCCAAATCCGATCCACTTCGAATAAAAGAACTAATAGAACTAGATGATGTCACTTCCGAACAAGGTTCACAAGAATCGAACCGAACTCGAAAAAGTCACAACGATAACCAGATCGACCCACAACAAGATCGCAGTTCGTTCGGACGATGAAACCGAAATACAGAACAATTTCATAAAGTTTCAACGAACATGAGCGAATCGATAGACTGAAGAAAGATAAAATACATAAGTCAAAATAGTACGGGTATTACCTTCGACCTCGTCCACGAAATTCACAAAAACGGGAGCAAGGTAACAAGACATTAAACAACCGACACATAACGGAACCATCACCGATGCACACGGTCATACCATACCAAGCTCTAACAACTCGCACAAGCACGACAACGCAGAAATCACTACGAGGCAACAATATTCAATACCAACATCCCACCGCTCACAGAGGGCTAAAACAATAAATGTGTGGAAAACGACTCAACGCTCACACCGCCAATTCGATCATACTCGGGAGCAAACATCAAAATGACAACGCGAACATCATACATACATACCCAGCCCTCAAACGGGAATGGATAGGTTTTAAAAATGAAAACCTCATTTTGAAAATAATTTAGAAGAACACCGGTTGATCTTGAGTATCACCTTTCAAAAAAAGTACAAACGTGAAACATCGTTATCGAGACATTGGAGAACCATTTCGCATTTGATCAAAATGAGGACACTTTCTCTTGGTGGAAACTTTCAGAATATTCGACCCTCGGGTCTAAATAAAAGTGTTTCTAAAACATTGAAAATATCTCAAAGCATTTTGGTCCTCGAAGTAGAAATTTTTTTTTGAAATATATTGTGGCACCTAGGATGTACCACAAGAAAATAACTCATTTTAAAAGTATGTCTCGAAATTTATTTTTCTAAAATACTCAAGGTTTTCAAAAATCCAATAGGCCAGAATGCCCAAAACTCACACATATCGACGTTCACTAAAACAACTCCTAGTACACACATCAAAGCGTTTAAAATCAAGACAATACATGTCTTTAAACGGAAATAAACGATAAAATACCTCAGTCGAAGACCGCCTAGGATTCAGAACAAAACCACTGACCCCATTTGAGGCCTCTAAGGACCCTTCCGCCCTAGCTAGTGAACAAGTCGAACGCGTATAAGCACAAAGCTTCCACAATAGAACTTGTAAAACGTGCAAATCGATTCGAAAATCATCAGCAATGGACAAAAACAACAATAAAAAGACATCACAAGCGATGACACTCCTCGTATAAATCAAATACGAGAGTCGACTAAATACATATCGTGAAATCAAAATCCACATAAGGATTCCACCACTTAACAAATAATCATAAAAATAGCTCGTGTCACACGAGGCACAACACAAAGAAGGGAGACTTACTTCCACAGGTCGCACGAAGATGATGATCGCCCCACGATACTAATCAAGACCAACAAACTCAAACGACGCATCGCGACACGACTCAGTTAGATAAAATCCGACTAAACAAGACTCAAACAACACGACTTGACCCGACAGCCTATGTTTCCACAACCTAAGCTCCGATACCATTTATGTAACACCCCCAATCCGCTCAGGGATATTACACGCCGTAGACCCTTTCCTCAAGGATCTACCAGGCTGGTAACAACATAGAACAAATCAACAATGCCTTTAAGGGCAAAATGACTCAGTAGACCGATTTGGTCTTTCAACAAATACATACAACTCCAATACAACTCATGCCCACGCAGGGGTCAAAATACAATCACACCCGTACAACGTGAAAATATAGCAGCGGAAAAAATAGAGTACAACTGAACCAATAAACAAAGTACGGTTCCTCATGTGATTAGTATCGATCATCTTTCATCATCCTTCGTGTCGGCCCTGTGTTATGCTCCAAAACCTGAATGCAAAAACAGACATCCACCCCCCGAATACTCGGGGGTTAGCAAAACTCCACTGTTTTGCTAGTGCAAGAACAAAGTGCAAATACGAGCCATACAATTCACATTCCATGAATAACAATAACCAAGGATCCTCAAAGATCCAAACGAAACGAAAAGCACTTCCCGAGGCAAGAATTTGAGAAAACGTTCTAAAATCGAAAGATCACGAATCAATGGAAAAATTTATAAAAAAACAGTTTAGAATGCCATCGAGAGTTTTAATAGAAAATAATTTAGGATTATCAAATCCTACTTTTCAAAATCCAAAAGACAAAAGGGGTCACCGCCCCAAAGGTTTATTTTCCGAAAAATGACATTTACCAAACCGTTGGGATTTTAGCCCCAAATCCGTAAAATGACTTTTACAAAACCATTGGGATTTTAGCCCAAAATATCATCAACTCACAGTACACGAGAACGACAACAAGGTTCATCTTCCAACAATAAAATCCACAATTAAAGGATTTAACACAAACAACAAAATACTCCAGTGCCATCCTAGCCAAGTAAGCCAAACGAACAACTTACCTCTTACACACTTAGTCGATGCATGCAATCATGAAAACCATTCAAAAGCACTCATTTCTGGAAATGCCATAGTCAAATCACATTTGCAAAATGCACCACAATTAACCGTGGATCCACCCCTCCGTGGACCCCTACCGAGACCCCATCGGATCTAACCCATAGTTGTTAAAAGCAAGCTCGCGGATCCACCCCTCCGTGGACCCCTACCGAAACCCCGTCGAATCTAACCCATAGTGAGCATACACACACACGTTACTCATGCAATACTAATATGCTAAGAATGTAAGTTCATCAAGAATACTTACTAGAGATGGCCACTTATCCGACAACATTATCAAACTCTTCAAAACACAATAACAAGATTAAACACGGAATACACGATTCCATAACTTTTAAACAACAAGGATATCATCAAAGCCTTCAACGTTCAAAATAATCAAATCATAATCAATTCCCAAAACACAACGTTCACAAAACACACACGCGTTTTGAAAGAGAGCCTTTAACGAGGCCAAACCGAAATCTTTTGAAACTTCATTTCAAATAACCAAACAAACACATCAAGAGGACCAATGATCATCATATCCATAAAACAAGAAAAGTATGGGCAAGGTACTTGCCTCGATATCACGAGCAATGGAAAAATGAATGGATACGACCGGGTAGCCCTCAAATTCCCGAACACTATCTAGAACGGGATAGCACCGAAATTACTACGGGAAAACACCACATGAATCATCAATCACCAATGTAATTCAACATCGGAATCATCGAGCACCTATAATCCTACGTAAGGAATAATAAAACATGATTATCAAGGCCGAAAACAATGGAAATCCCAACAAACTATCAAAGGGAACTCATTCGAACATTTAATCGAACATTAAATGTTCAAGACCCTTCAAGAACAAAGAAATCACCCCTCGGGTCGAACGAACCAAAGATACGAGTATCCAATCCGTAGAACAAGTTCAAAACAACGTTTATACAACAATTAATTGATCAAAAATGGATTGGAATCGAAATCAAAAAGGAAAATCCCCAAATCTACAAAAACAAGGGTTCAAGCCAAAATACCTTGATTTGGATGAAGGATTCAAGTAGAGGTCGAAAATCTACAACAAGACTTGAGGTGGATGATCTCTAAATGTTTGGGAGCACTCAAATCGCCCAAAATCGCCCTTAGAATCGCATAGAATGGTAGGAGGAAGAAGAGAGGAGAAAATGAATGTTTCTCCTCGAAAATCTGCTAAAAAGTGCAGAAAAAGCCCGTGTGCCGCGGCACAGGACAAGTGTGCCGCGGCCCAGGGCCAAAAAAAACGCCCATAAATCAGCTTAGTGCCGCGGCCCAGCCGAAGTGTGCCGCGACACACGGTACAGTCCACTCCAACACCAAAAAGGCACATCGTGCAGTCTTGGCTATTTCGACCATAACTCCTTCGTTCGAACTCCGATTGACTCACCGTTTAAACCATTGGAAATCTAACTCGATGATTTATAATATTGCAAAGATTCAGAATTTTTGGTATTTCCAAAAATTAATGGCGATCCAACAAAATCGAACTCATACGTGGAAAAGTCGCTAAAGAACACGGAATTCAACAGAACGACACCGAAACGAACTCGGATGACAAAAAGTGTAGAATTAATCATTCTCAGAATGACGAAACGGTCATGAGAGAGTCGCCAAAACGGACTTCCGCCGAAAAAAAGAAAATTACCGAAATTCGAAATTGCGGATATTACACCGCCAGCTTCCTTCTCCGACCACCGCCACCACCAGCCGTCTCTTCTTCACCCCGCGCACCTTCGCCATCTCCCATCCAGATCCGACGTCGACAGCATCCGACCAACCCTGACGTCGTCTTCACCAACCAGTCACAGATCTGCAGCCAGACCAAGATTTACCAGTTTCTTTTTTCACAGATCTAGAAAAATCCTAGATCTAGTTTGAAATAATGTTATTTTCGTATTTGTTTTTGATGATTTACAAGTTTTCATGTGATTTCTGGTGATTCGTGGTATATTTGGGGTGATTTCCGATCGATTTGTATGCATTGGTGTTTTAAATCTAATTTTTCGCATGTTTGCATATGTGGTTACGAATTTACAGTTGTTACGATTTATTCATTTCGTACTGGGTTACCATGTTACAATATTGTCATTTCGTATCTATGCCTTGATTTTCTGTTAAGATTTTATCATTTCGTATCAGTATGAAGTTACGAAATTCGAATTTCATAACACATTTGTGCCGATTTAAAATTTTCGTATTGGAGATTTGGTATACATGTTACGAATTCGTAACTGTTAAGATTGGTAAGAAATTGTAACTTCTTACTAAGTGTAACTAATACGAAGTTACGAATTAATGACTTCGTATTAGTGTAATCATAACTATTTCCAGCTACGAATTAGTAAGGGTGTCACTGTTTACACTCTGGTATATTGGTAAGAAATTGTAACTTCTTACCAAGTGTAACTAGTATGAAGTTACGAATTAATGACTTCGTGTTAGTGTAATCGTAACTATTTCCAGCTACGAATTAGTATCTGTTTTAATGGGGTTCTGGTATATTCATAAGAGATTGTAACTTCTTACCAAGTGTAACTTGTACGAAGTCACGAATTAATGACTTCGTATTAGTGTAACCGTAACTATTTCCAGCTATGAATTAGTATCTGTCTTAATGGGGTTCTGGTATATTGGTAAGAAATTGTACCTTCTTACCAAGTGTACCATTTAAACTTAACATATTACTATATTGGTAACGAACGTAACGAAAAACAAATAATAAATGATCAATTATTAATCGGATAATATAACGAATGTAACGAAAAACAAATATCGTATCCGCTTATTGGTACCTCGTGTACAATATTCCAACACGGTAAATAAGATACGAAGTTACGATACAATAACACAAAAGGTAAACAACACATGGTAACGAGACGGTACGAAATACATACGTCGTAACCCAGAAACTCAGAAAAGATGAGAGAGATAAAGTGAGTTAGTTTTATTAAAAAGTAAGGGTATATTGGTTCAATCATGCCCTTTTTGGCTAGAATTTGTACAAACTAAGTCTCTTGACAAATATTGTCATTGACTATGGCAAAATGGCTAAAGGAGTGGATTTCCTCTATTTATTTTTCATGTAGGACAATATGAGTCTTATATCTAATTTTATAAATAATAAATAAATTATATTTATTATTATCAACTTTCATTAAAAGTACCCAACCCATATTATTACTAATATAAATTTATTTTATATGATTTGGCATTATTAGAATTATTTTATTATTTTACAATCAGAACAAAATAATTTTAAAAAATCAAATAACTTTTGAAGTACAAAAGTATAAAAATAAACTAAATATATATATATATATATCTTTTTCAATATTCTTATATTTTTATATGGTAATATTTTAATAATCTATTATATCATTATTATATTTAAATTACTTTATATGTATACTATATGGATGTCAAATTAAAGAGTACGTACAAAGTAAGAATTAATTTGATAATTTTTTTTATAAAAAATAAAATTGATACGAAAAAGTTATAATTGTTTAAAGTGTTAAGTTAAAAATAAAAGGAATAAAATGAGAGAAAATTTTTAAATGGTAGATTTATATATGGAATAACCCTCTAACTTCCCTCACAAACTAAATATCCATTTTTTTTAAGATTTTTAAAAAGAAAAAGAATGTGGTAATGACACACGTTCTTTAAATTTTCTTGCGACTCTCTTTTAATATTAAGTATGGTTATGTGATTGAATTTCAATAATATTGTAAATTTATTAGAAAATATACATGAGCCAATATACATACACACATATACACAAACTATTATTTGATTTGCTTTAATTTATAAATCTAAGGGCACATGATAGGAATACCATAATTGAATTAAGCATAGACATTTATTTTTCATGTTAGACAATATGAGTCTTATATCTAATTTTATAAATAATATATTAAATTATATTTATTAATATCAACTTTCATTAAAAGTATCCAACCCATATTATTACTAATATAATTTTCTTTTATATGATTTGGCATTATTATAATTATTTTATTATTTTACAATCAGAACAAAATAATTCTGAAAAATCAAATAACTGTTGAAGAACAAAAGTATGAAAATAAATTAAATATATATATATTTTTCAATATTCTTATAGTTTAATATGTATAGTATATGGATGTCAAATTAATATGTATAGTTTAATATGTATAGTATGGTAATATTTTAATATGTATAGTATATGGATGTCAAATTAAAGAGTACGAAGTAAGAATTAATTTGATATATTTTTATCAAAAATAAAATTGATACGAAAAAGTTATAATTGTTTAATGTATTAAGTTAAAAATAAATGGAATAAAATGAGAGAAAATTTTTAATTGGTAGGTATTATATATGGAATAACCCTCTAACTTCCCTCTCAAACTAAATATCCATTTTTTTTAAGATTTTTAAAAAGAGAAATAATGTGATAATGAAACATGTCCTTTAAATTTTCTTGCGACTCTCTTTTAATATTAAGTATGGATATGTGATTGAATTTCAATAATATTGTAAATTTGTTAGAAAATATACATGAGCCAATATACACACACATACACATAAACTATTATTTGATTTGCTTTAATTTATAAATATAAGGGCACATGATAGGAAAACCGTAATTAAATTAAGCATAGACATTTATTTTTCATGTAGGACAATATGAGTCTTATATTTAATTTTATAAATAATAAATTGTTCCGGGCGTGATGTGTCTTACCTAATACTGGTTGTAGATTCATAGATGGAAGGTTCTATATCCTTCTAGTGGTAGTAGGATCCTATTCGATGTCTTACCTTATCTAGGAATCCTATGTATGGAATGACTCTCATTGTAATGCCTATATAAAGCCCCTCTACCAGTGTTATGAATACAATTGATTGACTCGTATTTACAGTCTTTTTACTTTCTCCTGAAACACGTTATCGGCACGTACTCTACCAATAGAGCACGAAAAAAACGCCCGAAATACTGAAAAAAAAGAAAAAAATCAGATTTTTTTCCCGAGAAACCCTAATTTCGAACAGCTGTCGCCTTCCTCGACCAGCATCGCCGCTCAACTGCACCCTGCCCGACCGTTCGAACTTGAGAAATTGTCGGCGCCTGCTGCACGTCGCCCTCTCCATCGCGATCGGACTCCAACGTCGCCCGCCTCGTCGAACTCAGCCCCCCAAAAATCCGACCGCGAACCACCACCGCGCCGCTGCTCTGTGATGCCCCGCACCAAGATCGCCATCTCCGCCCGCATCCAGAGTCCGGAATAACTTAGACGAATAGATCACCTCCATCCGCGACCAGACGTTGTGCCTCCGTCTCGCCTCTGATCTGCAAACTGGATCTGCGATTTCCAATCACAACAACCCGCTCGGCCAGCTATTCCAGATTTCGGCCCAGCCCGTCTGCACGCCCAGATTCCAGCCCGTTCATTCAGCTCGTTCGCAACCCCAATTTACGGAGTGCCCGAACCCGACTCGCGATCGAGTCCAGCCTTCGACCCGGTTGCTAGCCCGACCCGGTTGTTGACCCGATCCGAGCCGCCTGGTAGTCCCGTTTTTAGATTATTTTCATCCAGCCGACTCTTGCCTAAAGCTGCGACCCGATCTGATCGAAGCACTGCCGAACTGTCCTACAGTTTTATGCACGTGATATTTACTGTTTGAAAACCTAGTGCAATCGAGACAAAACCTATCAAAAAAAAAAAAGAGAGACGAGAATTTCCGCGCGTAAATTTTCTGGACAGCGCAGTCGTACCAAAATCATGTTTCCTTATTCGTTAACCATCGGATTGGTGTGAAATTTTGACAGCACGTAAATATCTGTATATTCAACGGCGGAGATCGTATTCTGAGTAATATTGATTACTGAATTTGCTGCCGAACAAAAGCAGATTTTTATGAGGAAATTTGGAGATCCGACCTCATCCCAAACCGAGCTGCTGCACCGCCATGCCTGAGTCCTTTTTCGGTCGATTATCGAGACCAGTAGCCCTTTCCGGGCATTTCTCAACTCTCCATCTTTTTATAATTAATGATTCATTTGTTCATTGATTTGTACACTTATGAATCTTACCATGTTTATGTTTTACGTGCATATAGGAAAATATGTTGCTCATGATGATGTGCACGCTATGGAGAAAAGCCATATTTATTATCCCGTTCAAGGATCAAAGTAAATATAGAACGGAGTACCCACAGAAATATGTTGCTCATATGGAGAGAAGCCAAATTTATTATCTCGTTCAAGGATCAAAGCAAATATGGAACCAAGTACCCGTAAGATTTTATTAAAGTTCCCGTTTTTCAATTCCTCTCTTTTGGGAAATTTTTTTGGGGGAATTGGGTATTTGGGTTCTTTATCTCCCACGCTACTTTGCGGTAGATGAGACTATGAGAGGTGATATAACTCTCATATGTCGAAGTAAACTGTGTGACGGTTCCGGGGGAGTCACGGATAATTGTTGAATGTCGATATTTGTGGTTGTTGCATACACCACATTTTGGGTGCGATTTGACGTCGCCGTTTTGTCGATTTTAAACCAACAATTGAATAAAACGAACATTGTCGGTAACAGTAAAGTTATGACTTGTTCGTGATTAATCACGAATTTGTGACATACAAATGGGACAAACATCGATTGCGATGGATATGTCGCAGCTAAAATCGATTTGTGACAGATTTGTCACGTTGAATTGAGCGACCACCACGTTGATCTTGACCCAATTCGATACTTGGACAACTCCATCTTTCATCCTATTAAAATAAACTATTGCATGTGGGTGTAGTCATGCACCGTCTCCTTGAAATATGAAATATGAAAGAATGTAAGAGTACTTCTCATGAATTTTAACATGTAAAGCAATGCATATTGCGGCAAATACATGAATTCGTTGACCTCGATTATAGTTCGTGTGACTATAGGTCCGAATACCTTTCCAAGTATTTGTAAAGGCATGTGCCTTATACATTTGACTATGTTTAGTCGATCTTATTGGATGGTCAAGACGAGTTGGTTATGGTATATTCATTATGTCTCATGGTTCAAAATGCTTAATTATGATGCACCACATTTCATCCACATTACATGGCTATTATGACGTATACTTGCAAATTGAGAATTAAAATTCTTGGTTGATTTGATGCACTTTGGTGGATTTTGTCTATACTTTTGATCATGACTAGGCGCATCCTCCTTGGTATTTGTTTATGCTTTGAAAGTTCAAACGGAATAAGTGGTTTTTAAACAGCCTTAGTTGTACCGACATTCCTACTCTCTCTGCAAGTCTACCAAGTTGGAGTTACCGAAAGGATCATTAGTCGAGATAAGAAATCGAACACCCTACTGCGTTTAAACGCACTTATGACTGTCATTGCCATATCTTTGCATCAACACTTATGCCATTAGATATGGTCTCAACCTTGATTTCTCACTAAACTCGGAAAATACTAGAGCAGCCAATTAAAACATGAACTGTGATCTGAGTTTAATGATTTGTGTGGTACACAACCTATGGATAGAAATATACGGAAGTTTAGTTTCCAAAACATCTGACTGTTCGTCCATAGCCTTCCTAACAAGGGAATTACCGCTGTTTTAGTGAACAAAGGTCAAGCTGCACGGAATTTTATTTCCAGCGATTGTGCTAACTTTTGTCCCAACCAACTTGGTTCCCATCTTAAATTTGCAAGCGGTCTTATGACACATATTTTTCAACCTTTTCTTGGCCAAATTTGTCATAGATGATGCAATTTTTGGTATGCATTGTACGGTAAAATATCATCTTTTAAATATTGAAAAACAGTTTCCTTGGGGAAGCCCAAAAACAGTTTCCTTGAAAAACAGTTTCCTTATAAGAAGGCCGAGCATGTACATGGTAGTTTTACACCATGCTTGTGTCGTAACTTTGCCCCTTAGGCATATAACCTTGCCATGTTATGCACTCAATATGATAGATCATTTTGATCGTATCAGGTGTAAAATCTCTATGTTGTTGGAGTGTTCGCTATGCTCATGTTTGTAAAATTTTGCAAGCGAAATTGAGTGCGTATTAAGCTATTTCCAAGGAAAAGCAATATTTTTTGATTTCGTGTTATAAATCCATTATGACTATGATGACTAGGTCATCACAATCAATGATTAGTACAATGCTCAAGTTGTTGAATGCCAAATGGCATTTTCTAGTCACATATGTTCCGTAACAATTGAACCATGTTATGACTCGATTGAACATATGGCAAGTGTATCACTCATAGCATCTCACTGTGATTTGTGAGAATAAAATCTTATGCATCACTTGTATTGGATATGTGAAAAGGAAAAATATTCATGAGTTGATATGGTCCGGCTTGCATCAGTTTTTATAACCAGAAGATGTATTGGGACATTGACACATTTAGGCTTTAATAGTCCGGAGTTTGGACAGTTTGATGATCCACATACCAGGGTATTGCCGTGGACATCATTTTTTCTTTGAACAAAGAAGGTAGCTGGATCAAAGACACCAAAGTACGTTGGTGGAGTCATAAGCAGGGCTCATGACCGATGATGATATTTATATCATCCGCGTCTTGTTTTCATAAGCATGTGTGACGCAAAAGACCCCCTGATGATCCTTCTTATCCATGTTCATTGATTAAAGCCTATTCTTTGGCACGATTAGGAGAGGACACCCTCATATGCTAAAGAGAATAATGTAGCGACTCGCATAAGCATGGTGCTGAGTCCTCCCTTTTCACCGAGTCCTTATACATACATGATCATAAGTATTAGCCTGGGTGGCTTATGATGCTATGATTGTGTTCACAAATGGTCGTACTCAAGTGATAACATTTATATGTTATGCGGTTCCTTTGACAATGATTGATAAGTTGATGAAACCTGAGTTTTATGGTTGTCCAACTTGCGGACCAGTCATTGTAAAGGTCGGTTCACCCACTTGTTGACTAAGTCTTAAAGTGAAATTTTAACGAGTAATTCCTAACATCCAAGGATACCTTCTCACAAGTTTTGGTGCCATTTGGAGACTTGGAATGAGGCGAACCACTTAAACGAAGTTTTTACATACCACCAGCCGTCCTAACGACTAGTTCGATGTCATTTTGACCGGTTTCTGACCACAAGGTTGATGGTTTTGGAATCCAAACACCCGTTTATACATGCTCACGAAATTTTGAGGTGTTTGGGGCTGGTGAAGGGAGTAAACTCTTCAAGAAAGCACTAGAGGTTTGATAAAACCGACGGCCTATCATCGGTTCAATCGTTTCTTTATGTTCGATCCCGGTGGTGCATGGTGGTGATTTTGTTGGATTCTCAAGACCAGTAGCTAAGGTTATGTAGCATAGGTCAACATGTCATATTCACCTATACCTATCACCATTCAAATGCTTAGTTACAAGTGTAACCGTATGCATTTTGTTAACCGGATTGTGTTAACAATGAAAACCTTTATCGTCCACATGTTCATGTGCCAAAGTGCGTCACCAAAACGCATTATGATGGGTTATAAATGATGAATGTAACATGCGCTTTCACTCATAGTCTGCTTAAAATATACCTTGGCAGACGATCTCGTAAGTAACTTTGATGAGCCAGTCTTCCCGTCGTTAGGGGGAGATGCGAACGATCATGTTCGAGTAGAACGATTTGGAATTGTCGTAGTTTGTCCCTACTGTGTCTCACCAAGTTTCCTAAAGTGACGAGATTAAATACATGCTGCAAACATGTCTACAAGGATTGTGTCCGGTCATGGACGTTCGTCACCTATAAATGGTGATATGGTAATACCACAAACTGTGGTAGACGGTGTAACTAGGCCATGGGTCTCTTAGTGTATTGGGATGCCACTTGGTTCGATAAATACTCTCGCTAAGAATGTATGTGAGTTTAGTACATGAAACTTGATCATTTGATCAAATGAACTCATCCGTCTCATGTGATTCTGGATTGCAGTCATCATTGGGGGATGCCTCAATGAATGCCAATCTATAAAGAGTACTCTATGAATAAAGTAGGTACATGAGGACGTGGAATGTGAGTTTAATCGAACCATACTTCGTTTAAAATCTACAACGTCGTAGCCTTGGCCTAAAATGGAAATATATGAGACTCCAGTATGAACAAAGTGATAGCCCTTTGTTGAAGTGGTGCCGACACTCTAAAGATAAGATCTATCTGTATACTTTGTTAAGGCGAGTGAGAGAAGGAGTTAAACTCACCTCATGGCGCGAGGTTTCTCATGAACAAACTGGAATCGACTACAATGACACGAAACTTAGTTGTGATATCGTAATGGATGTTATAGCATCCACTATCTTTTCAGTTAGATAGTTTCCCAAAAACTGACGTGCTGCTTATGGTTAAATCTTATCTTAGTGGGGAACTAAGTTAAGTGATAAAAAGATCTCGTGGTTGATCAGACTCAAATCAAGTGGCTCCTGACCACGGAGCGCGTCGACAAGTGATTATCGGGAACGCATACTAAGTATATACTTGATTTGGAAGAGATATGAAGATTTTGCATGTAAAACTAAGGGTTTATAGTGATGTACTCTTGTGAGACTAACAGATTCCGCTAAATCCAATGTTAAGAATGAAAGGATCTCGGGGACACTTGATGATGCGTATTCATCAATCGGTTTAAGGCAATCTAAGGGACCGTCTCCCTAAGAGACGATAAAGTAATGCCTATATGATTCCCGATGATTAGTCGAAGTCATCATAAGACTTGGCTCACTTAAGTGATGATGCAGTCTTAAGAGAAAAGTACGGTATTATGTACTCGTGTTTGACTCATTGTACTCATTCGTAATAATACGGTAAAGCCACTGTGATGATAGCCTAGGATGCGCTCACGCAATGTCTGTGATTGACAAGAAGCTTGAAGCTCGCTCTATCTCGATAAAAGGACACTTGAATATCGATACCAGAATTTGCCCTGAATGTATTGGTCTATCTCCCATATGACCTACAGGGTAGCTCACTTGCTAGAAAATGGTGAAATTGGTACCATTGGAATGGTTTGTGTCTACTTTCCAAGGAAACCAACCATTTGATCACATCCATTGTAATATCCGCATTTTTTTCTTTTTCCCAATATTCTCATTTATGGTGTATTTTCGTTTTTAGCAACTTGCTTGTAACCATATTGACATTTCGAGAATATTTAATATTGGACTTCTTGTCGTTTGAGCTTGTTTCGGACTCGTTTGACTCGATTCGGTGTTTTATGTCATTTTCGTTGCTATTTCGTGCATTCTCGTAAATCATCGTTCGGAACTGCCGTTTCGGGGTTGTCAAAGATCCATCTCATGTTATTATGTGTGTTGTGAGCTTTTGTTTGGTGTTTCGACCGTGTATCGTACATTTTGGATGTTTTGGGCCCTTTTATAATTTCCCAAAGTTTTGGGATAATTACGTTTGTTGCTGTTTTCCGAACCTTCGGGTAGTCGGGAATATGTTCTCCTTCAACACTTAGGTTCGTCGCCTCGAATCCTTTACGTTCGTACCCTCGTGTTTTGTTCACCGTTGCATTTCGATTTTTTCGGTTCTTTCCTTGCCTATTGGTAGCGGCCTGTACTCCTCAGGAAGGGACATTACGTACGTTAACCATATGTTGTTACGTACGTAATGGTATGTAGGAAATTGGTCAGGCGGTCCTAACCATTGCATTACGTACGTAAGATGGGAGGGCTTACGTACGTTAACAAGCTAACGTACGTTAGCCACCTGTGGCTAATGTACGTAACTCGGCCTGGGTTTATATACCCATGGGTTGACCAATTTCAGTCATTTTTCACTTCTCCTCCTCTCTCCTCCGACTCCAAGGCGATTTCTTGGCATTTCCGGGTGATTTGAAGCTTTGTAGCTCCGATCCATCATCTTCCTCGAGTTTTTGGAGTATATTATCAACATCTATTCGTGTTCTTCGTCTTTAATCCGAGGTAAACTCCTAGAACCTTGTTTTTGGGAAAACTTGGGGTTTCGAGTTTTTCATCCGATTCGTTCCGTATGGTTGATTAATTCATGATGAATATGATTAATCTTGTTGACATTCTTGGTTTCCCTATGGATTCATGGTATATTTCTTAGTTGTTGCATTTTCGAGAGGGTTTGGTTGTGGTCCGCCCTCGTTGCTATTTTCATACGAATATACATGAATTGTAGGCGGGTTTTCGGGAGTATTTCAATTCCGTATTAATTTAGAAATGGTTGTGGATTGTTTTCTTCTATTCGTTAGGTTCGTGATTATCGGTTCCTAACATTCGTCGGTGATTTTCCTTTCTGTTCGTTGCGTCGTCAATTATTCAAGGCAAGTATTTTTGGAAACCTTTATGCTTAACATGAAATGGTAATGTATATTGTGTGTGCTTTGCTCACCTCGGGAGGGTCCGACGGGACCTCGAGGGAATCTATGACTTCACTATGGATTCACGAGTTTGTTTCGCTAGCCAGCTCGGGAGGGTCCTTAGAGGCCTCGAGTGGGATTTGTGGCTTCATCCCGGTCCTAAGCGATGCTTATGCGTGATTTGTTTTATGATATGGCCAGCTCGGTAGGGTCCTTCGAGGCCTCGACTGGGTTGTGGCTTCGTCCCGGTCCTAGGCAAATTTGATTGACTGTTTGTTTCCGGAAAAGACATGTCTGGTTTTGGTTTTGAAATGAATTTGGTGCATTGTACTATGAAATGTGTAAGCGAATGGTTTGCCTTGATTACTTGTACTAGCGTAATTGCTAACCCCTCTGGGGACCCGTTTTGGGGAAATTCTTGTTATGGATTTCAGGTTATGATCAGCTGGACGAGCGGGCGCTGGGATAGTACGAGGAGGCTGGCTAGGGTCGTTGACATGTGCATTTAAGTCTTTTATTTATGTTGTTCCATTCGATATGGTTGTTGCCCACTTTCTAAACTTATAGATTGTACTCGCGAGTTCTTAGGCTTTTTCTCTTTGAATTGTGATTCGTATTCTTTGAGTTTATTTACGGGTGTCGATGTTGATTATTCCGTCGGTTGTACCGGGCGTGTTATTTGATTTTCATCTGGATGATGTGTGATTTTACTGTGGTAATTCATATCTAGCCTGATGGGTCCCATGTAGGGATCCACGACACTGTAATATATCTTGAATACCTCGGGGGTGTTACATAAAATGGTATCGGAGCACTAGGTTTATGGATACCTAGGCTTGTCGGTTAATTAGGTCTAGTTGAGTTTTGTTTTGCACATAGTCACACCGCTGCCAGCATCTCGGTACTTCCAGTGCTCGTAAGTTTTTCTTACTCGATTCTTTGTTTTCTCGTAACGTAATTCCTTTTCTTGAATTGTGGATGTTTTTCTTCTCTTACTTATCGTCGAGTTGCTTTTGCTACCTCTTAACACCAGTATGGATGCTGGAAGAGGCCGTGGTCGTGGTCGTGGCCGTGGACGCGGTCGGGGACATGGGGCATCCGATGGGGCGGCCTCGTCGCATTCTTCGGGAGCCGGCAGCACCGGTGACCGACATAGCCATGCTTCTTCCCAAGATGGCACCGACCTTGGTGTTGCGGCTGTTATGCAACAGATGGTGAACCAAATGGCGGCGATAGCCTAGGCGGTTCAGAATCCGGCCCATGCTGCTCGAGACGGAGCTGACCGTTGGCTTTAGGATGTCATCAAGATGCATCCTCCTTAGTTAACGGGAGCCTCAGACACGATTGGCTGGGAAGGGTGGATCAAGGAGATATCTAAAGTCTTTGTTGCCGCCAATTGTCCCGAGGACCGCAAGGTCCCTATTGCCCAGTACTTTCTCACTGGGGACGCTACTGACTGGTGGGAGGCTGTTGGGCCTAAGGACCACGTTGCTTCGTAGGCAGAATTCAAGGACCTGATGGAGACTGAGTATTGCCCGTGGCTGGTTAGGCAGGCTCGAGTCCATGCCTTCTATGATGCTCAACCGCGGGATATTCCTGTCTCTCTAGCTATTGCCGATTTCAACAAGGAGTTGGGCTACATGAAGACCCAAGTTGTCGAGGAGAGCGACAAAATTTTTCATTTTTCCAGACGGATGAAACTGTCAATTCGGGATTATATGTCTAGGCTCGTCTGTACTACTTTGAAGGATTATCAAAGTCGAGCTCTTGCCTATGATATGTCTGTGACGGCCAGTGCGGCGGTTCGGGAGAATAAGAAACAGAAATCCGCCAGAAATTTCTCGGGTCACAAGGGTGGAGGCCAGCATAAATCTCAGTCTGCAAATATTCCTGGGGGTGGTTCTGCTCGTTTCTCTGGAGGCAATCGAGGTACTGCCAGTGCCTCCGTTCGGGAGGCCAAATGCTTTAACTGTGGCAAGTCGGGCCATCAGAACCGGGAGTATCTTTGTCCACCCTTGACTTGTCATACTTGCGGTCAGTCGGGCCACAAGGCTTTCTTTTGTGAGCGGGTAGGACAAATTCTTGGTGCTCAGACTTCTTTTCCAGCACCTAGGGAGCCGAGCATGAACCAGGGCTTTTTTGCTCCGCAGTCTTCACCGAGTGCCAGCCGGGGAAGAGGTCGGGGTCAGCCTGCTAGAGGGGGAACTTCTAGTGTCGGCTCCACCCATCCGCGTATCTATGAGATGAGGAGGGCCGATGATCCAGCGGCCACTGTGGCGATAGGTATGGTTCACATCCATTTCCATCTTGTCAGTGTGCTTTTTGATTTGGGTGCTACGCATTCATTCATTTCTCTAGAGTGTGTGCGCCGTTTGAGTCTCGACTGTTTATTGACTTGCGAGCCTTTCATTATTAAACTTCCTAGCGGTGATAGAATCGTTGGCGACCGAGAGGTCCGAGACTGTTCTGTGTTTATTTGTGAGAGGGCTTGGCTCTCTAATCTTATTGTTGTGGGTATTGAGGGTGAGGATTTGATTCTCGGGGATGATTGTCTCGAGCGGCATGGTGCAATCATGAACTACCGCACGAGGATCATCACCATTCTAGTCGAGTACGGCACCGAGCACTCTTTCGCGGGGCGAAAGAGAAACCAGAAGTTCGTTATTAATGCCTTGAAGGCGATGAGAATCCTGCAAAAGGGTTGTGCTAGTTATTGGTGCTATGCCTTGAAGGCGGAGAATGTTGGAGTCGAGCTTTCATCGATTACAATTGTTAGTGAGTTTCCTGACATCTTTACTGACGAGTTACTGGGGTTGCCACCGGACCATGAGGTTGAGTTCGCTATAGAGTTAGAGCCAGGTGCAGCCCCGATTTCGAAGGCGTCGTATCGCATGGCACCTTCAGAGATGGCTGAGTTGAAGAAGCAGTTGAGTGAGCTTCTTGAGTCGGGGTATATTCGACTGAGCGCTTCGCCTTGGGGCGCACCGGTTTTGTTTGTTCGGAAAAAGGATGGTTCACTGCGTTTGTGTATCGACTATCGCAAGCTAAACAAGGTGACCATCAAGAACAAGTATCCTCTGCCGAGGCTTGATGAGTTATTCGATCAGTTGGAGGGAGCTGCGGTATTCTCGAAGATCGACTTGAGATCTGGGTACTATCAGCTTCGGGTGAAGGAGTCCGACGTTCCGAGAACAACTCTTTGGACGAGATACGGACACTATGAATTTGTAGTTATGCCTTTCGAGTTAACTAATGCACCGACTGTGTTCATGCAGTTGATTAACAAGGTCTTTATTGAGTATTTGGATAATTGTGTCGTCGTCTTCATTGACGATATCCTTATTTATTCGAGGAACGAGAAGGAACACGCCCATCATCTGCGTGTGGTGTTAGACATTTTGAGGACCGAGCGACTCTATGTAAAGTTCTCGAAATGCAAGTTCTGGCTGAAGGAAGTGATGTTTCTAGGTCACATGATTTCAGCCGAGGGAGTCCGTGTGGATCCACAGAAGGTTGAGGAAGTGTTAGATTGGGCACCGCCCAAGAATGTGAAGGAGGTCCGTAGTTTCTTGGGCTTGGTTGGATACTACTGTAGGTTCGTCGAGGGTTTCTCGAAACTAGCTCAGCCACTTACACAGTTGCTCTAGAAGTCCGAGAAGTTCGTCTGGAATGACGAGAGACAGTCGAGTTTTGAGGAGCTGCAGAGGCGTTTGACTTCATCCCCGATTTGGGCGTTGCCGTGTGGCAACGAGGGTTTGCCATTTATAGCGATGCTTCGGGTCAGGTTCTTGGGTGCGTGTTGATACAGCACGACAAGACTATCGCGTTTGCATCGAGATAGTTGAGGCCATATGAGCTTAACTACCCTACCCATGATTTGGAGTTAGCGGCAGTTGTTTTTGCGCTCAAGATTTGGCGTCACTATCTTTTTGGCTCTGCATGTCAGATTTTTACCGATCATAAAAGTCTGAAATACATATTTACCCAACGGGAGTTGAATATGAGGCAGAGGAGGTGGTTAGAATTGATTAAGGATTATGACCTCGAAATCCTTTATCATCCGGGCAAGGCGAACGTCGTGGCCAACGCCTTGAGTCTGAAACCGGTCTCGTTGCGGACACTTGAGATCCTTACGTCTCAAGCTGAGCTTCAGCGGGATTTAATTGAGTTGAGTGTTGATATTTCGTTTCTTGGAGCCGTCGGGCAACTTTGTGCTTTAGAGATTTCGTCGTCTCTGATCAATGAAATTAAACTGAAGCAGCTGGAGAATCCGATGATTATTCAAATCCGAGAGAATGTTCTTAAGGGAAAGTATCCTGGATTTGTGATTCATGAAGATGGGGTATTGAGATTCCAGAGTCGTCTGTGTGTGCCGAACGACTCGGAATTGAGGCAGAGTATTTTGCGGGAGGCCCATGCAACTGTAACACCCCCAAACCACTCGGGAATATTACAGCACCGCAGACCCTCTCCGCGAGGATCTACCAGGCTAAATACAAAACAATGCATCACTTCACATGCCGACATGGCTACGTAAAGGATCATTAGACCGAGTTGGTCTTTCATCACAACACACACAACATTATATACAAGATTCTTTCCCAAAACTCATACCCGCGCAGGGGCTGGAATACAATAACGCTCCCATAAATCGGGGTAACAATACATCGGAGAAATAATCAACAAGACTGTTGGCCACTAAGTATACTGGATACATCTTGGGAAGTAGTTTAAACAACAAGCTGTACTGATTTTAAATCTGAGTGCGTAGCGGAAGTCTTAAATACAGTAAGTTGCTGTGGATACAGCAACTCGATGTGCAGTGTATACTTAAATAATCACAGTAATTAAAACAGGTAAGGCAGAAGGTAAATAACACAATATTTAAAGTGGTTCGAGGTAAACCCCTCTACATCCACTGGTCCTCCACACAGGAGTAAAAAGTTTATTATAATTACTACGTACACAACTACGTGATTATAACAACACACAATCAATATATCGTTCACACAGATTGATATAAAGATCTTAGCTTCAACCGTTCACACAGATTGGTTTAAGCTAATGCTTTGACTTGCTTCTTCACAGACAGTTCTGAAGCTTCATCTTCTTCGATGTAAATCCTTCACACACAGTTCTGGAGTAGCAACGATTACTCAGTCCACACAGGGCTGATCTGGGTTTGTTCAAAGTATAGAACAGGGTATGAACAACAACTTTGACTTTATGAGCTTCTGGATGATGAAGTGTTGTTCAAGATGTTTGAGTACTGTATATCTCTTAGATCTGAATTGCAGTAAGCTTTGGAGATATGTTTTGCTCTGATGAATATATTAATAGCTTTGTTACTTGGTGACTGATCTTCAACGCCTTGATGAGATATATATAGTCTTCTGGAAAATATATCCGTTGGGATAAATCCGTTGAGCAAGATTCCGTTCCAACGGGATGAAAAAGCACGATCCGGATTTAGCGGTATTTGAAGATCTTCTGACTGATAGTATTTAAATACTTTATCCTTTAGCATTTAAATACTTCTTTATCAACGGGACTTGACTTCTGAAGATTCCTTCTTTGTCCTGTTGAGAGCTGTATGGAATATCACTGTATTGACAGATCGAGACAGCTTCCATACTCAGTCTTTTATAAGACTTCTTTGCTGTACTGAAAGGTTCCACTGTATGCTGGATCTGTGATTGGCTTTCGATACAGGTTGACACTTCAACTCTTCGATACAGTTTTCTTACTGTATTGAGGATTGGCATATTTGTCAAAACCTCTTATTATCACAATTCGATACAGAGATTGATTATCCTGGCTGTTTCGATACGGGGTATTTGTTATCCCAACAATTTCCCCCTTTTTGACAATTTGCCAAGACTTTAAAACTTTCAAGTCTTCTTGATGATGCCAAAACCTTCTTTCATGAAATAATCTTCTTTGATGACTTCTGGCAGATTTCTTGGTCTTCTGTCAAATGGTCTGTCTTTCGGCGACTTAGTCTAATTTATGAACTGCTCACAGGCGAATTCGATACAGCTAAGAATTTTTACAACTTAACCTTATGATTGGCATGCAGGCACAATCTTACAATGTATTCTTAATGCATACAACTGAAATTATGAACTGTTCGTAGACAAGTTCGTACAGCTTAATTTTCAAACAAGTTTCTATACTTGTGATTGTTATCTCAACAATTTAAGTTATGTAATCATATATCAACACAGGAGTTTTAATCTTTCAAGACAAGCAAACATTTTTATTGATATTAAAAAATAGAGTACAAGGTTTGCTGTTTCGAAAGAAAAATTACAAACAAAACTAATATACTAAGTATTTCAACTCCTATAGTCCGCATGTCTCCATGGCTTTTTCCCTGGGTCATTCTCGATTCCACGCCACCAGTGCTGTAGGGAGTTGTTGCCTCGATCTAGGTATATTGCTCTACCTTCGTAGGATCTGTCAAAGGCAAGAATCCAGTCTTCTGGATGGGTGATCCGATCTCCTCTTTTATGCTTGGATTTCATATCTAGCTGGAGAGGAAGCTTTCCTTCTTCTAACATCTTCGTGATTTTGTCTGCAGCCTCCGCTAATGTCTTATAACTTTTAAATATGGAGGATTCCCTAATGAGTTTAACAAAATATCTCATCGGCTCATTCTTCCTCCATTGCTTCACCTCTTCGGCAGTTGGATGGCGGTTGGTTGGCAGACGAATTTCAGAAGGTCTTTGAATTAAGCTTTGCCACGGGATATTTGGATCATGAAACTCAGGTCGGGAGCCTGAAATCTTGAAACTCTGAGAGGAAGGCGCTAGCTTGTTCAATTCAGCGGTAATGGTGTCTTCAGCAGCATTAAATTCCCTTTCATGCTGTAACCTTATTCTCCTAGCAGCTACTCTTGCTTCTTCCCCTATTTTGGCGTCATCAAGACGTCCTAGGATCTCCAGTGCGGCATCCTGTTTCATTTCAATGTTTGTCATTCTCTCGACAAGGGTGGAAAGCACCTGCGACATATCCTTGATACTTTTGTCGTGGGCTCTCAAGTGAGAAGTGGTTTCGATCATGGCTGCTGCGGTCTTGGCCTCAGAAATGCGCGTTTTTGATGCTTCTTATCTCAGGAGTTGCTCTTGTTTCTCTTGCATGATCTTCAGGGCTTGCTTGAAGACTTCTGGCAATAAAGTGAAGGCTTCTACTACGCGAGAGACTTCATGCTGTAATGTAGTCATCTCTTTGACAGCAGAAGTGTGCATCCAATTAAGAGCTTTTTCAACCGAGTACAGGGCATTAACTGCATCCTGGATGAAGACAGTTTGAAGACCAAGAGCACGCAGACGCTCTTTCCTAGCAGCAGTGCTTGGAGAATCCGGCTTGGCAAAATCTTCGGATCCATTCAACCTTCTCAGATTCACGGTAGGGCGTGAATTGAGTTGGACATCCTCAGGTACATTACCGTCCTCGGATTCCACGGTTGATGGGGCGGGAGTAGCATTTTCGGGTTCGGCGACAGTGGGTGTTGTGTCCTCCTGTTGCGAAGGTGCGTCTGTAGACATGGATACAGGAGGGACTGATTCCTCATGTTTTCTCTCAGCAACAACTTCTTCTTCTTCGGCAGCAGGCTTGTGTGCCTGTTCCAAAACAATTTCTTCTTCCTCGACTTGAGAGACTAATTCCTCATCGTAAGGAATATTCTCTTGCTATGGCGAAGGGGGCTCACTTTGACTTGATGGCCCTTCGTCATCCTTGGCTTGAGAGGCATCTCTGTCTTGAGCCTCTTCACGACTCATTCTCAGACCTGCTGGTAAAGCATCGTCGTCGTCGTCGTCTGAGTCATCGTCATCTTTTGGATCTTGGGTAGAGTCCTCAGACTTATCTTTTCCTTTTATCCTGGCGTCAGATTTTTGCAATAGATGGCTTTTAATCAATTCCTTGCAGTAGAGATTGTCCCATTGGATCAGGGCTGCAACCTCTGTTGAGTCCGTCACTTCCAATACAAATCTCTCTTCATGGCTCCATTCGCTCCAGTTGTATAAGGTGTCATACGGTGCTAGCCTGTAGCTTTTCCATTTAAGGAATATATCATAAGCATGATCAATCTGCACAGATAGAAGAGTTTTGTTGATAATGGTGTCCGGGGAGGGACTGGGTACAATGTCTGAATTCGCTGTAGCGAGGGATTCCTATGTAGGTGTGGGATCTTGTAGGGAAGTGTGATTCCTTACAGGGGATGGTGCCCTGAAGGAATATCGATCCTGCACAGGTGTGGAATCCCGCATAGGAGAAGTAGCGTTTGGCTCCGCAGGGGCAGCCGACTCGCCAGAGTCTTCTAAGTTGGCAGATGTCCGAACATCCGTCGTAGCTGCCAAGGGCTTAGGATCTACTGTCGATACAGTAGTGGGCACCTCTTCCACGGGGGTTGGGCCTTGGGGTAGTTCTTCAGTGGGTTGCGCCATGGTGGAAACTTCCTCGGAGGTTTTGGTGGTTTTAGCTTTAGAAAGCCTCCTTAGCTTCCTTTTCGGCTTCTCACCAGCAATAGGTGTCTTGCTGTGAGATCTTTTCCTCTTACTTGAAGACTCCACATCCTGGGACTTCAAAGAAACATCCCTTGGATCTTCAGAAACTGGCATACTTTGGATTTTAGGGTGGTTGCAGACCAAAGTGCTCTGGTTATACGCTGTAGGCTTGACGCCTCCTAAGTATATCCGGGAGCTGTTTTTCTTCGCATCTGCGGATTGTGAAAGTCCGCATTTCGTCAAAATATGGATTAAAATTAAACCAAACGACTTCTTTTGAGTGGCAGGCTTGGATACTTCCTCCTGCAGGCGCTTCAAGATAATCTGGCACCAGTTGACCTTTTCACAGGTCAAAATCGCAACCATCATCCTAAATCTCAGATCCGTGCACATTTCAAATGCACCAGTGCGATTCTCGATGATCCTGCAACAAAAATCATACAGATACACGAATGGTAGATAAAAGTTCTTCTTGTGACAGGTGGTGTGAACCACGTCAACAATAGTTGAGCCGGTGAACAGCCCATAGTACTTTGTTATCAGCTCTTGAGACCCAAAAGTCTCAAGTTCTTCCATTGTAAGGCCATCAGCGGGTAGCCTATAAATATTCTGAAGAAGCTCTCGATCGATACAGATCTCCACACCTTGAATGATAGCAGTGATATCAGCAACGTGACCTCCCTGGGCCAGCGACAAAAAGCAAACGGCGGCGTTGAGGTAAAAGTCCTCAACCAAGTGAACATCGTATTTCTCAGCGGTTTGACTCCCAAGGCGGTAGAGACCTTGCTGACGGAGTCGGGTGATGATGAACTCCATGGGTTCGACATGATTGGTTTCAGAGAGAATACGCTCGATGACGACAGATCTTGAAAAGATCCGTCCATCGATGATGTTCGACGATTTCTTGAGTGCGGGAGAAGATGTCTGACCAGCCATTGATGTTTCTCAAGAAAAAATATGAAAGAGAATAAACGAAATGCAGTAAAATGCAGAAAACTATGTAGGTTGTATTTGCTTGAGTACTCTTAAATTTTGCAGAAAGCGTAAAGAGTCTCTAATGGCAGTATCAGTCCTTTTATGGTGGGCAGCGAAGTAGGGTTTTCCAGAGTACGAATGGTCAGATTTAAGGGATGGGAGTCGGTTTTTGAAATCAACGGTTAAGATGAACTGAGTGTAACTGGTACACTTATCCATTAAAATGTTAAAATATGAGCGGGTCCCACTTCTGACATTTGTTGTTACCCTAGATGCCTTAAACGGCGGTTTTAAAACATTAAACAATTTGAAAACATCGCGGCTTTTGAGATTCAGTTGTCCAGATGTCGTGTAAGGCATTTAATGTAAATGACGTTTGACATGAAAATAGGGCACGTGGACAAAAATCATTCTTAAAATGAAATATTATAATATATACTGAATCGAAATCCTATAGTATGTGCTGTATCCACGACGATACAACGTTCCCCCTTAAAAGGTACATATAGGTTTTAACTCCATATAACAATTTTTGGATTAATGCTGTATTCATGGGTCATAATGTATTCCCCCTTAATTATTGCACATGTCAGCTGTAGGATAATTCATATGTCTTTGTTCACTATAGTGCTGTATTGACGGTTCTGAGTGTACATATAATTAATGGTGGATACTGTATTCTTGGGTCTTACAGCATTCCCCCTCAATTGTTGAGTAAAAACAGTAAATTACTTATAGGGAGTTGGGCTGTAGCATTCCCAATTCTTGTCTAAGCATGTTGAATCTTGCTTTGTCGAGAGGCTTGGTGAATATGTCGGCCAACTGAATGTCTGTATGAACCTTTTCGAGACGAACATCCTTGTTCTCGACATGATTCCTTATGAAATGATGCTTCATGTTGATATGCTTAGTGCGCGAGTGCAGGACAGGATTGTGCGTTATGGAAATTGCACTCGTGCTATCACACATGATTGGCGTCTCTCTGGCTTCAATCCCATAATCTGACAACTGTTGCTGCATCCAAAGGATCTGCATACAGCAACTACCAGCAGCATAATATTCTGATTCAGCTGTGGAAAGTGAGTTAGCCAATTGCTTCTTACTGAACCAAGAAACGAGTCTAGGTCCAAGAAAGTGACAAGTTCCACTTGTACTCTTCCTATCTACTTTGCAGCCTCCGGGATGCGAGTCGTTGTATCCAACTAAATCAAATCCGCCTTCTTTAGGATACCATAGTCCTACATCGACTGTTCCTTTAATGTACTTCAGGATTCGTTTAGCTGTATTGAAGTGTGATTCCTTAGGTGCTACTTGATACCTCGCACACACTCCAACAGCAAACTGGATATCGGGTATGATAGCCGTTAAGTACAGGAGCGAACCAATAAGCTTCCTATAGAGTGATTGGTCAACCGGCTTTCCGGCTTCATCAGCACTAATTTGCACGGAAGTGCTCATGGGGGTTGGCGATGATTTGGAAGTGTTCATTCCAAATTTTTTGAGAAGCTCCTTGCTGTATTTTTTCTATAGGCAACTGCTTTACCTGCAAACCTAGGAAATAACTAAGTTCCCCCATCATACTCATTTCAAATTTACTTTGCATGAGATGAGAGAACCTTTGACAGAAAGCAAGGTTAGTTGAACAAAAAATTATATCATCTACATAAATTTGCACCATTGGAAGGTCATCACCTTCCTGTATTTTTAACAAGGTCTTGTCCACAGTGTTGGGATTCCGAAAATAAAACGAAATACGCAGCGGAAATAAATACGAATCCCAAACAGGATCGATCAAGTAACGTATATACGAAAAAAAAAATACATACAAAGGTAAAGATTCATACCCTTGAAGCCTTTGAAATAAATCTTCGTAAAGTGTAGACGATGATCACGATCCCGTCCCGAACACGAAATCCCTTCGTTCCAAGCACCGAAAATTCGAAGCCTCTACTTCACACGCATCGGAAGTTGCCCGGAAAAATCTACAATACTCCGTTCTATGAAGAACACGGCTAGGAAGTATTGTAGGAATTTTTTCTCTCTTGATTTTTCTTACTTCTTTTCACCTCAAAGATGAACAAAATAAAGAAGGAAAATTTTTCTCTCTCTCCTCACTTAATCTCACGGCTGGACTCTCAATGAATGAGTATAAGTTGTTTGTAGTTATCACAACTCATCATATATAATGTAATGATATATATTATAAAGGAATAATTATTCCTTTACAACTATCATTCACAATTATGTGGGAATCTCAACTCTAAGTGAGTTCCCACACACATGCAAGATCATGCCATGCCATGAGGAGTGGGTGGCCACAAGGAAGTTTCCTAGAAAACGAGCCGAGCCACTCGGCTCGTATGCGGACGTTCACAAACGACTCCGTTAAATACATTCCTTTTAATCATCAATGTATTTATATTAATTAATTAATCTAATTAATTAATTATATCAAATACAAATATATATTTCTCTAAGAAATATAATTTATGAATTAAATTAATTACCCGGTAACTTAATTTAAATTCATAAGACCGATATTTGATTTATCCAATAAATCATAATTAGATATCCAATATCTAATATTAATAGAGAGATAATAAATTCACATTTATCCGTCAACGCTCCTGATGCGCGACTCCGTAGGTCCGTCTCAGCCGGCATTGGGAGGAACCAATGAGTGCGGCAAGACTTAGCCACTTAGCGGCCGCATCAGAACCCCGATCGAGAACGAATGAAGGGATCATTCCGTAACCATTATGTCGTGAATACTATATACGTATAGACCCTTCATCGATGTCCCGGTCAAGTCTTCGTCACGGTAAAGTCAAACCCTACATTGACTAAACTCTATACATGTGTTAATGCAAATCAAGACCGAGTGATTAATAGTGTATCTAATACGACTATATCGTAATGCTTTGCCAAAGACTTATGATCTTATTTGCCATTAACCGTATAGACATTCGCCCGCTCACTAACAGAGATAGAATCCTTTCTTGGCGTACAAGAAAGATCGCTACCGCCCGTATAGTCCGCACTTCGAGGTCGACTCGGCAATTAAGCAAATGAGTCTAACTACTCTAATGACAAACTAAACGTCACAGCACATCTTCTACCGAACCCTCAAGTCAAAGGTCCACGTATACTATCACAACCTTTCGATTCGTCATCGACTCTCCGAGAGTGAATACCGTGTGACCGAATCGAGTATGAGTCGTGTTCGAGTATACTGCCCCACCAATATACTTATAACTATGCTATCAAGACGTGCACACATCCTAGCATCGATTATACAAGTCATATTAAAACTTAATGCCCATTTTAAGTTTATTGACTTGCGAACAATTTACGTAAATAAACTTTAAACACTTCCAGTACATTTTCTCTTATCCCATAACGAGAATGGAATGTTCGATTTATTTACATGGAATTCACTTCAATGTTTACCAAGTCAAGAATGCAATTGAAATACAATAAACAGTGAATGAATCGTATTGCCTTTTTATTAATTATTCCATAATTACAAGTATAATGCCCTTACTCTCTCATCCCCTGAGTGGCATTCGAGGGCATATTCCTAACAATCTCCCACTTGCACTCAATGCCACACATCATGGTATCCAATACCCATGTTCTTCAGATGTCTTTCTAAGACGGCCTGAGATAATGGCTTAGTCAGCGGGTCAGAGACATTGTCTTCTGAGTCTACTCTTTCCAATGAAACATATCCTTTTTCCACCATCTCTCGAACGATGTGGTACTTTTTCTCTATATGCTTGGTGTTGTGGTGAGCCCTCGGCTCCTTGGCTTGGGCGACAGCTCCATCATTATCACAGAATAGTGATATAGGCAACTCCGCGTTAGGCACCACTTGAAGTTCTTGTATAAACTTCTGCATCCAAAATGCTTCTTTGCTAGCCTCTGAGGCAGCTTGATACTCTGCTTGGCAGGTGGAATCTGCAGTAGCGGTTTGCTTGGAGCTTCTCCAAGATACTGCTCCTCCATTGAGAGTAAATAAATACCCAGATGTCGACTTAGAGTCGTCATTGTCTCCTTGAAAATCAGAATCGGTGAATCCAATCACCTTCAGTTCTCCACCACCATAAGTAAGAACTAAATCTCTAGTTCTTCTTAAGTACTTAAGAATGTTCTTTACGGCAGTCCAATGTTCCCTTCCCGTGCTTGCTTGAAATCGACTTACCATACTCACAGCGTAGGCTAAGTCTGGTCTCGTACACAACATAGCATACATGAGGCTACCCACTGCCGAGGCATAGGGTACCTTACTCATCTCTCTCTTGTCTTCCTCACTTTGAGGACACATTTTCGTGGTGAGATGAATTCCATGTCGCATGGGAAGGAACCCTCTTTTAGATTCATCCATCTTGAATCTTCTCAGGATTTTATCGATATAAAGGGCTTGGGAAAGTCCTATCATTCTTCGTGGTCTATCTCTGTAAAGACGGATCCCTAGAATATAGGAAGCTTCTCCCAAGTCTTTCATGGAGAACGTTTTAGAAAGCCAAGCTTTCACGGTCTTTGAGCATTGCTATGTTATTTCCTATAAGTAGAATATCATCTACATATAGTACTAAGAACGCAATGTTGCTCCCACTGATCTTTTTGTAAACACACGGTTCCTCCTCATTTCGTTCAAGTCAAAGTCCTTAATCGCTTCGTCAAATCGAAGGTTCCAACTCTGAGAAGCTTGCTTCAGACCATAAATGGCTCGTTGCAGCTTACACACTTTATGAATATTAGCTTTGGACACAAAACCTTTAGGCTATTCCATATAGATTTCCTCCTCGAGGTATCCATTTAGAAAAGCCGTTTTGACATCCATTTGCCATATTTCATAATCATAATAGGCAGTAATGGCAAGCATCATGCGAATCGACTTTATCATAGCTACGGGCGAGAAGGTATCATGATTATCGATTCCTTCCCTTTGGGTATAACCCTTTGCCACAAGCCTGGCCTTATAGGCATCAACCTTGCCATCCCCATCAGTCTTTCTCTTATAGATCCATTTATTTCCAATAGTCCTCATGCCAGTTGGAAGATCTACTAGAGTCCAGACCTGATTGGTATGCACCGAGTCTATCTCAGCTTCCATTGCTTCTTGCCATTTATCAGAGTCTACATCCACTATCGCTTGGTCATAGGTGACAGGGTCGTTTTCACTGCTATCAGGTGTGTCGTGGAGACCCAGTTCCTCGACATGTGTATAGCCATACCTCTCGTAAGTGAGATACCCTATCGACCTTCAAGTGGAGGTTGTGTTACAATAGGTTCGGTTCTTGATCCCTGATCAGATGTCTCCTTAGGAGTTTCATTATGCTCTTCCAAAGAGATATTTCTACCCGAGCCACCCTCCTGAATGAATTCATCCTCAAGGAAGTGCGCTTGTAATGCCACAACGACCCTATGGTCTTCTGGCATGTAGAATAGATAACCCATCGAGTCCTGTGGGTATCCTATGAAATGTCCTTTTATGGACCTCGCTTCCAGTTTGTCCACCTTAGCCTTTTTGACATAGGCTGGACATCCCCAAATCCTTATGTGATTAAGGCTTGGTTTCTTACCCTTCCACATATCATGCGGAGTGATAGGAACAGATTTGGAAGGACATCTATTTAGGATATAGGCAGCGGTTAGTAAGGCATACCCCCACAGGTAAATAGGTAAATCAGTGTAATTTAACATGGAGCGAACCATGTCCAACAAAGTCCGATTTCTCCTTTATGAAACACCATTTAACTATGGGGTTCCTGGAGGCGTGAATTGTGAAACTATTCCATGTTCCTTAAGGAACTCATCAAACTCAGTGCTCATATATTCGCCACCTCGGTCCGACCGAAGTGCTTTGATATGATATCCAGTTTGTTTTTCAACTAGGGCCTTAAATTCTTTGAATTTAGCAAAGGCTACAGATTTATGTTTCATTAAGTACACAATCCCATACCTAGTATGATCATCTGTGAACGTTATGAAATATTGATATCCGTCTCGGGCAACTTCTAAAGCACCACAAACATCGGTATGCTCCAATCTAAGTTTATCGGCAGCCCTTTCAAAAGTCCCTGTGAAGGGGAACTTAGTCATTTTGCCTCTAAGGCAAGATTCACAAGTTGGATAGGGTTCTACACCCAATGGACTTAAAAGTCCATCTTTTTCCATTTTCTGAACCTTGGTCTGACCAACATGACCAAGTCTAAGGTGCCATTTAAGAGCTTGATTAGTATCTTGCCTACCACGTTTCCTAGCTATAGTGTTCACTGCTGTTTTATTTTGCATGTTCAGATGATATAAACCATTCAACAATGTAGCTGTTCCAACCAATTTATTTCGAAAATAAATTTTACAACTGCCATTGCCAATGAAGAAACAAAATCCTTTCCGGTCCAAGACTGGAATGGATACAATGTTTTTATGCCCCTTGGGCAAAACAAGTACTTCATCTAATGTCAAAATAAAACAGATTCTAAACCCGAAGGATTGATCCAATATCGGTTGCCTCGACACTTTGTCCGCTTCCAACGGTGATCATTATTTCCCGACTTCAAGTTTTCTACTGCGTTCAGATCCCGATTCATAGTACAAATGTGAGAAGTGGCACCTGAATCCGTAATCCATGAAGCGTAATATACGTAGCGGAACAATTAGTTTCAAAAACAAAAAGTTCCGCACTGATGCACCATTAATCTTGGTACAAGTCCTTCGCGATGGCCCACTCACCGCATTCAAGGCATTTGTCCGTAGGTTTTGGACCGCCTACCTTTTGAACCTTTCGGGCCTTGCCCTTTCCTTTTGCACCCCTTTCTTGGGTTTGTCCGCTCGTAGGTCTTTTTCTTCTTGTTCTTGGACCTCTTAGGCCCGTAAGAAATCACAAGAGCAGCCTCTCTCGGTTTAGTCTTCATGTTAGATCGCGTCACGCTTATTCATTAGCCCACTAATGTGCATGTAATTTCATTACGGTTGAAATTCATTACAAACTGCGTGAAAGAGTCGTAGAGATTGAAGGATGAGATCAATTTGAAGGGATAAATCCATATTAAAGTTGAGCACCTCGAGCCTCTCAATCATAGAGATCATCTTGAGGACGTGGTCTCCCACTTTCTCCCCTTCTTTCATCCTAGACTGAACAACCGCTTTGATATTTCATATCTAGCGGTCCCACCGTGCTCTCCATAAAGTTCGGTCAAGTGTGCGAGAATCGCCAGCAGAAGTCATTTTCTCGTGCGCTCTCTGCAGCTCATTAGTCATTGAGCCCATCATAAAACCACGGACTAGCACATCATCCTTGACCCATTTTTCATGGATGTCAATGTCTTCCTGATTACCCCTAGTCCGGATTGGAGTCGGTGGAATGTCCGCCTCCAAGACGTATCCCAGACTCCATCGAGTACAATCATCGATTCCGCAACTACCAACAAAGTTAGGGCCGGTTAGGAGATTCTTTTCAAGTAGTATTGCAAGTGGGTTTTTAGCCATTTTAGAGAGATTCAATTTCGTTTTCTGCAAAGATTTAGACAAGATTAAATTAGTGACTTGTTTAATTATGACCGAGTATAGAACTTAAGGGCTTGTATAATTCTTGTCTCGGCTCCCACTAATTTTATCGGAATTATACACTCCCATGTTATAATCCGTAAATCATGGTTAGATCGACTTCTTAGTGGTGATCAAGTTCTTTACAAATTTTAACAGACGCAACCTATCAGGTTTCTTGCCAATTAATTTCTGTAAAGTGGTGTCTAACACCAACCCGTCTAACGGATGATTTGATCTTCTTTTACCCCTAGTCTTCATGCCCTCAACCTATCAGGTTTCTTGGCAATCCAGACTATCTAAGTTGTTGACCATCAACGTCTATCAGTTTGACTATTGAATCTCACCCTAAGAACCTATCAGATTTCTAGGGGCGAAATTTATCACCAACCGAAGGCATCTAATGCACTCAAGAATTTTTCAACCTTTACCAAATGTACTACCCCGATAACTCGGAAGCATAGCACACCAGCTCGGGTATTAATTTTCTACGAGTTTGATGGAGGGTAGGAAACCTCGTAACCTTTTTCAAACTTAGTCTGTTTGTAGTCGGGAGAATTTCGCGATTAATGTTACACTTTGCACATTAATTCAATTATACGCGCGTTTGTTGGTTTGTCAATCATTCAAAATGAAAAACAGAAAACAGTAACCTAGTTACTACCAACATATAGCTCATGGACCTAATTCCTAAGTACTGGGCCAAGCGAATGACCCAATAAAAAAACAGTCTTCGATTCTTCGTCTTCTCGGTCGGTTGTCTTCGGTCTTCGTCATACCCAAAATAATAATTACATCATTGAAAAATTGCATCCTATACAAGTTTTTCTAGTAAATATAAATAGGCTCAAAACGGCCTTTACAACCCAATCGAATCGAACAAATCAAAAACTAAGTCCACGAGCTATATCACCATCACATAAGGATTCCATACAACATGTAATGGCAATGAAATTAAACAATTAATTTTTAATATAAATTAATCTAATTAATCTATAAATTAATCTATTCTATTTCTACTATATTAATCCAATCAATATAAAGTGGCATTAAAATTAAATAATCAATTAAGATATTAATCCAATCAATATAAAATTAATCTATTCAATTTTAATGGTATTAATCCAATTAATACTAATAATCGTCATTTAAATTCATTCGAAGTAATCCGGCCAAAATAATATTTTCGTTTAATTTATTTCCTTTAACTAAAAAAATATTCCAAATATTAATTTAGTCAAATTAAAATCCAATTTAAATTTTGGGAAATAATTAAAACGAAATATAAACTTAAAACGGAGTCCCGGACAATCCGATTTTAGGCCCAGCCCGCGGCCCGATTCAAAATCGGGCCAAAAATCCGAGGGCTGCCTGGCCGAGCCACTGCTCGGCAGGCTGGCCGATCATTCTCGGCCGCTGTGGCCGAGACATGGCCGATCATGGCCGATCATGCTCGGCAGTCTGGGCAGGCAGCCCAGGCAGTGCTGCCAGCACCCTGCCGACAGCCCCGTTTCTTCGTTTTTCGGCCCGTTTCAAAAAACGTGATGCTACAACGAACAATTTAAAATCTACAATTATTCCAAACATGATTCTAAATCATAATCATCATCTAAAAGCATTCAAAATGCACAAATAATCGTATATACGGAAACATTGACCTCGCTCCGATACCACTGTTGGGATTCCGAAAATAAAACGAAATACGCAGCGGAAATAAAGACGAATCCCAAACAGGATCGATCAAGTAACGTATATACGAAAAAAATACATACAAAGGTAAAGATTCATACCCTTGAAGCCTTTGAAATAAATCTTCGTAAAGTGTAGACGATGATCACGATCCCGTCCCGAACACGAAATCCCTTCGTTCCAAGTACCGAAAATTCGAAGCCTCTACTTCACACGCGTCGGAAGTTGCCCGGAAAAATCTACAATACTCCGTTCTATGAAGAACACGGCTAGGAAGTATTGTAGGAATTTTTTCTCTCTTAATTTTTCTTACTTCTTTTCACCTCAAAGATGAACAAAATAAAGAAGGAAAATTTTTCTCTCTCTCCTCACTTAATCTCACGGCTGGACTCTCAATGAATGAGTATAAGTTGTTTGTAGTTATCACAACTCATCATATATAATGTAATGATATATATATTATAAAGGAATAATTATTCCTTTACAACTATCATTCACAATTATGTGGGAATCTCAACTCTAAGTGAGTTCCCACACACATGCAAGATCATGCCATGCCATGAGGAGTGGGTGGCCACAAGGAAGTTTCCTAGAAAACGAGCCGAGCCACTCGGCTCGTGTACGGACGTCACAAACGACTCCGTTAAATCCATTCCTTTTAATCATCAATGTATTTATATTAATTAATTAATCTAATTAATTAATTATATCAAATACAAATATATATTTCTCTAAGAAATATAATTTATGAATTAAATTAATTACCCGGTAACTTAATTTAAATTCATAAGACCGATATTTGATTTATCCAATAAATCATAATTAGATATCCAATATCTAATATTAATAGAGAGATAATAAATTCACATTTATCCGTCAACGCTCCCGATGCGCGACTCGTAGGTCCGTCTCATTAGGCATTGGGAGGAACCAATGAGTGCGGCAAGACTTAGCCACTTAGCGGGCCGCACTGTAAACCCCGACTGAGAACGAATGAAGGGATCATTCCAGAACCATTATGTCGTGAATACTATATACGTATAGACCCTTCATCAGATGTCCCGGTCAAGACTTCGGGTCACGGTAAAGTCAAACCCTACCGTTGACTAAACTTTATACATGTGTTAATGCAAATCAAGACCGACTGATTAATAGTGTATCTAATACGACTATATCAGAATGCTTTGGCCAAAGACTTATGATCTTATTTGCCATTAACCGTATAGGACATTCGCCTGCTCACTAACTGTAGATAGAATCCTTTCTTGGCGTACGGAAAAGATCGCTACTGCCCGTATAGTCCGCACTTCGAGGTCGACTCGGCAATTAAGCAAATGAGTCTAACTACTCTAATGACAAACTAAACGTCATGCATACATCTTCTACCGAACCCTCAAGTCAAAGGTCCACGTATACTATCACAACCTTTCGATTCGTCATCGACTCTCCGAGAGTGAATACCGCGGTGATCAATCGAGTATGAGTCGTGTTCGAGTATACTGGCCCCACCAATATACTTATAACTATGCTATCAAGACGTGCACACGTCTAGCATCGATTATACAAGTCATATTAAAACTTAATGCCCATTTTAAGTTTATTGACTTGCGAACAATTTACGTAAATAAACTTTAAACACTTCCAGTACATTTTCTCTTATCCCATAACGAGAATGGAATGTTCGATTTATTTACATGGACTTCACTTCAATGTTTACCAAGTCAAGAATGCAATTGAAATACAATAAACAGTGAATGAATCGTATTGCCTTTTTATTAATTATTCCATAATTACAAGTATAATGCCCTTACTCTCTCATCCCCTGAGTGGCATTCGAGGGCATATTCCTAACACACAGCACCTTTTTCAAACCCATTGTCGGTTAGATACTGGGACAGGGTCTCATACCATGCTCTAGGGCTTGTTTAAGTCCATACAATGCTTTCCTTAGCCTGTATACTAGGTCGATGCCGTATGTGTTGGCAAACCCTGGTGGTTGTTCAACATAAACTTCTTCGGCAAGGTCTCCATTTAGGAATGCACTTTTGACGTCCATTTGGTATACAATAAAGCTTTTGTGGGCGACAAAGGCTAAGAATATCCTAATGGATTCTAGTCTGGCTACAGGGGCGAAGGTTTCATCATAGTCTATGCCTTCTTCCTGGCTATAGCCTTGTGCGACTAGCCTTGATTTGTTCTTTATAATAAGTCCATTCCGATCCTTCTTGTTTCGAAACACCCATTTGGTTCCTATAACCGATTGTGTGTAGGTCTGGGTACATGATACCATACATTGTTTCTTTCAAAATCGTTAAGCTCTTCTTCCATAGATATTATCCAATGAGAATTATTAAGAGCGTCTATGGTCGAAACAGGTTCGGACTGGGCTAAAAATATAGCGATAGTGCACATGTTGAGTCTTCTAAGCTCGGATTAAGATTTCCATTCAGGAAATGGTGATATCTCAGTATCTAGTTCTTCTTGTGCACAAAGTACATTTCCTTGTGTACTCTGTATTCTTCTATGGGTAGAAAGACCAGCATCTATGTTTCCAATGATCAGCTCTTGCGGGTGATCTCTCAACCATCTTCGGTCAGGTTCTAATTCGGGGTCCCGTACTGTATCGATAGTTTCTGTAGATACAACTTCAGCTTGTACAGCGTCGGCTTCATATACGTCGATTCTTATAGCTGCGGTGTTGATTTCTAGGTCAACAACAGGTTCTATGGGAGTTGGAGGATCTAAGATAGAGAGTTGTTGGATGTTCTGAGTAATTTCATCTACTCCAGTGGGGTCATGGTGAGGTTCGTCGAACACTACATGAACTGATTCCTCGATCGTCAGCTTCCTTTTATTAAAGATCCTATAAGCTTTGCTGACGGAGGAGTATCCTACAAATATTCCTTCATCTGATTTCTCATCAAAGGTTCTAAGTTGATCCTTCCCATTATTCAACACATAACACCTGCATCCAAAAATGTGAAAATATGAAACTAACGGAGTTTTGTTGTTCCATACCTCATATGCTGTTTTGTTGTGGTGCTTGTTGACGATACAACGATTTTGAGTGTAGCATGCTGTATTGGTTGCTTCACCCCAGAAGCGCTGTGGCAACTTGCTTGCGGCGATCATTGTCCTTGTTGCTTCTTTCAACGTCCTATTCTTTCGCTCGGCAACACCATTTTGTTGAGGTGTACGGGCAGCTGAGTATTCATGTTGTATCCCATTTTCCGAATAGTATTGCTCTATAAAGCGGTTAGTAAATTCTGTACCTCTGTCGGAACGAATGGACACGATACTCAATGCCTTTTCATTTTGAAGCTTTCTCAGGAGCTCGGGCAGCTTTGATGTTGTTTCCTTCTTCTTACTTAGGAAAATTGTCCAAGCATACCTGGAGTAATCATCAACGACAACAAGACAGTATTTCTTACCTCCCAAACTTACTGGGTCTACAGGACCGTAGAGATCCATATGTAGCATTTCCAACACTCTTTGGGTTGAAAGGTAGGATTTGCTCTTCAGGGTTGACTTGATTTGCTTGCCTTTCTGACACGGTCCGCAGACGCTGTCCTTCTTGAATGATACATTTGGCAATCCTCTTACCATTCCCTATCTTGAGAGCTTGTTGATCGTCTTGAAGTTGACGTGAGACATCCTCTTGTGCCATAACCAGCTGAGATCTGCAGTGCCTTTGGCAACAAAGCATGGAATTGAGGAGCTCATAGGCTTCCAGTCAGCAATATACATGTTACCTGATCTGCTTCCTGTAAGCACAAATTCTTTGGTCTGGATGTTCTTGACTCTACAGCGATCTATATAGAATTTCACCGAGAACTGTTTATCACAGAACTTGCTAATGCTAAGTAGATTGTACTGTAAGCCTTCAACATATGCAACATCGGTGACTTTGAATTTTCCGACAAGCAGGTTTCCTTTCCCTTTTGTTCTTCCTTTAGATTTATCACCGAAACGAACTTTTAGACCGTGACCTTCTACGAAATCTGATGGCTTGCTTCTATCTCCGGTCATGTGCCGAGAGCATCCACTATCGAAGTACCAGGTATCCTCATCTAGGATGTCCTGTAGCAAAGAGATTAAGTAGATTTAGGCCCCCTTTGATTTTTGGGTCCATGATTGTTAGTTCCTCTAGGTATCCAAGTTTTCGTGACAGCAATTGGTTTACTGTAGGTCACACTTGGTACAGTGTTGCGATATCTACGTGGGGCATATCCGTAGTCGCTATAACCATGATAATTATTATTCATGAAAAATTCAGGGTTATTATTATTAATCCAGTACAAGTGCCGTCTTGGAGGTGGAGCTATTTTCTTTGGCCTAACAGCTTGCCTTCTGGGTCTCCAGTTGGATTCCCAATGCTGTTGTTGATACTGAGCGGACACCTGCTGTCTCGAGGAATAATGGGGCTCCTGTATCCAATACCTCGGCGTGTTGTACTAATAGTACTGCCGTGCGGGCCTTTGGTATTTGGATACAACCTTCCTTCTGAACGGCTGTTGGCGCTGTTGATATGCTATGAGAGCATGATGTTGAGTGTGCCTTTTCGGTCTGAATGGCTTGTGATTCCGCTGTCTGGAATAGGATTGCGGGGGCGGAATAGCAGCCTTTGTTGTTCGCTGTGTAACAGGTTCCTTCACGGGACTCGAAGTTTCTATCGAAACAGGAATGTGTTCCACACTCTTGACAAACACTGTACTAGTTTTCCCTTTGTTTGAACATGAGTTGTATCCTAAGCAACTTTTATCATGAGCATGTTGCCCAGTGCTCAGAATTTCTTTCATTCTTTTGGACGATTTCTCGAATGATTTCAGAGTGGTCTCAAGTTCAATTTCTCATTTTTTGAGAGTTGTGACTTTGGCTTGAAGTAGAACCAAATCATTTGTCTTGCTCTCGTTGTGAGTTTTCACCTCACTTAGTTCATGAGCAAGTTGATAATTGCTCTCCATGAGTTTTTCAAAATCGACTTTGCTGGTTTCACAATCAATAGACATATTTTCATAATTTATTTTCAGCAAGTCATTTTCATCTTTCAGCTATAGGTTAGACAGTTGGGCTGTATATTCTCGTTTTTCAATGTCTCATGGGACTTTTGAATGTTTTTAAACTCATTCATCATGTTTTCAAAAGTATTGGATGCATTTGATGGAATAGCTGAGGTTGAGCTTACCTCATCATCGCTATCTTCACCTTCCGGAATGTCCTTGGCCATAAAGCACATATATGCTTTATCATCGAACTCATCGTCAGATGAATCACTTTCAATGACCGCTTGAAGACATTCTTCTGATTTGGATGGTGTGGGGGAGGCTTCTGATTCTCCAATCAGGGCCTTGAGCTTGTTTTTCCAGGCACACCTTCTTTCATCTCTCTCTTGTTGCTCGGCCTCCGGCAACCTTTGAACTTTGGGAAGAGGACATTTATTTGCATAATGCCCTGGTTTCCTGCAATTATAGCACATGTTAGCATCACCGGATGAAGTTTCGGTACCTACCTTGTGGACAGGTTTGGGCCTGTAGGGAGTCTTTCCAGACTGCTTGATGAACTTTTTGAATTTGTGCATGAGAAGTGCCATTTCATCTTGAGACAGGATGACGTCGTCACTGTCAGCATTCTTGTGACTAGGATTCGACGAGCTGGGCATGCGGTGTTGACGATTCGATACAGCGGCTAGTGCTGTGACCTTTGAAGGAGATTCTTTAGCTTTCTCTCTTCTATCAATATCATACTCAAAAGCTTTGAGGTCAGAGAAGAGATCAAAAGTAGATATTTCATTAAGATTGCAAGATACACGCATAGATGTGGTCTTAATGTCCCATCGGGCAGGGAGAGATCTGAAAATTTTTAAGTTCTTCTCCTTTTGGGTATAAATTTTGCCCAAAGCTTCAAGTTCACCAACAATACCAGTGAATCTGAGTTCAAGTTCCTAAAGTGTCTCAGTTGGTTTCATTTCGAAAGATTCAAATTGCTGTGTCAATTTTGAAATTTTGTTTTCTTTTGAGAGTTCAGTTCCCTCACAAATCATCTTGAGTATATCCCAGATTTCCTTGGCTGATTTACAGCTCTTTACCTTCGAGAACGTGCCTTTGTTAAGAGTGACAAATAACGCGTTCTTAGCCACATTGTTGAGGTTGGCTCGCTTTCTTTCATCTGTGGTCCATTGCTCGCGTTCCTTCTCGAGCATCTCAGCATGGGCTTGGCCTTCAATCCTTGCGGCCATGTTTACCTTCATGATCTTGATAGGGCCATCCTGTATGACAAAAATCATCTCTTCTTGCATTGCTGCAAGATGAGCCTCCATCCTAATTCTCCAATCATCAAATTCGTTAATAGAGAACATAGGCACTTTGTTGATCATAGATGTATCCATGTGAAAATAAAGAAATGAAAGAGACTGTTTAAAAAAAAGTGATTTTGGATCTGATTCGGTTAAAATACGACTGATTCTTTTTAGAATCAACCGCTCCGATACCACTTGTTGGCCAATACATATACTGGATACAGCTTGGGAAGTAGTTTAAACAACAAGCTGTACTGACTTTAAATCTGAGTGCGTAGCGGAATTGTTAAATACAGTAAGTTGCTGTGGATACAGCAACTCAATGTGCAGTGTATACTTAAATAATCACAGTAATTAAAACAGGTAAGGCAGAAGGTAAATAACACAATATTTAAAGTGGTTCGAGGTAAACCCCTCTATGTCCACTGGTCCTCCGCACAGGAGTAAAAAGTTTATTATAATTACTACATACACAGCTACGTGATTATAACAACACACAATCAATATATCGTTCACACAGATTGATATAAAGATCTTAGCTTCAACCGTTCACACAGATTGGTTTGAGCTAATGCTTTGACTTGCTTCTTCACACACAGTTCTGAAGCTTCGTCTTCTTCGATGCAAATTCTTCACACACAGTTCTGGAGTAGCAACGATTACTCAGTCCACACAGGGCTGATCTGGGTTTGTTCAAAGTATAGAACAGGGTATGAACAACAACTTTGACTTTATGAGCTTCTGGCTGATGAAGTGTTGTTCAAGATGTTTGAGTACTTTATATCTCTTAGATCTGATTTGCAGTAAGCTTTGGAGATATGTTTTGCTCTGATGAATATATTAATAGCTTTGTTACTTGGTGACTGATCTTCAATGCCTTGATGAGATATATATAGTCTTCTGGAAAATATATCCGTTGGGATAAATCCGTTGAGCAAGATTCCGTTCCAACGGGATGAAAAAGCACGATCCGGATTTAGCGGGATTTGAAGATCTTCTGACTGATAGTATTTAAATACTTTATCCTTTAGCATTTAAATACTTCTTTATCAACGGGACTTGACTTCTGAAGATTCCTTCTTTGTCCTATTGAGAGCTGTATGGAATATCACTGTATTGACAGATCGAGACAGCTTCCATACTCAGTCTTTTATAAGACTTCTTTGCTGTACTGAAAGGTTCCACTGTATGCTGGATCTGTGATAGGCTTTCGATACAGGTTGACACTTCAACTCTTCGATACAGTTTCCTTATTGTATTGAGGATTGGCATATTTGTCAAAACCTCTTATTATCACAATTCGATACAGGGATTGATTATCCTGGCTGTTTCGATATAGGGTATTTGTTATCCCAACAAAGACTATCCAACATACTCTACGATTGGTCTTTCCATCACCCTTCGTACCGATCCTGTGGTTCGCTCCCCAGCAACCTGCAAGTACCTGGACGCAATACAAACATCCACCCCCCGAATACTCGGGGGTTTGCAAAACTCCACTGTTTTGCTAGTGCAAGTATAAAACAGAAGTACAAGCCATACACAACGTGCTTCAAGAATATAATAATCTTGAATATATTTCCCGAGGTAATACACTTAATCAAAACAGTTTGCTTTAAAAAGGTAGGAATAGAAATATGTATCTCATACAAAATATTTTACGATCTCGGGAGTTTGCAAACATTTGGAATTAAGGAATTCTCAAGTCTTTTGAAAACACTTGGGGACACGGCCCAAAATCATCTTTTCCAAAATACGATTCTAATAATAAAATGCAGGTTCACAACCCAATTCACAACACACGGGGTCTAAGACCCAAATCATAAGCCATAAGGTCCAGGATCCAAATCACAGAACACAGGGTCCACGACCCAAATCACATAACACATGTTCCTAATGATTATTTGCGTCCCGTGCTAACAAGCCACGAACCTCAGATGCTCCCGTAGAACATACCCGAGTGAATAACCCAATAGGAAACCATACCAAATCACATGTCCTCGTGACAACAGTCACGGAACCATTCCAAACCACAACCATAAGTTATCCCGGCATCGCACTAACAAGCTACGAACCTCGGAGTCCCCGCAAGACATACCCGATGATAACCCCACAAGTTATCCCGGCATCGGGCTAGCAAGCCCCGAACCTCGGAGTCCCCGCAATACATACCCAGATTGGATAACCTTATGGTCACGCCCGACCCATACTAACAAGTATGGATCCCAGAGATTCATTAATCTTACCCGGAGGCACATCACTTTCAACGATCACATAACAATGAGCAGAACATCAAGCCAAGAAACACTTAAACATCACAACCTCCTTTCGAAGGAGTAACAACTAATATCACACACATTAAGTTCTTACCGAACAAGTACACATAATAACACGTAATCCCCAACAAAGGGTTACGGTCTATTAAACTCACTCAAAGTGATCATAGCATCTTTTAACATATAAAACCAACACACATATTCCGAGAATACATATATCCACGAAGTATACAAATTATCGTTGAAAGGCAACATTTATCGAGAACATACCGATCCCTTTTTACGGTCATTAAACATTGGGTTTCTCATAAAATCATTTATCAATAATATGCCTACGAAACATGAAACGTATGGGCAAGATACTTGCCTCGATATCACGAGCGACGAAACAACGAACGGGCACGATCGGGTAGCCTTCGAACTTCTAAAAATGACCAAGACTTCGACAGCCCACGAATACTACATAAATAGTACCACCATGAATCAACAATACTTCGAAAATATAGGAATCATCCTAGTTTCTACCCATTGGAGCATTTCGCCGGACATCTCAAAGGCTCATACTAACATAATCGACGAACATAAGGATTTACGAAGTTCATACCACAAAAGTCTCAATATTAACAAAAGATCTCGAGTATACAACGAAGATCGTACAAAAATCTGGTCTAGATCGGTTCAAATCGGCCGAAACCTCACAAACCCCCAAAATTCAATAACTAGGGTTCTAAGAAGAGTTTACCTTGATTTGGATCAAGGAGATGATTAGATGTTGTTAAACATCTACAAATCCGTTCCAAAATGAAGCTAGAAGAAGAAGATCGCTCAAAATCGCCTCTGGAGCTCACTCCCGTCGGAAGGGATGAAGAAAAGTGAGAAATGACGAAGTGAAGCCTGTTGTCCAGTATTTATACTAGACAGTCATTAGCGTGCGCTAACCAGACAGCATTAGCGCGCGCTAACGAGGTCAACACCGAGAATTTACTGCAAATAATACTGTTAGCGTGCGCTAGACCCATGAGCGTAGCGCGCGCTAACGGGTCACGAAATCAGTCCAGTGGCCCCTGGACAGATCTGCACCTACCGAGTAGCGTGCGCTAGAAAGAAGGAATAGTGTGCGCTAGCTATCGACCTTAACATGCGCTAACAAAGCCCCAGTCCCAGTCCAGTAGCTCCTGGACTGCCTCTGGACTGCCAGTTAGCGTGCGCTACACATTCAGTAGCGTGCGCTAACCACAACGCCGTAGCGTGCGCTATGCCACAAGCATTAGCGTGCGCTACACCACAAAAACCCAGAAACTCACATAGTGATCTGAAACGCCTCCAAACACATGTCCCAACAAGGCACACCTAAACATGGCACAAAATTACAACAATGAGGACAATAAGAATCCGATAAAACCCCGAAAACTCAACGAATCCGGAACAAAAATCTCGGGTATTATATTCTACCACCCTTAAAAGAAGTTTCGTCCCCAAAACTTAAAACATAGGACCATCAACGCAAAACAATTCCAGATAACACACGATATCAGTTGCCGACAATAACAAAACACAACGAACGAAAATCAATACGGTTGAACAATTCAACAGTACATCAATCAAAACACGAGTTATTCGTTGAACCAATACGAAATTGCACAGCCCAAAGGTTGGAAGATCGAACACAAAACTAATTTCCTGAACTTAAGGAAATTATGAAGGAGTCCTAACGCTCAACAATCACGAAACGAGATCAACAAAAACCGAACAATCAAACGGTTGAATTACAACGATCGAGACACAACAGTCGGTCAATCATGTTCGAATCATGACGAACAATAATACTCAAACAACAACCCCAAAGTTCACATCTCGACTCGAGACAATATACGATCCGGTGAAGACAACAAGATTTGCATTCACATAAGATCCACAGGAAATGGAATAGCAATTGGAAAGTCACAATGACAAACGGGTTATTCTGAAACAATACCACAACTCATTCGATCAACAAAAGCACAAGAAAGGACATGTTCAGAAAATGTCAACGAACATAAACGAGTCGACAGAGTCGAAAGCATAGAGTTCAAAATCCGATCCACTTCAAATAAAAGAAGTTCATCTCCGAAATTCGAAACAACATAGCAAGGGAAATAACTCAACATACAACTGATAGACCACGCCCCTCCGGGACTACTCGGAGTCGATCGTTGTAACACCCCCGAGATATTCAAGGTGTATTACAGTGCCGTGGATCCCTACATGGGACCCACCAGGCTAGACACAACTTACCACAGTAGAAACACACATTATCCAGTTGAAAATCAAATAACACGCCCGGTACAACCGGCGGAATAATCAACAATGGCAAACATAAATAACTTCCACGAATACAAAACATAATCGGAAGAGAAAAGCCTAAGTACTCGCGAGTACAATCTATAAGTTTCAAAAGTAGACAACAACCATATCGAATGGAAACAACGGAAAATAAAAGGACTCAATGCACATGTCAACGACCCTGGCCAGAATCTTCGTATTGTCCCAGCGCTCGCTCGTCCGGATGATCATAACCTGAAATCCATAACAAGAATTTCCCCACGACGGGTCCTCAAAGGGGTTAGCAATTATTCTAGTACAAGTAATCAAGGCAAACCAATCGCTTACACATTTCATAGTACATGCACCAATGTCATTTCAAAAGCCATAACCAGACATGTCTTTTCCGGAAACAAACAGTCGCAATCAATTTGCCTAGGACCGGGACGAAGCCACGAACCCCACTTGAGGGCTCTAAGAACCCTCCCGAGCTGGCCACATTCATAAAACAAATCAAGCACACACGTCACCTAGGACCGGGACGAAGCCACGAATCCCACTCGAGGCCTCTGAGGACCCTCCTGAGCTCGCTAGCGAACAAACTCATGAATCCAGGATAAATCCATAGATTCCCTCGAGGCCCCATCGGACCCTCCCGAGGTGAGTAAAGCACACACAATATACATTACCATTTCATGTTAAGCATAAATGTTTCCAAGAATTACTTGCCTTGAATAATTGATGACGCAACAAACGGAAAGTAAAATCACCGACGAACGCTAGGAACCAATGGAACTGAACCTAACGATTCGAAGAACATAATCACAACCAACTCTAAACGAATACGAAAATGGAATACACCCGAAAACCCGCCTACGATTTATGTATATTCGTATAAAAATAACAACGAGGGCGGACCACAACCAAACCCTTTCGATTTTGCAAAACCATGAAAATATACAATGAATCCGTAGGAAAACTAATGATATCAACAAGATTAATCATATTCATCATGGATTAACCAACAAAATGGAATGAATTGGACGAAAATCCCCAAACCCCCAAATTATCCAAAAGTATGGTTCTAAGAGATTTACCTTGGATTAGGATGAAAGATTTGTGTTGATGTTGTTATTATACACCAATAACTCAAGGAAGATGATGGTTGGGATGATTGGAGGAAGAAATCGCCAAGAAAATCACCCAAAATCGCCAAAGCCGCGGAGAGGGAGAAGAAATGAGAAAAGACGTACATCTGGGTAAACTCCCTGGTTTATATAGCCAGGGAGTGTTAGCGCGCGCTAGTCCTCAGAAGTTAGCGTGCGCTAACGGATGTAACTTCATCCGTGGTTAACGCCCGATCCGAGAACGGTTATGGGCCGTTAGCGTGCGCTACCCGAAACGTAGCGTGCGCTAATAGCCTCTCGGTAGCGCGCGCTATCGGCCATAGCGTGCGCTACCTGGACATCAGCCGAGTCCAGAAGTGAACTGCCCAGTACTCACCTGACCCCGTTAGCGCGCGCTATCGGCCAAACGTAGCGTGCGCTAAAAGCGTATCGGTAGCGCGCGCTATCGGCCATAGCGTGCGCTACCTGGGCACCTGACCGAGTCCAGTAGCAAACTGTCCAGTACTGGACAGACTCGCTAGCGCGCGCTACAAAACAAGCATAGCGTGCGCTACTGAAGGGTGTTTAGCATGCGCTATACAATAACATTAGCGCGCGTTAGGCACAGGGTAACAACGGTCCGAAACACCGAAACACGAACGAAGCATCAAACGGAACATCTCAAAATGTATAATAACATAGAATGGACCCACGACAACCCCGAAACGGCGGTTCCAAACAACAATTACGGGAATCAGATCAATAAGCGACAGAATAACCAATAACGTATAACTGGATGACAAAAAGTCTCGAAACAATTATTCTCAAAACTAATACGGTTACACTAGTGTCGCTAAAAACGAGAAATACACCGAAAAGTGAAAATACCAGGAAAAGAAAAATGCGGGTGTTACATTCTACCCCTCTAAAAACAAGTTTCGTCCCAAAACTTAAGAAATAAACAACTCGGTCTCCTAGGTTGCTTCTTCGACACCATGTCTCGACCACTGCACTTTGACCAAAGGAATGGTCTTATGCCTCAGTCGCTTCTCACGGTGCTCCAAAATCCTCAAGGGACGCTCCTCGAAAGTAATGTCCTCGGCAATATCGATCTCACCATAATCGATGATATGACTAGGATCCGGAACATATTTCCTCAGCTGGGAAACATGGAAAACGCTATGAACGTGACTCAAGGCCGGAGGTAGTGCCAAACGGTATGCCAACTCACCGACTCGCTCTAGAATCTCAAAGGGTCCAATAAATCTCGGACTCAACTTCCCCTTCTTCCCGAAACGAAAAACTCCCCTCGTCGGCGACACCTTTAGCAAAATGTGGTCTCCCACCTCGAATTCCAAAGGTCGACAACGGACGTCGGCATACGACTTCTGTCGACTTTGGGCGGTCAACATACATTCTCGAATCAAATCCACCTTCCGCCTCGTCTCTAAAATAATATCCGGTTCGGTCCCGACCAAATCAGACGCTTCGTTCCAACAAATCGGCGATCGACAACGCCGCCCGTAAAGCACCTCATACGGTGCCATCCGAATCGACACGGGCCAACTATTGTTGTACATGAATTCGAACAATGGCAAATGCTCCTCCCAGTCACTGCTCCAATCGAGAGCACAAGCACGCAACATGTCCTCGAATGTCTGGATAATGCGTTCCGACTGTCCATCTGACTGAGGATGAAAAGAGGTACTCAAACGCAAACGAGTACCCAACGCCTTATGCCGCCTGCCAAACGTGCGATACAAAACGGCCATAACGATCCGAAACAATATACTTCCGAGTACCGTGAAGCCTCACGATCTGCGCGATAAACATACGTGCTAACTTCTCCGGGCCCCAAGTGTCCTTGATGCCCAAAAAATGTGCCGACTTGGTCAGACGATCGACAATCACCCAGACCATATTCATGCCCGACCACGATCTCGGCAAACTCGTAATGAAATCCATCGATATATCTTCCCATTTCCATTCCAAAATGGGAAGTGACTGCAATAACCCATCGCTGATGCTCGATTTTGACCTGCTGACAAGTCAAACATCTCGCTACAAACTGTGTAACCCCCTCCTTCATATTATTCCCCCATAAATTCCTTCTCAGGTCTTTGTACATCTTACTCGAATCAGGATGAACGGAGTAAGGTATAGCATGGGCCTCACGCAAAATACTCTGTCTCAACTCTGAGTCGTTCGGTGCACAAAGCCGACTCTGGAATCTCAAAACACCATCCTCGTGAATCAAAAACCCAGGAGACTTTCCCTTAAGAACGTTCTCTCGGATTTGAGTAATCATCGGATCGTCCAACTGCTTCAGCTTAATTTCATCGATCAAAGACGACGAAATCTCTAAAGCACAAAGTTGCCCGACAGCTCCAGGCAACATAACCTCAACATCAAACTCGATCAAAACCCGCCGAAGCTCAGACTCAGACATAAGGATCTCAAGCGTTCTCAACGCAACTGGTTTCCGACTCAAGGCGTCGGCCACAACGTTCGCCTTGCCCGGATGATAAAGGATTTCGAGGTCATAATCCTTAATCAACTCTAACCACCTCCTCTGCCTCATATTCAACTCCCGCTGAGTAAATATGTATTTCAGACTTTTATGATCGGTAAAAATCTGACATGCTAAGCCGAAAAGATAGTGACGCCAAATCTTGAGCGCAAAAACAACTGCCGCTAACTCCAAATCATGAGTAAGGTAGTTAAGCTCATACGGCCCCAACTGTCTCGACGCATATGCAATGGTCTTGCCGTGCTGCATCAACACGCACCCAAGACCCTGACCCGAAGCATCATTATAAACAGCAAAACCCCCGTTGCCACACGGCAACGCCAAAATCGGAGCCGAAGTCAAGCGCCTCTTCAGCTCCTCAAAACTCGACTGCCTCTCGTCATTCCAGACGAACTTCTCGAACTTCTGGAGTAACTATGTAAGTGGCCGAGCTAGTTTCGAGAAACCCTCGACGAACCTACAGTAGTAGCCAGCTAAACCCAAGAAACTACAGACTTCCTTCACGTTTTTAGGCGGTGCCCAATCCAACACTGCCTCAATTTTCTGCGGGTCCACACGAACACCCTCGGCTGAAATCACGTGACCTAGAAACATCACTTCCTTCAGCCAGAACTCACATTTCAAGAACTTTTCAAAGAGTCGCTCGGTCCTCAAAATGTCCAACACTAGTCGCAAATGATACACGTGATCCTCCTTGTTCCTCGAATAAATAAGGATATCGTCAATAAAGACGACGACACACTTATCCAAATACTGGATAAAGACCTTGTTCATCAACTGCATGAACACGGCCGGTGCATTAGTTAGCCCGAAAGGCATAACTACAAACTCATAGTGTCCGTATCTCGTCCGGAAAGCTGTTCTCGGAATGTCGGACTCCTTCACCCGTAGCTGATAGTACCCCGATCTCAAGTCGATCTTCAAGAATACCGCAGCTCCCTGCAACTGGTCGAACAAGTCATCAATCCTTGGCAGAGGATACTTGTTCTTGATGGTCACTTTGTTTAGCTCGCGATAATCGATACACAACCGCAGCGAACCATCCTTCTTTCGCGCAAACAGGACCGGTGCGCCCCAAGGCGAGGCGCTCGGTCGAACATACCCCGACTTAAGAAGCTCTCTCAACTGCTTCTTCAACTCAGCCATCTCTAAAGGTGCCATGCGATACGGCGCCTTCGAAATCGGAGCCGCGCCCGGCTCTAACTCTATAGCAAACTCGACCTCATAATCCGGTGGCAATCCCGATAACTCGTCAGGAAATACATCAGGAAACTCACTAACGGCTGGAATCGACGAAAACTCGACTCCACCATCCTCCGTCTTCAAGGCATAGCACCAATAACAGTACACCCCTTTCGCCATCGCCTTCAAGGCGTTAATAACGAACTCCTGGTTTCTCCTCTTTCGCCCCACGAAAGAGTGCTCGGTGCCATCCTAGGCTAACATAGTGATGATTCTCGTGCGGTAGTTCATTTTTGCGCCATGCCGCTCGAGCTAATCATCCCCGAGAATCAAATCCTCACCCTCGATACCCACAACAATAATATTATAGAGTCAAGCTCTCTCACCAATAAACACAGAACAGTCCCGGACCTCTCGATCACCGACAATTCTATCACCGCTAGGAAGTTTAACGATGAAAGGCTCACAAGGTGATAAGCAGTCAAGATTCAAACGGCGTACACACTCTAGAGAAATGAATGAATGCGTAGCACCCGAATCAAAAAGCACACTGGCAGGATGGGAATGGATATGAACGGTACCTGTCGCCACAGTGGCCGCTGGATCATCGGCCCTCCTCATCTCATAGATACGCGGCTGGGCAGAGCCGACACTGGAAAATCCTCCTCTAGCGGGCTGACCCCGACCTCTACCTCGACTGGCACTCAGCGGAGACTGCAGATAAAACGAGCCCTGGTTCACACTTGGCTCCATAGGTGCTGGGTGAGAAGAACGGGCGTCGCGAATCAGTCTGATCTGTTCATAAAAAGAAGCCTTGTGGCCCGACTGACCACAAGTATGATAAGTCAAAGGCGGTCGAGGACATTCCCGGTTCCTATGGCCTGGCTGGCCACAGTTAAAGCATGTGGGATCACGAACAGAGGTTCCGGCGGCACCTCGAAAACTCCCAGAGAAACGAGCCGAACCGCCCGTAGAAATATTTGCAGATTGAGATTTCTGCTGACTTTCACCCTTGTAACCCGAAAAATTCCCAGCGGATTTCTGCTTCTTACTCTCTTGGACCGCCGCACTGGATGTCACTGACATGTCATAGGAAAGAGCTCGACTCTGATAATCCTTCAAAGTAGTACAGACGAGCCCGAACATGTAGTCTCGAATTGAGGATTTCATCCGCCTGAAAAAATGGAAAATTTTGTCGCTCTCCTAGACAACTTGAGTCTTCACATAGCTCAACTCCTTGTTAAAATCGGCAATAGCTTGGGATATGGGAATATCCCGTGGTTGAGCATCATAGAAAGCATGGACTCGAGCCTATCTAACCGACCATAGGCAATAGTCAGTCTCCATCAATTCTTGAAATTCGGCCCATGAAGCAACATGGTCTTTGGGCCCAACGGCCTCCCACCAATCCGGTCCTTACGGTCCTGGGGACAGTTGGTGGCAACGAAGACCTTGGATATCTCCTTGATCCACCCCTCCCAGCCGATCGGGTCTGATGCTCCCGAAAACTGAGGAGGATGCATCTTGATGACATCTTGGAGCCAATGGTCTGCTCCGCCCCGATTAGCATGGGCCGGATCCGGGTTCTGAACCACCTGAGCTATCGTCGCCATTTGGTTTACCATTTGGTGCATAACAGCCGCAATGCCAAGGTCGACATGCTCCTGAGAAGAAGCATGACTATGACGGTCACTGGTACTGCCGGCTCCCGAAGAATGCGACGTGGCCGCCCCACTGGATGCTCCACATCCCCGGCCGCATCCACGACCACGACCACGGCCCCTTCCAGCATCCATGCTGGTGTTAAGAGGTGGCAAAAAGCAACTCGGTGATAAGTAAAAGAGGGAAAATAACCACAGTTCAAGAAATGGAAATACGATACGAGAAAACAAAGAATCAAGTAAGAACACTTACGAACACTGGAAGTACTGAGATGCTGGTAGCGGTGTGACAATGTGCAGAACAAGACACAACTAGACCCAAATAACCGACAAGCCCAGGTATCCATAAACCTAGAGATCCGATACCATTTTCTATAACACCCCCGAGATATTCAAGGTGTATTACAGTGCCGTGGACCCCTACATAGGACCCACCAGGCTAGACACAACTTACCACAGTAGAAACACACATTATCCAGTTGAAAATCAAATAACACGCCCGGTACAACTGGCGGAATAATCAACAATGGTAAACATAAATAACTTCCACGAATACAAAACAGTCGCAATCAATTTTCCTAGGACCGGGACGAAGCCACGAATCCCACTCGAGGCCTCTAAGGACCCTCCCGAGCTGGCCACATTCATAAAACAAATCAAGCATGTAACACCCCAAAAGGCGGCTATTACAGTGCCGTAGGCCCCACACTGGGACCCACCAGGAGATATCCAAAACAGATTAAATAAATATTATTTGTGATACCGAACCACAATGAATAGTCATTTCTCCGATTAGGAGTTTATAAAAAATATGGCCAACGGCCTTATAATACACAGGATCCGAAACACAAGTATAAACCATATGGAGATGGAAAATACTTCAAATGTCAATACAACCAGATAGCAATTTAAATGAAACAGGAAATAACATAACACGGTTTAACATAACCGGACAACAAAAGATGTGGGCCCCCCGAACTAGTATCCTTCGAACCCCTCGCCGTCAACATGCTCTTCCCGTGCCTTGCCTTTTCCTCGATCTAAAATACAATACAAGTATTTCGCCCATAACACAGGGTCAGATATACATGACAATCAATTCTTACGACATTATACAATTCACATATATAGATTCCAAGGAAAACATTCCGACTATTAATCATACCCCTCAGCGTATGAAACAATCAGTCACAAATCGTCGAACACATCCAATCATACATGGACTTTGAACGATTAACAATATATCTCAAGATGGACATCACAGTACGCCCGATCCGGAAATGTGTCCGTGTACATGTCCACCCCGTATACGGAATCCAGAATATACGTGTGACAATGTACCTAATTAGCCTCATGATCTACGTCTCGTATGCACAGTCCAATACGGAAACATCCACGTATGACTATACAAGTGCCCGGCTAAAAATCCTACACAATATCCAATCGGCACGCATATATGATTCCGGAAATGTCACGATACAACATGACAACGAAGTTCAATGAAATACATATCCGATTAAGGATCAAGAAAACTCACCAAAGTGAAAATAAAGACCAACGAGATCAACGATTCAAAACGACGTACTTGGGAATGCAACCCCATGAAGAAAACGGAATAACGTCAATGACAATGTCAAATCACGACAAACATTACATGAACAATTTATACACATGAACTATATAACCATCACAAGAATCTAATCATCATTATAACCAAGCAAGATAACTTGCCTCAATACGGAGATGAGAATAGTCCTCTTCTTGTCGGAACGAACGAACGGTCCTAGACTAATATTGTTTACTCGAACAATCAACCTTAAATGAAATACATTTTACTCAATAACATATTCGTATAATTATAAATATAGGATTAGTAAGACGTCATCCTACAATCCTTTAGAATAGTTTGTTATTTCCAATTATCGAAGCCTTATGTCGGGAGTTCTTTTAACATCATTACAACCATAAAAATTGGTTTACAATACTTTAATCGAATGTTCACATGGTTCATCATAAACAAGAGTTCTATCCAGGGTATGTTGAATAACCAATTATGATGTTAAGATCATCTCATAATGATTAAACTTTCCAAAACATTAAAATGTTGAAAGAACAAAATCTGCACACTTATGATCATCCTCCTCTCATCTAAATTGAATATTAAGTTTACAACAAGGTTATTAGTTATGAGATTACACCATATCCATGAAGGTTATCAAAATCTTTCTCTACCAGGCTGGACAATCCATTAACATCATGATGAATTCACCAACTATCTAGTATGATGATCAAAGTATTCTAAGTTCTCAACACATTAGATTAATGAGAAGTTGTTGTTATTGGTTTCACAAATATCCTTAACCATTCAAAATCTTGCTGAGCTAAACATAAAGAGAATATGATTCTTAAGAAATCTGAGTAAGAAGACATCCTTCTACTTCTAACATGGCCAAGTTCTTCCCAAGGTAAGTGAAAACTTAAAATGGTGTTTAATCACTTTATGATAACAACTCTATTAATTAACTCTAATTACGGTGAAGTTAACTGATTCAAAGGTATTCTACTGAGCTAAATTCGTCCAACAAGATGAGCATGATAGTTATAACGTGGTTAGAATCACTATATCATCAAGAACACATCCATCTCAAACCCTCATTTATCATATTCATCAAAAGTGTTAACAAGGTTGGATTAAAACTATGTTTTACTTGATTAATCTACTCTAGGTGAAATATAATTCGTTATTAACATCAACATATGAAAATAATGCACAGAGGAAGGCACACCTACCTCCAGAAATGAAGAACAACTTCAATGCTATGAGAAAATATACTCCAAGCTCAAGAACACCTCCTAAGCTCCAAGGAAATGAGCTCCACTCCAAGATTCAAGGCTTAGAAGCAAGTTGGGGGAGGTTGATATCGGTTTGGGAGTGCAGAGGGACGATATATGGAGAGAGGATCGGTTTGGAGTTGTGAAGAAATGAAAAACAAGCTGGTCCTATAAATAGACTGTACAGACTTAGTGCACGCTATCGGAACAGTTTAGCGTACGCTAATACACTTACGTACGCTAACCGGTCGATATTACGTACGTAAGTGGCTTACAGTGGCTACTATCTTGAAATCGCAGGTCGTTAGCGCACGCTAATGAAAAATGGGTTACGCACGCTAATAAAAATGGACTCTGGCCGACATGACAACTCAGACCTTACTCACATGCATGCCAACGGCTAAGGAGTTCACATGCTGAAGTCAACTGATGCCAGATTCCCTCTTAGCGTACGCAATAGAGGAAACATTACACACGCTAAGGCATAGGATTAGCGTACGTTAATCATACTATGTAGCGTACGCTACATCAACATAAAAATTCGAAAATGCAACTCTCTAATTAACATCGAATCATCACATATGAAATTAAATAACAACGATATGAAATTCAAATCTATAATACCTCAACATAATACTAAATGCAACGATTCATGATAATCAGATTATCCGAATAATACAATGACAGGTAAAAATGGAAAGTTACAGTCGGATATTACATACTCTCCCCCTTAAAAAGAGTTTCGTCCTCGAAACTAAGGGGTAAATAACTCGGGGTATCTCGCTCGCATACTATCCTCGGTCTCCCACATAGCCTCCTCGACTCCGTGTCGTGGCCACTGAACTTTCAGTAGGGGAATCGTCTTGTTCCGCAACTTCTTGATCCTTCTCTCGAGTATCCGCACAGGGCGCTCCTTGTACGAATGATCCTCTGCTAATTCAATCTCTTCGAACTGAAGTACATGGCTCGGATCAGCAACATATTTCCTCAACTGGGAGACATGAAACACGTTGTGAACCTTACTCAAAGTCAGCGGCAAAGCTAGTCGTTAGGCCAGATCACCTACACGCTCCAAAACCTCAAATGTCCCAATGTACCTCGGGCTCAGCTTGACCCTCTTCCCGAAACGAAAAACACCTCGGGTAGGAGACACCTTCATTAGCACATGGTCACCAGCCTCGAACTCAAGCGGTCATCGACGGTGGTCAGCATAAGACTTCTGTCGACTTTGAGCCGTTAACAACCGACTCCTAATCAAAGTGATCTTCTCACGGGCTGCTAATAACATATCGGGTTCCGTACCCAAAGATTCTGACAGTTCGTCCCAACACAAAGGGGACCTACAACGACGGCCATACAATGCCTCATACGGTGCCATCTGAATCGAAGCGTGCCAACTATTATTATAAGTGAATTCCACCAAAGACAGCTGGGCTTCCCAATCGTCCTTCCAATCAAGAGCACATGCTCTCAACATATCCTCTAGAGTCTGGATGGTTCTCTCAGACTGATCATCGGTCTGTGGATGAAAAGCCGTACTGAAATTCAACTGCGAGCCCATCGCACGATGAACTGCCTTCCAGAAGTGCGACACGAATCGCCCGTCATGGTCTGATACAATACTCTTGGGGTATCGTGTAATCTCACAATTTCCTTAATAAACAGCTGGGCTAATCTCTCGGGACCCCACGTGTCCTTAATCTCCAAGAAGTGGGCTGATTTGGTCAGACGGTCCACAATCACCCAAATTGTATTCATTCCTCGACGACTCGTCGGCAAGCTAGTAATAAAATCCATAGATATGTCCTCCCATTTCCACTCGGGAATCGGGAGCGGTTTCAGCATTCCTGTGGGTCGTTGGTGCTCAATCTTAACCTGCTGACAGGTTAAACATCTTGAAACAAATTCGGCAACCTCACGTTTCATATTCCCCCACCAATAATTCTGCTTCAAATCCTTATACATCTTGCTAGATCCCGGGTGAATAGAGTACGGGGTAGCATGGGCTTCTCTCATGATAGAGTTCCTCAACTCTTCGTCAGCGGGTACACAAACTCGATTTCTAAAACATATCAATCCATCCTCGTGGATCACGAATCCAGGAGCTTTCCCTTGGGTTACCTCATCCCGAACTCGAGATAAGAATGGGTCCGTAATTTGCTTCGATTTGATCACATCATCAAGAGACGAAGAAATCTCAAGGGTGCAAAGTTGTCCCTGAACACGCTGTAACCAAACTTCAATTTCTGGCCTCATAAGGTCCAACTGCAACTCTCTCTGTGCTGTCAAACGGCTAAGCATCTGCTCCTGCACTGTTTTACGGCTCAAAGCGTCGGCAACCACATTTTCTTTACCCAGATGATAAAGGATCTCGATATCATAGTCCTTGATTAATTCTAGCCACCTTCTCTGTCTCATGTTCAACTCCTTATGAGTAAAAATATACTTTAGGCTCTTGTGGTCTGTTAAGATCTGGCAGGTAACTCCATAAAGATAGTGACGCCAGATTTTCAAAGCAAACACCACGGCTGCTAACTCCAAGTCATGGGTCGGATAGTTAACTTCATAGGGTCGCAATTGTCTCGATGCATAGGCAATCACTTTCCCTTCCTGCATTAGTACACATCCCAAACCCTGTCTCGACGCGTCACTATACACCACAAATCCTTCCGTTCATTTTGGTAAGACCAAAACAGGTGCCAAAATCAATCGACTCTTGAGCTCTTCAAAACTTTGCTGACATGTTTCTGACCACAAATACTTCTTGTCCTTTCGCAGTAAGTTAGTCATTGGTTGCGCAATTTTAGAAAATCCTTCTACGAACCGTCGGTAGTAACCTGCTAGGCCGAGGAAACTACGAACTTCCTTCACGTTCTTCGGTGGTAGCCAATCTCGAATGGCTTCCGTCTTTTGTGGGCCCACTCTCACCCCTTCGGCTGATATCACATGCCCGAGAAATACAACCTCAGGCATCCAGAATTCACACTTAGAAAATTTCCCATAAAGCTGTTCCCGCCTCAATGTATCGAGAACTTGGTGGAGGTGACGCTCGTGCTCTTCGTGGTCACGAGAGTAAATAAGAATGTCGTCAATAAAAACGACTACAAAGCGATCCAGATAGTTAATAAAAACTCGATTCATCAACTCCATGAATACCGCCGGTGCATTAGTCAGTCCAAATGGCATCACCACAAACTCATAATGCCCATAGCGAGTACGGAATGTTGTCTTCGAAATGTCAGACTCTCGAATCCTCAACTGATGATAACCAGATCTCAAGTCGATCTTAGAAAACACGGCAGCTCCCTGAAGTTGGTCCAATAAATCATCAATATGAGGCAAGGGATACTTGTTCTTGATGGTTACCCTGTTCAGCTCACGGTAATCAATACATAAGCGCAGCGATCCATCTTTATTCCGTACAAATAACACTGGTGCTCCCCAAGGGGACGCACTAGGTCGAATATAGCCCTTGTTAGTCAACTCCTCAAGCTGGTTCTTTAATTCTGGCATCTCAGTCGGAGCCATACGGTACGGTGCTTTTGAGAGCGGGGATGTACCAGGTTCTAACTCAATAATAAACTCCACATCACGATGAGGAGGTAAGCCTGGCAACTCGTCTGGAAATACATCTGGGTAGTCTCGGACTACCGGAATGTCGGCCAATTCAATCGGGTCGACCATTGCTTTGGTCATGTAGCACCAATAACCAATACACCATTGATTAAGCAGTTTCACTGCTTTCATAGCGCTTATGACTCTCCCAGAACGACTGGATTATCACCTCGAAAAATACACTCGAAACCATCATCGGAAGTGACGGTTACCATTCGCTTGCGGACACTGAGTATTGCATCATGACGATCCATCCAATCGATACCCAAGATTATATCATCCTTAGGTAAATCGACTACAATCAGATTTGACAACCACTCACGGCCGTTCAAACGAATCGGACAGTCCTGGACTTCACGATTTCCAATAATTCTTCTACCATCAGGTAGACCAATCACGTAGGGCTCACAATTGATAACATGGTCTAGAGGCAAATGACTTAAACAAGAAGAAGATATAAAGGAGTGTGAAGCACCGGTATCAAAAAGAACACACACAGGCTGGGAGTGGATCTCGAGTATACCTGAAATCATGCTGGCCTCGGGATCGTCAGCTTTCTTCATCTCGTAAATCCTGGGTTTCGCAGTTCCGGCACCAGGTGTACCACTTTGATTCCCACGGCCCATTCCCCTATTCACCCCGGTGGTCTGATAGGAAGCGGACGGAGGCGTCCGGTTCTGGACAGAGGATTGAACTGGGGCATGAGACACTACTGGTTCAGGTCCGGGCCCACCCCTACAAAAACGAGCACGGTGACTAATCTTGCCACAAGTATGGCATGTGACGGCAGGCTTCGGGCATTTGGAGCTGAAATGCCCCTGGTCTCCACAGTTATAGCAGACAACAGATGAGGGGACCGCTCGAGAGTGCGATCCAGCTGGCTTCGACGCCATGGGTGGTCGATCAGAAGGGTTTGGCAATGACTGGGGCTTCCTGAATGTCCCCCGATTACTCTCAGTCTGGTTCTGGTTCCTGGACCTTTTGTTGTTGGACAGTGGTTGTTTCTTGGAAATCTCCTTCGCGGTGAGTTCGTACTCCAGAGCTTTCTCGATGAACTCTGGTAAGGTAGTATAGTGGTGATTCAACAGCTGCATTCTCATTCGGGGTTTAAGCCTCTTGAGAAAGTATTTGATCTTATCGGCCTCTGTTCGGATAATTGTCGTGGCGAAAGGAAGGAGTGCCTGGAATTTCTCAGCAACAAATAATACATCATCGTCTTCAGACGGGTCGGGGTTCAATAGTTCCGACAGTTTGGCCTTACGGAGTGGCCCTGGATAGTAACGGTCTAGCATGAGGTTTTTAAATTCCTCCCAAGTGTAAACACCATCAGCTGGCCTTACTGAAAGCCACCAGGTATGAGCGCCTTTGCTAAGATAATACGCGGCTACCGAGACGCGATTCTCTTCCGGGCAGTCCACCATCTGGAAAAGTATCTCAGAATGATCGATCCAATGCACAATGTCAGCAGGCTCAGAGGAGCCTTCAAAAGTCGGTGGTCGCTGGCGAGAGATGTCGCTGATAATCCGACTCACGGGTCCGCCAATCATAGGAGGAGGATGAGCCCCCTGTTGCTGGACAGTAGCGGCCCTCTGCATAGCTTCCATTAGTTGACCCATCTGGGTCATCTGTGTCATCATGCCCTGCATTACGACGTAAGGATCGACACGCGCATCCCCGCACCCACTGTGGTGCGATTGTTCCCTAGAAGGTGAACCACTGTCTGCGGAACTCTGATCCGCATTCGCGCGTCTGTTGGCTCGAGGTATCGGGATTCGGCCCCTTCCGCGGCCTCGTCCCCCTCTGCCACGACCTCTCAGGTTTCTTTCCATACTGAAAGAATCAATCATAATGATAACCATAAGTACAGTTCAAGATACTAAAATTCATGCTAAGTTAATAGCAACAAGGAATCACATATTCAAGGAAAACGGTTATCGATACCACGAATGTCGCACCGAATATTATATCGGTGTCAAGTCGAACAATTTCAATTATATAACCAATTCAGCATTTACCTCGGATTATCAATCAGATAAATCCTGTCACAATTCCTCGAAATAACATGATCAACAAGGAGACCCATACTGATATCAATATCATGCTAGTAATTAAATCATGGCTCATAAAGTACATACCGTATTTGGCTCGTAGGGTCAGGCGCTTGCACAGGTCACACGTGACACGAAGGTCTCTTGATAGTAGTTCATTTCACAATGACTCATAAAAAGGAAACAACTCTCTGATACCATCTTCTGTAACACCCCAAAAGGCGGCTATTACAGTGCCGTAGGCCCCATACTGGGACCCACCAGGCGATATCCATAAAAGATTAAATAAATATTATTTGTGATACCGAACCACAATGAATAGTCATTACTCCGATTAGGAGTTTATTAAAAATATGGCCAACGGCCTTATAATACATAGGATCCGAAACACAACACGTGCCTTGTATAGTCATTAAAAATATGGCCAACGGCCTTAAAATACTTCAAATGTCAATACAACCAGATAGCAATTTAAATGAAACAGAAAATAACATAACACGGTTTAACATAACCGGACAACAAAAGATGTGGGGCCCCCGAACTAGTATCCTTCGAACCCCTAGCCGTCAACATGCTCTTCTCGTGCCTTGCCTTTGCCTCGACCTAAAATACAATACAAGTATTTCGCCCATAACACAGGGTCAGATATACATGATAATCAATTGTTCCGACATTATACAATTCACATATATAGATTCCAAGGAAAACATTCCGACTATTAATCATACCCCTCAGGCGTATGAAACAATCAGTCACAAATCGTCGAACACATCCAATCATACATGGACTTTGAACGATTAACAATATAGCTCAAGATGGACATCACAGTACGCCCGATCCGGAAATGTGTCCGTGTACATGTCCACCCCGTATACGGAATCCAGAATATACGTGTGACAATGTACCTAATTAGCCTCACGAACTACGTCTCGTGTGCACAGTCCAATACGGAAACATCCACGTATGACTATACAAGTGCCCGGCTAAAAATCCTACACAATATCCAATCGGAACGCAGATATGATTCCGGAAATATCACGATACAACATGACAACGAAGTTCAATGAAATACATATCCGATTAAGGATCAAGAAAACTCACCAAAGTGAAAATAAAGACCAACGAGATCAACGATTCAAAACGACGTACTTGGGAATGCAACCCCATGAAGAAAACGGAATAACATCAATGACAATGTCAAATCACGACAAACATTACATGATCAATTTATACACATGAACTATATAACCATCACAAGAATCTAATCATCAGTATAACCAAGCAAGATAACTTGCCTCAATACGCAGACGAGAATAGTCCTCTTCTTGTCGGAACGAACGAACGGTCCTAGACTAATATTGTTTACTCGAACAATCAACCTTAAACGAAATACATTTTACTCAATAACATATTCGTATAATTATCAATATAGGATTAGTAAGACGTCATCCTACAATCCTTTAAAATAGTTTGTTATTTCCAATTATCGAAGCCTTATGTCGGGAGTTCTTTTAACATCATTACAACCATAAAAATTGGTTTACAATACTTTTATCGAATGTTCACATGGTTCATCATAAACAAGAGTTCTATCCAGGGTATGTTGAATAACCAATTATGATGTTAAGATCATCTTATAATGACTAAACTTTCCAAAACATTAAAATGTTGAAAGAACAAAATCTGCACACTTATGATCATCCTCCTCTCATGTAAATTGAATATTAAGTTTACAACAAGGTTATTAGTTATGAGATTACACCATATCCATGAAGGTTATCAAAATCTTTCTCTACCAGGCTGGACAATCCATTAACATCATGATGAATTCACCAACTATCTAGTATGATGATCAAAGTATTCTAAGTTCTCAACACATTAGATTAATGAAAAGTTGTTGTTATTGGTTTCACAAATATCCTTAACCATTCAAAATCTTGCTGAGCTAAACATAAGGAGAATATGATTCTTAAGAAATCTGAGTAAGAAGACATCCTTCTACTTCTAACATGGCCAAGTTCTTCCCAAGGTAAGTGAAAACTTAAAATGGTGTTTAATCACTTTATGATAACAACTCTATTAATCAACTCTAATTACGGTGAAGTTAACTGATTCAAAGGTATTCTACTGAGCTAAATTCGTCCAACAAGATGAGCATGATAGTTATAACGTGGTTAGAATCACTATATCATCAAGAACACATCCATCTCAAACCCTCATTTATCATATTCATCAAAAGTGTTAACAAGGTTGGATTAAAACTATGTTTTACTTGATTAATCTACTCTAGGTGAAATATAATTCGTTATTAACATCAACATATGAAAATAATGCAGAGAGGAAGGTACACCTACCTCCAGAAATGAAGAACAACTTCAATGCTATGAGAAAATATACTCCAAGCTCAAGAACACCTCCTAATCTCCAAGGAAATGAGCTCCAATCCAAGATTTAAGGCTTAGAAGCAAGTTGGGGGAGGTTGATATCGGTTTGGGAGTGCAGAGGGACGATATATGGAGAGAGGATCGGTTTGGAGTTGTGAAGAAATGAAAAACAAGCTGGTCCTATAAATAGACTGTACAGACTTAGTGCACGCTATCGGAACAGTTTAGCGTACGCTAATACACTTACATATGCTAACCGGTCGATATTACGTACGTAAGCGGCTTACAGTGGCTACTGTCTTGAATTCGCAGGTCGTTAGCGCATGCTAATGAAAAATGGGTTACGCACGCTAATAAAAGTTGACTCTGGCCGACATGACAGCTCAGACCTTACTCACATGCATGCCAACGGCTAAGGAGTTCACGTGCTGAAGTCAACTGATGCCAGATTCCCTCTTAGCGTACGCAATATAGGAAACATTACGCACGCTAAGGCATAGGATTAGCGTACGTTAATCATACTATGTAGCGTACGCTACATCAACAGAAAAATTCGAAAATGCAACTCTCTAATTAACATCGAATCATCACATATGAAATGAAATAACAACGATATGAAATTCAAATCTATAATACCTCAACATAATACTAAATGCAACGATTCATGATAATCAGATTATCCGAATAATACAATGACAGGTAAAAATGAAAAGTTACAGTCGGATATTACATACTCTCCCCCTTAAAAAGAGTTTCGTCCTCGAAACTAAGGGGTAAATAACTCGGGGTATCTCGCTCGCATACTATCCTCGGTCTCCCACATAGCCTCCTCGACTCCGTGTCGTGACCACTGAACTTTCAGTAGGGGAATCATCTTGTTCCGCAACTGCTTGATCCTTCTCTCGAGTATCCGCACAGGGCGCTCCTTGTACGAATGATCTTCTGCTAATTCAATCTCTTCGAACTGAAGTACATGGCTCGGATCAGCAACATATTTCCTCAACTAGGAGACATGAAATACGTTGCGAACCTTACTCAAAGTCAGCGGCAAAGCTAGTCGTTAGTCCAGATCACCTACACGCTCCAAAACCTCAAATGTCCCAATGTACCTTGGGCTCAGCTTGACCCTCTTCCCGAAACGAAAAACACCTCGGGTAGGAGACACCTTCATTAGCACATGGTAATACTAAATGCAACGATTCATGATAATCAGATTATCCGAATAATACAATGACAGGTAAAAATGGAAAGTTACAGTCGGATATTACAAAGCACACACGTCACCTAGGGCCGGGACGAAGCCACGAATCCCACTCGAGGCCTCTGAGGACCCTCCCGAGCTGGCTAGCGAACAAACTCATGAATCCATGACGAAGCCATAGATTCCCTCGAGGCCCCGTCGGACCCTCCCGAGGTGAGTAAAGCACACACAATATACATTACCATTTCACGTTAAGCATAAAGGTTTCCAAGAATTACTTGCCTTGAATAATTGATGACGCAACGAACGAAAAGGAAAATCACCGACGAATGCTAGGAACCAACGGAACCGAACCTAACGATTCGAAGAACATAATCACAACCAACTCTAAACAAACACGGAAATGGAATACACCCAAAAACCCGCCTACGATTCATGTATATTCGTATAAAAATAACAACGAGGGCGGACCACAACCAAACCCTTTCGATTTCGCAAAACCATGAAAATATACAATTAATCCGTAGGAAAACTAATGATATCAACAAGATTAATCATATTCATCATGGATTAACCAATAAAACGGAACGAATCGGACGAAAATCCCCAAACCCCAAATTATCCAAAAATAGGGTTCTAAGAGATTTACCTTGGATTAGGATGAATGATTCGTGTTGATGTTGTTATTATACACCAAGAACTCAAGGAAGATGATGGTTGGGATGATTGGAGGAAGAAATCGCCAAGAAAATCGCCCAAAATCACCAAATCCGCGGAGAGGGAGAAGAAATGAGAAAAGACGTACATCTGGTCAACTCCCTGGCTTATATAGCCAGGGAGTGTTAGCGTGCGCTAATCCTCAGAAGTTAGCGTGCGCTAACAGGACAAAACTTCAGTCCAGAAGTTAACGCCCTAGTCCAGTAACTAGATTTATGGGCCACTAGCATGCGCTACCCGAAACGTAGCGTGCGCTAATAGCCTCTCGGTAGCGCGCGCTATCGGCCATAGCGTGCACTACCTGGACATCAGCCGAGTCCAGAAGTGAACTTCCCAGTACTCACCTAAGCCCGTTAGCGCGCACTATTGGCCAAACATAGCGTGCGGTAAAAGCGTATCGGTAGCGCGCGCTATCGGCCATAGCGTGCGCTACCTGGGCACCTGACTGAGTCCAGTAGCAAACTATCCAGTACTGGACAGACTCGCTAGCGCACGCTACAAAACAAGCGTAGCGTGCGCTACTGAAGGGTGTTTAGCGTGCGCTATACAATAACATTAACGCGCGTTAGGCACAGGGTAACAACGGTCTGAAACACCGAAACACGAACGAAGCATCAAACGGAACATCTCAAAACGCATAATAACATAGAATGGACCCACAGCAACCCCGAAACGGCGGTTCCAAACAACAATTACGGGAATCAGATCGATAAGCGACGGAAGAACCAATAACGTATAACTGGATGACAAAAAGTCTCGAAACAATTATTCTCAAAACTAATACGGTTACACTAGTGTCGCTAAAAATGAGAAATACACCGAAAAGTAAAAATACCGGGAAAAGAAAAATGCAGGTGTTACAATCGTGATATCAGTGCTCAAGTCCGTGCCTCGGAAGGCTCAGCGCCGAACTCGCAAAATTGAACCCGGTGTCCCTCGAGTCCGCATCTGTAACAGGTTACTGGTGGAGAAGGACAATGTGCACGAACATGTCCCGCCACATTATAGTTAAAACATCTCCTGGCTTTACCAGGAGTCAGAGCAGACGAATTGGAACTCTCAGTTCCACGCATCGAGCGATGGGGCTTCACAGCGGAAAGGCTACGATATTGAAAACTAGAAACACCAACTCCTGCACCGTCCACACGGTCATTGGACTTCCTCTACTTCTTCGACTCGGGCACACGCTCCAACGATAACGAATCTAGTTCACGGGCTAATGCTCGATCTTGATAGTCCCTCAACGAAGTGCAATTGAATCCCGACATATACACGCGAATATCCGGCTTCATCCGTCTGTCAAAGTGAAGGATCCTCTCTTCCTCAGTTCTCACCCGATCTCGTACATAACTGAGTCGTTTGCTATAATCGATGATAGCTTGCGACACCGATATATCTTGCAGTTCTGCCAAATAGAATTCGCGAATCCTCTGCTCTCTAATCGATTTCGGATAGAACTCAGCTTCCATAAATTCTTGGAACTCCGCCCGCGTGACATCACGATCACGAGGTTTAACAGCTTCCCAACAATTAGCGGCATATTTGTCAAGAAGGTACTGAGCGATAGGTACCTTCCGCTCTTCAGGACATCCAACATCCTCGAAAATCTTTCCCAACTGGAAAATCCAACCATCCCAGCCCAACGCATCCGCAGCACCTGCGAATCGAGGGGGATTCATACGAACTACCTCGCGAAGCCATTGATTTACACCGACGTTCTGACTCGCGTCAATGCTACGTTGAACCACCTGGGTCAACTGAGTCATCTGACTCGCTACTTGTTGCAATATAGTAGCAACACCCAAACTAAAATCATTCCCAGTGACATTCTCTCGATTCCGCATCAGATCCCCGTGGCCATTAGCACCACGGTTACGACCACGACCTCTGCCCCTCGGCATACTAACAAACAACAACCTATGGCAACGAAAGATCATAATACATAGCAAGATATGCACATCTCCGTCTTTAATCAAACACCATTAAATCATATACATAATACGATTTAATTCAAGCTAGAGCACAATATACAAACTATTATCCCAAAAATCTTCATTTATAATGCCGCTGTTATGTGAATTATAAACGCAATGAAATTAAAGTCATTCATTATATCAAAATCATTTTCTGTACGGGTTCCGCACCGGAACTCATCAAGTTGATAACCATTTTCAAAAATGTTCAAAAATGCCAAATAGGCCGATGACGGTGATACTTTCTAAATACCAAATACCATCATAAAATACCATTTTAAATTACAAGGCGAAGACGCGAAAACTCAATAGTTTCAAAATATACGTTAAGTCACCCAACAAAAGAGTTAGGAAAAAGGGTCAACGAAATAACTCAAATTTACGAACCTGAAAGGTCATTTTAAAACACACACTATTTGGTAAAAGTACCAAAAAGTCATTTTGAACTTTACGCACGCAGCGGACAAGAACACAGTTCAAATTACACATAACCACACACAACAATTGTTATTCCTGAACAACATACATAGAGTACGGTCTCAAACGGTCAGCATAACAATCGCAAAAGTTAGACTTACGGCCAGAATGTAGTTTTTGAGCTTCTGCTGAGACCAATTAGTGTATGATTTAACAGAGACTTAGCTTGCGCTAGTCGTGCCCCATTAGCGCGCTAGATATTCCAATCTAGCAACACATTCATGAACATATACCAAATAATGCCAAAAGTCGAAGGTTACAAATAAACAACAACATACGAATCCAAACGCCAACAATTTACATCCTCACTACATATCTTTTAACCGAAAAGTTGAAGTCACGTCTCACATAAACTTTTGATAGACCTCGTTTGAGCATTTAAAAATCAAATTTTGAAATTTTTCAATACAAGATGAACAAAAATATATGTAGTTGAATTCCCAAAATCTTTGGTCTTGAGGTCATCATACGAAACTCAAATCATTTTTCCTCCCGGAAGGATGTTTTTAAATCGGATTTACGTGACTTCCCCAAAACATTTGAAGTTTAAAATACCACATTGATAAACTTTTATTGAATAACCAATCCAAAACATCGCTCCTGTAAAAACGATTTCACACAAGGTTGTATATATATATATACATACATACATACCGGTACTACTCTTTATCCCAGCACAATACGAGAATCAAACAAGTATGGTGTAAGTATTCACGAGGCACAGTTAAACTCCACATAATAGCACAGAATCACATAAACTCGTATAACACGAGACACAGGAAACTAGGGAGACTTACATCCACCGATCGCACGAAGATGATGGTTGCGCCTCGATACTAATCACGACCGACAACTCAGACGACGCATCGCGACACCACTCAGTCAGACCAAATATGACAAGACAAGACCCGACAACACACAACTCAACCCGATAGCCTAGGTTTCCTCAACCTAAGCTCTGATACCATATTTTGTAACACCCCCAAACCACTCGGGAATATTACAGCGCTGCAGACCCTCTCCGCGAGGATCTACCAGGCTAAATACAAAACAATGCATCACTTCACATGCCGACATGGCTACGTAAAGGACCATTAGACTGATTTGGTCTTTCATCACAACACACACAACATTATATACAAGATTCTTTCCCAAAACTCATACCCGCGCAGGGGCTGGAATACAATAACGCTCCCACAAATCGAGGTAACAATACATCAGAGAAATAATCAACAAGACTATCCAACATACTCTACGATTGGTCTTTATGTGATTAGTATCGTCGTCTTCCATCACCCTTCGTACAGATCCTGTGGTTCGCTCCCTAGCAACCTGCAAGTACCTAGACACAATACAGACATCCACCCCCCGAATACTCGGAGGTTAGCAAAACTCCACTATTTTGCTAGTGCAAGTATAAAACAGAAGTACAAGCCGTACACAACGTGGTTCAAGAATATAATAATCTTGAATATATTTCCCGAGATAATTCACTTAATCAAAACAGTTTGATTTAAAAAGGTAGGAATAGAACTATGTATCTCATACAAAATATTTTACGATCTCGGGAGTTTGCAAACATTTGGAATTAAGGAATTCTCAAGTCTTTTGAAAACACTTGGGGACACGGCCCAAAATAATATTTTCCAAAATACGATTCCAATAATAAAACGCGGGTTCACAACCCAATTCACAACACACGGGGTCCAAGATCCAAATCATAAGCCACAGGGTCCACGATCCAAATCACAGAACAGAGGGTCCACGACCTAAATCACATAACACATGTTCCTAAGGATTATTCGCGTCCCGTGCTAACAAGCCACGAATCTCAGATGATCCCTTAGAACATACCCGAGTGAATAATCTAATAGGAAACCATACCAAATCACATGTCCTCGTGACAACAGTCACGGAACCATTCCAAACCACAACCATAAGTTATCCCGGCATCGCACTAACAAGCTACGAATCTCGGAGTCCCCACAAGACATACCCGATAATAACCCCACAAGTTATCCCGGCATCGGGCTAGCAAGCCCCGAACCTCGGAGTCCCCGCAAGACATACCCGGATTGGATAACCTTATGGTCACGCCCGACCGATACTAACAAGTATGGATCCCGGAGATTCATCAATCTTACCCGGAGGCACATCACTTTCAACGATCACATAACAATGAGCAGAACATCAAGCCAAGCAACACTTAAACATCACAACCTCCTTTCGAAGGAGTAACAACTAATATCACACACATTAAGTTCTTACCGAACAAGTACACATAATAATATGTAATCCCCGACAAAGGGTTACGGTCTATTAAACTCACTCAAAGTGATCATATCATCTTTCAACATACAAAACCAACACATATATTCTGAGAATACATATATCCATGAAGTTTACGAATTATCGTTGAAAGGCAACATTTATCGAGAACATACTGGTCCCTTTTTACATTCATTAAATATTGGGTTTCTCATAAAATCATTTATCAATAATATGCCTACGAAACATAAAACGTATGGGCAAGATACTTGCCTCGATATCACGAGCGACGAAACGACGAACGGGCACGATCGGGTAGCCTTCGAACTTCTAAAAACGACCAAGACTTCGACAGCCCACGAATACTACGTAAATAGTACCACCATGAATCAACAATACTTCGAAAATATAGGAATCATCCTAATTTCTACCCATTGGAGCATTTTGCCGGACATCTCAAAGGCTCATACTAACATAATCGATGAACATAAGGATTTACGAAGTTCATACCACAAAAGTCTCAATATTAACAAAGGATCTCGAGTATATAATGAAGATCTTACAAAAATCTGGTCTAGATCGGTTTAAATCGTCCGAAACCTCACCAACCCCCAAAATTCAAGAACTAGGGTTCTAAGAAGAGATTACCTTGATTTGGATCAAGGAGATGATTAGATGTTGTTAAACATCTACAAATCCGTTCCAAAATGAAGCTAGAAGAAGAAGATCGCTCAAAATCGCCTCTGGAGCTCACTCCCGTCGGAAGGGATGAAGAAAAGTGAGAAATGACGAAGTGAAGCCTGTTGTCCAGTATTTATACTGGACAGTCATTAGCGTGCGCTAACTAGACAGCATTAGCGCGCGCTAACGAGGTCAACGCCCAGAATTTACTGCAAATAATACTGTTAGCGTGCGCTAGACCCATGATCCTAGCGTGCGCTAACGAGTAACGAAACCAATCCAGTGGCCCCTGGACAGATCTGCACCTACCGAGTAGCGTGCGCTAGAAAGAAGGAATAGCGTGCGCTAAGCAGTCGATAGCTTGCACTAGATATTGACCTTAGCATGCGCTAACAAAGCCACAGTCCCAGTCCAGTAGCTCCTGGACTACCTCTGGACTGCCAGTTAGCGTGCGCTACATATTCAGTAGAGTGCGCTAACCACAACGCCGTAGCATGCGCTATGCCACAAGCATTAGGGTGCGCTACACCACAAAAACCCAAAAACTCACATAGTGATCCGAAATGCCTCCAAACACATGTCCCAACAAGGCACACCTAAACATGGCACAAAATTCCAACGATGAGGACAATAACAATCCTATAAAACCCCGAAAACTCAACAAATCCGGAACAAAAATCTCGGGTATTACAATTACGCCTTACTCCGTTCATCCTGGTTCGAGTAATATGTACAAGGACCTGATAAGGGATTTATGGTGGAATGACATGAAGGAAGAGGTCGCACAGTTTGTAGCGAGATGTTTGACTTGTCAGTAGGTCAAAATCGAGCATCAGCGACCGACCGGGTTATTGCAGTCACTTCCCATTCCGGAATGGAAATAGGAAGATATTTCGATGGACTTCATCACGAGTTTTCCGAGATCGAAGTCGGGCATTAATATGGTTTGGGTGATTGTCGATCATCTGACCAAGTCGGCACATTTCCTGGGCGTCAAAGATACTTGGGGCCCGGAGAAGTTGGCTCGTGTGTTTATTACGCAGATTGTGAGGCTTCATGGTACTCCGAAGTCTATTGTCTCGGATCGGGATGGCCGTTTTGTATCGCACTTTTGGCAGGTGGTGCATAAGGCATTGGGTACTCGGTTGCGTTTGACTACCTTTTTTCATCCTCAGTCGGATGGACAGTCGGAGCGCACTGTCCAGACGTTTGAAGATATGTTGCGTGCTTGTACTCTCGATTGGAGTAGTGACTGGGAGGAGCATTTGCCATTGATAGAATTCACGTACAACAATAGTTGGCACGCGTCGATTCGTATGGCACCGTATGAGGCGCTTTATGCGTTGTCGGTCGCCGATTTGTTGGAATGAGACGTCTGATTTGGTCGGGACCAAACCGGATATCGCTGTAGATACGAGGCGGAAGGTGGAATTGATTCGGGAATGGATGTTGACTGCTCAGAGTCGACAGAAGTCATATGCCAACGTCCGTCGTCGACCTTTAGAATTCGAGGTGGGAGACCACGTTTTGCTAAAGGTGTCGCTGACGAGAGGAGTTTTCCGTTTCGGGAAGAAAGTGAAGTTGACTCCTAGATTTATTGGACCTTTCGAGATTCTCGAGAGAGTCGGTGAATTGGCTTACCGTTTGGCGTTACCCCCAGCCTTGAGCCATTTTCATAGCATTTTCCATGTTTCCCAACTGAGGAAATATGTCCCGGATCCTAGTCATGTCATCGAATATGGTGAGATCGATATTGCTGAGGACATTACTTTCGAGGAGCATCCCTTGAAGATTTTGGAGCACCGTGAGAAGCGACTGAGGCATAAGACCATTCCCTTGGTCAAAGTGCAGTGGTTGAGGCATGGTGTCGAGGAGGTAACTTGGGAAACCGAGGATAGCATGCGTGCTAGGTACCCCGAGTTGTTTGTTCCTTAAGTTTCGGGACGAAACTTATTTTTAGAGTGGTAGAATGTAATATCCGCATTTTTTCCTTTTTCCCGATATTCTCATTTTTGGTGTATATTCATTTTTAGCAACTCGCTTGCAACCGTATTGACATTTCGAGAATTTTTAATATTGGAATTCTTGTCGTTCGAGCTTGTTTCGAACTCGTTTTACTCGATTCGGTGTTATATGTCATTTTCATCGCTATTTCATGTATTCTCATAAATTGTCGATCAGAACCGCCGTTTCGGGGTTGCCGAAGATCCATCTCATGTTATTATGCATGTTGTGAGCTTTTGTTTGGTGTTTCGACCATGTATCGTACATTTCAGATGTTTTGGGCCGTTTTGTAATTTCCCAAAGTTTTGGGATAATTACGTTTGTTGTTGTTTTCCGAACCTTCGGGTAGTCGGGAATATGTTCTCCTTCAACACTTAGGTTCGTCGCCTCGAATCCTTTATGTTCGTACCCTCGTGTTTTGTTCACCGTTACATTTCGATTTTTCGGTTCTTTCCTTGTCTGTTGGTAGCGGCCTGTACTCCTCAGGAAGGGACATTACGTACGTTAACCATATGCTATTACGTACGTAATGGTATGTAGGAAATTGGTCAGGCGGTCTTGCCCATTGCATTATGTACGTAAGATGGGAGGGCTTACGTACGTTAACAAGCTAACGTACGTTAGCTACCTGTGGCTATCGTAAGTAACTCGGCCTGGGTTTATATACCCAGGGGTTGACCGATTTCAGTCATTTTTCACTTCTCCTCCTCTCTCCTCCGACTCCAAGGCGATTTCTTGGCATTTTCAGGCGATTTGAAGCTTTGTAACTCCGATCCATCATCTTCCTCGAGTTTTTGGAGTATATTATCAACATCTATTCGTGTTCTTCATCTTTAATCCGAGGTAAACTCCTAGAACCTTGTTTTTGGGAAAACTTAGGGTTTCGAGTTTTTCATCCAATTCGTTCCGTATGGTTGATTAATTCATGACAAATATGATTAATCTTGTTGATATTCTTGGTTTCCCTACGGATTCATGGTATATTTCTTAGTTGTTGCGTTTTCGACAGGGTTTGGTTGTGGTCCGCCCTCGTTGCTATTTTCATACGAATATACATGAATCGTAGGCGGGTTTTTGGGAGCATTTCAATTCCGTATTCATTTAAAAATGGTTGTGATTGTATTCTTCGATTCGTTAGGTTCGTGATTATCGGTTCCTAGCGTTCGTCGGTGATTTTCCTTTCCGTTCGTTGCGTCGTCAATTATTCAAGGCAAGTATTTTTGGAAACCTTTATGCTTAACATGAAATGGTAATGTATATTGTGTGTGCTTTGCTCACCTCGGGAGGGTCCGACGGGGCCTCGAGGGAATCTATGACTTCACTATGGATTCACGAGTTTGTTTCGCTAGCTAGCTCTGGAGGGTCCTTAGAGGCCTCGAGTGGGATTTGTGGCTTCATCCTGGTCCTAGGCGATGCCTGTGCGTGATTTGTTTTATGATATGGCCAGCTCGGGAGGGTCCTTCGAGGCCTCGAGTGGTATTTGTGGCTTCGTCCCGGTCCTAGGCAAATTTGATTGACTGTTTGTTTCCGGAAAAGACATGTCTGGTTTTGGTTTTGAAATGAATTTGGTGCATTGTACTATGAAATGTGTAAGTGAATGGTTTGCCTTGATTACTTGTACTAGCGCAATTGCTAACCCCTCTGGGGACCCATTTTGGGGAAATTCTTGTTATGGATTTCAGGTTATGATCAGCTGGACGAGCGGGCACTGGGACAGTACGAGGAGGCTAGCCAGGGTCATTGACATGTGCATTTAAGTCTTTTATTTCCGTTGTTCCATTCGATATGGTTGTTGCCCACTTTCTAAACTTATAGATTGTACCCGCGAGTACTTAGGCTTTTTCTCTTTGAATTGTGATTCGTATTTTTTGAGTTTGTTTATGGTTGTCGATGTTGATTATTCCGTCGGTCGTACTGGGCGTGTTATTTGATTTTCATCTGGATGATGTGTGATTTTACTGTGGTAATTCATGTCTAGCCTGGTGGGTCCCATGTAGGGATCCACGACACTGTAATATACCTTGAATATCTCGGGGGTGTTACATCCATCATGTTGAGTGACATATGACTATTATTTCAAAGTAGGACAGGATATGTCCGGTAATTTGCTGAGTCAACTTCGATAGAGATTTATAATCTGCTCAGGTCGATCTAGGTTACGTACTGTATGTGAATGGAAAGCTATGGGTGTCTAGTTTTCATAAGTTCTTACAGTTTCATTGATACCTGTAACGCCCCGACTTTCTAGGGTAAATATTGGGGAAAAAGTAAATTTGAGAAAAATAATTTTCTCGAGAATATAAAAATTTTCGCCTACAAAGTCGAGTCGCTACAATGTCGTGAAAATTAAATACCTTTAGATAAGGTAACATTTCATAATAATTACTACGTAAATTTTTTTTTTTTTTTTTTGCGGCGGAAGAATAATCAAAATTTATAGAATTCAAGATTCCCCAAATGAGTTTCAACATAGTTTGACAAAAGAAAAACATCATTAAAATAATTTCCTTCTCATATGCCCCCTCGGCTCACTCTTCAGTCCCTCCGGCTCGGTTCAACCTGCGGGATCAGTAAAGGTGGGGTGAGCTTCCTTCAGCTCGTGGAAATCTCACTGATCACAGTAATATACAATCTCATGGAAAACATAACATGAATAAATTATCACATTTTTCCTCAACATGAATGCATACTCACAATATTACGTACAACATGAATCGAGCACGCATAACACGAATATTGAGGTTGCGCAGGTGCCCCCGCAACAACATGAAACATACACGCAATACCACATATAACGTGAGTACTGGGTTGAGCAGGTGTCCCCACACAACATGAAACATACACGCAATACCACATATAACGTGAGTACTGGGTTGAGCAGGTGTCCCCACACAACATGGAACATACACGCAATACCACATATAACATGAAACGAGTTCATATGTGAATACTGGGTTGTGCAGGTGTCCCCACACAACATGATAACCTCTTACACGAATACAGTGAGCCTGATTTACAACGTGTATCATAATTTATAAACATGAAATGAATATCGCATATGCGGTCAATCAAAGCAATTAAAGTGATAGTGAAGATTCCCACCTGAATAAATGATGATGATGTCTGACTGAAATGAATGTGCTCGACTCACAGTCCTAAGCCCGTAAATCCTTGACAAAGTCTACATATAATAATAATAATAATTAAAATCCTTACAATTTATTATTTATATAATAAATGATAGGATACGAATATCACTATATAATAACTGAAAATAAATCATAATTGCTAATTAATATTAACTGAAGAGTTAACATTATTAATGACTGAAATTAAAACGTTTATGCAATAATTCGGATTAATTATTAATATTAATTGGAAGTTAATATTTTAAATGTTTCGGTCAAAATTAGGATTTAATTTAAGTTTGAAGGTTGACTGGGGTCAGATTGTAAAACTTGAGAAGTTGAATGGGTAACAACCGAATTAATTATACTGGCTGGGGCTAAATTGAACACTTCAGAAAATTGGGAGGACTAAATTGAAAAGTCCTAAAAATTCGCGGGTATATAAACCCTGAAATCTAACCCTAGCCGACTCACTTCATTCCTCACCTCCCGTCTCCCTCACTCTCACTCTCTCTCTTCAAACTCTCTCTGAAAATCGCAATCGGCATCCACCTTCTGTAACTCCTCGCGGCCGATAGCAAAATTACTTCTCCTTATGAAATCTCACAGTACTCACTCTAAATTCACACTCACAAACAATCAGAGAGCTCCCACTGGAAAATTGCACTGAAAACGTCGGAAGAACACACACACACTAGTCAGGCACACCGCAGGAATTGGAAAGAGGAAACGACCGGCGAAGTGGTCGCGTTGCGGCTGCAAGGCGACTTCCGATTCGAAAATCACACACACAAAAACACAGAAAAACGACCCGCGCCGAGAAAATGTTTCTGTGGTCGTGGCGGCGAACAGTCGACTTGCAGCGGCGCCGGTCCCTAGCGAAACTAAGGTGAGGGCACCGGTTTCTGTTTCTGGTTTCTAATCTGGGTATGTTTGGATATTCCGATTTTGGGTCAGATCGAATGAAGTAGGTTTAGGGTTTGAGTAAGATGTAGCGGTGGCTCGATTGGGTTGGTCGCTGGTTGAAGGATTTCTACCTGGCGATCAGTTCCTGATGCAGGCCATATTCACGGGTTCGGGCCGAGGGTTCAGAAAATCTGAGAGTTAAGTTCACGGTGAGGGTTGATGGGTTTAGATTGTTTGGGTTTAGTTGAAATCTAGTTCGTCGTTTTCGATTAGTCGGCTGTGATGGGTTCGGCCGAAAAGTGATAAATCAAAGTTGTGTTCGAAGGTTTATGTGTTTCGGTTTTGATTAGAATAGGGTCTGGTGTGGATTTGTGATTAAGATTTGGGCTTCTGTAGTTTCAGTTGGTTGGTTCTTCAGATTTGTCTGGACTGGAAAAAGATAAGTCCTGCTTGTTTGATTTTATGTGATTATTGATGTTTTAAATTTCCTGAAATTTTGATTTGTTTGGTGGAATACTGCAGAAATCATTATGAACATAAATCTGAAAATAAGGAACTTGGGTTTGAATTTACCTCTGATGGAAGAAGAAATTCGCGGTTGGAATTAATCTGCAGAAGACGAAAATTGGTGGATGGCTCCTCCTCCTCTCTTCTCGAGTGAATCAGTGTATAGTTGTAGATGAAATTGTATTTTTTTTTATATTGTGGAACGAAGAAGAAGAAGAAGAAGAAAACGGCGCGGGGAAGAAAAGGTGTATTCTGTGTTGTATTGTGTATTTGTACAGTAGAGGCTGTATATTTATACTGTCTGGATTAGGGTTAGGGTTAATTAATTTTCTGGGCTTGTAATATTATTATGGGTCAGTACAATTATGCTTGAGCCAAGGTAATAATAATAATAATAATAATAATAACAATAATGGTAATAATAAAAATAATAATGATAAAAGAATAATAATAATGATAAAAATAATAATAACAGTGGTAATAATATTAATAACATCGATGCTAATAATATCGAAAGTAATATAAATGATGATATAGAAATAATGAAGAATAAAATATTAATATCGTTAATATTAATATTTCTCCCATTATAAATATTATTATTAATAATAATAATACCTTTAATTATCATACTTAAAAATGATTAATATTAAATGTTCTGAAATTAACTTGAGAAATTGACTCGGGATAGGACTTGTGATACGTCGAAATAAATGTTCATGATTCCTTAAATTGAATTAAATAACATGAAATGCATTATAACATTATTATAAAATAATAATATTGCATTATAAAAATGACGGGTATTACATTCTACCCCTCTTAGAAAAATTTTCGTCCTCGAAAATAAATGATATACCTCGATTGAAGAAATTCGGATAACGAGCTTGAAGTTCCTCTTCGCGCTCCCAAGTGGTTTCATCCTTGCTGTGGTTATGCCATTGGATCTTGACGAACACCTTCTCTTTATTCCTCAATTGCCGGACTGATCGATCGAGAATCAGTTCTGGTTGTTCTTCATAGGTAAGGTCTTTGTTCATCTCTACAGAGGTATAGTTGATGACGTGGCTGGGATCGTGCACATACTTTCTTAACAATGATACGTGGAAAACGTTGTGCACAGCCGAAAGCTCTGGGGGTAAAGCCAAACAGTAAGCTAACTCTCCAATCCGCTCAAGAATTTCGAACGGTCCAATGTACCTCGGTCTCAACTTGCTCCTCGGACCAAAATGAACAATTCCCTTCGTAGGGGATACCTTCAGGAATACCTTGTCGCCAACACAGAATTCGAGATCTTTCCTACGCTTGTCGGCGTAAGACGTCTGACGATCCTGTGCTATCTTCATCCTCTCACGAATCTTATCCACCATGCCAACTGTCAGCTCGATCATCTCGGGACCCAAAATCCTCCTTTCACCTACCTCATCCCAATACAGTGGTGATCGACACTTCCTACCGTATAGGGCTTCATATGGTGCCATACCGATCGTCGACTGATAATTGTTGTTGTAAGCAAATTCTACTAAAGGCAACAATCATTCCCAATTATTTTCCATATCTAGCACACATGCTCGCAACATATCCTCAAGGATCTGGATGGTCCTCTCGGACTGACCATCAGTTTGAGGATGATAAGTCGTACTAAAATTTAACTATGTCCCCAAGGCTTCTTGCAAACTCTCCCAAAAACGCGACGTGAAACGAGTATCCCTGTCGGATACTATGGAAACTGGCACTCCATGCAACTTAATAATCTCCCTGATATACAGTTGAGCATACTGATCCATTCGAAAGTTCATCTTAACTGGGATAAAATGAGCTGATTTTGTGAGTCGGTCGACAACAACCCAAATAGCATGGTTTCCTCTTTCCGTTCGAAGCAAACCTACCAGAAAGTCCATCGTAATGTGCTCCCATTTCCATTCTGGGATATGAAGTGACTTAAGTAATCCAAAGGGGCGTTGGTGTTCTGCCTTCACTTGCTGACAAATTATACACTTTCTGACAAAGTCTGTCACATCTCTTTTCAAACCTTCCCACCAAAATGTCCCCTTAAGATCTTGGTACATCTTTGTACTCCCAGGGTGTGCCGTATACGGAGTAATATGTGCCTCCTTCAATATAGCTTCTCTCAACTTAACAACATTGGGCATACAAATCCTCCCTTCATAATACATCGTGCCATCATCGGACGCGCTAAAACCTTTATCCTCACCTGAAAGAGTACGTTCATTCATCTTGACCAAGAAGTCGTCCTGTCCTTGACCTTCTTTGATTTGTTCCCTCAAGGTTGGTTGTACCACTAAACTAGACAATAATGACTCAGCTGGTCTCGATGGTGTAGCCACCTCAAGGTTCATCCTTGCAAATTCCTTGACCAAGTGTTCCTCCTTGATCAACAAACAAGTCAGATCTCCTCTTGCCTTACGACTTAGTGCATCAGCAACTACATTTGCCTTACCGGGGTGGTAATGAATTGTACAATCGTAGTCTTTGACCAACTCAAGCATTCTGCGCTGCCTCATATTCAATTCCTTCTGTGTGAAAATATATTTCAGACTTTTTTGGTCTATATAAATTCACACTTACCTCCATAAAGGTAGTGTCTCCAAATCTTCAAGGCGTGAACTACCGCTGCTAATTCCAAATCATGAGTAGGGTAGTTCAGCTCGTGCGGTTTCAACTGTCTCGAAGCATAGGCAACTACTTTACCCTCTTGCATTAATACACATCCCAAACCCTGTTTGGATGCATCACTGTAGATGACGAATTCTTTCGTCGGATCGGGAATCGTCAATACTGGTGCAGCAGTCAGTCTTCGCTTAAGTTCTTGGAAACTCTTTTCGCATTTCTCATTCCATAAGAAAACTTCTCCCTTTCTAGTCAACTTAGTCATCGGTGCGGCTATCTTCGAAAATCCCTCGATAAATCTCCGATAATAACCGGCAAATCCCAAGAAGCTTCGAACTTCATTCGCATTACTCGGTACTTTCCAATCATTGACTGCCTCAACTTTAATCGGGTCAACCTCAATTCCTTTAGAAGTGACCACATGACCCAAAAAAGAAACTCGGTTAAGCCAGAATTCGTACTTGTTGAATTTCGCATATAACTTCTCCTTGCGCAGTATTCCCAATACCGTTCTAAGATGCTGCTCATGTTCAACCTTGGTCTTTGAATATACAAGTATGTCATCAATGAACACAATGACAAACTTATCCAAATAAGGTTGAAATACACGGTTCATGAGGTCCATGAATACCGCTGGCTAGACGTGCTGCCGGGCCGAAACCGCCGGTTTCGGGCCTCGAACCGGCGGTCCTCGGTCCCCAAAACAAGGGACCGAGCCCGGACCGTAAACTAGCCCGACCGCCCGTGCCGGGCTAGAAACCCGCCGGTCCAGAGTCGGCTAAAACCGCGGTCCGGCCGGGCAGCTTTTTTTTTTTTTTTAACTTTTATTATTATTATTTTTCTTATATTCTTGTATATTTATTACTTTTATGAATAGAAAATGATAATTCTAAATGTTTTGATTTTTTTTAAATATTTAAAAACTCATTAAATTGTTGAAAAATGAATAAGGAAAATTATAACAAATAAGTTTGCATTAAGAATGAGGAAAATTACAAATGAATAAGGACACAATAATTTTGCAAATAAATAAGGACACAATAATTTTGCATTAAAAATGAGGAAAAGTACAACAAATAAGTTAAGCACAATTTAAGAAGTTTTACACTTGAATTCTTGAAATGAAAAAATAATAATAATAAAGGACTTGAGCTCTCTACTCCACATCCGATCGATCCGTCTCGGTGAAGGTTTCATCTTCGCTCTCATTTGCATCGTCCCATTCCGGTTCTTGAGCTCTAAGGTCGGCCCTACACCAATCATCGAGCAACATGGTAGCTTCAATGTTCGCCGGCTTCATCCTTGATCTTCTTTGATCTAGCATAAGTCCTCCGATGCTAAAGGCTTGTTCTACGGACACGGTGGATGCCGGGACGGCAAATAACTCATTTGCAATGATGGAGAGTATTGGGTACTCCTCTCTCTTCGACCACCACTTTAACACATCAATCGACGGACCACTATCTTCAACACCAAATACAAAACGAGTTTGCAAGAACATATCTAATTCACTATTACCTTGCCCCATTGGAAGTTCATTGCTTCTATTTTGCATCATTCCATGCATTTGTTGAACTAAAGGATCACTTTCATTCATCTCAAAAGGAAAATCACATGAAGGCACCATAGATGAATGCATTGTAGAAGAAGGAAACTCACTACCATGTTTTAATCTATATTCTTGAAAAATAGATCTCAAACTCCTATCAAGATCTATCTTGATTTGTGGCACGGAAGGAAGATCAAAGAAGACCCCTTCACCATCAATTACAACATCACTCAAGTCCATTTGAGCAAAAGCATCATAATAAATACCAAGCATTTGACAAACACCATCATACTTCCATTTAGGATCTAAGCACTTAGCAAGTAAGAAAACCATAGGAATCTCCCTAAAATACTTGAGCCATTTTTGAACCATAAAATAAATCACACCTTGCATGTTTGACCTACTAAAACAACTCTTAAAAGACAAGGCAATATACATGCAATGTCCCAACACTTTAACGGAAGTACAATAATAAACACCCGATAATTGTATAGTAGCGTTATGAAAAACTTTTAACAAACGATACAAATCCATACATGAATCCCAATGACTCTCATTAAGAACTAATTGCATGTTTGAGAACTCTTTCCTAAAAAAATCGCATAAATAACTCTTATACTCTAGTGTACTATTAATCATCTCATAAGTAGAGTTCCAACAATGAGATACATTTAATTTGAAACAAGTATAAACAATACCCTTTGCACGACAATATTTTTGCCATTTTTCCCCAATGTTTTTGATTTGTGCAAATACGTAACGGCATTTTTAATAGGAACAACGGAATCTTGAAAAATACTAAGCGCATCTTGAACATATAAATTTAAAATATGACAAATGCATCTAGAATGAAAATATTTTCCTTCAAATGATGGTGCACATGCTTCAACAAGTTCCGGAATACTAGCGGTGTTCGCCGATGCATTATCAAAACCAACGGAAAATACTTTGTTAACCAAATAATACTCATTTAAAACCGTAATAATAATAATTAAAGCAATATTTTGAGCTGTGTGAGGCTCTTCAAACTCCCTAAAGGCAATCAAACGTTTTTGCATAATCCATTTTGCATCAATCCAATGACAAGTAATTCCCATTCCCATGTAACTATTTTATTATAAGCATCGGTCCAAACATCGGCACAAATAGAAACTTTTTGAGACAAACGAACTAAATATTTCATTAAATCTTGTTTTTTGTCAAAGCATTGTCTCCTAATTCTCTTAAGCATTTGAGTTCTAGCTACCTTGCTAACATTAGGCCCCAAACCATCTTTATAAGAAGCTTCATACGTTATTCTATCCGCATAATTAAAAGGTTGTTTTTCCATGGCACAATATCTAGCACAAGCATCTTCATATCGATTTTTTTCAAATTTAAATAAAGCGGAAGAAGACATACCCGTCGCCGAATTTGAACTAGGAGTACCTCGAATTTGCTTTTGAGTAGTAGATATTCCATACTCGAATGGATGAAACCCCCCCATGTGCCTTTGTAGTGTTCCGTAGCCTCCCTTCTCGATCCATTTGTAGTGCTTTGTGCAATAGTTGCAATATGCAATGAATCTCTTTCGACCATCGGATAAAGGAGGTTCTCCTTCGTTGATAGGAGCCAATTCTCTTTTAAAATGTTTAACAAAGATTTCGGACTTGAGAGGCTTAGGCTTACTTGTTGGCGGAGGAGGAGGTTGGTTTTGTTCGTCTTCTTCGTGCTCTTCGTCCTCTTCATGTTCATCATCATTTGTTGAGCCACGAAATTCGTATCCCGTGCTCTCCATCTTATGAACCATTTCTTCAAATCGGGCATCTTCTTCGGCTTGAATTCGTTCGGCGACTTGTCTAGAAATTTCCTCCGCCAAATCGGCCCTTCTAGGCCTTTGAGTTTGAGGTTGAAAATTTCCTCCTCCACTTCGTTGGCCAAGTTCAATGGCCTTGCCCTTGCCCTTGTTAGTGTTGTTCTTTGAGGTAGACATGGAGATAGTAAATAGAGAGTATAGTAGAGAGAGTAGAGATTGAATTTTCAGAGAGAATTAGAGTGTGATTATTGGTGAATTTTGAGTTAGGAAGATGTAGTATTTATAGTGGGGATGGGTAGGGAAAAGGGAGGATTAATGGGGAAGTTTGGGGGTGGGGAAGGGGGCTGCCAACGGCTCCTTGAAGGACATAGCCGTTGGCAATTGGCGTGATCGATCACCTGCTTTGCCATTTTTTTTTCTGAAATAGCCGTTAGGCCCGTCGGCCCGGCCCGGCCCGCCGGGCCGATGCAAACCGACGGGCCTTTTAGGACCGGCGGGCCTGAACCGCCGGTCCGCGGTTCTAATTCCCCCGACCCTAGCCCGGCCCTAGCTTTTCGGTCCCGGTCCGGTTCGGGCCCGTTGACCGGCGGTCCCAGGCTAAAACCGTTGACTTAGGGCCGGTTTAGGGCCAAAACCGGCGGGCCTGAAAGCCCAGGTACGTCTACCGCTGGCGCATTAGTCAAACCAAATGGCATCACTATAAATTCATAGTGTCCATAACGAGTTCGAAATGCGGTCTTCGGGATATCATCACTCTTAATCCTCAGCTGGTGATATCCGGATCTCAAATCTATCTTCGAAATACTTCCGACCCTCCAAGTTGATCGAATAGGTCCTCTATTCTAGGAAGTGGATATTTATTCTTTATCATGAGTCGACTAAGTTCACGATAGCCAATGCACATCCTCAAACTTCCGTCCTTTTTCTTCACGAAGAGCACTGGCGCACCCCATGGCGAAACACTCGGTCGGATAAATCCAGTCGGCGGTTCACTGAGTTGTACCTTCAACTCTTGTAACTCCTTAGGCGCCATCCTATAGGGAGCCTTCGACATTGGTGCTGCTCCTGGCACTAGATCAACCGAGAACTCAACTTGACGATTCGGTGGAACTCCGGGCAAGTCTTCGGGAAAGACATCTGGATACTCTTTGACGATAGGTACATCAGCTACTGTCTTCTCCGAAGTTGTTTTCCCCATCACGTTCACCAAGAATCCTTGGCAACTTCGCTTCTTCAACATTTTCACAGCTTTCATGGCAGAAATCACCTTCGGTGTACTGCTGTGTCTAACTCCCTCGAATACGGTCTTTACATCAATAGACGGACATAAAGTTACTCTCCTTTCGGAGCATTCAACTACAGCTCTATGCTTGTCCAACCAATCCATACCCAAAATAACATCAAAATCGCTAAGTTCCACTATGTGCAAGTTGGCTAAGAAGCTATGTTCGCTAATCTCTATCTTCACATTGTTAGTTATTGAGTCCACACGCACTACTCCCCCCGCAGGCATGCTAACTAACAAGGATCTAGAGGCTTTACTACTTCTACAACCAGTCATAGTACAAAGCTTCCTAGAGATGAATGAATGAGACGCACCCGTATCAAACAACACCAAAGCAGGAATATTTCAACTGACAACATACCTGACATGGTTTGGGGTTCAGTCTCAGCTTCAGCCTCGGCCATGCTGTACACTCGAGCTCTGCCTCCGGAGCCTTGACCCTGCACATAATTGCTTGGGCCTTGTCCCTTCTTCGGGCACACTGAGGCCATGTGTCCTTCCTCATGGCAATAGTAGCACCGCCTCTGACCAAGCATACACGCACCTTTATGCCCTTTGCCACAAGTAGTACATATGGGGTTAGCTGACTGGGGTTTCACCCCTGAAGCTCCAGTCTTAACAATCTTCTTATTACCACCTCCTTGCTCGTGACACTTGCGTTTGTTATTTGTTGCAACTGGTGGTGCCCTTGCCTTCTCCACGTCTAAACTTGCTGAAATGTCCTCGGCCCTCGAAACAGCTTCCTTATAGCTCAGCCGACCATGACCAGCTAAATGGTGACGGATCCGGTCACGAAGCCCATCCCGAAATTTCTGAGACTTCATATCATCCGTCTCGACCATGTGGGGAGCGAAACGGCACATATGGTTAAACTTGCGCTCATACTCGGTGACCGACATTCCACCTTGGGTTAGATCAAGGAACTCCTTCTGCATCTTGATCTTGTATGCTCTTGGGTAGTACTTTTCCATGATGGTCTCCTTAAACTGATCCCAAGTGAATGTGTCTTTCTCGTCTTGGGTCTTGAGCCTCCACACTCCCATCCACCATGTCCGAGCATCTTCCTTAAGCTGGAACACGGAACATGACACCTTCTGAGCGTCGGTGCACGCCATGTAGTCAAAAATGCTATCTAGATTCATCAACCATTCCTCTATGGCTGCTGGTCCTTCACGACCAAGAAAGACAGGCGGCTTGAAGTGGTTGAACCTCTTAATAACTTGAGCCTGAGCCTGCTCATGGTTATTAGGCGGTACGATAGTCGCGCCTTGAAGCAAGGTGGCCAATCCAGCCAAGAGTTGATCTTGTGTGGGTGGGGCATTGCGATTTCATGATTAGCCATGAGTCTGCCAACGAGTTGTAAAACTCATTAGTCATTCTAGGTTTGGCCATTCTAACAGTTCGTACATGCATAAATAATTATGTAAATAAAATGAAATGACATATGCATGAATAATGACTGAAATTTGGTACCTCAGGCGGAGTGACGAAGTGGCGAAGCTGAGAGCATATGATACTTTTACATTTTAGCGAGTCTACAGAAAGGTAAAACCCGCTCTGATACCACTATGTAACGCCCCGACTTTCTAGGGTAAATATGTAACACCCCCAAGACGTTCAGGGTATATTACAGCGCCGTGGAACCCATACTGTGGAATCCACCAGGCTAACGTACCAAACGAGACATTCGACAACGACAAACCATCATAAATAAATCGACAAGCTAAATAAAAGACTATAATCGACAAATGAAATTCCGACATCAAATCCATTTTCCCAAAACGGGAACACAACATTAACAATTTCAAATCGGAAGTACTCGAGTACTTAAACAAATTTTATAATACAGAATCCCGAAATCAGACATTAATAATAATTGACAGACAAGACACCAATAACTAACTCCTGGACAATATCATGCTTGCCCATCATCCTCGTACGGCTCGGGTACTCGCTTGTCCCCACGATCAATACCTGAAATACAAAAAGTATTTCCCCCATTTAAGGGGTTAGCGACAACTGCTAGTGCAAGTACAATCCATTTGAACTACATTCTAATCAGATGAATGCGCCAAAAATCATTTTTGAAAACGTTTTATATTCTGGAATATTTACAATGCACAATCACAAACACATTATCTCCAACAAATCACAATTCAAAGTTAACTGTTGGTACGAGACTCACGGCCACCGTACCCCGCAGAGCCCCGTCGTACATCCCTGGGTGGCTAACCACAGTTCGCGATACGCACACTCACGGCAATACGTATCCCTAGAGGCCCCGTCGGACCATCCCTAGGCGAACATACACATAACCATCCACAACTACCACGATACAGCCATAATTCAAATACTAGAACATATAAACAAATGTAAAGTACTTGCCTTTGAGACATTCTTGAAGAAATGGAGTTGAAGCACGACTACGAACGATCCGGATGGAAAACGACGGTTCCTAAACGAAGGACCAATACAGTTCAGTCCCCACGGAAAACAATACTCTAATGGAATACACCCATAACCCCGATTACATGATACGATAATGAACGATCAATCGATACGGGCGAGGGTTTACACAAAATCTCCCCGTATCGATAATTCGCGGATTAAAATCAGGGAAGTTGGATTAAGAATCACTCAATAATCACAACCGGTAAAGAATATCGTAATATAGATGAACAATTCGGAACTAAACCCTAAAATCCCGAAAATCCCCCAAATTCGTCAAGATTAGGGTTCCTGAGGAATTACCTTTAATTCGGCTAATGAAAGATGATTATGCTGATTATGATGTGATGGCTCGATTCTACCGTGATGGAATTTGAAGAGAATTCCGAATAGAACTGGTGGAAATCGTCTCTGAGGTCGCACGTCGAAGAAACGAAGAGAAAAGAAATAAACTGCTGTTCTGAAACTGTCCGCTGACTTAAATTCAGTGGAGTTAGCGCACGCTGACCGTCCTATGTAGCGCGCGCTAACGGGGCCTTGACAGGTCCAGTGGCTACTGCCACCCTTCGTTAGCGTATGCTAACAATAGGGCGTTAGCGTACGCTAACTGCACATCGGTAGCGCACGCAAGGGAACAGGGGTAGCGTGCGCTACCTACACAGCAGTTCAGCACTGCTGATGTCACATCAGCTGTAAGCTGCTGTCGAGGGTATAAAACAGGAAACGCACGACGAGACCAGAATCCAGGAACATAGACGCGGAGCATATAAGACAACGGAGCTAAGCGCTGAAAGAAAATACAATTCCGACCACCGGAGGGTCCGTAATGCGACAACGAAACTAAGATTCCCGAAACTATTAGGAAATTACAAAAATGGCCCAAGTGCCCGAAAATCACGAAACGACGTCGGATTTACAAACCGAAAGTCTCCACATGACCAACTCAACCAAACGAACTCGTAGAAACCAAGAAACGACGAAAACGAATGAGTTTTACGAGAATCGAACGTTCATACGGCAAAACATGCCACAAAACGAAATTACGTGAAAACATCATCAAAACTCATCCAAATGGAAAAACCACAAGAACAAAATAGATTCAAAATGTCGAAACGGTTACAAGCGAGTCGATAAAAATAGACATACACCAAAAATGGAAACTGCTAAAAATGGAAAAATTACGGATATTACAAAATATTGGGGAAAAAGTAAATTTGAGAAAAATAATTTTCTCGAGAATATAAAAATTTTCGCCTATAAAGTCGAGTCGCTACAATGTCGTGAAAATTAAATACCTTTAGATAAGGTAACATTTCATAATAATTACTAAGTAATTTTTTTTTTTTTGCGGCGGAAGAATAATCAAAATTTATAGAATTCAAGATTTCCCAAATGAGTTTCAACATAGTTTGACAAAAGAAAAACATCATTAAAATAATTTCCTTCTCATATGCCCCCTCGGCTCGCTCTTCAGTCCCTCCGGCTCGGTTCAACCTGCGGGATCAATAAAGGTGGGGGTGAGCTTCCTTCAGCTGGTGGAAATCTCACTGATCACAGTAATATACAAATGGAAAACATAACATGAATAAATTATCACATTTTTCCTCAACATGAATGCATACTCACAATATTACGTACAACATGAATCGAGCACGCATAACACGAATATTGAGGTTGCGCAGGTGCCCCCGCAACAATATGAAACATACACGCAATACCACATATAACGTGAGTACTGGGTTGAGCAGGTGTCCCCACACAACATGAAACATACACGCAATACCACATATAACGTGAGTACTGGGTTGAGCAGGTGTCCCCACACAACATGGAACATACAAGCAATACCACATATAACATGAAACGAGTTCATATGTGAATACTGGGTTGTGCAGGTGTCCCCACACAACATGATAACCTCTTACACGAATACAGGTGATCCTGATTTACAACGTGTATCATAATTTATAAACATGAAATGAATATCGCATATTCAGTCCAATCAAAGCAATTAAAGTGATAGTGAAGATTCCCACCTGAATAAATGATGATGTCTGACTGAAATGAATGTGCTCGACTCACAGTCCTAAGCCCGTAAATCTTTGACAAAGTCTACATATAATAATAATAATTAAAATCCTTACAATTTATTATTTATATAATAAATGATAGGATACGAATATCACTATATAATAACTGAAAATAAATCATAATTGCTAATTAATATTAACTGAAGAGTTAACATTATTAATGACTGAAATTAAAACGTTTATGCAATAATTCGGATTAATTATTAATATTAATTGGAAGTTAATATTTTAAATGTTTCGGTCAAAATTAGGATTTAATTTAAGTTTGAAGGTTGATCGGGTCGATTGTAAAACTTGAGAAGCCGAATGGGTAACAACCGAATTAATTATCTTGTCAGGCTAAATTGAACACTTCTGAAAATTGGGAGGACTAAATTGAAAAGTCCTAAAAATTCGCGGGTATATAAACCCTAAAATCTAACCCTAGCCGACTCACTTCATTCCTCACCTCCCGTCTCCCTCACTCTCACTCTCTCTCTTCAAACTCTCTCTGAAAATCGCAATCGGCATCCACCTTCTGTAACTCCTCGCGGCCGATAGCAAAATTACTTCTCCTTATGAAATCTCACTGTACTCACTCTAAATTCACACTCACAAACAATCAGAGAACTCCCACTGGAAAATTGCACTGAAAACGTCGGAAGAACACACACACACTAGTCAGGCACACCGCAGGAATTGGAAAGACGAAACGACCGGCGAAGTGGTCGCGTTGCGGCTGCAAGGCGGCTTCCGATTCGAAAATCACACACACAAAAACACAGAAAAACGACCAGCGCCGAGAAAATGTTTCTGTGGTCGCGGCGGCGAACGGTCGACTTGCAGCGGCGCCGGTCCCTAGCGAAACTAAGGTGAGGGCACCGGTTTCTGTTTCTGGTTTCTAATCTGGGTAAGTTTGGATATTCCGATTTTGGGTCAGATCGAATGAAGTAGGTTTAGGATTTGAGTAAGATGTAGCGGTGGCTCAATTGGGTTGGTCGCTGGTTGAAGGATTTCTACCTGGCGATCAGTTCCTGATGCAGGCCATATTCACGGGTTCGGGCCGAGGGTTCAGAAAATCTGAGAGTTAAGTTCACGGTGAGGGTTGATGGGTTTAGATTGTTTGGGTTTAGTTGAAATCTAGTTCGTCGTTTTCGATTAGTCGGCTGTGATGGGTTCGGCCGAAAAGTGATAAATCAAAGTTGTGTTCGAAGGTTTATGTGTTTCGGTTTTGATTAGAATAGGGTCTGGTGTGGATTTGTGATTAAGATTTGGGCTTCTGTACTTTCAGTTGGTTGGTTCTTCAGATTTGTCTGGACTGGAAAAAGATAAGTCCTGCTTGTTTGATTTTATGTGATTATTGATGTTTTAAATTTCCTGAAATTTTGATTTGTTTGGTGGAATACTGCAGAAATCATTATGAACATAAATCTGAAAATAAGGAACATGGGTTTGAATTTACCTCTGATGGAAGAAGAAATTCGCGGTTGGAATTAATCTGCAGAAGACGAAAATTGGTGGATGGCTCCTCCTCCTCTCTTCTCGAGTGAATCAGTGTATAGTTGTAGATGAAATTGTATTTTTTTTTATATTGTGGAATGAAGAAGAAGAAGAAAACGGGGAAGAAAAGGTGTATTCTGTGTTGTATTGTGTATTTGTACAGTAGAGGCTGTATATTTATACTGTCTGGATTAGGGTTAGGGTTAATTAATTTTCTGGGCTTGTAATATTATTATGGGTCAGTACAATTATGCTTGAGCTAAGGTAATAATAATAATAATAATAATAATAATAATAATAATAATAATAATAACAATAATGGTAATAATAATAATAATAATGATAAAAGAATAATAATAATGATAAAAATAATAATAACAGTGGTAATAATATTAATAACATCGATGCTAATAATATCGAAAGTAATATAAATGATGATATAGAAATAATGAAGAATAAAATATTAATATTGTTAATATTAATATTTCTCCCATTATAAATATTATTATTAATAATAATAATACCTTTAATTATCATACTTAAAAATGATTAATATTAAATGTTCTGAAATTAACTTGAGAAATTGACTCGGGATAGGACTTGTGATACGTCGAAATAAATGTTCATGATTCCTTAAATTGAATTAAATAACATGAAATACATTATAACATTATTATAAAATAATAATATTGCATTATAAAAATGACGGGTATTACAATACCTATTGAATCGAAGAAGTTAAGACTGATTTAGTGCATGGAGGTCAAGACTTTAGAAGACTTGATTTTTGGATAAGTCTTTAGCGACTCTGCACTTTGGATGTGTCGCGCTCTTTTTGTCCTTAGACCAAGGTTTGTTTTTTCCCATTAGATTTTCACTTGGTAAGGTTTTTAATGAGGCGGCCTATGAGAACATCCATACAATGATGTGTTGTACTTCTGTTCAACTTAGACCAAGAGGTATTTTTTCCACTGGATTTTTCCTTGGTATAGTTGGGAGGGCAACTTGGCATCTGACTCCTATGATTTGACGTACTCATCAGGGGGAGTCATTATGTATACATTAGGGGGAGTATACATGACATGTTATATTGGTGCGTTGCAAACTTTTCCTCCTCAAGCCTTTAATTTTCCCATGGGGTTTTGTTTTGGCTTGGAATGGGTTTTTACGAAGGCAACATCTTCTGCACCATTGTTGTATTAGTGCTTGACACAGAGGGAGTGTTCCGGGAATTATTATTGCCGTGATGTGTCTTACCTAATACATATTGTAGATACATAGATAGAAGGTTCTATATCCTTCTAGTGGTAGTAGGATCCTATTAGATGTCTTACCTTATCTAGGAATTCTATGTTTGAAAGGACTCTCATTGTAATGCCTATATAAAGGCTCCTCTATCAATGTTATGGATACAATTGATTGACTCGTATTTACAGTCTTTTTACTTTCTCCTGAAACATAAATTAAATTATATTTATTATTATCAACTTTCATTAAAAGTATCCAACCCATATTATTACTAATATAAATTTCTTTTATAGGATTTGGCATTATTATAATTATTTTCTTATTTTACAATCAGAACAAAATAATTCTGAAAAATCAAATAACTGTTGAAGTACAAAAGTATGAAAATAAACTAAAAATATAATCTTTTTCAATATTCTTATATTTTTATATGGTAATATTTTAATCATCTAATATATCATTATGATATTTAAATTACTTTATATGTATACTATATGGATGTCAAATTAAAGAATACGAAGTAAGAATTAATTTGATATATTTTTTTTTATCAAAAATAAAATTGATACAAAAAAGTTATAATTGTTTAAAGTATTAAGTTAAAAATAAAAGGAATAAAATGAGAGAAAATTTTTAATTGGTAGATATTATATATGGAATAACCATCTAACTTCTCTCTCAAACTAAATATCTATTTTTTTTTAGATTTTTAAAAAGAGAAATAATGTGGTAATGACACATATCCTTCAAATTTTCTTGCGACTCTCTTTTAATATTAAGTATGGATATGTGATTAAATTTCAATAATATTGTAAATTTAATAGAAAATATATATGAGCCAATATACACACACATATACATAAACTATTATTTGATTTGCATTAATTTATAAATCTAAGGGCACATGATAGTAAAATCATAATTAAATTAAGCATAGACATTTATTTTTGTAGGACAATATGAGTCTTATATCTAATTTTATAAATAATAAATTAAATTATATTTATTATTATCAACTTTCATTAAAAGTATCCAACCCATATTATTACTAATAAAAATTTCTTTTATATGATTTGGCATTATTGTAATTATTTTATTAATTTACAATCAGAACAAAATAATTCTGAAAAATCAAATAACTATTGAAGTACGAAATTATGAAAATAAACTAAAAATATATATCTTTTTCAATATTCTTATATTTTTATATGGTAATATTTTAATCATCTAATATATCATTATTATATTTAAATTACTTTATATGTATACTATATCGATGTCAAATTAAAGAGTACGAAGTAAGAATTAATTTGATATATTTTTTTATCAAAAATAAAATTGATATGAAAAAGTTATAATTGTTTAAAGTATTAAGTTAAAAATAAAAGGAATAAAATGAGAGAAACTTTTTAATTGGTAGATATTATATATGGAATGACCATCTAACTTTCCTCTCAAACTAAATATCCATTTTTTTTAGATTTTTAAAAAGATAAATAATGTGGTAATGACACATATCCTTTAAATTTTCTTGCGACTATCTTTTAATATTAAGTATGGATATGTGATTGAATTTCAAGAATATTGTAAATTTAATAGAAAATATATATGAGCCAATATACACACACATACACATAAACTATTATTTGATTTGCATTAATTTATAAATCTAAGGGCACATGATAGTAAAATCATAATTAAATTAAGCATAGACATTTATTTTTGTAGGACAATATGAGTCTTATATCTAATTTTATAAATAATAAATTAAATTATATTTATTATTATCAACTTTCATTAAAAGTATCCAACCCATATTATTACTAATATAAATTTCTTTTATATGATTTGGCATTATTGTAATTATTTTATTAATTTACAATCAGAACAAAATAATTCTGAAAAATCAAATAACTATTGAAGTACGAATGTATGAAAATAAACTAAAAATATATATCTTTTTCAATATTCTTATATTTTTATATGGTAATATTTTAATCATCTAATATATCATTATTATATTTAAATTACTTTATATGTATACTATATGGATGTCAAATTAAAGAGTACGAAGTAAGAATTAATTTGATATATTTTTTTATCAAAAATAAAATTGATATGAAAAAGTTATAATTGTTTAAAGTATTAAGTTAAAAATAAAAGGAATAAAATGAGAGAAAATTTTTAATTGGTAGATATTATATATGAAATGACCATCTAACTTCCCTCTCAAACTAAATATCCATTTTTTTTAAGATTTTTAAAAAGAGAAATAATGTGGTAACGACACATGTTCTTGAAATTTTCTTGCGACTCTCTTTTAATATTAAGTATGGATATGTGATTGGATTTCAATAATATTGTAAATTTAATAGAAAATATATATGAGCCAATATACACACACATACACATAAACTATTATTTGATTTGCTTTAATTTATAAATCTAAGGGCACATGATAAGAAAACCATAATTAAATTAAGCATAGACATTTATTTTTCATATAGGACAATATGAGTCTTATATCTAATTTCATAAATAATAAATTAAATTATATTTATTATTATCAACTTTCAATAAAAGTATCCAACCCATATTATTACTAATATAAATTTCTTTTATATGATTTGGCATTATTATAATTATTTTTCTATTTTACAATCAGAACAAAATAATTCTGAAAAATCAAATAACTGTTGAAGTACAGAAGTATGAAAATAAACTAAAAATATATATCTTTTTCAATATTCTTATATTTTTATATGGTAATATTTAAATCATCTAATATATTATTATTATTATATTTAAAATTACTTTATATGTATACTATATGGATATCAAATTAAAGAGTACGAAATAAGAATTAATTTGATATATTTTTTTTATCAAAAATAAAATTGATACGAAAAAGTTATAATTGTTTAAAGTATTAAGTTAAAAATAAAAGGAATAAAATGAGAGAAATTTTTTAATTGGTAGATGTTATATATGGAATAACCCTCTAATTTCCCTCTCAAACTAAATATCCATTTTTTTAAATTTTTAAAAAGAGAAATAATGTGGTAATAACACATGTCCTTGAAATTTTCTTGCGACTTTCTTTAATATTAAGTAGGGATATGTGATTAAATTTCAATAATATTGTAAATCTAATAGAAAATATATATGAGCCAATATACACACACATACACATAAACTATTATTTGATTTGCTTTAATTTTTAAATCTAATGACACATGATAGGAAAACCATAATTAAATTAAGCATAGATATTTATTTTTCATGTAGGACAATATGAGTCTTATATCTGATTTTATAAATAATAAATTAAATTATATTTATTATTATCAACTTTCATTAAAAGTATCCAACCCATATTATTACTAATATAAATCTCTTTTATATGATTTGGTATTATTATAATTATTTTATTATTTTACAATCAGAACAAAATAATTCTGAAAAATCAAATAACTGTTGATGTACAAAAGTATGAAAATAAACTAAAAATATATATTTTTTTCAATATTCTTATATTTTTATATGGTAATATTTTAATCATCCAATATATCATTATTATATTTAATTTCTTTATAATTATTGTAACACCCCAATTCACAAATGGGACATTACACGCCGTAGAACCCTCGTGAGGTCTACCAGGCTAACACATGACTCATAACCACAACGAAATCCCAAAAGACGTACTCAAAAGTAAATAAGGCCGTGGCCTCGGCCAAAACATTTCAACGGAGTACATGAAACATAATGTAAATATCAATTCATTGCCCACGTAGGGGACTTAAACCAAGTTTAAAAGTAAGCAGTCTAACTCCATTACTCGACAAATGCAATGACAAAACATAAAAATGCAGACTCGAGCCACATCATCAAGCCAGCCCATCCTTTGCGTGCATGTCCCGTGCCTGCTCCTCAGCTCTCCCGGTACCTGAAATGCATAAGACGCATTTCCCCCATTTAAGGGGTTAGCATTCGAATAGCTAGTGCAAGTACACAATTACACAACATTATATACAAAATACGGTTTTTACACAATCATCTCAATCAGAAATCATTTGCCAGAAATATTCCGTAATACTACATTGGCAATCAACTCAGTTTCGATCATCCCGATATCACAAAATCACAACTTGTATCCCGTGGCCGTACCCCTTAGTATCGACCCCTAGACATCCCGTCGAACGCTCCGGGTGGGATACCACTTCCGCGGCCGTACCCCTTAGTATCGACCCCCAGACATCCCGTCGGACACTCGGGGTGAAAGTTCAACCACACACGCACCCAAGTTCACTTCCGCGGCCGTACCCCTTAGTATCGACCCCCAGACATCCCGTCGGACACTCCGGGTGGAAGGAACACAACTCACGCACCCGAAAATCACAATTCATCTTTCATTTCGAAAATCACAGTTCATCATTCATTTCGAAAACAGAACATACATAACGAAATGTAATACATGTACTTGCCTTGAATAAGACGAAACGAAGGAAACGACGAAGGAATAGGTTTCGGTCCGAACAATCCTCCCAAATCCGTTCCTAACACAATAACGGTATACAACAAGTCTCAATAATGTGGAAAGGTAAGAATTAATCCTAATTCTACCCGTTGGAACAATTTGTCGGTCATACAAGGTCAAAACCGAATCCAAACTATCAACGGGGAAAAAACATCGAGTTTAATCCGCAAAACCACAAGAGAAACAAGGGATGGTGATTATGCTATCGAAATCTAACGATCATAAGGGGCAAATCGGACTAGAAGGGTGAAACCTAAAACAAAATCCCGAAATGCCCAAAAGTTAGGGTTCTAAGAAAATATACCTCGATTCGTACGGATGGAGGATGATTATGATGATGATAAACCTTGCTTGAAGCACAACAATCAATCTCCAAAGGAACTCTAAGGATTGCCCTGGGCAAATCGCTCCAAATCGCACAAGGAACTCACGTCTCGCACAAAGGGATGAGAAGGAACGAAATAACGCGACTGAGGATAAGTCAGGAATTAAAAGGCCTGACAGCGCGTTACGTACGTTAACGCGAGTTGTTAACGTACGTTATGAAGTTTACGTACGTAACCTCTCACAGGTTAACGTACGTAACGAACAATCTGTACTCAATTGCGAAAACCATAATGTACGTTACCAATGGGGTATAACATACGTTATGATGCCTCTATTACGTACGTAAGGGAGCATGCATAACGTACGTTATGTATGCAGCAATTGAACGCTGCTAAACACTTAGTTCTGCACAGTCAATACAACGACGAAACACAACGCAAGGATAGATTCAAAAGTGTAAACATGAGGTATCCATAACAACGAAGCTGAGTTATGAAAGAAAATATACTACCAACTTCCGGGGAATCCAAAATACGACAAGGAGGATAAAAGCATCCTAACTTCTAGGAAATTACAAAATGGCCCAAACGTCCGAAAATCACGATACAACGTCGGATTAACAATCCGAAACTCACAACATGCTCCACTCAACCATACGAACTCATGGAAATAGGTAAATGACGAAATCGAATGAGTTTAACGAGAATCGAATACACATGCGATAAAATATAACTCAAGATGAAATTACGTAAAAACATCATCGAGACTCGTCCAAATGGAGAAACTCCATGAACAGAATAAATTCAGAATTCCAAAATAGTGTTAAGCGAGTTGTCCGAAACAAACATACACAAAAAATAGAAATTACCAAAAACAGAAAACATGGATATTACATTCTCTCCCCCTAAAAATAAGTTTCGCCCCGAAACTTACAATGTGAATAACTCGGGGTATCTCGATCTCATACTCTCTTCCGTCTCCCACGTGGCCTCCTCGGATCCATGCCTCGACCATCGCACTTTAACCAAAGGAATAGTTTTGTGCCTGAGTTGCTTCACCCGACGCTCTAAGATCTGAATCGGCCTCTCCTCGAAGGTAATGTCGGGTCCCAACTCGATCTCTCCAAAATCGATAATATGGCCAGGGTCCGATACGTACTTCCTAAGTTGGGAAACATGAAATACGTTATGCATGTGGCTCAGGGACGGCGGCAAGCCTAACCGATACGCAAGCTCTCCAACTCTTTCTAAAATCTCGAATGGCCCAATAAATCTCGGACTAAGTTTACCCTTACGGCCGAAGCGGTAAACTCCCCATGTCGGCGACACCTTAAGCAAGACATGATCTCCCACCTCAAACTCCAACGGCCGGCGATGCGTATCGGCGTAAGACTTCTGCCGACTCTGGGCCGTCAACAACCTATCGCGAATCAGAGCAATCTTCTCTCTCGTCTCAACTACCATATCGGGCTCGGTACCAAACAGCTCGGACGCATCGTCCCAACACAACGGCGATATGCACCTCCTCCCATATAATGCCTCAAATGGTGCCATTTTAATCGAGGCGTGCCAACTATTGTTGTACGTGAACTCGATCAACGGCAAGTGCGACTCCCAATCATCCTCCCAATCTAAGGCACAGGCTCTCAACATATCCTCCAATGTCTGGATCGTCCGCTCTGACTGTCCGTCAGTCTGAGGGTGGTAGGATGTACTGAGTCTCAACTCGGTCCCTAAGGCCCTATGAACGGCCTGCCAAAAATGTGATATAAACTGGCCATCACGATCCGAAACAATACTCTTAGGAGTCCCATGCAATCTCACGATCTCTGCAATAAACACTCGTGCCAGTCTCTCTAGCCCCCAAGTGTCCTTAATACCCAGGAAATGAGCTGATTTGGTCAGTCGATCGATAATAATCCAAATCATGTTCATTCCAGTCCGAGTCCTAGGCATACTGGTAATGAAATCCATAGCAATATCCTCCCATTTCCACTTCGGGATAGGAAGTGGTCGCAAAAGCCCTGCGGGCTGCTGATGCTCGATCTTAACCTGCTGACAGGTCAAACATCTCGACACAAACTCGCTAACGTCTGTCTTAAAATTACTCCACCAGTATTTACTCCTCACATCCTTGTACATTTTACTCGTACCAGGATGTATGGAGTACGGTGTGGTATGAGTTTCACTCAAGATCTTCTGTCTCAGCTCAATAACATTCGGTACACATAGTCTGTCGCGAAATCTCAAAACTCCGTCATCCTGAACCACAAATCCAGGGGCTTTCCCCTTTCTCACATCCTCCCTCAGCTGGACCAAAAACGGATCATCATACTGTTTCGCCTTGATGTCGTCAGTCAAGGACGAAGTGATCTCTAACGCACATAACTGACCCTGAACTCTCTGAACCCAAACCTCGATATTCTGAAAAATAAAATCCCGTCGGATCCTACTCTATGGCGTAAGTACCTCTAACATCTGTAACGTCACCGGCTTTCGGCTCAACGCATCAGCCACTACGTTAGCCTTACCCGGATGATAAAGTATCTCGAGGTCGTAATCTTTAATTAGCTCTAACCACCTACGCTGTCTCATATTCAACTCTTTCTGACTGAAGATATACTTCAAACTCTTGTGATCCGTAAATATCTTACACGACGACCCATAGAGATAATGCCTCCAGATCTTTAAGGCGAAAACGACCGCAGCTAACTCCAAATCGTGCGTGGGGTAATTCGCCTCATACGGTTTCAACTAGCGGGACGCATAAGCAATAACCCTATATCTCTGCATCAAAATGCATCCGAGCCCGAGGCCCGAAGCATCATTATATACCACGAAATCTTCGTTCCCCTGAGGCAACGCTAACACGGGTGCGGTAGTTAGTCGTCTCTTCAGCTCGTCAAAACTACTTTGTCTGTCTGTGGTCCACTCGAATTTATGTGTCTTCTGGAGCAACTGAGTGAGTGGTCTAGCAATCTTAGAAAATCCCTCAACAAATCTACAGTAATAGTCAGCAAGTCCCAGAAAACTTCTCACTTCCTTCACATTCTTGGGCGGTTCCCATGCCATCACCGCCTCTATCTTCTGTGGATCTACCCGAACCCCCTCCGTTGAGATCACGTGTCCGAGGAACATCACTTCCTTGATCCAAAACTCACACTTAGAGAACTTTGCGTACAACTGCTCAGTTCTCAAAATGTCTAATACAATTCTGAGATGTAAGGCGTGCTCCTCCCGACTCCGTGAATAGATAAGAATGTCATCGATAAAGACGACTACGAATTTGTCCAGATACTCAATAAAAACTTTGTTCATCAAATGCATGAACACTGCTGGGGCGTTGGTTAACCCGAAAGGCATACCACAAACTCGTAATGGCCATATCTCATCCGAAAGGCAGCTTTCGGTATATCGGTGTCCCGAATCCTCAACTGGTAGTAGCCCGATCGCAAATCAATCTTCGAAAAGACTGTCGCCCCCTGAAGCTGATCAAACATGTCGTCAATCCGTGGAAAAGGGTATTTATTTTTTATGGTTAACTTGTTTAATTCTCGGTAGTCGATGCATAAACGAAGTGATCCATCCTTCTTCTTAACAAAAAGTACAGGCGCACCCCAAGGCGATGCGCTCGGTCGAATATACCCTTTATCTAACAACTCTCCCAACCGATTCTTCAATTCTAACATCTCCGACGGTGCCATGCAGTATGGAGCTCGAGAAATAGGGGCCGCATTCGGCTCTAGATTAATAGGAAACTCTATATCTCGCTGTGGTGGTAATCCCGGCAAGTCATCCGGAAATACGTCGGGGTATTAACTAACAACTGGAATTGACGACAAATCTACTCCACCATCTTCCGCCTTTAGAGCATAACACCAGTAGCCGACACAACCCTGGTTCAGAAGTTTCATCGCCTTAAAGGCGCTAATCACACTCCCCGATCTTCCCGGCTTACAACCGACGAGAGTATGCTCGGTGCCGTCCTAGGCCACTATCGAGATTGTACGAGTCCGATAGTTCATGATGGCACCGTGACGATCCAACCAATCATCCCCGAGGATCAAATCCTCACCCTTAAGGTCTATAACAATGAGATTCGAGGGCCAATCCCGGCTCTCGATCCTCACTGGGCAATCCCTAACTTCCCGGTCCCCAACCATACGATCCCCATTGGGTGTACTCACTACAAACGGTTCACACTCAAACAAGCAATCAAAACCAATACAACTCACACAATCCGATGCAATAAAGGAATAGGTAGCACCCGAATCAAAAAGCACTGAAACTGGATGCGTAAGGATCTGAGTGGTACCTGACGCCACCGGAACGTCTGCCTCCTCTGTGCGCCTCATCTGATACAATTGGGGGTGAACGGAACCCGAACACGATGCTGCACGGCGATCCGGCTGACCCCGACCCCTACCCCGACCCGAACTCTGCGGAACATGAGTAGCTGGAGTGTTGTGATCCCTCTGATCGGCAGTGGTAGTCGGAACTCTAGCGGCCATGGTGGCCCTCTCACAATGAGCCGCCCAATGCTCGGTCTGCCCGCAAGTAAAGCAAGTAACTGGAGGAGAAGGGTAATCCTTCATCAAATGCTCATATTAGTTGCAGTTAAAACAAACCCTGACACCAGAAGCAACGGACTGGACTGAACGATTACCCTGAGATCCCCCAGCCTGATGAAACGGTCTCTTCCCAAGTGTAGGGGCAAACTATGCTCTCGAAAATCGACCACTCTTGCCGGCTGAAAAGCTGCCAACCGTTTTCTGTTTCTTGGCCTCGGTACCTAACTCTGATTCCGGTGCGGCCATCTCGATCGCTAGAGCGCGATCCTGATACTCCTTCAAAGTGGCACACATGAGCGGTGCCATACTCTGCCTGATATGCGGCTTCATGCGCATATTGAAGTAACGGATTTTATCAGTCTCCGTCCTCACTTGATCTCTCACGAAACCCAACTGCTGATTGTAAGTAATGATGGCATGAGAAATAGGCACATCCTGAGGTGTAGCGGTGAAGAACTCCACAATTCTGCACTCCTTAACTGGTGGTGGACAATATTCTGCCTCCATAGCAGCCTTGAATTCCTCCCAAGTAGCTCGACGGTCTCTGGGCGCAACGGCCTCCCACCATTCCACAGCTTCCTTATCCAGGAGGTACTGGGTAATATGTACCCTCCTGTCTTCGGGACAAGCTATGGCATCGAAGGTCCTGGACAACTAAAAGAGCCAATTCTCCCAACTGAGGGAGTCAGAAGATCCAGAGAAACGAGGTGGGTGCATCTTAGTCACCGTCTGAAGCCACTTACTAGCTTCCTCTTCAGGTGTCTGGGGCGGATTCTGGCGTCCACCCTGAGCTATCTGAGTATGTTGGGCTACTAACTGCTGAAGTACAGCAGTAGCCCCAGAGTCGGCATTATTATCCGACGGCACTGAGTGAGAGGCTGAGTCCGCAGAGGACTGAGAAAGTGAGCCCTCTTCATTATCAGCACCCCGACCACGGCCTCGGCCGCGTCCCCTAGCTGGTCTACCACGACCTCTCAACATACTGAAGGAAAAATGAAAAGAACAAGATCAGAAAGATTCAAAATTGACAAAGTTGGTATCACAATTCACAATTCCGAACTTCGCAAGAAAATGAATTACAGGAATATAAGAGTTCGAGGAGACTTACAGCTACGGGTCGCACGAAAGGACGGTAGCAGGATGATATTAAGCTCAACGACTGACTCTAATGACGCAACTGACCAGACCCAAAAATTTACCGACAGCCTAGGTAATCAAAACCTAAGCTCCGATACCATAAATGTAACACCCCAATTCATAAATGGGACATTACACGCCGTAGAACCCTCGTGAGGTCTACCAGGCTAACACATGACTCATAACCACAACAAAATCCCAAAAGACGTACTCAAAAGTAAATAAGGCCGTGGCCTCTGCCAAAACATTTCAACGGAGTACATGAAACATAATGTAAATATCAATTCATTGCCCACGAAGGGGACTTAAACAAAGTTTAGAAGTAAACAGTCTAACTCCATTACTCGACAAATGCAATGACAAAACATAAAAATACAGACTCGAGCCACATCATCAAGCCAGCACATCCTTTGCGTGCATGTCCCGTGCCTGCTCCTCAGCTCTCCCGGTACCTGAAATGCATAAGACGTATTTCCCCCATTTAAGGGGTTATCATTCGAATAGCTAGTGTAAGTACACAATTACACAACATTATATATAAAATACGGTTTTTACACAATCATCTCAATTAGAAATCATTTGCCATAAATATTCCGGAATACTACATTGGCAATCAACTCAGTTTCGATCATCCCGATATCACAAAATCACAACTGGTATCCCATGGCCGTACCCCTTAGTATCGACCCCTAGACATCCCGTCGAACGCTCCGGGTGGGATACCACTTCTGCGGCCGTACCCCTTAGTATCGACCCCCAAACATCTCGTCGGACACTCCGGGTGAAAGTTCAACCACACACGCACCCAAGTTCACTTCCGCGGCCGTACCCCTTAGTATCGACCCCCAGACATCCCGTCGGACACTCCGGGTGGAAGGAACACAACTCACGCACCCGAAAATCACAATTCATCATTCATTTCGAAAATCACAGTTCATCATTCATTTCAAAAACAGAACATACATAACGAAATGTAATACATGTACTTGCCTTGAATAAGACGAAACGAAGGAAACGACGAAGGAATAGGTTTCGGTCCGAACAATCCTCCCAAATCCGTTCCTAACACAATAACGGTATACAACAAGTCTCAATAATGCGGAAAGGTAAGAATTAATCCTAATTCTACCCGTTGGAACAATTTGTCGGTCATACAAGGTCGAAACCGAATCCAAACTATCAACGGGGAAAAAACATCGAGTTTAATCCGCAAAACCACAAGAAGAAACAAGGGATGGTGATTACGCTATCGAAATCTAACGATCATAAGGGGCAAATCGGACTAGAAGGGTGAAACCTAAAACAAAACCCCAAAATCCCCAAAAGTTAGGGTTCTAAGGAAATATACCTCGATTCGGACGGATGGAGGATGATTATGATGATGATAAACCTTGCTTGAAGCACAACAATCAATCTCCAAAGTAACTCTAAGGATTGCCCTGGGCAAATCACTCCAAATCGCTCAAGGAACTCACGTCTCGCACAAAGGGATGAGAAGGAACGAAATAACGCGACTGAGGATAAGTGTTGGGAAAAATAATGATGTTTTGATAATTGCCAAACAAACAAAGCTCGATACAGCAAGCCCTATATCGAAAGCCGGTTGAAGTTGCAATCCTGTATCGAAGACCTTCTGATAAGCACCAGCATACAGCAATCTCTTGCGCTACCAAGATACAGCAACAAAGTCTAAGTAAGCACCAAGTATGGAAGCTGTCTCGAAACCTCAATACAGCACCCTTCCATACAGCGCCTGACTATTCCAATATGGCTACAGCTCTAGTGGATACAGCATCCACATCGGATCAGGACTGGAGATCGTTTTGAAAAGGAATCCTTAGTATTCACTAAAGTCAAGTACCGTTTGATAAAGAAGTATTTAAATACTGAACGGATAAAGTATTTAAATACTGAAGCTGTCAGAGATCTTCAAGTCCCGCAATATCCGGATCCTTGTCTATTCAAGTCAACTATCAAATCTTGCTCAACGGATATATCTCAACGGATATATTATTCAGAAGACTATATATATCCCCATAGTTTGAAAGATCAATATACGCATCCGAATCATCAAGAACATTTACAAGCTTACAAGCGATATTCAAAAGATCGAAAGACTGAATATTCATTATCATCGGATCAAGCTTACAAGAGCAAGTATATTTCTTTCTAGCATCAATCCATATCTGAAGAAAGAAGAAATATACTCGGTCATCAAGAACGACCATCATCACTCAAGAACTCCATATTCAAAATTTGTTGTTCTTACCCGGTTACCTACTTTTTTACCTTTGTGTAAAAACCGAGCTCTGTGTGAACTCAACAAAGTTATTCTGACCTGTGTGGGACGAATAAGAGGACGAAGCTTTGGAACTGTGTGTGAAGAAGCTAGTCAAGAAGGAAGCTTTTACCAATCTGTGTGAACGGTTGAAAGCGACAGTCTTTGTATCTATCTGTGTGAACGATACAAGGATAGGTTTGATTATAAATACATAGTTGTGTACGCAGTATTTATAATAAACGTTTTACTCCTGTGTGGAGGACCAGTGGACGTAGAGGGGTTTACCTCGAACCACTTAAATACTGTGTTATTTACCTTTCGCTGTTACTGTTTTCATAACTGTGATTTATACAAGTATACACTGCAAAACCCTGTACGCACCAAGCTAACAGGAGAATAGACCGAGTTGCTGTATCGACGGCAACTTACTATATTAAAGACTTCCGCTACGCACTCAGATTCGAAAACCATACAGCCTGTTGCTTAAAACATTTCCCAAGCTGTATCGAGTATACTTTAGAAAGGGACCAACAATTGGTATCGGAGCGGTTGATTCTAAAAAGAATCAGTCGCATTTTTAACTGAATCAGATCCTTAAAAATACTTATTTTCGAAAACAGGCTTTGTAATTCCCATCTTCTAATATGGATACCTTTATGTCTAATAAGATATCTATGTTTCACATTAACGAGTTTGATGACTGGAGAAACAGGATGAAGAACAAACTCAAGGCCTTCATTGGAGAAACAAAAGCTCCTCGCATCAACAAAGACCGAAGAATGTCTTCGGTGGTCACCGATAGTGACTCGTCGGATGATGAGTTAGAAGATCGAGCCTATGTGTGCTCTATGGCCGAAGATAAAGAAGAAAATGAAGACGGCGATGATGATGAGGTAAGCTCCACCTCAACTATTCCCATAAATGCATCTCATACCTTTGAAAATATCTTTGAATGAATTTATGAACATTCAAACGGCCCATGAGATATTGAAAAGAGAAAACACCCGACTTGAAATTTCTAACTTAGAGTGAAAGAAGAAAATGACTTGTCAAGAATAATTACGAAAATATGTCAGTTGATTGCGAAACAAAGAAAGTCAATTTAGAAAAACTCATGGAGAGCAATCATCAACTTGCTCATAATCTAAATGAGACTAAGTCTCATCTTGAAAGCAAGACAAATGATTTGGCTCTACTCGAAGCCAAAGTAAAATCTCTCGAGAAACGTGAAGGAGAATTAGAGACAATCTTAAAATCTTTCGAGAAATCCTCTAAAAGAATGGAAGAGATCCTAAGCACTGGGCAACATGCTCATGATAAACGTGGCTTAGGGTACAACTCGTTCTCCAACAAAGAAAAATCTAGTACGGTATTCGTCAGGAGTGAGGAACTCATCCCTGTATCGAAAGAAGTTCCGAGTTACGTGAAGGAACTGTTGCACCGCGAATAGCAAAAGTCGCTATTCCACCCCGCAACTCTACTATTCGAGACGGTGGAACCAATGACCACTCGTAAGGCGTACTCAACGGATGCTCCACAAGCATATCATAAACGCCAGCAGTCATTCAGGAAGAAGGCAGTATCCAACCAACAAAGGCCCGTACTGAATACTCTCGATGCAGCGCGCCTAGGAATTGGATACAAGAGCCCCGTTATTCATCAAGAAAGCGGTGTCGCGCGGTATCAACAACATCGTTGGGAATCCAATGGAGACCCGTAAGGCAAGATGTTAGGCCAAAGAAAATGGCTCCACCTCCGAGACGACAATCGTCGTAATAACAACTATAATTCTCGATTTTCATGCATTATAATGATTACAACGACTATGTGCCACTTACGTAGATATCGATATAATGGACCAAAAGTAGCCTACAACAAACAAATTGTTGCCCGGCAAATTTGGGTACCGAAAGGCACTATCGGGAAACACTACAGCCAGAAATCCCTGTAAGTTTTTATGCTTATACTCATTAAGTAAGGGGGAATGCTGTAAGACCCATGAATACAGTATCTGCCATTAATTAACTATACACTCAGAACAGTCAAGACAGCACTGTAGGACTAAGAAGGCATGAAATCTTCCTACAGCTGACGTGTGCATTAATTAAGGGGGAATACAGTACGACCCATGAATACAGCATTAATCCGAACACAAATTGAATCCTGTATGTACCTTTAAGGAAGAACACTATACTATTTCCACAACACGACACCAATTATGACTAATAAATTTTAGCTTATTATTGCTGTAAGAACTCGTCTACGAACAGTTCATAGGTTCAGTTGTACTCAACTAGATTACTAATGTAAGATTGTGCCTGCGCGCCAATCATAAGTTTAAAATGTAATACACTTCCCTATTAGATGCTATCATTTTTAGAAATTGCCTGCGAGCAGTTCACATTTCTTTTAAACTAAGTGCTGAAGACCAGATCATTTGACTGAAGAAAGAGGAAACAGTGGGATTAAACATCTCCTGTATCGAAGTCTTCTCATGTTGCCATCAAATGGTTATCGAAGGGGAAATTGTTTTTAGCCTGAAGAGGTTTGATATCAAAACCGTGGCATGATCAAGAAGTTTTGGAATCATCAAGTAGTTTTGGAAATTATCAAAAAGGGGAAATTGTTGGGAAAAATAATGATGTTTTGATAATTGCCAAACAAACAAAGCTCGTCTGACAAGCCTCGTATCGAAATCCGTTGAAGTTGCAATCCTATATCGAAGACCTTCGATAAGCACCGGATCTGACAAGCTCTTGCGCTACCAAGATACGAGAACAAAGTCTAAGTAAGCACCAAGTATGGAAGTCATCTCGAAACCTCAATCTGACACCCTTCCATACAGCGCCGACTATTCCAATATGGCTCTGACTCTAGTGGATACGAGATCCACATCGGATCGGATCGAGATCGTTTTGAAAAGGAATCCTTAGTATTCACTAAAGTCAAGTACCGTTTGATAAAGAAGTATTTAAATACGAACGGATAAAGTATTTAAATCTGAAGGTCAGAGATCTTCAAATCCCGCACTATCCGGATCCTTGTCTATTCAAGTCAACTATCAAATCTTGCTCAACGGATATATTATTCAGAAGACTATATATATCCCCAGAGTTTGAAAGATCAATATACGCATCCGAATCATCAAGAACATTTACAAGCTTACAAGCGATATTCAAAAGATCGAAAGACTGAATATTCATTATCATCGGATCAAGCTTACAAGAGCAAGTATATTTCTTTCTAGCATCAATCCATATCTGAAGAAAGAAGAAATATACTCAGTCATCAAGAACAGCCATCATCAGCTCAAGAACTCCATATTCAAAGCTGTTGTTCTTACCCGGTTACCTACTTTTTTACCTTTGTGTAAAAACCGAGCTCTGTGTGAACTCAACAAAGTTATTCTGACCTGTGTGGGACGAATAAGAGGACGAAGCTTTGGAACTGTGTGTGAAGAAGCTAGTCAAGAAGGAAGCTTTTACCAATCTGTGTGAACGGTTGAAAGCGACAGTCTTTGTATCTATCTTTGTGAACGATACAAGGATAGGTTTGATTATAAATACATAGTTGTGTACGCAGTATTTATAATAAACGTTTTACTCCTGTGTGGAGGACCAGTGGACGTAGAGGGGTTTACCTCGAACCACTTAAATACTGTGTTATTTACCTTTCGCTATTACTGTTTTCATAACTGTGATTTATACAAGTATACACTGCAAAACCCTGTACGCACCAAGCTAACAGGAGAATAGACCGAGTTGCTGTATCGACGAAAACTTACTATATTAAAGACTTCCGCTACGCACTCAGATTCGAAAACCATACAGCCTGTTGCTTAAAACATTTCCCAAGCTGTATCGAGTATACTTTAGAAAGGGACCAACAATTGGTATCGGAGCGGTTGATTCTAAAAAGAATCAGTCGCATTTTTAACTGAATCAGATCCTTAAAAATACTTATTTTCGAAAACAGGCTTTGTAATTCCCATCTTCTAATATGGATACCTTTATGTCTAATAAGATATCTATGTTTCACATTAACGAGTTTGATGACTGGAGAAACAGGATGAAGAACAAACTCAAGGCCTTCATTGGAGAAACAAAAGCTCCGCTCGCATCAACAAAGACCGAAGAATGTCTTCAGGTGGTCACTGATAGTGACTCGTCAGATGATGAGTTAGAAGATCGAGCCTATGTGTGCTCTATGGCCGAAGATAAAGAAGAAAATGAAGACGGCGATGATGATGAGGTAAGCTCCACCTCAACTATTCCCATAAATGCATCTCATACCTTTGAAAATATCTTGAATGAATTTATGAACATTCAAACGGCCCATGAGATATTGAAAAGAGAAAACACCCAGCTTGAAATTTCTAACTTAGAGCTGAAAGAAGAAAATGACTTGCTGAAGAATAATTACGAAAATATGTCAGTTGATTGCGAAAACAGCAAAGTCAATTTAGAAAAACTCATGGAGAGCAATCATCAACTTGCTCATAATCTAAATGAGACTAAGTCTCATCTTGAAAGCAAGACAAATGATTTGGCTCTACTCGAAGCCAAAGTAAAATCTCTCGAGAAACGTGAAGGAGAATTAGAGACAATCTTAAAATCTTTCGAGAAATCCTCTAAAAGAATGGAAGAGATCCTAAGCACTGGGCAACATGCTCATGATAAACGTGGCTTAGGGTACAACTCGTTCTCCAACAAAGAAAAATCTAGTACGGTATTCGTCAGGAGTGAGGAACTCATCCCTGTATCGAAAGAAGTTCCGAGTTATGTGAAGGAACCTGTTGCACCGCGAATAGCAAAAGCTGCTATTCCACCCCCGCAACTCTACTATTCGAGACGGTGGAACCAACAGCCACTCAGAAGGCGTACTCAACAGCATGCTCCACAAGCATATCATAAACGCCAGCAGTCATTCAGGAAGAAGGCTGTATCCAACCAACAAAGGCCCGTACAGCAATACTCTCAGTACAGCGCGCCTAGGAATTGGATACAAGAGCCCCGTTATTCATCAAGAAAGCAGGTGTCCGCGCAGTATCAACAACATCGTTGGGAATCCAACTGGAGACCCAGAAGGCAAGATGTTAGGCCAAAGAAAATGGCTCCACCTCCGAGACGACAATCGTACTGTAATAACAACTATAATTCTCGATTTTCATGCATTATAATGATTACAACGACTATGTGCCTGCCCCACGTAGATATCGATATAATGGACCAAAAGTAGCCTACAACAAACAAATTGTTGCCCGGCAAATTTGGGTACCGAAAGGCACTATCGGGAAACACTACAGCCAGAAATCCCTGTAAGTTTTTATGCTTATACTCATTAAGTAAGGGGGAATGCTGTAAGACCCATGAATACAGTATCTGCCATTAATTAACTATACACTCAGAACAGTCAAGACAGCACTGTAGGACTAAGAAGGCATGAAATCTTCCTACAGCTGACGTGTGCATTAATTAAGGGGGAATACGATCGACCCATGAATACAGCATTAATCCGAACACAAATTGAATCCTGTATGTACCTTTAAGGAAGAACACTATACTATTTCCACAACACGACACCAATTATGACTAATAAATTTTAGCTTATTATTGCTGTAAGAACTCGTCTACGAACAGTTCATAGGTTCAGTTGTACTCAACTAGATTACTAATGTAAGATTGTGCCTGCGCGCCAATCATAAGTTTAAAATGTAATACACTTCCCTATTAGATGCTATCATTTTTAGAAATTGCTGCGGCGATTCACATTTCTTTTAAACTAAGTCTTGAAGACCGAGATCATTTGATCAAGAAAGAGGAAACAGTGGGATTAAACATCTCCTGTATCGAAGTCTTCTCATGTTGCCATCAAATGGTTATCGAAGGGGAAATTGTTTTTAGCCTGAAGAGGTTTGATATCAAAAACCGTGGCATGATCAAGAAGTTTTGGAATCATCAAGTAGTTTTGGAAATTATCAAAAAGGGGGAAATTGTTGGGAAAAATAATGATGTTTTGATAATTGCCAAACAAACAAAGCTCGTCTGACAAGCCTGTATCGAAATCCGGTTGAAGTTGCAATCCTATATCGAAGACCTTCTGATAAGCACCAGCATACAGCAAGCTCTTGCGCTACCAAGATACAGCAACAAAGTCTAAGTAAGCACCAAGTATGGAAGCTGTCTCGAAACCTCAATACAGCACCCTTCCATACAGCGCCTGACTATTCCAATATGGCTACAGCTCTAGTGGATACAGCATCCACATCGGATCAGGACTGGAGATCGTTTTGAAAAGGAATCCTTAGTATTCACTAAAGTCAAGTACCGTTTGATAAAGAAGTATTTAAATACTGAACGGATAAAGTATTTAAATACTGAAGCTGTCAGAGATCTTCAAATCCCGCACTATCCGGATCCTTGTCTATTCAAGTCAACTATCAAATCTTGCTCAACGGATATATTATTCAGAAGACTATATATATCCCCAGAGTTTGAAAGATCAATATACGCATCCGAATCATCAAGAACATTTACAAGCTTACAAGCGATATTCAAAAGATCGAAAGACTGAATATTCATTATCATCGGATCAAGCTTACAAGAGCAAGTATATTTCTTTCTAGCATCAATCCATATCTGAAGAAAGAAGAAATATACTCAGTCATCAAGAACCATCATCACTCAAGAACTCCATATTCAAAGCCGTTGTTCTTACCCTGATTACCTACTTTTACCTTTGTGTAAAAACCGAGCTCTGTGTGAACTCAACAAAGTTATTCGACTGTGGGACGAATAAGAGGACGAAGCTTTGGAACCGTGTGTGAAGAAGCTAGTCAAGAAGGAAGCTTTTACCAATGTGTGAACGGTTGAAAGCGGCAGTCTTTGTATCTATCTTTGTGAACGATACAAGGATAGGTTTGATTATAAATACATAGTTGTGTACGCAGATTTATAATAAACGCTTTACTCTGTGTGGAGGACCGGTGGACGTAGAGGGGTTTACCTCGAACCACTTAAATACCGTGTTATTTACCTTTCACATTATCGTTTTCATAACCGTGATTTATACAAGTATACATCGCAAAACCCCGTACGCACCAAGCTAACAGAGAATAGACCGAGTTGTCAGACGACGGCAACTTACTATATTAAAGACTTCCGCTACGCACTCGTATTCGAAAACCATACACTGTTGCTTAAAACATTTCCCAAGTCAGACGAGTATACTTTAGAAAGGGACCAACAATTGGTATCGGAGCGGTTGATTCTAAAGAATCACGCATTTTTAATCGAATCGATCCTTAAAAATACTTATTTTCAAAACAGCTTTGTAATTCCCATCTTCTAATATGGATACCTTTATGTCTAATAAGATATCTATGTTTCACATTAACGAGTTTGATGACTGGAGAAACAGGATGAAGAACAAACTCAAGGCCTTCATTGGAGAAACAAAAGCTCCGCCGCATCAACAAAGACCGAAGAATGTCTTCAGGTGGTCACTGATAGTGACTCGTCAGATGATGAGTTAGAAGATCGAGCCTATGTGTGCTCTATGGCCGAAGATAAAGAAGAAAATGAAGACGGCGATGATGATGAGGTAAGCTCCACCTCAACTATTCCCATAAATGCATCTCATACCTTTGAAAACATGCTGAATGAATTTATGAACATTCAAACGGCCCATGAGATATTGAAAAGAGAAAACACCCAGCTTGAAATTTCTAACTTAGAGCTGAAAGAAGAAAATGACTTGCTGAAGAATAATTACGAAAATATGTCAGTTGATTGCGAAAACAGCAAAGTCAATTTAGAAAAACTCATGGAGAGCAATCATCAACTTGCTCATAATCTAAATGAGACTAAGTCTCATCTTGAAAGCAAGACAAATGATTTGGCTCTACTCGAAGCCAAAGTAAAATCTCTCGAGAAACGTGAAGGAGAATTAGAGACAATCTTAAAATCTTTCGAGAAATCCTCTAAAAGAATGGAAGAGATCCTAAGCACTGGGCAACATGCTCATGATAAACGTGGCTTAGGGTACAACTCGTTCTCCAACAAAGAAAAATCTAGTACGGTATTCGTCAGGAGTGAGGAACTCATCCCTGTATCGAAAGAAGTTCCGAGTTCTGTGAAGGAACCTGTTGCACCGCGAATAGCAAAAGCTGCTATTCCACCCCCGCAACTCTACTATTCGAGACGGTGGAACCAACAGCCACTCAGAAGGCGTACTCAACAGCATGCTCCACAAGCATATCATAAACGCCAGCAGTCATTCAGGAAGAAGGCTGTATCCAACCAACAAAGGCCCGTACAGCAATACTCTCAGTACAGCGCGCCTAGGAATTGGATACAAGAGCCCCGTTATTCATCAAGAAAGCAGGTGTCCGCGCAGTATCAACAACATCGTTGGGAATCCAACTGGAGACCCAGAAGGCAAGATGTTAGGCCAAAGAAAATGGCTCCACCTCCGAGACGACAATCGTACTGTAATAACAACTATAATTCTCGATTTTCATGCATTATAATGATTACAACGACTATGTGCCTGCCCCACGTAGATATCGATATAATGGACCAAAAGTAGCCTACAACAAACAAATTGTTGCCCGGCAAATTTGGGTACCGAAAGGCACTATCGGGAAACACTACAGCCAGAAATCCCTGTAAGTTTTTATGCTTATACTCATTAAGTAAGGGGGAATGCTGTAAGACCCATGAATACAGTATCTGCCATTAATTAACTATACACTCGTAATACCAAGACAAAGACCTTGTAGGACTAAGAAGGCATGAAATCTTCCTACAGCTGACGTGTGCATTAATTAAGGGGGAATACAGTACGACCCATGAATACAGCATTAATCCGAACACAAATTGAATCCTGTATGTACCTTTAAGGAAGAACACTATACTATTTCCACAACACGACACCAATTATGACTAATAAATTTTAGCTTATTATTGCTGTAAGAACTCGTCTACGAACAGTTCATAGGTTCAGTTGTACTCAACTAGATTACTAATGTAAGATTGTGCCTGCGCGCCAATCATAAGTTTAAAATGTAATACACTTCCCTATTAGATGCTATCATTTTTAGAAATTGCCTGCGAGCAGTTCACATTTCTTTTAAACTAAGTGCTGAAGACCAGATCATTTGACTGAAGAAAGAGGAAACAGTGGGATTAAACATCTCCTGTATCGAAGTCTTCTCATGTTGCCATCAAATGGTTATCGAAGGGGAAATTGTTTTTAGCCTGAAGAGGTTTGATATCAAAAACCGTGGCATGATCAAGAAGTTTTGGAATCATCAAGTAGTTTTGGAAATTATCAAAAAGGGGGAAATTGTTGGGAAAAATAATGATGTTTTGATAATTGCCAAACAAACAAAGCTCGATACAGCAAGCCCTGTATCGAAATCCGGTTGAAGTTGCAATCCTATATCGAAGACCTTCTGATAAGCACCAGCATACAGCAAGCTCTTGCGCTACCAAGATACAGCAACAAAGTCTAAGTAAGCACCAAGTATGGAAGCTGTCTCGAAACCTCAATACAGCACCCTTCCATACAGCGCCTGACTATTCCAATATGGCTACAGCTCTAGTGGATACAGCATCCACATCGGATCAGGACTGGAGATCGTTTTGAAAAGGAATCCTTAGTATTCACTAAAGTCAAGTACCGTTTGATAAAGAAGTATTTAAATACTGAACGGATAAAGTATTTAAATACTGAAGCTGTCAGAGATCTTCAAATCCCGCACTATCCGGATCCTTGTCTATTCAAGTCAACTATCAAATCTTGCTCAACGGATATATTATTCAGAAGACTATATATATCCCCAGAGTTTGAAAGATCAATATACGCATCCGAATCATCAAGAACATTTACAAGCTTACAAGCGATATTCAAAAGATCGAAAGACTGAATATTCATTATCATCGGATCAAGCTTACAAGAGCAAGTATATTTCTTTCTAGCATCAATCCATATCTGAAGAAAGAAGAAATATACTCAGTCATCAAGAACAGCCATCATCAGCTCAAGAACTCCATATTCAAAGCTGTTGTTCTTACCCGGTTACCTACTTTTTTACCTTTGTGTAAAAACCGAGCTCTGTGTGAACTCAACAAAGTTATTCTGACCTGTGTGGGACGAATAAGAGGACGAAGCTTTGGAACTGTGTGTGAAGAAGCTAGTCAAGAAGGAAGCTTTTACCAATCTGTGTGAACGGTTGAAAGCGACAGTCTTTGTATCTATCTGTGTGAACGATACAAGGATAGGTTTGATTATAAATACATAGTTGTGTACGCAGTATTTATAATAAACGTTTTACTCCTGTGTGGAGGACCAGTGGACGTAGAGGGGTTTACCTCGAACCACTTAAATACCGTGTTATTTACCTTTCGCTATCGTTTTCATAAGCGTGATTTATACAAGTATACATCGCAAAACCCCGTACGCACCAAGCTAACAGAGAATAGACCGAGTTGTCAGACGACGGCAACTTACTATATTAAAGACTTCCGCTACGCACTCAGTTCGAAAACCATACACTGTTGCTTAAAACATTTCCCAAGTCAGATCGAGTATACTTTAGAAAGGGACCGACAATTGGTATCGGAGCGGTTGATTCTAAAAAGAATCAGTCGCATTTTTAACTGAATCAGATCCTTAAAAATACTTATTTTCGAAAACAGGCTTTGTAATTCCCATCTTCTAATATGGATACCTTTATGTCTAATAAGATATCTATGTTTCACATTAACGAGTTTGATGACTGGAGAAACAGGATGAAGAACAAACTCAAGGCCTTCATTGGAGAAACAAAAGCTCCGCTCGCATCAACAAAGACCGAAGAATGTCTTCAGGTGGTCACTGATAGTGACTCGTCAGATGATGAGTTAGAAGATCGAGCCTATGTGTGCTCTATGGCCAAAGATAAAGAAGAAAATGAAGACGGCGATGATGATGAGGTAAGCTCCACCTCAACTATTCCCATAAATGCATCTCATACCTTTGAAAATATGCTGAATGAATTTATGAACATTCAAACGGCCCATGAGATATTGAAAAGAGAAAACACCCAGCTTGAAATTTCTAACTTAGAGCTGAAAGAAGAAAATGACTTGCTGAAGAATAATTACGAAAATATGTCAGTTGATTGCGAAAACAGCAAAGTCAATTTAGAAAAACTCATGGAGAGCAATCATCAACTTGCTCATAATCTAAATGAGACTAAGTCTCATCTTGAAAGCAAGACAAATGATTTGGCTCTACTCGAAGCCAAAGTAAAATCTCTCGAGAAACGTGAAGGAGAATTAGAGACAATCTTAAAATCTTCGAGAAATCCTCTAAAAGAATGGAAGAGATCCTAAGCACCGGGCAACATGCTCATGATAAACGTGGCTTAGGTACAACTCGTTCTCCAACAAAGAAAAATCTAGTACGGTATTCGTCAGGAGTGAGGAACTCATCCCTGTATCGAAAGAAGTTCCGAGTTCTGTGAAGGAACCTGTTGCACCGCGAATAGCAAAAGCTGCTATTCCACCCCCGCAACTCTACTATTCGAGACGGTGGAACCAACAGCCACTCAGAAGGCGTACTCAACAAAGATGCTCCACAAGCATATCATAAACGCCAAAGTCATTCAGGAAGAAGGCCGTATCCAACCAACAAAGGCCCGTACGGAATACTCTCGATGCAGCGCGCCTAGGAATTGGATACAAGAGCCCCGTTATTCATCAAGAAAGCAGGTGTCCGCGCAGTATCAACAACATCGTTGGGAATCCAACTGGAGACCCAGAAGGCAAGATGTTAGGCCAAAGAAAATGGCTCCACCTCCGAGACGACAATCGTCAGTAATAACAACTATAATTCTCGATTTTCATGCATTATAATGATTACAACGACTATGTGCCCGCCCCACGTAGATATCGATATAATGGACCAAAAGTAGCCTACAACAAACAAATTGTTGCCCGGCAAATTTAGGTACCGAAAGGCACTATCGGGAAACACTACAAATGTAAATCCTGTAAGTTTTTATGCTTATACTCATTAAGTAAGGGGAATGTTTGTAAGACCCATGAATACTGATTCGCCATTAATTAACTATACACTCGTAATACCAAGACAAAGATTTGTAGGACTAAGAAGGCATGAAATCTTCCTACGGTGACGTGTGCATTAATTAAGGGGGAATACAGTACGACCCATGAATACAGCATTAATCCGAACACAAATTGAATCCTGTATGTACCTTTAAGGAAGAACACTATACTATTTCCACAACACGACACCAATTATGACTAATAAATTTTAGCTTATTATTGCTGTAAGAACTCGTCTACGAACAGTTCATAGGTTCAGTTGTACTCAACTAGATTACTAATGTAAGATTGTGCCTGCGCGCCAATCATAAGTTTAAAATGTAATACACTTCCCTATTAGATGCTATCATTTTTAGAAATTGCCTGCGAGCAGTTCACATTTCTTTTAAACTAAGTGCTGAAGACCAGATCATTTGACTGAAGAAAGAGGAAACAGTGGGATTAAACATCTCCTGTATCGAAGTCTTCTCATGTTGCCATCAAATGGTTATCGAAGGGGAAATTGTTTTTAGCCTGAAGAGGTTTGATATCAAAAACCGTGGCATGATCAAGAAGTTTTGGAATCATCAAGTAGTTTTGGAAATTATCAAAAAGGGGGAAATTGTTGGGAAAAATAATGATGTTTTGATAATTGCCAAACAAACAAAGCTCGATACAGCAAGCCCTGTATCGAAATCCGGTTGAAGTTGCAATCCTATATCGAAGACCTTCTGATAAGCACCAAAGATACAAACAAGCTCTTTCGCTACCAAGATACAAAGAACAAAGTCTAAGTAAGCACCAAGTATGGAAGTCGTCTCGAAACCTCAATACAAAGACCCTTCCATACGGCCGACTATTCCAATATGGCTACACTCTAGTGGATACTGATCCACATCGGATCGGGACTGGAGATCGTTTTGAAAAGGAATCCTTAGTATTCACTAAAGTCAAGTACCGTTTGATAAAGAAGTATTTAAATACCGAACGGATAAAGTATTTAAATACTGAAGCTGTCAGAGATCTTCAAATCCCGCACTATCCGGATCCTTGTCTATTCAAGTCAACTATCAAATCTTGCTCAACGGATATATTATTCAGAAGACTATATATATCCCCAGAGTTTGAAAGATCAATATACGCATCCGAATCATCAAGAACATTTACAAGCTTACAAGCGATATTCAAAAGATCGAAAGACTGAATATTCATTATCATCGGATCAAGCTTACAAGAGCAAGTATATTTCTTTCTAGCATCAATCCATATCTGAAGAAAGAAGAAATATACTCACCATCAAGAACAAATGCCATCATCAGCTCAAGAACTCCATATTCAAAGCTGTTGTTCTTACCCGGTTACCTACTTTTTTACCTTTGTGTAAAAACCGAGCTCTGTGTGAACTCAACAAAGTTATTCTGACCTGTGTGGGACGAATAAGAGGACGAAGCTTTGGAACTGTGTGTGAAGAAGCTAGTCAAGAAGGAAGCTTTTACCAATCTGTGTGAACGGTTGAAAGCGACAGTCTTTGTATCTATCTGTGTGAACGATACAAGGATAGGTTTGATTATAAATACATAGTTGTGTACGCAGATTTATAATAAACGTTTTACTCTGTGTGGAGGACCGGTGGACGTAGAGGGTTTACCTCGAACCACTTAAATACCGTGTTATTTACCTTTCACATTATTCTTGTTTTCATAACTGTGATTTATACAAGTATACATCGCAAAACCCCGTACGCACCAAGCTAACAGAGAATAGACCGAGTTCTTGTATCGACGGCAACTTACTATATTAAAGACTTCCGCTACGCACTCAGTTCGAAAACCATACACTGTTGCTTAAAACATTTCCCAAGTCAGACGAGTATACTTTAGAAAGGGACCAACAATTGGTATCGGAGCGGTTGATTCTAAAAGAATCACGCATTTTTAATCGAATCGATCCTTAAAAATACTTATTTTCGAAAACAGGCTTTGTAATTCCCATCTTCTAATATGGATACCTTTATGTCTAATAAGATATCTATGTTTCACATTAACGAGTTTGATGACTGGAGAAACAGGATGAAGAACAAACTCAAGGCCTTCATTGGAGAAACAAAAGCTCCGCTCGCATCAACAAAGACCGAAGAATGTCTTCAGGTGGTCACTGATAGTGACTCGTCAGATGATGAGTTAGAAGATCGAGCCTATGTGTGCTCTATGGCCAAAGATAAAGAAGAAAATGAAGACGGCGATGATGATGAGGTAAGCTCCACCTCAACTATTCCCATAAATGCATCTCATACCTTTGAAAATATCTTTGAATGAATTTATGAACATTCAAACGGCCCATGAGATATTGAAAAGAGAAAACACCCACTTGAAATTTCTAACTTAGAGTGAAAGAAGAAAATGACTTGTCAAGAATAATTACGAAAATATGTCAGTTGATTGCGAAACAAAGAAAGTCAATTTAGAAAAACTCATGGAGAGCAATCATCAACTTGCTCATAATCTAAATGAGACTAAGTCTCATCTTGAAAGCAAGACAAATGATTTGGCTCTACTCAAGCCAAAGTAAAATCTCTCGAGAAACGTGAAGGAGAATTAGAGACAATCTTAAAATCTTTCGAGAAATCCTCTAAAAGAATGGAAGAGATCCTAAGCACTGGGCAACATGCTCATGATAAACGTGGCTTAGGGTACAACTCGTTCTCCAACAAAGAAAAATCTAGTACGGTATTCGTCAGGAGTGAGGAACTCATCCCTGTATCGAAAGAAGTTCCGAGTTCTGTGAAGGAACCTGTTGCACCGCGAATAGCAAAAGCTGCTATTCCACCCCCGCAACTCTACTATTCGAGACGGTGGAACCAACAGCCACTCAGAAGGCGTACTCAACAGCATGCTCCACAAGCATATCATAAACGCCTGCAGTCATTCAGGAAGAAGGCTGTATCCAACCAACAAAGGCCCGTACAGCAATACTCTCAGTACAGCGCGCCTAGGCATTGGATACAAGAGCCCCGTTATTCATCAAGAAAGCAGGTGTCCGCGCAGTATCAACAACATCGTTGGGAATCCAACTGGAGACCCAGAAGGCAAGATGTTAGGCCAAAGAAAATGGCTCCACCTCCGAGACGACAATCGTACTGTAATAACAACTATAATTCTCGATTTTCATGCATTATAATGATTACAATGACTATGTGCCTGCCCCACGTAGATATCGATATAATGGACCAAAAGTAGCCTACAACAAACAAATTGTTGCCCGGCAAATTTGGGTACCGAAAGGCACTATCGGGAAACACTACAGCCAGAAATCCCTGTAAGTTTTTATGCTTATACTCATTAAGTAAGGGGGAATGCTGTAAGACCCATGAATACAGTATCTGCCATTAATTAACTATACACTCGAGCAGTCGAAAGACCTTTGTAGGACTAAGAAGGCATGAAACCTTCCTACAGCTGACGTGTGCATTAATTAAGGGGGAATACAGTACGACCCATGAATACAGCATTAATCCGAACACAAATTGAATCCTGTATGTACCTTTAAGGAAGAACACTATACTATTTCCACAACACGACACCAATTATGACTAATAAATTTTAGCTTATTATTGCTGTAAGAACTCGTCTACGAACAGTTCATAGGTTCAGTTGTACTCAACTAGATTACTAATGTAAGATTGTGCCTGCGCGCCAATCATAAGTTTAAAATGTAATACACTTCCCTATTAGATGCTATCATTTTTAGAAATTGCCTGCGAGCAGTTCACATTTCTTTTAAACTAAGTGCTGAAGACCAGATCATTTGACAGAAGAAAGAGGAAACAGTGGGATTAAACATCTCCTGTATCGAAGTCTTCTCATGTTGCCATCAAATGGTTATTGAAGGGGAAATTGTTTTTAGCCTGAAGAGGTTTGATATCAAAAACCGTGGCATGATCAAGAAGTTTTGGAATCATCAAGTAGTTTTGGAAATTATCAAAAAGGGGGAAATTGTTGGGAAAAATAATGATGTTTTGATAATTGCCAAACAAACAAAGCTCGATACAGCAAGCCCTGTATCGAAATCCGGTTGAAGTTGCAATCCTATATCGAAGACCTTCTGATAAGCACCGGATACTGACAAGCTCTTGTGCTACCAAGATACGGAACAAAGTCTAAGTAAGCACCAAGTATGGAAGCTGTCTCGAAACCTCAATCTGACACCCTTCCATACAGTACCGACTATTCCAATATGGCTACTGACTCTAGTGGATCTGAGATCCACATCGGATCGGGATCGAGATCGTTTTGAAAAGGAATCCTTAGTATTCACTAAAGTCAAGTACCGTTTGATAAAGAAGTATTTAAATATTGAACGGATAAAGTATTTAAATACTGAAGCTGTCAGAGATCTTCAAATCCCGCAATATCCGGATCCTTGTCTATTCAAGTCAACTATCAAATCTTGCTCAACGGATATATTATTCAGAAGACTATATATATCCCCAGAGTTTGAAAGATCAATATACGCATCCGAATCATCAAGAACATTTACAAGCTTACAAGCGATATTCAAAAGATCGAAAGACTGAATATTCATTATCATCGGATCAAGCTTACAAGAGCAAGTATATTTCTTTCTAGCATCAATCCATATCTGAAGAAAGAAGAAATATACTCAGTCATCAAGAACAGCCATCATCAGCTCAAGAACTCCATATTCAAAGCTGTTGTTCTTACCCGGTTACCTACTTTTTTACCTTTGTGTAAAAACCGAGCTCTGTGTGAACTCAACAAAGTTATTCTGACCTGTGTGGGATGAATAAGAGGACGAAGCTTTGGAACTTTGTGTGAAGAAGCTAGTCAAGAAGGAAGCTTTTACCATTCTGTGTGAACGGTTGAAAGCGACAGTCTTTGTATCTATGTGTGTGAACGATACAAGGATAGGTTTGATTATAAATACATAGTTGTGTACGCAGTATTTATAATAAACGTTTTACTCCTGTGTGGAGGACCAGTGGACGTAGAGGGGTTTACCTCGAACCACTTAAATACTGTGTTATTTACCTTTCATTTATTCTTGTTTTCATAACTGTGATTTATACAAGTATACACTGCAAAACCCTGTACGCACCAAGCTAACAGGAGAATAGACCGAGTTGCTGTATCGACGGCAACTTACTATATTAAAGACTTCCGCTACGCACTCAGATTCGAAAACCATACAGCCTGTTGCTTAAAACATTTCCCAAGCTGTATCGAGTATACTTTAGAAAGGGACCAACAATTGGTATCGGAGCGGTTGATTCTAAAAAGAATCAGTCGCATTTTTAACTGAATCAGATCCTTAAAAATACTTATTTTCGAAAACAGGCTTTGTAATTCCCATCTTCTAATATGGATACCTTTATGTCTAATAAGATATCTATGTTTCACATTAACGAGTTTGATGACTGGAGAAACAGGATGAAGAACAAACTCAAGGCCTTCATTGGAGAAACAAAAGCTCCGCTCGCATCAACAAAGACCGAAGAATGTCTTCAGGTGGTCACTGATAGTGACTCGTCAGATGATGAGTTAGAAGATCGAGCCTATGTGTGCTCTATGGCCGAAGATAAAGAAGAAAATGAAGACGGCGATGATGATGAGGTAAGCTCCACCTCAACTATTCCCATAAATGCATCTCATACCTTTGAAAATATGCTGAATGAATTTATGAACATTCAAACGGCCCATGAGATATTGAAAAGAGAAAACACCCAGCTTGAAATTTCTAACTTAGAGCTGAAAGAAGAAAATGACTTGCTGAAGAATAATTACGAAAATATGTCAGTTGATTGCGAAAACAGCAAAGTCAATTTAGAAAAACTCATGGAGAGCAATCATCAACTTGCTCATAATCTAAATGAGACTAAGTCTCATCTTGAAAGCAAGACAAATGATTTGGCTCTACTCGAAGCCAAAGTAAAATCTCTCGAGAAACGTGAAGGAGAATTAGAGACAATCTTAAAATCTTTCGAGAAATCCTCTAAAAGAATGGAAGAGATCCTAAGCACTAGGCAACATGCTCATGATAAACGTGGCTTAGGGTACAACTCGTTCTCCAACAAAGAAAAATCTAGTACGGTATTCGTCAGGAGTGAGGAACTCATCCCTGTATCGAAAGAAGTTCCGAGTTCTGTGAAGGAACCTGTTGCACCACGAATAGCAAAAGCTGCTATTCCACCCCCGCAACTCTACTATTCGAGACGGTGGAACCAACAGCCACTCAGAAGGCGTACTCAACAGCATGCTCCACAAGCATATCATAAACGCCAGCAGTCATTCAGGAAGAAGGCTGTATCCAACCAACAAAGGCCCGTACAGCAATACTCTCAGTACAGCGCGCCTAGGCATTGGATACAAGAGCCCCGTTATTCATCAAGAAAGCAGGTGTCCGCGCAGTATCAACAACATCGTTGGGAATCCAACTGGAGACCCAGAAGGCAAGATGTTAGGCCAAAGAAAATGGCTCCACCTCCGAGACGACAATCGTACTGTAATAACAACTATAATTCTCGATTTTCATGCATTATAATGATTACAACGACTATGTGCCTGCCCCACGTAGATATCGATATAATGGACCAAAAGTAGCCTACAACAAACAAATTGTTGCCCGGCAAATTTGGGTACCGAAAGGCACTATCGGGAAACACTACAGCCAGAAATCCCTATAAGTTTTTATGCTTATACTCATTAAGTAAGGGGGAATGCTGTAAGACCCATGAATACAGTATCTGCCATTAATTAACTATACACTCGTATCACCAAGACAAAGATCAGGACTAAGAAGGCATGAAACCTTCCTACAGCTGACGTGTGCATTAATTAAGGGGGAATACAGTACGACCCATGAATACAACATTAATCCGAACACAAATTGAATCCTGTATGTACCTTTAAGGAAGAACACTATACTATTTCCACAACACGACACCAATTATGACTAATAAATTTTAGCTTATTATTGCTGTAAGAACTCGTCTACGAACAGTTCATAGGTTCAGTTGTACTCAACTAGATTACTAATGTAAGATTGTGCTGCGCGCCAATCATAAGTTTAAAATGTAATACACTTCCCTATTAGATGCTATCATTTTTAGAAATTGCCTGCGAGCAGTTCACATTTCTTTTAAACTAAGTGCTGAAGACCAGATCATTTGACAGAAGAAAGAGGAAACAGTGGGATTAAACATCTCCTGTATCGAAGTCTTCTCATGTTGCCATCAAATGGTTATCGAAGGGGAAATTGTTTTTAGCCTGAAGAGGTTTGATATCAAAAACCGTGGCATGATCAAGAAGTTTTGGAATCATCAAGTAGTTTTGGAAATTATCAAAAAGGGGGAAATTGTTGGGAAAAATAATGATGTTTTGATAATTGCCAAACAAACAAAGCTCGATACAGCAAGCCCTGTATCGAAATCCGGTTGAAGTTTCAATCCTGTATCGAAGACCTTCTGATAAGCACCAGCATACAGCAAGCTCTTGCGCTACCAAGATACAGCAACAAAGTCTAAGTAAGCACAAAGTATGGAAGCTGTCTCGAAACCTCAATACAGCACCCTTCCATACTACCGACTATTCCAATATGGCTACACTCTAGTGGATCTGACATCCACATCGGATCAGGACTGGAGATCGTTTTGAAAAGGAATCCTTAGTATTCACTAAAGTCAAGTACCGTTTGATAAAGAAGTATTTAAATACTGAACGGATAAAGTATTTAAATACTGAAGCTGTCAGAGATCTTCAAATCACGCAATATCCGGATCCTTGTCTATTCAAGTCAACTATCAAATCTTGCTCAACGGATATATTATTCAGAAGACTATATATATCCCCAGAGTTTGAAAGATCAATATACGCATCCGAATCATCAAGAACATTTACAAGCTTACAAGCGATATTCAAAAGATCGAAAGACTGAATATTCATTATCATCGGATCAAGCTTACAAGAGCAAGTATATTTCTTTCTAGCATCAATCCATATCTGAAGAAAGAAGAAATATACTCAGTCATCAAGAACAGCCATCATCAGCTCAAGAACTCCATATTCAAAGCTGTTGTTCTTACCCGGTTACCTACTTTTTTACCTTTGTGTAAAAACCGAGCTCTGTGTGAACTCAACAAAGTTATTCGACTGTGTGGGACGAATAAGAGGACGAAGCTTTGGAACTGTGTGTGAAGAAGCTAGTCAAGAAGGAAGCTTTTACCAATCTGTGTGAACGGTTGAAAGCGACAGTCTTTGTATCTATCTGTGTGAACGATACAAGGATAGGTTTGATTATAAATACATAGTTGTGTACGCAGATTTATAATAAACGTTTACTCCTGTGTGGAGGACCGGTGGACGTAGAGGGGTTTACCTCGAACCACTTAAATACTGTGTTATTTACCTTTCGCTATTAATGTTTTCATAAGCGTGATTTATACAAGTATACATCGCAAAACCCTGTACGCACCAAGCTAACGAGAGAATAGACCGAGTTCTTTGTATCGACGGCAACTTACTATATTAAAGACTTCCGCGACGCACTCAGTTCGAAAACCATACACTGTTGCTTAAAACATTTCCCAAGTCAGATCGAGTATACTTTAGAAAGGGACCAACAATTGGTATCGGAGCGGTTGATTCTAAAAGAATTAGTCGCATTTTTAATGAATCGGATCCTTAAAAATACTTATTTTCAAAAATGGCTTTGTAATTCCCATCTTCTAATATGGATACCTTTATGTCTAATAAGATATCTATGTTTCACATTAACGAGTTTGATGACTGGAGAAACAGGATGAAGAACAAACTCAAGGCCTTCATTGGAGAAACAAAAGCTCCGCTCGCATCAACAAAGACCGAAGAATGTCTTCAGGTGGTCACTGATAGTGACTCGTCAGATGATGAGTTAGAAGATCGAGCCTATGTGTGCTCTATGGCCGAAGATAAAGAAGAAAATGAAGACGGCGATGATGATGAGGTAAGCTCCACCTCAACTATTCCCATAAATGCATCTCATACCTTTGAAAATATGCTGAATGAATTTATGAACATTCAAACGGCCCATGAGATATTGAAAAGAGAAAACACCCAGCTTGAAATTTCTAACTTAGAGCTGAAAGAAGAAAATGACTTGCTGAAGAATAATTACGAAAATATGTCAGTTGATTGCGAAAACAGCAAAGTCAATTTAGAAAAACTCATGGAGAGCAATTATCAACTTGCTCATAATCTAAATGAGACTAAGTCTCATCTTGAAAGCAAGACAAATGATTTGGCTCTACTCGAAGCCAAAGTAAAATCTCTCGAGAAACGTGAAGGAGAATTAGAGACAATCTTAAAATCTTTCGAGAAATCCTCTAAAAGAATGGAAGAGATCCTAAGCACTAGGCAACATGCTCATGATAAACGTGGCTTAGGGTACAACTCGTTCTCCAACAAAGAAAAATCTAGTACGGTATTCGTCAGGAGTGAGGAACTCATCCCTGTATCGAAAGAAGTTCCGAGTTCTGTGAAGGAACCTGTTGCACCACGAATAGCAAAAGCTGCTATTCCACCCCCGCAACTCTACTATTCGAGACGGTGGAACCAACAGCCACTCAGAAGGCGTACTCAACAGCATGCTCCACAAGCATATCATAAACGCCAGAATATTCAGAAGAAGGTCGTATCCAACCAACAAAGGCCCGTACAGCAATACTCTCAGTACAGCGCGCCTAGGCATTGGATACAAGAGCCCCGTTATTCATCAAGAAAGCAGGTGTCCGCGCAGTATCAACAACATCGTTGGGAATCCAACTGGAGACCCAGAAGGCAAGATGTTAGGCCAAAGAAAATGGCTCCACCTCCGAGACGACAATCGTACTGTAATAACAACTATAATTCTCGATTTTCATGCATTATAATGATTACAACGACTATGTGCCTGCCCCACGTAGATATCGATATAATGGACCAAAAGTAGCCTACAACAAACAAATTGTTGCCCGGCAAATTTGGGTACCGAAAGGCACTATCGGGAAACACTACAGCCAGAAATCCCTATAAGTTTTTATGCTTATACTCATTAAGTAAGGGGGAATGCTGTAAGACCCATGAATACAGTATCTGCCATTAATTAACTATACACTCAGAACAGTCAAGACAGCACTGTAGGACTAAGAAGGCATGAAACCTTCCTACAGCTGACGTGTGCATTAATTAAGGGGGAATACAGTACGACCCATGAATACAACATTAATCCGAACACAAATTGAATCCTGTATGTACCTTTAAGGAAGAACACTATACTATTTCCACAACACGACACCAATTATGACTAATAAATTTTAGCTTATTATTGCTGTAAGAACTCGTCTACGAACAGTTCATAGGTTCAGTTGTACTCAACTAGATTACTAATGTAAGATTGTGCCTGCGCGCCAATCATAAGTTTAAAATGTAATACACTTCTCTATTAGATGCTATCATTTTTAGAAATTGCCTGCGAGCAGTTCACATTTCTTTTAAACTAAGTGCTGAAGACCAGATCATTTGACAGAAGAAAGAGGAAACAGTGGGATTAAACATCTCCTGTATCGAAGTCTTCTCATGTTGCCATCAAATGGTTATCGAAGGGGAAATTGTTTTTAGCCTGAAGAGGTTTGATATCAAAAACCGTGGCATGATCAAGAAGTTTTGGAATCATCAAGTAGTTTTGGAAATTATCAAAAAGGGGGAAATTGTTGGGAAAAATAATGATGTTTTGATAATTGCCAAACAAACAAAGCTCGATACTGACAAGCCCTGTATCGAAATCCGGTTGAAGTTGCAATCCTATATCGAAGACCTTCTGATAAGCACCGGATACTGACAAGCTCTTGCGCTACCAAGATACAGAACAAAGTCTAAGTAAGCACCAAGTATGGAAGCTGTCTCGAAACCTCAATACAAAGACTACCCATACAAATACTGACTATTCCAATATGGCTACAGCTCTAGTGGATACTGACATCCACATCGGATCGGGACTGGAGATCGTTTTGAAAAGGAATCCTTAGTATTCACTAAAGTCAAGTACCGTTTGATAAAGAAGTATTTAAATATTGAGCGGATAAAGTATTTAAATATCAAGGTATCAGAGATCTTCAAATCCCGCAATATCCGGATCCTTGTCTATTCAAGTCAACTATCAAATCTTGCTCAACGGATATATTATTCGTAAGACTATATATATCCCCGAGTTTGAAAGATCAATATACGCATCCGAATCATCAAGAACATTTACAAGCTTACAAGCGATATTCAAAAGATCGAAAGACTGAATATTCATTATCATCGGATCAAGCTTACAAGAGCAAGTATATTTCTTTCTAGCATCAATCCATATCTGAAGAAAGAAGAAATATACTCAGTCATCAAGAACAGCCATCATCAGCTCAAGAACTCCATATTCAAAGCTGTTGTTCTTACCCGGTTACCTACTTTTTTACCTTTGTGTAAAAACCGAGCTCTGTGTGAACTCAACAAAGTTATTCTGACCTGTGTGGGACGAATAAGAGGACGAAACTTTGGAACTGTGTGTGAAGAAGCTAGTCAAGAAGGAAGCTTTTACCAATCTGTGTGAACGGTTGAAAGCGACAGTCTTTGTATCTATCTGTGTGAACGATACAAGGATAGGTTTGATTATAAATACATAGTTGTGTACGCAGTATTTATAATAAACGTTTTACTCCTGTGTGGAGGACCAGTGGACGTAGAGGGGTTTACCTCGAACCACTTAAATACGTGTTATTTACCTTTCATTCTTGTTTTCATAACTGTGATTTATACAAGTATACACTGCAAAACCCTGTACGCACCAAGCTAACAGGAGAATAGACCGAGTTGCTGTATCGACGGCAACTTACTATATTAAAGACTTCCGCTACGCACTCAGATTCGAAAACCATACAGCCTATTGCTTAAATTATTTCCCAAGCTGTATCGAGTATACTTTAGAAAGGGACCAACAATAAGTCAGGAATTAAAAGGCCTAACAGCGCGTTACGTACGTTAACGCGAGTTGTTAACGTACGTTATGAAGTTTACGTACGTAACCTCTCACAGGTTAACATACGTAACGAACAATCTGTACTCAATTGTGAAAACCGTTATGATAACGTACGCTATGATGCATGTATAACGTACGTAAGGGAGCATGCATAACGTACGTTATGCATGCAGCAGTTCAGTGCTAAACACTTAGTTCTGCACAGTCGATACAACGACGAAACGCAACGCAAGGATAGATTCAAAAGTGTAAACATGAGGTATCCATAACAACGAAGCTGAGTTATGAAAGAAAATACACTACCAACTTCCAGGGAGTCCAAAATACGACAAGGAGGATAAAAGCACCCTAACTTCTAGGAAATTACAAAACGGCCCAAACGTCCGAAAATCACGATACAACGTCGGATTAACAATCCGAAACTCACAACATGCTCCACTCAACCATACGAACTCATGAAAATAGGTAAATGATGAAATCGAACGAGTTTAACGAGAATCGAATACACATGCGATAAAATATAACTCAAGATGAAATTACGTAAAAACATCATCGAGACTCGTCCAAACGGAGAAACTCCAAGAATAAAATAAATTCAGAATTCCAAAACAGTGTTAAGCGAGTTGTCCGAAACAAACATACACCAAAAATAGAAATTACCAAAAGCAGAAAACATGGATATTACATTTATACTATATGAATGTCAAAATAAAGAGTACAAAGTAAGAATTAATTTGATATATTTTTTTATCAAAAATAAAATTGATATGAAAAGGTTATAATTATTTAAAGTATTAAGTTAAAAATAAAAGAAATAAAATGAGAGAAAATTTTTAATTGGTAGATATTATATATGGAATAACCCTCTACTTCCCTCTCAAACATTTTTTTAAGATTTTTAAAAAGAGAAATAATGTGGTAATGACACATGTCCTTTAAATTTTCTTGCGACTCTCTTTTAATATTAAGTATGGATATGTGATTGAATTTTAATAATATTGGAAATTCATTAGAAAATATACATGAGCCAATATACACACACATATACATAAACTATTATTTAATTTACTTTAATTTATAAATCTAAGGGCACATGAGAGGAATACCATAATTGAATTAAGCATAGACATTTATTTTTCATGTAGGACAATATGAGTCTTATATCTAATTTTATAAATAATAAATTAAATTATATTTATTATTATCAACTTTCATTAAAAGTATCCAACCCATATTATTACTAATATAAATTTCTTTTATATGATTTGGCATTATTGTAATTATTTTATTAATTTACAATCAGAACAAAATAATTCTGAAAAATCAAATAACTGTTGAAGTACAAAAGTATGAAAATAAACTAAAAATATATCTTTTTTTAATATTCTTATATTTTTATATGGTAATATTTTAATCATCTAATATATCATTATTATATTTAAATTACTTTATATGTATACTATATGGATGTCAAATGAAAGAGTACGAAGTAAGAATTAATTTGATATATTTTTTTATCAAAAATAAAATTGATATGAAAAGTTATAATTGTTTAAAGTATTAAGTTAAAAATAAAAGGAATAAAATGAGAAATTTTTTTTAATTGGTAGATATTATATATGGAATAACCATCTAACTCCCCTCTCAAACTAAATATCCATTTTTTTTAGATTTTTAAAAAGAGAAATAATTTGGTAATGACACATGTCCTTTAAATTTTCTTGCGACTCTCTTTTAATATAAAGTATGGATATGTGATTGAATTTCAATAATATTGTAAATTTAATAGAAAATATATATGAGCCAATATATACACACACATACATATAAACTATTATTTGATTTGCATTAATTTATAAATCTAAGGGCACATGATAGGAAAACCATAATTAAATTAAGCATAGACATTTATTTTTCATGTAGGACAATATGAGTCTTATATCTAATTTTATAAATAATAAATTAAATTATATTTATTATTATCAACTTTCATTAAAAGTATCCAACCCATATTATTACTAATATAAATTTCTTTTATATGATTTTGTTTCAGGAGAAAGTAAAAAGACTGTAAATAGAGTCAATCAATTCCATTAATAACAATGAATAGATGGGCCTTTATATAGGTATTACAATGAGAGTCCTTCCATACATAGGATTCCTAAATAAGGTAAGACATCTAATAGGATCCTACTACCTCTAGAAGGATCTGGAACCTTCCATCTATGTATCTACAATCAGTATTAGGTAAGACACATCACGGGAATAATAATTCCTGGAACACTCCCCCTGTGTCGAGCACTAATACAACAATGGTGCAGAAGATGTTGCCATCGTAAAAACCTATTCCAAGCCAAAACAAAACTCCATGGGAAAAATAAAGGCTTGATGAGGAAAAGATTGCAACGCACCAACATAACATGTCATGTATACTCCCCATGATGTATACATAATGACTCACCCTGATGAGTACCTCAAATCATAGGAGTCAGATGCCAAGTTGCCCTCACAACTATACCAAGGAAAAACCCAGTGGGAAAAATACCTCTTGGTCTAAGTTGAATGTATACAACGCATCATTGTATGGATGTTCTCATAGGTCGCCTCGTTAAAAACCTTACCAAGTGAAAACCCAATGGGAAAAACAAACCTTGGTCTAAGGACAAAAAGAGCGCGACACATCCAAAGTGTAGAGTCACTAAAGACTTATCAAGTTTTCTAAAGTCTTGACCTCCATGCACCAAATCAGTGATAACTTCTTCGATTCAATAGGTATCAACGAAACTGTAAGAACTTATGAAAACTAGACACCCATAGCTTTTCATTCACATACAGCACGTAACCTAGATCGACCTGAGCAGATCACAAAGCTCTATCGAAGTTGACTCAGCAAATTACCGGACATATCCTGTCCTACTTTGCAACAATAGTCATATGTCACTCAACATGATGGATGTGATCAAATGGTTGGTTTCCTTGGAAAGTAGACACAAACCTTTCCAATGGCACCAATTTCACCATTTTCCATCAAGTGAGCTGCCCTGTAGGTCATATGGGAGATAGACCAACACATTCTGGGCAGATTCGGGTATCAGTTTTCAAGTGTCCTTTTTATCGAGATAGAGCGAGCTTCAAGCTTCTTATCAATCACAGACATTGCGTGAGCGCATCCTAGGCCATCATCACAGTGGCTTTACTGGATTATTACGAATGAGTACATCGAGTCAAACATGAGTACATAATACCGTACTTTTCTCTTAAGACTGCATCATCACTTCAGTGAGCCAAGTCTTATGATGACTTCGACTAATCATTGGGAATCATATAGGCATTACTTTATCGTCTCTTAGGGAAACCGTCCCTTAGATTGCCTTAAACCGATTGATGAATACGCATCATCAAGTGTCCCTAAGATCCTTTCATTCTTAACTTTGGATTTAGCGGAATCTCTTAGTCTCACAAGAGTACATCACTATAAACCCTTAGTTTTACACGCAAAAGCTTCATATCTCTTCCAAATCAAGTATACAATTAGTATGCATTCCTGACAATCACTTATCGTCGCGCTCCATGGTCAGGAGCCACTTGATTTGAGTCTGATCCACCACGAGATCCTTTTTATCACTTAACTTAGTTCCCCACTAAGATAAGATTTAACCACAAGCTGCACGTCAGTTTTTGGGAAACTATCTAACTGAAAAGATAGTGGATGATATAACATCCATTACGATAGCACAACTAAGTTTCGTGTCATCGTAGTCGATTCCAGTGCGTTCATGAGAAACCTCGCGCCATGAGGTGAGTTTAACTCCTCCTCTCACTCGCTTTGACAAAGTATACGGATAGATCTTATCTTTGGAGTGTCGGCACCAATTCAACAAAGGGCTATCACTCTGTTCATACTGGAGTCGCATATATTTCCATTTTAGGCCAAGGCTACAATGTTGTAGGTTTTCAACGAAGTATGGTTCGATTAAACTCACATTCTACGTCCTCATGTACCGGCTTTATTCATAGAGTACTCTTTATGGATTGGCATTCATTGAGGCGTCCCCCAATGATGACTATAATCCAGAATCACATGAGACGGATGAGTTCATTTGATCATATGATCAAGTTTCATGTACCAAGCTCGCATACATTCTTAGAGAGAGTATTTATCAAACCAAGTGGCATCCCAATACTCTATGAGATCCACGGCCTAGTAACACCGTCTACCACGATTTGAGGTGTTACCATATCACCATTTATAGGTGACGAACGTCCATGATCGGACACAATCCTTGCAGACATGTTTGCAGCATGTATTTAATCTCGTCACATTAGGGAACTTGGTGAGGCACAGTAGGGACAAACTACAACAATTCCAAGTCGTTCTACTCGAACATGATCATTCGCATCTCCCCCTAACGACGGGAAGACTGGCTCATCAAAGTGACTTACGAGATCGTCTGCCAAGGTATATTTTAAGCGGACTATGAGTGAAAGCGCGTATCATATTCATCATTTATAACCCATCATAATGCGTTGTGGTGACGCACTTTGGCACATGAACATGTGGACGATAAAGGTTTTTCATTGTTAACACAATCCAGTTAACAAAATGCATATGGTTACACTCGTAACTAAGCATTTGAATGATGATAGGTATAGGTGAATATGACATGTTGACCTATGCTACATAATCGTAGCTACTGGTCTTTAGAATCCAACAAAACCGCCACCATGCACCACCGGGATCGAACATAAAGAAACGATTGAACCGATGATAGGCCGTTGGTTTTTTCGAACCTCTAGTGCTTTCTTGAAGAGGTCACTCCCTTCACTAGCCCCAAATACCTCAAAATTTCGTGAGCATGTATAAACGGGTGTTTAGGATTCAAAAACCATCAACATTATGGTCAAAAAACGATCGAAATGACATCGAACTGGTTGTTGGGATGGCTGGTGGTATGTGAAAACTTCATTTAAGTGGTTCACCTCTTTCCAAGTCTCCAAATGGCACCGAAATTTGTGAGAAGGTAGCCTTGGATGTTAGGAAGTACTTGTTAAAATTTCACTTTAAGACTTGGTCTAAAAGTACATGAACCGACCTTTACAATGACTGGTCTGCAAGTTGGACAACCATAACTCAGGTTTCATCAACTTATCAATCATTGTCAAAGGAACAACATAACATATAAATGTTATCACTTGAGTACGACCATTTGTGAACACCATCATAGCATCATAAGCCACCCAGGATAATACTTATAATCATGTATGTATAAGGACTCGGTGAAAAGGGAGGACTCAGCACCATGCTTATGCGAGTCGCTACATTATTCTCTTTAGCATAGGAGGGTGTCATATCCTAATCGTGCCAAAGAATAGGCTTTAATCAATGAACATGGCTAAGAAGGATCATCGGGGGTCTTTGGCGTCACACATGCTTATGAAAGCAAGACGCGGATGACATAAATATCATCATCGGTCATGAGCCCTGCTCACGACTCCACCAACGTACTTTGGTGTCTTTGATCTAACTCGCTTCTTTGTTCAAAGAAAAAATGATGTCCATGGAAATACCGTGGTATATGGATCATCAAATTGTCCAAACTCCGGACTATTAAAGCCTAAATGTGTCAATGTCCCAATACATCTTCTGGTTACAAAAACTGATGCAAGCCGGACCATATTGACTCATGAATGTTTTCTTTTCACATATCCAATACAAGTGATGCATAAGATTTTATTTCTCACAAATCACAAAGAGATGCTATGAGTGATACACTTTGGCATATGTATCATCGAGTCATAACATGGTTCAATTATTACTGAACATATGTGACTAGAAAACGCCATTAGGCATTCAACAACTTGAGCATTATACCGCTCATTGATTGTGATGACATACTCATCATAGTCACAATGGATTTATAAACCGAAATCCAAAAATATCGTGTTCCTTGAAAATATCTTAATACGCACTCAATTTCGCTTGCAAAATTTTATAAATATGAGCATAGCGAACACTCTAACAACATAGAGATTTTATACCAGATACGATCAAAATGATCTATCATATTGAGTGGATAACATGGCAAGGTTATATGCCTAAGGGGCAAAATTACGACACAATCATGGTGTAACACTACCATGCACACGCTCGACCTTCTTATAAGGGTGCGTATTTCGGGCTTCCCCAAGGAAACTGTTTTTCAACATTTGAAAGATGATAGTTTAGCGTATAACGTATACCAAAAACTGCATCATCTATGGCAAATTTGGCCAAAAAGAGGTTGAAAAATATGTGTCATAAGACCACTTGCAAATTTAAGATGGGAACCAAGTTGGTTGGGACAAAAGTAGCACAATCGCTGGAAATAAAATTCCGTGTAGATTGACCTTTGTTCACTAAAACAACGATAACTCTCTTGTTAGGAAGGATATGGACGAACGGTCAGATGTTCTGGAAACTAGACTTCCGCATCTTTCTATCCATATATTGTGCACCACACGGATCATTAAACTCAGATCACAGTGCCTATTTTAATTGGCTGTTTAGTATTTCCCAAGTTTAGTGAGAAAACAAGGTTGAGACTGTAACACCCCGAGATAATCGGAATAATTACAGCACCGTAAACCCTTTAAGTAAGGATTTACAAGGCTGATTAAAAGAAATGTGAAAACAAACCAACAATATCACCGAAATTCAAATTACAAAGCGGGTTCCAACTGATCCATTACAACCATATCGAAATGATATTAAAAAGACACGCGTACTCGAGTACTGAAAATGAACCAAGAAGACAAATCACAAAAACAATGAACATTTAACATCACTGAGCCACTTCATCGTCATGACGGTACTGTGGCTGCTTCGCCGCTCCTCGGCTACCTGAACATCAAAACAAATGTCCACCCCCGAACGAGTTAGCAAAACAATGCTAGTAAAAGTATCGGAACACACAAATATGCAAACGACGAAGCATAAAACATACACAATACGGACTTCCACTAACGGAATCCAACAATACGAATCCACAAGATTCAATCAACACAACATGGGTATTCCAACGATCCAGCGCCCTCAGCATAGATCCCAAGATGATCCCATCGGACCAACACGAGGTGGAAAAACCCGTCCAATGATCCAGCGCCCTCAGCCTAGATCTCAAGATGATCCCGTCGGACCAACACGAGGTAGACATCCGATTCAGCGCCGTCAGCATAGATCACTTGATCCCTTCGGATCATCACAACTTACACATAACACAACTATGCATATACATATGCAAGAAAATCGACATGTTCATCAATATGAACGTACATTAAATCGATAGCAAATGTCATGACAATTTAATGAAATAATCCCATGTCAACAACACGAATAAACCATATGCATGATCAAATTCATCAATTATTCACAAACTTTCAAAATACGATACTTGCCTCAACAAATGGCGACAAGAATTTCTACTATCAATAGTCTTCAATCCGTTCGGAGAATTCTCACTTGGTCGGCTCACCGGAATGCAAACCTTCATCGAACAATAACGTCGGTATAACTAATGGTTCTGGATAATCGTTCAAATCATCAAATGAATCATAAAAAGGCATGATGCATCTATCATGGCGATGGACTATTCTGCCATAACGCAATTTGGTTGGACCGATACTACGTTATTCGTCCTTGTAATAGCTCAACGGAATGCTTTCTAAGTTCTAACACAATTCCTTTGGTTGATTGGTACAACATAACGTGGAAATCATCCTAGGAGGATTCTAATCATGTTCTATTATAACAAGATATCCGAACTTCGATGAATCATCCTAAAGACTAGTTCACTAGTTTCAATATCCTCTCCTTCTACAAATAACTCCTTAAGTTCAATCCATTAATTTTTCACCGAAATGTTCGATCATAACATTCTCATGAACTAAGATAATCTTTGAAAACTAGATATAATTGGGTTCACAATCTCAAGATGCACTAATCAAAAGTCTAATCACTAGAAGGTTTGCTCAACGATTACAACAACCAAGAGGAATCGAAAATAGTTGAATTTAATCTTCTAAACCATGATGAAAGGCTCCTCAAGAAGATAACTAGTTCGGTCTACTCAAAACAGGTCCAAACCGTTATTAAGATAATACTAAATTAGTTGGTGAAGGATCACATACTTCAATAAATTGATGAACAATGAAGAACTTGAATAAACTCTACCACCGGAAGCTTAAACACCAATATACAAGGCCTAAGATTCCTAAGAATCATCTCAGAAGATGATATGAAGGATAAGAGGTGATGAAAGATCTCCAGAACACGAAAAATCAGCCAAAGTAAAGGAGAGAAATGAAATAGGGTCGAGGTCTATAAATAGAATTCTGGGCATTACGTACGTTATGCAATTAACCTTACGTACGTAACAAACTTAACGTACGTTATACCCTAGCCTTAGCGTATGTAATCGTCTGACCAGAATTCACTGGCCTGATTTCGCCATTTCCTTACGTACGTAATCACAAGGGTTTTACGTACGTAATATCCATGTCCTTAGCGTACGTAAAACATGCACCATAACGTACGTAACGCCTATGTCCAGGTTCACGCGGAAATCATACGAATCTTCCCCGGCCCCTTCCTTGGCCCCTACACGTCGACCCTTATCCGATCGTAAGTTGACTTAGCTTACATACGTTAACAACATCAGATAACATACATAATACTGCAGTCTTAGCGTACGTTATGGAAGCCTGATCGCGTATGTTAACACGTGCAGAACCATGCATGCAGAATGCTGGAGATACCAAAACGTAAGGATACGAAAATACGGGAAACCAACCTCTGAGTAATAACATCACAAAGTTGAATCTTACAAGATAAATACACAATAACTATCCGGGCATTACATACTACCCCTCTAAAAAGAAGTTTTGGCCCGAAACTTAGCCCGCAAACAATTCCGGGTACCTCGACTTCATACTATCTTCTGTCTCCCAAGTTGCTTCTTCGACTCCATGCCGAGACCACTGAACTTTTACCAAGGAGATCGGTTTATTCCTCAATTGCTTGACTCGACTCTCAAGTATCTTGATTGGTCTCTCTTCGAAGGTGCCGTCATTAGCTATCTCGATCTCATCAAACTCAATGATATGACTGGGATCTGGTACATACTTCCGCAATTGGTATACGTGAAACACATTGTGAACGTGACTCAGCGATGGCGGTAAGGCCAACCTGTATGCTAAATTCCCAACTCTCTCGAGGATCTCAAATGGTCCGATATATCTCGGACTTAGCTTACCTTTCCTCCCAAAACGGAAAATTCCTCGTGTAGGAGACACCTTCAACAGTACGTGGTCCCCAATGCTGAACTCTAGCGGGCGACGACGCACGTCTGCATAAGACTTCTGTCGACTCTGGGCAGTCAACAGTCTTTCCCGAATCAAAGCTATCTTCTCTTGAGTCTAAACTATCAATTCCGGTTCCGTCCCAATCAAGTCCGCAGAATCATCCCAGCACAGAGGTGATCGGCATCTTCTCCCGTACAAAGCTTCAAATGGTGCCATCTTAATAGAAGCATGCCAACTATTGTTGTAGGTGAATTCAATCAACGACAAGTGAAGTTCCCAATCAGTTGACCAATCCAAAGCACAAGCTCTAAGCATGTCCTCTACTGTTTGTATAGTCATTTCGGACTGACCATCCGTTTGAGGATGATAAGCGGTGCTAAAGTTTAGCTCAGTCCCCAAAGCCCTGTGAACTGCCTTCCAGAAGTGCGACACGAAGCGACCATCTCGATCTGAAATAATAGTCTTCGGCGTCCCATGCAATCTGACTATCTCTGCAATAAATACTCGTGCCAATTTCTCGGGTCCCCATGTGTCCTTAATTCCTAGGAAATGAGACGACTTGGTTAGTCGATCAACTATAACCCAAATCATGTTCATTCCCGTCTTGGTCCTTGGCATATTGGTGATGAAATCCATCGAGATATCCTCCCACTTCCACTCAGGGATCGGAAGTGGCTTCAACATTCCGGCAGGTCGTTGGTGCTCAATCTTAACCTGTTGACAAGTCAAACACTTCGAAACGTATTCTGCTACGTCCTTCTTCATATTTCCCCACCAGAAGTTTTGTTTTAGATCCTTATACATCTTACTGCTGCCCGGATGAATAGAATAGGGTGCACTGTGAGCTTCCTTCAGAATTGTCTGTCTCAAAACATCATCATCGGGAATGCAAAGTCGACTCTGAAATCTCAGAACTCCATCATCTTGTATCACGAATCCTGGGGCCTTTCCTTTCTTTACTTCGTCACATAACCGAAGGATCAAAGAAACATTTAACCGCTTAGATTTGATTTCCTCGACTAGTGACGAAGTCAGTTCCATCGCATATAGTGGCCCTTGGATTCCTGACGACCATACTTCAATCCCTTCGCGGATCAATTCTCGTTGAATGCTGGTTTGGGACGTAAGTGCTCCTAACACTCGAAGAGAAACAGGTTTACGGCTCAATGCATCAGCTACTACGTTTGCTTTACCCGGATGATAGAGAATTTCCAAGTCGTAATCCTTGATCAATTCTAGCCACCTTCTTTGCCTCATGTTTAATTCTTTCTGACTGAAAATGTACTTGAGGCTCTTATGATCTGTAAAGATCTGACAACGAGTGCCGTATAAATAATGTCGCCAAATTTTCAAAGCAAAGACCACAACTGCTAACTCCAAATCATGAGTCGGGTAATTAACTTCGTATGGTTTCAACTGTCGAGAGGCATAGGAAATCACCCTATCCTTTTGTATCAACACACATCCCAGACCCTGATTTGAAGCATGGCGGTATACCATGAATCCATCAGTTCCATCTGGTAACGCTAGTATAGGTGCTGTCGTCAATCTCCTCTTAAGATCATCAAAACTAGCCTGGCATTTCTCATTCCACGCGAACTTTTGAGTTTCCTGTAATAGCTGAGTGAGAGGACGAGCAATTTTGGAAAATCCTTCTACGAAACGGTGATAATATCCAGCAAGTCCTAAGAAACTTCGGACTTCTTTCACATTATTTGGAGATTCCCACTCCAAGATTGCCTCGACTTTCTTCGGATCTACTTGAACTCCGTCAGATGATATCACATGCCCAAGGAAAGTCACTTCCTTAAGCCAGAATTCACATTTAGAAAGTTTCGCATACAACTGTTCATTCCTCAAGGTACTCAAAACAATACGCAAATGCTCGGCATGTTCTTCGGGGTCTTTCGAATAGATCAAGATGTCATCAATGAAAATGACCACGAACTTATCCAAGTATTCTATGAATACCCGATTCATCAATTGCATAAATACCGCAGGAGCATTGGTAAGTCCGAATGTCATCACTACAAATTCATAATGCCCGTACCGGGATATGAAAGCAGATTTCGGTATATCCGATTCCTTAATCCTCAGCTGATGATATCCTGATCGCAAGTCAATCTTAGAGAATACTCTGGCCCCCTGTAGTTGATCAAACAAGTCGTCGATCCGAGGTATAGGATACTTGTTCTTGATCGTCACCTTGTTTAGCTCCCTGTAATCAATACATAATCGGAGGGATCCATCTTTCTTCCGGACAAATAGAACAGGTGCTCCCCAAGGAGAAATGCTAGGTTGAATGTAACCCTTCTGCAATAATTCCTCCAGTTGCTTCTTTAGTTCATACATCTCGGTTGGCGCCATACGGTATGGTGCTCTGGAAATAGGAGCGGCTCCAGGCTCTAATTCCATGTTAAACTCTACTTCTCTCTGCAGAGGTAACTCAGGTAGTTCGTCAGGGAATACATCTGAGAATTCATTCACAACTGGAATAGATGAGAGCTCTACTCCTTCCTCTTTCCTCATGGCATAACACCAAAGTCCATGACATCCCTGCTTCAGTAATTTCACTGCTTTCATCGCTTTGATCAATTTTCCCGAGCTTCCCGGTCTCCATCCTCTGAATAAGTGTTCAGATCCGTCATCAGCAATGATAGAAATGACTCTCTTTCGGTAATTCATAATAGCTCCATAACGGTTGAGCCAATCGTCTCCGAGAATTAAATCGTCACCATGGATGTCAACTACAATAAGATTCGATGGCCAATCTCTCCCTCCTATAGACACTGGAAAATCTCTACTTTCTAGGGTTCCGAAAATTCTCTCTCCGCTCGGCAAACCCAGAACATATGGTTCACAATCAAATAAATACAAGATTTTCAAACAATTAACACAATTCAATGATATAAAAGAATGTGTAGCTCCTGAATCGAATAAGACACTAACTGGTTGCAAAAGGATCTGAATCGTACCTGATGCAACAGCAGTGTTCTGATCGTCAGATTTCCTCATCTCGTACAGGCGTGGAGGAATGCACCCAGCACTGGATGTCTCTCTCTTCCCAACATTCTGCTGCTGAAATCCACTCTGCTGCGTCAGGTTCACACTCACCTCCTTCGGAACTGGCGCTGGAGTGCGAGCACCAAATGATCTAGTCGCAACTCCACAGAAAGCCGCACGGTGCCCTCCTTGCCCACAATCGAAACAAGTCACAGAAGATGCAGGGTAATCACGTCGAATATGCCCTGCTCGACCACAATTATAGCATTTCTTTGATGCGTCCGAAACTACTGATGTTGTCTGGAACTTCTTGCCACCTCGAGAAGGATGCGGAGGTTTCTTAGATGAATAAAATGAGGCCTGGCCCTTGCGGGGCCCACTACTCTTGTTCTCCGTAAAGTTGCCGGATACCTTCTGCTTCTTTGCCTCCATCGATTTCTCCACCGCCGCCTCCTTCATGTCGTAGGCCAGCGCTTTGTCCTGATACTGCGACAAGGTAGTACACTCGAATCCGGACATGTACTGCTGAATCTCTGGCTTCATCCGCATATTGAAATGAAAAATCTTTTCTGCCTCCGTTCTGACCAAGTGTCGCACACAAGTCAGCTAATGGTTAAAAGTCTTGATTATGTATGTCACAGATGCTTCCGAACTCTGTGGTGAGAAAAACTCTCGGATTTTTGCTTCCCTAACTGGACGAGGACAATACTGTGCTTCCATCATTAGTTTGAATTCCGTCCAGTCAGCATTATGATTCTCGGGTCGAATAGCCTCCCACCAGTCAAAAGCCTCCCCAGTCAGAAAATACTGGGCAATAGGAACTTTCCGGTCCTCGGGACAGTTAATACCCGCAAATATCTTCTCTAACTCCTTTAGCCAATGATCCCAAGTAAGTGCCTCAGCAGATCCGTCAAATTTTGGCGGGTGTAATTTGACCACCTCAGCAAGCCATCTGTCTCCCCGGTTATCCTCGTGGTGCTGCTGTCCCATCGCCGTCTGCATGCGGTCAACTACCTGAGCGAACTGGTTTATATGAGCCACCACCTGTTGAAGCACTCCCGGCATGTTAGGATTCGCATCGTCATTCGCTGATCCCTGCTGTCCTCCAGAATGGGAATCGGTTCGACTAGCAGATAATTCTGGGGTAGTTGCGGAATCCTCCTGTCTCATGTTACCACGTCCGCGTCCACGACTGCGTCCGCGTCCACGTCCTCCTCTCAACATACTGTAAACACAATTTCTCAATATCCAGGACAAAATTTTCAAAAATAAAGCCCGTCAATACTCACAAAACAGAAATTAAGTAAAATGGCAGTATAAGAGATTTGGAGACTTACAACCACGGTCCACATGACGACTTTAGCTGAACAGTGATGTTACGAACGACCCGCAAATCAAATAACGTAAACAGACCCAACGAAAACCCGACTGCCAAGATATCCATGAATCTTAGCTCCGATACCATATTCTGTAACACCCCGAGATAATCGGAATAATTACAGCGCCGTAAACCCTTTAAGTAAGGATTTACAAGGCTGATTAAAAGAAATGTGAAAACAAACCAACAATACCACCGAAATTCAAATTACAAAGCCGGTTCCAACTGATCCATTACAACCATATCGAAATGATATTAAAAAGACAAGCATACTCGAGTACTGAAAATGAACCAAGAAGACAAATCACAAAAACAACGAACATTTAACATCACTGAGCCACTTCATCGTCATGATGGTACTGTGGCTGCTTCCCCGCTCCTCGGCTACCTGAACATCAAAACAAATGTCCATCCCCGAAGGAGTTAGCAAAACAATGCTAGTAAAAGTATCGGAACACACAAATATGCAAACGACGAAGCATAAAACATACACAATATGGACTTCCGCTACCGGAATCCAACAATACGAATCCACAAGATTCAATCAACACAACATGGGTATTCCAACGATCCAGCGCCCTCAGCATAGATCCCAAGATGATCCCGTCGGACCAACACAAGGTGGAAAAACCCGTCCAATGATCCAGCGCCCTCAGCCTAGATCCCAAGATGATCCCGTCGGACCAACACGAGGTGGACATCCGATCCAGCGCCCTCAGCATAGATCGCTTGATCCCTTCGGATCATCACAACTTATACATAACACAACTATGCATATACATATGCAAGAAAATCGACATGTTCATCAATATGAACGTACATTAAATCGATAGCAAATGTCATGAAAATTTAATGAAATAATCCCATGTCAACAACACGAATAAACCATATGCATGATCAAATTCATCAATTATTCACAAACTTCCAAAATACAATACTTGCCTCAACAAATGGCGACAAGAATTTCTACTATCAATAGTCTTCAATCCGTTCGGAGAATTCTCACTTGGTCGGCTCACCGGAATGCAAACCTTTATCGAACAATAACGTCGGTATAACTAACGGTTCCGGATAATCGTTCAAATCATCAAATGAATCATAAAAAGGCATGATGCATCTATCATGGCGATGGACTATTCTGCCATAACGCAATTTGGTTGGACCGATACTATGCTATTCGTCCTTGTAATAGCTCAACGGAATGCTTTCTAAGTTCGAACACAATTCCTTTGGTTGATTGGTACAACATAACGTGGAATTCATCCTAGGAGGATTCTAATCATGTTCTATTATAACAAGATATCCGAACTTCGATGAATCATCCTAAAGACTAGTTCACTAGTTTCAATATCCTCTCCTTCTACGAATAACTCCTTAAGTTCAATCCATTAATTTTTCACTGAAATGTTCGATCATAACATTTTCATGAACTAATATAATCTTCGAAAACTAGATATGATTGGGTTCACAATCTCAAGATGCACTAATCAAAAGTCTAATCACTAGAAGGTTTGCTCAACGATTACAACAACCAAGAGGAATCGAAAATAGTTGAATTTAATCTTCTAAACCATGATGAAAGGATCCTCAAGAAGATAACTGGTTCGGTCTACTCAAAACAGGTCCAAAACGTTACTAGGATCATGCTAAATTAGTTGGTGAAGGATCACATACCTCAATAAATTGATGAACAATGAAGAACTTGAATAAACTCTACCATCGGAAGCTTGAACACCAATCTACAAGGCCTAAGCTTCCTAAGAATCGTCTCAGAAGATGATATGAAGGATAAGAGGTGATGAAAGATCTCCAGAACACGAAAAATCGGCCAAAGGAAAGGTGAGAAATGAAATAGGGTCGAGGTCTATAAATAGAATTCTGGGCATTACGTACGTTATGCAATTAACCTTACGTACGTAACAAACTTAACGTACGTTATACCCTAGCCTTAGTGTACGTAATCGTCTGACCAGAATTCACTGGCCTGATTTCGCCATTTCCTTACGTACGTAATCACAAGGGTTTTACGTGTAACACCCCCAATCCGCTCAAGGATATTACACGCCGTAGACCCTCTCCTCGAGGATCTACCAGGCTGATAACTAAAATCAAACATCTAAACCTTGCCTTTAAGGCTAAAATGACTCAGTAGACCGACTTGGTCTTTCAATAATAACATACAACTCAATTCCAAACACATACCCACGCAGGGGTCAAAATACAATAAACTCCCGTACAACGGGGAAAAGATACTTCAGCGAAAAAGAAAATACAGCTAGACCAAAACGACATCAACAAATCCCCGTGTGATTAGTATCGTTCATCTTTCATCATCCTTCGTGCCGACCCTGTGCTATGCTCCAAAACCTGAATGCAAAAATAGACATCCACCCCCCGAATACTCGGGGGTTAGCAAAACTCCACTGTTTTGCTAGTGCAAGTACAAGTGCAAAAATACGAGCCATACAATACAAGTTCCAAGAACAATAATAATCAGGAATCCTCAAAGATCCAAACGTAAAGAAAAGTACTTCCCGAGGCAAGAGTTTGGGTAAACATTTCCAAAACAAAAGATCGCAAGTAAGGGGAACAATTTACAAAACAGTTTAAAATGCCATCGAGAGTTTTAATAGAAAACAATTTAGGACTATGAAATCCTTCTCTTTCCAAAAATCAATAGGGTCACAGCCCAAATGTTTTGTTTTCGCAAATAGGAAATCACCAACAATTTACAGGGTCAGAGCCCAACATCACGTGTCCTCAACGGACGTAAAATCAACGAAACATAATCACGCACGCGCATCGCCTAGGACCGGGACGATACCACCGAAATCCCACCCGAGGCCTCGAAGGACCCTCCCGAGCTGGCTAGCGAAACAAATCACACACATCTCACGGTTGGATCAATCGCTTGTTGCATCCTGGCCACATGATCACATGCCATGTGCCACCGTAGATTATCTCAGGCTCTCACGGTTGGATCAATCACTTGTTGCATCCTGGCCACATGATCACATGCCATGTGCCACCGTAGACCTTCAACCATATCCACACATTCACACAAATAACATATCACATCAAGGATATTCAAACAATTCGCCCAGAGGCATCAAACACTTAGCAAAACACCACGTCAATCCACAACGCACCGAAATGAAATAATATACGTCCACACACAATACCAAGTGCAACATGAACACCAAGCATATACATAGAATTCACATAGTTATTCACGAACCACACCAATCACAAAACACACACGGTTTTGAAAGAGGGCCTTTAACGAGGCTAACCAAATCTTTTGAAAACTCATTTCAAACAAACAAACAAATCAAGACGATCACCAATCATCATATCCACGAAACAAGAAAAGTATGGACAAGGTACTTGCCTCGAATAAGAACAACGCGGAGAATCGACCAAAGTAGGTTGACACGAACCGATTACGAACCCGCCGACTCCACCGATCGCCAACTCACGTCATAAACTACGAAGGACAATAATAACAATGAAATGAATTTCATAACACGACTCAAAGCCGTTGAATTCAAAGAACGAATGACGAAAGTTCAAGAATTTCCCCCAAAACGGCCAAGAACACGATTCGTTCCGTCAAATCACGAAAACGGAATTCGAAGTTGAAATATGGATATACAATCCATAGAATATGTTTAAAAACATCATTTAACCATAATCGATCCATCGAAAATGGATGAAAAAGCGAGATCGGGACAAATCCACCAAATAGTCATCTCGATGGAAATCAAGAAATATACTTCGATTCGACGAAGAACAATGGATTAAATGATGTTAAACACAAGAATACTACCAAGATTAATCATACCCATCATGAATTAATCAACAACACGGAACGAATCGGACGAAATTGCAAAAATCCCCAAATTCACGAAATTAGGGTTCTAAGGAAGATTACCTTGATTCGCTGGATCAAAGGATGATAACGGACGATTGATTGATGTTATGGACTCCAGAACTTCATGGTTTTGTTGTTAAACAACATGGCTTCGTCGCCCATGAATCGCCATTCGCGGACGGAGAAGGAAGGAAATGAAAAACGAAGTGAAATGTGACTGCTCAGCCATATTTATACTGGGCCAGACTAGCGTGCGCTAGCCTTCCCGGACTAGCGTGCGCTATCGGCCGGTATCGGCCGAGTACCCTCGGCCAGGGCCCACACGACCCGGCATCACCAACCAACCCTGCCGACCAAACCTGTCGACCCGACTCCCGCTAGCGTGCGCTACGGAAGCTTTGCGCGCAGCCCGGCTGTCCGGTAGCCTGGACTAACCAACTTATCCGAGAACGTCGCTGGTCGGCAGCGGCGTGCGCTACCCTGCCGGTTAGCGTGCGCTTCGGCCGACAGCGGCGTGCGCTACCGCCGATCTGGCCGAATCGAAACCTCGAAACCCCACTGCCCGGGCCGATGGCGTACGCTAGACCACCGGCGTCGCTACACTGCCGGTTAGCGTCGCAGCCTCGGCCGTAACGTGCGCTACGCCGGTTCTGCCGCTCCGTCGGCGGTGCCGCAATCGTCCGGCGATCCATGCCGTCCGGCGATCCATACGCCGCCAGGGCTCGACGACCCGATTTCCGAAACGTACGGAACGAACACGACGAAAAGTTCGCGGACAACATAAACGACTCGAAATGAAAGCGTAATACCATAATTAGTCATACGCGACCAAGAAACGGGTCGAGACAACAATTACAGATACGGATACCCGTAACTTTCAAGAAATTACAAAATGGCCCAAAACGCCCGGAAATCACGATACGTGATCGAATAACCAATCCGAAGTTCACAACACGTCTAACAAAGTTAAACGGACTTGCGGGAAACTCGAAACAACAGTTTCGGACGAGATTCGCAAGAATCGAACTCAAGTGCGGAAAAGTCGCTAAAAAGCACGGAACTCAACAAAACGACACCGAAACGAACTCGGATGTCAAAAAGTGTAGAACTAATCATTCTCAGAATGACGAAACGGATATGAGCGAGTCGTCAAAACAGACTTCCGCCGAAAAAAAAGAAATTACCGGAGATCGAAAATTGCGGATATTACATTCTACCCTCCTTAAAAGAAGTTTCGTCCCGAAACTTAAAACAAGTAGGGAGAAGAAATATTCCGCCAGGAAAAACTCAACGAGATACACAAGAATGCGTAACTAACGCCCAACGGCGAAATGTTACAAACAACGCAAAAGAGTATGCGGCGTGTAAACACGCTTCACGGCGACCAACACAACGTCACCGTTAGGGATATAATAAAACCAACAAGTGACAAGCGTCATCAAATGGATAATACAATCAAGTCAATTATCCGAACAATCGCAAAACACAATGAACAAAAATCAATACGATTGACCAACCTAACGGTACATTGATCGAGCAGGCGAAGCGGCCCGAACAAATACGGAATTCCACCGCCTAAGGTTGAAAGATCAAAAACGAGACTAATTTCCCAAACTTAAGGGAATTAGGAAGGAGCCTGAATGCTCAACGATCAAGAAACGAGGACAAAAACCGAACAAACAAACAAACGATCGAGACAACAAAAATCGAACAATCATGCCCGAAACACGAAGGATAGTAAAATTCAAACAACAACTCCCGTGATGATCGGTGAGAACTACAAGACATGCATTCCCATAAGATCCACGGGAAAGGGAATAGCGATTGAAAAGTCACAACGACAAACGAGTTATTAGAAACAATACCACACTCGTTCGATCAACAAAAGCAAGGGGCAGGACAAGCTCACGAATGTCAACAAACATAAATGAGTCGACAAAGTAGAATATACAGAAGTTCAAAATCCGATCCACTTCGAATAAAAGAACTAGTAGAACCAAATGATGTCACTTCCGAACAAGGTTCACAAGAATCGAACCGAACTCGGAAAAGTCACAGCGATACCAGATCAACCCAAAACAAGATCACAGTTCATTCGAACGATGAAACCGAAATACAGAACAAGTTCAGAAAGTATCAACGAACATGAGTGTATTGATAGACTGGAGAAAGAGAAAATATAGAAGCCAAAAATAATACGGGTATTATATTCGACCTCTTCTAAAAGAAGTGTCGTCCCCGAAACTCACAGCAACAAAATCAAGGAGACGACACAACAGGCAATCAACAGAAACATCTTTCAAAGGCCTCTCAAAGCCGATTCTGATATCTGTGCTGAAGCGCGAACTCCGAAAGTCTCGGTAGCCGATTCGCAAAACTAAATTTGGTGTCCCTCGAGTCCACACTTGAAATGTGTTACTGACGAGAAGGACAATTTACGCGTGCATGCCCCGGCACATCACGGTTGAAACGCCTCGGCTCGGCATACCGAAAATACAAATGCTAGATACAATGGAACTAACACTGCAAAACAACATACCGGAGATGCCAACTCAGCATAGCATATCAACGCATACAAAAATCACAACAACGGCATCGTTCGACGATTACAACATCTCGAACGACAGCCAGCACACAATCACAAACATCATGAAACAATCACCCATGTGTATAACGCACAAAAATCCAGGCTTTAACAACTCACACTAGTGCGACAACACGCAAATCACCACGAGGCGATAAAAAGTAAACACCAGTTAACACCTCTCACAGAGGGCCAACAAAACATATGCGTGGCGAATGGCTCGACGCTCACGCCACCAATTCAATCACAATTCGGGGTTAACACCATAACGAAAGTTCGAAAACCATACACGCATTTCCGGTCCGCAAACAGGAATGATAGGTTTTAAAAACGAGAACCACCTTTTGAAAACAGTTTGGAAACAACAGTTGATCTTGAGTATCATTTTACAAAAAGTAGTACAAACACCTTTATCGAGACTTTGAAAATCATCTTGCGTTTGAACAAAAATGAGGACACCTTTCCTTTAGTGAAAAACTTTCAAAAATATTCGACCCTTGGGTCTAAGCAACTGCATTTGAAAATACCTCAAAAATATTTTTGGTCCTCAACCGGAAAATTTTTGAAATGTATTGCGGCATTAGAAAACACCTTGAAAACACCGCAAGAAAATAATTCGTTTTAAAAGTACGTCCCGAATTTTAATTTTCTAAGATACTCAAGGTTTTCAAAAATAATTCAATGGGCTAGAATGCCCAAAAATTTCGTAATTACAAGGAACAATATAGCGCCGTGGGTCCGCGGAATCCACCAGGCTAAAAACCATTCACAAAAACGCCAAAAAGGCCGATGACGGTAATATTTCAAAAACTCACAAAATCCATTTACAAAATACTAGATTCCGTCATAAGAATTTCGCCAAAATGATCAAGGCCATAATGCCAAAAACTCGGTTAAGGGAATTGATTTTCGAAATAAAACTCAGTCGGTAAAATACCGAAAGCCATTACAGAAGAACTCACGCAGCGGATAAAAGAAATAAAGTCAAACATGCACAAGACAGCAACACTACTCCTCATATGAACGAAAAATGGGAGTCAAATAATCACGTATCATGAAATCAAAATCCATAAGAGGATTCCGTCAATTAACTCATAATAAAAATAGCTCGTGTCACACGAGGCACAACACAAAGAAGGGAGACTTACATCCACAGGTCGCACGAAGATGATGATCGCCCCACGATACTAATCACATCAAACCAACTCAGACGACGCGTCGCGACACGACCCAGTCAGATAAAATCCGATGAGACAAAAACTCAATAGACACCACTGACCCGACAGCCTAGGTTTCCACAACCTAAGCTCCGATACCATTCTGTAACACCCCCAATCCGCTCAAGGATATTACACGCCGTAGACCCTCTCCTCGAGGATCTACCAGGCTGATAACTAAAATCAAACATCTAAACCTCGCCTTTAAGGCTAAAATGACTCAGTAGACCGACTTGGTCTTTCAATAATAACATACAACTCAATTCCAAACACATACCCACGCAGGGGTCAAAATACAATAAACTCCCGTACAACGGGGAAAAGATACTTCTGGAAAAGAAAATACAGCTAGACCAAAACGACATCAACAAATCCCCGTGTGATTAGTATCGTTCATCTTTCATCATCCTTCGTGCCGACCCTGTGCTATGCTCCAAAACCTGAATGCAAAAATAGACATCCACCCCCCGAATACTCGGGGGTTAGCAAAACTCCACTGTTTTGCTAGTGCAAATACAAGTGCAAAAACACGAGCCATACAATACAAGTTCCAAGAACAATAATAATCAGGAATCCTCAAAGATCCAAACGTAAAGAAAAGTACTTCCCGAGGCAAGAGTTTGGGTAAACATTTCCAAAACGAAAGATCGCAAATAAGGGGAACAATTTACAAAACAGTTTAAAATGCCATCGAGAGTTTTAATAGAAAACAATTTAGGACTATGAAATCCTTCTCTTTCCAAAAATCAATAGGGTCACAGCCCAAATGTTTTGTTTTCGCAAATAGGAAATCACCAACAATTTACTGGTCGAGCCCAACATCACGTGTCCTCAACGGACGTAAAATCAACGAAACATAATCACGCACGCGCATCGCCTAGGACCGGGACGATACCACCGACATCCCACCGAGGCCTCGAAGGACCCTCCCGAGTGGCTAGCGAAACAAATCACACACATCTCACGGTTGGATCAATCGCTTGTTGCATCCTCGCCACATGATCACATGCCATGTGCCACCGTAGATTATCTCGAGCTCTCACGGTTGGATCAATCACTTGTTGCATCCTCGCCACATGATCACATGCCATGTGCCACCGTAGACCTTCAACCATATCCACACATTCACACAAATAACATATCACATCAAGGATATTCAAACAATTCGCCCGAGGCATCAAACACTTAGCAAAACACCACGTCAATCCACAACGCACCGAAATGAAATAATATACGTCCACACACAATACCAAGTGCAACATGAACACCAAGCATATACATAGAATTCACATAGTTATTCACGAACCACACCAATCACAAAACACACACGGTTTTGAAAGAGGGCCTTTAACGAGGCTAACCAAATCTTTTGAAAACTCATTTCAAACAAACAAACAAATCAAGACGATCACCAATCATCATATCCACGAAACAAGAAAAGTATGGACAAGGTACTTGCCTCGAATAAGAACAACGCGGAGAATCGACCAAAGTAGGTTGACACGAACCGATTACGAACCCGCCGACTCCACCGATCGCCAACTCACGTCATAAACTACGAAGGACAATAATAACAATGAAATGAATTTCATAACACGACTCAAAGCCGTTGAATTCAAAGAACGAATGACGAAAGTTCAAGGATTTCCCCCAAAACGGCCAAGAACACGATTCGTTCCGTCAAATCACAAAAACGGAATTCGAAGTTGAAATATGGATATACAATCCATAGAATATGTTTAACAACATCATTTAACCATAATCGATCCATCGAAAATGGATGGAAAACGAGATCGGGGACAAATCCCCCAAAAAGTCAACTCGAAGGAAATCAAGAAATATACTTCGATTCGACGAAGAACAATGGATTAAATGATGTTAAACACAAGAATACTACCAATATTAATCATACCCATCATGAATTAATCAACAACACGGAACGAATCGGACGAAATTGCAAAAATCCCCAAATTCACGAAATTAGGGTTCTAAGGAAGATTACCTTGATTCGCTGGATCAAAGGATGATAACGGACGATTGATTGATGTTATGGACTCCAGAACTTCATGGTTTTGTTGTTAAACAACATGGATTCGTCGCCCATGAATAGCCATTCGCGGACGGAGAAGGAAGGAAATGAAAAACGAAGTGAAATGTGACTGCTCAGCCATATTTATACTGGGCCAGACTAGCGTGCGCTAGCCTTCCCGGACTAGCGTGCGCTATCGGCCGGTATCGGCCGAGTACCCTCGGCCAGGGCCCACATGACCCGGCATCACCAACCAACTCTGCCGACCAAACCTGTCGACCCGACTCCCGCTAGCGTGCGCTCTGGCCAAGCTTCTTGCGCGCTTAGCCTGGCCCGAGAGCCACTGGACTAACCAACTTATCCAGGTAACGTACGCTAGTCGGACGGCAACGTGCGCTACCCCTGCCGGTTAGCGTGCGCTACGACCGACAGCAGCGTGCACTACCTGCCGATCTGGCGAGTCAGAACCTCGAAACCCCCTTTGCCCGAGGCGATAAGCGTCGCTAGGCCACCGGCGGCGTCTTACACTGCCCGGTTAGCGTCGCGACCTTCCGGCCGTAGCGTGCGCTATGCCGGTTCTGCCGCTCCGTCCGGCCAGTGCCGCAATCGTCCGGCCCGCCACCGTCCGGCGATCCACCGCCAGGGCTCGGCGACCGATTTCAAAACGTGCGGAACGAACACGGCGAAAAGTTCGCGGACAACATAAACGACTCGAAATGAAAGCGTAATACCATAATTAGTCATACGCGACCAAGAAACGGGTCGAGACAACAATTACAGATACGGATACGTAACTTTCAAGAAATTACAAAATGGCCCAAAAGCGCCGGAAATCACGATACGTGATCGAATAACCAATCCGAAGTTCACAACACGTCTAACAAAGTTAAACGGACTTGCGGGAAACTCGAAACAACGATTTGGACGAGATTCGCAAGAATCGAACTCAAGTGCGGAAAAGTCGCTAAAAAGCACGGAACTCAACAAAACGACACCGAAACGAACTCGGATGTCAAAAAGTGTAGAATTAATCATTCTCAGAATGACGAAACGGACATGAGCGAGTCGTCAAAACAGACTTCCGCCGAAAAAAAAAGAAATTACCGGAGATCGAAAATTGCGGATATTACATTACGTACGTAATATCCATGTCCTTAGCGTACGTAAAACAGGCACCATAGCGTACGTAACGCTTATGTCCAGGTTCACGCGGAAATCATACGAATCTTCCCCGGCCCCTTCCTTGGCCCTTACACGCCGACCCTTATCCGATCGTAAGTTGACTTAGCTTATGTACATTAACAACATCAGATAACGTACGTAATACTGCAGTCTTAGCGTACGTTATGGACGCATGATAGCGTACGTTAACACGTGCAGAATCATGCATACATAATGCTGGAGATACCAAAACGTAAGGATACGAAAATACAGGAAACCAACCTCTGAATAATAACATCACAAAGTTGAATCTTACAAGATAAATACACAATAATTATCCGGGCATTACGGAGACCATATCCAATGGCATAAGCATTGATGCAAAAACATGGCAATGACATCCATAGGTGCGTTTAAACGCAGCAGGGTGTTCGATTTCTTATCTCGACTAATGATCCTTTCGGTAACTCTAACTTGGTAGACTTGCAGAGAAAGTAGGAATGTTGGTACAGCTAAGGCTATTTAAAAACCACTGATTCCATTTTAACTTTCAAAGCATAAACAAATACCAAGGAGGATGCGCCTAGTCATGATCAAAGTGTAGACAAAATCCACCAAAATGCATCAAATCAACCAAGAATTTTGATTCTCAATTTGCAAGTATACGTCATAATAGCCATGTTATATGGATGCAACGCGGTGCATCAATATTAAGCATTTTGAACCATGAGACATAATGAATATACCATAACCAACTCGTCTTGACCATCCAATAAGATCGACTAAACATAGTCAAATGTATAAGGCACATGCCTTTACAAATACTTGGAAAAGTATTCGGACCTATAGTCATACGAACTATAATCGAGGTCAACGAATTCATGTGTTTACCGCAATATGCCATTGCTTTACATGTTAAAATTCATGAGAATTACTCGTACATTCTTCCATATATCATATTGCAAGGAGACGATACATGTCTACACCCACATGCAATATTTTATTTTAATAAGATGAAAGATAGAGTTTTCCAAGTATGGGATTGGGTCAAGACCAACGTGGTGGGTCGCTCAATTCAACGTGACAATTCCGTCACAAATCGATTTTAACCACGACATATCCGTCGCAATCGATGTTTGTCCCATTTGTACGTCACAAATCCGTGACTAATCATGAACGAGTCATAACTTTACCGTTACCGATAATGTTCATTTTTATTCAATTATTGGTTTAAAATCGACAAAACGGCGACGTCAAATCGCACCCAAAACGTGGTGTATGCAACAACCACAAATATCGACTTTCAACAATTATCCGTGACTCCCCCAGGACCGTCACACAGTTTACTTAGACATACGAGAGTGATACCACCTCTCATAATTTCATCCACCGCAAAGTAACGTGGGAGATAAAGAACCCAAATACCCAATTCCCCAAAAAAAAAATTCCCAAAAGAGAGGAATTGAAAAACGGGAACTTTAATAAAATCTTACGGGTACTTGATTCCATATTTGCTTTGGTCCTTGAACGGGAGCTTCTCTCCATATGAGCAACATATTTCCGTGGGTACTCCGTTCTATATTTACTTTGATCCTTGAACGGGATAATAAATATGACTTCTCTCCATATTTTGCACATCATCATGAGCAACATATTTTCCTATATGCCACGTAAAGCATAAACATAGTTAGATTCATAAACATACAAGTTAATGATAAATGAATCATGAATTAGGAAAATAGAGAGTTGAGAAACGCCCGGATAGAGCTACTGGGCTCGATAATTCGACCGAAAAAGGACTCGAGCGCGGCGGTGCAGCCACTCGGTATTGGATGAAGTCGGATCTCCAAATTTTCTTATAAAAATCTGCTTCTGTTTGGCAGTAGATTCAGTATGTAATACTACTCGGAATCTGATCTCCACCGTTGAATATACAGATATTTGTGTTGGGAGGTTTCTGGCAAAATGTCACACCGATCCGACGGTTAACGGATCGGGAAACATGTTTTTAGTACGACTGTACTGTGCAGAAAATTTACGCGCGGAAATTCTCGTCTCTCGGTTTTTTTTTTCCGATTTTGATAGGTTTGTCTCGATTGCACTAGATTTTCAAACAGTAAATATCACGTGTGTAAAACTGTAGGACAATCCGGCGGTGCTTCGATCAGATCTAGTCGCAGCTTTAGATAATAATTGGCTGGACGAAAACGGTCTGAAAAATGGGACTGTCGGTCGGGTCGGGTCGGTTTCCTCTTTCTGGTTCTGGTCACGGTCCGGATTCTGGATTTTTTTTTTTTTCGTTTCGACCGGCGACGACTGTTGAGCAGATCAGGAAGGAGGGTCGCGTGCGGCTTACATGTGGTGGTTCGCCTGACTAAGGTTTCCTAGCGGCGTCAGGTGGCGATCTGGTTTGCAGAAGGCATGGCAGACGGTGTGCTGGACGGCGACGCGGGTTGGTGTGCTGGGAAGATGGCCCGATTTGCAGAAGGTGGCGACTCCGATTTGCAGGAGACGATCGGGTTGCGCGGGAGCGGGGTTGCAGGGAAGACGACCCCTTCTGGGAGGGTTTCTGCTGCTGATAGCGTTGCTCCGGCGGTGGCGACAGGGTGTGGGGGTTCTGGTCGGAGGCGGCGGCGGATCTGCTGCTAGGGTTTTCCAGAAAACGATTTCGTTTTTTTTTCGGAATTTTACAGAAAATCGGGAGGGATTTTTTGTTTTGCTCAGTTGGGAACTACGTGCTGATAATGTGTTTCAGGAGAAAGTAAAAAGACTGTAAATAGAGTCAATCAATTCCATAGATAACAATGAATAGAGGGGCCTTTATATAGGCATTACAATGAGAGTCCTTCCATACATAGAATTCCTAAATAAGGTAAGACATCTAATAGGATCCTACTACCTCTAGAAGGATCTGGAACCTTCCATCTATGTATCTACAATCAGTATTAGGTAAGACACATCACGGGAATAATAATTCCCGGAACATATTTGGTATTATTGTAATTATTTTATTAATTTACAATCAGAACAAAATAATTCTGAAAAATCAAATAACTGTTGAAGTACAAAAGTATGAAAATAAATTAAAAATATATCTTTTTTTCAATATTCTTATATTTTTATATGGTAATATTTTAATCATCTAATATATCACTATTATATTTAAATTCTTTATATGTATACTATCTGATGTCAAATTAAAGAGTACGAAGTAAGAATTAATTTGATATATTTTTTCATCAAAAATAAAATTGATACGAAAAAGTTATAATTGTTTAAAGTATTAAGTTAAAAATAAAAGGAATAAAATGAGAGTAAATTTTTAATTGGTAGATACTATATATGGAATAACCCTCTAACTTCCCTCTCAAACTAGGTATCCATTTTTTTAAGATATTTAAAAAGAGAAATAATGTGGTAATGACACATGTCCTTGAAATTTTCTTGCGACTCTCTTTTAATATTAAGTATGGATATGTGATTGAATTTCAATAATATTGTAAATTTAATAGAAAATATATATGAGCCAATATATACACACACATATATATATAAACTATTATTTGATTTGAATTAATTTATAAATCTAAGGGCACATGATAGGAAAACCATAATTAAATTAAGCATAGACATTTATTTTTCATGTAAGACAATATGAGTCTTATATCTAATTTTATAAATAATAAATTAAATTATTTTTATTATTATCAACTCATTAAAAGTATCCAACCCATATTATTACTAATATAAATTTCTTTTATATGATTTGGCATTATTATAATTATTTTCCTATTTTACAATCAGATCAAAATAATTCTGAAAAATCAAATAACTATTGAAGTACAAAAGTATGAAAATAAACTACAAATATATATCTTTTTCAATATTCTTATATTTTTATATGGTAATATTTAAATAATCGAATATATTATTATTATATTTAGAATTACTTTATATGTAAACTATATGGATGTCAAATTAAAGAGTATGAAGTAAGAATTAATTTTATATATTTTTTTATCAAAAATAAAATTGATACGAAAAAGTTATAATTGTTTATCAAGTTAAAAATAAAAGGAATAAAATAAGAGAAAATTTTTAATTGGTAGATATTATATATGGAATAACCCTATAACTTTCCTCTCAAACTAAATATCCATTTTTTTTAGATTTTTAAAAAGAGAAATAATGTTGTAATGACACATGTCCTTGAAATTTTCTTGCGACTCTCTTTTAATATTAAGTATGGATATGTGATTGAATTTCACTAATATTGTAAATCTAATGAAAATATATATGAGCCAATATACATACACATAAACTATTATTTGATTTGCTTTAATTTATAAATCTAATGGCACATGATAAGAAAACAATAATTAAATTAAGCATAGACATTTATTTTTCATGTAGGGCAATATGAGTCTTATATCTAATTTTATAAATAATAAATTTAATTATATTTATTATTATAAACTTTCATTAAAAGTATCTAACTCATATTATTACTGATATAAATTTCTTTTATATGATTCGGCATTATTATAATTATTTTATTATTTTACAATCAGAACAAAATAATTCTGAAAAATTAAATAACTCAATAAACTAAAAATATATATATTTTTCAATATTCTTATATTTTTATATGGTAATATTTAATCATCTAATATATTATTATTATATTTAAATTACTTTATATATATTCTATATGGATGTCAAGTTAAAGAGTACGAAGTAAGAATAAATTTGATATATTTTTTTATCAAAAATAAAATTGATACGAAAAAGTTATAATTGCTTAAAGTATTAAGTTAAAAAAAAGGACTAAAATGAAAGAAAATTTTTAATTGGTAGATATTATATATGGAATAACCTTCTAACTTCCCTCTCAAATTAAATATCCATTTTTTTATATTTTAAAAAGAGAAATAATGTGATAATGACACATGCCCTTTAAATCTTCTTGTGATTCTCTTTTAATATTAAGTATGGATATGTGATTGAGTTTCAATAATATTATAAATTTAGTAGAAAATATACATGAGCCAATATACATACACATACACATAAACTATTATTTTATTTGCTTTAATTTATAAATCTAAGGGCACAAGATAGAAAAACCATAATTAAATTAAGTATAGACATTTATTTTTCATGTAGAACAATATGAGTCTTATATCTAATTTTATAAATAATAAATTAAATTATATTTATTATTATCAACTTTCATTAAAAGTATCCAACCCATATTATTACTAATATAAATTTTTTTATATGATTTGGTATTATTATAATTATTTTATTATTTTACAATCAGAACAAAATAATTCTGAAAAATCAAATAAATGTTGAAGTACAAAAGTATGAAAATAAACTAAAAATATATATTTTTTTTCAATATTCTTATATTTTTATATGGTGATATTTCAATCATCTAATATATCATTATTATATTTAATTTCTTTATATTTATAAAATATGAATGTCAAATTAAAGAGTACGAAGTAAGAATTCATTTGATATATTTTTTTATCAAAAATAAAATTGATACGAAAAAGTTATAATTGTTTAAAGTATTAAGTTAAAAATAAAAGGAATAAAATGAGAGAAATTTTTTAATTGGTAGATATTATATATGGAATAACCCTCTAACTTCCCTCTCAAATATTTTTTTAAGATTTTTAGAAAGAGAAATAATGTGGTAATGACACATGTCCTTTAAATTTTCTTGCGACTCTCTTTTAATATTAAGTATGGATATGTGATTGAATTTCAATAATATTAAAAATTCATTAGAAAATATACATTAGCCAATATACACACACATAAACATAAACTATTATTTGATTTGCTTTAATTTATAAATCTAAAGACACATGATACGAAAACCATAATTAAATTAAGTATGGACATTTATTTTTGTAGGACAATATGAGTCTTATATCTAATTTTATAAATAATAAATTAAATTATATTTATTATTATCAACTTTCATTAAAAGTATCCAACCCATATTATTACTAATATGAATTTATTTTATATGATTTGGCATTATTATAATAATTTTATTATTTTACAATCAGAACAAAATAATTCTGAAAAATCAAATAACTATTGAAGTACAAAAATATGAAAATAAACTAAAAATTGTTACAGGAATAATACCCATTGTGTGCCTAAGTCTGTTAGTTTACAGGCTTTCCTAGTTAGGGTTTGGCTAAGGCCTGATTGTATGTATTTCTCCCTATTTAAAGGGAGCTCATTAATGGAATAATACAACAACTTTTGCCCTACTTTCTGTCTTAGTTATTTTCCCTTCAACACGTTATCAACACGTAGTTCCCAACTGAGCAAAACAAAAAAATCCCTCCCGATATTCTACAAAAAGAAATAATTTCGAAAAAAAAAAGAAAAATCATTTTTTTCTGCAGAAAACCCTAGCCGCCAACCCCCCCTCGCCGCCGCCTTCTGCACAGGAACTGAGGCAGACCCCGACCAATCTTCTTCCCCGGTTCGCAAATACAACCGACCTTCCTCTTCATCACACCACCATCGCAGCAAATCATGGCCAAGCGACGGTCGATCCACAACACGCCACCAACTCCGATCTGCTCCATACTAGCTGCAATAATCAGCCAGCTCCGTCCGTCGATTCATGCCGCCGCCGCTCCCTAGCCACGAATCCGTCGCCACCCGTTACCCACCCCTACACCAGACTCGTCCGACGACTGTGTTCTATCCGACAGCGAAACCAAATTCCGCCATGGTCGCCGGTCGAGACTCGCGTTCACATGTACATCACCGCACGCCACCCCTGATCCAAATCCAAGAAAAATCCACGCCAATAATTACCAGACCTGCCTAGTCGCGAAGGAAATTGGTGCCATTGAACTGGGAGCGTGCTGCTCAAGAACAAAGAGACGCGAGCAACAATCCAATTTGGGCTTTATCTGCTCCTGGCCCAATTATAATTCTAATTCACAAGGGACCGTCCTTTTACTATTATTAAGAAGAAAAATATACAGATTAATTATTATTTTTTTATTAACTTTAACCTTTTTTTCTGTCCTGCAAGGAATCAAGACGATCCAAACGTTAATTGGAACGAAGATGGCAATTTACGAAATAAATTGACACTATGCCTAGAAAAGAATCAGGTCTTTCCCATAAGGTACCCAAATTCGAACTCTACCATCTGCAGCGTGCAATTTTACATGCTTTGATTATTTTAATTGCATATTTATATTTCATAAATTTGTTATGCTTAATTATGTAACACCCCCAAGATATTCGAGGTGTATTACAGCGCCGTGGACCCCTACATGGGATCCACCAGGCTAACACAAGAAAACACCTCTCGACTAACCGTCTCGGTTAGCAAGGAAACAATTGTTAACAACAAGAACATAAAACAACACGTCCGGTACAACCGGCATAATAAACATCAACCGACAAATACAGTAACTCCAACGAAGTCCAAACACAATCCGAAAGGAAAAGCCTAAGTACTCGCGAGTACAATCTATAAGTTTACAATTTGGAAAACATCCACATCAAAAGAGACAGAAGGAAATAACAAGACTCAAATGCACATGTCAACAACCTTGGCCGACATCCTCGTACCATCCAAGGCTCGTCTGGCCGAACATAACCCAAATCCATAACAAGAATTTCCCGACAACGGGTCCCCAAAGGGGTTAGCAATTACGCTAGTACAAGTATTCAAGGCAAACCAATCGCTTACACATTTCATAGTACATGCACCAATATCAATTTCAAAAGCCAAAACCAGACATGTCTTTTCCGGAAACAAACAGTCAAACAATTTGCCTTGGGAACAGAGTAATATCATAGATTCCCGCACGAGGCCACTAAGGACCCTCCCGCGCTGGCTATATTATAAAACAAAACACGCACATGCATCGCCTTGGGAACAGAGTCATATCATAGATTCCCGCACGAGGCCTCTAAGGACCCTCCCGCACTGGCTAGCTAAACAAACTCATGAATCCGGGATGAAAACCTTTGGATTCCCTCCTTGATCCCGTCGGACCAACACGAGGTGAGCAAATCACACACAAAATACATTACCATTCCACGTTAAGCATAAAGGTTTCCAAAAATACTTGCCTTGAATTATTGACGACGCAACGAACGGAAAGGAAAGTCACCGACGAACGCTAGGAACTAATGAAACCGAACCTAACGATTCAAGAATACAATCACAACCATTTCTAAATGAATACGGAATTGGAATACCCCAGAAAACCCGCCTACGATTCATGTATATTCGTATATAAACAACAACGAGGGCGGACCACAACCAAACCCTCTCGATTCCGTAAAAATCACGAAATATACCATGAATCCGTAGGGAAACTAAGAATACCAACAAGATTAATCATATTCATCATGAATTAATCGACAAAAGCGAACGAATCGGACAAAAACGCGAAAACCCCAAATCTACCCAAAAGTAGGGTTCTAAAGATCTAACCTTGATTCATTGGATCGAAGGATGTTATAGGATGATTGATCGGTGATATAAACTCGAAACTTCATGGATTTGTTGTCCAACAACATGGTTTCGTCTCCTCAAAACCTCACCGGATCAAGAGAAATGAAATGAAAAATGATCAAAAGTCATTGCATCATTTATATCTTGGGTCGGAACTAGCGTGCGCTAGCCTTCCCGGACTAGCGTGCGCTTATCGGCCCGAGATCGGCCGAGCACTCTCGGCCATGGCCCGCATGACCCGGCACCACCGACCACCCCGCCGACCATGACTGCCCGCCCGACTCCCGCTAGCGTGCGCTACGGCCGGAAGCCTGCGCGCGCTAGCCGACCTGTCCAGAGCCTCGGACTAACAAACTCACCCAGTAACGTCGCTAGTCGGCCGACGGCGTCGCTACCCTGCCGATTAGCGTGCGCTACGACCAAGCGATGGCGTGCGCTACTGCCGATCTGACCGAGTCGAGAACCTCGTAATCCCTCGCCTGTGCCCAATAGCGTCACGCTGGTGACTCGGCAGCGTGCGCTACATCTGAAGCTAGCGCGCGGCGTCCGGCCGTAGTGTGCGCTACGCCGGTTCTGCCGTGCTGCTCGGCGGTGCCAAGACTTCCGACAAGGTGCACCGTCCGGCCGGTACGCTCAGCCGCCACGACCCGACGCCTCGATTTCCGAAAACGCACGGAACGAACACGACGAAAAGTTCGCGGACGACACCAACGACTCGAAATGAAAACGTAATACCATAATTAATCATACACGACCAAGAAACGGGTCGAGACAACAATTACAGATACGGATACCCGTAACTTTCAAGAAATTACAAAATGGCCCAAAATGCCCGGAAATCACGATACGTGATCGAATAACCAAACCGAAGTTCACAACACGTCTAGAAAATTTAAACGGACTTGCGGGAAACTCGAAACAGCAGTTTCGGACGAGATTCGCAAGAATCGAACTCAAGTGCGGAAAAGTCGCTAAAAAGCACGGAACTCAACAAAACAACACCGAAACGAACTCGGATGACAAAAAGTGTAGAATTAATCATTCTCAGAATGACGAAACGGTCATGAGCGAGCCGTCAAAACGGACTTCGGCCGAAAAAAGAAATTTATCGAAAATCGAAAATTGCGGATATTACATTCTACCCTCCTTAAAAGAAGTTTCGTCCCGAAACTTAAAATAAGTAGGGAGAAGCAATATCCCCTTCCAGGAAAACTCGACGAGATACACAAAAACCGAAGACTCGCGCCCGACGGCGAAACGCTGCAAGGAACGCAAAGAGACATACGGCGTGAAAATACGCTCTAGGGCGACTAACACAACGTCACCGGTAGAGACATAATAAAATCAACGAGTGACAAGCGTCATTAAACGGATAATAAAATCGAGTCAATTATCCGAACAATCACAAAACACAACGAATGAAAATCAATATGATTGACCAACCCAACGGTTCATCAATCAAAATGCGAGCCAAACGCTGAACAAATACGGAATTCCACCGCCTAAAGATTGGAAGATCGAAAACGAGACTAATTTCCCGAACTTAAGGGAATTACGAAGGAGCCTGAACGCTCAACAATCACGAAACGAGAACAAAAACTGAACAAACAAACGATTGAGACAACAAAAATCGAACAATCATGTCCGAAACACGTAGGATAATAAAATTCAAACAACAACTCCCAGGATGACCTGGTGAGAACAGCAAGACGTGCATTCCCATAAGATCCACAGGAAAGGGAATAGCGATTGAAAAGCCACAACGACAAACGAGTTATTCCGAAACAATACCACCCTCGTTCGATCAACAAAAGCAAGGGATAGGGAAAGTTCAGAAATGTTAACGAGCATAAACGAGTTGATAGAGCCAAAAATACAGAAGTTCAAAATCCGATCCACTTTGAATAAAAGAACTATTAGAACCAAAAGATGTTACTTCCGAACAAGGTTCACAATAGTCGAACCGAATTCCGAAAAGTCACAGCGATAACCAGATCGACTCAAAACCAGATTACAGCTCGTTCGAATGATGAAACCAAGGTACAGAACAAGTTCAGAAGGTATCAATGAACACGAGCGAATCGATAGACTGGAGAAAGAGAAGATATAGAAGTCAAAATAGTACGGGTATTACCTTTGACCTCGCCCCCGAAACTCACAACAACGGAACCAAGGTAACAATATAACAAGCAATCGACACAACGCGGAACAATCACCGATGTACACAATCATACCAACCCGTGCTCTAACAGCTCGCATATATGCGATAACGCATAAACCGCTACGAGGCGACAACATCCAATACCAATATCACACCCCTGACAGAGGCTACCACGACAACTGTGTGGCGAACTACTCAACGCTCACACCGCCAATTCAACAACAACTCGGGGGTTAACACCCTAACGAGAGCACGAACATCACACATATATTCCCGGACCACAAATAGGAATGATAGATTTTGAGAACGAAAACCATCTTTTGAAAATAACTTGCAAGCACCAGTTGATCTTGAGTATCACATATCAAAAAGTAGTACAAACATCGTCATCGAGACTTTAAAAAAAATCATCTTGCGTTTGATAAAAAAAATGAAGACACCTTTCGTTAAATTAAAACTTTTCAGCTATATTCGACCTTCGGGTCTAAGCGAATGCGTTTCTAAATCATTAGAAATATCTCAAAATATTTTGATCCTCAAAGTAGAATAATTTTGAAACATAGCGTGGCACTAGTAGGCATCTTGAGAGCACTGTGAGAAAATAATTTATTTTAAAAGTACGTCTCGAGATTTATTTTCTAAGATACTCAAGGTTTTTCAGAAGTACAATAGGCCAAAATGCCCAAAATTCGCACGTATCAACATTCACTTAAACACATCATATCACACGCATCAAATCGCTTAAAATCACGATATGATATACAACCCTTAGGATATGTTTAACAACATCGTTAAAACAACAATCGGTTTATCAAACTGGATGGAAAACGATATCAAGAACAAAACTCCAAAAGTCAACTCTAGGGATTCAAGAAAATACCTAGATTCAAATAAGAACAATGGATTAGATGATGTTAAAAATCATCTAGATACTCTAAAACACCTTTGGATGGAAGAAAAATCAGCCCAGATGCGAAACCGAGTCGCTACGTCTCAAACTCATGGAGGAAGAAGAAGAAATGAAGAAAATGCAACTTAGATCGGTGTCCAAGATTTATATCGACACAATTAGCGTGCGCTAATCATTAAGGTTAGCGTGCACTATCATGGCACCAAACAAAACTCCTGACCAAAAATACACTGTTAGCGTGCGCTAACCCCAAGTGTTAGCGTGCGCTAACGAGAACTTCAGACCCAGTCCAGTAGCTCCTGGACTGCCCTGAACTACCAGGTAGCGTGCGCTAACGACCCACAGAGACAACAACAGAACATATCAGAAAAATTACATGGCGTAAACCTTTCTCACACGGGTTTACCAGGCTAAGCACAATTTCCCATCTCATTTCGAATATGCTAAAAAGACGAATGACGATAATATTTCCCAAAGCTCACATAATCATTTGTCAAACCATCATGAAATATTCAAGGCCAAAATGCCAAAACTTGATTCAAGGAATCGGTTTTACGAAATAAAACTCAGTTTGCAAAATACCGAAAGCCGTTTGAAAGAACTCACGTAGCGGATAAAATGCGGTACGAAAATACATCAGCAGTGACGACACTCCTCGTATAAACCAAATACGAGAGTCTAATAAACACATATTGTGAAATCAAAATCCACAGAAGGATCCTATCATTTAACGACTAATCATACAAATAACTCGTGTCACACGAGGCACAACACAAGGAAGGGAGTTTTACATCCATAGGTCGCACGTAAGTGACGACCGCCCCTCGATACTAATCACGACCAATGATCTCAAACGACGCGTCGCGATGCGACTAAGTCAGACAAAATCCGACGAGACAAAACTCAACCAACACAACTTGACTCGACAGCCTAGGTTTCCCCAGGCTAATCTGATTTTAAAATCGTATACTCTAGTTATTCGAAAATAAAACCGATAAGTTAAAAATCATTTTCAAGACCCTTTTAAACACGACAAGGGCTTAACAGCGGTAGCATTTTATAAAATATCCTAAACACTTTTATACACGACCTTTAAATACCGACACAAGGTTTTATTTGAAAATACAAGGCTGGCTCGCCCAAATTCATGTCACTTTTCAAAAACCCACAATACGATCAAGTCTAAGAAAATTTTCAAGCATGCACGCCACATGTATTATTATTAATAGAAACACATTGGTTGTAAATATTAATAATTATCCAAGTACCATCAATCCCCGAACACACGCATACACGACATTCAAAAATCACCAGTTCAACAAGCGCAACTCGGGAATACTAATTCCAAGCATATGTCAAACTATCTCTTCAAGTTTGACAGCGTAACCAAAGATCACCGATTTGGACGTATGTCGAAACCAGCTATGTGAGTTTCTCAACAAACTCTGCCATCAATACCTATACCGGAACATATCAATGTTCAAAACTTCTACATCATACTGCACCCTTCGGTGTCCAACCCATCAGTACATTCGGCTCAACATACATTTAGTATACCGCAATTACCAAACACAGATTCCATCATACAACAAAAGACTAGAGAGTCAAGCCCTCTCACAATATACCACGGAGCAAAACTCGGATCTTTCGATCACCAACGATCCCACCAACGCTAGGAAGTTTAGCGATGGAAGGCTCGCAAAACGACAAACGGTCAAGCCCAGAACGGCGCACATACTCCAGAGAGATAAAGAACTGCGCAATACTAGAATCAAAAGTGCACGAACCGGATGGATCAAAAAACAACTCGACAATAAGTACGAGAGAGGCAATCACAGTTCAAGAAGTGGAATTTCAATACGACAAAACAAGAGAATCGAGTAAGGAAAACTTACGAGCACTGGATGTACTGAGATGCCGGCAGCGGTGTGACAATGTGCAAAACAAAACACAACTAGACCCAAATAACCAACAAGCCTAGGTATCCATAAACCTAGATCTCCGATACCATTTTCTGTAACACCCCCAAGATATTCGAGGTGTATTACAGTGCCGTGGACCCCTACATGGGATCCACCAGGCTAACACAAGAAAACACCTCTCGACTAACTGTCTCGGTTAGCAAGGAAACAATTGTTAACAACAAGAACATACAACAACACGTCCGGTACAACCGGCATAATAAACATCAAACGACAAATACAGTAACTCCAACGAAGTCCAAACACAATCCGAAAGGAAAATCCTAAGTACTCGCGAGTACAATCTATAAGTTTACAATTTGGAAAACATCCACATCAAAAGAGACAGTAGGAAATAACAAGACTCAATTGCACATGTCAGCAACCTTGGCCGACATCCTCGTACCATCATCCTGGCCCGCAGTCTGGCCGAACATAACTCGAAATCCATAACAAGAATTTCCCCGACAACGGGTCCCCAAAGGGGTTAGCAATTACGCTAGTACAAGTATTCAAGGCAAACCAATCGCTTACACATTTCATAGTACATGCACCAATATCAATTTCAAAAGCCAAAACCAGACATGTCTTTTCCGGAAACAAACAGTCAAACAATTTGCCTTGGGAACAGAGTAATATCATAGATTCCCGCACGAGGCCTCTAAGGACCCTCCCGCGCTGGCTATATTATAAAACAAAACACGCACATGCATCGCCTTGGGAACAGAGTCATATCATAGATTCCCGCACGAGGCCTCTAAGGACCCTCCCGCACTGGCTAGCTAAACAAACTCATGAATCCGGGACGAAAACCTTTGGATTCCCTCCTTGATCCCGTCGGACCAACACGAGGTGAGCAAATCACACACACAATACATTACCATTCCACGTTAAGCATAAAGGTTTCCAAAAATACTTGCCTTGAATTATTGACGACGCAACAAACGGAAAGGAAAGTCACCGACGAACGCTAGGAACCAATGAAACCGAACCTAACGATTCGAAGAATACAATCACAACCATTTCTAAATGAATACGGAATTGGAATACACCCGAAAACCCGCCTACGATTCATGTATATTCATATATAAACAACAACGAGGGCGGACCACAACCAAACCCTCTCGATTCCGTAAAAATCACGAAATATACCATGAATCCGTAGGGAAACTAAGAATACCAACAAGATTAATCATATTCATCATGAATTAATCGACAAAACGGAACGAATCGGACAAACAGGCGAAAACCCCCAAATCTACCCAAAAGTAGGGTTCTAAAGATCTAACCTTGATTCGCTGGATCGAAGGATGTTATAGGATGATTGATCGGTGATATAAACTCAGAAACTTCATGGATTTGTTGTCCAACAACATGGTTTCGTCTCCTCCAAAACCCCATCCGCGGACCGAAGAGAAATGAAATGAAAAATGACTGAAAAAGTCGCTGGTCTGTCATTTATATACTGGGCCGGAACTAGCGTGCGCTAGCCTTCCCGGACTAGCGTGCACTATCGGCCAGTATCGGCCGAGCACTCTCGGCCATGGCCCGCATGACTCGGCATCACCGACCAATTCTACCGACCATGACTGTCCGCCGGACTCCCGCTAGCGTGCGCTACGGCCGGAAGCCTGCGCGCGCTAGCCGACTGCCCAGAGAGCCTCGGACTAACAAACTCACCTGTGTAACGACGCTAGTCGGCCGACAACGGCGCTACCTCGCCGGTTAGCGTGCGCTACGACCGACAGTAGCATGCGCTACCTGCCGATCCCGACCGAGTCCGTAACCTCGAATCCTCTGCCCGTGCCCGAGAAGGACGCTGGCCGACTCGGCAGCAGGCGCTTACACTGCCGAGCTAGCGTGCAGCGGCCCCGGCCAGAAGCGTGCGCTTACGCCGGTTCTGCCGTGCTCGCCGGGCCGCTGCCAAAGATTTCCGACAGTGCCGCACCGGTCCGGCCAGCTGCTCAGCCGCCACGACCCGACGCCTCGATTTCCGAAAATGCACGGAACGAACACGACGAAAAGTTCGCGGACGACATCAACGACTCGAAATGAAAACGTAATACCATAATTAATCATACGCGACCAAGAAACGGGTCGAGACAACAATTACAGATACGGATACCCGTAACTTTCAAGAAATTACAAAATGGCCCAAAACGCCCGGAAATCACGATACGTGATCGAATAACCAAACCGAAGTTCACAACACGTCTAGCAAATTTAAACGGACTTGCGGGAAACTCAAATGTTAGCTTTGACGAGATTCGCAAGAATCGAACTCAAGTGCGGAAAAGTCGCTAAAAAGCACAGAACTCAACAAAACAACACCGAAACGAACTCGGATGACAAAAAGTGTAGAATTAATCACTCCCAGAATGACGAAACGGTCATGAGCGAGCCGTCAAAACGGACTCCAGCCGAAAAAGGAAATTTACCAAAAATCGAAAATTGCAGATATTACAAATTAAACCAAATTAAAGCATGATGCATTAATAATTTTAATTAAATTAAAGCGAATTGCTTATAGCAACTTCAATTAAAATAAATTCACGTTGACTTAATAATTAGTACGGCATAAGACACCTCTTTGACTGCATATATCCGTGTATAGATATATTCATAGGGTTATGTGATTATATCTATAAATATACATATATTTGCATACATATATAGATATTGCATGCAAATTAGGCTTCATTTTAGTAGATTTTAGAGGACTTATTTCTACTGCCTATATTAAATAGAACCATGATAAAGTAATATCATTGGTAATCCTCAATAGCATCGAAAGCAATTTTGACCATATCTTGGTTCCGAAAAATAATAACGCTCCCATTATTGAAAATTTTATCATGGAAAGTACTCATGATATACTGTGAAAAACCATTTTCCTTTTTCTTGTATTAAGATAGTTGATCCAACTCGTCCCGAATTTGATATCTTGGACTCAAAAGAGCTTGAGTACCATAGATGGGTCTCCTACGTCGAGACCACATTTATCACTAAAGAATATAGTGGTACGCTCCTTAACACCACAGACCAAGTACCGTCTGACAAGATCAAAGCGAGTGCACTTATATTCCTTAGGTGGCACATCGAACCCAGCCTGAGATAGGAATATCTACGCTTGAAATTCCCTAAAGAACTGTGGAATGCCCTTAAGGGCCAATTTGGGAACATTGACAAACTTTGCTCCCAGAGTTGACCGTGCAGTGGAATGAAATCCGCTTGCTTGAATATAAACGGATCAACGATTTCAACAAAGATATTCTCCGCCTCAAGGCACGCCTAAATTTCTGTGGGAAGGACATCACAGAAGATGACATGATCCATAAAGCTTTTTCCACCTTCCCTACTTCCGCTCATATACTAGCGAACCAGTATAGGCTGGAGTATGATAATAAACGCATCACTACCTTCAGTAAGCTAATCAACCTACTACAAGTGGCTGAGAGACATAACGAAGTGTTAGTGAGCAATAATGCTGGGTCGTTTGGGACAAAGAAAATTCCCAAGGCCAATTATGGCAAAGTGAAGGATGGAAACTACCCCAATGAATAGGGGACTGGACATGATAGGCTTTGTGGTCAAGAACGCGGGGGTTCTTCCAATGTAATGCGAAGACTTGGTGCTCCCGGCTCTACTAGCTAAGGGAACCAAATAACACCTACCCATCTTATCGCCTCTAAGGCTCGAGTTAGCAATGAACCGTGCTATCATTGTGGAGATGCTAGACATGGTACAAGAACTGCCATGCAAGCAAGCCAGTCGCATCTCACTACAAGAAATATAGAGAGTCCAAAGAAAGGAGAACTCACTATATGGAAGAATATGATCTAGACAAGTCCCCCTATGTCAATTTTCACAGTCACCAATCGTCGAATTGAGTCATACGTGCCACAGTCTATAGACTGAATCTTAGTATTATGTTTACTTTCTCGTTTACATTTGGTATAGTTGCCTCAAGACGACTGTGTTGGTGTTTTCTTTTCAATAATGGCCTGATGCAATGTTGTTTCACGAACAAGATATTAATATTGCTTACGTTAGATTCTTAGCTTTATTTCGAAGTACTGAATAATCCTTGCATGCTTATGGTTCGAAATTTCACTCTTTTCTAAGAAATGAATCAAGGAGAGCTTGAATGTTCTTAGAATTAGGCTTCTATTCATCGAATAAGTTGCCTGACAAACCTTGATAACTAAGATGATTGGGTCCTCCCAACTCATCAAAGGGCGAGGTAATACCCAATTCTTGATGCCTAAGCGACAGTCTTCTAAGTTACCAATGCTCTGTATGCATCTAGAGCCCTTTGAACCTTACTTAGCTTCAACAATATACGTAGCAATGGTTTCCAGATTGAAACCAACTGTGAGAATGGAATAGAGTTTCTTTTATTAATTCTAATGAATGTGGACGTAAACGCATTTTAGAATAACTCATGAGTCAATCTAGTGGACTGTACCTCACTACTATTAGGTTTTTAAAATCCTATGTTGTCACCAACAATGTGCTTTGGGACATAGACTCATATAGGCTTTGGCAAGATAGACTAGGTCATCCTGGTTGAAGTATGATGATATGTATACTAAAGAACCTGTACGAACATCATTACTTTTCGAGTGAAAATGTGGCAACAACTCAACATAAAGCACAATGTTGACGTTAATCGTGTTATGTCATCCAAAGAACCAGATGCATATCAAATGCCCACCAGTTAGTGTTGCAAAGCCTGCTCTTTAGCCAAAGTAGGAGCGAGACCTTCCTATGTTAAAGAAACAAAGTAAATATTCCATTCTTACGCTGAATATAAGGAGATATTTGTGGATCCATCCACCTAATATGCGGACCATTTATGTATTTATGATTTTGATGTATTCTCCGACATGTTGGTCACATGTCGCTCTCCTGTCCACTCAAACTGCTGCAGAACTTCCAAAATAATTTATAAGGACTCACATCCCTTATCACATCTAAAGGACTCGATGATGTTGGAGAGTTCACATCAAAAAGTATTTGATGTTTATTGCATGATAGAGATCAATGAATAACATCTCGTCCCATGTGCACCTGCAAATGGTGTCGCATAAACCACCTTCTAAAGAATATGTATGGTGATTATGTCATTGGTTATGCGCACCAATTTGCATATTTTGCCTCGAATTATGCAATATTGCAAGCAACTTTACTTAAATCGTTCATTCTTAGACCTTTTGCCAACCAATTAGTTTATGCGTACCAGTTGGTAACTGGATAGCCTGATTTTTATATTTTGGACCCAGACGGACTTGAGTGCCAATTGCGCATATTTGGTTACGCATTATATGTGCCTTCTGCGCCCCACAGCGCATCGGTCTTTAGAAACAATTAGGTATTCACGTTAGATAAGAATCTACAGATGTTTATCCACTATTTAGAACCTTCACAGTGATCTCTTTACCGCACGATTTGCGGATTGTCACTTTAATGATGTAATACCCGTAATTTCGATTTTCGGCAATTTCTTTTTTTCGTCAAAAGTCCATTTTGACGGATCTCTCATGACCGTTTCGTCATTCCGAGAATGATTAATTCTGCACTTTTTATCATCTGAGTTCGTTTTGGTATCATTTTGTTGAGTTCCGTGTTCTTAAGCGGTTTTTCCGCACTTGAGTTCGATTCTTGCGAATCTCATCCGAAACTGTTGTTTCGAGTTTCTCGTAAGTTTATTTAATGTTATTATTCATGTTGCGAGCTTCGGCTTGGTGTTTATATCATGTATCGTGTATTTCGGACGTTTTGGGCCATTTTCGTAATTTCCCAAAGTTTAGGGTAATTACTTTCCGTTGTCGAATTTCGAGCCTTTGGGTGGTCAGAATCGTGTGTTCTCTTAGTGCTTGAATTCGTCTTTGCGAGTACTTCATAACCGTATCTTCGATTCATATTCAGGTTCGGGTTTTGGGGTCGTTCGGGCAGTCTGGGCCCAGGTCGGCACTGGCCGAGTTACGGCCGGTAGTGCTCGGCAGTTACGTACGTAACCCTTGGACGGTTACGTACGTAAGGATGCCGGCATTTTTGGGCAGCGTCTCGGCCATGGCCGGTTACATACGTAAGCCCTTGGCCGGTTACGTATGTAACTCGGCTGGCAGCCAGCCTATTTAAGGCCCTGCAGACGGATTTTTCACCCATTTTCTCACTTTATTCTTCCTCTTCCGCGTCTGGAGACATGTTGATCTTGGAGAGATGTTGTCAGGTGTTAAATCCATGAAGTCTTGGAGTTCATATCATCAATCATCCATCCTATAACATCCATTGATCGAGCGAATCAGGTTAGATTTTCTAGAAATCTAGTTTTGGGGAATTTGGGTGTTTTGGTTGTTTTCATCCGTTTAATCCGATTTAACTTAAGATTGTGATGGATTGATGATTATTTAGATGTATTATATCATTTCCCTTATTATTCCATGGTTGAATCGTATCAATTCGTTGTTTTGGTCGAATTCTTGATCGACGCCTTGAAGGTGTCCGGTAGAATGTCATAGAAAGGTTTTCGGACGTTCTACGATTATTCTTCCTCGTATGATCGTTGATTTATTAATTATATGATGTTAGGGTCAAGTTTCTTGCGAGGAAACCGTGTTGAACCCTTCCGTTCGTTGTCGTCTTCCTTTTCGATAGCATCAGGCGTTCCGAAGCTTCCCGGTTGAGCCGTGTTCGTCGGAATACTGGCGTGCCGATTTCGAGGCAAGTACCTTGTCCATACAATTCTTGTTTTGTGAATATGATAATTAGTGATCGTCTCTATGTGTTGGTTTTGTTGTGTGAAATGAACTTTCAAAAGATTCGGCTAGCCTCGTTAAAGGCTCACTTTCAAAACGCGTGTGTTTTGTAAATTGTGTGGGTTGTGTTGTCCATCTATTCCAGCAAGCACTTTCCGTGGGGGTGTGAAGAACACAAGATTTGTCGGGTTTGTTAGGCCCGGGCTTGAATGCTCTCGCGAGATGTTATTAATACAAATATTCGTGGATACAAGTATTAATGTAAGAATCTAACTACATTGAGTGTAAAAGATCCTATTTATCTAACTCTTGAGCGAAGCCTTGGTGTTCTTGCTCTCTGCCGATCGTATTCCGTGTAGGAGATGCTGAGAGAGAAGAAGGAACCGAGAGATAGCTGTTGCCAAGAGTTGAGAAATCCAAGTTGTGTTGTGCTTGTTGGGAAGCAGCGAGAATCAGAGTTCAGAGAGGAAAAAATCCGGTCTTTGTCCAAGTGCAGGCAGCCTTCTATTTATAGGGGCTCAGATGCCTTGTTTCCTGGCGGGCGATCGCCTTTCGTCCAATATAATAATGGGGCGATCGTCTTTAAGTCACATGGGCTGTCTGCCTAAAGTCCAAGGCTGCTGCTGGCAGCCAGCTGTGCGGTCCAATGAGGAGCCAGCACGCGTCCGGAGTTGCTGTCACGGGCGGTCCCACTGACACCTTTCGGCGGGCCTGTCGGCTGGTGGAAAGATGCTGACAGGCTGTGGTCAATGGTCCGTGAAATGCGGATCTTGTCTCGGCAGTGCATGTGGGTTCTGTCCTGAGCTTCGGCCTTTTCCGACTGGATGATCATCGGCTTCGAGCGGCATGAGGCGGTCGTCATTGGTCGGTCACCAGAGGTCGGCATCGGCAAGTGCCGAGGGATGACCGCCTGCTAGTCGGCCACCAGGAGTCGATCGCCAAGTACCGAGAGACAATCGTCTTGGATGTCGATCGCTCGGCACCGGGACTTGTCCTGGGAACATCGGCCGGCCGATCTGTCTTGGCTGCTCGGCTATGGCTAGGTCGCCCGGTCTCTGAGATGATCGCCGGTCGAGGAGTATAATTCTCAACACAACAATTGCCCCCCACCTTGCTCCGATGTTGAAGACATGGGGTGAGGTGGTTCTTGCTGGCGATCGTGTAGGATGAGGACGGGCGATCCGTTGAGCGGACTTTGGTTTCGGACTTGGGCGATCTGGTCGATTGGCTAGCTATCTTTCGGTCTTGTACCTGCAAAAAACAACATTGGTCGATCCCCCTTAGAAACTTGATGGTTTCGTCGTTTGAGGAATCGTGCACAGTCGCGGGGTTCGATGGACCGACTCCATGACCGTGTCTTATGCGCGAACGACATTGACTGTCTCGTGACTCATTTTATTGTGAGGGTCCTCTGTTAGGCTGCGCCTCGCCTCGTATTGTGAGAGTCCTTGCGCGTGGCGTCGTCGGATTAATCAACTCCACCTCCACGGCTTGTTGGCTCTGCTTCCACCTCGGCCCGCCATGAAGATGGCGAACCTCGATGGTGTATGTTGAGATGGGGGTTGTGACGCGTCGCACTGTCTGGGTTCACCATGTTAGATGATGAACCTTTGAGGGCGGGCGATCGCGTCCACTGATTAGTTTTGGAGGGACCTCAGACTACGTCGGCCTCGTATTTAAACGAAGGGCGGGCGATCTTGGCCCAAAGGGACCTTGCATGGCCGAACCATCCGGTTTCATCGACTACCAGGACCATGGCTATACGTTGTGTCGTGGAGGCGATCTCGTGCCGTAGTCCAACATATTAGATGATGAACTGTAGATGGCGAACGAGTCCTCCGATTTTGATGATGTTTCTTGATACCGGCGATCGGGCTGGAAGACTGGAGATCGCCATTCGGGCGCCGATCGTGCTGCTCATAGGCTAAGAAAAAACCTTTGTCTGGCTAGAAAGTCTGCGGCCTTAGCGCGGAAAATCGCGTAGGTCGAGGGTTGGTCCTTTGTAAGATGCCTGAACATAGGCGAAAGACCATGGAATCCTCCTAGGACCGCGTAGAGGGCGATCTCATCGTTTATGGGCTTGCCGTTGAGGATGATCTCGTCTACCCGGTCGATGTAGTCCGAGTCGGACTCTTCTTCCCCTTGCCTGATCTGCATCATGCGAAAGGGACCTTCTGGCCGAGCGACCCTGGTGGCGAAGTACGCTGTGAAGTCGCTCGCCAGCTGGTTAAAGGAGCCGATGGATCGAGGCGGCAATGAGGTGTACCACCTGTGGGCAAGGTTGTCCAGCATCAGAGGAAACATTCGGCACCTGGTCGCGTTTGATACCCCACATCTGGTCCTGTAGATGTTGAACTTTCTCAGGTGTGTTTTGGGGTCTGATCTCCCCTCGTACAAAGGAGTTTGCGGAGGAGCGATCTTATGCTGCACGGGGGCGAGCTCGATGTGGACCGCGAGCGGCTCGCTCGGCCCGGCGATTATGCTCTTGGCGCCTGCCCTAGATTCTAGGAGTGCCTTCATGTCGTTGAGCTGGCGCTGCATCGCGGCCATCGCTATAGCTTGGTCGCTCGTGGATCGGCTTTGGGAGCGGGAGCCGAGGCGATCGTGTACCGATCTCCTGACTCCGCTGATGCCGACCTCGGCTATTTGGCGAGGGGGAGCCAGATGGCTGGTCGGCCTTTTGGGAGTCGGATACGCCGAACTCCTGGTGACGGACTCGAGCTCCGTCGTCTCGTGGCTGGGGCCAGACTGCCCCGGTCGCTAAGATGGGTCGCTGCCCAGGCCATCGAAAACAGAGGTGCCCCGGCTGGCGAGCGCCTCTTATTGCGGATGGGAGCCTCCTGGCGATCGCTCGGTCAGCAACGCCTTGAACTTCCGTTTGGTCATCCGGCGGACGGCCGAGGGGGTGATAGCGGGAGGCGCGTCGAGAGGACGCCGTCGCTCCTGTAGGATGGCCATGGCCTCCTTGATCTGTCCCGCGGTTTGGAACTGATCGAGCGAGAGACTTGGGCCGTCCCTCAGGGGCGGGGTTGGGCGTCTCGGACCGTGGTGGCTACCCTCCGCCATCGGCTGTGGCTCGGACTGCGATGGAACGAGGCGTCTGGCAGATCGGCCAGCGGCTTTCTTCGACGAGGAGGCAGAAGTCATGATTCTGAAAGCTTTCTCTGAAGAACAGTGAATGTTTCTTCAGGTATATGCCCCGGAGAACAGTGAGTGTTCTTCGAGACGGTAGGAATAAAAATGAGGGTTAGATGCCCTTCTTCTAGCGCCAATTGTTGTTGCCCGAAATATTATCCGAAGATAGATATTGCTGGAATAGACGGACAACAGCAAATTGCGAGAGCACTTTCCGTGGGGGTGTGAAGAACACAAGATTTGCCGGGTTTGTTAGGCCCGGGCTTGAATGCTCTCGCGAGATGTTATTAATACAAATATTCGTGGATACAAGTATTAATGTAAGAATCTAAATACAATGAGTGTAAAAGATCCTATTTATCTAACTCTTGAGAGAAGCCTTGGTGTTCTTGCTCTCTGCCGATCGTCTTCCGTGTAGGAGATGCTGAGAGAGAAGAAGGAACCGAGAGATAGCTGTTGCCAAGAGTTGAGAAAGCCAAGTTTTGTTGTGCTTGTTGGGAAGCAGTGAGAATCAGAGTTCAGAGAGGAAAAAATCCGGTCTTTGTCCAAGTGCAGGCAACTTTCTATTTATAGGGGCTGAGATGCCTTGTTTCCTGGCGGGCGATCGCCTTTCATCCAATATAATAATGGGGCGATCGTCTTTAAGTCACATGGGCTGTCTGCCTAAAGTCCAAGGCTATCACTGGCAACACCAGGCGGTCCAATGAGGAGCCAGCACGCGTCCGGAGTTGCTGTCACGGGCGGTCCCACGGACACCTTTCGGCGGGCCTGTCGGCTGGTGGAAAGATGCTAACAGGCTGTGGTCAATGATCCGTGAAATGCGGATCTTGTCTCGGCTCTGCACGTGGGTTCTGTCCTGAGCTTCGGCCTTTGTCGACTGGATGATCATCGGCTTCGAGCGGCATGAGGCGGTCGTCATTGGTCGGTCACCAGAGGTCGGCATCGGCAAGTGCCGAGGGATGACCGCCAGCTAGTCGGCCACCAAGTGTCGATCGCCAAGTACCAAGAGACGATCGTATTAGATATCGATAACTCGGCACCGGGACTTGTCCTGGGAACGTCGGCCGGCCGATTTGTCTTGGCTGCTCGGCTATGGCTAGGTCGCCCGGTCTCTGAGACGATTGCCGGTCGAGGAGTATAATTCTCGACACAATAGGTTGTAAGTGACTACGTGAATCCTTTGGATATGTTTGGTGTTGATGTTGCGCTTGATAATGCGTGTGTACGTATATTATCTCTTTTCGGTGCGTTATGGTTTGACGTGGTGTTTTGCTAAGTGTTGGATGCCTCTGTGTGAATTGTTTGGATATCCTTGGTGTGATAAGTTATTTTTGCATGATTGTTTCGCTAGCCAGCTCGAGAGGGTCCTTCGAGGCCTCGGGTGGGATTTGTGGCTTCGTCCCGGTCCTAGGCGATGCCTGTGTGTGTATGTTTAGTGAATGTATTTTACTCACCTCGGGAGGGTCCGACGGGGACTCGGGTGAATCTATGACTTCACTCTGGGTTCACGAGTAAAAACTTCACAGGTTGGTGTGTATGTTTAGTGAATGTATTTTACTCACCTCGAGACGGTCCGACGGGGCCTCGGGGGAATCTATGACTTCACTCTGGGTTCACGAGTAAAAACTTCACAGGTTGGTGTGTATGTTTAGTGAATGTATTTTACTCACCTCGGGAGGGTCCGACGGGGCCTCGGGGGAATCTATGACTTCACTCTGGGTTCATGAGTAAAAACTTAATAGGTTGGTGTGTATGTTTAGTGAATGTATTTTACTCACCTCGGGAGGGTCCGACGGGGCCTTGGGGGAATCTATGACTTCACTTTGGGTTCACGAGTAAAAACTTCACAGGTTGGTGTGTATGTTTAGTGAATGTATTTTACTCACCTCGGGAGGGTACGACGGGGCCTCGGGGGAATCTATGACTTCACTCTGGGTTCACGAGTAAAAACTTCACAGGTTGGTGTGTATGTTTAGTGAATGTATTTTACTAACCTCGGGAGGGTCCGACGGGGCCTCGGGGGAATCTATGACTTCACTCTGGGTTCACGAGTAAAAACTTCACGAGTGCATGTGTATGTTTTGTGAATGTGTTTGCTCACCTCGGGAAGGTTCGACGGGGCCACAGAGGGAGTCCAATGGTTTCGCCCTGGATTCACGAGTGAAACTTCACGGGTGCGTGTGTATTTTATGTCTTTCGAGGACGCATGACGTGGGTTTTAACCCTGTGTATTGTGGTTGGTTTCATTTGTGTAAACAAAACCTTTGGGCTGTGACCCTATTGATTTTTGTAAAGAGAAGGATTTGATAATCCTAAGTTGTTTTCTATTAAAACTCTCGATGGCATTTTAAACCGTTTTATAAATTGTTTTCCCTTGATTTGTGACCTTTCGGTTTTAGGATGTTTTACCCAAACTCTTGCCTCTGGAAGTATTTTTCGTTACGTTTGGATCTTTGAGGATTCCTGGTTATTATTGTCCTTGAAACTTGTATTGTATGGCTCGTATTTGTACTTTGTTCTTGCACTAGCAAAACAGTGGAGTTTTGCTACCCCCGAGTATTCGGGGGGTGGATGTTTGTTTTTGCATAGGTTTGGGAGCATAACATAGGGTCGGCACAAAGGATAATGAAATATGAACGATACTAATCACACGAGGATCCGTATGATGTCATTGGTTTAGTTGTACTTTATTTCCGCTGTAGTATTCTTTCCCGTTGTACGGGAGTGTGTTGTATTCGACCCCTGCATGGGCATGTAATGTGTTTGAGTTGTATGTATTTATTGAAAGACCAAATCGGTCTACTGAGGAAGGAGGTCAATATGCTGTCGAAGTCGAGAACTCGAACTCAAGGGCTAAGAAGCACTCCGGTATTTCGGACCCTTTCTTTCGCATTAATCCCGCTGGCTTTTCAATCAGCCGTTGCTCCCTAGCATACGGTCTTATGGGAACGTAGTGTCATAGTTAGGTTCTTGAGCGAAGGAATCGCTTTTCTTTGAGTGGGTGCCGTAGAGCTTCTCATAGAAATACAAAAACATATCAACCACTTCCTACAGTCATTTTAGCCTTAAAGGCATTGTTGAGATGTTCTATGTTGTTATGAGCCTGGTAGATCCTTGAGAAAAGGTTATACGGCGTGTAATATCCTTGAGCGGATTGGGGGTGTTACATAAATGGTATCGGAGCTTAGGTCGTGGAAACCTAAGCTGTCGGGTCAAGTAGGGTCTGTTGAGTTTTGTCTCGTCGGATTTTGTCTGACTGATTTATGTCGCGACGCGTCGTCTAAGTTTGTTGGTCGTGATTAGTATCATGGGGCGATCATCATCTTCGTGCAACCTGTGGACGTAAGTCTCCCTTCTTTGTGTTGTACCTCGTGTGACATGAGCTGCTTGTCTGATTATATCATTGATTGATTGAATCCTTCTGTGGATTTGTATTTATCCGCTGCGTGAGCCCTTTCAAAATGACTTTCAGTATTTTGCAAACTGAGTTCTAATTCGTAAAACCGGTCCCCTAAATCGAGTTTTTGCACTTTGGCCTTGGATGTTTTATGACGTTTTGATAAAGGATTTTGTGAGTTTTGGGCATTCTGGCCTATTGAATTTTTGAAAACCTTGAGTATCTTAGAAAATTAAATTTCGAGACGTACTTTTAAAACAAATTATTTTCTTGCGGTGTTTTAAAGGTGCTTTCTAATGCCGCAATACATTTAAATTTCCAGTTGAGGACCAAAAATATTTTGAGATATTTTCAAATGCAGTTGCTTAGACCCAAGGGTCGAATATTTCTGAAAGTTTTTCACTAAAAGAAAAGTGTCCTCATTTTTGTTCAAACGCAAGATGGTTTTCAAAAGTCTCGATAAGGGTGTTTGTACTACTTTTTGTAAAGTGATACTCAAGATTTACCGGTGTTTCCAAATTGTTTTCAAAAGGTGGTTTTCGTTTTTAAAACCCATCATTTCCCGCTTGTGGTCGGAGAAGGTGTGTATGATTGTGTACGTACATGCTTGTTTCGTGATGTTTAGTAATTATATGTTGGGTATCGTTCGGGCCATTGTAATCATCGAAAGATGCCGTGGTTGTTGTGACTTTAGTATGTATTGATATGTTATGCCAAGTTAGCGTCTCCGGTTTGTTGTTTTGCGACGTTATATTTCATTGTACCTAGCAGTTGTATTTTCTGTATGCCGAGCCGAGGTGTTTCAACCATGGTGTGCCGGGGGCATGCACGTACCAATTGTCCTTCTCGCCAGTAACGCATTTTATGTGTGGACCCGAGAGACACGGGATCCAGTTTTTCGAGTTGGGTTCCAAGTCTTTCGGGACATGAACTTTAGCACAGATATCAGGATCGGCTCTAAGAGGCCCATGGGGAATGTTTCCGTCGACTGCTTTTGTGTTGTTGCCTTGTTCCGTTATTGGGAGTTGTGGGGACGACCTTCTTTTATAAGAGGTCGAATGTAATATCCGTATTGTTTTGAACTTCTGTATTTTCGACTCTGTAGACTCGTTTAGGTTCGTTGACATTTTCTGAGCTTGTCCTGCCCCTTGCTTTTGTTGATCGAACGAGTGTGGTACTGTTTCGGAATGACTCGTTTGTCGTTGTGACTTTTCAATTGCTATTCCCTTTCTTGTGGATCTTATGTGAATCACATCTTGTTGTTTTCACCGGATCATATATTGTCTCGAGCCGAGATGTGAACCTGGGAGTTGTTGTTTGAATTTTATTGTTCTTCGCGATTCGAACATGATAGTTCGATTTTTGTTGTCTCGATCATTTGATTGTTCGGTTTTTGTTGATCTCGTTTCGTGATTGTTGAACGTTCAAGCTCCTTCGTAATTCCTTAAGTTCGGGAAATTAGTCTCGTTTTCGATCTTCCAACCCTTGGGCGGTGGAATTCCGTATTTGTTCAGCGATTGGTTCGCGTTTTGATTGATGTACCGTTGGGTTGGTCAATCATATTGGTTTTCATTCGTTGTGTTTTGTGATTGTTCGGATAATTGACCTGACTATATTATCCGTTTGATGACGCTTGTCACTTGTTGGTTTTATTATATCCCTAACTGCGACGTTGTGTTGGTCGTCGTGAAGCGTGTTTTCACGCCGTATATTTCTTTGTGTTGCTTGTAACATTTTGGCGTTGGGCGTAAATTACGCGTTTCTTGTGTATCTCGTTGAGTCTTCCTGGCGGGATATCGCTTCTCCCTACTTGTTTTAAGTTTCGGGACGAAACTTCTTTTAGGGAGGGTAGTGTGTAATACCCGTAATTTCGATTTCCGGTAATTTCTTTTTTTCGGCGAAAGTCCATTTTGACGGCTCTGTCATGACCGTTTCGTCATTCTGAGAATGATTAATTCTGCACTTTTTGTCATCTGAGTTCGTTTCGGTATCATTTTGTTGAGTTCCGTGTTCTTAAGCGGTTTTTCCGCACTTGAGTTCGATTCTTGCGAATCTCGTCCGAAACTATTGTTTCGAGTTTCTCGTAAGTTTATTTAATATTATTATTCATGTTGCGAGCTTCGGCTTGGTGTTTAGATCATGTATCGTGTATTTCGGACGTTTTGAGCCATTTTCGTAATTTCCGAAAGTTTAGGGTAATTACTTTCCGTTGTCGAATTTCGAGCCTTTGGATGGTCGGAATCGTGTGTTCTCTTAGTGCTTGAATTCGTCTCTGCGAGTACTTCGTAACCGTATCTTTGATTCATATTCAGGTTCGGGTTTTGGGGTCGTTCGGGCCGTCGGAGTTGGCCCCGGCCGAGTCATGGCCGGCAATGGGGCCCAAAGATCGCCGAGTTACGGCCGGTAGTGCTCGGCAGTTACGTACGTAAGGCCGGTTATGTACGTAACCCTTGGCCGGTTACGTACGTAAGGATTCCGACATTTTTGGGCAGCGTCTCGGCCATGGTCGGTTACGTACGTAAGCCCTTGGCCGGTTATGTACGTAACTCGGCTGGCAGCCAGCCTATTTAAGGCCCCACAGGCAGGTTTTTCACCCATTTTCTCACTTTATTCTTCCTCTTCCGCGTTTGGAGACATGTTGATCTTGGAGAGATGTTGTCAGGTGTTAAATCCATGAAGTCTTAGAGTTCATATCATCAATCATCCATCCTATAACATCCTTTGATCGAGCGAATCAGGTCAGATTTTCTAGAAATCTAGTTTTGGGGAATTTGGGTGTTTTGGTTGTTTTCATCCGTTTAATCCGATTTAACTTAGGATTGTGATGGATTGATGATTATTTAGATGTATTATATCATTTCCCTTGTTATTCCATGGTTGGATCGTATCAATTCGTTGTTTTGGTCGAATTCTTGATCGATGCCTTGAAGGTGTCCGGTAGAATGTCATAGAGGGGTTTTCGGACGTTCTACGATTATTCTTCCTCATATGATCGTTGATTTATTAATTATATGATGTTAGGGTCGAGTTTCTTGCGAGGAAACCGTGTTGAACCCTTTCATTCGTTGTCGTCTTCCTTTTCGATAGCATCGGGCGTTCCGAAGCTTCCCGATTGAGCCGTGTTCGTCGGAATACATGGGTGCCGATTTCGAGGCAAGTACCTTGTCCATACAATTCTTGTTTTGTGAATATGATAATTAGTGATCATCTCTATGTGTTGGTTTTGTTGTTTGAAATGAACTTTCAAAAGACTCGGCTAGCCTCGTTAAAGGCTCACTTTCAAAACGCGTGTGTTTTGTAAATTGTGTGGGTTGTAAGTGAATACGTGAATCCTTTGGATATGTTTGGTGTTGATGTTGCGCTTGATAAAGCGTGTGTACGTATATTATCTCTTTTCGGTGCGTTATGGTTTGACGTGGTGTTTTGCTAAGTGTTTGATGCCTCTGGGTGAATTGTTTGGATATCCTTGGTGTGATATGTTATTTGTGCATGATTGTTTCGCTAGCCAGCTCGGGAGGGTCCTTCGAGGCCTCGGGTGGGATTTGTGGCTTCGTCTCGGTCCTAGGCGATGCCTGTGCGTGTATATTTAGTGAATGTATTTTACTCACCTCGGGAGGGTCCGACGGAGCCTCGGGGGAATCTATGACTTCACTCTGGTTTCACGAGTAAAAACTTCACAGGTTGGTGTGTATATTTAGTGAGTGTATTTTACTCACCTCTGGAGAGTCCGACGGGGCCTCGGTGGAATCTATGACTTCACTCTGGGTTCACGAGTAAAAACTTCACAAGTTGGTGTGTATGTTTAGTGAATGTATTTTACTCACCTCGGGAGGGTCCGACGGGGCCTCGGGGGAATCTATGACTTCACTCTTGGTTCACGAGTAAAAACTTCACAGGTTGGTGTGTATGTTTAGTGAATGTATTTTACTCACCTCGGGAGGGTCCGGCGGGGCCTCGGGGGAATCTATGACTTCACTCTGGGTTCACGAGTAAAAACTTCAAAGGTTGGTGTGTATGTTTAGTGAATGTATTTTACTCATCTCGGGAGGGTCCGACGGGGCCTTGGGGGAATCTATGACTTTACTCTGGGTTTACGAGTAAAAACTTCACAGGTTGGTGTGTATGTTTAGTGAATGTATTTTAGGCCCTGTTCTTTTGGACTTATTTTTCGCTTTTGATTCGATTCGATTCGAGTCCATTCGATTCGATTCGATTCAGTCCATTCGATTCCAGTCCATTCGGCCTATTCGATTCGGCTCCGTTCTTGTTCTTCTTCTTCTTCTTCTTATTAATCTTAATTATTATTATTGTTATTATTACTAATAATATTACTATTATTGTTGTTGTTGTTAATTACTATTATTATTATTATTATTATTTATCATTGTTATTATTATTATTTACCCTTAATATATATTTCAATTCGATTTTAGTTCGATTCGATTCGGCCTCGAGTCCATTCGATTCAGCCTGGGTCGATTCAGATCCATTCAGTTCAGTTCAGATTCATTCAGTCTAAAAGAACAGAGCCTTACTCACCTCGGGAGGGTCCGACGGGGCCTCGGGGGAATCTATGACTTCACTCTGGGTTCACAAGTAAAAACTTCACGAGTGCATGTGTATGTTTTGTGAAGATTCAACGGGGCCACGGAGGGAGTCCAATGGTTTCGCCCTGGATTCACGAGTGAAACTTCACGGGTGCGTGTGTATTTTATGTCTGTCGAGGACGCATGACGTGGGTTTTAACCTTGTGTATTGTGGTTGGTTTCATTTGTGTAAACAAAACCTTTGGGCTGTGACCCTGTTGATTTTTGTAAAGAGAAGGATTTGATAATCCTAAGTTGTTTTCTATTAAAACTCTCGATGGCATTTTAAACCATTTTATAAATTGTTTTCCCTTGATTTGTGACCTTTTGGTTTTAGGATGTTTTACCCAAACTCTTGCCTCGGGAAGTATTTTTCATTACGTTTGGATCTATGAGGATTCCTGGTTATTATTGTCCTTGAAACTTGTATTGTATGGCTCGTATTTACACTTTGTTCTTGCACTAGCAAAACAGTGGAGTTTTGCTAACCCCCGAGTATTCGGGGGGTGGATGTCTGTTTTTGCATTCAGGTTTGGGAGCTTAACATAGGGTCAGCACGTAGGATGATGAAAGATGAACGATACTAATCACACGAGGATCCGTACGATGTCATTGGTTTAGTTGTACTTTATTTCCGCTGCAGTATTCTTTCCCGTTGTATGGGAGTGTGTTGTATTCAACCCCTGTGTGGCCATGTAATGTGTTTGGGTTGTATGTATTTATTGAAAGACCAAATCGGTCTACTGAGTCATTTTAGCCTTAAAGGCATTGTTAAGATGTTCTATGTTGTTACCAGCCTGGTAGATCCTTGAGGAAAGGTTCTACGGCGTGTAATATCCCTAAGCGGATTGGGGGTGTTACAAATGAGACAACCTTCCCGTCGTTAGGGGGAGGAGAGAAAATGTAATTTCTCGGGGAACGACAGGAATTGTCGTGGTGTGTCCCCACTTTGTCTCATTATGATCCCCGAACTTCAAAATGTTACCGTGAAGCACAAAGAATACTCGATCTTCAGGATGTAGCAGATTCGATGCCTGATGCATTTACTGATATCATTCAAGTAACAAGATCTCACATTACAGCTGCAAATGTGCCTGTAAGGTTAGAAGTCCCCTCCAAGGGGCATATCACCAATGAATCGGGTGATGCAACCGCACTTGGTGGAGGTGTGGTTGAGGCCGTGGCTCCCTGCAAAGGAAGGGGTGGAAGCCACATGGTTCGACTAAATACTCACCCAAGTAAGAGGTAGAGTATGGCACAAAATTATATGTTATCCATCAATGAACTCGTTTTATGAGATCTTGCTTGATTTTATTATGTCCATGAATCATGACGAGAGGGATGCCCCAAAGATATGATTCAAAAAATCAAGAATCTCGATGAAATTATGAGGGTGTGGCCTGATCAACCACCCACTTTGATGACATGTCATGCATCATGAAGTATGATGATGTCGAACCTCGCTCAGTTGGATGAAATCAACATTGGCCTATAAGAAAAATATTCCAGCTAGAACTAGATTCTCCGACAAAGAGACAGGTGTTTGGTGTAGGTAGTGCTAACCTAACTAAGTGTAAAGCCTGAAGGACATAATCGAACCTTTGTCGTAAATCATAGTGAGAATAGTAGAGTCCTAATGTATAAGGTTCACGAAGTAATGCTTCTCACAATGCCCTGGAATTGGTTACGAGGAAATGTACTCCCACGTATACGATCCGCTATTTGATTAGCATAGTAATTTTCGAGGGACTGGAAATGCAGCCAATAGATGTGGTTACTACGTATCTCTATGGGGATATAGATACAGAGATATATATGGAAGTGCCCGATGGCATTTCATTACCCAAATCAAGTGACTCTAGACCACAGAGTGCATATGTAATTTGATTGAAATGCTCAACTTTATGGTTTTGAAGCAATCCTTAAGGATGTGGTATAACCGTCTAAGTGACTACTTGATTGGGAAGGGATAAAAAGAACGATGAATTGTGTCCCTGCGTCTTCACAAATAAGTTCCGGATTCACGATCATCGCAATGTATGCCGATGACATGAACATAATCGGTCCTGATGGAATAAGAGATACCACCGGATACTGGAAATTTGAGTTTGAGATGAAAGATCTTGGGAAACTCGGTTCTGTCGAGGCATTGACATAGAACATCGAGTTTGTGGAATTTATTCCACCGGTCTGCCTATGTACAGAAGATTCAGGCACTTTAATATGGACAAGATAAACCCGACTAGCACCCCATGATAGGTCGAACATTTGGATGCAAAGGAAAGATCCATTTCGTCTAAAGAAAAGTGACGAAGAACTTTGGGAGCTGAAATTCCCTACATGAGTGCAATAGCGCATTATTGTACTTGGCTCAATGTACACGACCTGATATCACTCAGTTAATTCACTGACTAGATTTAGTTCAGCATCGACGCAATATCAATGGAATGGTATCAAGAATATCTTCTGATACTTAAAAGAAATCATTGACTTGGGACTATTATTTCCCTGCGAGCAGGCAAAGGAAGTTGCTTACGAAAAGGCAAATGCTAAAGTAAATGCTGGTGCCGAAGCAACTCCCACAAAGTATGTGTTGGTATGAATTGCTTATGTCTTGGAAATCGACTAAGCTAACCCTTTTTGGCTACCTCCTTCACGACATGATTATTGCTTTGCATGAATCAGTCTGTGAGTGCACATGATTAAAGAACTATCATTCTACACTTGTGAGGAACTAGCGGTTAAGTACTGCCACTGATGAGCATACTTACATTTATGAAGATGATGTAACTTGTAAATCCCCTTGATTGATGGAATGATCATGACGGGAAATATGTGAGATATAATGGAACATACTTACATGTGTTGCACTATTTTCCTTAGACCAAGGTTTATTTTTCCCACTGGGTTTTGTTACTTGGCAAGGTTTTTAACGAGGCAACGATATATGAATGTAAGCATTATGGGGAGCTGTAGAGTTTTCCAACTTCCGAGATTGATGTAAAGATCACAAGGAAATGGTGATTTATAAAGAAACTTAATCACATGTGTTGTACTCTTTTCTTTGACCAAGGATCATTTTCTCCCATTGGGTTTTGTTACTTGGCGAAATTTTTAATGAGGCAACAACTACTTGATTGATGTACAAATTAGGGGGAGATGTAGACTTGAGGGGGAGTCTTACATCCACACCGTACGTTACACTCTTTTCCTTCCAAGGATCATTTTTCCCACAGGGTTTTTATCACTTGGAAAGGTTTTTAATGAGGTAACAAGATGTACGATTTTAGGGGTCGATGGAATGGTCACCTTAGTAGCGCTATGATCAAATGTAACGATCATATGAGATGATAGATTCAAAGGATGAAGTCTAAACTTGATGTATCTAGATGTTGTACTCTTTTCCCTACGATCAAGACATTTTTCCCAATGGGTTTTTGCTTAACGAGTTTTTAACGAGGCAACATGACATGCGCTTGTAGACTAGGCACAAGTGGGAGTGTTAAAGGAATAATACCCATTGTGTGCCTAAGTCTGTTAGTTTACGGGCTTTCCTAGTTAGGGTTTGGCTAAGGCCTGACTGTATGTATTTCTCCCTATTTAAAGGGAGCTCATTAATGGAATAATACAACAACAACTTTTGCTCTACTTTCTGTCTTAGATATTTTCCCTTCAACAAAAATATATATCTTTTTCAATATTCTTATATTTTTATATGGTAATATTTTAATCATCTAATATATCATTATTATATTTAAATTACTTTATATGTATACTATATGGATGTCAAATTAAAGAGTACGAAGTAAGAATTAATTTGATATATTTTTTTATCAAAAATGAAATTGATACAAAAAAGTTATAATTATTTAAAGTATTAAGTTAAAAACAAAAAGAATAAAATGAGAGAAAATTTTTAATTGATAGATATTATATATGGAATAACTCACTAACTTCACTCTCAAACTAAATATCCATTTTTAATTTGTAGCCGTGTTTTCCATGTTTCTGGAACTGAAAAACTGACTTGATGTTTACACGGGGAAATACCGAAAACAATAGATAATGTTATAAAACTGAAATATTATAGAGAGGATTTAGAGAGAGAATAGAGAGAATGATTCTGAAGTATATGTTTCATTAATAACTGAAGTCCTATTTATAGGAAAACTTCAGATGGCACAATAGTAATTACATAATTACATCAGGGGCATAATAGTCATTCATATATTATAATACATTATCTTGTTACGCATTACGAGAAGTGATATACTTCAACAATTCTTAACACTCCCCCTTGAATGACTATTTACATAAATATCTGCCGAACTAGTTTGAAGAAAAACCCGATGGGAGAAAAACTCTCAAACTTTTTGTATCGAAGCGTGTGACAATCATATCACGTTGCATCATAACGTTGGTAGGAAACCTCTGTTAGATAAAACTTCAGCAATTTGTAATCTCGTAAATTTGCTCCCCCTTATCTTGATAGTTCTTGCATGAGTATTCTTGTGCCGTCTCAGTAAAACCTCGTGGGACAAAAACTGAGTGAATCTGTCATGTATATCATTCGTTGTTGGAGTATCCACGTGTTGCCTCATTAAAACCTTGTCAAGAAAACCCAGTGGGATAAACTTGATCGAAGGAAAAAGAGTACAACTACTCCTTCTGTTTTCAAATCTTTGAGGAATAATCTTGATCTTTATAATTTTCCTCATTATGCTATGAATATGCCTCGTTAAAACCTTATTAGGAAAAACCCAATGGGAAAAATCTTAACGAAGGAAAAAGAGTACATTATTCATACTAATACGCCATTCGTGTTGCCTCATTAAAAACCTTGCTAGGAAAACCCAATGGGACAAAAACTCAGTCAAGGAAAAAGAGTGCAATGCATATTTTATAAATATGACCCAGACATTTCAATAATCCTCCGAGTATCGTATTCAGTGCAATTTGTAATCCCGCACTCATATTCTTTGCAGTACGTTTCAAATCTCTTTGGAGATTCCATATTAGTTGTGATTAAGCTGCCTCGTTAAAAACCTTGCTAGGAAAACCCAGTGGGATAAAACCTTAGTCAAGGAAAAGAGTACAGCATATAATTTTCTTTCACAACACCTTATTTTGAGTGACTACTCGCACTGATAATATGTTTAAAATCTCTTCAGGAGTTACTTTCAGTAAGCCCGTATGTTTCATTTTATTATAAGGGCATATATTTCAATTTCGATGGATTTCAATATCCTCATTTCAAAAATTCATATTTCACAATCATGGATTGCAATATCCTCATTTCATTCATAGCGCTATATTGTGTCGACAATTTCAACATTTATTCCCTGTAGCAACATAACTTGCCGAGATATCTCATTATCTTCCTTTATACTTATGTCTATATACTTCAAAAGTATATGCCTCCTTTTATCATTTACTTTGATTTATATTCGGGAAATTATTTTGTGTTTATCAAAGCAGTTGTAGTTGGTACCAAAGATTAATAATTTATCATGCATCTTTGAACTTCAAGTTTATATAGTTGTGAGGATATAGTGTGATGCATTTCACATATTTCCAACTACTAATACTCCCCCTCATGCTAAGAGATTACTTGAGCACCAAACTCATATGCCAGTACCTCAGTATTCATCTTCAGTCATGGGGGTTTGTATATTATGTTCTCGATATTGGTAGGAGGACTTCGAATACTATGCCAATTAATATCCCACTTGTATGCGCATATCTTGATCCTTTCTGGGATCTATTCAAGTTTATTTGGGATATATTACTAGCTTAATCTGATATGGAATATATGCTCTAACCATGAGCAAATCATCTCGTAAGTTTTCGATTACGAGTCATATACACATGTGACTATCTAGTGGATCCATAATATCTAGTAGTTCACATATAGAGGAAGTGGGCCCATACTCCCTCTTAATATATTCTAAATTTATTAGGAATTCATTCCCAACATTGGCTAGTATTGATATTAATCGAGAACAAATATTTGAAGACATGATGTGTCTATATCATCATATAGATATTTTGCCGACATATCACATCATCTTTCGGTGCCATTATTGCACATCACTATCAACATGGAGTCGCCGCTCCCACGTTATATTATGTTCATTATTCAAATATAGAACCGTAGTTCATATGTTTCGGGATATGAATTATTTAAACACGGGGTCAACCTCATACGCGTAATTCCAATCTATAAATAGATTATCATTGTATTCACAATCACCCATATCGAGGGTTTGATTATCATAATGGATTCAATGCTTTCTAGTCTTCGCAAATATTACCCGTGAATATCATAAAAAGAATTTATCGAGCTTGACTCGAAAGATATTCGATGGTTGATCGAAGCACAAGTTCGATTATCTGGCGAATTTTCAAATTTATTTAAGTACATGTCAGGTACAGGTAGGAGTAATTTTGCAAAGAAACGGAGAGCAAAAAGATTAGGTGAATGCTATAATGTGCTCGGTGGACATGTGACACACTGTGCAAATCGGTGGGGTTTGTATCCAAAAATCGAGAAGATCAAATCGCATTTATAAGGGATGGATTGAGTAAGGAATCTATGGATCACGATATTCAACAGATTCTTGATACACATCCCAGTGGATACTTTCATCGTGAACTATTGGCTTTGTGGACATAAATTAAGGATGAACTGGAACGATGAAAAATTAGTCTTAAAAGATCTAGTTTATAAGTCCGTTCTGTCAAAGCCGTATAAGTTAAATAGCAAAAAATGCAAGTTGATGAATATTGTTCCCCATTATTTAAATTTCTCAGCTGCCTATAGATAACGTCATTTTCATTAAAAAATATATTATCATATCTTTCGTTTTCTTCTGCAAATTTGTCAAAAAGAAAATAGTAAAAGCAGTGACTTATCTGCTGCTCATTTTTCAATGAAAATAATGAAGTCATTTATCTTCTAGTAAGAAGTTTGTTCTTTAAATTTGGGATCCACAAATCAGGGTTTGTATCTCATAAAAGTACTTTGAAAATATAGTGTAGAGAGATGGAGTTGTTAGAATCCTCGTACAGATATCATCCAATTAAAACATATGTATTTTAGGTGGATCCAAATTGATAAGTCATATCCAGCATATAGATATGTCGTATCAATTCGTAAAAGAATTAGGAAAATACAAAATCGATATATTGTATGGTGGGAGTAACCATAGATTTTTGGGTTACCTTTTAGAGGCTGCACAAAATGGGAAAATAAGAGTAACAAGTGCCTTACACTTTCCCACACCATATGTGTATATGGTGAATAATAGCGATGCCTTTATTGTACTTCCAGGTGGCTATGGCACACTCAATGAGATATTCAATATCACGTCATGGGCTGAGCGGGACTTCCAGACCAAACCTATAGGTTTGTGAATATTAATAATTTCTTCAACGATTTGCTTGCCCTTCTGGATCAAGGCGTAGATTACAAGTTTATCTCTCAGCCATCAAGAGATATTCTTATATGTGCCGACATATTTGTTGATCTACTTATAAAGTTTCAAGCATATATTACAGTTAAGAATTTGGAAGTCAAAGCTCATCAGCCACAGACTATTGGTGCCAAACGAAAAAGAAGTTTAGATTCTTTAGATCTTTCATTATGAACCCTAATGCCAGGGGGCGGCAGAGTTACGGAGTTTTATACTCTCGAGACGCACCCCTTCTTATGGGTTTCATATGTATTTTTCTTTTCGCATATTGTCGAGTGTTTATTTCCTTTCTGGCTAGTTTCAATATTTTCCACTTCGACTGTTTTGTGCTTCTTCCAGCAATAATAAGATCATCTTTTTGCCTCTATGCAAATACATTATTCTCACGAATATGTGATATATGCTTCTCTATTATTCATCACATACATAAATATGATTTCAATGATCTCATCATGTGATATAATCAATATAATCTTTATTGAGCAATTATTTTCCGGTGATAGTTTTTCATATCACTTGTCAGATGATCTCACCATGTGGTCTATTTGCATGGGATATTCTTTGATTAATCGATGATAGCTTCTCGTATCACTTGCTCAATTTTATCCGTTCGTGTTTAATAATCTTGGAGATCGGATATTATTTCCATCAATTGCTTCTTCTTCGAGAGCATGATTTGAATCATTGATCAACTACTTCTTCAGAGTAGGATTTATTTTACCAACTGCTTCTTCAAGAGCATGATTTAAATAATCGATCAACTACTTATTCAGAGTAGGATTTATTTTTATCAACTGCTTCTTCAAGAGCATGATAATCGATCAACTACTTTTTCAGAGTAGGATTTATTTTTATCAACTACTTCTTCGGGAGCAGTATTTATGAACCATTCATATGGTATAACCAACCATGATGGTAATATATAATATATAAATTGCATATATGTAAAACCATCCGTCTTGTGATAATTGAACTCATCACATAGGAGGTATAGTAAATATGTAAAACCATCCGTCTTGTGACAATTACATTTATCATATAGGAGGCATCGCCATCCATCTTGTGATAATTAAACTTGTCACATAAAAGGTATAGTAAATATGTAAAACCATCTGTCTTGTGACAATTACATTTATCATATAGGAGGCATCGTCATCCATCTTGTGATAATTAAACTTGTCACATAGGGGGTATAACCATCCATCTTGTGGTAATTAATTATCATATGGGAGGTATCACCATCCATCTTATGATAATCAGACTATCACATGGGAGGTATAGTAATATTTACATAATGTAAGCTCAACAAATAGATGGTTTCAACCACTACTTGGAGATAATTATAATAAAGTCAGGAATTAGATTAGTAAATATTTAACTGCTTCTTCTGGAGCAGGTTCATCCAACCATTTTCTCAAAGCATAACCATGTGGTATTAGGTTGGATCATTAATAGTCATCATCGACCCCAATTGTCGGCATCAGTGCCGTCTGGTCGTCCCGTAATATTACACATACCACTTTATAAATTTCCACAATACAAGGACATATATCCATAAGTCCTTTCAATATTTTGGAGGGAATCAATGTACTAATTTATATATTTTAATAAGTTTTGATAATGACAGATATTAAAATGGTCATAATCAACATATCAATATTAGTGTCAAATTGAAGCTCTCGTGAAATGGGTCACGGTGGTATCAAGAAAAATCAATTCTGACATCATATGTATCTTATATGTAAGAAAAACCAAATTAATAATTTAATGAATTAAAAGAATATTATATTTTTTATATTTTATTTTATTTTTTTTCTTTTTGCGGACAGCCTGCTTCGGCTGCCCCCCCCCCCCTTTTTCAACTCTGTAGCAATCGGGCTTCTTCTGGCTTCGTCTTCCGCCCTTTTTTTTTTTTTTTACATAGACACACACATATATTGATATATATCGTACCTCGTGGCTGCATACAATTGTCGCCGGCCAACACCTCCGGTGCCGCCATAAAAAAAATCCTCCACCGTAGCCTCCGACGGTGTCACCACAGCGACGACAAGGCTCCTCTCGAGAGATCGTGAGTGGTGGAATTAGCCAGCCTCTGATACTCATCTTCCATTTTGCTCCCAGAAGTCCCCTGTTGAAGAGCTGATTCAGCACAGACATTCTGGTTTTTGTGGACCTTCTTCAACACAAGGAAGATGAACTTTTTGATAATCGAACATATGATGAAGGTTAAATGAAAAGCTTCGTGTGTATGGTTATTGATAAGGGGAATTTTCTGTTTTGTTGAAACTCTTTAGTAAGAATTAGAACATTCGTGCTAATAACGTGTTATAAAACCGAAATATTATAGAGAGAATTTAGAGAGAGAATAGAGAGAATGATTCTGAAGTATATGTTTCATTAATAACTGAAGTCCTATTTATAGGAAAACTTCAGATGGCACAATAATAATTACATAATTACATCAGGGGCATAATAGTCATTCATATATTATAATACATTATCTTGTTACGCATTACGAGAAGTGATAACAGATAAGATTTTTTTTCACTTGTCCACATTTTAGTTTTAACTTAGAAAAATGTAGAAAACACGGTTTTTTATTTTTCAAGTTTTCTAATTAGAAAATGATGAATATGAACATGTTTTGAATTTTTACAGTTTTCAATGAAAATTTTTCTAGAAAAGTGATCAAGTAAATATGCCTTTAAATTTTTATGCGACTCTCTTTTAATATTAAGTATGGATTTATAGTTTATTTATATATTTTCTTTCATTTTCTTAATGAGTTCAAATAAAGATTTACATTTATAATAAATAAAATGATAAAGATCGTCTTTTTCTCTTGCTGAAACGGAAGTTATATATTGACTATTTATTATCCCTTTCACAAATTCGGACATCACGCTAGCGGATGGCTCACACATGTCGTTTTTGTGGACAAATTGAAAAATAAAAATGTAAATTGTTAATATTGTAATGTGGCTGTTCAATTTTCACATCAACGCAAGTTACACAACCATTGGTGGCTATAATTGAGCAACAATGTTTAATAGTTAATACACATCAATCTACACAACCAAACTTTATGACACACTATCTCACCACATATTTATTATTAAATTCATTATTTATTCTATCACCTATCACGTCACTCACATAATCAATGATCCACAACAACTACAACCGTTATAATGGTTGTGATTATAATATTTTTCATAAATGAGTGCTTACGACACTCTGCTGACAACTCTTATTTTATGGACTATGAACCAGTTTTCTAAAAGAAAAAAATATGACGCATGTTTCAGGAGAAAGTAAAAGACTGCAAAATATGAGTCAATCAATTGTATTCATAACACTGATAGAGGAGCCTTTATATAGGCATTACAATGAGAGTCCTTCCATACATATGATTCCTAGATAAGGTAAGACATCTAATAGGATCCTACTACCTCTAGAAGGGTCTAGAACCTTCCATCTTTGTATCCCCCTGCAACCAGTATTAGGTAAGACACCAAGAAGGGAAGGATATCCAGGAACACTCCCCCTGTGTCGAGCACTAATACTATCATGGTGCATAAGATGTTGCCTCGGTAAAAAACCTTTCCAAGTCAAACAAAACCCCGTGAAAAAAAAACAAAGACTTGGTGAGGAAAAAGAGCACAACGCACCAACTACAAATGTCAGAATCATGTGAAGTATACTCCCCCTGAGGTATACATAACAGCTCATCCCAACGAGCTATCATTAGTTGAGCTCGGATAATCGACACATGTCGATGCTTCTCACATGTTTCTCAAATGTAGATTTTGGCAGAGACTTAGTGAACAAGTTTGCGATATTCTCATCGGAACTCACTTGTTTCACTTCGATATTCAGCAATTTCTGATGTTGCTGATTATAAAAGAACTTCGGCGCGATATGCTTGGTATTGTAACCCTTAATGAAACCTGACTTCATCTGCTCAATGCATGCCGCATTGTCCTCAAAGATGCAAGTAGGGGTTGCTGTAGTGGGATCTAATCCACAAGTTCCTCATATATGGTCTATGACTGACCGAAGCCAAATGCACTCCCTTACGGATTCGTGCAATGCAATTATCTCTGCATGGTTCGAGGAATTAGCAACCAAGGCCTGCTTGGTAGATCGCCAAGATATCACCGTATTGCCAATGGTGAACACATAACCAGTTTGGGAACGTCCTTTATGTGGGTCAGAGAGATAACTGGCATCAGGAAATCCAACTAACATATTGTTAGGATTCTCTGAATAGGGGGTAAGTTTGCTCGCATTAGCACTTCTCATAGACAAGCTACCATGATTAGCTGAAATATCAGAGGAATATCGAAGGTCGGTATGCATCGTCATAACCTCAACAATTCCTTTCGGAATATTGCTCTCTCTTGCGTAGGGAAAGAACAATCCAAGATCAATGGATCCTTTCAAGTATCGAAAGATGTGTTTTACTCCATTCCAATGTCTTATCGTGGGAGCGGAGCTAAATCTCGCTAACAGATTTATAGAGAATGCGATGTGTGGGCGAGTACATGGAGCCAGATACAACAACGCACCGATTGCGCTAAGGTACGGTGTTTCTGCTCTAAGGACCTCTTCATCCTCCTCTTTAGGACGAAACGGATCCTTGTTCATTTCCAGACTTCGACCAACCATGGGGGTAGCAAGAGGATGTGCCTTGTCCATACTAAATCGCTTGAGCATTTTCTGGACATAGGCAGATTGATGAATGAGTATACCATCATCTCGATGTTCTAGCTCTAAGCCCAAGCTGAATCGAGTCCTCCCAGGTCTTTCATCTAGAATTCCGATTTAAGGTAGCGGGCCATTTCATTGAACTCATCTATGGTAACGATAACATTCATGTCATCTACATAGACGGCTACAATCACGAATTCTGTATCTGTTCTTTTCACAAAAATTCATGGGCAGATATTTCTTGTATCCCTTCCCAACCAAGTATTCACGTAGGCGGTTGTACCACATTCTTCCGGATTGTTTCAACCCATACAGTGAACGACGCAACTTCACAGCGTAAGCTCTCCGTGGTTTAGAGCTACTTGATTTGGGCAACGAAATCCCTTCGAGGACTTTCATATAAATATCTGTATCTAGATCGCCATAAAAATACGCTGTAACCACATCCATAAGCTATATATTCAGTTTTTCGGACACTACCAAACTGACTAAGTAGCGGAAAGTGATGATGTCTATAATGGGAGAATATGTCTCCTCGTAGTCAATGCCAGGGTGCTGCGAGAAGCCTTGGGCAACTAGTCTCTCTTTGTAACACATGAACTCATTCTTATCATTGCGTTTACGAACAAAGACCCACGTATGTCCAACTGGTTTAACGCCCACGGGTACTGGCTTGATACGGCCAAATACCTCACGTTTAGCCATTGAGTCTAGTTCAGCTTGCATTGCATCTTTCCATTTCGACAAATCGGCTCATCGTTGACATTCAGCAACCGATCCCGGCTTAACATCGTCGTCTTCAATAATTTCTTGAGCGACAGAGTAGGAAAAAGTATCATCGACTAGCGTGGACGACCTGTCCAATAGTACGTATTCACTCGTACATTGCATCAAGATTTCTTTATTCTCTGACATCAACAAAGTTTCCGAAGCATCCGTCGATTGTTCCATTGTTGATTCGAGGACAGATCCGTAGTCAGAGATAATCTCATGTGAAGGAGTCACTGTGTTGACAATGAGAGGATTTTGTGCCTCTGTTCCTCTTCTCTTTCGAGGTTCGATATCCTTTCTACCCACTGGCCTCCCCCTCTTTCGAGCAGGGACAAGAGCAGTCGAAGCAGCCGTCCCATCACTAAGGTCGATGTTGGGGGCATCAGTCCTTTGGGCGGCTCAACCTTGCCCTATAACTGGGAATTTTAACATTGCAGGAACATTCGCAGCGGGAATGGTAGAGCTTGTCACTTTAGCAGTATCAGTAAAGCTGTTGGGCATCGAATCCACAACTTTCTGAAGACTGAGAATACGTTGCACTTCTATCTCAGATTTAGCCATGCGGGGATCTTGATGAGGCAAGGAGGGAGCACACCAGACAATTTCCTGGCATTCAACTGGAATCGTTCGATTCCCCTCTCCCCCTAACGACGGGAAGTTTCTCTCATCAAAGTGACAGCCTGCAAATCTTGCAGTAAATAGATCACCTGTCAAAGGTTCCAAATAGCGGATAATTTTAGGCGATTCATAGCCAACGTATATACCTAATTGTCTTTGCGGACCCATTTTAGTACGCTGTGGAGGCGTAATTGGCACATAGACTGCACAACCAAAAATGCGTAAGTGTGAAATATCAGGCTCATATCCAGTTACCAGCTAGTACGCACTAAACGGTTGATTGGCAGTGGGTCGAAAGCGAATAAGTATAGTCGCATGCAAAATTGCATAACCCCAGGCAGAAATCGGCAAGTTGGTGCGCAATACCAATGCTCGGGCGATAAGCTGTAACCGCTTAATCATAGCCTCAGCAAGGCCATTCTGTGAATGAATATGGGGGACGGGATGTTCAACTTCAATCCCAATCAACATGCAATAGTGTCAAAGTACTTTGACGTAAACTCACCAGCGTTGTCCAATCTTAATGACGAGATTGGAAAGTCGGGGTGGTTAGCCCGTAACTTGATGATTTGTGCTAGGAGTTTAGCAAATGCAGCATTTCTTGTGGATAGCAGAGCGATGTATGACCATCGCATCGATGCATCAACCAGAACCATAAAGTATCTGAATGGTCCGCACTCTGGTTGAATAGGTCCACAAATGTCCCCTTGAATTCTTTGTAATAAGCGAATATTTTGTGTTGAGTCTTTAGCAAAGGACGGAGAAGGTATCAATTTTGCTAGTGAACATCCTTTACAAAACGATTTATGGGCGTTGGAAATTGCCACGGAAGCCTCCGGGTTTACGAAAGATGCACCGTCAACCTTATCAGGGCGTGCAATCTGTAATCCTGGTTATACGGTATCAGACTCACTCACATCAATGCTGATATCGAGTGGTGCTTCCAATCGTTTTCTGTACTTGAAAAATGGATGACCGTGTGAGTTTTTCAAAATGCGAATCATCATGTCGCGTCCAGGGTGACCGAGTCGGTCATGCCATAGTTGGTATGCTTCGGAATCACAAAGTTCATGACTCACAACGTAGGATTCAATAACCCTTATTATAGTCTGGTGTAAACCACTACTTAGACTCATAAGTTTCTCGAGAACGCGGCGTCTTCCGCATTCTGCCAGAGTAACACACAAAAATTCTATCCCATTCTCACAGTGTGTATCAAGGTGATAACCATTGGCACGGATGTCCCTAAAACTTAGCAAGGTTCGGTTTGCTCTTGGGGCATAGAGAGAATTTATGACATTAATATGCGTATCATTAGGTAGCAAGAAATGAGCAAGTCCCCTTCCTTTAATTACTTGGGAGGAACCAATCATTGTTGTCACTGAGGATATATATGGCACAATATCCTTAAATAATTGCCTATTCCGAAGAATAGTGTGGGTTGTTCCACTATCAGCAAGGAACTCAATTTCGCCACGAGATATCTATAATAAGACATGAAACTCGATTAGCCTTGTGATGAAAGACATAGCGAAAACTCATTAACTTCGAGTTTAGGGAAATTCGACCAAGTTGGTTAGGATCAAAGTTAGCACAATCGTTGGAAATAATTTCCGCATAGCTTGACCTTTGTTTATTAAAACAGCAATAACTTCTTTGTTAAGAAGCCTATGAATGAACGGTCAGTTGTTCTGGAAACTAGACTTCCGTATCTTTTTGTCCATAGGTCGTTCACTTTCTGGATCATTAAACTCAGATCTCAGTGCTCGTTTTAAGTTGCTATTTTGGTATTTCCCTATTGTTGAGTGATAGAGCAAGGTTGAAGCCTTTTTCAAAGGCATTATTGTTGATACAATACTATGGTAATATGGCCATATGAGCGTTTAAAAATTTCAAAACGCATCGGGGTGTTCGATTTATATCTCGACTAATGATCCTTTTGGTAACTCCAACTTGATAGACTTGCAGAGAAAGTAGGAATGTCAGTAGAGCTAAGGTTGTTTAAAAACTACTGATTCCGTTGAACTCTCAAAGCATAAACAAATACCAAGGAGGATGCGCCTAGTCTTGATCAGAAGTTTTGATGAAATCCACCAATGTATCAAATTAACCAAGCAATTCTTTATTGAGCAATTATTTTGTGATAAACCAAACATACTTTGGAAGGGAAAGATAAAATTCATTTTTGCACAATCACAGCAATTAAAAGAATTTTATTCATCATGGACAACTTTACTACATTCATAGAAAATCCCAAAGTGGTTTTCGAAAGAAAGCTAGAAACAAGACAAAACATAACCAAAGCGTAAAAATTAGTCAAACTACAATAATCTAGTCAAAGTCAGCAACATCCAAATATTGGTCTTTGTCCGCAATGGTGAGAGAAAGGATCTCAATATGGTTCACCTCCGTATTCTCATTATCTTCCTCCATGTAAATTTGACTCTTGAGTCAAGTACTGTTTATAGTGCTTGTAGTAGGCTTGGATGTTCTTTGGCGCCTTGAAATTGCGGTGAGTATTCTTCTTTGAGCTGCAAGTATAGCAATTCTGGCCTTTCTTTGGAGTGGTTTCAATCCCGGCGGCAGAAGGCAGTCCACGTGGTTGGGCTCCACTAGGACCCGTGGCCGATCCACCTTGCATCTTCCACACATTGGAACGACGACCTCGTATTTTCCCTCGCTTGCTCGAGTCATGCACCCGTGGCGCTTGCAGAAACTGAGTAGTGTTGCCTTTTCTATTTTGTTGTGGTGCCTTCCTGTGGGTATCCTGATTCACTTCCGGAATCGACTTCGTACCAGCTGGGCACGTATTGCTGTTAAGAATAATCTCATGGTGCCTTTCTTTTTTTGCGAGGTGGGAGATAAGGTCACTAAAATTTTTAATTCTCCCTTCCTCATAGGCAATGCGTAGCTGATGAGCAATCACACTTGCTCCCACGGGAAATGTGTTAAGAGTCTTCTCGATCAAGTCTTGATCAGACTTCTTGACACCACAAAAACCAAGATCAGTGCGAAGATCGAGGATGGCTTGGTTATAAGCCTCCACATTCGCATAATTCAAAAACCGGATTTGCTCCCACTGAAGTTGTAATTCGGGGAAGCACTGATCATGCACATTATTGAATCGTTTTTCGAGTGTATCCTAGAGTTCTTTGGGGGTTTGCAAATTCATGTAACACTTTTTCAACAACGGATGTATATATCTACGCAAGTACATCAGTGCATTAGCCTTTGTTTCCTCACTTGGTACTTGAGCGGTGGGCTCATTAGAGGGAAAGATGGTGGTGGTAAATCTCTTACCGACAAATGCCAAGCGAACGTCTGAGACCTACCTATGGTACTCCTTACCATCATGGTCAAGGATGTCGAACTCCGGATGAACATTGGAGCTTTGTGCCATCTACAAGATATAAACAAGAGGAAGTTAGTCTTGTTGGATTTCCAATTACAATGTAAACGGTCACAATCGATGCTTTTAAAAGCATGTAACATAACCATTACTCGATGTACTTCCCTTAATTGTTGTTTAGTAAAGTCGACAAAAACGGCGATATCAAATCGCACCCAGATACGTGGTGTATGCAACAACCACAAGTATCGACTTTCAACAATTCCGTGACTCCCCCAGGACCATCACACAGTTTTCTTCAACACGCAGAGATACCGACTTCTCTCGCGGTCTCATCCACCGCAAAGTAGCGTGGGATATAAAGAACCCAATAACCCAAGTCCCTAAAAGAAAAAATTCCCAAAACAGAGGATTGAATAGGGGCAAGTTCAGATAATTACCTCGATTATAAAATTAGGCACGTGATATGGATGAATTTGTGGTGTGCTTCGATCTACCAGTTGGTACTCGATGCGACGACGTGAAACCGGGAGCGCAATTTTGGCGGTTTCTGAAAATAAATTAAGTTGATGTTCGGGTTTTTGGTCCGAGATTCTGAACTGGGTCGGACTAGCTGGGCTGGAGCTGGTCGGATCGCGGCTGGGCTGGATCGGCGGTGGTCAGCGGCGGTCGTGGCTGGCCTAGATTGGCCGGTGTTGGGCGGGATCGACAAGCAACGGCGAGGGTCGGCGGTGGTGGTCGGCAACGGTCCGGCGGTGGTGAGCAGCAGCGGTCCGGCGGTGGTGAGAGCGGTCGGTCCGACAGTGGTGAGCAGCGGCGTGGTCGTCGGCAGCGGTCCGGCGGTGGTGAGCAGCCGCGGTAAGGGCCGATTTTTTTTCTCTACGAGCTACGTGCTGATAACGTGTTTCATGAGAAAGTAAAAGACTGCAAAATACGAGTCAATCAATTGTATTCATAACACTGATAGAGGGGCCTTTATATAGGCATTACAATGAGAGTCCATCCATACATAGGATTCCTAGATAAGGTAAGACATCTAATAGGATCTTACTACCTCTAGAAGGGTCTAGAACCTTCCATCTTTGTATCCCCCTATAACCAGTATTAGGTAAGACTCCAATAAGGGAAGGATATCCCGGAACAATGCACACATTGGGAAAAGCACATTCCGTCTCACTCAAGAGTTTTACCAAAATTTATATTAAGTCCTGTATGGATAAATTTTCCGTTTAGATCTGGTGCTGGTGTGTTGAGAATCGAGAGAGTTTTGGTTGCGATATGCCCTCGTTGAACACATGTTGCATTATTTGTGTCATAGACTGTAACACCCCCAAGTTATTCAGGGAATATTACAGCGCCGTAAGCCCTGCCGTGGGACCCACAAAGCTAAACATACGCGGAACTATAAATTTGGACCGAGAAGGTCTACATACAACGGAATTAAGAACAATACAAAGGGTATTCAAAATATAACCGATGTATCCAAAGACATCACAACACGAATCAATACCTCGGCAGACACAGGCCGGAACATCAAAGAAAATGGAAAACAATATTCGAGTATTCAATAACCATTCCAGTACAACAACACTGAATGGAAAACTCAAAACATAACCGGAGGAAGGACACTGTATCACACTTGCCCACCATCTTCATGCCGACCCGATACCTGCCTGTCCGCTCTTCTGGAACCTGAAATACATAAAAAGTATTTCCCCCATAAAGGGGTTAGCCGTCGAATAGCTAGTGCTAGTATATCAAGTATGAAACACAATACTCCTCGACAATAAAGTAAAAGTAACCGTAAATTCATCAATTCAAGACTAGTATTCCGGAATAACTAAATCTCATAGCGTCACATCAAGACGTATATGAATGCCGTAGAAACGGTTCGTTCATATCATCCGTCAATACATGTATGAATGCCGTAGAAACGGTTCGTTCATAACATGCCATCAATACATATATGAATGCCGTAGAAACGGTTCGTTCATATCATGCCATCAATATATCTATGATTGCCGTAGAAACGGTTCGTTCATATCATACCATCAATATTTCTTACTTTCAAAGTCGAGATATATACTTGCCTTTGAGACATCGAGAAAACGAATGGAAAAAGGGTATGAGTTCGGTAGGTCCAAGAACGCGCTTCCGGCACCTAAACGATTCGCAAGGAATATGATAATCAATTATCCATATTCAAATTACACGAAGAAACTCCCGAAACCCGTCTACGATTTATGGAAATACATGGATAATCAACTAGAGGTTGGAAAATCGTCCAAACCCTCACAAGTCCAAAAACGGCATAATCCAATCCGTAAAATCATAGGAAAAGCATGCATACGGGATAGATACATCATAATCTCAAAGTTCTCAAGCTTCAAAGCGGGTAAATCAGACGAATCTACGAAAACCCCCAAAATTCCCAACAGGTAGGGTTCTAAGGATTTTTACCTTGATTCGTACGATAGGATGGATTAGATGTTGAATAATCCTTGTTATCCAACCCAAGATGACAATATCTGATGGAGAACTGCCTCAAAAAGCCCCAAATCGCCTCTCCCGAGCTCTCCCGATCGGAAAAGTGGAAATGATGTGAAATGACGAGTGCAGGGGTTGATTGTCCCCTTATATACTGTCCCAGTCTAGCGCACGCTACGCCTCAATGTTAGCGTGCGCTAACGGGTCACCTGGTAGTCCAGTGGCTACTGCCATAAGACGTTAGCGCGCGTTACGAAACATCCCTTGCGTGCGCTAATCATGCCCCCGCCAAAATCTCGCCTATCGCCTCGGTCCGCTAGCGTGCGTTAATACTGAGCACTAGCGTGCGTTACGCAACACATATAGCGTACGCTAGCCGCTGCCTAGCCTGCGCTACCCGATAGTCCAGAAAGTCTGAAACCTCACTGCTTCTACTGACCAGACCATTAGCGTGCGCTATCATTATGCCTTAGCGTGCGCTACGTAACAGTTTTAGCGTGCGCTAGCCGAAGCCTAGCGTGCGCTACCCGATAGTCCGTAAACCTCGACAACCTCATCGCTCTACCGACCCGGCCATTAGCGTGCGCTACGGACGGATGTTAGCGTGCGCTACTAACCACGAATAGCGCGCTAACGAACTCTAGCGTGCGTTAATCCGCCATCCAGAGCACAGTTATCGGTTCGACTGATCGTCCCTTAGCGCGCGCTACGGCTCAAAGCTAGCGTGCGCTAATCAAGCTGAATTAGCGTGCGTTAGCCTAGGCCTAGCGTGCGCTATTCCTCTGGCCCAGAACACTTCCGCAAGGTCTAAACAATATGATCGTGACCTAAACAAGGCACGAAACTTAATAACAATATAAACAACGTCTCCATGCGTTTACAGAGTGACAAAATAAGGAGAACGGCAAGGTCAAACAGTCAATAAAAGTACGGGTATTACATTCTACCCCTCTAAAAAGAAGTTTCGTCCCGAAACTTAAGAAATAAATAGTTTGGGGTATTCCACCCGCATCTTATCTTCCGTCTCCCAAGTTGCCTCCTCGACTCCATGTCTCGACCATTGCACTTTAACCAGTGGTATGGTCTTATGCCGAAGTTGTTTCTCGCGATGCTCAAGGATCTTCACGGGTTTCTCCGGAAAGGTAACATCCTCGGCTACGTCAATCTCGCTGTAGTCGATAATGTGGCTCGGATCCGGTACGTACTTCCTCAACTGAGACACATGAAAAACACTGTGGACGTGACTCAAAGCTGGAGGCAACGCCAAGCGATAAGCTAAATCTCCAACTCTGTCCAAAATCTCGAAGGGTCCGATATACCTCGGACTAAGCTTCCCCTTTTTCCCGAAGCGGAAGACTCCTCTGGTCGGCGACACCTTGAGTAAGACATGATCCCCCACTTCAAACTCCAAGGGTCGACGACGAGTATCAGCATAAGATTTCTGACGACTCTGGGCAGTCAGCAATCGGTCCCGGATAATAGAAATCTTTTCCTTAGTCTCCATCAACATATCCGGTTCCGTTCCAACTAGCTCGGAAGCCTCGTCCTAACACAATGGAGACCTACATAGTCTACCATAAAGTGCCTCGAAGGGTGCCATTTTGATCGATGCGTGCCAACTATTATTGTAAGCAAACTCGATCAATGGCAAATGAAGCTCCCAATCATTACTCCAGTCTAAGGCACAAGCCCGCAACATATCTTCCAATGTCTGAATCGTCCTCTCTGTCTGACCGTCCGACCGAGGATGAAAGGAAGTGCTCAATCTCAACTGAGTGCCCAAAGCCTGGTGAACGGCCTGCCAAAAATGCGATACGAAACGGCCGTCTCGATCAGAAACAATGGTCTTGGGGGCACCGTGCAACCTCACGATCTCAGCAATAAAGGTTCGAGCCAGTCTATCCGGTCCCCTAGTATTCTTAATACCCAAGAAGTGTGCAGATTTGGTCAACCGATCGACAATTACCTAAATCATATTCATCCCGGCCCGAGTTCTCGGCATACCAGTGATGAAATTCATAGAGATGTCTTCCCACTTTCACTCGGGAATGGGAAGCGGTTTCAACAACCCCGCTGGTCGTTGATGTTCAATCTTGACTTGTTGACACGTCAAGCACCGTAGTACAAACTCCGTAACATCCTTCTTCATGTTATTCCACCAAAAATTGCGCTTCAAATCTTTGTACATCTTACTCGTCCCAGGGTGGATTGAGTAAGGCGTAGCATGAGCTTCTCGGAGAATTCTCTGCCTCAACTCTAAATCGTTCGGAACACAAAGCCTGCCCTAAAATCTCAGAATACTATCCTCGTGAACCATAAAGCAAGGAGCTTTTCCTTTAATTACATCTTCCTTCAGTTGAAAATCATCGGGTCACTCCACTGCTTCCCTTTGATGTCATCAACTAAGGACGAAGTAATTTCGAGAGTACACAACTGTCCCTGTACTCGTTGAAGCCAAACTTCTATCCCTTGCTCAATTAAGTCCTGACGAATTTTCGTCTGAGATGTAAGAACCTCGAGCATTTGAAGAGATGCCGATTTGCGGCTCAAAGCATCCACAACGACATTGGCTTTTCCGGAGTGGTAAAGAATCTCCAAATCATAATCCTTTATCAACTCTAACCAACGTCTCTGCCTCATATTCAGCTCCTTCTGACTGAAAATATACTTCAGGCTCTTGTGATCGGTATAAATCCGACACGGTGAACCATACAAATAGTGCCGCCAAATCTTGAGTGCGAAGACAATTGCGGCCAACTCCAAATCGTGAGTAGGATAATTCATCTCATAAGGCTTTAATTGTCGTGATGCAAAAGCTATCGTCTTATCATGCTGCATAAGTACACAGCCCAGACCTTGACCCAAAGCATCACTAAAAACTGCAAAGCCCTCACTACCATGTGGTAAGGTTAAAATCGGCGCTGATGTCAAACGTTTCTTCAGTTCATCGAAGCTCTGTTGTCTCTCATCCGTCCAAACAAACTTTTCGGTCTTCTAGAGCAATTTCGTAAGCGTCCGAGCGAGTTTTGAGAATCCCTCGACAAACGGACGGTAATACCCAGCAAGGCCCAAAAGCTACGAACTTCCTTAACATTTTTAGGCGGTGCCCAATCTAGCACTGCCTCTATCTTCTGCGGGTCTACACGAACCCCTTCGGCCGAAATCACATGGCCGAGAAACATAACTTCTTCCAACCAAAACTCACATTTCGAGAATTTTGCATAGAGGTGCTCGGTTCTCAAAATGTCTAAAACCAAACGCAGGTGTCGGGCATGTTCCTCCTTATCTCGAGAATAGATCAAGATGTCGTCAATAAAGATGACCACACACCTGTCGAGGTACTCGATGAATATCTTATTCATTAACTGCATGAATACTGCCGGCGCATTAGTCAACCCAAAAGGAATAACTACAAATTCATAATGCCCATATCTCGTCCGAAACGCCGTCTTCGGAACGTCGGACTCCCTCACCCTGAGTTGATAATACCCGGATCTTAAATCAATCTTCGAGAAAACCGCAACCCCTTGCAATTGATCAAATAAATCGTCTATACGAGGCAAAGGATACTTGTTCTTGATGGTCACTTTGTTCAGCTCATGGTAGTCGATGCATAAATGTAATGAACCATCCTTCTTCCTCACGAAGAGAACGGGCGCGCCCCACGCTCGGTCTGATGTACCCTTTTTCCAGAAGTTCTCCTAACTGATTCTTCAATTCTTGCATCTCGGAAGGTGCCATCCGGTAAGGTGCTTTAGAAATCGGAGCCGCATCTGGCTCTAAGTCCACGGTAAATTCTATCTCTCGATCTGGCGGTAATCCCGGGAGGTCATCCGGAAAAACATCGGGATACTCATTAACAACCGGAATCGAAGAGAAGTTGACTTCATTTCCTTCCGTTTTCAAAGCATAACACCAATAGCCCGTACAACCTTTATTCAAAAATTTTACAGCCTTCATGGCACTGATAAGTAACTTGGATTGGCCCGACTTACGTCCCAAAAATGAGTACTCAGATCCGTCTTTAGTCATCATGGTGATAACCTTGGTACGGTAATTCATAATCGCTTGGTGACTATCAAGCCAATCCTCACCGAGGATTACATCCTCGCCTTCCATATCAACTACAATCAGATTCGATAACCATTCCATACTGGATATAATCACCGGAAAATCTCTAATCTCCCGGTTCCCCACAATTCTATCCCCGCTAGGCAGTTTCACGATGAAGGGATCGCAAGCAGTCAGACTAGTTATATTCAAACGGCGTACACACTCCAAAGAAATAAAAGAATGTGTAGCACCCGAATCAAAAAGTACACGGACTGGATGAGATAGAATATGAATGGTACCTGAAGCCACCGCCGCATCGGGTTCGTCCGCTCGACGCATCTCATAAACTCGTGGTTGTACCGAACTGACGCTAGAGTTTCCCCCTCCAGCATTCTGACCCCGTCCCCGGCCCTTGCCGAAATTCTGCTGAGGTTGACCAAAAGATTGTCGTTGGTTTATACCTTGATCAAGTGGTGCTGGGGCAGAAGCCCGAGTGTCCAAAGTCTGATTCGGTTCGAAACAATAAGCCGCCCTATGTCCCATCTGTCCGCACGTGTGACACTTCAATGGTGGAAAGTTGCATTCCAAACTGACATGGCCTGGACGGCCACAATCATAGCAAGTCATCGTGCGATTTGTGGTGCCCGGAGTAGGACGGTAACTCCTCTTTCCTTTATTAGAACGTGATGACTGTACGGCATATCGGTTAGTCGTCTGTGACCTCTGAAAGTTGCCACCCTTAGAGCCAGAAAAATTCCTCGCGACTTTCTGCTTCTTCGGTTCTTCAACGGTATCGTTGTCGGGGCTTAACATATCATGGGCTAAAGCTCTGTCCTGATACTCCTTCAGTGTGGTACAAGCAAATCCGGCCATGTACCGTCGTAAGTCCAAATTCATCCACATATCAAAATAATGGATCTTATCACGCTCGTTCCGTACTTGATCCTTCACGTGGATCAGTTGTTGGTTGTACTCTACAATCGCTTGCGAAACAGGAATGTTCTGCGGTTTAGCCTCGAAAAAGGCTCGGATTCGGCTCTCTCGCACCGGCCAAGGACAAAACTCGGCCTCCAAAATCTCCTTAAATTCCTCCCACGTGGCAATGCGATCCTGTGGCTTGATGACCTTCCACCAGGTAGCGGCCTCCTTGGTGAGGAAATACTGAGCAATCGGTACTTTCCTCACTTCGGGGCAATCAACCGCCTCGAAAATCTTTTCCAATTCCGCTAGCCAGTCTTCCCATCCTAACGGGTCTGTGGCACCGCCAAATTGTGGAGGGTGCATATGAATTACATTCTGAAGCAAAGCATCCGTGTTCGGGTTCGGATTATTCAGCTGAACTGTTTGGGCTAAAATGGTCATCTGGGTAGCCAATTGTTGAAGTACATTCGCAATTCCAACATCCGCGTTGTTCCCCTAGCCATTCGACTGGTCGTGCTGACTTTCGGTGTCGGGATGCACCGAGTTTGACAAGCTGGGGTTGGTTGACCCCGCAACAGAACTGATGGAAACGGCCGCGCCACGACCTCTTCCACGTCCACGGCCACGACCACGACCACGACCCCTACCAGCTGACATACTGAAGAACACACATGTCACGTAAGCATAATTCAATTACACGTCATCAAAGTGACCAATTCTCACGAATACCAATAAAACGAAGCAAAACGAATAAGGAAACACCAGAAGAGTAAGAGGTCTTACAAGTACCGGTCGCACTGTGATGATGGCAGAGTAGTGATACTGCGGACAAATGACGACTCGATCGACCCAAAAGACCGACAGCCTAGGTATCCATAGACCTAATCTCCGATACCATATTCTGTAACACCCCCAAGTTATTCAGGGAATATTACAGCGCCGTAAGCCCCGCCGTGGGACCCACAAGGCTAAACATACGCGGAACTATAAATTTTGACCGAGAAGGTCTACATACAACGGAATTAAGAACAATACAAATGGTATTCAAAACATAACCGATGTATCCAAAGACATCACAACACGAATCAATACCTCGGCAGACACAGGCCGCAACATCAAAGAAAATGGAAAACAATATTCGAGTATTCAATAACCATTCCAGTACAACAACACTGAATGGAAAACTCAAAACATAACCGGAGGAAGGACACAGTATCACACTTGCCCACCATCTTCATGCCGACCCGATACCTGCCTGTCCGCTCTCCTGGAACCTGAAATACATAAAAAGTATTTCCCCCATAAAGGGGTTAGCCGTCGAATAGCTAGTGCAAGTATATCAAGTATGAAACACAATACTCCTCGACAATAAAGTAAAAGTAACCGTAAATTCATCAATTCAAGACTAGTATTCCGGAATAACTAAATCTCATAGCGTCACATCAAGACGTATATGAATGCCGTAGAAACGGTTCGTTCATATCATCCGTCAATACATGTATGAATGCCGTAGAAACGGTTCGTTCATAACATGCCATCAATACATAAATGAATGCCGTAGAAACGGTTCGTTCATATCATGCCATCAATATATCTATGAATGCCGTAGAAACGGTTCGTTCATATCATACCATCAATATTTCTTACTTTCAAAGTCGAGAACGTACAATCATAAATATATATACTTGCCTTTGAGACATCGAGAAAACGAATGGAAAAAGGGTATGAGTTCGGTAGGTCCAAGAACGCGCTTCCGACACCTAAACGATTCGCAAGGAATATGATAATCAATTATCCATATTCAAATTACACGAAGAAACTCCCGAAACCCGTCTACGATTTATGGAAATACATGGATAATCAACTAGAGGTTGGAAAATCGTCCAAACCCTCACAAGTCCAAAAACAGCATAATCCAATCCGTAAAATCATAGGAAAAGCATGCATACGGGATAGATACATCATAATCTCAAAGTTCTCAAGCTTCAAAGCGGGTAAATCGGACGAATCTACGAAAAACCCCAAAATTCCCAAAAGGTAGGGTTCTAAGGATTTTTACCTTGATTCGTACGATAGGATGGATTAGATGTTGAATAATCCTTGTTATCCAACCCAAGATGACAATATCTGATGGAGGACTGCCTCAAAAAGCCCCAAATCGCCTCTCCCGAGCTCTCCCGATCGGAAAAAGTGGAAATGATGTCAAATGACGAGTGCAGGGGTTGATTGTCCCCTTATATACTGTCCCAGTCTAGCGCACGCTATGCCTCAATGTTAGCGTGCGCTAACGGGTCACCTGGTAGTCCAGTGGCTACTTCCATAAGACGTTAGCGCGCGTTACGAAACATCCCTTGCGTGCGCTAACTGCTGTCCTGCCAAAATCTCAGCTTACTGCCTCGGTCCGCTAGCATGCGTTAACACTGAGCACTAGCGTGCTTTACGCAACACATATAGCGTACGCTAGCCGCTGCCTAGCGTGCGCTACCCGATAGTCCAGAAAGTCTGAAACCTCACTGCTTCTACTGACCAGACCATTAGCGTGCGCTATCATTATGCCTTAGCGTGCGCTACGTAACAGTTTTAGCGTGCGCTAGCCGAAGCCTAGCGTGCGCTACCTGATAGTCCAGAAACCTGACAACCTCACTGCCTCTGCCGACCCGGCCATTAGCGTGCACTACGGACGGATGTTAGCGTGCGCTACTAACCACGAATAGCGCGCGCTAACGAACTCCTAGCGTGCGTTAATCCGCCACCCAGAGCACCGAAAGTTACCGGGTTCGACTGGCTGGTCCCTTAGCGCGCGCTACGGCTCAAAGCTAGAGTGCGCTAATCAAGCTGAATTAGCGTGCGTTAGCCTAGGCCTAGCGTGCGCTATTCCTCTGGCCCAGAACACTTCTGCAAGGTCTAAACAATACGATCGTGACCTAAACAAGGCACGAAACTTAATAACAATATAAACAACGTCTCCATGCGTTTACAGAGCGACAAAATAAGGAGAACGGCAAGGTCAAACAGTTAATAAAAGTACGGGTATTACATAAGCGGGGTTTTCGGGCGTATTTCCATTTAATTTCCAATCGTACTATTGTTGATAGTCATTTTATGAATCATCTAGGTTCAAGATTTCCAAATTCTTCCAACAGTGGTCGTTTACCCTCTCTTTTCAGTTCGTCATGTCTCAAAGGCAAGTAATTCTTACGAACTTACTATCTTAAACGTGCAAAGTGGTGTGTATTTGAGTGTTTATGTTCACTCCGGGAGGGTCCGACGGGGCCTCAAAGGGATCCACGCATGGTTGGGTCCATAAACTTTTGGGTTAACCACTCCGGGAGGGTCTATCGGGGCCTCGAAGGGATTCGCGCATGGTCGGGTCCATGGTTAATCGGGAGGAACTATATTTTTGTGATGCTTTGTAGATTTTACATTTCCGGAAATCATTATCTGGCTTGTTTTCGAAAACCATTGATGCATGTGCTTTGATATTGTAAGATGTAAGAATTCGTTTGCGTTACTTGTACTAGCTATTCCACGGCTAACCCCATTTGGCGGAAATACATTTCATGTATTTCAGGTGCAAAGAATGCGGTCGGAAGAGTACCGGAGCAGTACGAGGATGAAGGCCAGGCATGATACTGTGATGTGGTCATCGTGTTCAATTGTTTTGAGATCGGTTATTGGGATTTTGTTTTAATTTGTCAAAATTGTTAGATGGTACTCGAGTATCTGAATCAACAGTCTGAATATCGAAAATGATCGATTGACCCTAGAGTATGAATTATAAGCTGTTTTATGAAATGTTATTTATTTGTTAAGCCAAATTTATCAGAAAAATTTGTATTCAAGAATCAATTAATCAACATGAACAAAAAAAAGAAAAAACAGAAAAAAAAAAGAAAATAGAAAATCGACAACGAGCAGCAGGGCAAACAAAAAACAGAAAAAGAAGAGGTAAGGAAGAAGACGTTCGCACCTATGGTGGGCGGCGAGCAACGGCCGGCAAGCAGCAGTGGTGCAACTCTCTTTTTTCCCCAAAACCTTTGTTTCTTAATAAGGGTACTTTTGTCAAAAAATTGTCTGAATGGGGACAAGAGCCCCCCCAACATATTGTGCGAATAAGCCCCTCTATGAGCCATTAAGTCGTAAGTAAACAACATCAAATGTCTGTGGAATAAGTTATTTTGCCCATTAAGCCCATTAAGTCATTAGTAAACAACCCCTAAGTCCATCACCTGAGGACTTGGGATTTGGGGTGTGTATTCTACTGGGACTCTAGTGGCCCCTCAGAGATGCCCTTTCTCCGTGGGTACCTAGCAACAGATATGATTTCATCGATTCTATACTAAATGTTAGTCATTTACCTTTAGATATCGGCGAATATACATTAAGCACGGCAGTGCATGTGCACCACTAATATTTTGCACCAAAAATCAAAATGACGTCATTTAATAAAAACAATGTATTTTGCTCGTACCCGAATTGATGTCATTTCGGGTATGTTAAATTAAAGCAAAAAAAGAAAAATCAGACCATCTGCACAGTGCATAAAGAAAAATCATTTCATGCCTTCTAGTTTCCACCCTAGTTGACGATGGACTACCTTACAAAAAATCGCGCTCGTTGACAACCGCACACCCTATCGTGCTGGGCTATCCGCCGTGACAGACAACTTTACTCGCCTGCACCCCGTTGCAGCATTGGCGCCTCCGTCCGCCTAATGGCTCAGATTCTTCGAAGTACTCGGGAACAATGCCTCGGTACCGTCCTCCTTCCTACATTTCAACCTTCAGGATTTGTACTTCATGTAATTTTTTCTTTACATTTTCAATTTCATTTCAATTTTTCAAGTGAGATTTTTAAATTTTGATTTCCATTTTTTAAGGAGGGGCTCTTTTAAATAAGGTATTAGGGAAGACTTGAGAACACTTATTTTCTTTCTAAATGTATTGATATTTTATTACTCCCTCCGTCCACCAAGTTAGTGCACAATTTTCCATTTAAGGGAGTCCACCAAGTTAGTGTACACTTCATTCTTTCTATTTTTGGACACAATTTTTTTATGACAGGCTATCACCATTTTTCTTGATTTGTGTGTACAGCTACTATTTTCGGTCCACAATTCCGCAGCTATCAACAAATGAAATTAATTTTATTTTTATTATTCTTTCATCTAAATATTGACCTGTTCATTTTTAATTAAATATTGATCAATTTTTAATGTCGTTTATTTTTACAACTATTCAATAATTAAAAAAGATTTAGTTTAAATGTTGTAATTCAATTAGAGAATAATTAAGGAATCATCATATCCACATTAAGTAATATATCAAAATAATAAGTGGGACCCTTTCTCAACTAACTAAACACACTATTAAAACCCGTGACACCCTCAAGTGTTCACTAACTTGGTGGATGGAGGGAGTATTATATATATTTTTATGTATTACTTATTATCTTTAATGTAATTTTACTATACATTTTGTTGTACAAAATTATTGAAAACAGTTGCATCATATTTTAATATCGCCCGATACTCCTTTTGTAGTTTGGTCAAGTGCACAGGTAATTTTTTGATCCTGGATCCATCTATGTCTGTGTAATGCTTCTTAGTGTGGTATTAAAGCAAAACATGTTTAGCTATTGCACCGATTGACAGAGCCGACCAGAATGGGAGGCGACATAGGCGATCTATGTAACACTCCAAAACCCTTAAGCATAATTACATTGCCACAAATCCTGCCCTAGGATTTATCAGGCTAATATACAATAAAGTCTTAACCAAAATGATAAATGACCATGTAATACACAACTCTAAGTAAATATCCAATCAAATACAAGAAATGTTCAAAACGACCAGGTCTGGGAAACAATCTAGACAATAAGGAGAAATATAATTATACCAGTGTCATAATTACACAATCAAATACTCAAGTACCAATTACACGGGTACAAAAGAAGCTTCATGCATGAGGACTTAGACAACCACTTTGCGGACTAGTATCACACTCCCTACCACCACTTCTGTACCATCCCTGAGATGAAGAGTACATTTATCTGCACGTATGAAGTACAAGCACCCCCAACAGGGGTTAACTTGGAATAGATAGTACAAGAATATAAATGTTATAACTCAAATCAGAATATACCTCGAAACACAATCTCAAATAAAGATATAAATACATAACACGTCAAATAATCTGATGTACACTGCACTCAAGCCTCTATAGAATACTAGAGACCTCGAACGATCTTGCCTAGTTGGATTATATTTATCGTTCTCATATCTCAATTACCATGTCTCATATCTCAATATCATCACTAATCTATTGTCCGCTGAGCTCTAGCCTTTACGGAACACTAGAGACCTTAAAGGGCTCCCTAGTTATATTTAAATTTCAAACACAATCATAACACAATAATCAATAAAATCCAAATCACAATAATTCATTAAAAATATTTCAATGACAAATTAAATATGTACATGAATTATGACACAAGTACGCATCATACATGCCATAACCGGCAATGATGATAACCTCGATGATCGTAACTTCCTCAACTGCCTCACAACAGTAATTCAATCTTAATCAAATAAGGTAACACAACTTTGACTATGAATTTCTGAAATTAAGGATAAGACACAAACCTCATCCCGACTCAATTATTACCATGGTGATAACGTTATCATATCAACCATCCTCTATGGTTTCTAAAATGACCTCAATCTCGTTACAATCATATCTTCATATGTTCATCAATTTCTCAAGATTAACAATCACAATCTCGAGCTCATGTTCATCCGAACTTTCGATAAATATCACTAGTCCATATTCATGTGTCAAGGCTTCAAACAACCCATGATTCAAGTTTCCTGAAGATTAGTAATCATATGAATTGTATAATCATCAACCATATGCTTTTCTCAAGCAATAATCTAATTATACATGTCATAGTCCCTTCATTTCTATGGTTGTAATACAAGAAGTGTTTATCAATTCTTTCAATCATGACAGTAGCTTCAGGTATTATCTTAATAATAAGAACTGGACTCTGAAAGTCTCTCAACATCACCGTTAAGCTCATGAACATCATCAACATGTTCTTCTTATCATTTAATCTGATTAAATGGCATAATCATCAATATAGGTTCTATTTCACATCAAGAACACTTGTAAAATCAAACTGTCAGAAGGTTAAACTTAGGCCTTGTTTGTTTTTCCGGAAAGTGAGGGGGAAATTTAAATTTTGAAGGAACATTTTCGAAGTAAATTTTCATCATATAGCCAAATCCTTTTAACAAATATTCAGAATTTAATATTCTTTTTATAAATTCACAAATTTGTAAGGAATTCCAAGATTAAATGAACACGCGAATGATCATCCATTCTATTAAAAACATGGTAAAAGCATCCATAACATCAGCATAAAGAGGAAAGATCAATTATGTTACCTCAATGACGATTTTCACATGAAGAACAACTTCTAAAATCCTCAAATACTCCAAATGATTAAGCATAACCAACTTCACTTCAATCCCCTAATACTTATGAAGCAAGAAATATGATATCTAGACTCAAGAGGCGATTTCTATGTGTTTGAGTGTCAAATGTGTTGTGAGGAAATGTAAGGCTAATCCTATTTTTATGAACTAGACAATTGTTAATGTACGCTATACAAGATGAATTACGTATATTAAGGCCTTTAACATAGCTACAACTGTAACATCCCCAAGATATTCAGGGCATATTATAGCATCATGAACCCCTACTGAGGGATCCACAAAGCCATATGTTCAACATTTTCATAATTCGACCATCATGATCGTACCAACAATAGAATAGTGACCATAAGACATCAACCATCATCATATTCCAATGACAATAATAAATGGTAACGTAATATTACAGTATATGGAAATTCAACCCACCAAGTAAAACATCAAAACATCCGAAGAGTAAACATAAGGTACTTGAGTGCCAACTAACAAAGTATGACATGAAAGCATGACGTCATAACTTTTTGTAGGGACGAGAGACAATGCCAGTATTATTGTTGCCAATCTCCTTAGTATCGATCTGGTACCATTTGTCACCTGAAATCCAAGAAATGTATTTCTCCTGAATGGGGTTAGCCATGGAATATTATTCGGAAAAATAATACCTCAAGTGTTTTGATAAGTGCACCCTACAGCTTGTCCCTACATTGCAATTTTATACAGCACTCAAAGAAGACGAATCCTATAGTTAAGCTCTATAGTACAACAAAGAAGGAATATTGGTTATAACAAATATGCTATAGGTGTTTTACTTAGGAAAATAAAAAGCAAATCCAATAGGATATAGACTGAATCTTAAACCGTTGTGAAATAAACTTTCTTTATTCATAAAGTATTCACGATTTTAAAGTAGCATTTAATGTTGACAGGACAACATCTAATGCATCCAATGAGACTACAGACAGAAGAGCATTTAATGCGGATCAAAGAGAATGTCTGAAGCATTAAATGCGAAACATTCTTAATTCAAACACTGTAAAGCCACCAATCAGAGCTGTCTAAATCTCACGAACTGGCCAATGGATATATTTATAATGGATCTATTTTCAAGGTTATAAACAGCCCAACCAAAAGGACATTGCTTATATATACTGAACACTGATCTTACTGGCTCATTTACTTACGAACTTATTATCATGAGCAATATATTTCTTCAAGCATACAACAAATATATTGAGTAAAGAAATATCGAAGTCCTCAACAAAGAACAATACAACTAAACCGAAGCTTACAAAGCCTACAGTTGCTGTTCGTACTCGTGATACTTCAAAACCTCATTGTTGAGACCCTTAGCCCTGTGTGGACTAAGTCAAGCTATTCTGACCTGTGTGGAAGGACTAGAGTTCAAGGACGAAGCTTTAATCTGTGTGAGAAGAATCAAGTCAAAGAAGCCTACAACAAATTTGTGTGAGTGGCTCAAACTATAGTCAGTTGTATCAATCCGTGTGAACGATACAGCGACGGGTTTAGTTAAAATCATATAGTTGTGTACGCTTTGATTTTAATAACTTCTTACTCCTGTGTGGAGGATCTGTGGACGTAGAGTGGATTACCTCGAACCATATTAAACTGCGTGTTATTACTTTCTATCCTTATTGTTTTCCTACTGCTTGTGATTTTAGTATACTTGCTTTGAAAAACCCTCTACGCATCAAGCTACAGGAGATTGTCAAGTTGTTGTACTTACAAAAAGTTAGTCTAAAGACTTCCGCTACGCAAATATAACTTCAAAAAAGAGTACATCTTATTCAACCCCCTCTTCTAAGCTGTAAGATAGTATACTGTGACCAACAAGTGGTATCAGAGAGGTTGATTTTAAAAAGAATCAGTCGTTTTTTTAACCTGAATCACAGCCAAAATCACTAGCTTTTGAAAAACACTATTTTGTATTTCTATCATTCATCCTATTTATTGCCATGGATACATCTATGATCAATAAAGTTCCCATATTTCCTATTAATGAATTTATTGACTGGAGAATCAGGATGGAAGCCCATTTTGCTGCTATGCACGAGAAATGATCTTTGTTATACAAGAAGGACCTATCAAAATTATGAAGGTCAATTCAGCCGCCAGAATATAAGGACAACCTCATGCAGAAATGCTTGAGAAAGATAAGGAATAATGGACAATCGATGATCGCAAACGTGCGAATCTGGACAACGTCGCCAAGAATGCGCTATTTGTCACTCTTGACAAAGACACATTCTCCAAGATAAAGAGCTTCAAGACAGCCAAATAAATCTGGTAGAAACTCAAGTTAATTTGTGAGGGAACTGAGCTCTCAAAAGAAAACAAAATTTCAAAACTCACTCAGTAGTTTGAATATTTTGAAATGAAATTACCTGAAACATTTAAGGAACTTGACCTCATATTTACCGGCATTATCAGTGAACTTGAAGGATTGGGCAAAGTGTATGCCCAAAAGGAGAAAAATCTCAAAATATTTAGATCACTCCGTGTCCGGTAGGACATTAAGACCACAACTATGCATGTGTCTTGTAATTTAAACGACATATCTACTTTTGACCTCTTCTCTGACCTCAAAGCTTTTGGGTATGATATTGACAGAATAGAAAAGGATGAAGAATCCCCTGCAAAGACTACAACACTTGTTGCTATATCCGACAGGAGACACAGCTCTGCCTCCAGCACATCCAAAGTCGCTGATAGTGATGGTGACATCCTCTCACAAGTTGAGATGGCCTTGCTCATGCACAAATTTTGGAAATTCCTTAAGAAATCCGGAAAGGATCCCTACAGTCCTAAACCCTTCAACAAGGTAAGTTGTGAGTTGCCATCATTCGGAGACTCTAATCTATGTTATAACTGCAGGAAACCAGGACATTATGCAAATAGATGTCCTCATCCTAAAGTACAGAAGCTGCCCGAAGCTAAGCAACAAGAGAAGGATGAGAAAAGGTGTGTCTGAAGAAATAAACTAAATGCATTGATCGAAGAATCAGAGCCACATCAACACCTATTAAAACAAAGGAATGTCTACAGGCGATCACCGATAGTGACTCATCTGATGATGAAATAGAAGATAAAGCCCGCATGTGCTTTATGGCAAAGGAAGAGGATGAGGATGACATTGATGATGAGGTAAGCTCATCTTCAGTTAACCTTATAAATGCATCACAAACCCTTGAAAATATGATGAATTAATTCAGGACTATCCAAACAAGTCAACTACAGCTCTCTCTTTCAAATCTAGAGCTGATTGATGAAAAGGACCTGCTGAAAAACAATTATGAAAATATGTCTTTAGATTGCGAAAACAACAAGGTCACTCATGTAAAACTCATGGAAAGCAATCATCAGCTTGCAAACTAAATGAGATAAAATCTCATGATGAATGCAAGACAAATAATTATGCCTTACTAGAAGATAAGATACAACTTCTCAAGAAAAGAGAAGGATAACTCGAGACTATCCTCAAATCATTTGAGAATCAAGAAGGATGGAAGACATCCTAAGCACTGGAAAACATGTCCATGACAAACGTGGCTTGGGATACGACTCATTCTCCAACAAAGGCAAAACTAGTACGGTGTTTGTCAAAGGAGTGGAACCCATTCCTGAAACCAAGGAAGTTCCAAAGGCTGTTCCTGTAGACAAAGGTAAAGATACCGTTGTCCCTTCTCAAAACCAAAAGTTGTTATTCCGCCACCTAGCTCATATCATAAGCACCGGAAAACACAGTCCCACAAGCCTGTAAGACGGAATGTTGAATATCAATAGTATGATCCTCGGGCGCGTACCAATAGCGTCAACAGAAGATTAGAAGGAAGGTTGTACCCAAGTATCATCAACAACATGCACTTTGTACAGCTTAGAAAGGTGGTTGAATAAGCTGTAATCTTTTTTGAAGTTATATTTGCGTAGCGGAAGTCTTTAGAAAGGTGGTTGAATAAGCTGTAATCTTTTTTGAAGTTTTTTGAAGTTATATTTGCGTAGCGGCCACAGTATACTATTGTACAGCTTAGAAAGGTGGTTGAATAAGCTGTAATCTTTTTCGAAGTTTAAGTTTGCATAGTGTAAGTCTTAGACTAAGTTGCTGTAAGGACGAAGCTATAAGTCTCACACAGATTGAAGCCTCATCCTTGAACTCTATTCTTCCTACATAGGTTGGAATATCTTGACTTAGTCCACACAGGGCTAAGGGTCTCAATAATAGGTTTTTTGAAGTATCACGAATAGAACAGTCGTTGTAGGCTTTGTAAGCTTCGCTGTAGTTGTGATGTTCTTTGTTGAGGACTTAGATATTTCTTTGCTCAAGATCAACGTTGTATGCTAGAAGAAATATACTGCTCTTAGATGATAAGCTCGGTGTTCAGTATAACTCTTGTGTATCACTGTGCAATATCCTCTTACTTGGGCTATTTATAATCTTGGAAATAGATCAGTTATATATGTAGTCGTTCTTTGGTTGGTGCGATTTAGACATCTATGATTGGCGGCTTCAGAATATTTGAATAATGTTTCTCATTTAATGCTTCAGATATTCTCTTTGATCTGCATTAAATGTTCTTCTGTCTGTAGTCTCTCCTGCTGCATTAAATACTATCCTATCAGCATTAAATGCTACTTTACAACCATAAACACTTTATGAATAAAGAAAGATTATTTCGCAACTATTTAAAATTCAATCTATGTCCTCTTAGATTTGTGTTTTACTTTTCCTAAGTAAGACACCTACAACATTGTTTGCTGTAGTCAACACTTATTGTTTTGATGTACTTTGGAGCTTAACTACAGCATTTGTCTTCTTTGGGAACTGTATGAAGTTCTGCCGTAGGGACAGGATGTAGTGTGAATTTAGCAAAACACTTGGGATATTATTTTTCCCAAAAAAATTCCCCCTTTTTGATAATGCTAAAACCCTTTAAAAACGAGGCTATCTTCAAGTCTTCTATCGAATGATCTGATCTTCCAGACTTAAACTAAAATTTGAACTGCTCGCGGATAAGTTCTAAAACTTTAAATCCTATAGTACTTAGTGTATTAAAAACTAAATTATGAGTGGCTCATAGGCGATATCTTATAGTATATAATCTTTCTAGAATACAACTTAATCTATGAATTATTCGCAGATAAGTTCTTACAGCTTGAGACTTAGCAAAATTTATACTTAGCAAATATTTCAATATGATCGTAATTAAGGCAGTAACCGAAGATCACGAGCTGCAATCTTTTGAGGTAAAATAAGATTTTTATTGATGATCTAGATTACAGTGCTGTTTAGATATTGAAATATTACATCGGAGAGCATACATAAATAAACAAAAAACTACAGCTGTCAGAAGTTATCGTCTATAATGCTGATGCTTCTAAGACTTCCAAGAGGGATCATGCTCGGTCCCTTTCCACCAGTTGACTAAAGAATCTCTGCATCGGTCCCTATATATGTTTCTTCCTTCCTGGGAAACATCAAAGGCGAGAATCCAATCTACTTGGTGAGTCATCCGATCACTGTTCAGATGTTCAGAATTCAGTTTAATTTGTAAAGGGAGCTTTCCTTCTTACAAGAGCCTTGAGAACTACTTCACAGCATCCTCCAGTATCTTGAAATGGTTGAACATGGTAAATTCCCTGATGAGAGTACAGAAGTATCTCAGCAGTTCATTATTCTTTCATACCTTCAACTCTTCTGCTGATGGATGCCTGTTTGTAGGGAGTAAGATCTCAGCGGGCTTCTGCATTGTATTTTTCAAAGCAAAATTGGGATCCTGGAACTCGAGACATGAACTAGTTAGCCTAAATCCTCTTGCTCCTTGACCTAGCCCGGGTACGGCCAGTCTTTCGATAGTTGTAGCAACACCGTCATCCAGTATTGCTCCCATCTCCATTTCTTTTTCCATCCTCCATCTCCTTCCAGCTTCACATGCCTCTTACCCTTTTTGGTATTATCAAGCTCTGTGACTTTACTATGAATATCTCGAAGAATATCAATTGATTCAACCTGCTTGTCTTTAATATTTTTCACCGAGTCTATCAGACTGGTGACCACTGCAGTTACTTGTCAATTTGCTGATCATGGGCAGTAAGTTTGATCCGGTGTACTCGAGGGAGGTGACTGTTTTGGCTTCCGCAACTCTCAGCTTTTCCTGCTCCTACTTAAGGATCCTCTCCTGTTGTTGTTTAAGCTGGTTCAGTGCCTGCCACAAGGCGTTTGTCATGAGGCGGAATGCTTCTTCAACATCATGCACATCTCTTTGAAGTATAATGGAGTTCATCCTGGGCAGTTTCTCGTATCCAATTGAGTTCCTTGCCGACATCATATAATGCTTTGACAGCATCCTGTAAGATGGTTTGGTGATCGATTTGCTTCAGTTACTCTATTCTTGCTTTGGTGCGATGAGAGTGGGCTCTATTCTATACTAAGCAAGTTTTGAATCAGAGGGATCTCTTAATTGTTTGATGATGATGTCATGGTTTGGATTTCTAATTCTGTCCTCAGCTAGGAAGTCCTCATCTCATTCAGTTGGTGAACTTGTAGGGATAAGAGTTGATACCTCCTCAGTGGTTGGACCTCTATCGGTTCATCCATTGTTACTGTCTGGAAATAGAAGGGAATGATTACTCCGGACTCGTTGTGATGTTGCAGCCTGTTGTACAGGAGGAACTGATTCCTCTTGTTGGCTCTCAGCTTCTGCTGTTCCTTATAAGGGACTGAATCCTCATGTCGGACAGCGTGGGATGCATCTTACTCAGTCGGGGGGATTGATTTCTCCTTAGTGGGAGACGCTAGTTTCTTCGGCTATTGGTCTGCTGCAGCAATTTCAGTACTCACAGGAGGGATTGATTCCTCCTGTATCTTGCCAGCCTGGCCTGCTTTATCTTGAGGGGTGGGGGACTTGGGTTGATCATGTGATGTCTCCTGGCCCTCGGCAGCCTTAGACTTAGCAAAATCATTACCACGAGCCTCTTCACAGCTCATCCTCAGACTTGCCTATAGGGCATCATCATCCCCATCTAAGTAGAGATTTGGGTAATTACTCGAGCTCAGAGTCCCATCTTCGGACTATTTCACGGGCCTTTTCCCTTTTCACATAGTATGTCGTGATCACCTCATGGCAAAAGGGATCATTTCATCTGATCAAGACCTTGACGTTTTGGGTGTCCGTAACTTCCAGGACAAACAATTATTCATCCTTTCAGTCCTCCCAGTTATACATAGTGTCGTATGGGGCGACCCTATAGTCCTTCCATACTTTGAAGCATTCAAATGCCTCATCAATTTGGACCTGGAGAACTATTTTATTTATGATGTCAGTGGGGAAAGGACTCCAAACACTAGAGGGTTCCGTCCAGTTGGGATCCTCTACAGGTATGCGAGCATGTACAAGAGGGACCTTACAGCTCTGTTAGGAGTGGTGGCTGTCGGCTCTGAAGTGGAAGCCGATTCACTAATTCCTTCCAATTTAACAAACAACTGGTCATCCATCATAGCCACAACAGGCTCAAGGATCTTCTATGGGAGCAGCCAGTATTTCTTTCATAGGAGTTGCGTCCTTTGGGTATGCTACTGCGGAAGAGGGTGCTGCAGTAGGCGGAACTACCTCAGTGACTGCTATAGTCTCTTGAGGGGCTGTACGAACAGCTTCCGACTTTGAAGACTTCTATGTGTTTTGCATTTTCCTCTTCTTCTCTACAGCTATAGGAGAGCTGATGTCGGGAATAGATCTTTTCTTACTGACGTGCTTCTTCTTGCTATCATCGGCCTTGGTCTTAGAGGAGTGATCAGTAACGACTCTTGGACCACTCGATGATGGCAATGAGAAGGGGTTTAGCCGGCTGGCAAGAAGAGTTGCTTTGTTGAACAGGGTGGTCTTGGAGCCACCTAGGAATTTTCCAGCTTGAATCTTCTTGGCAGCAGCCACAACAAGTCAACAAATAGTTCAGCATCAGGCCGAAGGACTTCCTTGCCGAATCTGGCTTGAAATCCTCCTCCTGTAGGCGCTTCATATTCACTTGGCACCAGTTGAATTTCTCCCCATACATGATGGCGACCATCATACGAAACCTCATATTTATGCACATCTCAAAGGCTCCAGTGTGGTTGTCCACGACCCTACAATAGAATTCATGAAGATAAAAGTGTGGGAGGGTGAAGTTCTTCTTGTGGCACAACAGATGGATTTTTGACGACATGGAGTTGCCGGTGAAGAGATTCCAGTAGACTTATAACAATGTGAGAGACAAAAGTTTCCAGCTCCTCCAGAGTCAGACCATCGGAGGGTAACTTGTACTGTTTCTCAAGAAGATCCCTATTGATGTAGATATCTTTCTCCAACACAGTGCTCACAATAGCAGTTATAGCAGATCCCTACTTTTCAGATGCATAGTTGAATTCGGCATCCAGATAGAATCCCTCCACGATTTGTTCATCATAGTTTTATGGGTGAAGACTACCCAGTCTATACCGACCTTATTGCTTGACACGGGAAATGACAAGGTTCATATCGGTCATGTCTTCATCCTCAGAGATGATACGCTCTTGAAGAACAGAGCGAGTGAAGATACGCCCATCAATAATTGTGTCCTTCTTCTTTTGAGAAAGTGATGAAGTTTGTGAAGAAGACATTTTTGCAGTAGATAGAGAAGAGTAAACGAACTTGCCAGAAATATTTCAAGGTATATAAGCTGTATGTTGTGGGATCGTTTAATATGTAGAAAGCGTAAAGAGTCTGTAGATCAGCATACTGGCCTTTTTATAGTGTGCAAGAAGGCTAGGTTATAGTGAACGGTCGGATTTAAGGGATGGGAATCATTTTTAAATAAACGTACATGATGAATTCAGATGTAACTGGTACATCGAATCCATCAGTTTTCGAAATTAATGCCCAGTCCCACCTCTAACATATTTCAGCTTCCACTATTGCACGTTTAGGAGGTTTGAATTTTAAGATTGTGGGATTCAAGGTTTTAAAGTCCAGATGTTGTTTCAGCATTGAAAGATAAATCATTTTAAATCCAGAGGATGCATGTGGACTAAAACTATTTTGAAAAAGGTTAATTGTATGAAATTTGATATGCTTAAAATATTAAATGAAATCCTACAATGTTTGTGCTGTATCCGCGGAAGTATAATGTTCCACCTTAAAAGGTGCATACAAAATTCAATTCTTACAGCAATTGATTATTAATACTGTATTCTTGGTCCTACTGTGTTACCCCTTAATTAATGCACACTTTATATGTAGAAAGGTAATTGTACCTTCTTCTTCAGAATATAACTTGTAGTTCTGAGTGTACAATAAATTTGACACTGTATTCATGGGTCTTACAACATTTCCCCTCAATTGATGAGTGAAATTAAAAACTTACAGGGAGTTTGAGTCGAGCTGTAGCGTTCCCAATTCCTGGCGAAGCATATAGAACCTTGTTGTGCTAAGAGACTTTATAAAGATGTCGGCTAACTAAATGTCTGTATGAACTTTCTCGATCTGCATATCTTTATTCTCCACATGATTCCTAATGAAGTGATGCTTCGTATCAATGTTCTTGGTCCTCGAGTGCAATACAGGGTTGTGCGTGATTACGATTGCACACGTGTTGTCGCACAAGATTGGAGTTTACCTTGCCTCAATGCCATAGTCTTGTAGTTGTAGGATCTGCATACAACAGCTTCCAATAGCATAATATTCTAACTCAGTTGTAGAAAGCGAGTTGGCCAATTATTTCGTACTGAACCATGACACAAGTCTAGGTCCAAGAAAGTGACAAGTCAAGTTCGTACTCTTCATATCCAACTTACAAACTTTGATATCGAAGTTGTTGTATCCCAACAAATATAATCCTCCTTCCTACAATCCTAAATTGATTGTTCCTAATGTAGTTAAGAATTCGTTTGGTTGTGTTGAAGTGTGACTCTTTAGGTCCTACCTGATACCGAGCACACACTCCTACAAAAAATTGGATATCATGACTGATGGTTGTTAGGTACAGGAGTGAGCCTATAATCTTCCTGTAGAGTGATTGATCCGTTGGCTTTCCAGCTTCATCAACAATTATCTGTGTAGAAGTGCTCATGGGGGTGGATGAGGACTTTGAAGTGTTCATCCTGAACTTATTGAGCAGCTCCTTGTTGTATTTCTCCTGGTTGATGAATATACCTGTAGCAAGTTGTTTTACCTGAAACCTTAAGAAGTAGCTAAGTTCTCCCATCATACTCATTTCAAATTTACTTTGCATGAGATGACAGAACTTTTAACACAGATCAAGGTTAGTTAAACCTAAAATAATATCATCTACATAGGTTTGCACCATAAGAAGATCATCACCTCCCTGGATTTTGAAGAGGGTTTGCCAACGACACTTTCTCAAATCCATTATTAATGAGGTACAGTGACAGGGTCTCATACCATGCCCTGGGTGCTTGCTTAAGCCCATATAACATTCTTAGCCTGTATATAAGATCTCCTCCTTATGTGTTCACAAATCCTTGAGGTTGTTCAACATAAACTTCTTCGGCTAGGTCTACATTAAGAAATGTGCTCTTTACATCCATCTGATATACGACAAAGTTCTTATGAGCCGCAAAAGCTAGAAATATCCTAATGGCTTCTAATCTGGCTACAGGGGAAAATGTTTCATCATAGTCTATTCCTTCTTCATGAAGCCTTGGGCAACTAATATGGACTTGTTCCTTATGACAAGGCCATTTTTGTCCTTTTGTTTCGAAATACCCATTTGGTGTAACATCCTGAGATATTCACGATTATTACAGAGATGTAAATCCTTTATATAAAGATTTACTAGGCTAATAAATAATACCAACACTTATTAAAATACCAACAATGGAGTTATTATTACAAACCGGGTTTTTAAAAAGTAAATGACAACACTCATAACTACATGACCATCCAAATCAACACAAAGGAACACTGTACTCAAGTACTTATTTAAAACACGAACACAAACTGAAAGAACTTCTCCGGCCAACCAACATCACTGTGCACCCTCGTCATCACGTTTCCCTTGTGGTTATTTTCCCGCTCCCCTGGATCCTGAACATAAAACACATGTCCACCCTCGAAGGGGTTAGCAAAATGATGCTAGTACAAATACGATAATTATACAACAAACGGTTATTCGGCAATTCAATGAAGAATAATACTAACTTACAAACTTCTCCTACTAGAAGACCTACAATGCATTACTCAACATGACAATCTCAACATACAGATGGTAATCCGCGATCCAGCGTTCACTGCCTAGATCCCAAGATGATCCCGTCGGACCAACACATGGTGGACAAATGACAACGACACATATATGCACGACAACATGAATGACATTAATACGGAAAATATAATTAAAGTACTTTCTTTATAATGATGACATGTATAACATACTCCCCATGAACGTTCGCACACTAGAAGGATGTTTCTTCGATGCACCTCCTTGCAACACCTAAACCTTAATTATCAAGTTAACACCATAATCACTATCGATTTCGGATAATCGACTCATAACACTACTTATCACAATCCGGTACAAAACATGAACACGATTATGGGAGTTCCTACAATATGTATTTAAATCAGTTATTTTCTATCATTATATAACACCATAAACAACGTCTAATCGACCATGATTTAACCTATTCGATTCCATTGAAAGATTAATTATAACTTTACTAAAACATCAATTATATATTAAGGTAATTCCTCGTATAAGAGTTCTAACAAGTCAACATGTTTACCATTGTATTCTACTCTTAACAACGATCAATATAGGAAAGATACTCAATCTATCAATCTCTTCAAAGGGCAAAGATTATACTTTTTGATGAAGGCTTCTATAACCTTCATTATCATTCACCTATTCTGAGTATTTTAAAATTCAAATCACCTAATCCCCATATATTTAAAAATCATCAATAAGAAGACATGAATATAACTGATAACTTCGTCATACTATGCATCATAATCATAGGCCAGCATATAAAAGTTTTAACAAGGGAATAACACAGGTTTAATCATCCCAAGCCTCCTAGTTCGTGGTGTTCAGTTCATTAAGTCGTAAATGAAGCCTAATAATTCCATAAATGTATTTATAACAATCCTAGAAACAAAAACTCAAGGCTGGAGTAGCATCAACATACCTTATACAGAGAGAAACGATGAAACTATCGGTAGAACTCAATACCGGAAGCTTGAACACTAATCCAAGATGTCTACGATCTTAAAACCAAGTTGAGAGGTTCATATAAGGATTTTATAGGGATGGAGAAGCTCTCAAGGGTGCAGAACTCGAACAAGGTAAGTAGAGGAAATGAAATAGGGTTGGTGTCTTTAAATAGAATATTGTCCTTAACGTACGTTAGGCATACAATGTTACGTAAGATAGCACCTAAACATACATTAATACACTACATTGGCATACGCTATTGTTGGAACATTTTATTCCACACATTCAATTTAGAGGTTTTGATGATAAGTTGCTACACAAAGAAAAACAACAATTAATCAACAAGAAGTCAAAGACGCATGAGCTGGACAGAAAAACATTGAACTGAATCAAAATCACATATAACGTATGCTATGCAACAAGGCTAACGTACGCTATGTAAACCTAGCTGAAGATACAGCATAGACAACGTACGCTATGGTGAAACACCAATGTACGCAATATTCTGCGATTAACATAAGCAAGACATATGAGATAACGTACGCAATGAAAGTTGAATTATGAATTCAAATAAATCAATCCATTGGATTGATTCTAGAAGGTCAAAAAGCATGCAATGGATATATGACTCTAACGTACGCTGTGGGAAGAATTTAAAGTCTGCTACAAGGAGGCATTAACGCATGCTACAGTAAACCTAAAGTATACTACGGAAGAGACAGAAGCTACCGGACTGAACTAGACATCACATAACATACGCAACCAGTACAAGTTAACATACGCTAAAGTATTTAACATATACTACAGATAAGTATAACGTACATAATGGAGGAGGCAGTGACCAACGGCTAGTTTAGGCTTTGAAGCGTATAAATACCACTTCATATGGTATTCACCTTACAACAACTTCAAGCAAAATATTCATACATCAGATATTGTTATATTCATTATTGTTGTTGTAATCGAGCTTATTTCATAAGAGTATATGTGTTTAATTCACTCAACCAAACACGAGAGAAAAGAAAGGATTATAGATTTGATTCGGTGTTATTAGAATCATGGATCCGGCATTGTTAGAATCATAATCTAAATCCAAGCGAGGTTTTTCTAGTACCGATAGAAAGGTAGAAAGGTTGATTCCTTATCCGATAGAAAAGGAAAACGGTTTATCTTGGACTAACATAAAGACAAGATTGTAACGGTTTATCTTAGGTCGATAGAAGACAAGACTGTAGCGGTTTCCCTCTGACTGATAGAGACAAGGCAGAAAGGTTTATCTTAAGCCTATAGAAAAAAATACGAAGAGAGGACGTAGGCATATTTGGCCGAACCTCTATATATCGCTGTGTCATTTACATTCCGCACTTAATCGCCTACCCAATCGCAAAAAAAATCTATATTCTTAACCGCACTATTTAAACCCCCTTCTAGTTGTGGTACCAAACCCAACAACTATCAATTTACGTAGCTCGCTGTCTCATTTCTGTCTTGCTTTTATGTACGTTGTTAAAACGCTTAAGTATGCTACTTAATCGACTTAGCATATGTTATTCTTATGTTGTAGCATATGCTAATAGTCATTGACTTGCCTTTTTAAATGTTATCTGGCTATTTGTGGAAGATGGATGACACACGGTCTCCACTCGCCGACCATGCCTTATCTGATCCACACTACCCCTTACGTATGCTAGGTAACAGCATTAACGTACATTAGATGTGATAATTAGCGCATTCTATTTCTATTTGTTAAGGTACGCTAGTATCATGCAGGTAATGCATGAAATATCAATTTTCACACAGTGCGATCATGACAATGGAGTAGGGAAATCGTACTTCAATTAATTATATGGCATAATCATACACCACATGATTCAAATACAGATAGAAATACACAACAAATATTCGAGTATTACATACTCCCCCTCTAAAAATAAGTTTCGTCCCGAAAATTAAGATAGAAATAACTCCAGATATCTCGCCTTAATGCTGTCTTCAGTATCCCAAGTTGCTCCTTCGACTCCATGTCATGACCATTGTACTTTAACCAAGGAGATTGGTTTGTTCCTCAATTACTTGATTCGACTCTCAAGTATCTTGATTAGTTTCTCTTCAACCGTGCCATCATTAGCCACTTCGATCTCATCGAATTTGATAACATGACTGAGATCTGATATATATACTTCCTTAACTGGGATACATGAAACACATTATGGATGTGACTCATGTATAGGGAAAGGCCAATCTGTATGCCACTTTTCCAACTCCTCGAGGATCTCGAATGGCCCAAATATATCTCGGACTCAGCTTTCTTTTTCTTCCGAAATGAAAAATTTCCCGAGTAGGAGAGACTTTAAGAAGTACATGGTCCCCAACTTCAAATTCTAGCGGGCGATGGCGTACATCCGTGTAAGACTTATGAAGACTTTGGGTGATCAACAATCTTTCACGAATTAGGGCTGTCTTCTCCTGGGTCTGTATTATCAATTCTGGTTCCATCCCGATTAAGTCGGACGAATCATCCCAGCATAAGGGAGACCTACATCTTCTCCCATACAATACTTCAAAAGGTGCCATTATAATCGAAGTTTGCCAGCTATTATTGTACATGAATTCAATCAACTGTAGGTGAGTTTCCCAATCAGTCGACCAATCTAGGGCCCAAGCTCTCAACATGTCTTCTATTGCTTGGATGGTCCTCTCAGATTATCCATTGGTTTGAGAATGGTAACCATGCTAAATCTTAATTCGGTTCCTAAAGCCTTATGAACCACTTTTCAAAAATGCAACAAGAAACGACAATCTGGATCTGAAATAACGGTCCTCGGTGTTCCATGCAATCGAACAATTTCTGCAATAAATACCCTAGACAATCTCTCTGGTCCCCAAGTATCCTTGATACCTAGAAAGTGAGCCGACTTGGTTAAACAATCAACTATCACCCAGATCATATTCATTCCAGTCCTGGTCTTCGCTTGTTGGTGATAAAGTCCATCGAGATATCCTCCCACTTACATTCAGGAATTGGAAATGGCTTCAACATTCCGGCAGGTCGCTGATGCCCAATTTTAACTTGTTGAAAAGTTAAATACTTCGAGACATATTCTGCTACTTCTTTATTCATGTTACTCCACCAAAAATTTTGCTTCAGATCTTTATACATTTACTGGTACGTGGATGAATTGAATAAGGTGTACTATGGGCTTCTTTCATGATCATTAGCTTCAAAACATCATCATTCGGGAAACAAAGTCGATTTCAAAATCCCAAAACTCCATATTCATTGATTATAAAGCCTGGGGCCTTTCCGTTGCTCACCTCATCAGAGGGTCATCTAATTTATTAGATTTGATTTCATTAGTCAATGATGGAGTTAGTTCCATCACACATAGTTGCCCTTAAGCTCTTTGTAACCATACTTCAATTTCTCCAAGAACCAACTCTTGTCGAACTCTGTACTGGGTCGTGAGCATCTACAACACTCGAATAGAAACAGGTTTGCAGCTCAGTACGTCAGCTACCATGTTTGCTTTGCCTGGGTGATAAAGAATATCCAAGTGATAGTCTTTAATTAGTTCCAGCCATCTCCACTATTGTATGTTTAACTCTTTGTAATTGAAAATGTATTTATGACTCTTATGATCTGTGAAGATCTTTCAGGGCCAAAACAACAGCTGCTAACTCCAAATCATGTGTTGGATAATTGACTTCATACGGTTTCAACTGTCGTGAAGCATAGGCGATTACCATATCATTCTGTATTAGTACACAACCTAGACCCTTATTTGAAGCATCACTATAAATTATGAACCCTGCAGTTCCCTGTGGTAGTGTTAAGAATGGATCCGTTGTCGGTCTCTTCTTAAGTTTGTCAAAACTAACTTGACACTTCCCATTTCATTCGAACTTTTGGGTTTTCTGCAATAATTGAGTAAGTGGGCGGGTGATTTTGGAAAATACCTCCACAAACCGATGATAGTACCAATCAAGTCCTATGAAACTTCTGACCTCTTTTATATTCTTAGGAGACTCCCATTCTATGATTGCCTCGGATTTCTACAGATCTACTCGGACTCCTTCTTAGGAGACTCTCATTCTATGATTCATTCACTGTTTATTGTATTTCAAATGCATTCTTGATTTGGTAAACATTGAAGTGAAGTACGTGTAAATAAGAGTGAACATTCCATTCTCGTTATATAAAAGAAAATGCACTGGAAGTGTTTAGAGTTTATTTACGTAAACCATTCGCAAGTCGATAAACTTAATTGGGCATTAAGTTTTGAGTAATATTTGTATAACTGATGCTAGGACTTGTGCATGTCTTGATAGCATAGTTATAAGTATATTGGTGGGACCAGTATACTCAAATACGACTCATACTTGATACAGTCACACGGTTTTCACTCTTGGAGAGTCGATGATGAATCGAAAGGTTGTGATAGTATATGTCGACCTTTGACTTGAAGGTTCAGTAAGAGATGTGCCTGTGACATTTAGTTTGTCATTAGAGTAGTTAGACTCGTTTGCTTAATCGTTGAGTCAACCTCGAAGTGTGGACTATATGGATAGGTAGCAGTCTTTACTGTACGCCAGAAAAGGATTTTATCTCCTGTTAGTGAGCAAGCGAATGTCCTATACGGTTAATGGCAAATAAGATCATAAGTCTTTGGCCAAAGCATTCTGATCTTGTCGTATTAGATACACTAGTAATGAGTTGGCCTTGATTTGCATTAACTCATGTATAGAGTCCAGTCAACAGTAGGGTTTGACTTTACCATGACCTGAAGACTTGACTGGGACATCTGATGAAGGGTCTATATGTATATAGAATTCATGACATAATTGTTCTGAAATGATCCCTTCATTCGTTTTCAGTTGGGGTTTACAATGCGGCCTGCTAGGCTGGCTAAGTGTTGCCCGCACTCATTGGTTCCTCCCAATGCCGGCTGAGACGGACCTACAGAGTCGCGCATCAGGATCGTTTACGGATAAATGTGAATTTTATTATCTCTCTAATAATATTAGATATTGAATATCTAATTATGATTTATTAGATAAATCAAATAGCGGTCTTATAAATTAAAATTAAGTTACTCGGTAATTAATTTAATTTATAAATTATATTTCTTAGAGAAATATATTTGTATTTGATTCAATTAATTAATTGGATTGATTAATTAGTATAAATACATTGGAAATAAGACGGAGTGTATTTAACGGATTCGTTTGAGAACGTCCGGTACACGAGCCGAGTGACTCGGCCCGTTTCCTGGAAATTCCTTATGGGCCGCCCCCTTTGTCTTTCTCTCACATGGAGTGTAGTCTTTGATTAAGACTTTACACATTATTCCAACCTTGGTGATTAGGTGAAGATATTGTTTTGATATTATATCCTCCCTTTTTTGTCTTGTGGTGTTTTGATATCATTATCATCTTCACCAACATATAATCACAATCATAATTCCACCTTAGAGGGAGAGCTTCGGCCGAGAGGGCTATGTGAGAGATAGAAAAAAAATTTCTTGTTCAATTCTTCATCTTGTAGGTGAGAAAAAGATAAGAAATAAAGAGAGAAAAATTCATATGAGTTTTCCTAGCCGTGTTCTTGGAGAATGGAGTCTTGTAGATTTTTTCGGGCAACTTCCGACGTGTGGTGACGTAGAGGCATCGGATTTTCGGTGTTGGGGACGAAGAAATTTCGTGCTCGTGATTGGGTCTGTGATCAACATCAACTTACGAAGATATTATCAAAGGCTTCACGGGTATGGGACCTTAATCCTTTTATCTTCGTTTTTCCTTTTCGTAGATACGTTACTTCATCGATCTTGTTTGGGATTCTTTATTATTATTCCGCGGCGTATTCGTTTTTGTTTCCGGAATCGCAACAGTGGTATCAGAGCGAGGTCAATGATACCGCATATGCAATTATTTGTGCATTTTGAATGCTATTGGTTGATGTTTATGATTTAGAATCATTGTTGGTATAATCGGAGATTTTTAATTGTTCATTGTAAATTTTGTTTCTATGATTTTATGTGAATTATAAATCTGTAAAATTTTAATTTTATTGATTTATATGTCCTACATAAAAATTAGAAACATCACGTTTTGGGAACGAGATGAAAAAACGAGCCGAATAGAGGTCGGACTTGGCGGCCAGGTGCCGAGTCATTGCCAGCGGTGCACAGCGGGGTGGCGGATGGGCTGCACTACCGGATAGTAGCAGGCAGGTGACTCGCTCCAGTGGGTCACCCTCGGCCAGCCCCCTTTTTCAGGCTCGGTTTGTGGACTAGGCCCATTCCGACTTGTCAAGGACTTCGTTTAGTCTCTGTATTACGTTGTAATATTTTCCCACATTTTAAATTAGATTTAATTTGATTAAAATGAATATTTGGAATATTATTTTAAATGGGAAAGATATTAAACGAAAATACTATTTTTGGTCGGATTATTTCGAACGAATTGAAATGACGATTATTAGTATTAATTGGATTAATACCATTAAAATTGGATAGATTAATTTTTATATTGATTGGATTAATGAATTAATTGATTATTTAATTTTAATGCCATATATATTATAATTGGATTAATATTGTAGAAATTGAATAGATTTCATTGCCGTTACATGTTGTGTGGAATCCTTATGTGATGGTGATATAGCTCGTGGACTTAGTTTTGATTTGTTCGATTCGATTGGGTTGTAAAGGCCGTTTTGAGCCTATTTATTTTTACTAGAAAATTTGTATAATAGGATGCATTTTTCAATGATGTAATTATTTGTTTGGCTATGACGAAGACCGAAGACAATCGACCAAGAAGACGAAGAATCGAAGACTGATTTTTTATTGGGCCATTCGCTTGGCCCAGTACTTAGGAAAAAGTCCATGAGCTATATGTTGGTAGTAACTAGGTTGCTATTTACTGTTTTTCATTTTGAATGATTGACAAACTCAAACGCGCTTATAAAAGAATTAATGTGAAAAGTGTAACATTAATCGCGAAATTCTCCCGACAACAAACAGACTAAGTTTGAAAAGGTTATGAGGTTTCCTACCCTCCATCAAACTCGTAGAAAATTGATACCTGAGCTGGTGGGCTATGCTTCCGAGTTATTGGGGTAGTACATTTGGTAGAGGTTAAAAAATTCTTGAGTGCATTAGATGCATTCGGTTAGTGATAAATTTCGCCCCTATAAACCTGATAGGTTGCCGGGTGAGATTCAATAGTCAAACTGATAGACGTTGATGGTCAACAACTTAGATAGTCTGGATTTCCAAGAAACCTAATAGGTTGAGGGCATGAAGACTAAGGGTAAAAGAAGATCGAATCATCCGTTGGACGTGTTGGTGTGGGACACCACTTTACAAGAATTAATAGGCAAGAAACCTGACAGGTTGCGTCTATTAAAATTTGTAAAGAACTTGATCACCACTAAGAAGTCGATCTTACCATGACTTCCAGGTTATAACATGGGAGTGTGTAATTCCGATAAAATTAGTGGGAGCCGAGACAAGAATTATACAAGCCCTTAAATTCTATACTCGGTCATAATAAAACAAGTCACTAATTCAATCTTGTCTATATCAATGCAGAGAAACGTAACTTTATCTCTCTAAAATGGCTAAGAACCCACTTGCAATATTACTTGAAAAGAATCTCCTAACTGGCCCCAACTTTGTTGACTGGTTGCGGAATCTGATGATTATGCTCAGTATGGAGTCTCTAGGATACGTCTTGGAGGCGGACATTCCACCGAATCTAGTCCGGACTAGGGGTAATCAGGAAGAGATTGTCGTCCATGAAAAATGGGTCAAGGATGACGCGCTGGTCCATGGCTTTATGATGGCCTCAATGACTAATGAGATGCAGAGAGCACACGAAAAAATGACTTCTGCTAGGCAGATTCTCGCACACTTGGCCGCACTTTATGGACAGCACAGTAGGACTTCTAGATAGGAGATATAGAAGCAGTTATTTAGTGCTAGGATGAAGGAAGGGGAGAAAGTGGGAGACCATGTCCTCAAGATGATCTCTAGGATTGAGAGGCTCGATGTGCTCAACTTTAATATGGATTTATCCCTTCAAATTGATCTCATCCTTCAATCTCTGCCTGACTCCTTCATGCAGTTTGTAATGAATTTCAACTGTAATGAGATCTCATGCATATTAGCTGGGCTAATGAATAAACTGGTGATGGCATAGTCTAACATGAAGACTAAACCGAGGGAGGCTGCTCTTGTGATTTCTTCTGGGCCTTGGAGGTCTAAGAACAAGAAGAAAAAGACCTACGAGGAATATAAACCCAAGAAAGGGGTGTAGAAAGGAAACGGCAAGTCCCTAAAGGTTCAGAAGGTAGGCGGTCCAAAACCTACGGACAAATGTCTTGAATGCGGTGAGCTGGGCCACTGGCGTAGGACTTGTCCCAGGATTAATGGCGCATCAGGTACGAGACTTTTTGTTTTTTAAACCAAATGTTTCGCTATTGTATATTCTGCTTCATGGATTCTGGATTCAGGTGCTACTTCTCATATTTGTACTATGAATCAGGATCTGGAACAAAGTAGGCAGCTTGAAGCTGGGGAGGTGATGATCACTGTCGGAAATGAACAAAATGTCAAGACAACCGATATTAGATCACTCCTACTGGGTTTAGAATCTGGTTTTATTTTGACGTTAGATGAAGTACTTGTTTTGCCCAAGGGGCATAAAAACATTGTATCCATTCCAGTCTTGGACCGGAAAGGATTTTCTCTCTTCATTGGCAATGGTAGTTGTAAAATTTATTTTCGAAATAAATTGGTTGGCACAGCTACGTTGTTGAATGGTTTATATCATCTGAACTTACAAAATAAATCAACAATGAACACTATAACTAGGAAACATGGCAGACAAGATACTAATCAAGCTCTTAAGTGGCACCTTAGACTTGGTCATGTTGGTCAGACCAAGGTTCACAAAATGGAGAAAGATGCACTTTTAAGTCCATTGGGTGTAGAACCCTATCCAACTTGTGAATCCTGCCTTAGAGGCAAGATGACTAAGTCCCCCTTCACAGGGACTTTTGAAAGGGATGCTGAAAAACTTGGGTTGGTACATACCGAAGTTTGTGGTGCTTTGGAAGCAGCCCAAGATGGATATCAATATTTCATAACGTTCACATATGATCATACTAGGTATGGGATTGTGCACTTGATGAAACATAAATCTAAAGCCTTTACTAAATTCAAGGAATTTAAGGCCCTAGTTCAAAAACAGACTGGATGTCATATCAAAGCACTTCAGTCGGACTGAGGTGGCGAATATATGAGCACAGAGTTTGGTGAGTTCCTTAAGGAACATGGAATAGTTTCACAATTCACGCCGTCGGGAACCCCACAGTTAAATGGTGTTTCAGAAAGGAGCAATCGGACTTTGTTGGACATGGTCCACTCCATGTTGAATTACACTGATTTGCCAATTTACCTATGGGGGTACGCCTTACTTACCGCTGCCTATATCCTAAATAGATGTTCTTCCAAATTTGTTCCTATCACTCCGAATGAGATGTGGAAGGGTAAGAAACCAAGTCTTAATCACATAAGGATTTGGGGATGTCCAGCCTATGTCAAGAAGGCTAAGGTGGACAAACTGGAAACGAGGTCCGTCAAATGACGTTTCATTGGATACCCATAGGACTCGATAGGTTATCTATTCTACATGCCAGAAGACCATAGGGTTGTTGTGGCCTTACATGCGCACTTCCCTGAAGATTAGTTTATTCAGGAAGGTGGATCGGGTAGAAATATCTCTTTGGAAGAGCATAATGAAAGTCTTGAGGAGACGTCTGATCAAGGATCACGAACCGAACCTACTGTAACACAACCTCCACTTCGAAGGTCTGATAGGGTGTCTCACTTACCTGAGAGGTATGGCTATACACATGTCGAGGAATTGGGTCTCCAAGACGCACCTGATCGCTGTGAGGACAACCCTGTCACCTATGACCAAACGATAGTGTATGTGGACTCCGATAAATGGAAAGAAGCAATGGAAGCTGAGATAGACTCGATGCATGCCAATCAGGTCTGGAATCTAGTAGATCTACCAACTGACATGAGGCCTATTGGAAGTAAATGGATCTATAAGAGAAAGTCTGATGGGGATGGCAAGGTTGATGCCTATAAGGCCAGGCTTGTGGCAAAGGGTTATACCCAAAGGGAAGGGGTCGATTATCATGATACCTTCTCGCCCGTAGCTATGATCAAGTCGATTCACATAATGCTTGCCATTGCTGCCTATTACGATTATGAAATATGGCAAATGGACGTCAAAACGGCTTTTCTAAATGGATACCTCGAGGAGGAAATCTATATGGAACAGTCTAAGGGTTTTGTGTCCAAAGCTAATATTCATAAGGTGTGTAAGCTACAACGAGCCATTTATGGGGTGAAGCAAGCTTCTCGGAGTTGGAACCTTTGATTTGACGAAGCAGTCAAGGACTTTAACTTTGTACGAAACGAGGAGGAACCATGTGCTTACAAGAAGGTCAGTGGGAGCAACATTGCATTTTTAGTACTATATGTAGATGATATTCTACTTATAAGAAATAACGTAGCAATGCTCAGTACTGTGAAAGCTTGGATTTCTAAAATGTTCTCCATGAAAGACTTGGGAGAAGCTTCCTATATTCTAGGGATCCGTATTTACAAAGATAGACCACGAAGAATGATAGGACTTTCGCAAGCCCTCTATATAGATAAAATCCTGAGAAGATTCAAGATGGGTGAATCTAAAAGAGGGTTCCTTCCCATGCGACATGGAATTCATCTCACCACGAAAATGTATCCTCAAAGTGAGGAAGATAAAAGAGATATGAGTAAGGTACCCTATGCCTCGGCAGTAGGTAGCCTCATGTACGCTATGTTTTGCACGAGATTGGAATTAGCCTATGATGTTAGTATGGTAAGTCGTTTTCAAGCAAACTCGGGAAGGGAACACTGGACTGCCGTCAAGAACATTTTTAAGTACTTGAGAAGAACTAGAGATATGGTTCTTACTTATGGTGGTGAATAACTGAAGGTGATTGGATTCACTGATTCTGATTTTCAAGAAGACAAGGATGACTCTAAGTCGACATCTGGGTATTTGTTTACTCTCAATGGAGGAGCAGTATCTTGAAGAAGCTTCAAGCAAAGTGCTACTGCAGATTCCACCTGCCAAGCAGAGTACCAAGCTACCTCAGAGGCAAGCAAGGAAGCATTTTGGATGCAAAAGTTTGTGCAAGAACTTCAAGTGGTGCCTAATGCGGAGCTGCCTATATCACTATTATGTGATAATGATGGAGTTGTCGCCCAAGCCAAGGAGCCGAGGGCTCACCACAACACCAAGCATATAGATAGAAAGTATCACATCATTCGAGAGATGGTTGAAAAAGGATATGTTTCGTTGCAAAGAGTAGACTCAGAAGACAATATCTCTGACCCGCTGACTAAGCCGTTATCTCAGGTTGTCTTGGAAAGACATCTGAAGAACATGGGTATTGGATACCTTGATGTGTGGCATTGAGTGCAAGTGGGAGATTGTTATGAATATGCCCTCGAATGCCACTCAGAGGATGAGAGAGACGGGGCATTGTACTTGTAATAATGGAATTATAAATTAAAGGCAATATGATTCATTCACTATTTATTGTATTTCAAATGCATTCTTGATTTGGTAAACATTGAAGTGAAGTCCATGTAAATAAGAGTGAATATTCCATTCTCGTTATTAGATAAAAGAAAATGCACCGGAAGTGTTTAAAGTTTATTTACATAAACCATTCGCAAGTCGATAAACTTAATTGTGCATTAAGTTTTGAGTAAGACTTGTATAATTGATGCTAGGACGTGTGCATGTCTTGATAGCATAGTTATAAGTATATTTGTGGGACCAGTATACTCGAACACGACTCATACTTGATTCATTCACACGGTATTCACTCTTGGAGAGTCGATGACGAATCGAATGTTTGTGATAGTATACGTGGACCTTTGACTTGAGGGTTCAGTAGGATATGTGCCTGTGACATTTAGTTTGTCATTAGGGTAGTTAGACTCATTTGCTTAATCACTGAGTCAACCTCGAAGTGCAGATTAAACGAGCAGGTAGCAGTCTTTACTGTACGCCAAGAAAGGATTTATCTCCTGTTAGTGAGCAGGCGAATGTCCTATACGGTTAATGGCAAATAAGATCATAAGTCTTTGGCCAAAGCATTCTGATCTAGTCGTATTAGATACACTAGTAATCGGTCGGTCTTGATTTGCATTAACACATGTATAGAGTGTAGTCAACAATAGGATTTGACTTTACCGTGACCCGAAGACTTAACCAGGACATCTGATGAAGGGTCAATATGTATATAGTATTCACGACATAATGGTTCTGAAATGATCCCTTCATTTGCTTTCAGTCGGGGTTTACAGTGCTGCCCGCTAGGCTGGCTAAGTGCTGCCCGCACTCATTGGTTCCTCCCAATGTCGACTGAGACGGACCTACAGAGTCGCGCATCAGGATCGCTGACGGATAAATGTGAAATTATTATCTCTCTAATAATATTAGATATTGGATATCTAATTATGATTTATTGGATAAATCAAATAGCGGTCTTATGAATTAAAATTAAGTTACTAGGTAATTAATTTAATTCATAAATTATATTTCTTAGAGAAATATATTTGTATTTGATGTAATTAATTAATTGGATTGATTGATTAATATAAATAAATTGGAAATAAAATGGAATTTAACGAATTCGTTTGACGAACGTCCGGTACACGAGCCAAGCGGCTCGGCCCATTTCTTGGAAATTCCTTGTGGGCCGCCCTCTTTATCTTTCTCTCACATGGAGTGTAGTCTTTGATTAAGACTTTACACATTATTCCAACCTTGGTGATTAGGTGAAGATATTGTTTTGATATTATATCTTCCCTTTTTTGTCTTGTGGTGTTTTGATATCATTATCATCTTCACCAACATATAATCACCATCATAATTCCACCTTAGAGAGAGAGCTTTGGCCGAGAGGGTTATGTGAGAGAGAAAAAAATCTTCTTGTACAATTCTTCATCTTGGAGGTGAGAAAACGATAAGAAATAAAGAGAGAAAAATTCCTACAAGTTTCCTAGCCGTGTTCTTGGAGAACGGAGTCTTGTAGATTTTTTCGGGCAACTTCCAACGCGTCGTGATGTAGAGGCATCGTATTTTTGGTGTTGGGGACGAAGGGATTTCGTGCTCGTGCTTGGCTTCATGCTCAACATCAACTTACGAAGATATTATCAAAGGCTTCAAGGGTATGGGACCTTAATCCTTTTATCTTTGTTTTTTCTTTTCGTATATAAGTTACTTGATCGATCATGTTTGGGATTCTTTATTATTATTCTGCTACGTATCCGTTTTTGTTTCTGGAATACCAACACCTGTAAGAACAATTTGTTTGGTCTTTATGTCCTTCACCCTACATTAATCTATATAGAATTTGTCCTAGAAATAACTGGTTAATGCTAAGAAAAAATAGTACTGTAGTCCTTTTACGTTGGCTACATCGGTGACCTTGAATTTTCCTACAAGTAGGGTTCCTTCCCCTCTTGCTCTTCCTTTTGATTTGTCACCGAATCGCACCTTTGGGCTAGACCTTCTACATAATCTGTTAGCTTGGTGATATCTCCTATCATGTGGCTAGTACATCCGCTGTCGAAATACCAGATGTCATTCTCTTTGATATCCTCTAATCAAAATATTAAGTAGATTTAGGTCCCCTTTAATTTTTAGGTCCTTGGTTATTAGTCCCTTAGGTACCCATATTTGCCTGACAGCAATGGGTTTGCTGTAGGTTGTATTTGGTCCTCTTTTGTGAGATTTACGTGATGTAAGCATTGTTATTATGCATATAAAATTTAGAATTTTGGTTCCAGTACGATTGTTATCTAGGAGGAGGAACAGTTTCTTTGCCTTTTAGCCTGTATTCTAGGTTTTCAGTTGGATTTCCAGACCTGCTATTGGTAGAACTGCGCGGCATCTTGCTTATGAGACAGATACTTGGTTTCTTGTACCCAGTATCTAATAGCATTATACTATTGGTGGTACCGAGGTGCATGCTGTTGATGGTACTTGGGTATAACCATCCTTCTAGTCTGTTGCTGACGCTCTTGGTATGCTAGAGGAACATACTTTTGATATTCAGTATTGCATCTTACAGGCCTATAGGACTGCACTTTCCGCTGCTTAGGATATGATCTTGGTGGCGGAATGGCAACCTTTGGTTGCTGAGAAGGGACAGCTGTAGCCTTTCATTTGTTCACAGGAGCAATCTTTGGAGCTTCTTTGGTTTTAGGAATGGGTTCCACTCCTTTGACCAACATTGTACTAGTTTCGACTTTGTTGGATAACGAGTCATATCCTAAGCCACGTTTGTCATGGACATGTTGTCCAGTGCTTAGGATGTCTTCCATCCTCCTTGATGATTTCTCAAAATATTTGAGGATGGTCTCGATTTCTCCTTCTCTTTTCTTGAGAAGTTGTATATTAGCTTCTAGTAAAGCATACTGATTATCTTGCTTTGATGATGAGTTTTTACCTTATTTAGTTTAGTTGCAAGTTGATGATTGCTTATGAGTTTTTCATGAGTGATCTTGCTGTTGTCGCAATCTAAAGATATATTTTTGTAATTCTTTTTCAGAAGATCATTTTCAGCCTTTAGCTCTATATTTGAAAGAGAGTTGTAGGTTTTCTAGTTTAACATCTCATGGGCTTTTTGTATGGTCCGAAGTTCATTCATCATGTATTCAAAGGTATGTGATGCATTTATAGGGTTAACTCTGATTGATCTTACCTCATCGGCACTGTCATCATTATCATCTTCCTTTGCCACAAATCACATGTGAGCTTTATCTTCGATTTCATCATCAAAGGAGTCTTCGATTTCATCATTAGAGGAGTCACTATCGGTGATCGCCTGTAGGCATTCCTCTATTTTGATAAGTGTGGGCGTGGCTTCTGTAATTTAGGATGAAGACATATATTTGCATAGTGTCCTGGTTTCCTGCAGTTATAACAAATATTAGAGTCTCCGGATGATGGCGATTCAGAGCTTACCTTGTTGAAGGGTTTAGGCCTGTAGGGAGCCTTTCCGGATTTCTTAATGAATTTACAAAATTTGTGCATGAGCAAGGCCATTTCATCTTATGACAGGATGTCATCATCACTGTCAACGACTTTCGATGTGGCTTTGGATATGCTGGGGCAGAGCTGTGTCTCCTGTCGGATACAGCAGAGAGTGCTGTAGTATTTGCAGGTGACTCTTCAGCCTTTTCTCTCCTGTCAATATCATACTCAATATCTTTGCGGTCAGAGAAGAGGTCAAAAGTAGATATGTCATTTAAATTACAAGACATATGCATAGCTATGGTCTTAATGTCCCATCGGGCAGGGACTGATCTAAATATTTTGAGATTTTTCTCCTATTGGGTATACAATTTATCCAATGCTTCAAGTTCACCGACGATGTCGGTAAATCTGAAGTCAAGTTCCTCAAGTGTTTCAGATGATTTCATTTCAAAAGATTCAAACTGATGAGTGAGTTTGGAAATCTTGTTTTATTTTGAGAGCTCGGTTTCCTCACATATTAACTTGAGTTTCTCCTAGATTTCTTTGGCTATTTTTCGGGTCTTTACCTTAGATAATGTGTCTTTATCAAGAGTGACAAATAGCGCATTCTTGGCGACATTGTCCAGATTCGCACGTTTACGGTCATTAGTTGTCCACTTTTCCTTTCTGTCTCAAGCATTTCTGCATGAGGTTATCCTTCTATTCCGGCGGCTGGATTGACCCTCATAATTTTGATAGGTCCTTCTTGTATAACAAAGATCATTTCTTCGTGCATTGCGGCAAGATGGGCTTCCATCCTGATTCTCCAATCATCACATTCATTAATAAAAAACATGGAAACTTTATTGATCATAGATGTATCCAGGGAAATAGTATGATGAATGATATATATATATATAATGAGTTTTTTCAAACGACTAATTCGTTGTAGAATCAACCTCTCCAATACCACTTGTTAGCCACAGTATACTATTGTAAGGAGGGTTGAATAAGCTGTAATCTTTTTCGAAGTTTAAGTTTGTGTAGCGGAAGTCTTAGACTAAGTTGTTGTATGTACAACAACCAGACAATCTCCTGTAGCTTGGTGCTTACATGATTTTTAAAACAAGTATACCAAAATCATAACAGTAGGAAAATAATAAGGACAGAATGTAATAACAAATAGTTTAATGTGGTTCGAGGTAATCCCCTCTACATCCACAGGTCCTCCACATAGGAGGAAGAAGTTTATTAAAATCATGGCATATACAGCTATATGATTTTAACTAACTCGTCGCTGTATCATTTACACAGATTGACACAGCCTACTGTAGCTTGAGCCGTTCACACAGATTGGTAGGCTTCTTTGAATTTCTTCTTATCACATAGATTGAAGCTTCGTACTTGAACTCTATTCTTCCCACACAGATCGGAATAGCTTGACTTAGTCCACACAGGGCTAAGAGTCTCAACAGTAGGTTTTTGAAGTATCACGAATAGAACAACAGTTGTAGGCTTTGTAAGCTTCACTTTAGTTATGCTGTTCTTTGTTGAGGACTTGGATATTTCTTCAACAAAGATATACATTGTATGCTTGAAGAAATATATTGCTCTTAGATCATAAGCTCGGTATTCAATATAACTCTTGTATACCACTATGCAATGTCCTCTTGCTTGGGCTATTTATAACCTTTGACATAGATCCGTTATAAATGTCGCCGTTGGACGGTTTGTGAGATTTAGACAACTATGATTGGCGGATTCAGAATGTTTGAATAAAGATGTTTCGAATTTAATGCTTCATACATTCTCTTTGATCCGCATTAAATTCTCTTCTATCTCTAGTCTCTTCGGCTCCATTAAATGCTGTCCTGTCAGCATTAAATGCTACTTTAAAACTGTGAATATTTTATGAATAAAGAAATATTATTTCACAATAGTTTAAAGTTCAGTCTATGTTCTGTTGGATTTGTGTTTTATTTTTCCTAAATAAAACATCTACAACATTGTTTGTTGTGCCAACGTTTCTTGTTTTGCTGTACTCTGGAGCTTAACAGTGGGATTTGTCTTCTTTGGCCGCTGTATGAAGTTGCGCTTTATCAAAATACTTGGGGTATTATTTTTCCCAGCACACCTCAGTACTATCGACACTACAATTTTCCTAGATGCTGGGTACATGAACCAAAGTTTCTGTCTCGTAAGAAACCTGCTGTGCAATTCTACCAACAGCAAGTCTGGGAATCCAATTGGAAATCCAGAAGGCAGGCTAAAAGGCAGAGAAAACAACCGTATTGGATCCAAAATTCTAAAATGTAAATACATAACAATACTTACAGCAATTACGTGCTTGCCCCATGTAAATCTCACAAAAGAGGACCAAACACAACCTAGAGCAAACCCATTGATGTCAGGCAAATCTCGGTACCTAAATGTACTAATAACCAAGGACCCAAAACTCAAAGGGGATCTAAATCTACTTAATTTTTTATTACAGGATATCAAGGAGAAGGACGTCTGGTATTTCGACAGCGGATGCTCTCCCCACACAACAGGAGATGTCACCATGACATATTATGTAGAAGGTTGTGGTCCCAGTGTGCGATTCGGTGATAAATCAAAATAAAAAACAAGAGGGAAAGGAACTCCACTTGTAGAAAAATTCAAAGTCACCGACGTAGCCTACGTAGAAGGACTACAGTACAATCTTCTTAGCATTAGCCAGTTCTGTGACAAATAGCTCTCGATCAAATTATATATAGATTACTGTATGGTGAAGAACATAAAGACCAAATAAATTGTTCTTACAGGAACCCAGTTAGGTGACATGTATATTGCTGACTGGAAACCCACTAGTACTGTAATACCCTGTCTTGTTACCAAAGGCACTATAGATCAAAGCTGGCTATGGCACAAAACGATATATCACATCAACTTCAAAACCGTCAACAAATTAGTTTGACAGGCAATAGTCAGAGGCTTGCCCGATGTTTCATTTCATAAGAAAAACATCTGCGGACCCTGCCAGAAAGGCAAGTAAGTCAAGTCGTCTCTGAAGAGCAAATCTTAACTTTCAACCCATAGGGTCCTGGATTTACTACATATGGATATTTATGGCTCTGTACACCCTATCAGCCTAGCAGGTAAGAAATATTATCTTGTTATTGTTGATCATTTTTACAGGTACTCATGGACTATCTTCCTGAGAAAGAAGAAAGAGACAACCACAAAGCTGCCAGAACACCTGAAAAAGCTTAAATATGAGAAAGGGCTGAGCATTTTATCCATTCATTCCGACAGAGGCACAATATTCACAACCCGCTTCATATAGGAGTGTTGTGCGGACAATGGCAGACAGTATGAATACTTAGTAGCCCACACTCCTCAACAAAATGGTGTTTCCGGGTTAAAGAATAGAATGCTGAAAGAAGCAACAAGAACTATGTTAGTTACAATCAAGTTGCCACAACGTTTCTAGGGAGAAGTGACAAATACAGCGTGCTATACATAAAACCACTATATCATCAACAAGCACCACAATAAAACAGCATATGAGGAATGGAATAATAAAACTTCTAGGGTTGTGTATTCTTACATTTTTAGATGCAAGTGTTACATTCTTAATAATGGGAGGGATCAACTCGAGACCTTCAATGAAAAATCAGATGAAGGGATTCGCTGGATACTCCTCTGTCAGCAAGGCATTTAGGATCTTCAACAAAAGGAAAATGACGATATAGGAGTCCTCTATGGGTGAACCCCGTTGCAACCCTACCGGAATAGAAAACCTAACCTAAGCCATCCAGACATTATCTCTTGAGGGAACCCCACATACTCAGGAAAAACCTGTTGCAAATCTAGAAATCAATCCCGTTGTTGTAAGAATAGAAGTAGTCGAAGCTGATGTTTTAGAAGCTGAAGCTAGACCTACAGCTCAATAGGACACAGCAAGGGATGCTCAACTACAACGCGACAGAAGGTGGTTAAGAGATCACCCTCAGGAGTTAATAATTGGTGATATTGATGTTGGTGTGTCCACCAGAAGAAGAATACAGAGTACACAAGGAACTGTACTTTGTGCACAAGAGGATACAGAATCCAGTTCTGAATAGTCTCTGTATGGAAATCCCAAGCTAAACTTAGGAGACTTGCCATGTGCACTCTAGTTGTATTCTTAGGATAATCCGAGCCTGTTTCGACCAACGAGGCTCTCAATAATTCTCACTGGATAACTTCTATTGAGATAGAAATCAATATTTTCAAAAGGAATAATGTTTGGTACCTAGTCCCCAGACCAACCCATCAAGCTGTCATAGGAACCAAATGGGTATTCCAAAACAAAAAGGACGAAAATGGCCATATCATAAGGAACAAGTCCAGATTAGTTGCCCAAGGCTACATAAAGGAAGAAGGAATAGACTATGATGAAATATTTGCCCCTGTAGCCAAACTAGAAGCCATTCCGATATTTCTAGATTTTGCGGCTCATAAGAACTTTATCATATATCAAATGGACATAAAGAGCATATTTTTTAATGGAAACCTAGACGAAGAAGTGTATGTTGAACAACGTTAAGGGTTTGCCAACACAGAAGGATGAGATCTTATATACAGGCTAAGGAAAGCATTGTATGGGCTTAAGCAAGCACCAAGTGCATGGTATGAAGCCCTGCCATTGTGCCTTATCAATAATGGATATGAGAAACGTGTCATTGACTAAACCCTTTTCAAAATCCAGGAAGATAATGATCTCGTTATGGTACAAATCTATGTAGATGATGTTATTTTCGGTTCAACTAACCTTGATATGTGTAAGAAGTTCTCTCATCTCATGCAAAGTAAATTTGTACTTAGCTATTTTGTAAGGTTACAGGTTAAACAACTACCTACTGGTTTATTCATCAACCAGGAGAAATATAGCAAGGAGTTGCTCAATAAGTTCGGGATGAACACATCAAAATATTCATCCATCCCCATGATCACTTCCACACAGATAAATGCTGATGAAGCTGGAAATCCAGTGGATCAATCACCCTACATGAAGCTTATAGGCTCACTCCTGTACCTAAGAGCTAGAAGGCCCGATATCCAGTTTGCTGTAGGAGTGTGTGCTCGATATCAGGTAGCACCTAAAGAGTCACACTTCACGACAGCGGAAACGAATTCTTAAGTACGTCAAAGGAACAATCAATGTAGGATTGTGGTATCCTAAGGAATGAGGATTCGATTTGGTAGGCCATAGCAACTCGGATCTCGGAGGATGTACGTCGGGTAGGAAGAGTACGAGCGGGACTTATCACTTTCTTGGACCTAGACTTGTGTCATGGTTCAGTAAGAAATAATTAGTCAACTCGCTTTCTACAACTGAGTCGGGATATTATGCTGCTGGAAGCTTCGGTATGCAGATCTTGTGGATGCAGCAGCATCTACAAGACTATGGCATTGAGGCAATAAAAACTCCAATCATGTGCGACAGCACGAGTGCAATCTCAATCACGCAAAATGCTGTATTGCACTCAAGGACTAGGCACATTGATATGAACCATGACTTCATTAGGAATCATGTGGAGAATAAAGATGTTCGGATCGAGAAAGCACATAGAGACATTCAGTTAGCCGCATCTTCACAAACCCTCTAAGCACAACAAGGTTCTGTATGCTCCGTCAGGAATTGGGAATGCTACAACTCGATCAAACTCCCTGTAAGTTTTTATTCTCACTCATCAATTGAATGGAATGCTGTAAGACCCATGAATACAGTGCCCACTTTAATTAATCGTACACTCAGAACTACGAGTTATATCCTTACTGTAGGAGGAAGAAGGTACAATTATCTTCCTACACATGAAGTGTGTAATAATTAAGGGGGAAAACAGTAGGACCCACGAATACAGAATGAATCATCAATTGCTGTAAGAATTGAATCATGTAAGTACCTTTTAACAGGGAACATGGTTCTTTCACGGATACAACATAAATACTATAGGATTTTAATTAATATTTTCTGTTTATTAAATTTCATACACTTAACCTTTTTCAAAATAGTTTTAGTCCACGTGCATCGTCTGAATTTAAATTGATTTAACCTTCAATATTGAAACGACATCTGGACTTTAAAACATTAAATCCCGTGATTTTAAAATTCAAACCGCCTAAACATGCAATAGTGGAAGCTGTAATGTGTCAGAGGTGAGACCAGGCATTAATTACGAAAACTGATAGATTAGATGTACCAGTTATATCTGAATTCATCATGTACATTTATTTAAAAACGCTATGCTGATCTACAGACTCTTTATGCTTTCTGCAAAATTAAACGAGCCTATAACATACAGCTTATAATTTTTTTGCTAAGTTCGTTTACTCGTCTTTATCTACTGCAAAAATGTCTTCTTCACAAACTTCATCACTTTCTCTGAAGAAGGACACAATCATTGATGGGCGTATCTTCACTTACCCTATTCTTCAAGAGCGTGTCATCTCTGAGGACGAAGACCTGACCGGGATGAACCTTGTAATTTCCAGTGTCAAGCAATTAGGCTTGTATAGACTCGATAGTCTTCACCCAGTAAATTATGATGAACACATCGTGGAGGAATTCTATCTAGATGCTGAATTTAACTATGCATCTGAAAAGAAGGGCTCTGCATTAACTGCAATTATAAGCACTGTGCAGGAGAAGGAGATCTCCACCAGTAGGGAGCTCCTTGAGAAATTATACAAGTTGCCTTCTGATGGTCTGACTATTGAGGAGCTAGAAACTTTTGGCTGACAGTTTGTTAGAAGCTTACTGGAAACTCTTCACCAGAAACTCCATGGCGTCGGAAATCCGTCCGTCGTGCCACATGAAGAACTTCACCCTCCCATATTTTTATCTTCATGAATTCTATTGCAGGGTCATGGAGAACCGCACTGGAGCCCTTGAGACGTGCACAAATATGAGGTTCCGTATGATGGTCACCATCATGTCTGGGGAGAAATTCAATTGGTGTCAAGTGATTATGAAGCGCCTACATGAGAGGCTTCCAATTAAGATTCAGCAAGGAAATAATTGAACCTGATGCTGAACTATGTGTTGACTTGCTGTGGCATACATCATGTTAGAGCAAAATTGGTCGGAATCGCCCTTTGGAGATAGACTTCTAAGACTCTTTCGCGTTGCGGAAGCAATTTAAAAAAGGGTGCGGAAATTAAACGACACAAGGATTTATAGAGGTCCGGCCAAACATGACTACGTCCTCTCTCGGTATCTTTTTCTATAGGATTAAGATAAACCTCTGCACCTCTCTTCTATCGGTTGAGGGATAACCGTTACAAGCTCGTCTTCTATCAGTCCGAGTAAACCATTCAATCACTTGTCTTTATGTCGGTCCAAGTTAAAGTGTTTTCCTTTTCTATTGGGCAAGGAATCAACCACTCTAGTTTTCTATGGGTACTAGATAGACCTCACTTAGATATCGATTGTGATTCTAACAATGCCGGATCCTTGATCCTAATAACATCGAGTCCAATCGTATCTATTTTTTTCTCTCTCTTGTATGATTTAGTGTATAACACTCAATCACTCTCAATTTAAGCCCAAGAAAAACAACTATAATGTTTACAATGATATCTCAAGTATGATTGCTTTGCTCAATGTAGTGGTGTGTTCTGATACCAAGTGGTTTGGTATTTATAGCCTTTTCAATCCAACTAGCCGTTAGTCACTTTTGACTTGCTAGCGTGCGCTAGCCTTTCTCCATTGCGTGCGTTGACCTTGCTATGTATGTTATGGCTGTCTGTAGTGTACGTTAGTAGCTTTCGTTTCTTATTTTACTTACGTTGTTGCTTTATGTTACGTACATTATCCTCTTGCTATAGCGTACGTTAATCATACAATGTAGCATGCGCTAATCGTATATAGCCGTTGCCTGCATTTGTCAAAGTGTCCATTGCACTTGGCTTTGACCTTGAGTTGTCCCAACATTTATCTGATTTGAAATGATATTACGTACGTTAATCAATCCGTGTTACGTACGTTAAATGACTTCTATAGCATGCGTTATACTGTGCGTATAGCGTGCGTTAAGCTTGTCATCTACAGTCAACTTCCTACTCGTCTGATCAGGTAGCGTACGTTATGCATGTCTCATAGCGTACGTTATGATTGCAAATTCTAGCTATTTGAGTCTTTGATTCCTTCGTTGATTTGCTTTGTTTAGCTACTTAATCATCAAAACTCTATTAATGAATATTTGGAATAAATATTCCAACAATCTCCCCCTTTTTGATGATTACAAAACAACCCTTGAATTGGATAAAACCTGCAAAAATAAAAATATATATATTTGTACGAATCAAAGTTTTCGGCTTTGATCGTTTCGTTAGTTTCACCCATCTTTTCTTTTTCTGTCATTTTCGACTTCTCATTTCTCATTTTTCAACTCCTTCGTTTCTCCTCCTTTTTGTATACTATATTTTTCTCCTTTTTGACTTCTTCGATTTTTATTATTCTCTGCTCCTTTTTACTTTTTATTTTTCTCATCATTCTTCCATGACGCTTTTTATCCGATTCTACTCCTTTCTCCCCCTTTTTGTATTCAGCAAAAAGTGTAAAGCAAAATATACCATTGAATAGAGGATACCAAAAAAATGATAAGATAAAATATGCATAAAAAATATAACTCCCCCTTTTTAAAATATATAATACTCCCCCTCAGTAAAATATCAATTGATAAAAATTAATTTTTGGGGATCCAACCGAGAGTTGGTTTTTGTTTTGAGACATAGACGATATTCGGAATAAAACTTCCTTTGGGAATTCAAATTTTCTTAGTTTTTATCGTCCGTCTTGGGCTTTTGCAATTCGAATTGTGGTGCCCAATTTTCAAACATTTTCCGCATCGGGGTATATTAAAATTTAAGGATCCGTGTTTAGAATCTTGTTTGAATCCTAACCCCTGTTTGTTCAACGTAAACTTTTGCACCGAGAGCATTTGTTCAAATTTCTTGTTTCCACACGAGAATTTTTTCGTTAAATTTTTAAGCTCGGTTTGAACTTTCAAGAGATCATCCTTTAAAATATTTTCATTCTCAACGCATTTTGAATGATCGGTTTCGATAAATTTCCCTTTTTCAAGAATTTTGGAAATTTCAATTTCCAATAGTTTATTTTTAGATTGAAGGGATTTTATTTCGGATAAATCATTTTGAAAATCCGTATGCAATAATTCAAATGCTTCAAATAACTCGTCGTGAGAGGATGCACTAACCTGGATTTCGACGTCGCTATCATCGAATGAACTTCGGGCCATGAGAGCGAGATTGTTTTGATTGATAAAATCATCATCTTCATCGCTCCATGCTGCTATTAAAACTTCCTTTTTAGGATTTGCTCGGAAATTCTTCGCGAAGTGGCTTGGTTTACCACAGACTCGACAGTTGTTGTCGAATTTCTTCATTCCGCCCGAGATGTCTTTCTTTCTCCGGTTTAATAAGTTTTGGAACTTACTAATATTTTTGGCATAATATGCCGATTCTTCGTCGCTTTCATCAACCGGGATTTCTTTCTTTCTTGACATCTTAGCCTTCATGGCTATTGACTTTTCCTTCGGCTTCGGTTTGGCATTCCAAGATTTTAGGACAATCTCATAGTTTATAAGTGAATCAACGAGAGCACTGAAATCAAGATTGTTTAAATCTTTAGATTCCATTATAGCCGTCACCGTACCGTCCCATTCAACAGGTAGTGATCTTAAGATTTTCTTGACTTTCTCACTACTTGATAATGGTTTACCGAACGAAGCTAGACCATTGGTGATGACCACAAATCGGTCAAGCATGTTGGTGATGGACTCGTCACCCTTCATCATGAATAACTCGTAGTGATGGAGAAGCATATTGATCTTCGTCTCCTTGACTTGAGTTGTCCCTTCGTGTGTGATTTCAAGAATCTTCCATATTTCTTTAGCACTTTCACACGATGAGATACGATTGACCTCTTCTGGATTTAAGGCACAATATAGAAATTGAGTAGCCTTACAATTTAGATGGTCGTTCTTCCAATACTCATCATTATATTCTACGAAGCTCTTAAGAGATCCGTCAGGTTTGATTGGAACTTTCGGGCCAAGACAAATGATCTTCCAAATCTCTATATCATATGCGAGAATAAAGATCGACATCTTTTTCTTCCATGTCATATAATTTGATCCATCAAAGAAAGGTGGTTGGTTCAAAGCAAATCCTTCGACCGGAGCAAATTGGAACGCCATATGGATCTTCTTCTCGGATGTTAAGCCGTTTATTGGAGGTACCGCTCCGATACCAATTGTTGGAGTAAAATTGGTCGGAATCACCATTTGTAGATAGAGCTGTAGGACTCTTTCGCGTTGCGGAAGCGATTGTTAGGCGTATTTTTATACGCTTATTTATCATTATTTTATATTCATTTGAGGTCTAAATCTGCTTAATTGAGCTTTTAATGCATTATTATTATATGTTTTGCAGGAAATTGAAGTCCGGAAGCTAAAACGATGAAAACGGGCGAAAACGGCAAATTTTGGCCTGGGGCCGCGGCACAAGGCAAGCGGGCCGCGACACACGCAGGTAACCAGCGAGCCCCGAGTGAACTGTACCCTGAGCCGCGGCACAAGTATAGTGAGCCGCGGCCCAGGAGGAAAAATCAGCATCAGGTATTAGGCGCTGAAGACCGTGAGCCGCGGCACAGATTAAGTGAGCCGCGGCCCACGGGGCGGTTTTGACAGAAAATGCCGCGTTTCTGGGCCGTTTTGGAGCCGATTCTCGACCTAATCACATGGACGCGTTTTGGAGACTGATGGGATTTATAAATAAGGGTTTAAGGTCATAAAATTGGGGATTATCATTGGAGGATCGATCATTATCAAGAAGAAGCAGAAGACACCAAGATCAGAGAGCGGAAGCCAGAAGAACGGAGGAATCCGAGTTCTTCATCTGCGTTTGATTTCGATGCTTCCTTTCATTATTTCTGTATTTTTATTCTTCAGCATGTCAGGCTAAAACCGTGTTCTAGGATTTTGATGAAACCAAAGTTTTGACGAATTTGCTTTTGATTATCTATATAATTCCCTTTTTTGTTGAGTTTTTCCAATCATTTTTAATGCTTTCAATTGTGTGGCCTATAATTGGATTGTTTTAATTACGCAACTCGAATCGGGAGAGGAGAATCGGTAAGGAACTATTGGTGAGAACCGTTTTATCTTGTGAGATAGGAATATACTCATAGGAACTACCTGGCCTTTTGAAAATTTTGTGCTTTTTGCCTATTGTCGAATTAATTCACCTAGGGATAGAGTGTATTATTCGCCTTAGAAAAATCTACTGACCTCGGGAGAGGCGGTAGAGTATTTTAGCAATTTTCGCCTTCAATAAATTGGGGAAATCATTAACTTCAGATAATCGAGAGTAAATTCGGATAAACCGAGGTGGATTCACAATCCTAGACTTATTCAGCATTTGATTTTCTTTCTTTGAGCGATCGTTTTTACTGTTTGTACTTTTATTAATTTTCTTTAGTTCTTAATTTGCATCCCAAATTTCGACAGTTCAAATAAAATTAGAATACATATAAATAGGTGCTTAGTGATTCAGTCCTCGTGCGAACGATAACTCACTCATCACTTTATTACTTGTCTACGATAACGTACACTTGCGTTAACGAAATATCGCAACAAGTTTTTGGCGCCGTTGCCGGGGACTGATTTTTTTATTAATATCGATTTCAGTATTTCTAGTCTTAGTTTGAACATTTTTATTGTTTTTGTGTAATTTTATTTATTTGTTTTTCCTTTCAGGAGTTTCCGGTTAGTGCATAAGAAAATTCGGTAACGAAGGCCTACTACCTTTGGATACCGAACTCGAGCGCACTCTTCGGAGAAGCAAGAAGGAGAAACGAGAGCTACCAGCAAAAGTCACTATGGCCGATAACACGGGAAATCACGAAGCAGACAATCCCATTCAGCAAGTTCAACCGGCATTAGCACTCCGCGATTATGCTATGCCGCAAATCAATGCGAACTTTTCGGGGATTCGGCGTCTGACAATCCAAGCCAACAACTTCGAAATTAAGCCGGCTATTATTCAGATGGTGCAAGCTAGCCAGTTTTGTGGATTTCCAAACGATGACCCCAACGCACACATCGTGTCTTTTCTCGAGATTTGTGACACCTTCAAAAACAATGGTGTCACCGATGATGCCATCCGTCTAAGGCTTTTCCCTTTCTCTTTGAGGGATAAAGCCAAATTTTGGTTAAATTCTTTACCGCCGGGCTCGATCACTACTTGGGCAGAATTAGCGCAAGCCTTCCTGGATAAGTTCTTCCCACCATCGAAGACGACGAGGTTACGGAACGAAATCACTACCTTTGGGCAATTTGATATGGAGTCGCTTCACGAAGCGTGGGAGCGATACAAGGATTTACTGAGGAGATGCCCACACCACGGCCTACCGGACTGGCTACAAATTCATACGTTCTATAATGGATTGAGTGCTTTTACATGCACTCTTGTTGATGCAGCCGCTGGGGGTGCCTTAATGGGAAAAACAATGGCCGAAGCCCACTCTCTATTGGAAGCTATGGCTGCGAATGCTTATCAATGGCCGTCCGAACGAGTAAACCCGAAACGAGTAATGGAAATCTCCAATAATGATCCGCTATCTACATTATCAGCTCAAGTCGCCGCCTTGACGCAGTAACTTCAAGCCTTTTCACATGCTCCTTACCCCGTTACCATTGAATCGTGCAATTGGTGTAATGGATCTCATCCTAGCGCAGAATGCCAAGTCGGAAACCCTTTCGAGCAACCTTCGATGGAACAAGCTCAGTTCGTGGGGAACGGGAACCGGCAAAATAATCCTTACTCCAACACTTATAATCCGGGATGGCGAAATCATCCTAACTTATCATGGAGGAATGGACAAAGCTCGAACCAGCCTCAGTTTGCTCAACACCAACAGCAACCTTCTCCCGCTCCAAAAATCTCTCTAGAAGAAGCAATGGCGAAATTGGCAGCGAACACGAGTCAGTTCATGGCCCGCACGGAGGCGACCTTGCAGAACCATTCCATTTCTATACGCAACTTGGAAGTCCAACTAGGCCATATTGCTAATGTATTAACAGCCCGCCCGGAAGGTACCTTGCCAAGTACGACCGAAACAAATCCCAGAGAAAGTGTCAATGCCATTGGGTTGAGAAGTGGGAAAGAATGGGGTGAGCTGCCCGGGCAGAACGAAAAGAGAAGTGAGGATGAGGAGAAGAAAAATTCAGCGACTGAGGAATCACAAATGTCTAGACCCTCGATACTGTTTCCGGATAATCCGAAGGCATATGTACCACCCGTCCCGTTTCCACAGCGATTACAACAGAAAAAGGTGGACAAGCAATTCTCTAAGTTTCTCGACGTCTTCAAGAAACTGCATATCAACATTCCATTTGCCGACGCCTTGGAAAAAATGCCGAGCTATGTCAAGTTCATGAAGGAAATCATATCGAATAAAAGGAAGCTCGAGGAATATGAGACAGTCGCATTGACGGAGGAGTGCAGCGCTATTCTTCAGAAAAAGCTTCCGCCAAAATTGAAGGATCCGGGAAGCTTCAATATACCGTGCACCATAGGAAACCTCTCTTTTGATAAGGCATTGTGCGATCTCGGGGCTAGCATTAATCTGATGCCACTTTCCATATTTGAGAAGCTAAACATTGGGGAAGCAAAGCCGACGACAATCTCGCTATAATTAGCTGATAGATCGATTAAATATCCGAGGGGAGTAGTAGAAGACGTTTTAGTCAAGGTAGATAAGTTCATCTTTCCGGCTGATTTCATTGTGCTCGATATGGAGGAGGATCAAGACATCCCAATTATTTTGGGAAGACCATTCTTAGCTACCGGCCGAACTCTCACAGACGTAGAAAAAGGGAGACTAACTCTACGAGTTCAGGATGAGCATGTCACTTTCCAAGTGTTTCAACCCATTCCATGTCCAAGTAGTGTCGAGAAGTGTTCGCAAATTGAAAGTGTAGATACCGTTTCGAAGGACACACACCGGAAGAATTATCGGTCGAAAAAGTCAGAATCTGTTTCAGCTACCCCGACGCCTAATAAGAATGAAGAGCAAGTCGCATATCTTAGGCATTTGAATATGTCGTCTGCAACATCCGTTCATCCACAATCGGAAAATTCTCCTTCTGTCCTAAGTTCGCCTGTGAAGTTGAAAATTAAGCCGGATGTCAAACGGGTGCAAAGTCATGTGAAAAATGGGTGCTTTTGAAAGTTGTTTTCGTTAAAATCTTTTCGCAAAGAACATTTGGTGTCCAAACCGAAAATCGGATCGTTAAAAACCAATGGTCAAAATTTTAAAACACATATTAACGGTTCGATGAACGGGGCGGAGTTCAAATGGTGTTTGCAAAAAGCGAACTAATTTTCAATAGGTCCGGCTGAAGACTATAAACTTAGCGCTTCTCGGGAGGCAACCCGAGTATTAGTTGTAGATTTTTTTTTGCGTTTTAGTATTTTCTTGCAATTTTTTGATCTTTATTTTTCGTCATTTTAGCTTGGATATGCTTGTCTCTCATGCTCTTGACGTTTTCTGTTGAAAATTTTGTGCATAAATCACCCCAGGGAAGAATTCATGCCTGAGCCGCGGCACAAGGATAGCAAGCCGCGGCACACACAAGTGAAGAAAAAAGGGCCAAACCAAACTGTACTATGTGCCGCGGCACGACCTTACTGAGCCGCGGCACACCAGATCCCTGAGCCGCGGCACGTTGCTGCTGAGCCGCGGCACGCCAATTGCCAAAAATCTGCCCAGGAGGCTGTACTCTATGCCGCGGCACACTAACATTCTGATCTGCGACACCCGTATGCTGAGCCGCGGTACATGGCAATGGAACAAAGGAGTCTGAAGAGACTGTACTCTGGGCCGCGGCTCACTTAAGTTGTGTCGTGGCCCCCGTTCGGAAGTTAAACAGCCCAGGTATCCTTTTTAACACAGATCGACCGGCACCCCAGGTACACTTCTTCCTTTTCTTGCACAGCGATCAGCCGATACCCTTCTCCCCTTCTTCTTCTTGCATCCCTCAAATCTAATCAAGGTAATTCTCAATCCTTTGTATTAATTGCTTCATGAATTGCGAAATGAGATGTTGTTCTTCATTCAAGATTGATTATGTTGTTGTTTTTCAAAGTTCTATCAAAGGTTGAGTTGGGAATATGATGTTTTTGATTGATTATTGATGATTATCTTTCAATTATGAACGAATTGATTACGTTTGTCATGACGATCGATTTGTGTTGTTGTTTTTGGGGATTAAAACAAGCTATTACAATGTTTGTTCCTCAATTAAAATTATGCACACAAGGTGTTTGATGAAATGCTTGAATGAAAATTTTTCTTTGTTAAGACAATGTTTTAAAACTATGTGCAACGAATTCGTTTCTGGGAATTACAGCGTACCCCAACCAACGTCAAGTTTAAAAATTAAAGCTCAATTTTATTTTTCTCTCACGGCGGTGCTAGCTCGTTAAATTCTTGATTCACGTTTTGCATATCCTTAGCCGAGAAGTGTTTCCTTATTGCGTAAGTAAGTAAACTCCGGTGTTTATCTTTTCAGGACTCGCTATGGCTAGAAAGAGAAAGGTTAGCACAAGGGCTAGGACTCAATCGTCCCCGACACGAGGGGAAACGTCTCAGAGCCGATCCGAGTTGGAGGCGCACCAATTCTCCGACCCGGAGATTTATAAAATCTTTAATGAAAAGATCCGCCCTCGACCTTTGATCTCGGAGAGGGGATTCACCCCAGCCCCCCAGGACGGGGAGCTTCTGACGATGATCGATGAGATGGGGTGGGCCCGTTTTGCTGCACCTCCCGAGCCGGCGGTGATCTCCATTGTACAGGAGTTTTATGCGAGCGCTCTGTTGAAGCACATTCGGGTGGGGCAGATGATACCGCAGTCGGATACTCAGACTCAGGTCGTTGTCCGAGGCATTACTGTAGATTTCTCTGTGGCCACCATTCGGAGATTATTCGAGCTGCCTGTGGTTGACGATACAGCATATACGCGAGCTATGAGTGGCCTCACGAGGGAGGCCCTGCTCTAGACACTCACACAGCCCGGATACGTCTGGGAGATGCGCACCCCGGGTTCGTCGGCCTTCTACTTTAAAAGCTCGTGCCTCAGTCGGCTCGGGCGCGCCTGGTTGTACTTCATCTGCGCACGTATTGATCCTACCTCGAAGATCCGCACTGTTTTACTCTCTCTTATATGCTATCACTTCCAGAGTCAGATTCGATGTGGCCTCTCTTCTAGTCCGATCTATCTTCCAGTGTATTTAGGGAGGGGCCAAGACGGGGCTGAAGCACCCCTCTCTTATTTGCGCTCTTTGCCGCCAGTCAGGCATGACTTGGTCGGATGACGAGCCGATGTTAGCACCCCAGGGCCCGATCGACCATCACATCATTTCTCACTTCGATCAGTGGGGAGGAGTGCCAGCACACGCTCGGGGGCGAGGATTTCTACTTGATGAGGCACACGAGCAGTCCCCCGAGCCTTTTCTTCTGACGCAGGGGCAGATGGAGTCCAGCCCGCCGCCCGACAGAGAGCACTTGCAGGCGATGTTCGACGGGTTGAGAGAGGAGATGAGGAGAGAGAGAGAGGAGATGAGGAGAGAGAGAGAGAGCCTTCTAGTTGCATTGGGAGAGGAGAGGCGGACGGAGAGGGAGAGCATCATCGCTGCCGTCCGAGATGAGATGAGAGAGCAGGCCCGCCGGGCCAACCGACGTGAGACGAGGCGCCTGGCAGATAGAGATGCTTACCACTAGGAGCACATTGCTGCATGGACGGCCCACATTATGCACCCGGATGGGCCATTCATTCCACCCGTTCGCCCAGCCACGCCACCCTCCTCGCCGGACGACGCCGGCACCAGTTCGTGAGCATGACTGTAGGGGAGTACTTGACCTTTTTCTTTTATTGCATATTATTCTTCTTGTCCATTGAGGTCAATGTACGTCCTAAGTTTGGGGGGGTTATTCTTTTTGTTGCTGTACTTATTCGTTTGCACTTTTCATTATTTTTCGTTATTTTTGTTGTTGCTAGCCTTGCTTGCCATGTTGTTAATTGCATTCGTGAATTTTTCGTGCTTCTTTTTGTGTAAAACTGATGTTACGATACTGATTTCTCTCTGAAGAAACGGTTGAGTTTTAGTTGAGTTGTAGTCAGCGATATCTGTTTCTGTTGAGTATTCATCTAGGTCCGAAATTTTTTCGTTTTTGTAGAAATCTTAGCGGATAAGAGAGGAGACATACGTGTTTTTTCAAATCGTCGTCTATACGTTTGGTTACACTTTTCGCGTAGCTAGTCGTCCAGTAACATAAGTCGTGTTGGCACTTGCTTTGAGTTTAGATTCGGACAGTTTTTCCCAAAAAGTCGAGATATTATTTGTTCTATGATGGGAAGTCTAGTAACCGGGGGTATTCACATGACCCGTTGTTTACTCTCGCGTAAAACGACGACCCTGATTAGACTAGTGGTTTAGAGATTTCGCATGTGCCGATGATGGGGAGCCTAGTAACCGGGGGTATTCGTGTGACCCGTTGTTTACTCTCGCGTAAAACAGCGACCTTGAATCGGACATGCGGGAATAGCTATTCGAGTTGTTTCTCCGCTGTGGAGGGGAACTTAGTAACTAGAAGCATCCATGTGCCCCATGAGTGTCTTTTACGTCAAACGGTTCCCCAATACATGAGAATGGAATTCCACCCTAGGATTATCCGATGAAACAGCCCGAGATCCGAACCTAGTGGCCAACTCGAATCAATTTATTGATCATATATAAGGGAACACTGTCCGAGGGTTATATTTGATGATGAAACTCTTGAAATTTTTGTCATTAGACTGTGGGACTGGGCGAGTTGGCTTGTTTATTTTAACCCTTCATATTGGCGGTCGATTAAATTCACGCTTGTTAATCTTTGAGCTTGATTTTCTTCATGAACGATTGATTAGGACTGAAATTGGTTACTTCGTGGAATCAATGTCCTGAACGTGGCATCGATATTACGATACTTGTATTATTCTTTGAGATTTTCAGGATAGTATTGATTAGGTTGAGCACTATGAGTTGCACGATCATTCACGATATTCTTTTGTTTGAAATTGATTATTTTTGCTTGAGGACAAGCAAAGGCTCAAGTTTGGGGGTATTTGTTAGGCGTATTTTTATACGCTTATTTATCATTATTTTATATTCATTTGAGGTCTAAATCTGCTTAATTGAGCTTTTAATGCACTATTATTATATGTTTTGCAGGAAATTGAAGTCCGGAAGCTAAAACGATGAAAATGGGCGAAAACAGCAAATTTTGGCCTGGGGCCGTGGCACAAGGCAAGCGGGCCGCGGCACACGCAGGTAACCAGCGAGCCCCGAGTGAACTGTACCCTGAGCCGCGGCACAAGTATAGTGAGCTGCGGCCCAGGAGGAAAAATCAGCATCAGGTATTAGGCGCTGAAGACCGTGAGTCGCGGCACATATTAAGTGAGCCGCAGCCCACGGGGCGGTTTTGACAGAAAATGCTGCGTTTCTGGGCCGTTTTGGAGCCGGTTCTCGACCTAATCACATGGACGCGTTTTGGAGGCTGATGGTATTTATAAATAAGGGTTTAAGGTCATAAAATTGGGGATTATCATTGGAGGATCGATCATTATCAAGAGAAGAAGCAGAAGACACCAAGAGCAGAGAGCGGAAGCCAAAAGAACGGATGAATCCGAGTTCTTCATCTGCGTTTGATTTCGATGCTTCCTTTCATTATTTCTGTATTTTTATTCTTCAGCATGTCAGGCTAAAACCCTGTTCTAGGATTTTGATGAAACCAAAGTTTTGACGAATTTGCTTTTGATTATCTATATAATTTCCCTTTTCTGTTGAGTTTTCCCAATCATTTTTAATGCTTTCAATTGTGTGGCCTATAATTGGATTGTTTTAATTACGCAACTCGAATCAGGAGAGGAGAGTTGATAAGGAACTATTGTGTGAGAACCGTTTTATCTTGTGAGATAGGAATATACTCATAGGAACTACGAGGCCTTTTGAAGATTTTGTGCTTTTTGCCTATTGTCGAATTAATTAACCTAGGGATAGAGTGTATTATTCGCCTTAGAAAAATCTACTGACCTCGGGAGAGGCGGTAGAGTATTTTAGCAATTTTCGCCTTCAATAAATTGGGGAAATCATTAACTTCAGATAATCGAGAGTAAATTCGGATAAACCGATGTGGATTCACAATCCTAGACTTATTAATCATTTGATTTTCTTTCTTCGAGCGATCGTTTTTACTATTTGTCCTTTTATTGGTTTTCTTTAGTTCTTAATTTGCATCCCAAATTTCGAAAGTTCAAATAAAATTAGAATACATATAAATCGGTACTTAGTGATTCAGGCCTCGTGGGAACGATAACTCACTCATCACTTTATTACTTGTCTACGATAACGTGCACTTGCGTTAACGAAATATCGCAACAGCGATTTAAATAAGGGTGTAGAAATTAAAATGACACAAGGATTTATAGAGGTTTGGCCAAATGTGCCTATGTCTTCTATCGGTCTGAGTAAACCGTTCAATCACTTGTCTTTATGTCAGTCCAAGTTAAACCGTTTTCCTTTTCTATTGGACAAGGAATCAACCACTCTAGTTTTCTATGGGTACTGACCTCACTTAGATATCGATTGTGATTCTAAAAATGCCGGATCCTTGATCATAATAACACCGAATCCAATCATATTTATTCTTTTTCTCTATCTTGTATGATTTAGTGTATAACACTCAATCACTCTCAATTTAAGCTCAAGAACAACAACTTTAATGTTTATAATGATATCTCAAGTATGATTGTTTTGCTCAATGTTGTTGTGTGTTTTGATACCAAGTGGTTTGGTATTTATAGCCTTTTCAATCCAACTAGCCGTTAGTCACTTTTGACTTGCTAGCGTGCGCTAGCCTTTCTCCATAGCATGCGTTAACCTCGTTACGTACGTTATGGCTATCTGTAGCGTACGTTATCGCTTTCCAGTTTCAGTCCAGTAGCTTTCGTTTCTTCTTTTACGTATGTTGTTGCTTTGTGTTATGTACGTTATCCTCTTGATGTAGCGTACGTTAATCATACAATGTAGCGTGCGCTAATCGTATATAGCCGTTGCCTGCATTTGTCAAAGTGTCCGTTGCACTTGACTTTGACCCTGACTTTTCCCAACGTTCATCTTATTTGAAATGATATTACGTATGTTAACCAGTCCGTGTTATGTACGTTAAATGACTTCTATAGCATGCGCTATATTGTGCGTATAGCGTGCGTTAAGCTTGTCATCTGCAGTCAACTTCCTACTCTTCTGATCAGGTAGCGTACGTTATGCATGTCTCATAGCGTCCGTTATGATTGCAAATTCCAGCTATTTGAGTCTTCGATTCCTTCGTTAATTTGCTTCGCCTCTTTGTTGTTTTACTTTGTTTAGCAACTTAATCATCAAAACTCTATTAATGAATATTTGAAATAAATATTTCAACACATCAATCTCCTGCTGCTAAGAAGATTTTGGCTGGAAAATTCTTAGCTGGGTCCAAGCCCACCTTGTACAACAAAGCAACTCTACTTGCCAACAGGCCGACCCATTCTTATTGCCAATGTCGAGTGATCCAAGAGATGTCACCGATCACTCCTCCAAGGCCAAGGATGATGATAGCAAAAAGAGGCACGTTCGTAAGAAAAGGCCTATCCCGACAACAGCTCTCATACAGCTGTCAAGAACAAGAAGAAAAGGCAAAAGACCAAAAAATCTTCAAAGTCAGAAGTTGTTCCTACAGCACACAAGTGACTACGACAGTCACTGAGGCAGTTCTGCCTACTGCACCCTTTTATGCAGTAGCAGACCCACAGGAAGATACTTCTATAGAAGAAACACTGCCTGCTCCCAGAGCAGATCCTGAGCAGATCCTGAGCCTGTTGCGGCCATCACGGATGACGAGTTGTTTGCAAAGCTGGAAGGAGTTGGTGAATCGGCTGCTCCTTCGGAGCCGACAGACACCTCTCCTAACAGGGCCCCTACCCCTATGAGGAGCCCCTCTCCCAATAGCGCACCCCACCCTGTCAGAGATCTCTCCTCAATAGGCTCCCATACCTGTAGAGGATCCCAACTGAAAATTGAAACTCTCTAGTGTTCCGAGTCCCTCCCCCACTGACATAAAAAATAATGCAGTCTCCAGGTCCAAATCGATGTCATTTGAACACTTCAAATTATGGAAGGAATACAGGGTCACCCCATACGACACTATATATAATTGGGAGGACTGGAAGGAGGAAGAATTTTCTCTGCTGGAGGTCACGGATACCCAGAACATCGAAGTCCTAAGCAGATTGGCTGATCCCTTTTGCCATGATATGATCATGAAATACTATGTGGAAAAGGAAAAGGGCCAACTGAAAGGGAAGAAAATGTCCAAAAATGAGACTTGGAGCTCAAGCCATCACTTAGACCCACACTCATATGGGGATGATGACGCCCTACAGGCTAGGTTGAAGATGAAACATGAAGAGACTCGCGAGAAAGATTTTGCTGAGTCAAAGGCTGCCGAGGGCCTAGGGACATCATATGACCAACCCAAGTCCCCCACCCCTCAAGATAAAGAAGGCCAGGCTAAAAACATACAGGAGGAATCAGCCCCTCCTATAATTACTGAAGTTGCTGCACCTGACCAGCAGTTGGAGAAACAAGCACCTCCCGTTAAGGAGAAATCAATCCCTCTGACTGAGGAAGATACATCCTGCGCCATCCAACGGAAGAAATTAGTCTCTCCCAAGGAACAAATGGAAGCTAAAAGGCAACAGGTGGAATCAGTCCCTCTAGTACAACAGGCCACACACACCCTACCAAGGAAGAAGGAATCAGTCCCATCTATCTCTCAAACAGAAGCACCGACTGAACCGACAGAGGTTCTAGTCTTAGAAAAGGTACAAATTCCTATCCTTACAGGTTCACCAAATGAACCAGATGAGGACTTTCTACCTGATGTCAGTAAGGAACTCGACTGGATGCGAAAAACTGCTCAAGACAAACTCCACCAAACTCAAAAGAGCTATGCAGGATGTTGAAGAAGCATTCTGACTCATGCCGAAAGCCTTATGGCAGGCCTTGCACCAGCTCAAATAGTACCATGAGGGAATCCTCAAGTAGGAGCAGGAAAAGATAAGAGTCGTGGAAGCCAAAACGACCGCCTCCCTCAAGCACACCGGGTCCAGACTAACTGCCCATGATAAAAAAACTAACGACCTAACTGCAGTGGTCGACAGTCTGGTGGACTCAGTGAAAGACATTAAAGACAAGCAGGCTGAATCAATGGATATTCTTCGGGATATTCATGGTAAAGTCACAGAGCTTAATAATATCAAAAATGGGGAAGAGGCCCGTGAGGCTGGAAGGACATGGAGATTGGAGAAAGAAAGGGAGATAGAAGCAATATTGGACGATAGTGTTGCTACAACTATTGGAAGGCTGGCCAGACCCGGTCCAGGTCAAGAGCAAAAGGATACAGGGTAATTGGTTCTCATACCGAGTTCCAGGATCCCAATTTTCCATGAAAAAATACAGTGCAGAAGCCCGTCGATCTCTTACTCCCTATAGACAGACAATCATCAGCAGAAGAGTTGAAGGCATGGAAGAATAATGAACCTCTCGATACTTCTGTACTCTCATCAGGGAATCTGGCATGTTTAATCAATTCAAAACACTGGAGTATGCTGTGAAGGAGTTCTCAAGGCTCCTGTCAGAAGGAAAGCTCCCTTTGCAACTGAAGCTGTAGTCTAAATCTGAAGGGTCATCGGATAACTCACCCAGAAGACTGGATTCCCGCCTTTGATGTCTCCCAGGAAGGAAGAAACATCTATAGGGACCAACACAGAGATTCCTTAGTCAACTGGTGGAAAGGAACATAGCATGATCCCTCCGGCAAGTCTTGGAAGCATCAGCATTATAGAGGATAGCTCCTGACAGCTGTATCCTTTCATTTCTATATTCTCCCTGATGTAATATTTCAATTTCAAAAACAGCACTGTAATCCAGATCATCAATAAAATCTTATTTTACCTTAAAAGATTACAGCTCGTGATCTTCAATTACTGCTTTGATTACGATTCATATTGAAATATTTGCTAAGTAATAAATTTGCTAAGTCTCAAGCTGTAAGAACTTGTCTACGAACAGTTAATAGATTAAGTTGTATTCAAATACGATTACTTGCTGCAAGATTGCGCCTAGAAGCAAATCATAATTTAAGTTGTAATACACTTAGTCTTGTAGGATTTAATGTTTTAGAACTTGCCTGTAAGTGGTTCAAATTTTAGTCTAAGTATCGAAGAATAGATCATCTGACAGAAGACTTGAAGACAACCTTATATCTTAAAAGGATTTTGGCATTATCAAAAATGGGGAAATTGTTGGGAAAATAATATCCCAGGTGTTTTCGTAAATGCACCCTACAGCCTGTCCCTACAGCGCAACTTCCTACAGCGCTCAAAGAAGACAAATCATATAGTTAAGCTCCAAAGTACAACAAAGAGGGAACGTTAGCTACAGCAAAGATGTTGTAGGTGTTTTACTTAGGAAAACTAAAACACTAATCCAACAGGATATAGACCAAACTTTAAACTGTTGTGAAATAATATTTCTTTATTCATAAAGTATTTACAGTTTTAAATTTGCATTTAATGCTGGCAAGACAGCATTTAATGCAGCCAAAGAGACTACGTACAGAAGAGCATTTAATGCGGATCAAAGAGAATGTCAGAAGCATTAAATGTGAAACATATTTAATTCAAATATTTTGAAGCCACAATTAGAGATGTCTAAATCTCACCAATCGGCTGACAAATACATTTATAAAAGATTTATTCCAATGTTATAAATAGCCCAAGCAAAAGGACATTGCTTATATATGTACTAAACAGTGAACTTATTGGATCATTTACTGACAAACTTATTATCAAGAGCAACATATTTCTTAAAGCATACATCAAATATCTTGAGTGAAGAAATATCTTAAGTCCTCAACAAAGAAAAGCACAAATACAGCGAAGCTTAGAAAGCCTACAGTTGCTGCTCATACTCGTGATACTTCAAACCCTCATTGTTGAGACCCTTAGCCCTGTCTGGACTGAGCCAAGCTATTCCGACCTGTGTGGGAAGAATAGAGTTCAAGGATGAAGCTTTAATCTGTGTGAGAAGAAGCAAGTCGAAGAACCCTACAACCAATCTTTGTGAACGGCTCAAGCTACAGTCGGCAGTATCAATCTGTGTGAACAATATAGCGATGGGTTTAGTTAAAATCATATAGTTGTGTACGCCTTGATTTTAGTGAACTTATTAATCCTGTGTGGAGGATCTGTGGACGTAGAGGGGATTACCTCGAACCATATTATACTATGTTTTATTATTTTCCTACTGCCTGTGATGTTAGTATACTTGCTTTGAAAACCCCTGTAAGCATCAAGCTACAGGAGATTGCCAAGTTGCTGTACTTAGAGCAACTTAGTCTAAAGACTTCCGCTATGCAAATATAACTTCAAAAAAGAGTACAACTTATTCAAACCCCTTTCTAAGTTGTAATTTAGTATACTGTGACCAACGTATGGCTAGTGCAAGTATTTTACATATACATTAATATATTTTAAACAGTAAAGTAAGCATATACATTTTTAAAAATGTAAGATAAGTATTCCAAAATATCTACATCTTTTTTATTCCAGATATTAAAAGGTATAGGTGGTTAACCGCGGATCACCCAAGAGGCCACGACCCCTCACAGGCCCCTTGGACCGTCCTGGAGTGGTTAACCCAAAATATGTTTGTTGATGAGTCCACGGACCCTTAGTGTAATACCCGTACTTTATATGAATTGTTGGCTCTGACGTTCCTTCACTTTTGTTGCTCTGTAAACACTTATTGAGATGTTGTCGATGTTGATTTTAGAGTTTCGTACCTTTTGGATCATGTTCATGTTGTTTGGACCTTTCGGCAGTGTTTTGAGACAGGCAGATAGCGTATGCTAGGCCTAAGCTAACACACGCTATTTCTACTTGAGTAGCGCACTTTCACGGGGTTATACTTGCGCCTCGCTAAGTTACTTCTCCGTGCGGTACTATCTTAGATTGTCATAAGTCTAAGTAGTAAGCTTTTCAACAAGTAAGATTGCTAGGCAGGAATGTAGGAGAATGCTTGGGGGAAAATTACTTGTATTATACTATAGCAAATCTGATTTCTCAAGATGGTTTACAAATAAGCCCCAAGGGGGAATTTATACTAATCCTCCAAACCCTATAAATGACCATCAACACACTAGTAGTCTAGGTATTTACAAGAATGCCATCATTTGGAATATTCTATAAAATTCTAAGTAATTCTAAGAAGACTCCTTGGAGTCCCCAGCCTCTTTTGGAACGTCCGGACCGGCCAAGGCCCGATTCATCCCGTAGTAATCCGACCCATTTTCTGGGCTTATGGAATCCTCTTTGACCTTCTGGAACCGATTGGTCTCCCTTTTGAAGTTTCTAAGGTCTTCTTTCGGAAGAGTGTGCTCTTCGGCTTTTTAGTGTCTAGTGCACTCACAAGGCATTTTCCGTTTAAGCATATTATAGGGAGGGTAGTCCTCTGTGAGCTTGACACAGTTCCTGTACGCGTGCGGCCCGGTCGCCAGTCCATCCGCAAGGCTTCGACCTGATGCTGCGTGATGTTTGCTGCCTTAAGGTGGGGCGTGACATTCTCCCCCACTAAAGTCGTGACTGTCCTCGGCATGATGCTGTCCCGATACACTTTGATCTTATGCCGAAATTTCCAAAGGTGATCCTCATGTTCCCAGCTATTTTCAGCATCTGGGAGTCCCTTCCATTGCACAAAGTATTCGGTGTATGGGGTCACACCCCTATATCGAACCTCCCGATGTGAAATAATCTCGGCTACTTCCTTGTCGAAGGAAGTAACCATGGCAGTAGGTGCTCGGTGTGATTGAGCTCGGTCCGGATCCTCCATTTCTTGATGGTATGGCTTCAATTGGCTTACATGAAAGACCGGGTGTATCTTCATTTTCGGCGGTAGTTCCACTCGATATGAAACTGTCCCAACACACCGCTCGATTTTGTAAGGTCCCTCGTATCTCCGGATAAGTCCCTTATGCACGGCCCGAAATGCTTTAAATTGCTGCGGGAGAAGTTTCACTATAACCAAGTCCCCTTCATTGAACTCAACCGCTCGCCGCTTGAGATCGGCCCATTTCTTCGTCTTCTTGGCCGCCTTATCCAATGATGCTCGGGCCAAGTCCGATTCCTCCTGTAATGACTTAGCAAAGGTATATACTGCGGGACTCTGTCCCGTATATCCGGTAGCAAGGTTATTCATTGCCGCCGGTTGTCTCCCTGTGGCAAGCTCGAATGGACTTCGTCCGGTTGATTCACTTTTCTGCAAATTGTATGAGAATTTGGCTGTGTCTAAGAGTTTGGCCTAATCCCGCTGATTGTCACTCACATAGTGCCGCAAGTAGCACTCAAGCAGTGCATTAACTCTTTCTGTCTACTCGTCCATCTGTGGGTGGAAACTTGTTAAGAATGCTAAATTCGAGCCCAATAGTTTAAAAAGTTCGGACCAAAACTTCCCTGTGAAACGTGGGTCTCAGTCACTCACGATTGTCCTTGGAATACCCCAATGTTTTACCACATGTTTCAAGAACAACTTGGCCGTCTCGAGGCCAATTCGTCGCGGTCTTTGGAATAAAGGTTGCGTATTTTGAGAACCTGTCCACCACAACTATGATTGACCCGTACCCCTCCGATTTAGGTAGTGCCGTAATAAAGTCCATTGAAATGCTTTCGAAAGGATGTTCTGGTATGGGTAAGGTTTGAAGTAGGCCACCAGGTTGTTGTTGCTCCACCTTGTCTTGTTGGCATACAAGACATGTCCGGACGTATGCCTCTACGTCCTTACACATCCTGGGCCAAAAGTAAGAATTATCAATTAAAGCCATTGTACGGTGCATAGTTGGGTGTCCAGCCCATAGTGAATCGTGGCATTCCTTCATGATGTCCCTCCGTAAGTTTCCCCATTTGGGCACGTACAAATGGTTGCCTTTGGTAAAGAGTATCCCGTCTCGTTCCCAGAACCGTCTTGTCTTGCCGCTCCTGGAAAGTTCTATGATGTTTCCTGCGGAAGGGTCCTGCCTCAGCCCCTTGTGTATGCGGACCTTGATGCTTCCCTCGGCTTTGGCCAAGGCTGCAAGCTTGGCCTTCCGGCTTAATTCATCGTCTACTCGGTTAAGCACTCCTGGCTTATACTCCAGGCTATAATCGAACTCGACTAGGAATTCCTGCCATCTTTCTTGCTTTGGCGTGAGCTTATTTTGGGTTTGAAAATAACTTGTGGCTACGTTGTCTGTTCGTACCACAAACTTGCTCCCAAGTAAATAATGCCTCCAGGCCCTGAGGCAATTGAGCACGGCAGTCATCTCCTTCTCGTGTACCGAGTACCATCTCTCGGTGTCATTCAACTTTCTGCTCTCGTAGGCAACAGGATGTCCTAGCTGCATCAATACTCCACCGATGGCATAATCCGATGCATCGGTCTGAACCTCGTATGCCTTAGCATGATCTGGCAAGACAAGAACTGGTTGCTCCGTCACTTTACCTTTGAGTCGCTCAAAGGCCTCTCGGCATTTATCCGTCCACTCCCATTTGTGGTCCTTCTTCAATAGGTCCGTTAGTGGTGATGCTATCCGGAGTATCATTCGATGAACTTCCGGTAGTAGTTCACTAGTCCCAAAAAAGATCCGAGTTGCGTTACGTTGGTCGGCGATTCCCAATCTCGAACGGCTTTCACTTTGGCCTCTTCCATCATTATTCGGCCATCCTTGATACGATGCCCCAGAAAAGTCACTTCCTGTTGGGCGAATGTGCACTTCTCCAACTTTGCATAAAGTTCATTTTTTCATAGTGCCTGGAACACCTGTCGCAAGTGTTCTACATGCTCCTCCATCGATGATGAGTAAATGACTATATCATCCAGATATACGACCACGAACTTGTATATGTATGGTTGAAACACCTTGTTCATCAATGTGCAAAAGGTCGTTGGCGCATTTGTAAGCCCGAACAGCATCACCAGAAAATCGAACAATCCATACCTTGTTGCCATAGCGGTCTTGGGTTCGTCTCCTTCGGCTATCCGGACCTGCCAATATCTGGATCTTAGATCGATCTTTGAAAAGTATTTGGTACTTCCTAGTTGGTCAAACAATTCTCCAATGAGTGGAATGGGATACTTGTTGCGAACCGTCAGCTTATTGAGTGCCCTATAGTCCACGCACATACGTAAGGATCCATCATGTTTTTTCTGGAACAGAACGGGGGATCTATAAGGAGATTTCGATGGCTGGATCATCTTAGAATCCAAAAACTCTTTCAATTGCTTCTGCAACTCCTTCAGTTCAGGTGGTGACATCCTATAGGGTGTCCTTAAAGGTGGATTTGCATCGGAAATCAGTTCGATTTTGTGGTCCACATCCCGTCTAGGCGGCAACTTCTTAGGTAATTCCGCGGGCATCACATCCTGGAACTCCTCCAAAACGACTTAAACTTCTTTTGGTACATCTTTCCCTTCAGCGTCGTTCCCATCATCAGGAATGTAAAATGAAGCGAAGGTCTCTTCCTGCTTCCAAAGTCCTCGACTAAGTTGTATGGCTGAAAGGGTGCTCGTCCCTTTTGCTTCCCTCTTGTCCGGTGTAACACCCCCGAGATATTCAGGGTATATTACAGTGCCGTGGACCCCTACATGGGACCCACGAGGCTAGACACAATTTACCACAGTAAATATACACATTATCCAATTGAACACCAAATCACACGCCCGGTACAACCGGCGGAATAATCCACAATGGCAACATAAATAACTTGACGAATATAAATTTTAATCCGAAAAGAAAAGCCTAAGTACTCGCGAGTACAATCTATAAGTTTCAAAAGTGGACAACAACCATATCGAATGGAATAACAGAAATAAAAGGACTCAAACGCATATGTCAACGACCCTGGCCAACATCCTCGTACTGTCCCAGCGCTCGCTCGTCCGGACGATCATAACCTGAAATCCATAAACAAGAATTTCCCCACAACGGGTCCCCAGAGGGGTTAGCAATTACGCTAGTACAAGTAATCAAGGCAAACCAATCGCTTACACATTTCATAGTACATGTACCAATATCATTTCAAAACCAAAAATCAGACATGTCCTTTCCGGAAACAAACAGTCAAATAATCAATTTGCCTAGGACCAGGATGCCACCATGAATCCCACCCGAGGCCTCTAAGGACCCTCCCGAGCTGGCCACTTTATAAAACAAGTCACGCACAGGCATCGCCTAGGACCAGGACGCCACCATGAATCCCACCCGAGGCCTCTAAGGACCCTCCGAGCTGGCTAGCGAAACAAACTCGTGAATCCAGAGTGAAGTCATAGATTCCTCCGAGGCCCGATCGGACCCTCCCAAGGTGAGTATAGCACACACAATATACATTACCATTTCATGTTAAGCATAAAGGTTTCCAAAAATACTTGCCTTGAATTATTGACGACGTAACGAACGGAAGGAAAAACACCGACGAACGCTAGGAACCAACGGAACCAAACCTAACGATTCGAAGACCACAATCACAACCAACTCTAGATGAATACAGAAATGGAATACACCTGAAAACCCGCCTACGATTCATGTATATTAGTATAAAAAATAACAACGAGGGCAGACCCCAACCCAACCCTCCCGATTTAGCAAAACCGTGAGAATATACCATGAATCCGTAGGAAAACTAATAATATCAACAAGATTAACCATATTCATCATGGATTAACCATCAAAACGGAACGAATCAGACGAAAATCCCAAAACCCCCAATTTATCCAAAAGTAGGGTTCTAAGAGATTTACCTTGGATTAGGATGAAAGATTCGTGTTGATGTTGATAATATACACCAAGAACTCAAGGAAGTTGATGGTTGAGATGATCGGGGGAAGAAATCGCCAAGAAATCGCCCGAAATCGCGTTAGCCGCGGAGAGAAGGAAGAAATGAAAATAATACGTTCATCTCGGTCAACTCCCTGGTTTATATAGCCAGGGAGTGTTAGTGCGCGCTAATCCTCAAAGTTAGCGTGCCCTAACGAAACAAACTCCAGTCCAGTAGTCAGATTTCTGGCCGTTAGCGTGCGCTACTCCAAACGTAGCGTGCGCTAATAACCTCTCGGTAGCGCGCGCTATCGGCCCATACCGTGCACTACCAGGACATCAGCCGAGTCCAGTAAGCGCCGAGCACACGATCCGGTTAGCGCTATCGACCAAGCGTGGCGTGCGCTAAAGTGCTCGGATAGCGCGCGCTATCGACCAATAGCGTGCGCTACACGGGCATCGATCAAGTCGGTGGCAAGCGTCGATCTTGGGCGATCACACTAGCGCACGCTCTGGGCATCTCGGCGTGCGCTAGACCCCGACATTAGCGTGCACTAGACTACGTAGCGTCGCTAATCCGCCGATCCAGAGGCTGGAATCAACCTTGTCACTCAGAGTCTTTGGCTCTCTAGCGCGCGCTACGAAGCAGTCGTAGCGTGCGCTACTATGGGACCCCTAGCGCGCGCTATGCATAAAAAATAGCGTGCGCTAGGTACGAAACATAAGCGGTTCAAAACACCGGAATATAAACGAAACATCAAACGGAACATCTCCAAAAGCATCATAACATAGAATGGATTCACGGCAACCCCGAAACGGTGGTTCCACACAATAATAACGAGAATCAGATCAACAGGTGGCTGAAAAGATACACTAAAAGATACACGAGGGTCACTACGACCGAGAAATACACTGAAAATAAAAATACAAGGGAAAGAAAAATGCGGATATTACTAACTACCCCTCTAAAAATAAGTTTTGTCCCGAAACTTAAGAAACAAACAACTCACGGTACCTAGCACGCATGCTATCCTCGGTCTCCCAAGTTGCCTCCTCAACACCATGTCTCGACCACTGCACTTTGACCAAAGGGATGGTCTTATGCCTCAGTCGTTTCTCGCGATGTTCCAAAATCTTCAAGGGACGTTCTTCAAAAGTAATATCCTCGGTGACATCAATCTCCCCATAGTCGATGACGTGACTAGGATCCGGGACATATTTCCTCAGCTGGGAAACATGAAAAACGCTATGAACATGACTCAGGGCCGGGGGTAACGCCAAACGGTATGCCAACCCACCAACTCGCTCGAGAATCTGAAAGGGTCCAATAAATCTCGGACTCAACTTCCCCTTTTTCCCGAAACGGAAAACTCCTCTCGTCGGCGACACCTTTAGTAGAACGTGGTTTCCCACCTCGAATTCTAAAGGTCGACGACGGACATCGGCATATGACTTCTGTCGACTCTGGGCAGTCAACATCTGTTCCCGAATTAAATCTATCTTCCGCCTCGTCTCTAAAACGACATCCGGATCGGTCCCAACCAAATCGGATGTCTCATTCCAACAAATCGGTGATCGACATCGCCGACCATATAGTGCCTCATACGGTGCCATCCAAATCGTCGCGTGCCAACTATTGTTGTACGTGAATTCGATCAATGGCAAATGCTCCTCCCAGTCCCTGCTCCAATCGAGAGCACAAGCGCGCAACATATCATCGAACGTCTGAATAGTGCGTTCCGACTGTCCATCTGACTGGGGATGAAAAGAGGTACTCAAACGCAAACGAGTACCCAACGCCTTGTGCACCGCCTGCCAAAAGTGCGATACAAGACGGCCATCACGATCCGAAACAATAGACTTCAGAGTACCATGAAGTCTCACAATCTGCGCGATAAACACACGAGCTAACTTCTCCGGGGCCCAAGTGTCCTTGATACCCAGAAAATGTGCCGACTTGGTCAGACAATCAACAATCACCCATACCATATTCATGCCCGACCTCGATCTCGGTAAACTTGTAACGAAATCCATCGATATATCTTCCCATTTCCATTCCGGAACGGGAAGTGACTACAATAACCCAGCCGGTCGCTGATGCTCGATTTTGACCTGCTGACAAGTCAAACATCTCACTACAAACTGTGTGACCTCTTCCTTCATATCATTCCACCAGAAATTCCTCCTCAGGTCCTTGTACATCTTACTCGAACCAGGATGAATGGAGTAAGGTGTAGCATGGGCTTCACGCAAAATACTCTGTTTCAGCTCTGGGTCATTCGGTACACAAAGCCGATTCTGGAATCTCAAAACTCCATCCTCATGAATCACAAACCCAGGAGACTTTCCCTTAAGAACGTTCTCTCGGATTTGAGTAATCATCGGATCCTCTAACTGTTTCAGCTTCATTTCATCAATCAAAGACGACGAAATCTCTAAAGCACAAAGTTGCCCGATAGCTCCAGGCGACAAAACCTCAACATCTAACTCGATCAAAGCCCGCCGAAGCTCAGACTGAGACGTAAGGATCTCAAGCGTTCGCAACGCAACTGGTTTCCTACTCAAGGCGTCGGCCACGACGTTCGCCTTGCCCGGATGATAAAGGATTTCGAGGTCATAATCCTTAATCAACTCTAACCACCTCCTCTGCCTCATATTTAACTCCCGCTGAGTAAATATGTATTTCAGACTTTTATGATCAATAAAAATCTGACATGCAGAGACGAAAAGATAGTGACGCCAGATCTTGAGCGCAAAAACAACTGCCGCTAACTCCAAATCGTGAGTAGGGTAGTTAAGCTCATACGACCTCAACTGTCTCGACGCATACGCAATGGTATTGCCGTGCTGCATCAATACGCACCCAAGACCCTGACCCGAAGCATCACTGTAAACAGCAAAACCCTCGTTGACACACGGCAATGCTAAAACCGGGGCTGAAGTTAAACGCCTCTTCAGCTCCTCAAAACTCAATTGTCTCTCGTCATTCCAGACGAACTTCTCGGACTTCTGGAGCAACTGTGTAAGTGGCCGAGCTAGTTTCGAGAAACCCTCGACGAACCTACGATAGTAGCCAGCCAAACCCAAGAAACCACGGACCTCCTTCACATTCGTGGGCGGTGCCCAATCCAACACTGCCTCAATCTTCTGCGGATCCACTCGAACTCCCTCGGCCGAAATCACGTGACCCAAAAGCATCACTTCCTTTAGCCAGAACTCACATTTCGAGAACTTCGTATAGAGTCGCTCGGTCCTCAAAATGTCTAATACTGTCCGCAAATGATGGGCATGCTCTTCCTCATTCCTCGAATAAATAAGAATATCGTCAATGAAGACGATGACACACTTATCTAAATACTCGATGAAGACTTTGTTCATTAACTGCATGAACACCGTCGGTGCATTAGTTAACCCGGAAGGCATAACTACGAACTCATAATGTCCGTATCTCGTCCGAAAAGCTATTTTCGGCACGTTGGACTCCCTCACCCGGAGATGATAGTAACCCGATTTCAAATCAATCTTCGACAATACCGCAGCTCCCTGCAACTGATCGAACAAGTCATCAATCCTCGGCAGGGGATACTTGTTCTTGATGGTCACCTTGTTTAGATCGCGGTAGTCGATACACAAACGCAGTGAACCATCCTTCTTCCGCACAAACAGGACCGGTGCGCCCCAAGGCGAGGCGATCGGTCGAATATACCCCGACTCAAGAAGCTCACTCAATTGCTTCTTCAACTCTGACATCTCTGAAGGTGCCATGCGATACGGCGCCTTCGAAATCGGAGCCGCGCCCAGCTTTAACTCTATAGCAAACTCAACCTCACGGTCCGGTGGCAATCCCGGTAACTCGTCAGGAAATACATCAGGAAACTCACTAACGACTGGAATCGACGAAATCTCGACTCCACCATCCTCCGCCTTCAAGGCGTAGAACCAATAACCAGCACACCCTTTTCGCGGGAGTCTCATCGCCTTCAAGGCGTTAATAAAAAACTTCTGGTTTCTCTTTCGCCCCGCGAAAGAGTGTTCAGTGCCGTCCTCGGCTAGCATGGTAATGATCCTCATGCGGTAGTTCATGATTGCACCATGCCTCTCGAGCCAATCATCACCGAGAATCAAATCCTCACCCTCGATACCCACGACAATGAGATTAGAGAGCCAAGCTCTCTCACAAATAAACACAGAACAGTCCCGGACCTCTCGATCACCGACAATTCTATCACCGCTAGGAAGTTTAACGATGAAAGGCTCGCAAGGTGATAAGTAGTCGAGACTCAAACGGCGTACACACTCTAGAGAAATGAATGAATGCATAGCACCCGAATCAAAAAGCACACTGACAGGATGTGAATGGATATGAACGGTACCTGTCGCCAGAGTGGCCGCTGGATCGTCGGCCCTTCTCATCTCATAGATATGTGGAGGGGCGGAGCCAACACTGGAAGCTCCCCCTCTAGCGGGCTGACCCCGACCTCTCCCTCGACCGGCACCCGGCGGAGGCTGCAGAGCAAAAGAGCCCTGATTCACACTCGGCTCCATAGGTGCTGGAAAAGAAGTCTGAGCACCAAGAAGCCGTCTTGCCCGCTCACAAAAGGAAGCCTTGTGGCCCGACTGACCACATGTATGACAAATCAGAGGCGGACAAGGACACTCTCGGTTTCGATGGCCCGGCTCGCCACAGTTAAAGCATTTGGTATCCCAAACGAAGGCAATGGCAGTACCTCGATAGCCCCCAGAGAAACGAGCCGAATTACCACCAGGAATATTCGCAGACTGAGACTTATGCTGACCTCCACCCTTGTGACTCGAAAAATTTCCGGCGGATTTCTGCTTCTTGCTCTCCCGGACCACCGCACTGGCCGTCACCGACATATCATAGGCAAGAGCTCGACTCTGATAATCCTTCAGGGTAGTGCAGACAAGTCCAGACATGTAGTCCCGAATCGATAGTTTCATCCGTCTGGAGAAGTGAAAAATTTTGTCGCTCTCCTCGACAACTTGGGTCTTCACATAACCCAATTCCTTGTTAAAATCGGCAATAGCTTGGGATACGGGAATATCCCGAGGTTGAGCATCATAGAAGGCATGGACTCGAGCCTGTCTAACCGGCCATGGGCAATATTCAGTTTCCATCAATTCCTAAAATTCGGCCCACGAAGCAACATGATCTTTGGGCCCAACGGCCTCCCACCAATCTGTGGCGTCCCCAGTGAGAAAGTACTGGGCGATAGGAACTTTACGGTCCTCGAGACAGTTGGTGGCAACAAAGACTTTGGATACCTACTTGATACACCCTTCCCAGCTATGGGTCAGAGGCTCCCGTGAACTGAGGAGGATGCATCTTGATAACATCCTGGAGCCAACAGTCAGCTCCGTCCCGAGCAGCATGGGCCGGATTCTGGACCGCCTGGGCAATCGCCGCTATCTGGTTTACCATCTGTTGCATAACGGCCGCAACACCAAGGTCATCGCCACCTTGAGAAGAAGCATGGATATGCTGGTCACCGGTACTGCCGGCTCCTGAAGAATGCGACGTGGCCGCCCCACCGGCTGCCCCACGTCCTCGGCCGCATCCACGACCACGACCACGTCCACGACCACGGTTTCCTATGGCATCCATACTGGTGTTAAGAGATATCAGAAGTATATTGATGATGAGTAAGGGAGGAAAAAGCAACTACGATTAAAGAAGCGAAAATACAATGCAAGGAAACAAAGGACCGAATAAGAAAACTTACGAGCACTGGAAGTACCGAGATGCTGGCAGCAGTGTGACAATATGCAAAACAAAACACAAATAGACCCAAATACCGGACAAGCCTAGGTATCCATAAACCTAGATTCTCCGATACCATTTTCTGTAACACCCCCGAGATATTCAGGGTATATTACAGTGCCGTGGACCCCTACATGGGACCCACCAGGCTAGACACAATTTACCACAGTAAATATGCACATTATCCAATTGAACACCAAATCACACGCCCGGTACAACCGGCGGAATAATCCACAATGGCAACATAAATAACTTGACGAATATAAATTTTAATCCGAAAAGAAAAGCCTAAGTACTCGCGAGTACAATCTATAAGTTTCAAAAGTGGACAACAACCATATCGAATGGAATAACGGAAATAAAAGGACTCAAACGCATATGCCAACGACCCTGGCCAACATCCTCGTACTGTCCCAGCGCTCGCTCGTCCGGATGATCATAACCTGAAATCCATAAACAAGAATTTCCCCACAACGGGTCCCCAGAGGGGTTAGCAATTACGCTAGTACATGTAATCAAGGCAAACCAATCGCTTACACATTTCATAGTACATGCACCAATATCATTTCAAAACCAAAAATCAGACATGTCCTTTCCGGAAACAAACAGTCAAATAATCAATTTGCCTAGGACCAGGACGCCGCCATGAATCCCACCTGAGGCCTCTAAGGACCCTCCCGAGCTGGCCACTTTATAAAACAAGTCACGCACAGGCATCGCCTAGGACCAGGACGCCACCATGAATCCCACCCGAGGCCTCTAAGGACCCTCCGAGCTGGCTAGCGAAACAAACTCGTGAATCCAGAGTGAAGTCATAGATTCCCCCGAGGCCCCATCGGACCCTCCCAGGGTGAGTATAGCACACACAATATACATTACCATTTCATGTTAAGCATAAAGGTTTCCAAAAATACTTGCCTTGAATTATTGACGACGTAACGAACGGAAGGAAAAACACCGACGAACGCTAGGAACCAACGGAACCAAACCTAACGATTCGAAGAACACAATCACGACCAACTCTAGACGAATACAGAAATGGAATACACCCGAAAACCCACCTACGATTCATGTATATTCGTATAAAAAATAACAACGAGGGCGGACCCCAACCAAACCCTTCCGATTTCACAAAACCGTGAAAATATACCATGAATCTGTAGGAAAACTAATAATATCAAAAAGATTAACCATATTCATCATGGATTAACCATCAAAACGGAACGAATCAGACAAAAATCCCAAAACCCCCAATTTATCCAAAAGTAGGGTTCTAAGAGATTTACCTTGGATTAGGATGAAAGATTCGTGTTGATGTTGATAATATACACCATGAACTCAAGGAAGTTGATGGTTGAGATGATCGGGGGAAGAAATCGCCAAGAAATCGCCCGGAATCGCCTTAGCCGCGGAGAGAAGGAAGAAATGAAAATAATACGTTCATCTCGGTCAACTCCCTGGTTTATATAGCCAGGGAGTGTTAGCGCGCGCTAATCCTCAAAGTTAGCGTGCGCTAACGAAACAAACTCCAGTCCAGTAGTCAGATTTCTGGCCATTAGCGTGCACTACTCCAAACGTAGCGTGCGCTAATAACCTCTCGGTAGCGCGCGCTATCGGCCCATAGCGTGCGCTACCTGGACATCAGTCGAGTCCAGAAGTAACTGTCAGAGCACACCTGATCCGGTTAGCGTGCGTTATCGACCAAACATTTTTTTTTTTTTTTTTTGGAGAAAAAGCGTCCAGAGTGGACGGGGGGTTAAGGCGGGACCCACCAACCTGTAGATAAGAGAAAATCAAGAAATACAAAGTAGCAACCCCGAGTTATGACCAAAAATGGGCCATAAATCGGGTCCAAACATCGAAGAAATCTACGGCCCGCTTAAGAAATACAAAGTGCACCACAAACCGTGGGCTAATGTGCGGACCTGTAGACTAAAATAACTCAAATCCGAATTATGACCAAAAATGGGCCATAATCCGGAATCTAAAATCTAAAGTGCCTACGGCCCGCTAGATCAATACAAGGTGCACCACTAAAACTGTGGGCTAATGTGCGGACCAATAGGCAAGCAAGCAATCAAGAAAATAAAACCTATCTAAATCTAAAAGATGGATAACCAAGCCGATCCATCCGTATAAGGGAGAGAAGAAACGGAGGAGCAGTATCGTAAGTATAAGTCTGAATGCCGAGGGACGACATGCCGAGCTCAGAAAGATAGTCGGCCGGCCTGTTGCCCTCCCGGAAAATGTGAGTGACTCTGAACTGAATATCTCTGAGAATGTGTCGGATACGCATAAGAGTGTGACGAACCTGCCAAGAGCCCCGATGGCCAGATGATAGCAGGCTCACCACAGCAGTAGCATCAAGCTCAATCCAAACATGTCTCGATCTCTGGGAAGCTAGAGTCAATCCAATAGCCAACGCCTGGACCTCAGCATCAAAACTCGAAGAGGCCTGAAAAGAGGAATGGAAAGCAAGAAGGAGCTCTCCGTGGTGATCTCTAACCAGACCTCCCCCACCCGCAATCTGTGTGTCTCTATCAAACGAACCATCCGTGTTCAGCTTGATCCAAGGTGTCTCGGGGCGAAGCCAAACCACCGGGACGGGACGACGAGTCTGAGCAGAGGAAGATGAAGCTCGCTGGAAACGATCAGGCGGCGAGCAACCCGCCCAGAACTCAGATGAAATAAGCCCCGCAGAAGTCAATAAAGCAACATGGCGCTCCACCTGCACAATAACATGAGACGAAAGAAAAGTAACTGCCCTATGCTTTGCACTATTCCTTTCTGTCCAGATGAACCAAAGGATCAGACAAGGAATAATGAAAGTCGCGTGCCTAAAGTGTGTGCCGTGTGCGAAAAACTCGGGAGCTCAAAAATATTACGAGTATGGGGTACGGATAAATGTGTCAAGCGCCAAAATACTCCCACACGTCACGAGCCACATCACTCTCCAAGAAAAGGTGGGCAATGGTCTCGGTATGGTAGGTCTGGGTAAGGGTATGCGAGCAGCACAAACATCTAGAAGCCAAAGAAACGCCCCTCCTCTGTAGGATGTCATCAGTCGGGATCCGTCGCATGAGAAGTCTCCAAATAAACACCGAAATGGTCGGTGTGAGTAAGGCTGTCCATATGGCCCCGTAAATAAGATTAGCCTGACCCCTCACCCTGATGTGAGACCAAGCCGACGATAATGAGAACGCACCCGAAGAGGTAAGAGTCCAGCACATACTATCCGAATCCTCCTCGGCGATGGGAATCGCGGAGATCTCCTGGATGAACTGAGGGGTAAATCCTAACTCCTCTCCAACAATAGTCTCCAACCTACCCATGTCCCAAGACCCATCAACCCATAACTCGTTGATCCTAAGATGGGGTCTACCAGAAACCTGGCAATAAGAAGAGATCGGCCTATCCCCAATCCAAGTATCGTCCCAAAAGCTGACCTCCCCGCAGCCACGACCAAGAGTCCAGCGAATGAATTCCTGGGCCTCAACACCCACGCGGAGGAGACGGCGCCAAGGGTGGCTGGCACGAGCTTTAAGAGCAGTACGCATAGGCGTATAAAGGCCAGCAGAGCAGTTTTTGCGGAGGATAAATTGCGCCCACAGAGACGTGCCCGCGCGAAGGCGCCACCAGAGCTTATAACTAAAAGCTCTCACCAAATCGAAAGGCTCGAATCCGAGGCCTCCTCGAGATCTGGACGACAAATGCCGCCAAGCCGACCCAATCGTCTTCCTCTTAGGACCAACGGCACCCAGTATCTCGCAATGATGCTCGAGTTCTGGATAATGTCTTGTGGGGGTCCAAACACGAAGCGGTGAAGAGGAATCGTGCAGAGAGTGCTCTTAATAAGAGCCAAACGACCCCCAAAAGCAAGGTGGCGATGGGACCAACCAGAGATCCTATCCAACATCCGTTGCTTCATCCCAGCAAAGAGCTCACGTCTCTTAAAGCCTTTGTAAAGGGGTACACCTAGATAGGTGATGGGGAGATCGCCCTGGCGAAAACCAGTAAGATCGAAAACTCTCTGATGCCAACGAGGCGCATGCTTGGGAGCGAGAATAAAAGTGCTCTTCTGGATACTAACCATCTGGCCCGAAGCCATAGAGTAGTGATCCAGGAGACGCATAAGATCAACAAGACCATCATCCACAGCCCGTGTGAATATAATGATGTCATCGGCGTAGGATAAGTGCGATATGGGGAAAGGTCGTCCAGCCGTCCTATACCTCATCAAAGGATAATCTCGAATGAATCGATCCAAGCAGCGCGATAAATAATCAGCGGCAAGCACGAAGAGCGACGGAGAAATAGGGTCGCCTCAGCGCAAACCCGGCTAGAGGCAAAATAGCCGGCGGATGCCGCTCACCAAAATGGAGAACGTGCAACTCTCAACGCAATGACGGATGAACAAAATCCATCTAGCCGGAATCCCATCCTCACCAGACCTCACGTAAAAATGCCGGTGAACCTATCATACGCCTTAGCCATATCAAGCTTGGCGCAAGGTTCGAACACCATGAATGTCCGCGACGTGGAGGTCGTGAATAAGTTCTTGGGCCAAAAGGATATTATCAGTAATAACCCGCCCGTGAACAAATCCACTCTGGTTCGGTGAGATAATAAGAGGGAGGAGAGGAGCAAGCCGAGCGTTAAGGATTTTCATGATAATTTTATTGGTCACATTACACAGACTAATAGGTCGGTAATCTGACCAACCGCTCGGAACAGGCTTCTTCGGGATCAAGACGACCGTAGTCGCCGTGAAAGCCGGAGGCATAGGATGACCCCCAAAAAACTCGAGCACAGCCCCCTCCACGTCGGAAGATACAATCTCCCAACAATGCTGAAAAAACACAGACGAGAACCCGTCAGGCCCAGAAGCGCTGTGAGGATCGATATCAAATACCGCAGCACGAATTTCAAGGGGAGAGGGAGGGACACACAAACTATCAGAATCAAAAGAAGAGGGGATAGAGGGAAAACAAGTGTCATCCGGGGGGACGAGAACATCACCATCGGATGTAAGCAGAGTCCTAAAGAAATTCACAGCGGATGATCTGATATCCGACTCTACAGCGATCGTCGTACCACCATCCTCAATGCTGTGAATATGCGACTGACAACGCTTCTGCTTCGCAAAACCCTGAAAAAACCGGGTGTTGCGCTCGCCCTCAGAAACCCAACGAACTGCGGCCTTCTGTTTCCAGAAATCTTCCTCCATAGAGATACGAAGATGGTACTCAGCACGAAAACGGTGCATAGCGGTTCTATTCTCCGGAGTAGGATCCGAATCATATCGCCGCTCGGCCGTCAAAGACCCTCAAGGCCTCATCCAACTTCGTATGAAGATTTCCAAAAGCAGACCGGTTCCTTTGTTTGATCTGCGCTTAACCTAAGGAGTTTGGCACATAGGTTACACATGCCGATAAACCGGTCGGGATAAGCCGGACCTCCTAACAGTGTCGGGAATGTATGATGCCGGATCCACATACTTTGGAAACGGAATGACGACTTGTGACGAGTCGCGGAGAAGCGACAACTGGATAAGAAGGGGTGCATGGTCCGACCGAAGTCGAGGCGGTGAGTGACGGTAGAGACCGCGAATACGTTCGACCATGCTTCATTAAATAAAGCACGATCTAACTGTTCCCTCAAACCATTGCGCTCCCAGTGAAAATATCGCCCTCGCGGCCGCGTCAATCAACTCACGATCGGCAATAGCACGTGCGAAGTCCAAAATCTCTCGGAGAACGGTGCATGGAACTACCCTCGCGCTCATGTGAATGCAAGAAGATGTTGAAGTCACGTGACTAGCCACGGCAACCCCTCTACTTCTAAAGCAATCTCACGGAGGGTGTCCCCGAAGGCGTAACGACCAACACGGTTAGTCTTTGGCATATACAAAGGTGACGTAAATCGGCGAGGAAGAAGGGAAGAAGAAATAGAAAGATGGAGGACTTGATCTGTATCCAACAAAACTTGGTGCTGATAGTGAGGGGAAGAAAAGAACCAAATTTTGTTAGACCGATTAAAAAGTCCCGACGCAAAACCTAAGGAATGAATATAAAAATCAAAATTAGCATTGGAACCCATGGGCTCTAAAATGCCAATAAGAGAAAACCTATGAACACGGTTGAGATGTCGAATGCGCTTCTGTGCTCCGGTGTTAGCCAGACCACGAGCGTTCCATGTAAGAATGGGTATCGACATAAACTAACCAACCAACTCAGACGAAGACCTAGGGCACTGACTGGAACGTCCCCGTCTCCGAGGTAAATCCTGCCGGCCAGATGTTCCCCCTTTCAAGGGCGATGAAGATCGCCCCTTCGAAGAGGAGGAGGGTCCGCGAGAAGCTGATCTTCCTCGTGTAGAAATCGAGGAGTCGGAGGCAGCTTTGCCCGTAGTGGTGACACCAGGAGCAGCAGTAGAAGACATCAGACGTCTCTTAACTGGAGGCTTCGGAGCTGTCGTAAGAGGCACCATCGTCGAGAAAGAGAGACTGGACTCAGAAATCTCAAATTGGGTGCGTTTAAGACCACACTCAGTCTGAGATAGGGAAGGAAAAGAAGAAGAAGGGGGAGGAGGGGGAGGCTCGTAAACCACAATGGCAAGGGTCTCAGGCTCCACGATAATCGGATCATCCGTGCAGCCCTCACCGTCATGGCGGGGGGAGGTAGACTCTACGAGTCTAGAAAAGTGTGGGACGGTAGAGGACTCCGTGTCGTCCTCTAAAACACGCTCAATATCGCTATCTCGACCACCGTCATCGCTACCCAACACGCTATCTTAAATGCCCACGCTAACAATGTCATCTGTGCCTACTAAATCCTCTTCCTCTCTAGCAGAGGAGTCTAACGATGCAAAGTATGAGAGATGTCCGGTGGCAGCCGTGCCCTTGGGGATCATCCCCGTCTCTCTAGCTCCTTTTTTGGTAACAACACTGACGGCGTGCTCCTTTCCTTTAGCAGTCATAGGAGCAGCCTGAGAGGTATTAGCCTTAGGGGCTTTAGTAGGGGCTGGTTGCGCCTTTTGTTGTCTAGATGTGGCAACAGCAGGCTTCTTACGCTGGGGCGGTGGAGGCCGTTCCTTGTTGCCAACTATGTAGCAACTGGACGGGTCGTGCCCCACATGAGAGCAAAGAGAGCAATACAATGGAACTCTCTCGTAGATAATGCGCTGCGTAAGAATGTGATCATCAAATTCAACTTCAATTTCGGGCACTCTGGGCGCCAAAAGATCAATTTCGACACACACACGGGCGACTGAAAGTCGTGAATGTGTGGCCGTGGGGGCATCTACTAAGATGGGATTGCCTACAGCTTTGGCAATCGTGTATAGTGCGCGTGGGTGAAATAAATGCAATGGTAAACCTGGAAGTCTAATCCAGGGCCAGGCGGATCGAAGTCTCTGTCCTAACCGAAAAGCTAGGTGACCACTTAAAAACACGGGCAGGACATCCAGAAAAATTCCACGTTGATCCTAACCAAATACGTCTGAAATCCTCATCATTATCAAACCTAATCGCTATGTGGCAATAATTTAGCCAACTCCAGCTAAATTTACCCCTCAGTTTCATATCATTTAAACCCGTAGACACATCTCGAGGGGAAGGGATAGCATGCGAGAATTTAAGAATTAAAGTGCGTTCCCATGACGCAGCAAGAGAAATCATATCAGAAGAAGAGAAAGTAACACGCGTTTTCTCATTTACGGAGGAAAGAGTACCAAATGGACATACCTTTGCTCCGTCGAAATTGAAAGATTTTACTGTTGAGCCGATCTGCTGGGTAAAACCGGGCTGCTGGGCCGAGCCGGATGAATTGTTGACCGTTTGGGCGTATGATAGCTTCGGCCGGACTGTCTCAGCAGGGTTATGGGTCGGATCATGAGTGATACTGTTGTGCTGGCCGTTTATATCTGATGAAATCTTTGCTGACTGGTGACCCGTATTAATGAGGTCAGGTGATGTTCGGTCATGTTGGCCTGGATTAAAAGGTTTTGGATTTATGGGCCGAGAGTGGTCCATGTGATGTTTATTAAAATAGGGCTGGTTTGAAAGGGGGTCAGCTGGTGGAGTGTTGGTTGGGCTGGGTTGTTTAATATTGGGCTTGGTTGTATGGGGGTTTTGGTTGTATGGTTGTATGGGTTGTATGGGCGTTATCGACCAAACATAGCATGTGCTAAAGTGTATCGGTAGCGCACGCTATCAACCAATAGCGTGCGCTACCCGGGCATCAGTCAAGTCTAGTGGCAAACTGTCCAGTACTAGACAGTCACACTAGCGCACGCTACCGGGCATCTCAGCATGCGCTAGACCCCGACATTAGCATGCGCTAGACTACGTAGCGTACGCTAATCTGCCAATCCAGAGGGCTGGAATCAACATTGTCACTCCCAGGGCTGGCTCTCTAGCGCGCGCTACGAAGCAGTCATAGCGTGCGCTACTATGGGACCCCTAGCACGCGCTATGCAGAAAAAATAGCGTGCGCTAGGTACGAAACATAAGCGGTTCAAAACACCGGAATATAAATGAAACATCAAACGGAACATCTCCAAAAGCATCATAACATATAATGGATTCACGGCAACCCCGAAACGGTGGTTCCGCACAATAATAACGAGAATCAGATCAACAGGTGGCTGAAAAGATACACTAAAAGATACACGAGGGTCACTATGACCGAGAAATACACCGAAAATAAAGATACAAGGGAAATAAAAATGCGGATATTACATCCGGAATGGCCTGGTCTTGTCAGAGATGACTAAGGAATCTGAAAATGGAAGAATGCAAGCCCAAACTTGATCAAACCATTATAACCCAAGAACCAAATCGTAGTCATCGATGGTCACTATGGTGAAGGTGATCATTCACTGCCAATCACCTATCGTTGCTTTCACTCCTCTTGATTCACCGGTCACCGATTTAACATGTGTGTCCACTGACTTGATTGATCCATTTGTTGAAGTGATGTTAAGTCGTAATGATTTGGCTATGCCGTCCCGCATGAAGTTGTGCGTGGCTACTGTATCCACCAAGGCTTTAATGTGTGTGCCTCTATCAAGGCATCCACGAACATAGACCCTTTCCTTGGACCCTTTTCCGGATCTACGACGACTTTGACAGCATTGACCAGACTCAATGAGCCCATGTGCGCACCATCCGCAACCTCGATCTCCATGGTCTCTTGAATGGCTGCAACCTTCTTCCTACGAAATGGGAAATCGTACTTCATGTGAGAAGTACTGTAACAAATGTGACAACTTTTTGGCTTACCGGTCTCGTCCATTGGTTGATTGCCCGAGTAGTTGTTTGGCCTGAATCTCGATTGGTGGTCTCCCCCACCTCTGTCTTTGTCCGTACGTAAAGTCTTTGGCTTATCGCTGGTTTTCAACTCCCTTAAGCCCTATGCCATAGCAATGGCAGTCGCCACGTCCTGAACATTGCGCCTTTCCAACTCTTGCATCGCAAAAGGCTTGGGTCTGTCCATAAATGCAAACAGCTTGTCGGTCGGCGTCAAGCTTGGTATCTCCAGCACAATTTCTTGGAACTCCTTCACATAGTCTCTTCCAAAATTCCTTTAGCCTGCCCCGATCCTCGAACTCCACATTCTCGGGGTAGGATTGCTTCTTCAATTCAGTCTTGAAGTATTCCCAGGAAGCCATTCTACACGTGCCGCTCTTAATGTCAGCCTGCTTGGTCCTCCACCATAGTACGGCTGTGTCAGCTAAGTACAAGGGCACTGTCCGCAACTTGGTGTCATCATATCGAATGTTTGATGCACCAAAGTACTGTTCCAGGTTCCATAAGAATTGTCAATCTCCTTGGCATTTCTCGATTCGTTGAACTTTCCAGGTCTTGGAATGTCAATTCGTGCGGGTGTCGCACCCACATCTCCTTCTCCATTGTCTATTGCCCTCTTTGTGGTAGCCATCTCTATCTTGAGAACCTCCATGCTTTCTTGCATGTCCAAGATCATGGCCCGAAAATCGGCCAACTCTTTCTTCATGTCCCTATCACAAGCATTGATAGTAGAAAGTACCTGGTTGTGCACTTCTTCACCAGCTTTTTCTAAGTCATCCACCCTCTTCGCAAACTCATCATAGACCTCCTCCAGTCGAGTCATTCGACTTTCCATGGCAGCAGCCCGATCGACAGACTTGTCTCTGCCCTTCTTGGTCTTCTCGGCCTGAGTGTTGGGTTGGGTAACATCGGATGATTGTGACATCTTCCTCCTTGCACGATCAGCTAGCAATCTTAGAAAATCCACCTTAGTTGTCTCAACCTTGTCTCCGATACCAACTGTCACGGGGTTATACTTGCACCTTGCTAAGTTACTTCGCCGTGCGGCACTATCTTAGATTGTCACAAGTCTAAGTAGTAAGCCTTTCAACAAGTAAGATTGATAGGAAGGAATGTAGGAGAATGCTTGGGGGAAAATTACTTATATTATACTGTAGAAAATCTGATTTCTCAAGATGGTTTACAAATGAGCCCCAAGGGGGTATTTATACTAATCCTCCAAACCCTACAAATGACCATCAACACACTAGTAGTCTAGGTATTTACAAGAATGCCATCATCTGGAATATTCTATACAATTCTAAGTAATTCTAAGAAGACTCCTTGGAGTCCCCAACCTCTTCTGGAACGTCCGGCTCGACCCAGCCAAAAGTGTCCCAGCCTCGCCCGGTCAAGGCCCAATTCAGCCCGTAGTAATCCGACCTGTTTTCTGGGCTTCTGGAATCCTCTTTGACCTTCTGGAACTGATTGGTCTCCTTTTTGAAGCTTCTAAGGTCTTCTTTCGGAAGAGTGTGCTCCTAGACTTTTTAGTGTCTAGTGCACTCACAAGGCATTTTCTGTCTAAGCATATTATAGGGAGGGTAGTTCTCTGTGAGCTTGACATGGTTCCTGTACGCGCGCGGCCCGGCCGCCAGTTCGTCCGCAAGGCTTCGGCCTGATGCTGCGTGATGCTTGCTGCCTTAAGGTGGGGCGTGACAACATGCTAGCTTTGAGCCTTAGTGCACGCTAACATTCGGAGCATGGCAGAGGCAGTAGCTGATTCTGCCCTCTGGACTAGCAGTTAGAGCACGCTAGGTATTAGCTAATGCACTCTATTCGTGTTGTGTAGTGCGCACTAGCGTCGCCTGTAGCACATGCTAATGGGTTGAGTCGGCAGGGGCAGTGATGTGTTTCTATTTTCTAGACTAGTAGGGAACGCGCGCTAGGCCCGAGCCAGCGCACGCTGTTGGTGTTGCGTAGTGCGTGCTAACGGCCAGATGTAGTGCACGCTAGCGGGTTTGGGCAGTGAGTTAGAATTTTTGCAGGATACCAGTTAGCGCACGCTAAGGCGTGGTAGCGCGAGCTAACGTCGCAGGTCAGAAGCTACTGAACTACTGGGTGACCCCGTTAGGGCACGCTAGCCCTGGTTCTTAGCGCGCGCTAACCAGGCGCAGTATATAAGTGATAGTTGACCTTGTTCTCCGTCATTTTTCACCTACTTCACTCTTTTGTGATGGGAAACCTTGAGAAGGTGATTTGGAGGCGATTCTCATCAACTATCATCATCTTTGGTTGAATAACAAAGATTACACAACATCTAATCCGTTTCTATCTTTCGAATCAAGATAAACTCCTTAGAACCCTAGTTTTGGGAATTTTTGGGGATTTTCTAGATTCGTCCGATTTATCCATTTTGGAGTTTGAGATCTTTGAGATTATGATGTATCTACCCCGTACCCATGTTTCCCCTATGATTATATGGATGGTTTTGTACCTTGTTCGGACTTGAGAGGGTTTGGGTGATTTTCAAACCTCTAGGTGATTATCCTTGTAGTTCGTGAATCGTAGATGGGTTTCGGGAGTTTCTTCATGTGTTTTGAGTATGGATTATTTATTATCATGTTCCTTACGAATCGTTTAGGTGCCGGAAGTGCGTTCTTGGACCTACCGAACTTGTATTCTTTTCCTTCCAATTCTCGATGTCTCAAAGGCAAGTATATATTTATGATTATACGTTCTCGATTTTGAAAGTAAGATATATGAATTGTATGATGGTATATATCCACTTTGGAACGGGCCGACGGGTCCTCTGAGGGTTCCGTAGCGGTTGGTGTGGTTCTGCGGATATTTTGGGTTAACCACTCTGGGACGGACCCACGGGTCCTTTGAGTGTTCTGTTGCCTTTGGTGCGGTTTCACGGTTAATCATGTATGTATTGAATGTGATGCTATGAGATTTAGTTATTCCGGAATACTAGTCTTGAGTTGATGAATGATGATTACATTTACTTTATTGTCGAGAAGTATTGTGTTTCATATTCGATATACTTGTACTAGCTATTCGACGGCTAATCCCTTTATGGGAGAAATACCTTTCATGTATTTCAGGATCCAGGAGAGCGGATAGGTACGTACCGGGCCGACACGAAGATGATGGTCAAGTGTGATGCTGTGTCTTGTCACTGGTTATGTTTTGTATTTCCTCCATTCAGTGATGTTGTACTTGAATGGTTATTGAGTACTCGAGTATTATATTTAGTTTCCTTGATGTTTTGGCGTGTGTTGCCATGGTATTGATTCTGGATGTATTGTATTTAGTTTTATTGGATATCGTCTTGGATGTCTACTTTATTGTTCTTCATCTGATTATACTTGGACCTTATCGGTCAAAGTTCATGGTTCCGCGTGTGAAAAGCCTTGTGGGTCCCACGACGGGGCTCACGGCGCTGTAATATACCCTGAATCACTTGGGGGTGTTACAGAATATGGTATCAGAGCTTAGGTTTATGGATACCTAGGTTGTTGGTCTTTTGGGTCGATTGAGTCATCATTTGTCTACAGTATCACTACTTTTCCATCATCACAGTGCAACCGGTACTTGTAAGACCTCTTACTCTCCTAGTGTTTCCTTAATCGCTTTGCTTCTGATTTGGTATTTTTGGGAATCGGTCACTTCGATGACGTGCAATTTGAATTGTACTTACGTACTTTGTGTATCCTTCAGAATGTCTGCTGATAGGGGACATAGGCGAGGCCATGGTCGTGGACACGGACGAGGACTTGGCGCGGCCGCTTCAATCAGTTCTATTGCGGGGTCGACCGCCCATAGTTTATCTAACTCAGTGCATCCTGATATCGAGGGTCAACACGACCAGTCGACCGACCAAGGGAATAATGCGGATATTGGAGTTACGAATGTCCTTCAACAATTGGCTAACTAGATGACTATCCTGGCCCAAGCCGTTCAGCTGAATAATCCGAACCCGACCTCGGATGCCTTGCTTCAGAATGTGATCTATATGAATCCTCCGCAGTTCAGCAGTGCTACCGACCTTTTGGGTTGGGAGAATTGGTAAGCGGAATTAGAGAAAGTGTTTGATGCGGTTGATTGTCCGGAAGTGAGGTAGGTACCGATTGCTCAGTACTTCCTTACCAAGGAAGCCGCGACTTGGTGGAAATTTATGAAGCCGCAGGATCAGACTGCTACGTGGGGAGAGTTTAAATTGCTATTGGAGGCCGAGTTTTGTCCTTGGCCAGTGCAAGAAGGCAGAACCTTTTGAGGCTAAACCACAGAACATTCCAGTCTCGCAGGCGATAGTGGAATACAACCAACAGCTGACCCATGTGAAGAATCAAGAGCGGGATAAACGTGATAAGATCCGCTACTTTGACATGCGGATGAATATGGATCTACGGCGTTACATGGCCGGGTTTGGTTGCACAACCTTGAAGGAATTCGAAGAGAGGGCTTTGGCTTATGACATGTTGAGTCCCCACAATGATACCACGGAAGAATCGAAGAAGCAAAAGACCGCTCGTCACTTTTCTGGCTCAAAAGGTGGCAACTTCCAGAGACCTCAGGCGGCCAACCGTTCTGCCGGGCAGTCGTCATGTTCTGTTAGAGGGAAGAAGAGTTTTTGTTCTGCTCTAGGCACCTCAACTCACCCGGTAACTTGTTTTAATTGTGGTTGCCCAGGCCACGTTAATCTGGAGTGCAATTTCCCACCTCTGAAGTGTCACACTTGTGGACAGATGGGACATAGAGAAGCTTATTGCCCCGAACAATATCAAACTTTGGACACTCGGGCTTCTGCCCCAATGCCTTTAGGTCTGAGTATGAATCAGCGGCAACCAGTTAGTCAGTCACAACAGAGTTACGGCAGAGTCCGGTGATAGAGTCAGAATGCTAGAGGGGGAGATTCGAGCATTGGTTCGGCACACCCATGAGTCTATGAGATGCGTCGAGCAGACGAAACCGATGCGGCGGTTTCCTCAGGTACCATTCATATCCTATCTCATCCAGTTCGTGTACTTTTTGATTCAGGTGCTACACATTCTTTCATCTCCTTGGAGTGTGTACGCCATTTGAATATAACTAGTATGACTTCTTGCAATCCTTTCATTGTGAAACTACCTAGCGAGGATAGAATCGTGGGGAATCGGGATTTGAAATTTTCCGGTGATGGATTAGTTATCGAATTTGATTATGGTTGATATGGAGGGCGAGGATGTGATCCTCAGGAGGACTGGCTAGATAGTCACCAAGCGATTATGAACTACCGCACTAATGTTATCACTATGATGACTAAAGACGGTTCTGAGTACTCGTTTATGGGATGTAAATCGGGCCAACCTAAGTTGCTTATCAGCACCATGAAGGCCGTAAAACTCTTGAATAAAGGTTACACATGCTATTGGTGTTATTCTTTGAAGATGGAAGGGAACGAAGTTGATTTCTCTTCGATTCTAATTGTTAGTGAGTATCCCGATATTTTTCCGGACGACCTCCCAGGATTACCGTCGGATCGAAAGATAGAATTTTCTGTGGACTTAGAGCCTGATGCGGCCCCGATTTCTAAGGCACCGTATCGGATGGCACCTTTCGAGATGCAAGAATTGAAGAATCAGCTGGGAGAACTATTGGAGAAAGGGTACATCAGACCAAGCGCTTCGCCTTGGGGCGCCTATTTTTTTGTGAGGAATAAGGATGGTTCACTACGTTTATGCATTGATTACCGTGAACTAAACAAAGTGACCATCAAGAACAAGTATCCTTTGCCTCATATAGATGATTTATTTGATCAGTTGCAGGGAGCCGCATTATTCTTAAAAATTGATTTGAGATCAGGATACTATCAGCTCCGAGTGAAAGAATCCGATGTTCCGAAGACTGTGTTTCGAGCGAGATATGGACATTATTAATGGTCATGCCTTTTGGGTTGACTATTGCCCCAGCAGTATTCATGCAACTAATGAACAAGATATTCATCGAATACCTGTACAGATGTGTGGTCGTCTTTATTGACGACATCTTGATTTATTCTCGGGATAAGGAGGAACATGCCCGGCACTTGCGTTTGATACTAGATGTTTTGAGAGCCGAACACCTCTTTGAAAAATTCTCGAAATGTGAGCTCTGGTTGGAAGAAGTGATGTTTCTCGGCCAGGTGGTTTCGGCCGAATGGGTTCGTATAGACCCGCAGAAGATCAAGGTAGTGCTAGATTGGGCACTGCCTAAAAATGTTAAAGAAGTTCGTAGCTTTTTGGGTCTTGCTGGGTATTACCATCGGTTTGTCGAGGGGTTCTCGAAACTCGCTCGAACACTTACGCAATTACTCCAGAATACAGAAAATTTTGTTTGAACTGCTGAGAGACAACAGAGCTTTGATGAGCTGAAGAGACGTTTGACCTTAGCGCCTATTTTAGCTTTACCACATGGTAGTGAAGGATTTGCAGTTTATAGCGACGCTTAGGGACAAGGGCTTGGATGTGTGCTTATGAAGCATGACAAAACGATAGCTTTTGCGTCATGGCAATTGAAGCCGTATGAGATGAACTATCCTACCCACAATTTGGAATTGGTCGCAATTGTCTTCGCCCTCAAGATTTGGCAGTATTATTTGTATGGCTCTCCGTGTCAGATTTATACCGACCACAAGAGTTTGAAGTATATTTTCAATCAGAAAGAGCTGAATATGAGGCAGAAACGTTGGTTGGAATTGATCAAGGATTACGATTTGGAATTTCTTTACCATCCGGGAAAGGCCAATGTCGTCGCAGACGCTTTGAGCTGCAAATCGGCATCGCTTCAGATGCTCGAGGCTCTTACATCTCAGATGAATATCCGTCAGGATTTGATTGAGCAAGGGATAGAGGTTTGGCTTTAAAGAGTACAGGGACAATTGTGTACTCTCGAAATTACTTCGTCCTTGGTTGAGGACATCAAAGGGAAACAGTGGAGTGACCCGATGATCTCTCAACTGAAGGAAGATGTAATTAAAAGAAAAGCCCCTGGTTTTGTGGTCCACGAGGATAGTATTCTGAGATTCCAATGCAGGCTTTGTGTTCCGAATGATCTAGAGTTGAGGCAGAGAATTCTCTGAGAAGCTCATGCTACGCTTTACTCCATCCACCCCGGAACGAGTAAGAAGTACAAAGACTTGATGCGAAATTTTTGGTGGAATAATATGAAGAAAGATGTCACAGAGTTTGTATTGCACTACAAAAAAAACAGTTTTTACCGACGCCAAAATGGCGTTGGTAAAACAAAAAATGGCGTTGGTAAAAAAATTACCGACGCCATTACCGACGGCAACCCGCCATTGGAAAAACGCTCGACGGTAATTTTTTACCGACGCCATTTACGCCATTACCGACGCCATTTACCGACGCCATTACCGACGCCATTTTGGCGTTGGTAAATATTTTTTTTTTAAATTTACCGACGCCCGTTTCGCCATTTACCGACGCCATTTTTGGCGTCGTTAAATTAAAAAAATTAAAAAGTCGGGTCGGGACTCAAAGGGGCTCAAAGGGTTAGGTCCGGCTCAAAGTGTGGGTTCGGTCGAGTCCGGAGTCGGGTCCGGCGGGTCAAAGGGTCCTGGCGGATCGAGTTCGGGCTCCATTCAATTTCAAATGGTTGAGAAGGATTTTGGTTTATAAACCACCAAAAACATTGATGTTTTTTCGATGTGGGATTGTGTTAAAAAATTACCGACGCCGAAATGGCGTCGGTAATGGCGTAAACGGCGTCGGTAAAAAAAAAAAAAAATTACCAACGCCAAAATGGCGTCGGTAATGGCGTCGGTAAATGGTGTCGGTAAACGGCGTCGTTAATTGTAAAAAAATAAGTCTGCGAACCGGTCGTCGGCAATGGCGTCGGTAAATCGGGCGTCGGTGAATGGCGTCGGTAAATTATAAGTTTAACAACGGCGGTGCTGGCGTCGGTAAATGGCGTCGGTAAAAACTGTTTTTTTTTGTAGTGTTGCGATGCTTGATGTATCAACAAGTCAAGATTGAACATCAACGACCGGCGGGGTTGTTGAAGCTGCTTCCCATTCCCGAGTGGAAGTGGGAAGATACCTCTATGGATTTTATTTCTGGGATGCCGAGAACTAGAGTTGGAATGAATATGATTTGGGTAATCGTCGATCGGTTGACCGAGTCTGCACACTTCCTAGGTATTAAGGATACTTGGGGACCAGATAGATTGGCTCGAACTTTTATAGCTGAGATTGTGAGATTGCATGGTGCCCCTAAGACCATTGTTTCCGATCGAGATGGTCGCTTCGTATCGCATTTTTGGCAGGCCGTTCATCACGCTTTGGGTACCGAGTTGAGACTGAGCACGTCTTTTAATCCTCAGTCAGACGATCAGACGGAACGGATGATTCAGACATTGAAGGATATGTTGCGGGCTTGTGCCCTAGACTGGAGTAATGATTGGGAGCTTCAATTGCTGCTGATCGAGTTTGCCTACAATAATAGTTGGCATGCGTCGATCAAAATGGCACCTTTCGAGGCACTTTATGGTAGGTGGTGTAGATCGCCATTATGTTGGGACGAGGCTTCGGAGCTAGTCGGAACAGAACCGGATATGTTGATGGAGACTAAGGAGAAGATTTCCATTATCAGGGACCGATTGTTGACTGCCCAGATCCATCAGAAATCTTATGCTGATACTTGTCGTCAACCTCTGGAATTCAAAGTGGGAGACCATGTTCTACTCAAGGTGTCACCGACCAGAGGAGTTTTTCGCTTCGGGAAAAGGGGAAACTTAGTCCGCGGTATATCGAACCGTTTGAAATTTTGGACAAGGTCGGAGATTTAGCTTATCGCTTGGCGTTGCCTCCAGCTTTGAGTCATGTATATAGCGTTTTTCATGTTTCTCAGTTGAGGAATTATGTGCCGGATCCAAGTCATATTATCGACTATGGTGAGATCGATGTAGCCGAGGATGTTACCTTCCCGGAGAGACCGGTGAAGATCCTTGAACGTTGTGAGAAACAGCTTCGGCACAAAATCATCCAGTTGTTTAAAGTGCAATGGTCGAGACATGGAGTCGAGGAGGCAACTTGGGAGACGGAGGAGAAGATGCAATCGGAATACCCCGAGTTTTTTATTTCTTAAGTTTCGGGACGAAACTTCTTTTTAGAGGGGGAGAATGTAATACTCGTACTTTATATAAATTGTTGGCTCTGACGTTCCTTCACTTTTGTCACTCTGTAAACACTTATTGAGATGTTGTCGATGTTGATTTTAGAGTTTTGTACCTTTCGGATCATGTTCGTGTTGTTTGGACCTTTCAGCAGTGTTTTGAGACAGGCAACTAGCGTATGCTAGGCCTAAGCTAACGCACGCTATTTCTACTTGAGTAGCGCATGCTATCTTTGAGCCTTAGCGCACGCTAACATTCGGAGCGTGGCAGAGGCAGTAGCTGATAATGCCCTTTGGACTAGCAGTTAGTGCACGCTAGGTATTAGCTAATGCACGCTATTCGTATTGAGTAGCGCGTGCTAGCGTCGCCTGTAGCGCACGCTAATGGGCCGAGTCAGCAGGGGCAGTGAGGTGTTTCTATTTTCTGGACTAGCAGGGAACACGCGCTAGGCCCGAGCCAGCGCACGCTATTGGTGTTGCGTAGCGCGCGCTAACACCCAGATGTAGCGCACACTAGCGGGTTTGGGCAGTGAGTTGGAATTTTTGCAGGATAGCAGATAGCGCACGCTAAGGCGTGGTAGCGCGCGCTAACATCGCAGGTCAGAAGCTACTGGACTACCGGCTGACCCCGTTAGCGCACGCTAGCCCTGATTCTTAGCGCGCGCTAACAGGCGTAGTATATAAGTGATAGTTGACCTTATTCTCCATCATTTTCATCTACTTCACTCTTTTCCGATGGAAAACCTTGAGAAGGCAATTTTGGAGGCGATTTGGGGGCGATTCTCATCAACTATCATCATCTTTGGCTGAATAACAAAGATTACACAACATCTAATCTGTTTCTATCTTCCGAATCAAGGTAAATTCTTTAGAACCCTAGTTTTGGGAATTTTTGGGGATTTTCTTAGATTTGTCCGATTTATCCATTTTGGAGCTTGAGATCTTTGAGATTATGATGTATCTACCCCGTACCCATGTTTCCCCTACGATTATATGGATGGTTTTGTACTTTTTTCGGACTTGAGAGAGTTTGGGTGATTTGCAAACCTCTAGGTGATTATCCTTGTAGTTTCGTGAATCGTAGGCGGGTTTCGGGAGTTTCTTCGTGTGTTTTGAGTATGGATTATTGATTATCATGTTCCTTACGAATCGTTTAGGTGCCGAAAGTGCGTTCTTGGACCTACCGAACTTGTATTCTTTTCCTTCCGATTCTCGATGTCTCAAAGGCAAGTATATATTTATGATTGTACGTTCTCGACTTTGAAAGTAAGATATATGAATTATATGATGGTATGTATCCACTCTAGGACGGTCCGACGAGTCCTCTGAGGGTTCCGTAGCCTTTGGTGTGGTTCCGCGGATATTTGGGGTTAACCACTCTGGGACGGACCGACGGGTCCTTTGAGGGTTCCGTTGCCTTTGGTGCGGTTTCACGGTTAATCATGTATGTATTAAATGTGATGCTATGAGATTTAGTTATTCCGGAATACTAGTCTTAAGTTGATGAATGATGATTACATTTACATTATTGTTGAGAAGTATTGTGTTTCATATTCGATATACTTGTACTAGATATTCGACGGCTAACCCCTTTATGGGGGAAATACCTTTCATGTATTTCAAGATCCAGGAGAGCGGATAGGCACGTACCGGGCCGGCACGAAGATGATGGTCAAGTGTGATGTTGTGTCTTGTCACTGGTTATGTTTTGTATCTCCTCCATTCAGTGATGTTGTACTTGAATGTTTCTTGAGTACTCGAGTATTGTTTTTAGTTTCCTTGATGTTTTGGCCTGTGTTGCCATGGTATTGATTCTGGATGTATTGTATTTGGTTTTATTGGATATCATCTTGGATGTCAACTTTGTTGTTCTTCATCTGATTATACAAATCATAGTTCATGGTTCTGCATGTGAAAAGCCTTGTGGGTCCCCCATCGGGGCTCACGGCGCTGTAATATACCCTGAATAACTTAGGGGTGTTACAGAATATGGTATCAGAGCTTAGGTTTATGAATACCTAGGTGGTCGGGTTTTTGGGTCGATTGAGTCATCGTTTGTCAACAGTATCACTACTTTGCCATCAGCACAGTACGGCTTGTACTTGTAAGACCTCTTACTCTCCTAGTGTTTCCTTAATCGCTTTGCTTCTGATTTGGTATTTTTGGGAATCGGTCACTTCGATGATGTGCAATTTGAATTGTACTTACGTACTTTGTGTATCCTTCAGAATGTCTGCTGATAGGGGACATAGGCGAGGCTGTGGTCTGGACGCAGATGAGGACATGGTGCGGCCGCTTCCCTCAGTTCCGTTGTGGGGTTGACCTGACCACCCCTAGTTTATCTAACTCAGTGCATTCTGATACCGAGGGTCAACACGACCAGTCGACCGGCCAAGGGAATAATGCGGATATTGGAGTTACGAATGCCCTTCAACAATTGGATAACCGAATGACTATCCTGGCCCAAGCCGTTCAGCTGAATAATCTGAACCCGACCTCGGATGCCTTGCTTCAGAATGTGATATGTATGCATTCTCCGCAGTTCAGCGGTGCTACCGACCCATTTGATTGGGAGAATTGGTTAGCGGATTAGAGAAAGTGTTTGAAGCGGTTGATTGTCCGGAAGTGAGGAAGATACCGATTGGTCAGTACTTCCTTACTAAGGAAGCTGCGACTTGGTGGAAAGTTATCAAACCGTAGGATCACGCTGCTACGTGGGGAGAGTTTAAAGAGCTATTGGAGGCCGAGTTTTGTCCTTGGCCAGTGCAAGAAGGCAGAACCCGAGCCTTTTTCGAGGCTAAGCCGCAGAACATTCCAGTCTCGCAGGCGATAGTGAAATACAACCAACAGCTGACCTATGTGAAGAATCAAGAGCGGGATGAACGTGACAAGATCCTCTACTTTGACATGCGGATGAATATGGATCTACGGCGTAACATGGCCGGGTTTGCTTTCACCACCTTGAAGGAATACCAAGATAGGGCTTTGGCCTATGATATGTTGAGTCCCCACAATGATACCACGGAAGAATCGAAGAAGCAAAAGACCGTTGGTAACTTTTCTGGATCAAAAGGTGGCAACTTCCAGAGACCTCAGATGGCCAACCGTTCTGTCGGGCAGTCGTCACGTTCTGTTAGAGGGAAAAAGAGTATTCTTTCTGCTCTGGGCACTTCAACTCACCCAGTAACTTGTTTTAATTATGGTCGTCCAGGCCACGTTAATCTGGAGTGCAATTTCCCACCTCTGAAGTGTCACACTTGTGGACAGATGGGACATAGAGTAGCTTATTGCCCCGAACAAGATCAGACTTTGGACACTCGGGCTTCTGCCCCAATGCCTTTAGATCAGATTATGAATCAGCGGCAACCAATTAGTTAGTCACGGCAGAGTTACGGAAGAGGCCAGGGACAGAGTCAGAACGCTAGAGAGGGAGATTTTAGCATCGGTTCGGCACACCCACGAGTCTATGAGATGCGTCGAGTAGACGAACCCGATGTGGCGGTGGCCTCAGGTACCATTCATACCCTATCTCATCCAGTTCGTGTACTTTTTGATTCGGGTGCTACACATTCTTTCATATCCTTAGAGTGTGTACGCCGTTTGAATATAACTAGTACGACTGCTTGCAATCTTTTCATTGTGAAACTACCTAGCGGGGATAAAATCGTGGGGAATCGAGAGATTAGAAATTTTCTGGTGAATATAGCCGGTATGGGTTGGTTATCGAATTTGGTTGTGGTTGATATGGAGGGTGAGGATGTGATCCTCGGCGAGGATTGGCTGGATAGTCACCAAGCGATTTTGAATTACCGCACTAATGTTATCACTATGATGACTAAAGACGGTTCCGAGTACTCGTTTATGAGACGTAAATTGGGCCAACCAAAGTTGATTATCAGCGCCATGAAGGCCGTAAAACTCTTGAATAAAGGTTGCACGGGCTATTGGTGTTATGCTTTGAAGACAGAAGGGAACAAAGTCGATTTCTCTTCGATTCCAATTGTTAATGAGTATCCCGACATTTTTCTAGACGACCTCCTGGGATTACCGCCGGATCGAAAGATAGAATTTTTTGTGGACTTAGAGCCTGACGCGACTCCGATTTCTAAGGCACCGTATCGGATGGCACCTTCCGATATGCAAGAATTGAAGAATTAGCTGGGAGAACTATTGGAGAAAGGGTACATCAGACCGAGCGCTTCGCCTTGGGGCGTGCCTATTCTTTTTGTGAGTAAAAAGGATGGTTCACTACAGTTATGCATTGATTACCGTGAACTAAATAAAGTGACCATCAAGACCAAGTATCCTTTGCCTCGTATAGATGATTTATTTGATCAGTTGCAGGGAGCCGCAGTATTCTCAAAAATTGATTTGAGATCAGGATACTACCAGCTCTGAGTGAAAGAGTCCGATGTTCCGAAGACTGCGTTTCGAACGAGATACGGACATGATGAATTCGTGGTCATGCCTTTTGGGTTGACTAATACCCCGACAGTATTCATGCAACTAATGAACAAGATATTCATCGAATACCTGGATAGATGTGTGGTCGTCTTTATTGACGACATCTTGATTTATTATTGGGATAAGGAGGAACATTCCCGACACTTGCGTTTGATACTAGATGTTTTGAGAGTCGAACACCTCTTTGCAAAATTCTCGAACTATGAGTTCTGGTTGGAAGAAGTGATGTTTCTCGGCCATGTGATTTCGGTCGAAGGGGTTCGTATAGACCCGCAGAAGATTGAGGCAATGCTAGATTGGGAACCGCCTGAAAATATTAAAGAAGTTCGTAGCTTTTTGGGTCTTGCTGGGTATTACCGTCGGTTTGTCGAGGGGTTCTCGAAACTCGCTCGACCACTTACGCAATTACTCCAAAAGGTAGAAAAGTTTGTTTGAACTGCCAAAAGACAACAGATCTTTGATGAGCTGAAGAGACGTTTGACCTCAGCGCCGATTTTAGCTTTACCACAGGGTAGTGATGGATTTGCAGTTTATAGCGATGCTTCGGGAAAAGGGCTTGGATGTTTGTTCATGCAGCATGACAAAACGATAGCTTTTGCATCATGGCAATTGAAGCCGTATGAGATGAACTATCCTACCCATGATTTGCAATTGGCCGCAATTGTCCTCGCACTCAAGATTTGGCGGCATTATTTGTATGGCTCTCCGTATCCGATTTATACCAACCACAAGTGTTTTAAGTATATTTTCAGTCAGAAAGAGCTGAATATGAGGCAGAGACGTTGGCTGGAATTGATCAAGGATTACGATTTGGAAATTCTTTATCATCCGGGAAAGGCCAATGTCGTCGCGGACGCTTTGAGCTGCAAATCGGCATCACTTCAGATGCTCGAGGCTCTTATATCTCAGACGAGGATTCATCAGGATTTAATTGAGCAAGGGATAGAGGTTTGGCTTTAAAGAGTACAGGGACAGTTGTGTACTCTCGAAATTACTTCGTCCTTGGTTGAGGACATCAAAGGGAAACAGTGGAGTGACCCGATTATCTCTCAACTGAAGGAAGATGGAATTAAAAGAAAAGCCCCTGGTTTTATGGTCCACGAGGATAGTATTCTGAGATTTCAGGGCAGGCTTTGTGTTCCGAATGATCTAGAGTTGAGGCAAAGAATTCTCCGAGAAGCTCATGCTACGCTTTACTCTATCCACCCCAGAACGAGTAAGATGTACAAAGACTTGAAGCGAATTTTTTGGTGGAATAATATGAAGAAGATGTCTTAGAGTTTGTATTGTGATGCTTGATGTGTCAACAAGTCAAGATTGAACATCAACGACCGGGGGGGTTGTTGAAGCCGCTTCCCATTCCCGAGTGGAAGTGGGAAGATACCTCTATGGATTTTATTTTTGGGATGCCGAGAACTAGATCCGGAATGGATATGATTTGGGTAATCGTTGATCGGTTGACCAAGTCTGCACACTTCCTAGGTATTAAGGATACTTGGGGACCAAAGAGATTGGCTCGAACTTTTATAGCTGAGATTGTGAGATTGCATGGTGCCCCTAGGACCATTGTTTCCGATCGAGATGGTCGCTTCGTATCGCATCTTTCGCAGACGGTTCATCACGATTTGGGCACCGAGTTGAGATTAAGCACGTCTTTTCATCCTCAGTCAGACGGTCAGACGGAACGGATGATTTAGACGTTGGAGGATATGTTGGGGATTTTCTTAGATTCGTCCAATTTATCCGTTTTGGAGCTTGAGATCTTTGAGATTATGATGTATCTACCCTATACCCATGTTTCCCCTACCATTATATGTATGGTTTTGTACCTTGTTCTCCGAAAGACCATGAGCTCAGAGCTACACATTCACTCCAAAGCAAAAAGTAGGCGTACCTAACATTGGGACTGATTATGAGCTTTTGGTCTTTCAGAACCTTTTCTTTTCCGCTACAACACAGGTTTAGACCTTTGGTTTGGGGACCCAGTATGTGTTGTGTTCATTCCAACGCGCACTCATTCTTTGAGCAGAAGTCATCTTTCCAGAGGGTTTGGGTGATTTGCAAACCTCTAGGTGATTATCCTTGTAGTTTCGTGAATCGTAGCGGGTTTTGGGAGTTTCTTCATGTGTTTTGAGTATGAATTATTGATTATCATATTCCTTACGAATCGTTTAGGTTCCAGAAGTGCGCTCTTGGACCTACCGAACTTGTACTCTTTTCCTTCCGATTCTTGATGTCTCAAAGGAAAGTATATGTTTATGATTGTACGTTCTTGACTTTGAAAGTAAGATATATGAACTGTATGATGGTATATATCCACTCTGGGATGGGCCAATGGGTCCTCTGAGGGTTCCGTAGCCTTTGGTGCGGTTCCGCAGATATTTGGGGTTAACCACTCTGGGACGGACCGACGGGTCCTCTGAGGGTTCCATTGCCTTTGGTGTGGTTCCACGGTTAATCATGTATGTATTGAATGTGATGCTATGATATTTAGTTATTCCGGAACACTAGTCTTGAGTTGATGAATGATGATTACATTTACTTTATTGTCGAGAAGTATTGTGTTTCATATTCGATATACTTGTACTAGCTATTCTATGGTTAACCCCTTTATGGGAGAAATACCTTTCATGTATTTCAGAATCCAGGAGAGCGGATAGGCATATTGTAATATCCGCAAATTTGATTTCCGGTAATTTTCTTTTTTTGGCGAGAGTCCGTTTTGACGACTCTCTTGGTACCGTTTCGTCATTCTGAGAATGATTCATTCTGCACTTTTTAACGTCCGAGTTCGTTTCGGTGTCGTTTTGTTGAGTTCTGTGCTTCTTAGCGAAATAGTGGAATTTTGCTAACCCCCGAGAAATCGGGGGGTGGATGTCTGTATTGCATTCAGGTTTTGGAGCATAGCACAGGTTCGGCATGAAGGATGATGAAAGATGAACGATACTAATCACACGAGGACTCGTTGACGTCGTATTGGTCTAGTTGTATTTTATTTTCCGCTGCAGTATTCCTTCCCCGTTGTACGGGAGTGTGTTGTACTCGACCCTGCGTGGGCATATATTGTAATTGAGTTGTATATTTTTATTGAAAGACCAAATCGGTCTACTGAGTCATATTTAGCCTTAAAGGCATTCTTGAGATGTTCGATATTTTCACCAGCCTGGTAGATCCTTGAGGAAAGGTTCTACGGCGTGTAATATTACTGAGCGGATTGTGATGTTGTGTCTTGTCACTGGTTATGTTTTGTATTTCCTCCATTCAGTGATGTTGTACTTGAATGGTTCTTGAGTACTCGAGTATTGTTTTTGGTTTCCTTGATGTTTTGTCCTGTGTTGCCATGGTATTGATTCTGGATGTATTATATTTGGTTTTATTGGATATCATCTTGGATGTCAACTTTATTGTTCTTCATCTGATTCGGTCAAAGTTCATGGTTCCGCGTGTGAAAAGCCTTGTGGGTCCCACGGCGGGGCTCACGGCGCTATAATATACCCTGAATAACTTGGGGGTGTTACACTTAAGGAATCCGTCGATCCGTCCCTGGATGAACATATACTCACGCACTTGAATGCTTCACTTTCAAATGCACTAGAACATACAATCTTACATAAATAGTTGCATTTGAGACATTGCTAAGGTTTAAAAGTAGGTATTCAAGAGACGATCTGTCAGAGGATGAATTTCAGCCCCTAGACGATATGAATTGGACACTATTAACAACTGTACAAATGGATTCAAAATGGAAAGGCATTCAAAACTCGCCCCCAAATCGCATTATTTAAATTTTATACACACGCGTTGGGAACCACACAAATCCCCACTTATCTGGTGTAATACACGAAATAGACATTCAATCATAGAAGGTAACACATGAAAAGAAGATTAATCGGAATCTCAAGATTCCCATGCTTGCAATGGATTTAATAAGGCAATTCTAACACACACACACCCCTCAATCCCCAACTTAGGGTTCTGAGTAATTTACCTCGATTTTGGAAGAAAGAAAAGAATTAGATGATGATGAATCTTCGTTATCAACCCAATAATTACGATATATGATGAAGAATCACACGAAATCACCCCCAACATCGTCACTCCCAAGAGTTTCCCGTCTGTTTTAGAGTAAGAAAATAAAAAATGTGGGGAAAAACTCGACGACCAAATATTTATACTTGGGAGGTGTTACGGCCGTAACACACCATCTTTATTGCCTTAATTCACAACTTAATATAAATGTAAGTAAGCTGCTGGAAACAATAACTTTTCGTGAACACTCCGTACGGCTGTACGGTGAGTAGCTTAGGGTCGTAGGCTATCAAGGATTACAGTTGTAACATATAGCTGATTAGGATCGTAACTACTTCAGCAGAACAACACCAGTGGATAGCCCAGGAACATCTTGTATGATGTAGAAACGCATCAAAATCCAACATGCGACGAAGCGCTTACGTAGTGATCTAATATACGAACCCAAACGCTAATCAAACTCCAAAAAATATCAACTCAGGATACCAGAAAATGGGCTCCAACACTAACAATTACAATTATGAATAAAATGGCGAAAATTACAAAGAATTCAAAATATACTCAAAACTCGCTCGAATTACAAAAACTAAAAAAGAGAATATGTCATAAAAATTGTAACGAGTACAAGCGAGTCACTGAAATCAGAAAATATAAAAATGAAAATGCAAATATTACATTCTCCCTCTAAAGATAAGTTTCATCCCTAACTTGAGAAACAAAAGCGTATCTCGCAAGCACATTCTCTTTCGTCTCCAAGTTATCTTCGACTCCATGACTCAACCATTGAACCTTAACTAACATAATAATTTTGTCCGAAGTTGTTTCTCACGATGCTCTAGGATCTTCTTCGACCTCTCTTTAAATATGACATCATCAGCTATCTCAACACCCCCATACTTGATAATATGACTCGAGTCTGGAACATACTTTCTCAGCTAAGAAATGTGAAAGACAATATGGACGTTACTCAAACCTGGAGGCAATGCTAAGCAATTAAAAAGCTCCCCGACATCTAAAATCTGAAACGGCCCGATATTCCTCTGTCTGGGCTTACCTTTCTTCCCAAAGTGGAAGACTTCCTTCGTCGGTGATACTTTAAGTAGAACATGGTCTCCCACTTTGGACTCTAAAGATCAAAGACGAATGTCTGCATAGGATTTTATCGACTCTGAGCAGTCAATAATATCTCTCGAATGGTAAGCTTTTCTTCTTAGTCTTCAGCAACGTAGCCATCTCAGTCCTAACTATTTACGAGGCCTCATCCCAACATAATGATGATCTATACCACTACCATACAATGCCTCAAAAGGTGACATTTTGATCGATGCATGCCAACTATTTATGATACCAAGCTTCAAGCTACTCATTTAGCTAATATGATATAGTTAAGACATGACACTTCCTCGACAAACATCTTGAGGTTCACTTAACCGACTTGTTGTTTCGTGGAATCATTTGGAAATGAAGTGAATTGATAATCGATGTTATTAACATTATCGCGACTCTTGTTAAAGATGATCGGATTGTTGAGGCATTAATTCAGGTATGTAAATTCAATTATGGATTTTGATAATAACCGGATTATGTTTAACATATTGGTATGATAATCAAATTACCAAATGTTAAAAAAACATACCGATAAAAAAATATGCATCTGTTTTTGCTAAATTACCAAATGTTGAATCACGTTTCATTGCCGTAGTCTTTTGTTATGATCGAAGAATCAAAATCTCTCAAATATAGATATTTGGTGTAACTGTTATTAGAATGGGTTAATTGATCATAGTAACACGATAGAGTTATATTAAGACCGAACGAGGTGGGGATTTTCGAATTGTTATTGGTCGTTGATAAACGAGTTATTGATTGATTGTATTATTACGATGGTGCGATTATCAAGAACTACGCTCGTCGGACTTAAGGCAATTTGGCTACTTGCTCAGACTATGATAATTGATATTATGAGATTAACTTGGTATTATGTGATTTTACTATTTTGTAAATGTGATTGTGATTGAGCATGGAACTGTCAGTGTGTATCCCGGTGTGGTGCTACGATTATTTCTCGGCAGTGTGTATCCTTGGTATGATTCCCCGACAGTGTGTATCCCGAGGGTTTGTAATGATAGTTCCCCAACAGTGTGTAACCCAAAGATTGATGATTATCATTTGGCGCGTGTATTAATTGTGATTTGAACGCGACTGTGTTGTGGATTTTTCGAATATGTGTTATAATTTCATGAATTTTTGTTATCATTATCTGACCTCAAGTTGTGCTGGCACGATTCGCTATGTTAGGTAAATTTGTTGAATATATGCAGGATATCTCGGAGGGTTCCAGTTGAGCTTGAACGAGTGTTGGGGCATGAATACACATATGTTGATTCCTTTGAGATTAAAATTAAACTGTTGATTTATGATATTCGTGTAATTCGTAAACCATGATCATCTAACTATTCATGATTTTTACTTAAAGATGGTTGATGGTGGAATTGCTCTTTTTAAATTACTTACAAAAATATCAAGTTTCATACTCTAAAAATAGTCTTGTGGGTCCCACTTGAAATTCACAGTGCTATAATAACCCGATAGGTTTTGAAGGTGTTAAAACTTGGGTCGTTTACAAAAATCAGGTACTTCTAAGAATATACAACATGTTGTATCGTTCACACGGGTTGATACGCTTGGATTATCCAGCACCGTTCACCCAGATTGGGGTTCAACTGGATTCTAATCTTCTATGCTTCCCACACATGTCTGAAGCCCGATTCTTCAAATCACCTTCTTCCCACATAGGTCTAAAGCTTGCTCGATTGTTTAAACGATACAAGATTAAACCTTCTCAACTATAAGTGTTTTAATATCGGGTCAGAAAAGCATTTTGATATCACCAGTATATTTTTGTAGGTTGTTGTTCGGACTTATGAGCTTTTAGTTTGCTGTATGATATAAACCTATATGATAGTCTGATCGAAAATTACTTGGTGTTTGCTCTGTCTTGTTCATGGATATTTGTATATGTGAAAATTATAGTCGTTCATAAATCTCCTTATGGTTGATAGGCGAGATGTTGACAACTCTAATGATTTCAAGGAATTTTAATTAAAGTTGTTTATTTTGCCTCAACATTAATGGCTCTCTGAAATCCTAAGACATCATTTAATGTGTCGTTCACACTCGAACATAGAAAGTAATAAATGCAGTTATACTTTGCATTAAATATCTTTACAATACATCATTAATAAATTTAATTAAGTCACAACAATAGCAACGGTAGAAAACATATACGGTAAAATTTAATGAAATACTTTTTATATGAAGCCAAGAGCAAAATTGTATCCTTGAGGGATTTTTTGTTGTAGACTCCCTTGTAAGAAAATAATGTATTATTCCCGATGTAAGAAAATAATGAAATACTTTTTATATGAAAATGTGTTCCAAGAAAAAGAAAAGGAAAGAAAAAAAATGGCGAAATTGGAAAGTCGTGATGGATTCAACCTTTTCGGATTGAGCCGCTATAACCCGCCAGTGTTCTATTTCTCCCATTTTGGGCGCCAAAATCCCAAAACCTCGACGAAAATTTCCATCAACCCCACAAATACAATATTCAACTTTATAATAACGAAATATACCACCGTTTTTCCTGCAATGACGAATTATGATTTTGAGCCTCCATCCTTCTCTCTGGGTCTCGATTTGGAGACCCAGCCTTCAACGGTACCCGATCCACCACTCCAACCAGCTAAACGGCCTTCTACATTAGCCAGCCTCCGGACAATAGAGGAAGACGACGATGATTTCGAATCTCCTGTTAGGGTTTCTGATCCACCTCGGGTCTTCAAGAGGCTCCGTCGTGGACCTACGGCACGGCTCTCATCCGAGGCCCGGGAGGGTGACTCTGTGGACGAGAGGTTCAATGTGAATGAGGAGATTGAGGATTTCTCTTCCGAAGAAGATTGGCCTAAAGGTATTAAAAGATGTCGACTTTTGTTTATTTTTTTCTATAAAATAGGGTTTTATCCAGGTACAGATAAATTATGTGTAACTTGGGGTGTGTTTTCACTTTAAACTCGCTGAAATTTAAATGTGTTCCTATGGATTTTCTATAAATGGGTATTTACATGTGTACTTCTCAAAAATACATTTGTGTTTGATAGTGTTGAAACTTGAAAGAGAAGGCTTCACTCTGTGCCAATATTTTTCTTGTGCATCTGGCTTATTGTGAAATATCTCAATTAAAATATACATTTGAATGATGAAATTCATATTTTCGGTGTGGGTATGCTGCAGTAGTAACCTGAAACACTAGCATATTTAGGTTTAAACATTTAAGATTAGGCATTTAGAACTCTACCCAAACTTTTTTGCTTCGCCCCAACATTCCCCACTCCATCAGCTTGAGAAGACGACGAAAGGCATTCTTAAGGTTGTGTTAATTTTTGTGCTGCAATCAGTGAGACGTTTGTTTAATTAGCAATTTCCTTCATTATGTGATAACTATAAGGTGCTTTTGTTACTGGGAATACTATATAATTGCTATTGCTGATTGGAGAACTGTATGTAGTAGATTCGTCTTTGAGCTTTGAAATGTTCTACTGGTAAAATAAGACGTAACAATCAGTCCGACATTTAGATGGAAACACAATTTGCTTTTGGGAGTATGGCCTGAGTATGAATATCTCATGTACTCGAGTGAAAACCTCAAGACAAACGATGCTTATTATCAGTTCTCAAACTTTGATTAGGTACTAGCAGTTTAGTTGTAATGGCAATGTTCTACTGGTAAAATAAGACGTAACAATCAGTCCGACATTTAGATGGAAACACATTTTGCTTTTGGGAGTATGGCCTGAGTATGAATATATCATGTACTCGAGTGAAAACCTCAAGACAAACAATGCTTATTATCAGTTCTCAAACTTTGATTAGCTACTAGCAGTTTAGTTGTAATGGCTTGACACCATATGTCGCTCTATGGTCCAATGACTCGTAAACAACTATAGTTTGTCATGTTAGATACTTATTTGACACATGACACTTCCTCGACATCTTTCTAATATAGCCACCAGTACGTTCCGTGTATTATTGTTAGAATGTGTTGCTTAAATTTAATCTAAATTAACGTCAGTTAGTGTCCTGCTGCTGTTGTATCTTTACGTGCCAACATTAGTTGTAACATCAATTTAAAGCACATCGGAAATTTAAATAAAGGACACAATGCCCAGGCAAACACAGTTCACTATGATAGGAGTATCCAAATACCAAATCTGGACATATCAGTCAGACTCTTGTATATTCTGTTCTCGTATTTTCTTCTTATATCAATCAAAGGCTCTTCCTACAACTATCTCGCTGAAACCCCTCAATGTAGGAGGCCCCCTAGTGATGGTTCATCCTCTCTAAAGACTCACTTCCTCCCAAAGGATGAATCTGCATGTGATAATTCATGTGTTGTTGCAAATCGAGGCCAACACCATTCTGCTCTAGCCAACCTTGCTGCCTCGAATGTTGTGATCAGCGCTCTTAAGTGCGCGAAAATATAGTTAACCACTTTGTGCTTGTGAATTTCTCTCCAAAATGTGTTTTAAAAACATGACTTGAGAATCTCTGAAAACTTAGTAAGCACTAGTTCAATTGGTCGGATTGGCTAGACTGCTGGTTTACCTGTTATGACTGTCATAAATATGTAATGACTAATTTAAATATATAATTTTTAATATTTCATAGCAAAAACCCATGAAATACAGAAAACACATAGTGAGATTTAACCTAACCCTTGATCTCATGAGTATCAACATATTCAAACACAAATCCAAATAAATTTTATATGCAACATATGTCAGTTTAACCCCCAACACACACACATAACACATAAGTATAGAGTTGACAAGGGGTGGTTCAGTACGATATACAGGATTTTTGCGCATCGTATACCGTACAGAAAATATTGATATGAAAAGAATCATATCGAAACCGTACCAACATTTCGGTTTACAAAGCTTCGGTATGGTATCGGTATGATAATGAATGCATCCATATTTTCGACACCTTTTTGGTATATTTTTAAAGCGGTTTATTTTCTTTATTTTCATTATACACAGATAACCAATGTTTAAAAAGGCGAGGGCGTAAGCCGAGGCGTTTTGCTAGGAAAAAGCGAGGCGTAAGCCTCGAAGCGTCCAGGCGTAAGCCTTTCGTGCAAAGCATTTTTTATTGAATAAAATAAATAAATATATCAATATAAGTCAAACATCTTAAATGTAAATGTGTATTAATAATATTTTGGAATAATAGAGATACCACAATGAAGATACAGTCTTGAAAACCAAAATAGTCATACTCAAATTACAATCAACATAAATTTAAAGTCACTCCTTCAAAGTGAATCCTCAAAAGTTTCACATCTAAAGTTAACACCCTCGAAGTCTTCCCAATTCGTCCCTTCCCCACCAAATTCTTCGTCTTCAAGAACATCACTATCCAAATTGTCAATTGAATCTATGTGAGTGGGAAAGCGTCCACTATCAAGACGTATGACATCCCCCGAAGCTGGAATCTCTTCATCTTCATCAATGAGATTAAGAACTGATCTTTTACGCTTGCCTTTATCTGAAACATTACCTTAACATTGTATATCTTCAGTCATAAGAAATATTTATTGTGCATGAAGTAATAAACACATATACATTACATAACAACTTACGTAAGCTTTCGTCCCTTTCTTTCCTTTTGGGTGCCGATGATGAACCACCAAGATCATTAGTTATTTGACTCTCCATGTTTTTATCATCAATTGAGATTGGCACATTTGTTATAACAGGTACACTTAAAAAATCCTCATCATCCATCCAAGTAACATCACTTGGAAAAATTGGATCTTCTTCTTCCGCTATCCACTCATCATCCGACTCGATATCGTCAACTAGTATTGGGTCCACGTTAGCTCTCCTTCTAATGCTCCTCTCCCTCAATCCAGTGTTGTATTTTACATACACAAGGGCATTCAATCTTTTGTGTTCAAGCTTATTTCTCTTCTTTGTATGAATCTTAATAAAAAACATAAACAATAAAATTATGATTATTATACCAAAATTTATTTAGTATTTTTTTAGCATGACAAACTTAAGAAGATATAAGAGTACCGCTTCAAAAGTGCTCCAATTTCTCTCACACCCCGACGCACTGCATGTAAGATTAAGTACTCGGATAGCAAACTTCATTAATTCGGGACTTCTCTCCGAAACGCTCCCACCATGCAAAAAATATGTAAATAACTTTAAATTCGTGCATTCACTAATTTGATCACACGAAGACATAATCTGAATACCTGGTGATCTCAAAGGTCGAGTCTTCACAGCAACTGAACTCCCAAAATCTCCTCTCTGTTTGTCGTACATCTCTAATTGGACATCCGCAATAATTCGATCCCTTTCACTCATCATTCTATCCATGCATTCATACAAGCCCTTCCTGACTTCATCACAATCGGAGAAAGACTCTTGAAACCGTAATTGGGGGTTCAGATAATATCCGGCGGCATGCAAAGGTTGATGAAGTTGTGGAGTCCACCTACTATCTATCTTGCTCCAAATTGGCTTATATTTGCGTTCTGCTCCATTGAAATTCAACTTTATCTTTTCTTTAGCTCCATCCATCAACTCATAAACGAAACCCATAGCCGGTCTCTCCTCGGAATCAACTTCTCTTAAAACACAAACAAGTGGCACCGTTGCCTTTATGCAAAAAGCAACATGAGGCCGAAGTTGGGATCATATAAGAAAGTGTGAGAAATTGCCATCCCTTCACTACTTTTAGCATAACTCTGCATGCAAATTCTTGAGATGTAAACATAGCGGATAAATGCATTTTTGTTTGTAAATGCTCAAGAGTCAAGAAAGCGGTGGCGAACCGAGTAATGGCTGGGCGGATGAGCTCTCTATCACATGTATATCTTCGCATCATAGATAGAATAACTGAATGCCCATATATGAACTTCACACCACGTTTAGCCTTATCAAGTGTGTTACTAAAAACCTTCATTTTTCCTATATCCTCCAACATCAAGTCGATGCAATGTGCCGCACATGGAGTCCACCACAATCTAACTCGCTTCTCCATGAGCCTTCTACCCGCATTTTTCATGTTTGGAGCATTATCGGTGATCACTTGAATGACGTTTTCCTCCCCAACCTCTTTAACAATCTCATCAAGATAATTGAACATCACCTCACCATTCTTTACCGAGGCAGAGGCATCAATAGACTTCAAAAAGAAAGTTCCTTTAGGGCTATTCACGAGAAAATTAATAAGAACCCTGCTTTTTCCATCAGTCCACCCGTCCGACATGATAGAACATCCGTATTCTTTCCACGATCTCATGTGATCTGTCTTCAATTTATTAATATCGTCAACCTCTGCCTTGAGGATCCACGTCCTTAATTCATACATGCTAGGTGGTCTGAAACCGGGCCCATATGCTGCAATAGCTTCAATCGCTGGCTTCCAGAACGCAGAATTTACAATGTTGAAAGGAATCATGCAATCGAACACAAGACGCCCAATCTTTCTACAAGCATCAATCCTCTGCTCTTTTTTGAAAGTCGAATTAAGAGTAGTTTGCTTGGCTTCGACATTAACAAATGCATCCATTGAACCTCTAAATTGAGGTCGAGAAACACTACTTTGAGTCGGAAAACTACCTTGATTGCCAGAAACTTCCACCGCGTAGTCACTGCCTGGGCCCCTACCAATCTCCTTCAGAAGCTCGTCTCTTTTATTTCGGTCACAAGTAAAAAATTTTATTGCTAAATTGCACTCCTTCTTTGCCTCTTCTGAGACCTTCGTACAAGGTTCAATACCGCGATGGGTGCCGGCCCAGTGTTGTTTCAGTCGATTAATCCCTCCACTTGATTTTTTGTCACAAAAAGTACATCTGGGAAAATTTTCCCCATCTCTTGTGTAGGCATACTTCCAAAAAGCATCCTTTTTGCTCATTCTAAAATTGTATCTCTGTGCTGAAGGAAAAAAAGAAAAAAAAAAAAAAAAGAGAAGAACCCAAAGAAGGAACGAGAATCGATCGCTAAGAAGAAAAAAAAACCTACTCCTCCATATGCGACGGCAGGCTTTTGTATTTTTCCCCAAGTAAGTCAAACACGTTAAATTGTTTCAGCACCTTTACATAACGCGTTTTTTTTTTTTTTTTATTAAGACTGAAACGACGTCGTTTCACTAATTGGACAGATATAAAAAAAAACGCGTTAGGCGAACGCCTTGACACGCTTACGTCCAAAAGCGTGCGATTCCAATCGAGGCGTACGCCCAGACGGAAAAGGCGAACGCCTTCCGTGTTCGCCGCACTTCGCAGGTCGCCTTAGGGCGTTTTCCGGCCAGTGCGCCCAGAAGCGCGCCTCGATGCGCGCCTAACGGCGCCTTTTTAAACATTGCAGATAACCAAAAATTACTAAACCCCATACCATTACTGTACTGAAAATATCGATAACAGTATCATACCATATTGAGAATATATATATATATATATATATATATATATAAATAAATATTTCCAATATTTTGCTGTCAACTATAGAGAACGTAGTGATAAACTCATCAACAACAGAAAGTTAACAAATCAAGCAGAACCTATATATAATATGTAAAATCTTCAACAAAATTCGTAAGTTGACAAAGAGCATCAGTCGTAACAAATGCTTAAGCAGAGAACTCCACAATAATTGGGATTCTAGTTGGCTGCTAATTATTATTTACTTGTTGATTTAACTATTAAGATAAGTTAAGTGAATTTATAAATGATAATTTGCAGTTTACTAATCACTTTTAGTTCTCACAGAGTTAAAAAAAATTATTCAACTGTCAATTTGTTCGCTGACTGGTTCCCTGGAAAACTGGCCACTTTTTCCTAGTAGCGCCAGATTTTTGTATAAGCGGTTTTAAGGTTCGAACTGAACCATTCTATATTAAAATAGTCGCGGTTAACCGGGTTTTTAAAACACTGATGATAACTTATCAATCACAAAATAGAAGCTTATCGAAGCAAGAAACTCCCATCACGACACAAAAATCCATATACTTCCCACATAGTTATCGGCATCCTCAAAGTCTAGTTCCTTCAATTGGATATAAGGACAGAATCTTTATCTAAATTTTGCTTGTATAAGGAAAGATAACTCCATGTATATCTTGATTCATATTCTTCTTGGATCAGGAAGAATTCTTCTCCTTATATGATTCCAAATCGTATGGTAATCTATTTCCTACAAAAAAAAAGAAATACTAAAATCAGTTTTTCCATAAAATTAAATGTATAGATATAATCTCACCATAAAAATTATTTCTTAATTTTGTTTTGCACAAAGAATGCTAACCAGTTAAGTAAGTGTATAATTAGACTTCTCAATTATAAAAGGAAAATAATAATAATAATAATAATAATAATAATAATTATTATTATAATAATTATAGTTCCAACACATTTGTTGGGGTGCTATGCATAGTGTGACATGTTTCGGGTACTTTTGTTCCCGTTTTATTTATGTCAGAAAGTATTTTATTCACAATATTTTTAGTAAGTTCAAGTTTTTATATATTGGCTTGATTAAATAGTGTTGTCTGATTTGTACCAAAAAATAGTGTTGCCTCATCCAAAGTCATTTTCTTCCTTTACATTTCCTTTCTAAAGTCAACTTTTCTTTTCCCAACTACATTGTACAAATAGCACTAGCAAAATCAACGACTCAGTTACGGGTATGAACCTCTATTTAGTTGCAACGTCGTCTTTATATATATTTTCCAATTTCGTGTGTGCATGTGTATGCATATGCTTATACTTACTTGAATATTATTTTGCCCTGTTGTGCCAGATATGTGTAGCATTGTAACTTTTTCATAAACTCCATGTCCTTACAAAATTATTGTAACTGTTTGTTAGAATGATCTTCATCTAAAAACCTACTTGATGCTTGCACTTGAGGGTTTATGTTTCACATCTGCTTCTAACTTACGGGGTATGTTGTTTGACCAAGTGTCTTGCTATTGGTAATTTCCATATTTTATTCCTTACTAAAATAGCAGGTGTTCTTCCTGCCAATTCTGTATGTAGCTGCTCAAAGCCTTCATTGCATGGGCAAGGGTTTGTGACTACAGAATCTAGAAGCCATTCGAAATTAATTAAGGGCAAAGAAGTTTGTAGCGCTTCGGCTTCTGCGAATGTGGAAAAAAGAGGCAGCAATGTGATATTTCCAAAATTATCACCAAGTCCTCTCAGAAGATTCCAGTTGATAGATTCTGATTCCGATGATCCTACCATGATTGAAGAAGTGCATGATTTATCTCCGGAGAACAAACAGTCAAATTATAGGAGCAATGTGGGAATAGAAAGAGCATCAGCTGGTAACTACGAAAGTGAAGACTTATGGAAAAGCTTCCATTCTGAGAAGAGTCTCCGCATTCCTACACCTGCTTTTGATGAGGTCATTGAAGAATATTTCACTAGTGTGAAAAATAATAGTAAACCAGAAATTGAATGCAAGAACACTTGCAATGAGATTGAATGGGATAAGGCTACTGTTCCTCCTGCTCATTGCTACTTTTTCCACAAAGATTCAAGAATTCAGAAACTAGTTCGTGACCGTTTAGCCTACTTCTGCCCCTTGGGAGCAGGGAATAACCAAGAACACGAGCAACATAATATATCCATAATTGATTACATGTATGAATTTTGTTTAACATCTATAATTCTTTTTATATGTATAGCATATGAATCTGTGAATTTGTCTCCAGGGGCCAATTTGGCCATGAAGACACTACTAGGCAGACAGGCCAGAGGCGAAATATTGCAAAAAGCTCTACGGTAGGCAAGAAAAATGTTAATAAATCACATGTTGACAGCATCTCACGAGCTTCGTGCAACTGGGTGAATCCAAAAAATCCAAAAAGTTATGCTGCACCTCAAAAAAATGCTGGCAGCAGAAGGGTGCAAGCAGTGGGTAAATCAGCTGGTCACTGGTTCACGGGCTCAGATGGGCAACGAGTCAGTGAAACTTTGTTTAATACTTTGAACTTCTAAAGTACTCAGTGCCATAAGGAATTTACTAATGAGTTTCAGTATTATCTATGAAAATGTGAATCTTTTCAGTACTTCCTAGTTCTCGTTGGATTGATACAGAATTGCTAATACTTTTCAGGTTTATGTGAATAAAATGGGGCACGAGTTGACTGGTCAACGTGCTTACAGGAATTATCGGAAGGTACTTCCTATGATATTCAAGAGCTTTTTGGACTTATGGATACTAGAAGTGTGAATGCATCATTGTCCTGTTTTTCCCACTGTTCAGATTAAGGCAGTGACAAATGTTTTTTTTTTTTCTGCCGCCAAAAGGCTATTTGTCTTTATATATTTGATATTGGTTGTAATCTAGTTTCCAATTTTTACTGAGTAATTCTACTGTAGATGTTACATGCATATCTTATGTTTGTTGTCATGACAGGAGAGTGGAATAGGTTCCAAAAATTCAAAGAAGAAAACAGCTGCAAAGAGGAAAACTGCTGCCAACAAGAAGTCTGTTCTAAAGAAGAAATGATCCCCTGCTCGTAACATAGTATATGTATGTAACACATGAATTTTTGCAAATGAGCTGATGTAGATATTCCTAGTTTTATCTGAAGTCCCTTTGTTTTCTGGACTACTCATTTAAATGAACACAAGAGAAGCTATTGTTATGATACCTGATGTAGTGTTCGTGTAATGCAATGATTTATTATTCTGAATGCATGATATATTTTTGTATCATGTGTTTCAAGTGCTGGAAACAGGCGGTTAATAAGCTATGAAGCTGTCCAAGGACCCGAGAAATCAAGGTTCATGTAACCTCCAGAGACTTGGAAGTTGTGTCGGTAATCTGCCATTTGTGATATTACGTATTAAGGTTCTCTGAGCCCCCTTAGAAATGTATTTTCTCTAGTTATTCTGTTGCTTTTATACAAGGTTTTAAATTTGAAGCACCAGTAATCTGTCCAGATGGTGCTCACCATAATAATAGCTTTTTATATGTACTTGGGGGATGAAGTGCCATATGATTGCATTGGTGGTAAAGCTCCTGCTTATAGAGCCAAGTTCACTTTATTTATTATACAAAAAAAAAAAACATGAGTTATCCATCTGGTTAAGTTGATGATTGGTTGGTCGTTATAAATGCAATAGCAAGAATCGCAACTGTCCAAGCTAGAAAAAAAGGGATTGATATTTGTAGTTTGATCTCAATATTGTTAATTCCCTCTAGTCTATCTTGGAGTATCACCATCCGTAGTTCTCAAAAGGCATAAGGTGTGGAACATTGTGGTTACTCTAGTAGTACCACAAAGTCGAGAGGAGGCTTGTAGATCTGTTTGTTGAATTCACGAAGGATTTGTTGGTCGAAATATTGATCCTAGAGAAACTTTAACAAATATTTCTTCCGTCTCAATAATAAAGGCTGATTGGAATTTTCACAAGGATTATGAAACGCATTGGAAAAGAAAATTATACAAGTAACTTCTTAATATGCTGCTATTTATTGATTAATGATGAATTAATGATAGAGTAAATCAAAGTATTAAATAGTTATTTATCGGTAAATAAGCTAAAAAAGTATTGATATTTATAGAAACAAGCCTATATATATGAGACTCCAAAAAAGGACTACAAGCCTATATAATTGGGATGGAGGGAGTAATCCGCTAGTTGGATTCACTAAGGTTTTGTGGGTTGAAATATTGATCCTAGGAAAAAATTTAACAAATAATCCGCTCGTTGAATTCACTAAGGTTTTGTTGGTCGAAATATTGATCCTAGGAAAAAATTTAACAAATAATCCGCTGCCTAAAAGTAATCAATTCTCCATATTACGTGATCATCTAAAAAAGTAACTGTTCAATTGCTTAACAGTTGCATCAGATTCAATAAGGCTCGTCAATACCATTTGGTTTGATTGGATTTTACTAACACGGATTTATGCTTTAAAAAATGATCTTGCTTGGAAACATATTCCTTATATTTTTCGTCATATGTAGATCTTATTGTATGCATGCATGACTGAAATTTGGGGAAAAGGGAATAAACAATTAGAGAGTATATGATTTTGATTTATTGATGAAAAAGGAATAAACGATTAATTAGAGAGTAACTTTGATTTAAAGCTTAAGAGTCGTTTTCTTTGGACTGGGATTCAAACCTTTTATAATTTTCTTTCTCTGTGAAATTTTTATGCTATATGTGGTGGAGCATGAAAATAAAACGTAAAGCTCATAAAAAAAAACTAAATTTCATCTCCTCATACAATTTAAGTAAATATTATAATTATAACAAAATTATAGAATAATTACATTACATAATTAACAATTATGAGTTTTTACTTACGTTAATGTTTATGTTATCTCTTAAATGGTGGTGTGCATTTATTTCTATATTACATTACATAATTAACAATTATGAGTTTTTACTCACTCTCTCTTCCATATGATATTTTTTCTCTTCTTCAGCAAATTTACAGAACAACTGAACCAGGGTGATGGAGATTCTTCTTTTTATTTTCTCACACTCCACCCCTCCACTCTACCCAGATGCACCCATCGGAATGGTGAAGCGACGGGGTGGCGAACATAAGTAATAGCGGTGTAATGGCTTTATCCCCCACAAATCAAATATATTCATATATGAACAGTTTTTTGTTGTCGTTTAAGACTTTTCAAGCTGCAATCTCGACATTCTCCTCATGATCGCTGCCGCCTTTTGTTCAAGCGGTAATCTCGTCCCACCAAATTTGAAACCCCGACCATCGACTGCCCCCAGCCACTCCCCGACTGCCTCAGAAATTTTATTTTTTCGCTCAACTTTTTTTTTTTTTTTTTAAAATCAATCAACTTAAAATTATTTTTCTATTCCATCAACCAAATAATTATGTATAATTAACCAAACAACAAATTCATGAAAGTATCCAAATGAGAATATATCAACTACTCATTTTTTTCGATATTACAAATAATAAAGGAGCACGAATAACAGATAATCAAAAATAATATTCAAATAATAAAATTACTATTTGCAAGTTGCTATAGATATGTGAATGACATCACAAGAAAAAAATAAACATAAATAATAAAGGATATCCAAATATTTCGGGAACCAAACTATATTTGATATTATTAATAGTTTTGTACCTCTATTTTATAGTGTTAATATACATGAATTAACAAACAAGTTTAACTGGTATCCAAATACAATTTTTGGTTAATTCAACTACTACTTGACTGTATCACTATTCTTGTAACTCTATTTTTTGTTGTTTATAAAAAATTAACGAGCATGAGCAACTGGTATCCAAACACAGTATATAAGTAACCAAATTACTATTTGACATTATCCGCAATTGTGTATATTTGTTTTTTTATTGTTAAATATAAATAAAGCAATGAGCACAGATAACTAGTATCTAAATGAATTATCCAGTTAGCGAAATAACTACTTCCAAATATCCAGCCGAGATGTTTCCACAACTTCAATAAAATCATTCACCCAAACCCGCAGCCTGCCACCATGTTACTGCTATGTATCAAGTGGACCGGAGAAAAGAACCAGAAGAAAGGCCTAGAGGCCGAGGAGGGAGAGAGATAGATGAGAGAGAGAGAGAAGAGAGGGAGAAGAGTCAGAGGAGATTAGGGCAAATATTTTCTTATTATTTCTAGGATAATTGTATGTGGTATTTTTAACTAAGCTCTATCGGTTCAATAAATACGTCATGGGAAAGAACCGAAAAGAAAACCCATGAAAGAGTATTCAACTCTTTAAAAAACACATTAAATATCAGAAATTACTAATGAAAATCCTAATTACTAATAATAATAATCCTTTAGACGACTAGGTCGACGACGTTCCCGAACCGGTCTTGAACCTCTAGCCGATGGGCCGGCCTGAGCCGTATCAATCTTTCCCCCGTTGACAGTCGACTTGTCCTCAAGGCGTACACTACCAAAATTAACACTTTAGCCGACGACCCATAAAAAAATGGCCGACGACTTTAAAGTGTCGTCGGCTAAACTTTACACTTTAGCCGACGACTCGTGTTGCCGTCGGCTAAACAGTTTTAGCCGACGACTTGATCTAGGTCATCGGCTATAGTGAAACATAGTCATCGGCTATAGTAAAGAGGTTTAGCCGACGACTCTTGAGATTGTTTAGCCGACGAAAAAAAAGGGCGTTTTAGCCGACGACTTGATCTGGGTCGTCGGCTAAACCCTTTTTCAAAAAAAAAAAAGTTTTAGCCGACGGAAAGATCTAGGTCGTCGGCTAAACCCTTTTCCAAAAAAAAATAAAGTTTTAGCCGACGGCAAGATCTAGGTCGTCGGCTAAACCCTTTCGGAAAAAAATGGGGTTTAGCCGACGACCTAGATCATGTCGTCGGCTAAACCTCCAAGTGAAAATTATATATAATTCACGGAACGCCAACCCAATCTTGCCCCTCTCCCCGCTAAAGAGCACCTTTCTATTCCCGACCCTGTCAGTTATTCCCGAAAAAAGCTTGTGAGTTGCTACTTTGAGTATTGCGACCTTGCGAAAAAGATCAACCCGGATCTTGGAAATTCCTTTGTGTATTTTTTGAGTTTGTGTTGCTACTTTGAGTTGTGCTAGCTGGAGTGATGAAGGTTTCTACCGGTTGTTATAATCACCATTTCGATTAAGGTACGTATTTTATTGTATTTTTTATTGTGATTTCGAAACTTTGTATTATTCATGTTGTACATTCGAAAGCTTTTATGTATAACGATTAAGTTTTATGATGATAATCATTATGATTAATTGTTTGTTGTGATTTCATTTATAATTTGAACAATATTAGTTAGTTGGATTAATATTGGAAAATTTATATTTTTCAGGATGGACAAAAGTTGGATTGGGTTACGAAAATGGGATCCAAGTGTAATGGATGGGATGAAGCAGTTTATGAGATTTGTAAAAGAGCACGACAGTGGTAATACGTTGCACTACTGTCCGTGTAATAAATGTAGATGTCGCAGTGATATGTATCGTTTTCCATTTGATGAGGTCTGGGAACACCTAAAGAAGAATAGTTTTCGGAGTAAATATACATGTTGGATATACCACGGTGAAGCACCGAATTCTGTTATTCCGTATGATCACGGACAATTTAGTGGTAACGATGGGTTCACCGATCCGAAGAGGAGGTTGATTGATGATGTGTTTGGTTTTTTCGAGACGTTTGTACCAACTGAGCCAATCCCACGACCCCGTAGACCGTTGCCTTGCAATACTGCTGGGCTTGACAGGTACAACAAGCTAATTCAACTCCAACAGACCCCTCTATACCCAGGGTGTAACATGACTGTTCTTGATTGTGTCATGCAAACTATGAGATTAATGGTCGAAAATAGATCATCCATCAAGTCTGTGGATGATTACTTGGAGCTTACGAGTAATATGCTTCCACAGGGTAATCATCTTCCTAATACATATACTAAAATGAGACGAATTTTGAAAGATCTTGGTCTTTCCTACATTAAGATCCACGTCTACATGTATGATTTTGTTCTATTCTGGGGGCATCCTAATGAAGACCTCATGAGATGTCCTGTATGTGATACAGAGAGATATAGGATCACTCCTTCTGGAAAAAAGAAACCGGTGAAGGTACTTTGGTATTTTCCACTGAAAGACAGGTTGGAACGGCTTTTTATGTCTCCTCACATGGCAAAAGCAATGATATGGCATGCCGAGCCGTGCACTAATGACAGGGATACTATGATACACCCTTCGGATGGAGAGGCGTGGAAGCATATAGATAGGGAGTATCCAAATTTTTCTTCAGATATCCAAAATGTGAGGCTCGGGATTGCATCTGATGGTTTCAACTCTTTTAGTAACACGAGTCTTTCATATACCATATGGCCTGTTGTAGTGATTTCTTACAATATTCCTCCGTGGATGTGTATGCAGAAGGAGTATAATATGTTGACCTTGTTAGTCCCGGGGCCGGGATATCCGGGAAAGTGTATCGATGTGTATATGAGACCTTTGATAGAGGAGCTAAAATTGTTGTGGGAGCAAGGTCATCCCACGTATGACATTTATTCGTTCGAGACATTCTACTTTCACGCCATGTGTATCGGCACTATTAGTAATTTTCCTGTATATGGAATGCTGTCTGGATCTGTTATTAGCCGATATAGAGGTTGTCCAGTGTGTTTGAATGCATATTGTGCTAGGTACCACTATAGGAAAGTTATCCGAATGCGTCATCGGATATGGATTGAGAGGGAACATGAGTGGCGTATGGATGCTGCAGCATTTGATGGCAATGTAGAAATGGGCGAGCCACCACGACAGTAGACAGGTGATGAAATACTATCGATTCTTAATGAGTACGATTTTGGTCAGCTTATCAACCATCCTGATGTGATAGCAGCAATCCCTGAAAGGCCCGACAGGTATAAGTATTGGTCGCACAAAAGTATATTCTGGGAATTGCCTTACTGGTCCAAGTTACTGATAAGGAACTTCTTGGATGCCATGCACATTGAAAAGAATGTTTGCGAAAGTGTGGTTGGAACAACCTTAGGTTGGGATGGAAAGACCAAACACGGGCCAAAAGCACGCAAAGGTTTGGAAGAAATGAGCATAAGAAAACATTTGTGGTTGAAAACTGTCAAGGGAAAACAAAAATGCCTAAGGCAGCTTACACCATCATTGCCGAGCAGAGAACTGAGATATTTTGGTGGATAAAGACTGCTAGGTATCCTACCGGGTATGCTGGAAATATAGGAAGATGCGTTAATTTCAGGGAGAACAAGTTAACTGGTTTGAAGAGTCATGATTGTCATATCCCACTCCAACGCCTATTTCCGGTATTTATTCGACCGTACTTACCAAAACAGGTGGTCGAGCCGTGTGTTGCATTGTCAAGATTTTTCCAGAAATTATGTACGAGAGAAGTGAAGAGATCTGATTTGCGTAAAATGCAAGATGAGATCATCTATATCTTGTGCAAGTTTGAGCGAATATTTCCTCCAAACTTTTTTGACCTCATGCCTCACCTCATGATCCACCTTCCCCGGCAGTTATTGGTCACTGGTCCAGTGCACTACACGTGGATGTACCCGGTTGAAAGGTAACATAATTTTGTACGATATGTATATATATATATTGTCAAATTAAGTATGATTTCTAACACAATGGCAATATTTTTAGGAGTGTGCCCTCAAATGCCACTCAGAGGATGTTGAGTGAGGGCATTGCACTTGTAATTATGTAAATCAATATATAAGGCAATGAATGTTTCTTTATTTACTGGTAGTTATTGGCATTCCTAACTCGTAAATATACATGTAGAAACTAGTCCGTGTATTTGAGAGCAAAACGTTCCACTCCTTATTAGATAAGGGGGTCGGCACTGGAAAGGTTTATAGCTCAAATACTTAATCGTTTGCAAGTCGATGAAACTTGACTGGGCGTTAAGTTTATGTGAAGACTTGTATGACGTGTTCTTTGATAAGGAGAGTGCCTGTCGAACACTAATGGTTAGTGGGAGCACACGTTATAGGTATGTTAATTAGATTAGTATACTCGAATCGACTCACCCTCGATTCGTCACATGGATTTCACTCCGGGACAGTCAATGATGGAATCGAAAGGTTGTGATAGGTATTCGTGAACCTTCGACTTGAGGATTTAGTAGGGATGTGCTTGTGACGTCAAGATTTTCATTAGAGTAGTTCGACCCTATAAACCGGAAGGCGGGGGTCAACCTCGACGTGCATCTTGATGGGCAAGTAGCAGGTCCTACTGAATACCAAGATAGAATTCTTTCTCCTGTTAGTGAACGGGTTATATGTCCTATGCAGTTATTGGCAGATGAGATCATAAGTCTTTGGCCAAAGCATTGGAGCTAGCTGTATTAGATACACAAGAGCTCGATGATCTCGATTTGCATTAACGCATGCATAGCATCAAGTACAGATGGGCTTTGACTGACCGTGACCCCATAACTTGATCGGGACATTTGGAAGAAGGGTTTATATGTATACTGGTATTCACGACAGAATGGTTCTTGAATAATCCCAATCATTCGTTCTCAGTTGGGGTACAGTATAGGCTGCCAGGCTGGCTAGGTGGTGCTACTACTCTTTGGTTCCTCCCATTGCTGACTGAGACGGACCTACCGACGGAATGAATAAAGCTAATTCTCTCATTATAAATATTAGATATTGGATATCTAATTTATTAGACATTGGATGTCAAATTAAATTTGGGACATTGGATGTCTAAATTAATTTATTGGATAAATTAATTTACGGCCAAATGAATTAAATATATTACTCGGTGATTAATTTAATTCATGAATATAATTATTTCTTGGAGAAATTAATTATGTTATTATGTATTTGATATGATTAATTAATTGGATCAATTAATCAATATAAATGCATCGGAACGGAATCGGAGTTTATCTGTTTGGACTCACGGGAGTCCGAAACGGACCGAACTCGCCCGGCTCCTTCTAGATGGCCGCCCCTATTTGTTTCCCTTTTCCTTTGTCATAGTCTCCACATGTTGGTGGAAGACTTATGTTTTGTCAAGGGGACAAAATATCATCTTAGGTGATTTTGTCAAAAGGTGATTGATATGAGGGGATTTGATGGATAATATATTTAGAAGACCACATCTCCTTTCAATAGAGAGAACTCACGTTTTTTATAAGTAGAAGGAGAGAGGAAAAGTTTTTTCCAAGGCTTCATACTATTCATCATCATCTTCACAACATTCATAAGTTTTTCTTGGAGAAAAATATTTGTGAGATAGAGAGATACTGGATTAAACACTTAGAGTGTTGTAATCTTGAGTTGCATAGCTTCTATAACCTTGTTCTAGCCGTATCCTTGGAGGATAACGAGGTTTAGTCATTCCTGTCGTTTTTCCGGCGTGTGGCAAGTAGAGACGCGGTGCTTTCGGCGTTGGATCGTTCAAGAGCTTGGAGCGGATTGGACTCGTAGAGATCAAACTAAAGCTTGGGGAATAGCTCAAGAGAAGGTTACTGTAACACCCTAAACTAGGCGGATATTACAGTGCCGTGGACCCCCAACTGGGACCCACTAGACGAGTGAAAATGAATGAATTACACAGGGTAAATGTAGTACCGAACCACATTACAACAATAATTACTCCGATGAGGAGTTTCGTACAACACATCCAGGATAATACAGAATACATGTATATTTTATATGAAGATAAAATATACAACACTGAGTGAAATGAGTAATCAAATGGAATGTTTGAAGCGGAATAAATGAAGGAAACATAAATGACTGAAAAGACTGGGGGCCCCTTCTAGTATCATTGGGACTCCTTGCCGTCAACGTGCTCTCCCCATGCTTTCGCCTTGCCATGACCTGAAAAACAATATCCCCCAATGGGGTCAGCTACACAGAACAACAATTCTCAAGAGTTGAATAACCACAATCATGTATATGTTGTATAAACCACAAGTTCGATCAAAAATGAATCGGTTAGATTATAACCCAATCTTATTGAAAACATACGCAATCAAACATGCTGTATGAATCAACTAACAGTACGGCTCAAAGGGTGGCGCCACACTACGCTCGGGATGGAAATGTGTCCGTGCACAAGCCACCAATGAGTATCGATCGAATACACATGTGGTCTTGTACCTAATCAGTCTCACGAAGCAATCGACTCGTGTGCACAGTCCAATGTGAGGCCAACAACCAACACACGACTTAAATGTGCCTGACATGAAAATCCTACACATACCAACCGGCACGCCAGTATGACCCGGAATTCCACGATATAACAAAAGTGACATCGAAAATGAATAATAACTCACCGAGATGAAATGATAGTGAAATGAATGATAGCTCAATGAAATGATTGGAACCGTCGTTCCTTGTGACTGAGGTGATTAATTGACAATGACAAGTTTTGATACGGTTAATACAATGATGAATGAGTTATGATTATGAATGAACAACAACAAAAGGAATGAATATCCTTTTAACCGAGTAAGAATTAACTTACACAACACCGGTGACAATTATCCTTCCACGAACAACGTCCTAATTGAGATATCGGTCACTCGAACAACCTTGAATAATACAATTACCAACAATCCGTTCAATATACGAATCAAACACGAATATAATGAACTCAAAACGTCGAAAAGATTAAACCAAGTTCATTGGGGCATTATATCCAACACTTTGTGGCCAAACTTCGGTTGTTTATAACCAAACCTCAAAAATACCAACATTAAATCCCCAAGAAGTGTTTCAAACCAACAAAACATCTTCAATACGATCAATAATCCATTATGAATATCCAAAATCGTGATTTCAACAACAATTAATCGAAAACCCCCAAATCCAACACAATATTCAAAGTGTTCTTGAATAATCCTTCAATAATCCGATGAATAATCAAACATGTCCAGAATCATGCGTATATCACTTCATACAACATGATCTTAACATCCAAAACATCATAACTCAATACAAAATCGAAATCCAAGAGGTTTGATGAATATTACCTTTGAAGATCCAAGTACTTTAATCCGATGAAATCGCGTTAGATCGACAATCCGAGCTTCACAACCGAATGAAAATGATGAAAAATGAATACTCAAGTGATTGATGATGAAGATTTCTCCCCTCAAGCTCTCTCTCTCGTATGAAGGTGAAGAAAATGGAAGAAATGAGCTGAACTCGCTCAAAAAACGCAATTATAGAGTTGAATGCCCTGTGTGCCGCGGCCCGGCCGAAGTGTGCCGCGGCACAGGGCCAAAAATGCCCCCAGTGATCGGCAGCGTGCCGCGGCCCGGACGAGTGTGCCGCGGCAGTGACTCGGCAGTGTGCCGCGGCCCTGCCGGCATGTGCCGCGGCCCAAGGTACAAAAGAGTTGGCCGATAAGTTGCAACAGGAGTGTGCCGCGGCAGTGACTCGGGAGTGTGCCGCGGCCCTGCCGGCATGTGCCGCGGCCCACAGTACAGGCTGCTCGGCCAAAAACTGGAAAATGTGTGTGCCGCGGCGCACACTCCTTGTGCCGCGGCCCACACCCCCCTAGGGTCCTAAAATGATGAAAAAATAATCCGGGAAGAGAATGAAAGCAATAGGAACCAATATTTGGGAAACAATAACACGAAATGGAAGTACGGAAACCCTAAAACGGTGGTTCCAAGCCATGATTACAAGGGTTCGCCCAACAAAACACAATTTGAACAATGAGAAGGTTTGAAATGACATGAACTCCAATGTCAACATCGACTAATGAATCCATTACCACGATCAAGATAATACTCTTGTCTCGATTCCCGAGTAAGGTTGAAACAATGAACAATATCGATACACAACTCGAAGTTAATCCGAACGGTGAACACGGATGAATGATTATTAACAAGTGAAAAATTACATAACGACGATTACCGAATGAAATTACTTAATGATAATGACTGAATTATGACCGGGTATTACATACACCCCCCTTAAAAGAGTTTCGTCCCTGAAACTAAGGGTCAAACAACTCGGGATAACTCTCCCGCATACTATCCTCGGTTTCCCAAGTAGCCTCTTCGACTCCGTGTCTAGACCACTGAATTTTAACCAAAGGAATCGCCTTATTCCTCAACTGTTTGATTCGCCGCTCTAAGACTCGTATGGGGTGCTCCTCATACGAATGATCTTCTGCGATCTCGATTTCGTCGAACTGAAGTATGTGACTCGGGTCGGCAACATACTTCCGTAACTGAGAGACGTGAAACACATTATGAATTCGGCTCAACGCCGGAGGTAAGGCCAAACGATAAGCTAGCTCGCCTACTCGTTCCAAAATCTCAAACGGTCCAATAAATCTTGGACTCAACTTCCCCCGTTTTCCAAAACGGAAAATACCTCGACTAGGGGATACCTTGACCAAACTGATTTCCAAAAATGAGACACGAATCGCCCGTCACGATCGGAAACGATACTTTTAGGAGTACCGTGCAGTCTCACTATCTCTTTGATGAACAGTTGAGCAAGTCTCTCGGGACCCCACGTATCCTTAATCTCCAGAAAGTGAGCTGACTTAGTTAAGCGGTCCACAATCACCCAGATCGTATTCATGCCATGACGACTCGTCGGCAAACTCATGATAAAATCCATAGAAATGTCTTCCCACTTCCATTACGGAATAGGAAGAGGTTTTGACATACCCGCCGCCGATGTTCAATCTTGACTTGTTGACAGGTTAAGCATCTCGAAACAAATTCTGCGACTTCTCGCTTCATATTACTCCACCAGTAATTTTGTTTCAAGTCTTTATACATCTTGCTAGATCCCGGATGAACAGAATAAGGGGTAGCATGAGCTTATCTCAAAATCGAGTTTTTCAACTCGTCATTCGCCGGTACGTACAACCGATTCTTAAATCTCAAAAGTCCATCCTCGTGGACCACGAATCCAGGGGCTTTCCCCTGAGCCACATCCTCATGGATGCGCAACAATGCTGGGTCCGAACCCTGATTCTCTCTGATTGCCTCCTCAAGTGGCGATGAAATCTCTAACATGCAAAGTTGCCCTTGTACTCGCTGAAGCCAGACCTCGATCTCGGGTCTAAGGAATTCCTATTGAAGTTCCTTCTGAACTGTTAAACGAGCAAGCATCTGTTCCTGAACGGACTTACGACTCAAGGCGTCGGCGAAAACGTTCGCCTTGCCCGGGTGGTAAAGGATCTCGATATCATAATCTTTGATTAATTCCAACCACCGTCTCTGTCGCATATTTAACTCCTTCTGAGTATATATATATATTTTAAACTCTTATGATCGGTGAATATCTGACAGGTGACGCCATAAAGGTAATGACGCCAGATTTTCAAAGCGAACACAACGGCTGCTAGCTCCAGGTCGTGGGTCGGATAATTAACCTCGTAAGGTCTCAATTGCCGTGAATCATTGGCAATAACCTTGCCATTCTGCATGAGCACACATCCGAGACCCTGTTCGGACGCATCACTATAAACCACAAATCCTTCCGTCCCTGGCGGCAAGGAAAGTACAGGTTCTGAAACTAACCAGCTCTTGAGTTCCTCAAAACTCCATTGACACGCATCGAACCACGTGTATTTCTTATCCTTTCGCAAAAGGTTCGTCATGGGTTGAGCGATTTTAGAAAATCCTTCCACAAACCGCCGATAATAACCGGCTAATGCGAGAAAGCTTCGGATTTCCTTAACATTCTTCGGAGGTAACCAATCTTGGATAGCCTCCGTCTTCGGAGGATCAACACGCACTCCATCGATGAAGTTACATGCCCGAGAAAAGTCACTACGGACATCCAGAACTCACACTTGGAAAACTTTCCATAAAGTTGCTCTCGTCTTAACACGTCGAGAACCTAATGAAGATGAACCTCGTGTTCCTCTCGGTTACGAGAGTAAATCAAAATGTCATCGATGAAGACAACAACAAACTGATCCAAAAAGTCGATGAAAACCCGATTCATTAACTCCATGAATACCGCAGGTGCATTAGTCAATCCAAACGGCATAACCACAAACTCATAATGACCATAGCGTGTTCGAAACGCCGTCCTCGCGATATCCGACTCTCGAATCCGCAACTGATGATATCCAGATCTTAAGTCGATCTTGGAAAATACTGAAGCTCCCTGAAGTTGATCTAAGAGTTCATCAATACGGGGTAAGGAATACTTATTCTTGATCGTCACCCGGTTCAATTCCCGATAATCAATACACAAGCGGAATGAACCATCCTTCTTCTTGACAAACAATACTGGTGCTCCCCACGGGGATGCACTCAGACGGATATAACCTTTCTCGAGCAATTCCTTAAGTTGATTCTTCAACTCATGCATTTCGGTCGGGGCCATCTGGTATGGTGCCTTCGATATTGGAGATGTACCAGGCTCCAACTCAATTGTGAATTCCACATCTCTCTGTGGAGGCAAACCAGGTAACTCGTCTGGAAATACGTCGGCATATTCCCTCACTACCGGAATATCCATCAACATTACTGATGATTTCTCGGTTTTGGTCATACAGAACCAATAACCAACACACCCCTGACTGAGTAATCTCACTGCTTTCATCAAATTAATAACTCTTCCAGAACAGTTGGGATTACCTCCCTGAAACACATATTCGACCTCGTCGTCTGAAATGATAGTGACCATACGCTTACGGACACTAATGATGGCATTATGACGATCCATCCAATCAATACCCAAGATGATGTCGTCTCTCGACAAATCTACTACGATTAGGTCCGCTGGCCATACACGACCATGAAGCTGAATCAGACAATTCTGAATCTCACGATTTCCGATAATTCGTCTACCATCAGGTAGACCAATGACATAAGGCTCATAACTAGTAGCACTACCCAGACGTAGTCTACTCAAACATGACTCGGAAATGAATGAATGCGATGCACCAGTATCAAAAAGGGTACACACTACATTACAACATCCGTTGACTTATCAGAACGTGGGCCGAAAGTGGCCTGGTCCACGCGTAGATTCCTTCTGATCTGACTTCGTTAGCGTGCGCTACATTCTGCCTCTAGCGTGCGCTAACCATGAACGATAGCGTGCGCTATACTTGACCATTAGCGCGCGCTAGTCAGGCTATACTTAGCCATTTCCAACTCTTCTCGTCCAATGTCTCAACATACCGAATACGAACATACGGCATACTGAATACATATACTTCTTAAATGTAATTATCAACCAAATATGACAATTATACCAATACAGATGTCTTAGTCCTTTATTTATTTTATCCCTACTGTACAGATTCCATGCTGTACAATATAACTCGGATAAAATAATATCAAACAACAGTAGTAGAATTTCCGGATATTACATTCTACACCCCTTAAAATAAGTTTCGTTCTTGAAACTTGCAATCCATCATAAAACAAACAAACATACCGTTTAACCCAAAATATTCCAAAGCCATCACGACACTGATCAATCATCATTATTCTGAATAGCCAAAACTGCATACTTACAAATACGCAGGTCGACGATCTCCGGAGATACTAGCCAGCGATCCCACTATACGGTCTCAATACGCTTACGATCACAATTCCACGATTCTCAACAAAATATATCATCTTGAATCAAACAATCGCCCGAATCAAATCACATGCACTTTGATTACATAATCGGTCTCAATTCCATTAAAGCGAATAATATCCGATGTATCTGTGAAACAACTGCTCAAAACAACGACACGAATTCCGAAACATCAACACAAAATCCGAACGCTCAGATGATCACCAAAATGATCAACTAATAAATCAACCGAATTTATCATCAACATGATAAATTCCCATATGACCAACCAGAGGTCAAAACACAATCGAGAATATCATCAACATGGTAAACTCCAATATGACCAACCAGAGGTCAACGATAATCGAGAATACCTTCACACGGTAAACTCCAACACGATCAACACAGAACCACAGAAACAGACATACGAAAAAGCAAAATTCTCAAAACGACACACCGATCACATACAGTGGATCTCAATAAACATATCCGACTGGCGAACATACCCCTCGGCATATGAACAACCAATCACAAACTGACGATCATACCCAATCATACACGGAGTGGAAACGACCACTCAATATTCAAAACAACCAGTATGGGGTCACCATCCCCAAATCTACGCTTACAAGGAAATCATTCCAGAATCACTAAGGTAAAATCGCGCTACTACCATACCAATGGAATCACATAGCACATATGTTCCGGTTTCACAAAATCCCAAGTTTCCAAAATAATATTATGTGCATGAATCTACAACACGCAACATATTTCTCTTATCCGATAAATCAATCGATCATCCTTGCATAACCAAACGACCATACCAAAGTTCGGATCCATATTCCTCGTTCCACATTGATATATTACCCAGTTCGTGAGTCACACTCACAACTTCACCATGATATGTAATATACACTAAATGCGTATGGTTATTAATCACATTTTCAAAACCGGTTTGAAATCATATATTCTTGTCACGAAGACAATTTTCGAAAGTTCTTTCAAGAGTTTGAAAACTCAAAACATAAATTTTCGTAAGACCACGAAATCAATTTTAAAATTTAATCGGCTCGTCACTAATATCCACTGATATTCCATCGGAAAACCACACGATAGAATTCCAAAATCTCAAATATATAGACCCTGATAAAAAGTCCTCTCCACATACTACTCGCGTCTTCTTAATCCATCCTGGATCACCTCAAATATAATATGACAAAACATTGAAACAAATCAATAAATCAAACACAGCGAAAGACTTCCCGAGAAGTTCCATTTGAACAAGTAAACCAAAAACCTCAAAAGGTAGGAACAAAATAGATAAGCGATTGATAAAGAGTTTTACAAATCTCGGGAGTTTTAGAAAACAGAAAGCTTTCTTTTGAACATTAGGGTCTCGGCCAGTATCTTGTTCCGCATTACAAGAAGTTTAAAAAAATAGAAAACTCTTTTCGGACTCCAAGTCTGAGTTACAAAACTATTTCAAAATCGATTGGGTCTCGGCCCAAAATCATTTTCCGTAAAACATTCGTAAAACATTCATTTTGAAAAGTATCATTTTCAAATGCTCAAAAGCAGTTCATATATATCACAAAATGAACTAACATGACTACATGTTCTTCTCGACAATCCATAGCCCTTCTCCGAATACACAATTTCGTTCAGAATCTAACCAACATCGATTCTCGAAATCATAACTCCTCAAGATCATAAATCTGTCCCAACTCTGTCACCTTATCTTGTAACGCATAATATCTTGAATCTCAAAACGTATCAACTTAGAACGGCAATAAATCTCAATGAAATTCAAAAATCCAAATACTTACAGATCGTGAAGCCGACGATTCCCCGTGATACTGGCACATGTCTCGGCTCTAGAAAATACTCGACACGGACATATTCAAAACACACGTTGGCAAACTCAGTTCAACTCAAGAACACAATACATCTCATTCCAGAGAATCTCGTTAACACCATTTGGAAAAGTTATAACAAGCCCAGTACGATACTGGTAAATCACATAACACATAAGCCTGAGTGAACAACAAAAACTCACGGCTCTAATATTTTTCAATCGACAACTCGAATGACGCGACAAAAACACGACCCAACTCGACCCAAATGCCTAGGCTTTCTCAACCTAAGCCCCGATACCATATTCTGTAACACCCCCAGATTTAACCGGAAATATTACAGCGCCGTGGGCCCCGAGATGGAACCCACAAGGCTAAAAGAAATTTTCGCAAACATTTACAAACGCCCAAGAGGCTAACGACAGAATTATCTATTGAAAATAATCAAAGATTTATAAAACTCATTTATCAAACCGTCGTAAAAACTCATTTGAAATCGCAAGGCCAAACTGCCGACATTCAAAAGTTTAGAAAACGATTTCCAAAGTAACCTCAGTTACCAGATATCAAAAGAGCATTTCAAACTACTCACGCAGCGGAAAAAGACCAACCATAAAGATACTCTAGCAGCGGACTACGAGAACCAAACAAGAAACTCAAGGCACACAACATGTCCTAGCCAGTATCCTCCGGGAAGCTCGTCTCTTCACGACCGCTACAAGCTCGACACTTCAAGAACCTAAAAAGAAATCCCACGACGGGGTCAGCCATAATGTCCAACAATGATATCAATCACATCACATCAATAATACATACCAATGAGAATACAGAATAAGAATACGACCAACGTAATCTTACCGCCATAACTTTGCTTACTCAAGTAATTCTCATCAGAGTAACCATTATCAAAATTCACATCCTATACTCGATTTACGAATAAACTCGAACATAATATAAGTACTGTACCTCAAACAATACTCAAGGTTCTCAAACTATCATAACCAACTCACGATACGGAAATATACCATTTCTGACCAATACGATCCATCGAATAACATCATCAATTCCCAAGACGATAACCGATCGTCCATCAAGACAAATACCGAAGGAAATACGGAACATACCTCGAGATATGAGTGCCACGACAATCATACCCGTCTAATCCGAGATCAGATCAATGCAATACGGACACGGTCCTAACACAGGACCTACAAATGCATACTCATATGACCACGTCAATATGATCACAGCAATATCAATCATGTATACTCAATGGAAATCCGACGATCCAGCGCCCTCAGCATAGATCCCTTTGTTGATCCCATCAGATCAACATAAGGTGGATAACTAACAATACACATATGAACAACAACATATGATACAATCAATGATGCGAATTCACAAGATTCCATCAACACAATACTGGTAATCCAACGATCCAGCGCCCTTAGCATAGATCCCCATGATGATCCCGTCGAACCAACGCATGGTGGAAAACCTGTCCAACGATCCAGCGCCCTCAGCATAGATCCCCATGATGATCCCGTCGAACCAACGCATGGTGGACATCCGATCCAGCGCCCTCAGCATAGATCTCATGATCTCACAGGATCAACACAACGTATAATTCACATGATCTCACAGGATCAACAAAACATAAACAATACAATTATGCATACACATATGCAACTCAATATGTTCATCAACATGAACAACATAACATGCACGATAACATGACAATTTACTAGGACGACTTCATGTTCAACAACATGAAAGAAAGTGTACGAGACCAAAATAAATAACATTAAACCATAATCAATATGGAATACTTGCCCCGAGTCCTTCGGGAGCAACCTCGATGTCCAATCATCACCGACGATTATCCTCAATGCTCGGCGATCCAAACGTACGATGAACTATAGATACTCATATCCTCGTCTTTACCATAATGTAACCTAGATATTCGAACATACCAATAACTGAGATAAAGCATATACATTATGGTTTACCTCCCAGAATCGAAAGAACGATATGCGATCCGAATACCCAGAGTTCACAATAATAATCATCGCTATATGCATTATAAACGAAATGAAACTGAAACCATTCATTAAATATTATAACTGAGCAAGTAATAACTTGCCTCGATACCGGTACCACGAAGCTGTTGTCGAACACATTGCCTTTGTCTACGAGCTCCTCAGCCCCGATCAAAAGCAATACAATGGACATACTCGAACGCGACCGCAATATCCGGTTATAATTACCGATCAACAATCTCAACCTATCGAAGAAATCAAATAACACATATCCGATAACAATCAACAACTGACAAACTAACCAATCGAACTCAACGGTTCAACACAACCTCGAATAAACACAGTCAGAACCAACCAAGTCAAACCATCACGAATTCATAATCAAAACACAAAAATGCGCCTTTATGCGCCTACTTAGCGCACGTTAAACGCATAACGTGGCGTGCGCTAAGTTGGCCCGTTAGCGTCTTCTTGGTAATCTTAGCGTGCGCTAATGCTAGTTGACTTGCTACAGTCTACACCTACCACGAAGATGCTCATGACCCCACAAGCCGAAATCAACCAATAAAGCCAAGATTCCCTGTTGACCGATATATAGTTAGCGTGCGCTAATCAACATGCATTAGCGTGCGCTAACACTACATTACAACATCCATTGACTTATCAGAACGTGGGCCGAAAGTGGCCTGGTCCACGCGTAGATTCCTTATGATCTGACTTCGTTAGCGTGCGCTACATTCTGCCTCTAGCGTGCACTAACCATGAACGATAGCGTGCGCTATACTTGACCATTAGCGCGCGCTAGTCAGGCTATACTTAGCCATTTCCAACTCTTCTCGTCCAATGTCTCAACATACCGAATACGAACATACGGCATACTGAATACATATACTTCTTAAATGTAATTATCAACCAAATATGACAATTATACCAATACAGATGTCTTAGTCCTTTATTTATTTTATCCCTACTGTACAGATTCCATGCTGTACAATATAACTCGGATAAAATAATATCAAACAACAGTAGTAGAATTTCCGGATATTACACTGTCGTCTTGAACGACACTGACTGTGTGGCCTGATTCTGCACCGCTGAATGTCCTGGGGCCTGAGATGACGCCGGAGTGGGTTTAGAGTCCCTTCGGCAAAAACGGGCCCTATGCCCAGCAATTCCACAGTTATGGCACGTGACAGCCCGTTTCAGTCATTTGGTGCTGAAATGACCCTATTCTTCACAGTTGAAACAGGTGACAGCCGAACTGGCCGTTCGTGACTGAGATTCCGCGGGTTTAGGCGCCATAGGAGGTCGCTCAGAAAAAGCAGAGCCCGCACGAGGTTTCTTGAAAGTGGCCTGACTGCCGTCAGACTGATTACGGTTCTTGGACTTCTTGCTAGCAGATGAAGGTTGCTGCTTAGCAATCTCCTTAGCAGTAAGCTCATAGGTAAGAGCTTTCTCGATGAATTCGGCCAGAGTGGTGCAATTATGATTAAGCAACTGTAGTTGCATACGAGGTTTCAGCCTCTTGCTGAAATACTTGATCTTGTCCGCCTCAGAGTGAATGATAGATGAGGCGAACAGAGGAAGTTCCTGAAATTTTTCGGCGATGACAAGAACATCGTCATCCGCTGAGTGGTCGGGAGTGAGTAATTCCGACAATTTAGCCTCCCTGAGTGGGACTGGATAATACCTCTCCATCATGAGAGTTTTGAACTGATCCCAAGTACATGATCCTTCGGTGGGCTTCAACGACAACCACCAAGAATGTGCGCTTTTACCCAGATAGTAAGCCGTAACTGAAACTTTATGCCCTTCAGGGCAATCCACCATAGCAAATAACTTCTAGAAATGCTCAAGCCAATGAACAATATCCGCCGGCTCAGATGAGCCCTCGAAGGTAGGTGGTCGCTGGCGAGAGATATCGCCAATGATACTGCTTACACCCATCTCTTGCCTCTGAGGTGGCGGCGGGGGAGCCTGTTGATTTTGAATAGTGGAGTTATGCATCGTCTCCATCAGTTGTGCCATCTGAGTCATTTAGGCCATCATGCCCTGCATAAAAGCGAGTGGGTCAACCCGAACACCTTCTGACTGAGCTGTGCCCCGGGTACGACTCCCCGATAGTGAATGATCACGTCCAGGTGAATGAGTGGCAGCGTCGCTGCTCGATGAATTAGCATTATTTCTCACGTTCGCACGTGTATTCACACGAGTTCTCGGGATTTGGCCCGCACCACAGCCTCGTCCTCCGCGTCCTCTTCTTGCTCTCTCTATACTGAAGTAGGAAAGTCACATGATGATTATATTTCCCGCATGAATATCACGTTATGATTATGACATGAGATGATGAAAATGATCATACACGCTCTAACACAGTGATTACATGAATAATCAACTGAGGTGACATGATTATCTGATGAAATTATTGAAATGATTATCTTGAACAAGTTAACAAGATTAATGATATGATCTTCCAGATCAACAACTGAGTAATGAAATGAATGGAGTGATAAATGAGTTAACATGACCGTCCTGGTCAAAATGAAAATGATGATAAAGGATTGTTAACTGATGAATTATGAATGAATGATTATTGCCAGAAATTATACCATGGCGTTAGAAATCTTACAGTTCTTGGTCTGATTGGCTCGGCATTTGCACAGGTCACACGTGACGCGAAAGTCCAATGATACTAGTCCGATGACGATGATTTCAAATGAGACATGACTCGGAAGGTAGTATTCAAAACCACGCTCCGATACCAACTCTGTAACACCCTAAACTAGGAGGATATTACAGTGCCGTGGACCCCCGTCTGGGACCCACTAGGCGAGTGAAAATAAATGAATTACACAGGGTAAATGTAGTACCGAACCACATTACAACAATAATTACTCCGATGAGGAGTTTCGTACAACACATCCAGGATAATACAGAATACATGTATATTTTATATGAATATAAAATATACAACACTGAGTGAAATGAGTATTCAAACGGAATGTTTGCAGCAGAATAAATGAAGGAAACATAAATGACTGAAAAGACTGGGGCCCCTTCTAGTATCATTGGGACTCCTCGCCGTCAACGTGCTCTCCCCGTGCTTTCGTCTTGCCATGACCTAAAAAAAAATATCCCCCAACGGGGTCAGTTACACAGAACAACAATCCTCAAGAGGTGAATAACCACAATCATGTATATGTTGTATAAACCACAAGTTCGATCGAAAATGAATCGGTTAGATTATAACCCAATCTTGATGAAAACATACGTAATCAAACATGCTATATGAATCAACTAATGGTACGGCTCAAAGGGTGGCGCCACACTACGCCCGGTATGGAAATGTGTCCGTGCACAAGCCGCCAACGAGTATCGATCGAATACACGTGTGGTATTGTACCTAATCAGTCTCACAAAGCAATCGACTCGTGTGCATAGTCTAATGTGAGGCCAACAACCAACACACGACTTAAATGTGCCCGACATGAAAATCCTACACATACCAACCGGCACGCCAGTATAACCCGGAATGCCACGATTTAACAAAAGTGACATCGAAAATGAATAATGACTCACCGAGATGAAATGATAGTGAAATAAATGACAGCTCAATGAAATGATTGAACCGCTGCTCCTTGTGATCGAGGTGATTAATTGACAATGACAAGTTTTGATACGGTTAATACAATGATGAATGAGTTATGATTATGAATGAACAACAACAAAAGGAATGAATATCCTTTTAACCGAGTAAGAATTAACTTACACAACACCGGTGACAATTATCCTTCCATGAACAACGTCTTAATTGAGATATCGGTCGCTCGAACAACCTTGAATAATACAATTACCAACAATCCGTTCAATATACGAATCAAACACGAATATAACGAACTCAAAACGTCGATACGATTAAACCAAGTTCATTGGGGCATTATATCGAACACTTTGTGGCCAAACTTCGGTTGTTTATAACCAAACCTCAAAAATACCAACATCAAATCACCAAGAAGTGTTTCAAACCAACAAAACATCTTAAATACGATCAATAATCCATTATAAATATCCAAAATCGTGATTTCAACAATAATTAATCGAAAACCCCCAAATCCAACACAATATTCAAAGTGTTCTTGAATAATCCTTCAATAATCCGATGAATAATCAAACATGTCCATAATCATGCGTATATCACTTCATACAACATGATCTTAACATCCAAAACATCATAACTCAATACAAAATCGAAATCCAAGAGGTTTGATGAATATTACCTTTGAAGATCCAAGTACTTTAATCCGATGAAATCGCGTTAGATCGACAATCCGAGCTTCACAACCGAATGAAAATGATGAAAAATGAATACTCAAGTGATCGAAGATGAATATTTCTCCCCTCAAGCTCTCTCTCGTATGAATGTGAAGAAAATGAAAGAAATGAGCTGAACTCGCTCAAAAAACGCAATTATAGAGTTGACTGCCCTGTGTGCTGCGGCCCGGCCGAAGTGTGCCGCGGCACAGGGCCAAAAAAGCCCCCAGTGATCGGCAGCATGCCGCAGCCCGGACGAGTGTGCCGCGGCCCTGCCGGCATGTGCCGCGGCCCAAGGTACAGAAGGGTTGGCCGATAAGTTGCAACACGAGTGTGCCGCGGCCCAGACGAGTGTGCCGCAGCCCGGACGAGTGTGCCGCGGCAGTGACTTGGCAGTGTGCCGCGGCCCTTCCGGCATGTGCCACGGCCCACAGTACAGGATGCTCGGCCAAAAACTGGAAAATGTGTGTGCCGCGGCGCACACTCCTTGTGCCGCGGCCCACACCCCCCTAGGGTCCTAAAATGATGAAAAAATGATCCGGGAAGAGAATGAAAGCAATAGGAACTAATATTTGGGAAACAATAACACGAAATGGAAGTACGGAAACCCCAAAACGGTGGTTCCAAGCCATGATTACAAGGGTTCGCCCAACAAAACACAATTTGAACAATGAGAAGGTTTGAAATGACATGAACTCCAACGTCAACATCGACTAATGAATCCATTACCACGATCAAGATAATACTCTTGTCTCGATTCCCGAGTACGGTTGAAACAATGAACAATATCGATACACAACTCGAAGTTAATCCGAACGGTGAACACGGATGAATGATTATTAACAAGTGAAAAATTACATAACGACGATTACCGAATGAAATTACTGAATGATAATTACTGAATTACGACCGGGTATTACAGTTACTATTTAATCAACGGACTTAGAGGGTTAGTTTCTTACGACTCTTTCTTTTCGTTTATATATTCGTATATACGTAGCTCAATCGATCCTCGTAGGGATTGAGATCGAATTAATTTTCGTTTTACCGCTTCCGTTGGGCCTTAGTTTTAGGCACCGAATCCCAACAGTGGTATCGGAGCGTAGGTCTTGCGATCGCATATATGATATTGGCATTTGGAATGCTCGATTAGATGGTGAATGATTTGGAATCATTTTAGTCATAATCGTGGTATATGTTTTTCGTTCGTAATAATTGTATTTTTTGTAAGTTTATGTCTAAATATAAATCTTAAATTTCTGGGAAATATGATTTATATTGAAGATATGAAAGTCTAAAAATATAGATATTGGATATCCGGTCGAAAATCTAGCTCCGAATCGTCGTTGGACGACTTTTCGGACAAAGGGCACGAAGCTGCCAAGGTGACTCGGCCGTGTCTGGTGACACGGGCCGTGTCTGGTGACACGGGCCGTGTCCTAGCCCAGGCCACTACCGTGCACTCCGACCGTGTCGAGACACGGCCGTGCCTGGCCGGCACCGCCGAGCGTGACTCGCCATGCCAGCCCGTCACTGGAAAGCCGCCGAGGGTGACTCTGGCCAAACCCATTTTCGCCCCGGCTCGATTTTTCCGTGTATTCTTAAAAATTAATCTCCCGCATATTAAATTGGATTTAATCTGATTAAAATGATTTATGGTATTTCATTTTATAAGGAAATTTTGATTAATTGGAATATTTATGGTCGACCGAATTATTTTGAACATTATCATATTACCGATTGTGTGAATAGATTTGATCGGTTCGTATTGTTGATTGGATCAATGTATCTCTACGCTTTACATTTATTTAGTATTTATTGGATGAATGCTTTTGAATGGGGATGTGGTTCGTGGACTTAGTTTTTGAATCGTTCGTTTTATTCGATTGGGTTGTAAAGGCCGTTTTGAGCCTATTTATTTTACTAGAAAAATTTGTATCTAGGATGCAATTTTCAATGTAAAATTTATATGTAATGACGAAGACCGGAGGAAGATCCATTTCGAGAAGACGAAGATTCAAGACGAAGACTTGTAATTAGATTACAGAGTTTTTATTTTCTAGGAACGGTCCATGAACCACCTGTTGGTAGCAACTAGGTTGTGAATGGTTGTTTCATGTTGTATGAATGCCACAAACGCGCTTAAATGATTAATGTGCAAAGTGTAACGTTGATCGCGATAATTCTCCCACAACAAATAATTAAGTTTATAAGGTTTCAAGGTTTTCCTTCCCTCCATCGAGTTTTCGGGAAATTGAAATCCAAACCGGATGTGCTATGCTTCCGAGTTATCGGGGTAGTCGTTCGGGGAGGATGGATAAATTACCGGGAGCGCATTGGATGCCTTCGGTTGGAGCAATTTATCCCTAGAAACCTGATAGGTTGCCGGATAAGATTCAATTGTGAAACTGATTTGCGTCGATGGTATAAACTTAACTTGTTCACGAACCATAGAAACGGTATAGGTTGAGGGGAGTGAACAAAGGGAAAAAGAAGATCGAATCATCCATTAGATGGGTTGGTGTTGGACACCACTTTATGAAAATTAATAGACTAGAAACCTGTTCGGTTTCCCTCTATTAAGATTTATAAATAACTCGATCACCACTATGAAGTAGAGCGACGATACTTCCGGATTTTCACATGGGAGTGTGTTATTCCGATAAAAATAGTGGGAGCTGGGTAACAAGAATAGAAAAGACCTTAATTCTATACTCAGATCATAATATAACAAGTCACTAATTAATCTGTTATACTTAATGCAGACAAATCTCAATATGACAATGAATCCACTCGTAATTCTACTCGAAAAGAATACCTCAATGGGACCTAACTTTGTGGATTGGCTCCGCAATATGATGATTGTCCTCAGTATAGAGGCACTGGGATACATCTTCGAGACGAACATTCCGGCGCCTCCTGTGCGGACCCGAGCCAATCAGGAAGAGATTGAAAACCATGAAAAGTGGTTAAGGATGACGTGAAAGTCCGTGCTTATATGATGGCTTCCATGTCTAATGAGCTTCAGATAGCTCATGAGAAAATGACTTCTGCTAGGCAGATTCTATCTCACTTAACCGAACTTTATGGTGAGCACACCAGAACTGCTAGATATGAGATATCCAAGCAACTGTTCGGTGCAAGGATGAAGGAAGGTGAGAAGGTTGGGGAACACGTCCTCAAAATGATATCCGAGAGATTGGAGGCTCTTGATTTTAAAATGGATACTTCTCTCCAAACCGACCTTATCCTACAGTCTCTCCCTGATTCCTTCTCACAGTTTGTTATGAACTTGTTGTAAGGAAATCCCTCACACTATGCCGCAAGTGCACGGTGTCAACATGTAATAAAGTGATGAATAAGATATCATTCCCTCGAGGACTGATTTCACTAAGTACCAAAATGTAGTCAACTCGTAATTTTATTTGAAGAACAATTATACGGAGTTTATACCTAAACTAATTGCAGAAAATAAATAATAGTACTAATAATAATAATACTAATAAGGGCGTAGGATTATGATTTTCACCTCAAACAATCAGGAATGATATTTATTCAATTCAATTCACTTTTATTCAATTGATTGTAGACCAGGAATTCTTAAATTATTCTAAAGCCTTTCCCAAGGTCGATAGAAAATACTACGAATTATTAACTCGATATATCCCTATTCGAATTAGATAATTAATAGTCAAATACTCAAGAATTCCTACAATAAATAGGCTTCACAATTCCCATGAGTATATTCCTATCTCATGAAAATTATGATTCGTCTCACAAGAACTATGCCTAAATTTCATCTCCTGAATCCATAAAGACATTCAAAACAATTCAACTGTTGGCAGGACAATTAAAAGCATTTAGAACAGTAAGAAGAATCCAATTCAATAGAATAACGAATGAATTGAAATAATAATAAATAAATCAAACCGTCATGTAATCGGCTACAATCAAAATCCTACTCGAATAGATCTAGGAACTAAGATGCGGAAAAATTAAGAAAAACCGTAGGGATCCGTGGTCTTGTCGTCGCCCCACAAATCTCCTCCTTGTGTTCTTCTCTCTATCTATCGATGCTCCCTTGATTTCCTCCTTATTTTCTTCAGCCCTTCAATGCTTATTTATAGCAGTCCTAAGCCTCCAAAACGCGTCCGTGTGATTAGGTCGAGAACAGGCTCCAAAACGGCCCAGAAACGCGGAATATTTAGCAAAACGCCCGGTGGGCCGCGACTCACTTAATCAGTGCCGCGGCTCACACGTTCAGCGCCCCATGCCTGGGCGCCTTTTTCCCTCCTGGGCCGCGGCTCACTTAGGCTGTGCCGCGGCTCACAGTACAGTGTGCTCAGTGCTTTCTGGACATCTTCGTGTGCCGCGGCTCACTTGGTTCGTGCCGCGGCCCCAGCCAAAAATTGCCGTTTTCGCCTGTTTTTCATCGTTTTGGCTTCCGGACTCCGATTTCTCGCAAAACATATAAGAATAGTGCATTAAAAGCTCATTTATGCTGAATTAATCTCAAGATGGATATAAAATAATGATAAATAAGCGTATAAAAATACGCCTAACAAATACCCCCAAACTTGAGCCTTTGCTTGTCCTCAAGCAAAAAGAATTGATTACAAATGAAAGAAGATCGTGAATGATCGTGCAAATCCATAGTGCTCAACTTAATCAATGCTACCCTGAAATCCTCAAAGAATAATACAAGTATTGTAATAGTGAGTCACATCCAGGACACTGATTCTACAAAGTAACCTATTTCAGTCATAATCAATCGTGAATGAAGAAAATCAAGCTCAAAGATTAACAAACGTGAATTTAACCGACCGTCAATATGAAGAGTTAGATTAAACAAGCCAATTCGCCCAGTCCCACAGTCTAGTGGCAAAAATTTAAGAGTTTCATTATCAAAATTACTCATAGGACAGCATTCCCTTATGTATGATCAATAATATGATTCGAGTTAACCACTAGGTTTCGGCTCTCGGGATATTTCATCGGGATGATCCTAGGGTGGATTTCCATTCTCATGTATCGGGGAACCGTTTGACGTAAAAGACACTCATGGGGCACATGGATGCTTCTAGTTACTAAGCCCCTCTCTACATCGGAGAAAAAACTCGAATAGCTATTCCCGCATGTCAAGGTTGCTGTTTTACGCGAGAGTAAACAACGGGTCACGTGAATACCCCCGGTTACTAGGCTTCCCATCATCGGTAATGCGATATGTCTAAATCACCAGTCTAATCAGGGTTGTCGTTTTACGCGAGAGTAAACAACGGGTCACGTGAATACCCCCGGTTACTAAACTTCCCATCATAGAACAATTAATATCTCGACTTTTTCTTGGGAAAAACTGTCCAACTCTAAACTCAATTTAAGTGCCCACAAGACTTATGTTACTAGACGACTGGCTAATCGAAAAGTATAACCAAACGTATAGACGGCGATTTGAAAACACGCATGTCTCCTTTCTTATCTGCTAAGATTTCTACAAAAATGATAAAATTTCGCACCTAAATGATTACTCAACAGAAACAGATATCGCTGACTACAACTCAACTAAAACTCAACCGTTTCTTCCAAAAGAAATCAGTATCATAACATCAGTTTTACACATGGAAGCACGAAAAATTCACGAAAAATTCACGTTTTTGAACAAAACCATCAATAGCATGCAAGGACAATAAAGCACTGATGAAATCACAATTTATTCTACTACACATAAAATCATTGACAATAAAACTCATGTGAAAATAAAAGAGATAAGGAAAAGAGAATCTTATTCCAAATGTCTTCTTGAATGCCAGCACATGTCTGAGTGGAAACGTTGGTCAATCCATACTTCAAGTAATGCCCATCATCACGAGGGACCCCCAAACTTAGTCTCTAGTCATGAAATAACTAATGACATTAGGTCAAGAAAGACTAGAATATGAAGAATAATAACTCATTGGGGTTATATAAAAAATATTAGAAAAATAAGGGCCAACAAGAATACACGAATCCAAACGAAATAACAAACAAAGGAAAAAAATTATAAACGAAAAATCAAATAAAAACAACTAACTAGAAAGCAAGTAAAAAATGATGGGTTGCCTCCCATCAAGCGCTCTATTTTACGTCTTGAGCATGACGTGGCAAAAAAAAATCTAATGTGGCTTCTTTCTAGGGAGATTGCCAAATGCCCCCTTCTTACACTCTATAAGCCTCTTATCCCACAAGGGAGGCTTTGGTTCATGCCCGGTTGCCAAAAATAATGAGTAGGAAAAATTATGCGGACAACCAAAAAATAATGGAAGAATATAATAATGATAAGGCATGAAAAAATAAGCAAAGTTCGAATGGGTAATTAATAAAGACTTATCATGAACACCCTCATTAGAACTCGAAGAATCAGCCTCAACAGAATCAAAAGTAATGGGGCCAATCTCTCCCATAATGGATTTAGGAAAAATTATGCGTGGCACCTTTAATAAAATTTTAGGCACAAAAGTGTTCACCTTATTAGTCGAAGTTTGATGACAATTTAATGAAATTCCTTTGGAAACATCATCAATAATAACTTCTTCTACAAGATCATCACACTTTAGGTAATTATCAGGTGCTGGGGGATCGACCCTAAAACTCAACATGTCTTTCTTCTCAACCTCCCCCTCAACTTCACTACTAAATATATGAACTGGAAAATAACCATAGTGAACCTCAAGACCACGACGTGCACATTCTTGCTCAAGAGGGGTACTATTAGGATTTTTTAGAGCGTCTACACATTGTTCAAGCATGGTCTTTTGTTTTGGGGGAGGGGGCTGACTGACCCTATTAGGCAAATTATTAAGATTATCGAAATTTATGAAATGCCAAGGGTCAAAGGAATACATAATAAAAAATAAAAAATAGAGACTAAAAAAAACTTCAAATTAAAATTAGAGTCGCTTGGTATTGATATTAGCGAAAAATCAGTCCCCGGCAACGGCGCCAAAAACTTGTTGTAAGGAAATCCCTCACACTATGCCGCAAGTGAACGGTGTCAACAAGTAATAAAGTGATGAATAAGATATCGTTCCCTCGAGGACTGATTTAACTAAGTACCAAAATGTAGTCAACTCGTAATTTTATTTGAAGAACAATTATACGGAGTTTATACCTAAACTAATTGAATTACATATATATTAGTACTAATAATAATAATACTAATAAGGGCGTAGGATTATGATTTTCACCTCAAACAATCAGGAATGATATTTATTCAATTCAATTCACTTTTATTCAATTGATTGTAAGCCAGGAATTCCTAAATTATTCTAAAGCCTTTCCCAAGGTCGATAGAAAATACTACGAATTATTAACTCGATATATCCCTATTCGAATTAGATAATTAATAGTCAAATAGCTTCAACAATTCCTACAATAAATAGGCTTCACAATTCCCATGAGTATATTCCTATCTCATGAAAATTATGATTCGTCTCACAAGAACTATGCCTAAATTTCATCTCCGAATCCATAAAGACATTCAAAACAATTCAACTATTGGCTGACAATTAAAAGCATTTAGAATAAGAAGAAGAATCCAATTCAATAGAATAACGAATGAATTGAAATAATAATAAATAAATCAAACCGTCATGTAATCGGCTACAATCAAAATCCTACTCGAATAGATCTAGGAACTAAGATGCGGAAAAATTAAGAAAACCGTAGGGATCCGTGGTCTTGTCGCCGCCACAAATCTCCTACTTGTGTTCTTCTCTCTATCTATCGATGCTCCCTTGATTTCCTCCTTCTTTTCTTCAGCCCTTCAATGCTTATTTATAGCAGTCCTAAGCCTCCAAAACGCGTCCGTGTGATTAGGTCGAGAACAGGCTCCAAAACGGCCCAGAAACGCGGAATATTTAGCAAAACGCCGGTGGGCCGCGGCTCACTTAATCGGCCGCGGCTCACACGTTCAGCCCCATGCCTGGGCGCCTTTTTTCCTCCTGGGCCGCGGCTCACTTAGGCTGTGCCGCGGCTCACAGTACAGTGTGCTCAGCGCTTTCTGGACATCTTCGTGTGCCGCGGCTCACTTGGTTCGTGCCGCGGCCCCCGGCCAAAATCGCCGCTGACCGTTTTTCATCGTTTTGGCTTCCGGACTCCGATTTCTTGCAAAACATATAAGAATAGTGCATTAAAAGCTCATTTATGCTGAATTAATCTCAAGATGGATATAAAATAATGATAAATAAGCGTATAAAAATACGCCTAACAAATACCCCCAAACTTGAGCCTTTGCTTGTCCTCAAGCAAAAAGAATTGATTACAAATGAAAGAAGATCGTGAATGATCGTGCAAATCCATAGTGCTCAACTTAATCAATACTACCCTGAAATCCTCAAAGAATAATACAAGTATTGTAATAGTGAGTCACATCCAGGACACTGATTCTACAAAGTAACCAATTTCAGTCCTAATCAATCGTGAATGAAGAAAATCAAGCTCAAAGATTAACAAACGTGAATTCAACCGACCGTCAATATGAAGAGTTAGATTAAACAAGCCAATTCGCCGAGTCCCACAGTCTAGTGGCAAAATTTAAGAGTTTCATTATCAAAATTACTCCTAGGACAGCATTCCCTTATGTATGATCAATAATATGATTCGAGTTAACCACTAGGTTTCGGCTCTCGGGATATTTCATCGGGATGATCCTAGGTGGATTTCCATTCTCATGTATCGGGAACCGTTTGACGTAAAAGACACTCATGGGGCACATGGATGCTTCTAGTTACTAAGCCCTCTCTACATCGGAGAAAAACTCGAATAGCTATTCCCGCATGTCAAGGTTGTCTTTACGCGAGAGTAAACAACGGGTCACGTGAATACCCCCGGTTACTAGGCTTCCCATCATCGGTAATGCGATATGTCTAAATCACCAGTCTAATCAGGGTTATCGTTTTACGCGAGAGTAAACAACGGGTCACGTGAATACCCCCGGTTACTAAACTTCCCATCATAGAACAATTAATATCTCGACTTTTTCTTGGGAAAAACTGTCCAACTCTAAACTCAATTTAAGTGCCCACAAGACTTATGTTACTAGACGACTGGCTAATCGAAAAGTATAACCAAACGTATAGACGGCGATTTGAAAACACGCATGTCTCCTTTCTTATCTGCTAAGATTTCTACAAAAACGATAAAATTTCGCACCTAAATGATTACTCAACAGAAACAGATATCGCTGAATACAACTCAACTAAAACTCAACCGTTTCTTCCAAAAGAAATCAGTATCATAACATCAGTTTTACACATGGAAGCACGAAAAATTCACGAAAAATTCACGTTTTTGAACAAAACCATCAACAGCATGCAAGGACAATAAAGCACTGATGAAATCACAATTTATTCTACTACACATAAAATCATTGACAATAAAACTCATGTGAAAATAAAAGAGATAAGGAAAAGAGAATCTTATTCCAAATGTCTCCTTGAATGCCAAAGACATGTCCGAGTAGAAACGTTGGTCAATCCATACTTCAAGTAATGCCCATCATCACGAGGACCCCCAAACTTAGTCTCTAGTCATGAAATAACTAATGACATTAGGTCAAGAAAGACTAGAATATGAAGAATAATAACTCATTGGGGTTATATAAAAAATATTAGAGAAATAAGGGCCAACAAGAATACACGAATCCAAACGAAATAACAAACAAAGGAAAAAATTATAAACGAAAAATCAAATAAAAACAACTAACTAGAAAGCAAGTAAAAAATGATGGGTTGCCTCCCATCAAGCGCTCTATTTTACGTCTTGAGCATGACGTGGCAAAAAAATCTAATGTGGCTTCTTTCTAGGAGATTGCCAAATGCCCCCTTCTTACACTCTATAAGCCTCTTATCCCACAAGGGAGGCTTTGGTTCATGCCCGGTTGCCAAAAATAATGAGTAGGAAAAATTATGCGGACAACCAAAAAATAATGGAAGAATATAATAATGATAAGGCATGAAAAAATAAGCAAAGTTCGAATGGGTAATTAATAAAGACTTATCATGAACACCCTCATTAGAACTCAAGAATCACCAACAGAATCAAAAGTAATGGGGTCAATCTCTCCCATAATGGATTTAGGAAAAATTATGCGTGGCACCTTTAATAAAATTTTAGGCACAAAAGTGTTCACCTTATTAGTCGAAGTTTGATGACAATTTAATGAAATTCCTTTGGAAACATCATCAATAATAACTTCTTCTACAAGATCATCACACTTTAGGTAATTATCAGGTGCTGGGGGATCGACCCTAAAACTCAACATGTCTTTCTTCTCAACCTCCCCCTCAACTTCACTACTAAATATATGAACTGGAAAATAACCATAGTGAACCTCAAGACCACGACGTGCACATTCTTGCTCAAGAGGGGTACTATTAGGATTTTTGAGAGCGTCTACACATTGTTCAAGCATGGTCTTTTGTTTTGGGGGAGGGGGCTGACTAACCCTATTAGGCAAATTATTAAGATTATCGAAATTTATGAAATGCCAAGGGTCAAAGGAATACATAATAAAAAATAAAAAATAGAGACTAAAAAAAACTTCAAATTAAAATTAGAGTCGCTTGGTATTGATATTAGCGAAAATCACCCCTAAGAACGGCGCCAAAAACTTGTTGTAAGGAAATCCCTCACACTATGCCGCAAGTGAACGGTGTCAACAAGTAATAAAGTGATGAATAAGATATCGTTCCCTCGAGGACTGATTTCACTAAGTACCAAAATGTAGTCAACTCGTAATTTTATTTGAAGAACAATTATACGGAGTTTATACCTAAACTAATTGCAGAAAATAAATAATAGTACTAATAATAATAATACTAATAAGGGCGTAGGATTATGATTTTCACCTCAAACAATCAGGAATGATATTTATTCAATTCAATTCACTTTTATTCAATTGATTGTAGACCAGGAATTCTTAAATTATTCTAAAGCCTTTCCCAAGGTCGATAGAAAATACTACGAATTATTAACTCGATATATCCCTATTCGAATTAGATAATTAATAGCTGAAACAGTTCAAGAATTCCTACAATAAATAGGCTTCACAATTCCCATGAGTATATTCCTATCTCATGAAAATTATGATTCGTCTCACAAGAACTATGCCTAAATTTCATCTCCTGAATCCATAAAGACATTCAAAACAATTCAACTGTTGGCCAGACAATTAAAAAGCATTTAGAACAGTAAGAAGAATCCAATTCAATAGAATAACGAATGAATTGAAATAATAATAAATATATCAAACCGTCATGTAATCGGCTGCAATCAAAATCCTACTCGAATAGATCTAGGAACTAAGATGCAGAAAAATTAAGAAAAACCGTAGGGATCCGTGGTCTTGTCGTCGCCCCATAAATCTCCTCCTTGTGTTCTTCTCTCTATCTATCGATGCTCCCTTGATTTACTCCTTCTTTTCTTCAGCCCTTCAATGCTTATTTATAGCAGTCCTAAGCCTCCAAAACGCGTCCGTGTGATTAGGTCGAGAACAGGCTCCAAAACGGCCCAGAAACGCGGAATATTCAGCAAAACCGCCCGGTGGGCCGTGGCTCACTTAATCTGTGCCGCGGCTCACACATTCAGCGCCCCATGCCTGAGCGCCTTTTTTCCTCCTGGGCAGCGGCTCACTTAGGCTGTGCCGCGGCTCACAGTACAGTGTGCTCAGTGCTTTCTGGACATCTTCGTGTGCCGCGGCTCACTTGGTTCAGGCTGCCCCACCAAAATTGCCGCTACTGCTTTTCATCGTTTTGGCTTCCGGACTCCGATTTCCTTCAAAACATATAAGAATAGTGCATTAAAAGCTCATTTATGCTGACATAGGCTCAAGATGGATATAAAATAATGATAAATAAGCGTATAAAAATACGCTAACATAACTTCAACTGCAATGAGATTACATGTAATTTAGCTGGGCTAATGAACAAACTTGTGACCGCCGCCTCGATGAAGACTCCACAGATGAAGGAGTCTCGCTCTTGTGATTTCTTCCGGACATCGGAGGTCTAAGAACAAGAAGAAAAAGACCAAGAAGCAAACTAGACCATAAGTTAAGGACCTTAAGGGTAAGGGCAAGGCCCCGATGGTTCCAAGAACAAGAAGAAGAAGGATGCTTGTCTCAAGTGCGGTGAGTGGGCCACCGGACTAGAGACTATCCGATTCTTCATGGCACTTCTGCACGTAACTTTTAGTTTTGGAAACAAATTGTTCGCTACCGTATTTTCTACTTTCTAGATAATCGGATTCTCGTGCTAGTTCTCATATTTGTACCGTGAATCGGGATCTGAACAAAGTAGGAAGCTTGAGCCGAGAAGTTATGATCACAGTCGGAAGCGGGCATAGTGTCGAGGCGACCGACATAGGATCACTTCTTTTGGGTTTAGAATCTGGTTTTGTTTTGACTTTAGAAGATGTACTTGTTTTGCCCAAGGGGCACAAAACATTGTATCCATTCCGGTCATGGACCGAATAGGCTTTTCATTTTTCATTGGTGATGGTTCCTGCAAAATTTATTTTAGAAATAAACTAGTGGGTACTAATACATTGTTGAATGGATTGTATCATCTAAATCTCAGCAACAAAGTAGTTGTGAATACTATGACTAGAAAACATGGTAGGTGTGAAACCAATCAAGTTTTGAAATGGCATCTTAGACTTGGTCATGTTGGTCAGACCAAGGTTTACAAGATGGAAAAAGATGGACTTATGGGTCCATTGGGATCAGATCCCTTTCCTACTTGTGAATCTTGCCTTAAAGGCAAAATGACTAAGTCCCCCTTCACAGGGACATTTGAAAGAGCCGCTGATAAACTGGGATTAATCCATACTGACGTATGTGGTGCTTTGGAAGAAGCACGTGATGGATATCAATATTTCATTACGTTTACAGATGATCATACTAGGTATGGTTATGTATACTTAATGAAACATAAATCCGAGGCCTTTGAGAAATTCTAGGAATTCAAGGCCCTAGTCGAGAAACAAACTAGTAATCATATCAAATCACTTCGGTCGGACTGAGGTGGCGAGTATATGAGTACGGAGTTTGACGAGTTCTTTAAGGAACATGGAATAGTTTCACAACTAACACCTCCAGGTACTCCTCAGTTAAATGGTGTGTCAGAAAGAAGGAACCGGACCTTGTTAAACATGGTCCGTTCCATGCTGGGCTATACTGACTTACCAATTTACCTGTGGGGGTATGCACTCCTGACTTCCGCTTATATCTTAAACAGATGTCCTTCCAAATCCGTTCCTTAAACTCCACATGAGATGTGGGAGGGAAGGAAACCAAGTCTTAATCATATTAAGATTTGGGGATGTCCCGCCTATGTCAAGAAGACTAAGGTGGAGAAGTTGGAAGCTAGGTCCTCGAAGGGACGTTTCATTGGATTCCCGTCTGGGACAATGGGATATCTATTCTAATGCCTGAAGATCGAAAGATCATTGTTGCTTTACAAGCACACTTCCTGGAAGATGAGTTCATTCAGGAAGGCAGAGCAGGTAGAAGTATTTCTTTAGAAGAATACAATGAAACTCCTCGGGAGACACCTGTGCAAGAAACTGGAACCGAACTTTCTGAAACACAACTACAACCATCTCGTAGGTCTAGTAGGGTATCTCATTTACTTGAGAGGTATGGGCTTGTGCACTTGGAGGAGCTAGGTCTACATGAGGTTCCCAGTGATAGCCAAGAGACCGACCCAACGACCTATGACCAAGCGATGGTGGATGTAGACTCCGCGAAATGGCATGAAGCTATGGAAGCTGAGATAGAGTCGATGCAAGTCAATCAGGTCTGGACTCTAGTAGACCGCCCCAAGGGCATAGTGCCTATTGGGAACAAGTGCATCTACAAGAGAAAGACTGATGGTGATGGCAAGGTTGAAGCCTATAAGGCCAGGCTTGTGGCAAAGGGTTATACCCAGAAGGAAGGGATCGATTACCACGATACCTTCTCGCCCGTAGCCATGATCAAGTCTATTCGCATGATGCTTGCTATAGCTGCCTACCACGATTATGAGATATGGCAAATGGACGTAAAGACGGCTTTCCTTAATGGATTCCTCGAGGAGGAAATCTATATGGAGCAGCCTAAAGTCTTTGTGTCCGAAGTCGATATTCAGAAAGTGTGCAAGCTTCAGCGTTCCATTTATGGACTGAAGCAAGCGTCGCGTAGTTGGAACCTTCGTTTTGACGAGGCAGTCAAAGAGTGCAAAATGAAGAGGAACCTTGTGTATATAAGAGGGTTATTGGGAGCAACATCGCATTTTTAGTACTATATGTGGATGATATTCTACTAATAGGAAATGATGTGGGAATGCTCAGTTCTGTAAAAGCTTGGCTTTCGAGTAATTTCTCCATGAAAGACTTGGGAGAAGCTACCTATATTCTTGGTATTCGACTCTACCGGGATAGAGCGAAGAGAACAATAGGTCTTTCCCAAGCCCTCTATATAGATAAAATCTTAAAGCGATTTAAGATGGATGATTCTAAAAGAGGGTTCCTACCGATGCGACATGGAATAAAACTCACCTTGAAGATGTGTCCTCAAAGTGAGGAACAACGCAAGGAAATGAGTAATATACCATATGCTTTGGCCGTGGGTAGCCTCCCTTATGTATGCTATGTTGTGTACAAGACCTGACATCGCGCATGCTGTAAGCGTAGTGAGTAGGTTTCAGGCAAACCCAGGTAGGGAACATTGAACTACCGTAAAGAACGTTCTCAAGTACTTAAGAAGGACTAGAGATATGGTTCTGATGTATGGCGGTGGAGAATTGGATGTGGTGGGATTCACTGATTCGGACTTCCAATGACTGAAGGACGACTCGATGTCTACTTCTGGCTACAGATTTACTCTTAATGGAGGAGTAGTATCTTGGCGTAGTGCCAAGCAAAGCGCGACTGCTGATTCCATCTGTCAGGCTGAGTATCAAGCAGCCTCGGAGGCTTCCAAGGAAAGGTTCTGGATTAAGAAGTTTCTGGGAGAACTTCAAGTGATACCATGTGCTGAGCTGCCTATTCTGCTCTACTGCGACAACGACGGAGCTGTAGCACAGGCCAAACAGCCGAGGTTTCACAACAGCACCAAACATATTGAGAGGAAGTATCATCTCGTAATAGAATTTGTTCACAAGGGATACATTGTGCTGCACAGAGTAGACTCGGCCGACAACGTCTCCGATCCACTGACCAAGCCACTTTCTCAGACTAGCTTGGAGCGTCATCTGGAGAACATGGGTATTAGATACCATAGTGTGTGGCATTGAGTGCAAGTGGGAGATTGTTAGGAGTATGCCCTCGAATGCCACTCAGAGGATGTTGAGTGAGGGCATTGCACTTGTAATTATGTAAATCAATTATATAAGGCAATGAATGTTTCTTTATTTACTGGTAGTTATTGGCATTCCTAACTCGTAAATATACATGTAGAAACTAGTCCGTGTATTTGAGAGCAAAACGTTCCACTCCTTATTGGATAAGGGGGTCGGCACTGGAAAGGTTTATAGCTCAAATACTTAATCGTTCGCAAGTCGATGAAACTTGATCGGGCGTTAAGTTTATGTGAAGACTTGTATGACGTGTTTTTGATAAGGAGAGTGCTGTCGAACACTAATGGTTAGTGGGAGCACACGTTATAGGTATGCTAATTAGATTAGTATACTCGAACCGACTCACCCTCGATTCGTCACATGGATTTCACTTCGGGACAGTCAATGATGGAATCGAAAGGTTGTGATAGGTATTCATGAACCTTCGACTTGAGGATTTAGTAGGGATGTGCTTGTGACGTCAAGATTTTCATTAGAGTAGTTTGACCCTATAAACCGGAAGGCGGGGGTCAACCTCGACGTGCATCTTGATGGGCAAGTAGCAGGTCCTACTGAATACCAAGATAGAATTCTTTCTCCTGTTAGTGAACGGGTTATATGTCCTATGCGGTTATTGGCAGATGAGATCATAAGTCTTTGGCCAAAGTATTGGAGCTAGCTGTATTAGATACACGAGAGCTCGATGATCTCGATTTGCATTAACGCATGCATAGCGTCAAGTACAGATGGGCTTTGACTGGCCGTGACCCCATAACTTGATCGGGACATTTGGAAGAAGGGTTTATACGTATACTGGTATTCACGACATAATGGTTCTTGAATGATCCCAATCATTCGTTCTCAGTTGGGGTACAGTGTAGGCCGCCAGGCTGGCTAGGTGGTTCTACTACTCTTTGGTTCCTCCCATTGCTGACTGAGACGGACCTACCGAGTCGCGCAATAGGATTGACGACGGAATGAATAAAGCTAATTCTCTCATTATAAATATTAGATATTGGATATCTAATTTATTAGACATTGGATGTCAAATTAAATTTGGGACATTGGATGTCTAAATTAATTTATTGGATAAATTAATTTACGGCCAAATGAATTAAATATATTACTCGGTGATTAATTTAATTCATGAATATAATTATTTCTTGGAGAAATTAATTATGTTATTATGTATTTGATATGATTAATTAATTGGATCAATTAATCAATATAAATGCATCGGAACGGAATCGGAGTTTATCTGTTTGGACTCACGGGAGTCCGAAACGGACCGAACTCGCCCGGCTCCTTCTAGATGGCCGCCCCTATTTGTTTCCCTTTTCCTTTGTCATAGTCTCCACATGTTGGTGGAAGACTTATGTTTTGTCAAGGGGACAAAATATCATCTTAGGTGATTTTGTCAAAAGGTGATTGATATGAGGGGATTTGATGGATAATATATTTAGAAGACCACATCTCCTTTCAATAGAGAGAACTCACGTTTTTTATAAGTAGAAGGAGAGAGGAAAAGTTTTTTCCAAGGCTTCATACTATTCATCATCATCTTCACAACATTCATAAGTTTTTCTTGGAGAAAAATATTTGTGAGATAGAGAGATACTGGATTAAACACTTAGAGTGTTGTAATCTTGAGTTGCATAGCTTCTATAACCTTGTTCTAGCCGTATCCTTGGAGGATAACGAGGTTTAGTCATTCCTGTCGTTTTTCCGGCGTGTGGCAAGTAGAGACGCGGTGCTTTCGGCGTTGGATCGTTCAAGAGCTTGGAGCGGATTGGACTCGTAGAGATCAAACTAAAGCTTGGGGAATAGCTCAAGAGAAGGTTACTGTAACACCCTAAACTAGGCGGATATTACAGTGCCGTGGACCCCCAACTGGGACCCACTAGGCGAGTGAAAATGAATGAATTACACAGGGTAAATGTAGTACCGAACCACATTACAACAATAATTACTCCGATGAGGAGTTTCGTACAACACATCCAGGATAATACAGAATACATGTATATTTTATATGAAGATAAAATATACAACACTGAGTGAAATGAGTAATCAAATGGAATGTTTGAAGCGGAATAAATGAAGGAAACATAAATGACTGAAAAGACTGGGGGCCCCTTCTAGTATCATTGGGACTCCTTGCCGTCAACGTGCTCTCCCCATGCTTTCGCCTTGCCATGACCTGAAAAACAATATCCCCCAATGGGGTCAGCTACATAGAACAACAATCCTCAAGAGTTGAATAACCACAATCATGTATATGTTGTATAAACCACAAGTTCGATCAAAAATGAATCGGTTAGATTATAACCCAATCTTATTGAAAACATACGCAATCAAACATGCTGTATGAATCAACTAACAGTACGGCTCAAAGGGTGGCGCCACACTACGCTCGGGATGGAAATGTGTCCGTGCACAAGCCACCAATGAGTATCGATCGAATACACATGTGGTCTTGTACCTAATCAGTCTCACGAAGCAATCGACTCGTGTGCACAGTCCAATGTGAGGCCAACAACCAACACACGACTTAAATGTGCCTGACATGAAAATCCTACACATACCAACCGGCACGCCAGTATGACCCGGAATTCCACGATATAACAAAAGTGACATCGAAAATGAATAATAACTCACCGAGATGAAATGATAGTGAAATGAATGATAGCTCAATGAAATGATTGGAACCGTCGTTCCTTGTGACTGAGGTGATTAATTGACAATGACAAGTTTTGATACGGTTAATACAATGATGAATGAGTTATGATTATGAATGAACAACAACAAAAGGAATGAATATCCTTTTAACCGAGTAAGAATTAACTTACACAACACCGGTGACAATTATCCTTCCACGAACAACGTCCTAATTGAGATATCGGTCACTCGAACAACCTTGAATAATACAATTACCAACAATCCGTTCAATATACGAATCAAACACGAATATAATGAACTCAAAACGTCGAAAAGATTAAACCAAGTTCATTGGGGCATTATATCCAACACTTTGTGGCCAAACTTCGGTTGTTTATAACCAAACCTCAAAAATACCAACATTAAATCCCCAAGAAGTGTTTCAAACCAACAAAACATCTTCAATACGATCAATAATCCATTATGAATATCTAAAATCGTGATTTCAACAACAATTAATCGAAAACCCCCAAATCCAACACAATATTCAAAGTGTTCTTGAATAATCCTTCAATAATCCGATGAATAATCAAACATGTCCAGAATCATGCGTATATCACTTCATACAACATGATCTTAACATCCAAAACATCATAACTCAATACAAAATCGAAATCCAAGAGGTTTGATGAATATTACCTTTGAAGATCCAAGTACTTTAATCCGATGAAATCGCGTTAGATCGACAATCCGAGCTTCACAACCGAATGAAAATGATGAAAATGAATACTCAAGTGATTGATGATGAAGATTTCTCCTCAAGCTCTCTCTCGTATGAAGGTGAAGAAAATGGAAGAAATGAGCCGAACTCGCTCAAAAACGCAATTATAGAGTTGAATGCCCTGTGCCGCGGCCCGGCCAAGTGTGCCGCGCACAGGCCAAAAATGCCCCTGATCGGCGTGCCGCGGCCCGGACGAGTGTGCCGCGGCAGTGACTCGGCAGTGTGCCGCGGCCCTGCCGGCATGTGCCGCGGCCCAAGGTACAAAAGAGTTGGCCGATAAGTTGCAACAGGAGTGTGCCGCGGCAGTGACTCGGGAGTGTGCCGCGGCCCTGCCGGCATGTGCCGCGGCCCACAGTACAGGCTGCTCGGCCAAAAACTGGAAAATGTGTGTGCCGCGGCGCACACTCCTTGTGCCGCGGCCCACACCCCCCTAGGGTCCTAAAATGATGAAAAAATAATCCGGGAAGAGAATGAAAGCAATAGGAACCAATATTTGGGAAACAATAACACGAAATGGAAGTACGGAAACCCTAAAACGGTGGTTCCAAGCCATGATTACAAGGGTTCGCCCAACAAAACACAATTTGAACAATGAGAAGGTTTGAAATGACATGAACTCCAATGTCAACATCGACTAATGAATCCATTACCACGATCAAGATAATACTCTTGTCTCGATTCCCGAGTAAGGTTGAAACAATGAACAATATCGATACACAACTCGAAGTTAATCCGAACGGTGAACACGGATGAATGATTATTAACAAGTGAAAAATTACATAACGATTTATTACCGAATGAAATTACTTAATGATAATGATCAATTATGACCGGTATTACATACACCCTTAAAAGAGTTTCGTCCCGAAACTAAGGGTCAAACAACTCGGATAACTCTCCCGCATACGATCCTCGGTTTCCCAAGTAGCCTCTTCGACTCCGTGTCTAGACCACGGAATTTGAACCAAAGGAATCGCCTTATTCCTCAACTGTTTGATTCGCCGCTCTAAGACTCGTATGGGGTGCTCCTCATACGAATGATCTTCTGCGATCTCGATTTCCGAATCAAGTATGTGACTCGGGTCGGCAACATACTTCCGTAACTGAGAGACGTGAAACACATTATGAATTCGGCTCAACGCCGGAGGTAAGGCCAAACGATAAGCTAGCTCGCCTACTCGTTCCAAAATCTCAAACGGTCCAATAAATCTTGGACTCAACTTCCCCCGTTTTCCAAAACGGAAAATACCTCGACTAGGGGATACCTTGACCAAACTGATTTCCAAAAATGAGACACGAATCGCCCGTCACGATCGGAAACGATACTTTTAGGAGTACCGTGCAGTCTCACTATCTCTTTGATGAACAGTTGAGCAAGTCTCTCGGGACCCCACGTATCCTTAATCTCCAGAAAGTGAGCTGACTTAGTTAAGCGGTCCACAATCACCCAGATCGTATTCATGCCATGACGACTCGTCGGCAAACTCATGATAAAATCCATAGAAATGTCTTCCCACTTCCATTCTGGAATAGGAAGAGGTTTCAGCATACCCGCCGGTCGCTGATGTTCAATCTTGACTTGTTGACAGGTTAAGCATCTCGAAACAAATTCTGCGACTTCTCGCTTCATATTACTCCACCAGTAATTTTGTTTCAAGTCTTTATACATCTTGCTAGATCCCGGATGAACAGAATAAGGGGTAGCATGAGCTTATCTCAAAATCGAGTTTTTCAACTCGTCATTCGCCGGTACGTACAACCGATTCTTAAATCTCAAAAGTCCATCCTCGTGGACCACGAATCCAGGGGCTTTCCCCTGAGCCACATCCTCATGGATGCGCAACAATGCTGGGTCCGAACCCTGATTCTCTCTGATTGCCTCCTCAAGTGGCGATGAAATCTCTAACATGCAAAGTTGCCCTTGTACTCGCTGAAGCCAGACCTCGATCTCGGGTCTAAGGAATTCCTATTGAAGTTCCTTCTGAACTGTTAAACGAGCAAGCATCTGTTCCTGAACGGACTTACGACTCAAGGCGTCGGCGAAAACGTTCGCCTTGCCCGGGTGGTAAAGGATCTCGATATCATAATCTTTGATTAATTCCAGCCACCGTCTCTGTCGCATATTTAACTCCTTCTGAGTATATATATATATTTTAAACTCTTATGATCGGTGAATATCTGACAGGTGACGCCATAAAGGTAATGACGCCAGATTTTCAAAGCGAACACCACGGCTGCTAGCTCCAGGTCGTGGGTCGGATAATTAACCTCGTAAGGTCTCAATTGCCGTGAATCATTGGCAATAACCTTGCCATTCTGCATGAGCACACATCCGAGACCCTGTTCGGACGCATCACTATAAACCACAAATCCTTCCGTCCCTGGCGGCAAGGAAAGTACAGGTTCTGAAACTAACCAGCTCTTGAGTTCCTCAAAACTCCATTGACACGCATCGAACCACGTGTATTTCTTATCCTTTCGCAAAAGGTTCGTCATGGGTTGAGCGATTTTAGAAAATCCTTCCACAAACCGCCGATAATAACCGGCTAATGCGAGAAAGCTTCGGATTTCCTTAACATTCTTCGGAGGTAACCAATCTTGGATAGCCTCCGTCTTCGGAGGATCAACACGCACTCCATCTGATGAAGTTACATGCCCGAGAAAAGTCACTACGGACATCCAGAACTCACACTTGGAAAACTTTCCATAAAGTTGCTCTCGTCTTAACACGTCGAGAACCTAATGAAGATGAACCTCGTGTTCCTCTCGGTTACGAGAGTAAATCAAAATGTCATCGATGAAGACAACAACAAACTGATCCAAAAAGTCGATGAAAACCCGATTCATTAACTCCATGAATACCGCAGGTGCATTAGTCAATCCAAACGGCATAACCACAAACTCATAATGACCATAGCGTGTTCGAAACGCCGTCCTCGCGATATCCGACTCTCGAATCCGCAACTGATGATATCCAGATCTTAAGTCGATCTTGGAAAATACTGAAGCTCCCTGAAGTTGATCTAAGAGTTCATCAATACGGGGTAAGGAATACTTATTCTTGATCGTCACCCGGTTCAATTCCCGATAATCAATACACAAGCGGAATGAACCATCCTTCTTCTTGACAAACAATACTGGTGCTCCCCACGGGGATGCACTCAGACGGATATAACCTTTCTCGAGCAATTCCTTAAGTTGATTCTTCAACTCATGCATTTCGGTCGGGGCCATCTGGTATGGTGCCTTCGATATTGGAGATGTACCAGGCTCCAACTCAATTGTGAATTCCACATCTCTCTGTGGAGGCAAACCAGGTAACTCGTCTGGAAATACGTCGGCATATTCCCTCACTACCGGAATATCCATCAACATTACTGATGATTTCTCGGTTTTGGTCATACAGAACCAATAACCAACACACCCCTGACTGAGTAATCTCACTGCTTTCATCAAATTAATAACTCTTCCAGAACAGTTGGGATTACCTCCCTGAAACACATATTCGACCTCGTCATCTGAAATGATAGTGACCATACGCTACGGACACTAATGATGGCATTATGACGATCCATCCAATCAATACCCAAGATGATGTCGTCTCTCGACAAATCTACTACGATTAGGTCCGCCGCCATACACGACCATGAAGTCAATCGACATACTCAATCTCACGATTTAGATAATTCGTCTACCATCAGGTAGACCAATGACATAAGGCTCATAACTAGTAGCACTACCCAGACGTAGTCTACTCAAACATGACTCGGAAATGAATGAATGCGATGCACCAGTATCAAAAAGGGTACACACTACATTACAACATCCGTTGACTTATCAGAACGTGGGCCGAAAGTGGCCTGGTCCACGCGTAGATTCCTTCTGATCTGACTTCGTTAGCGTGCGCTACATTCTGCCTCTAGCGTGCGCTAACCATGAACGATAGCGTGCGCTATACTTGACCATTAGCGCGCGCTAGTCAGGCTATACTTAGCCATTTCCAACTCTTCTCGTCCAATGTCTCAACATACCGAATACGAACATACGGCATACTGAATACATATACTTCTTAAATGTAATTATCAACCAAATATGACAATTATACCAATACAGATGTCTTAGTCCTTTATTTATTTTATCCCTACTGTACAGATTCCATGCTGTACAATATAACTCGGATAAAATAATATCAAACAACAGTAGTAGAATTTCCGGATATTACATTCTACACCCCTTAAAATAAGTTTCGTTCTTGAAACTTGCAATCCATCATAAAACAAACAAACATACCGTTTAACCCAAAATATTCCAAAGCCATCACGACACTGATCAATCATCATTATTCTGAATAGCCAAAACTGCATACTTACAAATACGCAGGTCGACGATCTCCGGAGATACTAGCCAGCGATCCCACTATACAGTCTCAATACGCTTACGATCACAATTCCCTGATTCTCAACAAAATATATCATCTTCGAATCAAACAATCTGCCCGAATCAAATCCTGTCTGCCTGATTACATAATCAGGTCTCAATTCCGGTAAAACGAATAATATCCGATGTATCTGTGAAACAACTGCTCAAAACAACGACACGAATTCCGAAACATCAACACAAAATCCGAACGCTCAGATGATCACCAAAATGATCAACTAATAAATCAACCGAATTTATCATCAACATGATAAATTCCCATATGACCAACCAGAGGTCAAAACACAATCGAGAATATCATCAACATGGTAAACTCCAATATGACCAACCAGAGGTCAACGATAATCGAGAATACCTTCACACGGTAAACTCCAACACGATCAACACAACCACGTAAATGTACATACGAAAAAGCAAAATTCTCAACACGACACACCGATCACATACAGTGGATCTCAATAAACATATCCGACTGGCGAACATACCCCTCGGCATATGAACAACCAATCACAAACTGACGATCATACCCAATCATACACGGAGTGGAAACGACCACTCAATATTCAAAACAACCAGTATGGGGTCACCATCCCCAAATCTACGCTTACAAGGAAATCATTCCAGAATCACTAAGGTAAAATCGCGCTACTACCATACCAATGGAATCACATAGCACATATGTTCCGGTTTCACAAAATCCCAAGTTTCCAAAATAATATTATGTGCATGAATCTACAACACGCAACATATTTCTCTTATCCGATAAATCAATCGATCATCCTTGCATAACCAAACGACCATACCAAAGTTCGGATCCATATTCCTCGTTCCACATTGATATATTACCCAGTTCGTGAGTCACACTCACAACTTCACCATGATATGTAATATACACTAAATGCGTATGGTTATTAATCACATTTTCAAAACCGGTTTGAAATCATATATTCTTGTCACGAAGACAATTTTCGAAAGTTCTTTCAAGAGTTTGAAAACTCAAAACATAAATTTTCGTAAGACCACGAAATCAATTTTAAAATTTAATCGGCTCGTCACTAATATCCACTGATATTCCATCGGAAAACCACACGATAGAATTCCAAAATCTCAAATATATAGACCCTGATAAAAAGTCCTCTCCACATACTACTCGCAACGTCTTCTTAATCCATCCTGGATCACCTCAAATATAATATGACAAAACATTGAAACAAATCAATAAATCAAACACAGCGAAAGACTTCCCGAGAAGTTCCATTTGAACAAGTAAACCAAAAACCTCAAAAGGTAGGAACAAAATAGATAAACGATTGATAAAGAGTTTTACAAATCTCGGGAGTTTTAGAAAACAGGAAAGCTTTCTTTTGAACATTAGGGTCTCAGCCCGTATCTTGTTCCGCATTACAAGAAGTTTAAAAAAAAATAGAAAACTCTTTTCGGACTCCAAGTCCTGAGTTACAAAACTATTTCAAAATCGATTGGGTCTCGGCCCAAAAATCATTTTCCGTAAAACATTCGTAAAACATTCATTTTGAAAAGTATCATTTTCAAATGCTCAAAAACAGTTCATATATATCACAAAATGAACTAACATGACTACATGTTCTTCTCGACAATCCATAGCCCTTCTCCCGAATACACAATTTCGTTCCAGAATCTAACCAACATACTGATTCTCGAAATCATAACTCCTCAAGATCATCAATCCTGTCCCAAATCTGTCACCTTATACTGTAACGCATAATATCTACTGAATCTCAAAACGTATCAACTTAGAACGGCAATAAATCTCAATGAAATTCAAAAATCCAAATACTTACAGATCGTGAAGCCGACGATTCCCCGTGATACTGGCACATGTCTCGGCTCTAGAAAATACTCGACACGGACATATTCAAAACACACGTTGGCAAACTCAGTTCGACTCAAGAACACAATACATCTCATTCCAGAGAATCTCGTTAACACCATTTGGAAAAGTTATAACAAGCCCGATGCGATCTTGGTAAATCACATAACACATAAGCCTGAGTGAACAACAAAAACTCACGGCTCTAATATTTTTCAATCGACAACTCGAATGACGCGACAAAAACACGACCCAACTCGACCCAAATGCCTAGGCTTTCTCAACCTAAGCCCCGATACCATATTCTGTAACACCCCCAGATTTAACCGGAAATATTACAGCGCCGTGGGCCCCGAGATGGAACCCACAAGTCTAAAAGAAATTTTCGCAAACATTTACAAACGCCCAAGAGGCTAACGACAGAATTATCTATTGAAAATAATCAAAGATTTATAAAACTCATTTATCAAACCGTCGTAAAAACTCATTTGAAATCGCAAGGCCAAACTGCCGACATTCAAAAGTTTAGAAAACGATTTCCAAAGTAACCTCAGTTACCAGATATCAAAAGAGCATTTCAAACTACTCACGCAGCGGAAAAAGACCAACCATAAAGATACTCTAGCAGCGGACTACGAGAACCAAACAAGAAACTCAAGGCACACAACATGTCCTAGCCAGTATCCTCCGGGAAGCTCGTCTCTTCACGACCGCTACAAGCTCAACACTTCAAGAACCTAAAAAGAAATCCCACGACGGGGTCAGCCATAATGTCCAACAATGATATCAATCACATCACATCAATAATACATACCAATGAGAATACAGAATAAGAATACGACCAACGTAATCTTACCGCCATAACTTTGCTTACTCAAGTAATTCTCATCAGAGTAACCATTATCAAAATTCACATCCTATACTCGATTTACGAATAAACTCGAACATAATATAAGTACTGTACCTCAAACAATACTCAAGGTTCTCAAACTATCATAACCAACTCACGATACGGAAATATACCATTTCTGACCAATACGATCCATCGAATAACATCATCAATTCCCAAGACGATAACCGATCGTCCATCAAGACAAATACCGAAGGAAATACGGAACATACCTCGAGATATGAGTGCCACGACAATCATACCCGTCTAATCCGAGATCAGATCAATGCAATACGGACACGGTCCTAACACAGGACCTACAAATGCATACTCATATGACCACGTCAATATGATCACAGCAATATCAATCATGTATACTCAATGGAAATCCGACGATCCAGCGCCCTCAGCATAGATCCCTTTGTTGATCCCATCAGATCAACATAAGGTGGATAACTAACAATACACATATGAACAACATATGATACAATCAATGATGCGAATTCACAAGATTCCATCAACACAATACTGGTAATCCAACGATCCAGCGCCCTTAGCATAGATCCCCATGATGATCCCGTCGAACCAACGCATGGTGGAAAACCTGTCCAACGATCCAGCGCCCTCAGCATAGATCCCCATGATGATCCCGTCGAACCAACGCATGGTGGACATCCGATCCAGCGCCCTCAGCATAGATCTCATGATCTCACAGGATCAACACAACGTATAATTCACATGATCTCACAGGATCAACAAAACATAAACAATACAATTATGCATACACATATGCAACTCAATATGTTCATCAACATGAACAACATAACATGCACGATAACATGACAATTTACTAGGACGACTTCATGTTCAACAACATGAAAGAAAGTGTACGAGACCAAAATAAATAACATTAAACCATAATCAATATGGAATACTTGCCCCGAGTCCTTCGGGAGCAACCTCGATGTCCAATCATCACCGACGATTATCCTCAATGCTCGGCGATCCAAACGTACGATGAACTATAGATACTCATATCCTCGTCTTTACCATAATGTAACCTAGATATTCGAACATACCAATAACTGAGATAAAGCATATACATTATGGTTTACCTCCCAGAATCGAAAGAACGATATGCGATCCGAATACCCAGAGTTCACAATAATAATCATCGCTATATGCATTATAAACGAAATGAAACTGAAACCATTCATTAAATATTATAACTGAGCAAGTAATAACTTGCCTCGATACCACTACGAAGTCATTGTCGAACACATTGCCTTTGTCTACGAGCTCCTCAAATCCATCAAAAGCAATACAATGGACATACTCGAACGCGACCGCAATATCCGGTTATAATTACCGATCAACAATCTCAACCTATCGAAGAAATCAAATAACACATATCCGATAACAATCAACAACTGACAAACTAACCAATCGAACTCAACGGTTCAACACAACCTCGAATAAACACAGTCAGAACCAACCAAGTCAAACCATCACGAATTCATAATCAAAACACAAAAATACTGCACTGTCTGCCTACTTAGCGCACGTTAAACGCATAACGTAGCGTGCGCTAAGTTGGCCCGTTAGCGTGCGCTAGCCAGTAATCTTAGCGTGCGCTAATGCTAGTTGACTTGCTACAGTCTACACCTACCACGAAGATGCTCATGACCCCACAAGCCGAAATCAACCAATAAAGCCAAGATTCCCTGTTGACCGATATATAGTTAGCGTGCGCTAATCAACATGCATTAGCGTGCGCTAACACTACATTACAACATCCATTGACTTATCAGAACGTGGGCCGAAAGTGGCCTGGTCCACGCGTAGATTCCTTATGATCTGACTTCGTTAGCGTGCGCTACATTCTGCCTCTAGCGTGCACTAACCATGAACGATAGCGTGCGCTATACTTGACCATTAGCGCGCGCTAGTCAGGCTATACTTAGCCATTTCCAACTCTTCTCGTCCAATGTCTCAACATACCGAATACGAACATACGGCATACTGAATACATATACTTCTTAAATGTAATTATCAACCAAATATGACAATTATACCAATACAGATGTCTTAGTCCTTTATTTATTTTATCCCTACTGTACAGATTCCATGCTGTACAATATAACTCGGATAAAATAATATCAAACAACAGTAGTAGAATTTCCGGATATTACACTGTCGTCTTGAACGACACTGACTGTGTGGCCCGATTCTGCACCGAATGTCCTGGGGCCTGAGATGACGCCGGAGTGGGTTTAGAGTCCCTTCGGCAAAAACGGGCCCTATGCCCAGCAATTCCACAGTTATGGCACGTGACAGCCCGTTTCAGTCAGTTGGTGCTGAAATGACCCTATTCTTCACAGTTGAAACAGGTGACAGCCAATCGCCGTTCGTGGATCGAGATTCCGCGGTTTAGGCGCCATAGAGGTCGCTCGAAAAGCGAGCCCGCACGAGGTTTCTTGAAAGTGGCACCACCGCCGATCGATTACGGTTCTTGGACTTCTTGCTAGCAGATGAAGGTTGCTGCTTAGCAATCTCCTTAGCAGTAAGCTCATAGGTAAGAGCTTTCTCGATGAATTCGGCCAGAGTGGTGCAATTATGATTAAGCAACTGTAGTTGCATACGAGGTTTCAGCCTCTTGCTGAAATACTTGATCTTGTCCGCCTCAGAGTGAATGATAGATGAGGCGAACAGAGGAAGTTCCTGAAATTTTTCGGCGATGACAAGAACATCGTCATCCGCTGAGTGGTCGGGAGTGAGTAATTCCGACAATTTAGCCTCCCTGAGTGGGACTGGATAATACCTCTCCATCATGAGAGTTTTGAACTGATCCCAAGTACATGATCCTTCGGTGGGCTTCAACGACAACCACCAAGAATGTGCGCTTTTACCCAGATAGTAAGCCGTAACTGAAACTTTATGCCCTTCAGGGCAATCCACCATAGCAAATAACTTCTAGAAATGCTCAAGCCAATGAACAATATCCGCCGGCTCAGATGAGCCCTCGAAGGTAGGTGGTCGCTGGCGAGAGATATCGCCAATGATACTGCTTACACCCATCTCTTGCCTCTGAGGTGGCGGCGGGGGAGCCTGTTGATTTTGAATAGTGGAGTTATGCATCGTCTCCATCAGTTGTGCCATCTGAGTCATTTAGGCCATCATGCCCTGCATAAAAGCGAGTGGGTCAACCCGAACACCTTCTGACTGAGCTGTGCCCCGGGTACGACTCCCCGATAGTGAATGATCACGTCCAGGTGAATGAGTGGCGCGTCATTGCTCGATGAATTAGCATTATTTCTCACGTTCGCACGTGTATTCACACGAGTTCTCGGGATTTGGCCCGCACCACAGCCTCGTCCTCCGCGTCCTCTTCTTGCTCTCTCTATACTGAAGTAGGAAAGTCACATGATGATTATATTTCCCGCATGAATATCACGTTATGATTATGACATGAGATGATGAAAATGATCATACACGCTCTAACACAGTGATTACATGAATGATCAACTGAGGTGACATGATTATCTGATGAAATTATTGAAATGATTATCTTGAACAAGTTAACAAGATTAATGATATGATCTTCCAGATCAACAACTGAGTAATGAAATGAATGGAGTGATAAATGAGTTAACATGACCGTCCTGGTCAAAATGAAAATGATGATAAAGGATTGTTAACTGATGAATTATGAATGAATGATTATTGCCAGAAATTATACCATGGCGTTAGAAATCTTACAGTTCTTGGTCTGATTGGCTCGGCATTTGCACAGGTCACACGTGACGCGAAAGTCCAATGATACTAGTCCGATGACGATGATTTCAAATGAGACATGACTCGGAAGGTAGTATTCAAAACCACGCTCCGATACCAACTCTGTAACACCCTAAACTAGGAGGATATTACAGTGCCGTGGACCCCCGTCTGGGACCCACTAGGCGAGTGAAAATAAATGAATTACACAGGGTAAATGTAGTACCGAACCACATTACAACAATAATTACTCCGATGAGGAGTTTCGTACAACACATCCAGGATAATACAGAATACATGTATATTTTATATGAATATAAAATATACAACACTGAGTGAAATGAGTATTCAAACGGAATGTTTGCAGCAGAATAAATGAAGGAAACATAAATGACTGAAAAGACTGGGGCCCCTTCTAGTATCATTGGGACTCCTCGACGTCAACGTGCTCTCCCCGTGCTTTCGTCTTGCCATGACCTAAAAAAAGATATCCCCCAACGGGGCCATTTACGTAACAACAATCCTCAAGAGGTGAATAACCACAATCATGTATATGTTGTATAAACCACAAGTTCGATCGAAAATGAATCGGTTAGATTATAACCCAATCTTGATGAAAACATACGTAATCAAACATGCTATATGAATCAACTAATGGTACGGCTCAAAGGGTGGCGCCACACTACGCCCGGGATGGAAATGTGTCCGTGCACAAGCCGCCAACGAGTATCGATCGAATACACGTGTGGTATTGTACCTAATCAGTCTCACAAAGCAATCGACTCGTGTGCATAGTCTAATGTGAGGCCAACAACCAACACACGACTTAAATGTGCCCGACATGAAAATCCTACACATACCAACCGGCACGCCAGTATAACCCGGAATGCCACGATATAACAAAAGTGACATCGAAAATGAATAATGACTCACCGAGATGAAATGATAGTGAAATAAATGACAGCTCAATGAAATGATTGGAACTGTCGTTCCTTGTGACTGAGGTGATTAATTGACAATGACAAGTTTTGATACGGTTAATACAATGATGAATGAGTTATGATTATGAATGAACAACAACAAAAGGAATGAATATCCTTTTAACCGAGTAAGAATTAACTTACACAACACCGGTGACAATTATCCTTCCATGAACAACGTCTTAATTGAGATATCGGTCGCTCGAACAACCTTGAATAATACAATTACCAACAATCCGTTCAATATACGAATCAAACACGAATATAACGAACTCAAAACGTCGATACGATTAAACCAAGTTCATTGGGGCATTATATCGAACACTTTGTGGCCAAACTTCGGTTGTTTATAACCAAACCTCAAAAATACCAACATCAAATCACCAAGAAGTGTTTCAAACCAACAAAACATCTTAAATACGATCAATAATCCATTATAAATATCCAAAATCGTGATTTCAACAATAATTAATCGAAAACCCCCAAATCCAACACAATATTCAAAGTGTTCTTGAATAATCCTTCAATAATCCGATGAATAATCAAACATGTCCATAATCATGCGTATATCACTTCATACAACATGATCTTAACATCCAAAACATCATAACTCAATACAAAATCGAAATCCAAGAGGTTTGATGAATATTACCTTTGAAGATCCAAGTACTTTAATCCGATGAAATCGCGTTAGATCGACAATCCGAGCTTCACAACCGAATGAAAATGATGAAAAATGAATACTCAAGTGATCGAAGATGAATATTTCTCCCCTCAAGCTCTCTCTCGTATGAATGTGAAGAAAATGAAAGAAATGAGCTGAACTCGCTCAAAAAACGCAATTATAGAGTTGACTGCCCTGTGTGCTGCGGCCCGGCCGAAGTGTGCCGCGGCACAGGGCCAAAAAAGCCCCCAGTGATCGGCAGCATGCCGCAGCCCGGACGAGTGTGCCGCGGCCCTGCCGGCATGTGCCGCGGCCCAAGGTACAGAAGGGTTGGCCGATAAGTTGCAACACGAGTGTGCCGCGGCCCAGACGAGTGTGCCGCAGCCCGGACGAGTGTGCCGCGGCAGTGACTTGGCAGTGTGCCGCGGCCCTTCCGGCATGTGCCACGGCCCACAGTACAGGATGCTCGGCCAAAAACTGGAAAATGTGTGTGCCGCGGCGCACACTCCTTGTGCCGCGGCCCACACCCCCCTAGGGTCCTAAAATGATGAAAAAATGATCCGGGAAGAGAATGAAAGCAATAGGAACTAATATTTGGGAAACAATAACACGAAATGGAAGTACGGAAACCCCAAAACGGTGGTTCCAAGCCATGATTACAAGGGTTCGCCCAACAAAACACAATTTGAACAATGAGAAGGTTTGAAATGACATGAACTCCAACGTCAACATCGACTAATGAATCCATTACCACGATCAAGATAATACTCTTGTCTCGATTCCCGAGTAAGGTTGAAACAATGAACAATATCGATACACAACTCGAAGTTAATCCGAACGGTGAACACGGATGAATGATTATTAACAAGTGAAAAATTACATAACGACGATTACCGAATGAAATTACTGAATGATAATGACTGAATTACGACCGGGTATTACAGTTACTATTTAATCAACGGACTTAGAGGGTTAGTTTCTTACGACTCTTTCTTTTCGTTTATATATTCGTATATACGTAGCTCAATCGATCCTCGTAGGGATTGAGATCGAATTAATTTTCGTTTTACCGCTTCCGTTGGGCCTTAGTTTTAGGCACCGAATCCCAACAGTGGTATCGGAGCGTAGGTCTTGCGATCGCATATATGATATTGGCATTTGGAATGCTCGATTAGATGGTGAATGATTTGGAATCATTTTAGTCATAATCGTGGTATATGTTTTTCGTTCGTAATAATTGTATTTTTTGTAAGTTTATGTCTAAATATAAATCTTAAATTTCTGGGAAATATGATTTATATTGAAGATATGAAAGTCTAAAAATATAGATATTGGATATCCGGTCGAAAATCTAGCTCCGAATCGTCGTTGGACGACTTTTCGGACAAAGGGCACGAAGCTGCCAAGGTGACTCGGCCGTGTCTGGTGACACGGGCCGTGTCTGGTGACACGGGCCGTGTCCGGCAGTCCCCAGGCCACTACCAGGCAGACCCGACCGTGTCAGGAGACACGGGCCGTGCCTGGCCGGCAGCTGCCGAGCGTGACTCGGCCATGCCAGGCCTGTCTGCTGGAAAGCTGCCGAGGGTGACTCGGTCAGGCAGCCCATTTTCGCCCCGGCTCGATTTTTCCGTGTATTCTTAAAAATTAATCTCCCGCATATTAAATTGGATTTAATCTGATTAAAATGATTTATGGTATTTCATTTTATAAGGAAATTTTGATTAATTGGAATATTTATGGTCGACCGAATTATTTTGAACATTATCATATTACCGATTGTGTGAATAGATTTGATCGATTCGTATTGTTGATTGGATCAATGTATCTCTACGCTTTACATTTATTTAGTATTTATTGGATGAATGCTTTTGAATGGGGATGTGGTTCGTGGACTTAGTTTTTGAATCGTTCGTTTTATTCGATTGGGTTGTAAAGGCCGTTTTGAGCCTATTTATTTTACTAGAAAAATTTATATCTAGGATGCAATTTTCAATGTAAAATTTATATGTAATGACGAAGACCGGAGGAAGATCCATTTCGAGAAGACGAAGATTCAAGACGAAGACTTGTAATTAGATTACAGAGTTTTTATTTTCTAGGAACGGTCCATGAACCACCTGTTGGTAGCAACTAGGTTGTGAATGGTTGTTTCATGTTGTATGAATGCCACAAACGCGCTTAAATGATTAATGTGCAAAGTGTAACGTTGATCGCGATAATTCTCCCACAACAAATAATTAAGTTTATAAGGTTTCAAGGTTTTCCTTCCCTCCATCGAGTTTTCGGGAAATTGAAATCCAAACCGGATGTGCTATGCTTCCGAGTTATCGGGGTAGTCGTTCGGGGAGGATGGATAAATTACCGAGCGCATTGGATGCCTTCGGTTGGAGCAATTTATCCCTAGAAACCTGATAGGTTGCCGGATAAGATTCAATTGTGAAACTGATTTGCGTCGATGGTATAAACTTAACTTGTTCACGAACCATAGAAACGGTATAGGTTGAGGGGAGTGAACAAAGGGAAAAAGAAGATCGAATCATCCATTAGATGGGTTGGTGTTGGACACCACTTTATGAAAATTAATAGACTAGAAACCTGTTCGGTTTCCCTCTATTAAGATTTATAAATAACTCGATCACCACTATGAAGTAGAGCGACGATACTTCCGGATTTTCACATGGGAGTGTGTTATTCCGATAAAAATAGTGGGAGCTGGGTAACAAGAATAGAAAAGACCTTAATTCTATACTCAGATCATAATATAACAAGTCACTAATTAATCTGTTATACTTAATGCAGACAAATCTCAATATGACAATGAATCCACTCGTAATTCTACTCGAAAAGAATACCTTAATGGGACCTAACTTTGTGGATTGGCTCCGCAATATGATGATTGTCCTCAGTATAGAGGCACTGGGATACATCTTCGAGACGAACATTCCGGCGCCTCCTGTGCGGACCCGAGCCAATCAGGAAGAGATTGAAAACCATGAAAAGTGGTTAAGGATGACGTGAAAGTCCGTGCTTATATGATGGCTTCCATGTCTAATGAGCTTCAGATAGCTCATGAGAAAATGACTTCTGCTAGGCAGATTCTATCTCACTTAACCGAACTTTATGGTGAGCACACCAGAACTGCTAGATATGAGATATCCAAGCAACTGTTCGGTGCAAGGATGAAGGAAGGTGAGAAGGTTGGGGAACACGTCCTCAAAATGATATCCGAGAGATTGGAGGCTCTTGATTTTAAAATGGATACTTCTCTCCAAACCGACCTTATCCTACAGTCTCTCCCTGATTCCTTCTCACAGTTTGTTATGAACTTGTTGTAAGGAAATCCCTCACACTATGCCGCAAGTGCACGGTGTCAACATGTAATAAAGTGATGAATAAGATATCATTCCCTCGAGGACTGATTTCACTAAGTACCAAAATGTAGTCAACTCGTAATTTTATTTGAAGAACAATTATACGGAGTTTATACCTAAACTAATTGCAGAAAATAAATAATAGTACTAATAATAATAATACTAATAAGGGCGTAGGATTATGATTTTCACCTCAAACAATCAGGAATGATATTTATTCAATTCAATTCACTTTTATTCAATTGATTGTAGACCAGGAATTCCTAAATTATTCTAAAGCCTTTCCCAAGGTCGATAGAAAATACTACGAATTATTAACTCGATATATCCCTATTCGAATTAGATAATTAATAGCTGAAACAGTTCAAGAATTCCTACAATAAATAGGCTTCACAATTCCCATGAGTATATTCCTATCTCATGAAAATTATGATTCGTCTCACAAGAACTATGCCTAAATTTCATCTCCTGAATCCATAAAGACATTCAAAACAATTCAACTGTTGGCCAGACAATTAAAAAGCATTTAGAACAGTAAGAAGAATCCAATTCAATAGAATAACGAATGAATTGAAATAATAATAAATAAATCAAACCGTCATGTAATCGGCTACAATCAAAATCCTACTCGAATAGATCTAGGAACTAAGATGCGGAAAAATTAAGAAAAACCGTAGGGATCCGTGGTCTTGTCGTCGCCCCACAAATCTCCTCCTTGTGTTCTTCTCTCTATCTATCGATGCTCCCTTGATTTCCTCCTTATTTTCTTCAGCCCTTCAATGCTTATTTATAGCAGTCCTAAGCCTCCAAAACGCGTCCGTGTGATTAGGTCGAGAACAGGCTCCAAAACGGCCCAGAAACGCGGAATATTTAGCAAAACGCCCGGTGGGCCGCGACTCACTTAATCAGTGCCGCGGCTCACACGTTCAGCGCCCCATGCCTGGGCGCCTTTTTCCCTCCTGGGCCGCGGCTCACTTAGGCTGTGCCGCGGCTCACGATCTGATGTGCTCGGCGCTTTACGGACATCTTCGTGTGCCGCATGCTCACTTGGTTAAATCGCTGCCCCGGCCAAAAATTGCCGTTTCGCCGTTTTCATCGTTTTGGCTTAGGACTCGATTTCTCGAAAACATATAAGAATAGTGCATTAAAAGCTCATTTATGCTGAATTAATCTCAAGATGGATATAAAATAATGATAAATAAGCGTATAAAAATACGCCTAACAAATACCCCCAAACTTGAGCCTTTGCTTGTCCTCAAGCAAAAAGAATTGATTACAAATGAAAGAAGATCGTGAATGATCGTGCAAATCCATAGTGCTCAACTTAATCAATGCTACCCTGAAATCCTCAAAGAATAATACAAGTATTGTAATAGTGAGTCACATCCAGGACACTGATTCTACAAAGTAACCTATTTCAGTCATAATCAATCGTGAATGAAGAAAATCAAGCTCAAAGATTAACAAACGTGAATTTAACCGACCGTCAATATGAAGAGTTAGATTAAACAAGCCAATTCGCCCAGTCCCACAGTCTAGTGGCAAAAATTTAAGAGTTTCATTATCAAAATTACTCATAGGACAGCATTCCCTTATGTATGATCAATAATATGATTCGAGTTAACCACTAGGTTTCGGCTCTCGGGATATTTCATCGGGATGATCCTAGGGTGGATTTCCATTCTCATGTATCGGGGAACCGTTTGACGTAAAAGACACTCATGGGGCACATGGATGCTTCTAGTTACTAAGCCCCTCTCTACATCGGAGAAAAAACTCGAATAGCTATTCCCGCATGTCAAGGTTGCTGTTTTACGCGAGAGTAAACAACGGGTCACGTGAATACCCCCGGTTACTAGGCTTCCCATCATCGGTAATGCGATATGTCTAAATCACCAGTCTAATCAGGGTTGTCGTTTTACGCGAGAGTAAACAACGGGTCACGTGAATACCCCCGGTTACTAAACTTCCCATCATAGAACAATTAATATCTCGACTTTTTCTTGGGAAAAACTGTCCAACTCTAAACTCAATTTAAGTGCCCACAAGACTTATGTTACTAGACGACTGGCTAATCGAAAAGTATAACCAAACGTATAGACGGCGATTTGAAAACACGCATGTCTCCTTTCTTATCTGCTAAGATTTCTACAAAAATGATAAAATTTCGCACCTAAATGATTACTCAACAGAAACAGATATCGCTGACTACAACTCAACTAAAACTCAACCGTTTCTTCCAAAAGAAATCGGTATCATAACATCAGTTTTACACATGGAAGCACGAAAAATTCACGAAAAATTCACGTTTTGAACAAAACCATCAATAGCATGCAAGGACAATAAAGCACTGATGAAATCACAATTTATTCTACTACACATAAAATCATTGACAATAAAACTCATGTGAAAATAAAAGAGATAAGGAAAAGAGAATCTTATTCCAAATGTCTTCTTGAATGCCAGCACATGTCTGAGTGGAAACGTTGGTCAATCCATACTTCAAGTAATGCCCATCATCACGAGGGACCCCCAAACTTAGTCTCTAGTCATGAAATAACTAATGACATTAGGTCAAGAAAGACTAGAATATGAAGAATAATAACTCATTGGGGTTATATAAAAAATATTAGAAAAATAAGGGCCAACAAGAATACACGAATCCAAACGAAATAACAAACAAAGGAAAAAAATTATAAACGAAAAATCAAATAAAAACAACTAACTAGAAAGCAAGTAAAAAATGATGGGTTGCCTCCCATCAAGCGCTCTATTTTACATCTTGAGCATGACGTGGCAAAAAAAAATCTAATGTGGCTTCTTTCTAGGGAGATTGCCAAATGCCCCCTTCTTACACTCTATAAGCCTCTTATCCCACAAGGGAGGCTTTGGTTCATGCCCGGTTGCCAAAAATAATGAGTAGGAAAAATTATGCGGACAACCAAAAAATAATGGAAGAATATAATAATGATAAGGCATGAAAAAATAAGCAAAGTTCGAATGGGTAATTAATAAAGACTTATCATGAACACCCTCATTAGAACTCGAAGAATCAGCCTCAACAGAATCAAAAGTAATGGGGCCAATCTCTCCCATAATGGATTTAGGAAAAATTATGCGTGGCACCTTTAATAAAATTTTAGGCACAAAAGTGTTCACCTTATTAGTCGAAGTTTGATGACAATTTAATGAAATTCCTTTGGAAACATCATCAATAATAACTTCTTCTACAAGATCATCACACTTTAGGTAATTATCAGGTGCTGGGGGATCGACCCTAAAACTCAACATGTCTTTCTTCTCAACCTCCCCCTCAACTTCACTACTAAATATATGAACTGGAAAATAACCATAGTGAACCTCAAGACCACGACGTGCACATTCTTGCTCAAGAGGGGTACTATTAGGATTTTTTAGAGCGTCTACACATTGTTCAAGCATGGTCTTTTGTTTTGGGGAGGGGGGCTGACCAATTCTATTAGGCAAATTATTAAGATTATCGAAATTTATGAAATGCCAAGGGTCAAAGGAATACATAATAAAAAATAAAAAATAGAGACTAAAAAAAACTTCAAATTAAAATTAGAGTCGCTTGGTATTGATATTAGCGAAAAATCAGTCCCCGGCAACGGCGCCAAAAACTTGTTGTAAGGAAATCCCTCACACTATGCCGCAAGTGAACGGTGTCAACAAGTAATAAAGTGATGAATAAGATATCGTTCCCTCGAGGACTGATTTAACTAAGTACTAAAATGTAGTCAACTCGTAATTTTATTTGAAGAACAATTATACGGAGTTTATACCTAAACTAATTGCAGAAAATAAATAATAGTACTAATAATAATAATACTAATAAGGGCGTAGGATTATGATTTTCACCTCAAACAATCAGGAATGATATTTATTCAATTCAATTCACTTTTATTCAATTGATTGTAAGCCAGGAATTCCTAAATTATTCTAAAGCCTTTCCCAAGGTCGATAGAAAATACTACGAATTATTAACTCGATATATCCCTATTCGAATTAGATAATTAATAGCTGAAACAGTTCAACAATTCCTACAATAAATAGGCTTCACAATTCCCATGAGTATATTCCTATCTCATGAAAATTATGATTCGTCTCACAAGAACTATGCCTAAATTTCATCTCCTGAATCCATAAAGACATTCAAAACAATTCAACTGTTGGCCAGACAATTAAAAAGCATTTAGAACAGTAAGAAGAATCCAATTCAATAGAATAACGAATGAATTGAAATAATAATAAATAAATCAAACCGTCATGTAATCGGCTACAATCAAAATCCTACTCGAATAGATCTAGGAACTAAGATGCGGAAAAATTAAGAAAAACCGTAGGGATCCGTGGTCTTGTCGTCGCCCCACAAATCTCCTACTTGTGTTCTTCTCTCTATCTATCGATGCTCCCTTGATTTCCTCCTTCTTTTCTTCAGCCCTTCAATGCTTATTTATAGCAGTCCTAAGCCTCCAAAACGCGTCCGTGTGATTAGGTCGAGAACAGGCTCCAAAACGGCCCAGAAACGCGGAATATTTAGCAAAACGCCCGGTGGGCCGCGGCTCACTTAATCAGTGCCGTGGCTCACACGTTCAGCGCCCCATGCCTGGGCGCCTTTTTTCCTCCTGGGCCGCGGCTCACTTAGGCTGTGCCGCGGCTCACAGTACAGTGTGCTCAGCGCTTTCTGGACATCTTCGTGTGCCGCGGCTCACTTGGTTCGTGCCGCGGCCCCCGGCCAAAAATCGCCGTTTTCGACCGTTTTTCATCGTTTTGGCTTCCGGACTCCGATTTCTTGCAAAACATATAAGAATAGTGCATTAAAAGCTCATTTATGCTGAATTAATCTCAAGATGGATATAAAATAATGATAAATAAGCGTATAAAAATACGCCTAACAAATACCCCCAAACTTGAGCCTTTGCTTGTCCTCAAGCAAAAAGAATTGATTACAAATGAAAGAAGATCGTGAATGATCGTGCAAATCCATAGTGCTCAACTTAATCAATACTACCCTGAAATCCTCAAAGAATAATACAAGTATTGTAATAGTGAGTCACATCCAGGACACTGATTCTACAAAGTAACCAATTTCAGTCCTAATCAATCGTGAATGAAGAAAATCAAGCTCAAAGATTAACAAACGTGAATTCAACCGACCGTCAATATGAAGAGTTAGATTAAACAAGCCAATTCGCCGAGTCCCACAGTCTAGTGGCAAAATTTAAGAGTTTCATTATCAAAATTACTCCTAGGACAGCATTCCCTTATGTATGATCAATAATATGATTCGAGTTAACCACTAGGTTTCGGCTCTCGGGATATTTCATCGGGATGATCCTAGGGTGGATTTCCATTCTCATGTATCGGGGAACCGTTTGACGTAAAAGACACTCATGGGGCACATGGATGCTTCTAGTTACTAAGCCCCTCTCTACATCGGAGAAAAAACTCGAATAGCTATTCCCGCATGTCAAGGTTGCTGTTTTACGCGAGAGTAAACAACGGGTCACGTGAATACCCCCGGTTACTAGGCTTCCCATCATCGGTAATGCGCTATGTCTAAATCACCAGTCTAATCAGGGTTATCGTTTTACGCGAGAGTAAACAACGGGTCACGTGAATACCCCCGGTTACTAAACTTCCCATCATAGAACAATTAATATCTCGACTTTTTCTTGGGAAAAGCATCAACTCTAAACTCAATTTAAGTGCCCACAAGACTTATGTTACTAGACGACTGGCTAATCGAAAAGTATAACCAAACGTATAGACGGCGATTTGAAAACACGCATGTCTCCTTTCTTATCTGCTAAGATTTCTACAAAAACGATAAAATTTCGCACCTAAATGATTACTCAACAGAAACAGATATCGCTGAATACAACTCAACTAAAACTCAACCGTTTCTTCCAAAAGAAATCAGTATCATAACATCAGTTTTACACATGGAAGCACGAAAAATTCACGAAAAATTCACGTTTTTGAACAAAACCATCAACAGCATGCAAGGACAATAAAGCACTGATGAAATCACAATTTATTCTACTACACATAAAATCATTGACAATAAAACTCATGTGAAAATAAAAGAGATAAGGAAAAGAGAATCTTATTCCAAATGTCTCCTTGAATGCCAGCACATGTCTGAGTAGAAACGTTGGTCAATCCATACTTCAAGTAATGCCCATCATCACGAGGGACCCCCAAACTTAGTCTCTAGTCATGAAATAACTAATGACATTAGGTCAAGAAAGACTAGAATATGAAGAATAATAACTCATTGGGGTTATATAAAAAATATTAGAGAAATAAGGGCCAACAAGAATACACGAATCCAAACGAAATAACAAACAAAGGAAAAAATTATAAACGAAAAATCAAATAAAAACAACTAACTAGAAAGCAAGTAAAAAATGATGGGTTGCCTCCCATCAAGCGCTCTATTTTACGTCTTGAGCATGACGTGGCAAAAAAAAATCTAATGTGGCTTCTTTCTAGGGAGATTGCCAAATGCCCCCTTCTTACACTCTATAAGCCTCTTATCCCACAAGGGAGGCTTTGGTTCATGCCCGGTTGCCAAAAATAATGAGTAGGAAAAATTATGCGGACAACCAAAAAATAATGGAAGAATATAATAATGATAAGGCATGAAAAAATAAGCAAAGTTCGAATGGGTAATTAATAAAGACTTATCATGAACACCCTCATTAGAACTCGAAGAATCAGCCTCAACAGAATCAAAAGTAATGGGGTCAATCTCTCCCATAATGGATTTAGGAAAAATTATGCGTGGCACCTTTAATAAAATTTTAGGCACAAAAGTGTTCACCTTATTAGTCGAAGTTTGATGACAATTTAATGAAATTCCTTTGGAAACATCATCAATAATAACTTCTTCTACAAGATCATCACACTTTAGGTAATTATCAGGTGCTGGGGGATCGACCCTAAAACTCAACATGTCTTTCTTCTCAACCTCCCCCTCAACTTCACTACTAAATATATGAACTGGAAAATAACCATAGTGAACCTCAAGACCACGACGTGCACATTCTTGCTCAAGAGGGGTACTATTAGGATTTTTGAGAGCGTCTACACATTGTTCAAGCATGGTCTTTTGTTTTGGGGGAGGGGGCTGACTAACCCTATTAGGCAAATTATTAAGATTATCGAAATTTATGAAATGCCAAGGGTCAAAGGAATACATAATAAAAAATAAAAAATAGAGACTAAAAAAAACTTCAAATTAAAATTAGAGTCACTTGGTATTGATATTAGCGAAAAATCAGTCCCCGGCAACGGCGCCAAAAACTTGTTGTAAGGAAATCCCTCACACTATGCCGCAAGTGAACGGTGTCAACAAGTAATAAAGTGATGAATAAGATATCGTTCCCTCGAGGACTGATTTCACTAAGTACCAAAATGTAGTCAACTCGTAATTTTATTTGAAGAACAATTATACGGAGTTTATACCTAAACTAATTGCAGAAAATAAATAATAGTACTAATAATAATAATAATACTAATAAGGGCGTAGGATTATGATTTTCACCTCAAACAATCAGGAATGATATTTATTCAATTCAATTCACTTTTATTCAATTGATTGTAAGCCAGGAATTCCTAAATTATTCTAAAGCCTTTCCCAAGGTCGATAGAAAATACTACAAATTATTAACTCGATATATCTCTATTCGAATTAGATAATTAATAGCTGAAACAGTTCAAGAATTCCTACAATAAATAGGCTTCACAATTCCCATGAGTATATTCCTATCTCACGAAAATTATGATTCGTCTCACAAGAACTATGCCTAAATTTCATCTCCCGAATCCATAAAGACATTCAAAACAATTCAACTGTTGGACAGACAATTAAAAAGCATTAAGAACAGTAAGAAGAAACCAATTCAATAGAATAACGAATGAATTGAAATAATAATAAATATATCAAACCGTCATGTAATCGGCTGCAATCAAAATCCTACTCGAATAGATCTAGGAACTAAGATGCAGAAAAATTAAGAAAAACCGTAGGGATCCGTGGTCTTGTCGTCGCCCCATAAATCTCCTCCTTGTGTTCTTCTCTCTATCTATCGATGCTCCCTTGATTTACTCCTTCTTTTCTTCAGCCCTTCAATGCTTATTTATAGCAGTCCTAAGCCTCCAAAACGCGTCCGTGTGATTAGGTCGAGAACAGGCTCCAAAACGGCCCAGAAACGCGGAATATTCAGCAAAACCGCCCGGTGGGCCGTGGCTCACTTAATCTGTGCCGCGGCTCACACATTCAGCGCCCCATGCCTGAGCGCCTTTTTTCCTCCTGGGCAGCGGCTCACTTAGGCTGCCGCGACTCCACTGATGTGCTCGGTGCTTTGGACATCTTCGTGTGCCGCGGCTCACTTGGTTAAATCTGCATGACCCAAAAATTGCCGTTTTCGCCTGTTTTTCATCGTTTTGGCTTCCGGACTCCGATTTCCTTCAAAACATATAAGAATAGTGCATTAAAAGCTCATTTATGCTGACATAGGCTCAAGATGGATATAAAATAATGATAAATAAGCGTATAAAAATACGCTAACATAACTTCAACTGCAATGAGATTACATGTAATTTAGCTGGGCTAATGAACAAACTTGTGACCGCTCAGTCTCAGATGAAGACTCCACAGATGAAGGAGTCTGCTCTTGTGATTTCTTCTGGACATCGGAGGTCTAAGAACAAGAAGAAAAAGACCAAGAAGCAAACTAGACCATAAGTTAAGGACCTTAAGGGTAAGGGCAAGGCCCCGATGGTTCCGAAGAACAAGAAGAAGAAGGATGCTTGTCTCAAGTGCGGTGAGCTGGGCCACTGGACTAGAGACTATCCGATTCTTCATGGCACTTCAGGTACAGAACTTTTAGTTTTGGAAACAAATTGTTCTGCTACTGTATTTTCTACTTTCTAGATCTTTGGATTAGTGCTAGTTCTCATATTTGTACCGTGAATCAGGATCTGGAACAAAGTAGGAAGCTTGGAGCTGGAGAAGTTATGATCACAGTCGGAAGCGGGCATAGTGTCGAGGCGACCGACATAGGATCACTTCTTTTGGGTTTAGAATCTGGTTTTGTTTTGACTTTAGAAGATGTACTTGTTTTGCCCAAGGGGCACAAAACATTGTATCCATTCCGGTCATGGACCGAATAGGCTTTTCATTTTTCATTGGTGATGGTTCCTGCAAAATTTATTTTAGAAATAAACTAGTGGGTACTAATACATTGTTGAATGGATTGTATCATCTAAATCTCAGCAACAAAGTAGTTGTGAATACTATGACTAGAAAACATGGTAGGTGTGAAACCAATCAAGTTTTGAAATGGCATCTTAGACTTGGTCATGTTGGTCAGACCAAGGTTTACAAGATGGAAAAAGATGGACTTATGGGTCCATTGGGATCAGATCCCTTTCCTACTTGTGAATCTTGCCTTAAAGGCAAAATGACTAAGTCCCCCTTCACAGGGACATTTGAAAGAGCGGCGATAAGTAGGATTAATCCATCTTGACGTATGTGGTGCTTTGGAAGAAGCACGTGATGGATATCAATATTTCATTACGTTTCTGAGATGATCATACTAGGTATGGTTATGTATACTTAATGAAACATAAATCCGAGGCCTTTGAGAAATTCTAGGAATTCAAGGCCTAGTCGAAACAAACTAGTAATCATATCAAATCACTTGGTCGGATGAGGTGGCGAGTATATGAGTACGGAGTTTGTGAGTTCTTTAAGGAACATGGAATAGTTTCACAACTAACACCTCAGGTACTCCTCGGTTAAATGGTGTGTCGTAAAGAAGGAACCGGACCTTGTTAAACATGGTCCGTTCCATCTTGGGCTATCTTGACTTACCAATTTACTGTGGGGTATGCACTCGACTTCCGCTTATATCTTAAAGCAGATGTCCTTCCAAATCCGTTCCTTAAACTCCACATGAGATGTGGGAGGAAGGAAACCAAGTCTTAATCATATTAAGATTTGGGGATGTCCCGCCTATGTCAAGAAGACTAAGGTGGAGAAGTTGGAAGCTAGGTCCTCGAAGGGACGTTTCATTGGATTCCGTGCAGGACAATGGGATATCTATTCTAATGCACGAAGATCGAAAGATCATTGTTGCTTTACAAGCACACTTCTGGAAGATGAGTTCATTCAGGAAGGCAGAGCAGGTAGAAGTATTTCTTTAGAAGAATACAATGAAACTCCTCGGGAGACACCTGTGCAAGAAACTGGAACCGAACTTTCTGAAACACAACTACAACCATCTCGTAGGTCTAGTAGGGTATCTCATTTACTTGAGAGGTATGGGCTTGTGCACTTGGAGGAGCTAGGTCTACATGAGGTTCCCAGTGATAGCCAAGAGACCGACCCAACGACCTATGACCAAGCGATGGTGGATGTAGACTCCGCGAAATGGCATGAAGCTATGGAAGCTGAGATAGAGTCGATGCAAGTCAATCAGGTCTGGACTCTAGTAGACCGCCCCAAGGGCATAGTGCCTATTGGGAACAAGTGCATCTACAAGAGAAAGACTGATGGTGATGGCAAGGTTGAAGCCTATAAGGCCAGGCTTGTGGCAAAGGGTTATACCCAGAAGGAAGGGATCGATTACCACGATACCTTCTCGCCCGTAGCCATGATCAAGTCTATTCGCATGATGCTTGCTATAGCTGCCTACCACGATTATGAGATATGGCAAATGGACGTAAAGACGGCTTTCCTTAATGGATTCCTCGAGGAGGAAATCTATATGGAGCAGCCTAAAGTCTTTGTGTCCGAAGTCGATATTCAGAAAGTGTGCAAGCTTCAGCGTTCCATTTATGGACTGAAGCAAGCGTCGCGTAGTTGGAACCTTCGTTTTGACGAGGCAGTCAAAGAGTGCAAAATGAAGAGGAACCTTGTGTATATAAGAGGGTTATTGGGAGCAACATCGCATTTTTAGTACTATATGTGGATGATATTCTACTAATAGGAAATGATGTGGGAATGCTCAGTTCTGTAAAAGCTTGGCTTTCGAGTAATTTCTCCATGAAAGACTTGGGAGAAGCTACCTATATTCTTGGTATTCGACTCTACCGGGATAGAGCGAAGAGAACAATAGGTCTTTCCCAAGCCCTCTATATAGATAAAATCTTAAAGCGATTTAAGATGGATGATTCTAAAAGAGGGTTCCTACCGATGCGACATGGAATAAAACTCACCTTGAAGATGTGTCCTCAAAGTGAGGAACAACGCAAGGAAATGAGTAATATACCATATGCTTTGGCCGTGGGTAGCCTCCCTTATGTATGCTATGTTGTGTACAAGACCTGACATCGCGCATGCTGTAAGCGTAGTGAGTAGGTTTCAGGCAAACCCAGGTAGGGAACATTGAACTACCGTAAAGAACGTTCTCAAGTACTTAAGAAGGACTAGAGATATGGTTACGATGTATGGCGGTGGAGAATTGGATGTGGTGGGATTCACTGATTCGGACTTCCAATGACTGAAGGACGACTCGATGTCTACTTCTGGCTCAGATTTACTCTTAATGGAGGAGTAGTATCTTGGCGTAGTGCCAAGCAAAGCGCGACTGCTGATTCCATCTGTCAGGCTGAGTATCAAGCAGCCTCGGAGGCTTCCAAGGAAAGGTTCTGGATTAAGAAGTTTCGGGAGAACTTCAAGTGATACCATGTCTTTATTGCCTATTACGCTCTCTGCGACAACGACGGAGTGTAGCGAGGCCAAACAATAGAGGTTTCACAACACCAAACATATTGAGAGGAAGTATCATCTCGTAATAGAATTTGTTCACAAGGGATACATTGTCTTTGCCTGAGTAGACTCGGCCGACAACGTCTCCGATCCGGCCAAGCCACTTTCTCAGACTAGCTTGGAGCGTCATCTGGAGAACATGGGTATTAGATACCATAGTGTGTGGCATTGAGTGCAAGTGGGAGATTGTTAGGAGTATGCCCTCGAATGCCACTCAGAGGATGTTGAGTGAGGGCATTGCACTTGTAATTATGTAAATCAATTATATAAGGCAATGAATGTTTCTTTATTTACTGGTAGTTATTGGCATTCCTAACTCGTAAATATACATGTAGAAACTAGTCCGTGTATTTGAGAGCAAAACGTTCCACTCCTTATTGGATAAGGGGGTCGGCACTGGAAAGGTTTATAGCTCAAATACTTAATCGTTCGCAAGTCGATGAAACTTGACTGGGCGTTAAGTTTATGTGAAGACTTGTATGACGTGTTTTTTGATAAGGAGAGTGCCTGTCGAACACTAATGGTTAGTGGGAGCACACGTTATAGGTATGCTAATTAGATTAGTATACTCGAACCGACTCACCCTCGATTCGTCACATGGATTTCACTTCGGGACAGTCAATGATGGAATCGAAAGGTTGTGATAGGTATTCATGAACCTTCGACTTGAGGATTTAGTAGGGATGTGCTTGTGACGTCAAGATTTTCATTAGAGTAGTTTGACCCTATAAACCGGAAGGCGGGGGTCAACCTCGACGTGCATCTTGATGGGCAAGTAGCAGGTCCTACTGAATACCAAGATAGAATTCTTTCTCCTGTTAGTGAACGGGTTATATGTCCTATGCGGTTATTGGCAGATGAGATCATAAGTCTTTGGCCAAAGTATTGGAGCTAGCTGTATTAGATACACGAGCTCGATGATCTCGATTTGCATTAACGCATGCATAGCGTCAATGCAGATGGGCTTTGGTAGCGTGACCCCATAACTTGATCGGGACATTTGGAAGAAGGGTTTATACGTATACCGGGTATTCACGACATAATGGTTCTTGAATGATCCCAATCATTCGTTCTCAGTTGGGGTACAGTGTAGGCCGCCAGGCTGGCTAGGTGGTTCTACTACTCTTTGGTTCCTCCCATTGCTGACTGAGACGGACCTACCGAGTCGCGCAATAGGATTGTCGACGGAATGAATAAAGCTAATTTTCTCATTATAAATATTAGATATTGGATATCTAATTTATTAGACATTGGATGTCAAATTAAATTTGGGACATTGGATGTCTAAATTAATTTATTGGATAAATTAATTTACGGCCAAATGAATTAAATATATTACTCGGTGATTAATTTAATTCATGAATATAATTATTTCTTGGAGAAATTAATTATGTTATTATGTATTTGATCTGATTAATTAATTGGATTAATTAATCAATATAAATGCATCGGAACGGAATCGGAGTTTATCTGTTTGGACTCACGGGAGTCCAAAACGGACCGAACTCGCCCGAATCCTTCTAGATGGCCGCCCCTCTTTCTTTCCCTTTTCCTTGGTCATAGTCTCCACATGTTGGTGCAAGACTTATGTTTTGTCAAGGGGACAAAACATCACCTTAGGTGATTTTGTCAAAAGGTGATTGATATGAGGGGATTTGATGGATAATATATTTAGAAGACCACATCTCCTTGCAATAGAGAGAACTTACGTTTTTCGTAAGTAGAAGGAGAGAGAAAAAGTTTTTTCCAAGGCTTCATACTATTCATCATCATCTTCACAACATTCATAAGTTTTTCTTGGAGAAAAATATTTGTGAGATAGAGAGATACTAGATTAAACACTTAGAGTGTTGTAATCTTGAGTTGCATAGCTTCTATAACCTTGTTCTAGCCGTATCCTTGGAGGATAACGAGGTTTAGTCATTCCTGTCGTTTTTCCGGCGCGTGGCAAGTAGAGACGCGGTGCTTTCGACGTTGGATCATTCAAGAGCTTAGAGCGGATTGGACTCGTAGAGATCAAACTAAAGCTTGGGGAATAGCTCAAGAGAAGGTCTTCGAGGGTTAGTTTCATACGACTCTTGCTTTTCGTTTATATATTCGTATATACGTAGCTCGATCGATCCTCGTAGGGATTCGGATCGAATTAATTTTTGTTTTACCGCTTCCGCTGGGCCTTCGTTTTAGGCACCGAATCCCAACAAATATTACAGGCAACTCGGTGATTACAAAGACTCTTTGGCCAATAAGTCTGCACCGGAAGGATGCATTGTAGAATCTTACCTTACGTCGGAGTGTATTACGCATATCAAGTTGTATTTGGCCACCTTCGAGCCCCCTTCCCGCTCTATTCCAGCAGATAAAAGACAATTCAATCTTTCTATCGTATCCACTGAGGTTGATGTCAATGGGAGGTTTCCAGGAAGACAATTAGACCCGTACGAGTCACGAATTGCACATTGGTGGATACTGCTCAATTGTCCAGAAGTTCAGTACTGGAAAGACATCCACTTGTCATGCGATATGGTGCGAGGTGACACTAGATTCCACAATGACACTTTTGCCGACTATTTTGGAGAATGGGTACGTATACATTCAGTTGCTATTGATTTTGGACTTAAGATATTTTTTTACATAAAAAGTTTATTTACGACAGATGACACACATACAAGATGACGGACACCCTAACTGGTCGCGTGAACTTATGCTTCTTTCTATGAAGCCGGTTATGTCAAGAATTTATTCGATGGCCAAAGTCAACGGTGTCACATTCGTATGCCTTGAGAGAGACCAAAAAAGAAGATGCCAAAATTCTGGGGTCATGATAGATGGTGGATATTACGGTGTTCTTTTGAAAGTGGTAGAACTAATTTACGGGGAAGGCATGACAATTTACTTGTTTAAGTGTCGATGGTACGACTCCAGGCTTGGAACCGATATGCAAGACGACTATGGGCTGTTATATTTGCTACATCAGCAAATTCGGTATATTATTTTGACGACTTGGTGAAGAAAGGCACATGGAAGATAGTGAACGTTGTGACAACGAGGAATATTTATAGTGCTGCTACACTAGGAGAAACAACAGGTACTGATGATGATGCTTATCAAGAGCCAAATACAGCAAATATTCCACCATCAACGACAATTATAATGAATAATGTTCCTGAAGGACGAGTCGTCCGACTCCGTGGTGATGCTCGCGGGTACGTTGACGTTGATACAAATGAATTACTTGAAAATTCTGATGACGATAATGTTGACTACTTGAGGCATATGTTGCCGGATATCAACTCAGATAATGAGACAGACTGTAGTGATGACTTAAACTATGAGCCATAAATTTATTAGATGTATATTTTCATATGTTAAATATAATTAAAAAAATAGTAATAATAATCAAGACATTAATATAATATTAATATTATTATTAAAAAAATCGGGGGGTTTAGCCGACGACAATATCTAAGTAGTCGGCTAAAGTTTTTTAAAAAAAATGGTATACTTTAGCCGACGACTTAGATATTGTCGTCGACTAAACCACAGACCGTGTCAAATGACACGGCTCGTGCCGCACCTGCCCAGAAAGTGAAAACAAAATGTATGCCTGACCCGACCGTGTTAGACTACACGGCCCGTGTCATACTTGGGGTTTAGCCGACGACTATTGGAAAGTCGTCGGTTAAAGTATAATATTTTTTTTAAAACACTTTAGCCGACGACGTAGATCTTGTCGTCGGCTAAACCCCCTACATTTTATACGTTTTCTCCTGCTTTCTGGTATTATTGTCTCCTTCCCTCACCCGATCGCCCCGACCCCGTTACCAACCGCCGTCAAATGCCGCCCGTCACCTAGCCCCGTCCCGCCGCCCGTTACCCCGCCCCAAACCCCGTCACCCAACCGCTGACCGCCCGGCCGCTGCCCCCGCTGTCAGATGCCCCTGCCCCGTCCGCCCGGCCGCCGTCCGTTGCCGTCTGACGGCCCCGTCCGCCCGCCTGACGCCCCTCACTTTGCCGTCCGACCACTCCGACGAGTAACCCTTTTCCTTTTATTTTTTATTTTTTATTTTGTTTGATGAATTTATTGTATTTGTTTGATGAATTTGTTTAGATTATGTGACGAATTAGGTAAATTGTTTAATGAGTTGTGATGCAATATTTGATGAATTTAGTATTTTCAATATTTTGTGTTTAATGAATTGTTAATTTGATGAATTTGTTTAGATTATGTGATGAATTAGGTAAATTGTTTAATGAGTTGTGATGAAATATTTGATGAATTTGTTTGAGGAGGAAGGGATTGTATAGCCGGCGTTAATCGAAAGATTAACGTGGTATGGCATTGATAATTGCTGCTGTGTTGAGTTGTGAATTTGATGAATTTGTTTAGATTATGTGATGAACTAGGTAAATTGTTTAATGAGTTGTGATGAAATATTTGATGAATTTGTTTGAGGAGGAAGGAATTGTATAGCCGGCGTTAATCGAAATATTAACGTGGTATGGCATTGATAATTATTGTTGTGTTGAGATGTGAATTTGATGAATTTATTTAGATTATGGATAGAATAAAGAAAGTGTTGGGGAAGAAATCGACAAAGTCGACCACTCCCGATTCGGGGGGAAGTTCGGCAACCTCTAGTAAGGCGGATCACGCTACACTATACATATCTCAGAGTAGCGTTCGTGCCCGCCAGATACTAGAAGCTACCGGCATGAATGCTGATGATTTTTTTAGGGCGACAGATGAGCCCGCTGCACTAGCGCGGCGTTTATCCTTTCAGACACCACGGTCGACCCCCTCGCAGATGGAGACTCGTATGCCTCCCATCCACCGACCCACGTCTAGCCCCCATACATCAGGAGATGTACGGAGTTCCTCGTCCGCAGTGCCCCACGGTCCGCCGCCGACTCTATTCATGCCTCCGATGGTTTCGACTATTCCAGAGGTCGATGAGACGGGAGTCCGAGTTCCCGTTCGATTGATTAGCCCTGACGAGGCGTACGTCTACGAGTCTTGGCCAGACAACATGTGTTGGCGGAGTTGTCGGGTTTCGAAGACGAAATTATACGAAGAGATAGAGAGGGAGAAGGAGAAGGGGAAAAATGTAGTCGAGGAGGAGAAGAAAAAGAAGAAGACTCGTGGCCCGGAAAGTGCAGCGCTCGAATCGTGCGTAAGTAAGCATGGCCACATGAGATTCCTCTGCATGACACGGCCGGCCGGTGATGTCTTTTGACGCTACGACGTCATATTGCCGTAATGTTGGCTTTGTCATTCGGGACAGAGTCCTCGTTTTGTGGCCCGATTGGGGGGACGTGCTGCAGTGCGTGAAGGATACTTTGAACAATGCTATGTCGGTAAGTTAATAAATATTTAATAAGTGTTTTTCAATCAACACGTAGTTCTTCAAAATGCAATATGTGATGTTTTTAAATTATTGCGTATTTATGCTGTTCATAGGTGTGGTTTGTCATTCCCGACTCTCTACTACGTACTTGGTGTGACGAGGTGCAGTCTACCAAGTAGGTCGTTTTAATTTATTTTGTATCTACATTGTTTGCGTAATTTTTTTTCTTACGAATAATATATGTTGTGCAACGTGTGTTGTAGGTATAAATCTTGGAAAAATGAGATGCACATGTTCTGGACAGCCTGGGGTGATACCCGAGAGGCCACCCCGGAAGAATTCAAGTTTCGGGAGTACGAGTTGAAGTGGCTACGCGCCCATTTTCGCGACCCGGAGTTCATGGTATGACTAAAATACCCTCATTTCATTCTTTCTTTTTCAGTTTTTATTTCCTTTTGAATTCTAAATATAAACTCGATATTTTAAAATTAATGTTTCAGAATTTAAAAAATACTTGAAGTTCCGATTTTTTTAAATTAGAAAAAATTAGAACTTCATGTATTTTTTTTTAAATTCTGGAATATTATTAATATTAAAAAATCAGAATTTTTTATTCAAAAGTGGAAATAAAAAATTTATAAACTCTGGATATTATTTATAAATTATTTTAATAAAAATAAAAACTAGAATATTATTTTCCATAAAAAAATAAAAATCTGAATATTGTATTTTATTTATTAAAAAAACTGCTAGTATTTAATAAAAATTAATAATATTTCAGTTTTTATTTTTTTTGAATTATAAATATAAACTCGATTCTAAATAATATTTTTTTGAAGGCGACTAGCTTGACCAACACGACCAATCGTGGTGGTCTGACTGACCATAACAGTCTGGGTTCCCGGTCGTTAGCCGGAGTTGCGCACGAGGCCATTTCTTCTGATTCGTTGGACGCATATGCCTATGTGACTCAGAAAGCATATTCGAACCGTCCCGAGGAGCATGTAAGTCTTTTTTTTTATTTTATTTTGGTAATAAAATAAATGCCTTTGTATTATACTTTTATTGATATTGAAATATTTATTTTCATATTAACTTAGGAGCGTGTGCGGGAGGAGTCTCAGAGGATGCTTGCTGAGATTGCTCGAGAGCAGTATCCGGACTTAGCGGAGACCGGCCTCGATCCTGCCATTGGACAGATCTATCAGGCCAATCCTTATGTTCGCGCTAGGGTGTTGGGTACCGTCTACCCTCCTAGTGGTATTCGGTACCGCACTAAGATGATGGGAGCCGAGGGTCACCATCTATTGAAATATACCCCCGGCTTCCAGCGCCCTCGCGGACGGGATGCACGGACTGCCTATCTCGAGGAGCAGTTGAGGGCGGAGAGGGAGCTCCGAGTTGAGAATGAAAGGAGGACTCAGACACGGTTACATGAGAGCGAGCAGAGGACAGAGTCGCGGTTATAGAGTTTCCAGAGACAGCAGCAGGCCATGATGGACTATATGATGACGCTGACTCTGACCATTACTCAGGCTGGACTGCAGGCACCTGCTCCACCGCCTTCTCTCTTCGGACAGACCCCATCTTCACAGCCTCGTGACGAAGATCTAGGGGATGGTGGTAATCCTTCTACTACTACATTTCGACATTTAGATGATTTTGGTAGTGGATTGTAGTTGTGTTGTAGTACTCTTGTATATTTATATATGTGTTAGAATTGTGTAAGTGATTTTGTTGACGCTATTAGTATGTTGATGAAATTAATGTTCTTGAATGTGTTGTGCGTTGTGTTGCATATACTGTTGGGCATATTATTGATGGTATTAGTTGAATGTGTTGCGCGTTGATTGTTGTTGATAATGGGAGATGGTGTATAAAAATTGCAGGTGCAAAAAATACAGGTTTTGGGATCCCAAAATCTGAATTATTTTTTTTTGTATTAGGTTCTAGCCAACGACTTTCCCAAGGTCGTCGGCTAAAGTATATTATTTTTTTTTGAAAAAAAGTTTTAGCCGACGATATTTAAAACCGTCGTCGGCTAAAGTGTCTTTTTTTTATAAACAGGTCTTAGCCGACGACTTTTGAAAAGGTCGTCGGCCAAAGTGTCTTTTTTTTATAATCAGGTTTCGGCAGACGACATTTAAAAAGGTCGTCGGCTAAAGTGTCTTTTTTTTATAACGAGGTTTTAGCCGACGACATTATTTTAGTGGTCAGCTAAACTTTGAACTTTAGTCGACGACTAACAAAAAAGTCGTCGGCTAAACCTTGACCAACGAATATCGGCCGGCGGTTTTTTAGCCGACGACTGGGGGGATTAGCCAACGACATTGACCTTTAGCCGACGACTTTAAGTCGTCGGCTAAACCCACGATATTGGTAGTGGTAAATCCGAAAATGACTTCTGCACATGATCAATAGGTTCCCAAGAAGTGTTGTTGGGAGAGCCATCCTCCCAAACAACGAGCGATTCAGTTCGGGGGTGACCGTCCAACATAATATGACGTTCAACTATGGCACTTAAAGGGTGGGAAATCGGCCTGTCATGCACGAACTCGGCCGGAAATGCTGCTTGAACGGGACCCAAGTTGGCACCAACGAATGGTCGAAGCAACGAAACGTGGAAGACATTGTGAATTTGAGCATTATTCGGCAATTCTAGGTGATACGCAATAGCTCCGACTCGCTCAAGGACCTTAAACGGACCATAAAATTGACGGGAGAACTTTGCCGCGAGAGGTTTGGCCACCGAATGTTGTCGATAAGGTTGGAGCTTCAACGATACCATGTCACCGACCTGGAACTCAATATCGTGCCTGTGAGAATTAGCCTGCGCAGCCATACGCTGCTGCATCTTACGCAGGTTTCCCCATATTAACTCCAAAACTTCCTCCCGTTCTTGGATCGTTGCAAGGGCTTGCGATGGAAGACCAGAGGGTTTTGTTGGCTGAAGAATAGGTGGCGCTTCTCGGCCATAGAGTGCCTTAAAAGGTGACATTTGCAAACCTTCATGAAAGGTACATTTGAGTGCTGGTTCCGCCCACGGAAGAAAATCGAACCACTGTTTAGGACGAACTTGAGTAAATGCCATGAGATATTGTTTAAGGCCGCAGTTCTTAACTTCCGTCTGACCATCCATTTGGGGATGGTATGTGGTGCTACAGCGTAAAGTTGTCGCGCTTAAACGATGTAATTCATTCCAAAACGAGCTAGTAAAAATAGCGTCTCTGTCGGATAAGATTGAAGCCGGTATTCCATGGTGTTTGACAACCATATCAACAAATAAAGTGGCGACCTTAATGGCATCAAAATGCGTGCCCAAAGCGCCAAAGTGGGCGTATTTTGAAAGGCGATCAACGACCACTAAGATAGTCATATAACCTCGGGAGGTGGAAGACTGGTAATAAAATCCATAGAAGCCTCACCTCACACCTGCTGCGGAATCGGCAGCGGCTATAAAATCCCGACTGGCAAAGTGAAAACCTTTTCGTGTAATTGAGGCACTTCCCGAATAAGAGGATGAACGTCCGCAGAAAATTCAACAACTGTAGGTGTAGACGACAGAGGTAACAGCTCAGTGATAATAGGACAAATTTTGAAGCATTCAGCCACCGTATCCGAGCCATACAAGGACTGCAGGGTATCCAAGGAGATCCGTTTCGGAGTATGATAGTCTCCTTGAAAAAATATAGATTTTCCGTGCCATAAGAATTTCATAGTGAGCTGGGCGTAATCATGAGATACCTCGCCTAGCGTTCGGAGCCACTGAACTCCGAGAACAATCTGAGGCCCATGTACCGCAAGCACAAATAGATCAATCGGAAGTACGTGTCCTTGAAGGCCTACTGGTGTCGACGCACACTGATGAGTGCACAACATATACTCACCATTTCCAACATACACTCGAAACGGTGTCACTTTTGACAAAGGAATATATAATCGTTCAGCAACCGTGGGGTGTACAACATTATGTGTACTCCTGCCGTCAATGAGAACCTGTACTGTGAGACTATTAATAGATCCAGAAATTCTAAGAGATTTAGGATTCGTGAAACCTTCCATCGAACGAATGCTAGAGATATCCCCTGTAACAATCAACTCATCTTGTATGTTTTCCAGAGAGTCCTTCTCATCAGTGTCATCATTACCTAACAAGGCTAAGAAACAATGTTTGCAATGATGGCCTGGAGCATACTGTTCATCACAATTCCAGCACAGTCCTTTCTTAGTTCGTTCCTCTCGTTCTGCGAAAGAAAGACGTTTAATAGGCAGAGCTGATCAATTATTCCTCGGACCCTGAGCAGTGTTCGTGCTAGCCGAGGAAATTACAGAAGTAGGTGTCGAAATCATAGTGGTCGTACTCCCAGCTCGGAAGCCGCTGGAACTCCAACGACGCGGGTTCGAATTATTAGAAAACGTGTCGACATAAGATGTGGCGAGTTCCCGAGCCAAAGCAAAGGCTTGGGGTAATGTGGTCAGGTTACGCATATTTAGTTTGCGCTGGAAGGGTTGTTTCAATCCAACTTTAAACATAGAAATCAATATAGGTTCTGACAACCCTTTTATCTAATTAAGTAGTGCTTCGAATTCCGTTTGGTAGTCAATAGCAGTTGTCTTTTGTTGTAGTTTGGCGAGTAGACCGACGTAGTCCTCATAATGATAAGGGTCGAATCTATGCTTGATGGCATCTAAAAATTCGTCCCAAGTTCGAAAACAATTGTTTCGTTTCTGATAACGAAATCAATCTGAGGCTGGGTGATCAAACAACAAACCCACAAGTTGAAGTCGGTCCATTGCTGTAGTACGAAAATAGTCAAAATAACATTGTACCTTATATATCCATCCGACCGGATCAGACCAGTTGAAACAAAGAGCATCAACTCGGATTCTCAGCTGATTGTCGTGCCGCAGCTGGTCAAGAATGGCTCCACGGCGGTCCTGTCTTGGTGCGATGGGTGGCGGGAGCGGTAGGAGTGGTGGTTGTTGTTTCGACGGTGGTGGAGTTTGTTGTTAGGCGTTATGTTTGTCGTCGGCAACATGGCGGGTGCCCAGGATATGAAAAATATGATCCGTCTGAGCATGTGGAACATCCTGTTTGTGCCTATTATTACGAATTTCTTGTTGAGTAGCCTGAACGGCCGTCGCCAATTGTCGAAAGAGATCGCTTATATCGGTCTCGGTGTTGGTGACTGTCGATGTCTACTCTACGTTAGTTGACATGCTTACGTGAAGTCCAGGACGAGAGCACCAATTGTTACTGCTATGTATCAAGTGGACCAGAGAAAAGAACCAGAAGAAAGGCCTAGCAGCCGAGGAGGAAGAGAGATAGACGAGAGAGAGAGAGAGAAGAGATGGAGAAGAGGCAGAGGAGATTAGGGTAAATCTTTTCTTAATATTTCTAAGATAATAGTTTGTGGTATTTATAACTAAGCCCTATCGGTTCAATAAAGGCGTCATGGGAAAGAACCGAGAAGAAAACCCATGAAGGAGTATTAAAATCTTTAAAAAATACATTAAATATCAGAAATTACAAATGATAATCCTAATTACTAATAATAATAATCCTTCAGACGACTAGGTCGACGACGTTCCCGAACCGGTCTTGAACCTCTAGCCGATGGGCCGGCCTGAGCCGTATCACACCATCTTCCTCAAACAATCGACCTCCATGAGTTGCATCTAAATTCAGAAACCCAATAACACTAGAAAATACAAAGTAATCTAGCCACATAACATAAATCCGTAACTTGAAGATTAATCCAACCCCCCAAAAATTTGGAAACACCAATTCATGAATATTGAATCAGGAAAAATATCCAACGCCCAGGCCACCAATGTATGAATCCACCTCCGCGAAGACTATAATTGTCATTGCATTAAGAAATAGAATGAAGAGGTGTACTGTATGTGTGTATGCGGCGGAAAATAGAGAAACAAAAATAGGAAAGAAATTTATTGTTGTATTTATTGTTGCGAATATGCATGAGTTTTGTACTAATTATGTATGAAATATATGCATATTGTGCATCAAAATTGCAATGTATTAAAATATACATTATATGCATTAAAATATCGATGCATTAAAATATTGCATTATATGTGTTGGCCACTAAGTATACATGATACAGCTTGGAAAGTGTTTTAAACAACAAGCTGTACGTTTTTCAAATCTGAGTGTCGTAGCAGAAGTCTTGTTAAAGTGAGTTGCTGTATATACAACAACTAGATATGAAGTGTATACTTGAAAATAATCAAAAATAATAAAACAGTAAATGCAGAAGGTAAAAGACACAGTAACTAAAGTTGTTCGAGGTAAACCCCTCTACGTCCACTGGTCCTCCACAAAGGAGTAAAACGTTTATTATAAATACTACGTACACAACTGTGTATTTATAATCAAACCTAATCAATATATCGTTCACACAGATTGATATAATGATCTTAGCCTTCAACCGTTCACACAGATTGGTTTAAGCTTTCACTTAACTGGCTTCTTCACACACAGTTCTGAAGCTTCGTCTCTTCAATGTAAGTCCGTCACACACAGTTCAGGAATAGCAAGGTTTCTCAGTCCACACAGGGCTGATGGGTTTTGTTCAAGAGTTAGAACAATGTTTGAACAACAGCTTTGACTTTATGAGGTTTTAGCTGATGATGTGTTGTTCACAGTTTGAGCACTGTATATCTCTTCTTTCAGAATAGCAGAATGGTTTCGGAGATATATTTGCTCAGATGTATATGATGATAACTTCGTTGTAGCAAGTGTATCTCAGTTATTCATTTATTGTATCTATTGAGATCTTCAAAGGCTGGGAATATATATAGCTTTCTGAGATATATCCGTTGAGCTAAATCCATTGAGGAAGATTCTGTTCCAATGGGATGATGTGTTTGAATAAAACACGATCCGGATTTTGTGCTAGAAAGAGGATCTCTGACGATTTCATATTTAAATACTTTATCCTTTAGTATTTAAATATATCTTCTTAAATGGGACTTTTACTTTAGCGAATACCAAAGATTCCTTCTTGTCCTGTTTGGATACTGTATGTAATGATAGCTGTATTGTCGATTCGAGATAGCTTCCATACTTAGTCTTTATAAGACTCCTTTGCTGTATGATAGATTCACTGTATGCTGGGACTGCGAGAAGTCTTTGATACAGGTTGATATCTTTTGATCAGCTTTTCGATACAGCTGTTTGTTGTATGCTGGATTGGCATATTGTCAAAACACTTTTATCACGATCTTTTAATACAGGGATCGTTATCCCGACAATCTCGATACAGGGATTGTTATCCCAACAATTTCCCCCTTTTTGATAATTTGCCAAGTCCTTCCAAGTTTTCCTTTTAAAACCTTATGATGTTATCCAAACATCCTTGATGATGCCAAAACTTTGACGTTTAGCAATTTTTGAAGGAGTGCAGACTTCTTGGTCTTCTGTTCGAATGTTCTGGCTTTTAGCAATTTAGCCTAACACTAAGAACTGCTCGCAGGCAAGTTCAGCTTTTATCAAAAGAGTATTACATCTTTAAACTTATGATTGTCGTGCAAGCATAATCTTACATAGTATTCTAGATACATACAACTTAAGCTATGAACTGTTCGCAGACAAGTTCTTACAGCTTATGTATTAAAAACAAGTTTCATACTTGAATACAGCAAGGATAAATTAAGTGCTTTATAAACAAACAATAACACAGTAGATTATGAGTTGTAATCTTTCAAGACAAGGAAATATTTTATTGATATAGAAACAAAGAGTACAATATTTTGCTGTTTTGAAAATAAAATTACAAAAATAATACAACAGGGGATTCAACTCCTGTAATCTGAGTATCTCCATGGCTTTTTAGGGTCATTCTTGGTATTTTTCCACCAATTCTGATGAGCGTCCTTGTCTTGATTCAGATATAAGGCTCGTCCTTCATACGATTTATGGAAGACTAGGATCCAATCTTCTGGATGGGTAACCAAGTCACCTTGTTTATGTTTAGACTTCATCTGCAGTTGTAGCGGGAGCGTTCCTTGTTCCATCTTCTTCTTGAACTCCTCTGCGGCTTCCTGTACCGTCCTGCATCTATTGAAAATTGAGGAATCCCTGATAAATACAACAAAGTATCTTAGCAGTTCATTTCTCATCCAGTTCTTGATCTCTGTTGCAGAGGGCTGTCGGTTGGCCGGGAGGTTCATAGCCTGAGGCTTTTGAACTAGGCTCTTCCAAGGATACTTAGGATCCTGAAATTCTGGTCGATCTCCCTGTATCCTAACATTTGGAGATATGATACGGGCTATATCAGCAGTGATAGAGTCTTCAAAAGGAGCTAACATTTCATTCTCTTGCTCCAGCCTTGTTCTCCTATCAGCTTCCCTTGATTCTTCCCCCTTTTTGTCGTCATCAAGGTATGACACCTTTTCATCAAGGCGTTCCAGGATTTGCAAAGCAATATCCTGTTTCGTCTCAATATTTGTCATTTTCTCAACAAGTGAGGAGAGCACCTGCGACATATCCTGAATTTTCTTGTCGTGGGCTCGAAGCTGGGAACCGATTTCGATCATAGAAAATGCTGTCTTGGCCTCAGACACGCGTAGATTTGATTTCTCGTCTCTCAGGATCTGCTCCTGTTTTTCTTGTAATTGGCTCAGGGCCTGTTTGAAGACGTGTGGCAGGATAGTGAAGGCTTCTTCCACTCGGGAGACTTCATGCTTTAGACCTGTCATCTCTTCGACGGCTGATGTGTGTAGCCAATCAAGAGCTTTTTCCACAGAATACAGGGCATTGACGGCATCCTGGATGAAAACAGTTTGGAGGCCAAGAGCATGTAATCGCTCTTTCCGTGTGGCAGTCCTAGGAGAGTCTGGCTGGGCGAAATCCTCGACTCCGTTCAACCTTCTAAAGTTCACATTTGGGTGTGAATTGAGTTGGACATCCTCAGGTATAATACCGTCATCGGATTTCAAGGCGGTTGAGGGTGCGGGAGTATCAGATTCGAGTTCGGCGACAGGGGGTGCTGCATCCTCCTGTGCTGAAGTGGTTTCTGAAGACAGAGATACAGGAGGGACTGATTCCTCCTGCTGTCTCGCAGCTTCCGCCTGCTCCGGCAGAGGGTGTTGCGATATTTCCTACACGCAAGTGCACGTCATCGTTTACAAGTAATAAAGTGATAAGTAGAGTATCGTTCCCACGAGGATTGAATCTCTAACTACCGATGTTTTCGTATTCCAATTTTATTTGAACAATCGAAGTTGGTTTTTGTGATTAATAACTAAAAGAATTTCTAAAATACTAAGCAGTAGAAAACAATATCTTGGATTAAAGGAAATCAAATGGTGAATAAGTCTAGGGTTCTGAATCCACCTTAATTTATCCGAATTTAATCTCGATTATCCGTAATAAATGATGTTCCCAATTTATTGAAGGCGGAGATTGCTAATATATTCTACCGCCTCTCCCGAGGTCAATAGATTTATCTAACGGCGACTAACGCACTCTATCCCTAGGTGAATTATCTCGTCGATAGGCAAAAAGCATGAAATCTTCTAAAGGCCACGTAGTTCCTATGAGTATATTCCTATCTCACAGAATAAAACGGTCCTCACCAATAGTTCCTCACCAAATCTCCTCTCCCGATTCGAAGTGAATGATTAAATCAATACAACTATTGGCCAGATAATTGCAAGCATTAAACATAATTGGGAAAACTCAATAAAAAGGTAATAAATTGGATAATCTCAATCAATTCGTCAAAACAAAGGTTTCATCAAAACCCTAGATTAGGGCTTTAGCCTGACATACTAAAAACTGAAAATACAGAATAAATAAACGAAAGCATAAAATTCAAACGCAGATGAAGTTCGGATTCCTCCGTTCTTCAGCTCCCGCCTTCTGCCCTTGAATTCTTCTGCTTTCCTCCTCTTCTCCATCTCCAAGCTTAAGCTCTCCCAGGTCTTAGATTCAATGATTCCAAGATAATTAAATTAGGGTCTTAAACCCTATTTATAGCTCAGCACCTCCACAAATCGCGTCCTTATTAATCGTTTGAAAATCAAGCCAAATGACCCAAAATCCGCGCAGACGTACCAAACTCGCTAAGTGTGCCGCGCTCATCAACTCGTGCCGCGGCACATCACAAAAAGTCAATGCCAGGCGTTAAATAATTCTTCCGTGCCGCGGCTCACCTGGGCTGTGCCGCGGCACAGAGTACAGCTTACTCTGCCCTTCGGCTGGTGTCTTCCTGTGCCGCGGCTCAGATTCCTTGTGCCGCGGCTCATAGTCCAGTTTTGCCGTCTTCGCCCGTTTTGCCTCGTTTTAGCTTCCGGACTTTAATTTCCTGTCAATCATACAAAATTAAGGCATTAAAAGCTCATTTAGATGATTTCACTCACCAAAACACTACAAAATCAAGATAAATAAGCGTATAAAAATACGCCTAACAAATACCCCCAAACTTAAGCCTTTGCTTGTCCTCAAGCAAAAAGAATTAAAGTCAATAAAAGACTGTCGTGAATCATCGTGCAACTCATAGTGTTCAACCTAATCAATACTATTCTGCCATTCTCTCTAAATAATACGAGTGTCGTAAAAGCGAGCTGCACTCAGAATAATGATTCCGCAAAGTAACCAAATTCAGTCCTAATCACTCGTTCATGAAGAAAATTTCAGCTCAAAGATTAACAAAACATGAGTCAAATCGACCGTCAATATGAAAGGCTAACATAAACAAGCTAGTTCGTCGCGTTCCACAGTCTAAAGGCACAATTTTCACGAGTCTCATAACAAATAAACCTCGGACAGTATCCCCTTATATAAATATGTTCAAGAATTTGATTCGAGTCGACCACTAGGTTAGGATCTCGGGATGTTTCATCGGGATAATCCTAGGGTGGAACTTCCATTCTCATGTATTAGGAAACCGTTTGACGTAAAAGACACTCATGGGGCACATGGATGCTTCTAGTTACTAAGTTCCCGTCTACAGCGGAGAAACAACTCGAATACATAATTTCTGCATGTCCGAATCAAGGTTGACGTTTTACGCGAGGGTAAACAGCGGGTCACGCGAATGCCCCCGGTTACTAGGCTCCCTATCATTGGCACATGTGAAATATCTAAATCACTAGTCTAATCAGGGTCGTCGTTTTACGCGAGAGTAAACAACGGGTCACGCGAATGCCCCCGGTTACTAAACTTCCCTTCATAGAACACATTATCTCGACTTTTTAGGGAAAAACTGACCGACTCTAAACTCAATCTAAGTGCCACCACGACTAAAGAAACAGTACGACTCACTATCCGGAAAATGTAGCCAAACGTATTGATGGGGATTTAGCAACAAGTATGTATCGTCTCTTATCTGCCAAGACCTCTAAAATCACGAAAAATTTCGGACCTAATTGAATACTAAGCAGAACAGAAATAACTGACTACAGCTCGGCTAAAACTCGACCGTTTCTTCAAAGAGAAAAACAGTGTCGTAACATCAGTATCACACAAATAGAAGCACGAAAATTCACGAATAAGGAAAAACTACGGCAAGCAAGGCTATCTAAAAAAAAATATTTTCGCAAAGAAAAGAAAAGTGCAACAAAATATAATGTACAGCAAGAAAATAGAGTACAGCAATGAATGTAGACTGAATGTAAATCCCTCCCCCAAACTTAGGACGTACATTGACCTCAATGGACAAAAATGAAATGCAAGAAAAGTAAAAGGTCAAGTACTCCCCTCCAATCTGCTCAGGAGTTGGTGCCGGCATCGTCCGGTGAGCTTGCATGCTTCTTGACTACATCATGCGGAATGTGAATAAACGAGCTTGCATCATCAAGAAGGAAGTTAAGTACGAGCTCTCAAGTTGAACATGATGTAGAGGTTGGGGATAATGTGACAACATGATTATTGCATATAAGTTCGAAAATGCCTAGCTTACCCATTTTTCATTGCTGCAATTTATCAAACACCTTGTGTGCACAAGTTAAAATGAAGAACAAGAATTTTTATGGTTAATTCCAAATCCCAAAAATAATAACACAGATTATAACCCAGAATTACAAAAACCATCATCAACAATTCGTTCATAAACATCAATTCCATCACAATAACAAATTCCCCATATTCCAACTCCATTTTAGAAGCAACAATGAAGAACAACTAACAGTACAAAACTCCAAATCTTTTCACATCAATAATCACTTATGATTTAGAAATCAAAAATTACCTGGAGAATTTGAGAAGGAGACTAATAGAATGGAACCAACTAACCTCATCATGTGCAGGAAGGAAGGAAGGGAGGGAAGAAGTATCCTATGCAGGCCGATCGACTGAATGAGCCTTACCTGGCTGTTCTTATTTTGCGACGGGAGCCGCGGCACAATATAAGTGAGCCGCGGCCCAAAGTACAGTCGGACTGGGACGTTTTGATATGTCGTCGGGTGCCGCGGCTCAGATTTTGTGTGCCGCGGCTCAGTGTGTTCGTGTGCCTCGGCTCAGCTTTAGTGTGCCGCGGCACAAAGCATGTGCTCCCGGGCGTTTCTTGATCATTTAGTGTGCCGCGGCTCGATTATCGGGCTCGGCCGACTGGTGTGCCGCGGCTCGTAAGATCATGCCGCGGCACAGGTACGCTTTGATCGCCCTTTTTCATCACCGATGTGTGCCGCGGCTCACCTGGATCTGCCGCGCCCATCATTGAATTCCTCCCCTTTGCCGATTCCCTGCATGAATTTTAACACGAAAACATCAAGACGAGAGGGAAGGATGGATCAAAGAAGAAAGAAGACAAAGAGAGACTCAAAAGATGCAAGCAAACAACAAAGAATCTACAACTAATACTCGGGTTGCCTCCCGAGGAGCGCTAAGTTTATAGTCTTCAGCCGGACCTATTGGACAACGTTAGTTCGCTTTTCGCAAACTCCATTTGGCTTCCGCCCCGTTCATCGAACCGTTTATATTTTGGTTAAAATTATGACCATTGGCAATCAGTGGTTCGAGTTTCGGTTCGGTCATCAAATGTTGTTTTTAAAAAGGTTTCGACTTGAATAACTTTCCGAAACACCCAGTTTCTCCATGACTAATTTTCCGCTTGGCTTTCGGCTCACTCTCCTCCTTCACAAACGAACTCACAATTGCAGCAGATTTTTCCTCATGCTCGAGGAACGCCACTCGTTCCACATCCTTCTTAAAACTCGGGTCATTTAACACAAAATCTGCATTTTCCCACCGACAATGTTTTCGGTGCTTTCCTCTTTCAACAATATCCACACCTTCAATTTGTGATCCTTTATCAGCACTTCCTGGACATGGGAACGATTTGAATACTCGAAAAGTAACTTGCTCGTCTTGGACCCTCAGAGTTAACTCCCCCTTTTCCACGTCTATAAGGGTTCGGCCCGTCGCTAGAAATGGTCGTCCCAAGATGATCGGAATATTTTCATCTTCCTCCATGTCTAGTACGATGAAATCGGCCGGAAAGATGAACTTATCGACTTTAACTAAAACATCCTCGATCACTCCCCTCGGATACTTTATCGATCGATCCGCCAATTGTAATGAGACTGTGGTTGGCTTAGCTTCCCCAATATTCGGCTTTTTAAAAATTGACAGAGGCATGAGGTTGATACTCGCACCAAGATCGCATAGTGCCTTATTGAATGAAAGATTCCCCATGATGCACGGTATGTTGAAGCTTCCCGGATCTTTCAATTTAGGTGGGAGCTTCTTTTGAAGAATAGCACTGCACTCCTCTGTCAAGGTGACCGTTTCGAACTCCTCAAGCTTTCTCTTCTTCGATAATATCTCTTTCATGAACTTGACATAACTCGGCATCTGCTCCAATGCGTCGAACGGAATATTGATGTGAAGCTTTTGAACACATCGAGGAACTTGGAAAATTGTTTGTCCGCCCTTGTTTGCCGTAGTCTCTGCGGAAACGGAACGGGACACATGTCTTCGAGTTATCCGGCTTCAATTCCTTCGACTCCTCTAGATTTAAATCCTTCTCTTCTTCAATCTCCTTCTTCTCTTTACCCCGCTCGGCTGATCCAAAGACCTCTCTCCCGCTTCTCAAGCTAAGCTGCGTTTAGACTCTCTCTAGGATTAGTCTCGTTGTACTCGGCAATGCTCCTCCGGACGATTTGTCACAACACATTAGCGATTTGGCCCACTGGACCTCCAAATTCGAATGGAAGCGTAATGATTTTGTAGTGTAGCTACCGTCCGAGTCAAAAATTGACTCGTATTTGCCGCCAATTTTGCAAGCGCTTCCTCGAGAGACACTTTGGGAGCGGAAGGGGCTGCCGTTGATTCCAGGCGAAAGGGGCTGGTGTGCGTCTGCTTTCTCCATGAAAAGTTGGGATGATTGCGCCACCCCGGATTATAAGTATTGGAGTACGGGTTATTCGGTCGATTCCCACTTCCCACAAATTGAGCCTGCTCCATCTGATTTTGCTCGAACGGATTTCCAAATTGACATTCCGCACTCGGGTGTGATCCGTTACACCAATTACATGTCTCTATGGTAACGGGGGCTGGTGCGTGCGAAAATGTCTGAGTCATGTGTCAAAGCGGCGACTTGAGCTGACAAGGTGGAGATCGGATCATTGCTTGAAACTTCCATTACTCTTTTCGGTGTCAATCTTTCTGATGGCCATTGGTATGCGTTTTCAGCCATATCTTCCAAAAGAACGTGTGCCTCGGCCATAGATTTTCCCATGAATGTTCCTCCAGAGGCTGCATCCACAAGAGTGCGAGTAGAAGCACTCAAACCATTATAAAAAGTATGAAGCTGAAGCCAATCAGGAATGCCGTGATGAGGGCATCTTCGTAGCAATTCTTTATATCGCTCCCACGCCTCGTGGAGCGATTCCATATCGTACTGGGCACAAGTAGGTATCTCGTTTCTCAACCTCGCCGTCTTAGCCGGGTGGGAAAATTTTGCACTAAGGCTTGCGCTAACCTCTCCCATGTTGTAATCGACCCATGGTAAGGAATTTAACCAAAACTTTGCTTTATCCCTCAAAGAGAAAGGGAAAAGCCTCAATCGGATGGCATCGTCGGTGACACCATTAGTTTTGAATGTATCGCATATCTCAAGGAATGAAGCAATGTGGGCATTCGGGTCGTCCTTCGGCAGTCCACAGAATGGGCTCGCCTGCACCATCTGAATAATGGCGGGCTTGATCTCAAAGTTATTAGCTTGGATAGTGGGACGCCGAATTCCCGAAAATTAGCGTTGACCTGCGGCATGGCATAATCTCTAAGAGCTAGTTCCGGTTGAACTTGCCGCACTTGGTTGTCTCCTCCCTGGATTTCAATATTCTCGGCCATGTTGACCGTCGTCTGCAACTCTCTTTTCTCCTTTTTGTTCCTTCTTAGAGTGCGCTCGAGCTCGGTGTCCAAAGGTAGTAGGCCTTCGTTCACACGAGTCTTCTCATGCACTAACGAAAGGTCTGAAAGGAAAACGAATAAACAAAATTAAATACACAAAAATAAAAATAAAACGCTCAAATTAAGACTGAAATACTTAAATCGATATTAGAAAAATTTCAATCCAAACGGCGCCAAAAACTTGTTGCGATATTTCCTACACGCAAGTGCACGTCATCGTTTACAAGTAATAAAGTGATAAGTAGAGTATCGTTCCCACGAGGATTGAATCTCTAACTACCGATGTTTTCGTATTCCGATTTTATTTGAACAATCGAAAAGTTTTTGTGATTAATAACTAAAAGAATTTCTAAAATACTAAGCAGTAGAAAACAATATCTTGGATTAAAGGAAATCAAATGGTGAATAAGTCTAGGGTTCTGAATCCACCTTAATTTATCCGAATTTAATCTCGATTATCCGTAATAAATGATTTTCCCAATTTATTGAAGGCGGAGATTGCTAATATATTCTACCGCCTCTCCCGAGGTCAATAGATTTATCTAACGGCGACTAACGCACTCTATCCCTAGGTGAATTATCTCGTCGATAGGCAAAAAGCATGAAATCTCCTAAAGGCCACGTAGTTCCTATGAGTATATTCCTATCTCACAGAATAAAACGGTCCTCACCAATAGTTCCTCACCAAATCTCCTCTCCCGATTCGAAGTGAATGATTAAATCAATACAACTATTGGCCAGATAATTGCAAGCATTAAACATAATTGGGAAAACTCAATAAAAAGGTAATAAATTGGATAATCTCAATCAATTCGTCAAAACAAAGGTTTCATCAAAACCCTAGATTAGGGCTTTAGCCTGACATACTAAAAACTGAAAATACAGAATAAATAAACGAAAGCATAAAATTCAAACGCAGATGAAGTTCGGATTCCTCCGTTCTTCAGCTCCCGCCTTCTGCCCTTGAATTCTTCTGCTTTCCTCCTCTTCTTCGTCTCCAAGCTTAAGCTCTCCCAGGTCTTAGATTCAATGATTCCAAGATAATTAAATTAGGGTCTTAAACCCTATTTATAGCTCAGCACCTCCACAAATCGCGTCCGTATTAATCGGTTGAAAACTGGCTTCGAAACGGCCCAAAATCCGCGCAGACGTACCAAACCCGCTAAGTGTGCCGCGGCTCACTAAACCTGTGCCGCGGCACATCACAAAAAGCTGAATGCCTGGGCGTTAAATAATTCTTCTGTGCCGCGGCTCACCTGGGCTGTGCGCGACACAGTCTGACTTACTCTGCCCTTCGGCTGGTGTCTTCCTGTGCCGCGGCTTAGATTCCTTGTGCCGCGGCTCATAGTCCAGTTTTGCCGTCTTCGCCCGTTTTGCCTCGTTTTAGCTTCCGGACTTCAATTTCCTGTCAATCATACAAAATTAAGGCATTAAAAGCTCATTTAGATGATTTCACTCACCAAAACACTACAAAATCAAGATAAATAAGCGTATAAAAATACGCCTAACAGAGGGACTGATTCCTCGTGCTGGATGGCGTCGGATACTTCTTCTGCTTGGGCGGCGACAGGCTCGGGTGCCTGTTGCGAAACAGATTATTCCTCCGCAACATGAGGGACTGAATCCTCATTGTCGGGAACAATGTCTTGTTGTTGCGAAGGGGACTGATGAAGACTTGATGTCCCTTCACCATTTTGTTGTTGAAGCTGGGAGATTTCTTTTTCTCTAGCTTCCTCACGACTCATCCTTAGACCATCCTGAAGGGCGTCGTCATCATCGTCTGAGTCATGATCTGATTTTGGACTTTCGGGAGATTCCACGGACTTAGTTTTTCCTTTCTTTCGAGTTTCGGCTTTGTCAACAAGATGGCTCTCAATAAGCTCTTTAACACATAGGTTGTCCCATGGAAAAGTTACAGACTAGCTCCATTCGCTCCAGTTGTACAGATTGTCGTACGGAGCAAGTCTGTAATTCTTCTATTGGACAAACCTTTCAAATGCCTGTTCGATTTGAACAGAAAGTAGGGTTTTGTTAATAATTTTGTCCGGGGAGGGGCTGCATACAGCACCTGAGTCCACTGTAGCCATGGGTTCCTATACAGGTGTGGGATCCAGGGGTTGGTACCCTGATGGGAGATGGATCCTTAATGGGTGTGGAATCCTACATAGGAGAAGTAGATTTTGGCTCCAAAGTGGCAGTCGACTCGCCAGAGTCTTGTATGTTGGTAGATGTTTGAGCATCCGTCATAGCCGCCAAAGGCTCGGGATCTACTGTCGAGACAGTAGCAGTCATCTCCTCCGCAGGGGTTCGCCCTAGGGTGTTGATATAGTGGGTTGGGCCACGGAAGGAGCATCCTTGGAGGTTTCTGTAGCCTTAACTTTTGAAAGCCTCCTTAGCTTCCTTTTCGGCTTCTCAGTAGCAACAGGAGTTTTGCTGTGAGATCTTTTTATCTTCCTTGAAGTCTCCTCGCTCTGAGACTTCGAAGATATATCCCTTGGGTCCGTAGAAATGGGCAGTTTGCTAACGTAAGGCCTGTTTGCAATAAGGGGTCCTTTCTTGAAGACGGTGGGTCTGATGCTTCCCATATAAATGCGATAAGTGATCTTCTTTGCTTCTGCGGATTGCGGAACTCCGCATTTGCGGAACAGAAGTGATCTTCTCACGGGTCACGATTGAAACCATCATCCTGAACCTAAGATTGTTACACATCTCAAAAGCACCTGTTCTGTTCTCAATAATAAGGCAACAGAAATCGTGTAAATAGACAAACGGTAAACAAAAGTTTTTCTTATGGCAAGAGGTGTGAACCGTTTCCACCGACGATGAACCGGTGAACAAGCCATAGTAAGCGGTTAACAGTTCCTGGGATCCAAAAGTCTCAAGATCTTCCATGATCAGGCCATCAGCAGGTAGCCTGTAGATATTCTGGAGAATCTATTGGTCAACACAGATTTCGACTCCGCGAACGACGGCTGTGATGTCAGCAACATGTCCTCCTTGGGCCAGTGAAAGGAAACGAACAGCAGCAGTGAGGTAGAACTCCTCAACCAGATGAACATCAAATCGTTCAGCGGTGTGGCTGCTAAGGCGATAAAGGCCTTGCTGACGAATCCTAGTGATGACGTACTCTATCGATTTGACGTCATCCACTTCAGAACGAACACGTTCAAGCATGACAGATTTGGAGAAGATCCGTCCGTCGATGATGTTGGATGTTTTCTTGAGAGAAATGGAAGAGGTCTGGGAAGATGCCATTGATGATTCTCGAAGAAAAGTTAAAAGGATTCAAAGAGAATGCAGTAAACACAGAAAACTTGTACGCTGTTTGCTCAAGAACTCCTACAATATGCAGAAAGCGTAAAGAGTCTCAAATGGCATTTACAGTCCTTTTATAGTGGGTGGCGAAGAAGGGTTTTCAGAGAATGAACGGTCAGATTTAAGGGATGGGAACCGTTGTTTGAAATGAACGACCACGATGGACTAAGTGTAACCGGTACAACTTATCCATCTAATTTAAAATAGGAGTGGGTCCCACTTCTGACATTTCAAATAACCCTTATTGCCCGAAAAAGGTGGTGTATAATTAATATAAAATTTTAAACATCGCGTCTTTGAAGATACCAATGTCCAGATGTTGTGTAAAGCATTTAATGTGAAAACTCTTTAATTATGATAGGGCACGTGGACATAAAAGTTGTTAAAATAAATAAATAACATGGTAATTGATTTCCCATAGCATGTGTTGTATCCGCGAAAATACAGCGCTCCCCCTTAAAAGGTACATACGGGTTTCAATTCGATACAGCAGCTTTTGGATTAATGCTGTATTCATGGGTCATACTGTATTCCCACTTAATTATTGCACACATCAGCTGTAGAATAATTCATGTCGCTACAGTGCTGTTCTGATGGTCTGAGGGTACAAATAACTAACGGTGGATACTGTATTCTTGGGTCTTACAGCATTCCCCCTCAATTGCTGAGTAAAAGAATTAAAAAACTTACAAGGAGTCAGGCTGTAGCAATCCCAATTCATGTCGAAGCATGCGGAATTTTTCTGTGTCGAGAGGCTTGGTAAAAATATCGGCCAACTGGATATCTGTATGGACCTTTTCGAGCCGGACATCCTTGTTCTCAACATAATTCCTAATGAAGTGATGCTTCATGTTGATATGCTTGGTGCGAGAGTGCAATACAGGATTGTGAGTGATAGCAATTGCACTCGTGCTATCGCACATAATCGGCGTCTCTTTGGCTTCAATCCATAATCTGACAGCTGTTGTTGCATCCAAAGGATCTGCATACAATAACTACCAACATCATAGTACTATGATTCAGCTGTTGAAAGCGAGTTTGCTAATTGTTTCTTGCTGAACCAAGACACAAGTCTAGGTCCAACAAAGTGACAAGTTCCACTTGTACTCTTCCTATCTAGCTTACAACCTCCAAGATCCGAGTCGCTGTACCCAACTAAATCGAATCCGCCTTCTTTAGGATACCACAGTCCTACATCGATTGTTCCTTTGAAGTATTTTAGGATTCGTTTAGCTGTTGCGAATTGTGATTCTTTAGGTGATACTTGATATCGTGCACACACTCCCACAGCAAACTGGATATCGGGCCTGCTAGCCGTTAGGTACAGGAGTGAGCCAATAAGCTTCCTGTAGAGTGATTGATCAACCGGCTTTCCAGCTTCATCAGCACTAATTTGCACGGAAGTGCTCATGGGGGTTGAAGATGATTTGGAAGTATTCATTCCAAATTTGTTGAGAAGCTCCTTGCTGTATTTTTCCTGGTTGATAAAAATCCCTGTAGGCAACTGCTTTACCTGCAAACCTAGGAAATAACTAAGTTCTTCCATCTTACTCATTTCAAATTTACTTTGCCTGAGATGAGAGAACCTTTGACATAAAGCAAGGTTAGTTGAACCAAAAATTATATCGTCTACATATAATTGAACCGTTAGAAGGTCATCACCTTCCTGTATTTTGAACAAGGTCTTGTCTACAGCACCTTTCTCAAATCTATTATCAGTTAGATACTGGGACAGAGTCTCATACCATGCTCTCGGGGCTTGCTTAAGTCCATACTGTGCTTTCCTTAGCCTCTATACTAGGGCTTCGCCTTCTGGATTGACAAACCCTGGTGGTTGTTCAACATATACTTCTTCAGCAAGGTCTCCATTTAGGAATGCACTTTTGACGTCCATTTGGTATACAATGAAGCTCTTATGGGCGGCAAAGGCTAAAAATATCCTAATGGCTTCTAGTCTGGCTACAGGGGCAAATGTCTCATCGTAGTCTATGCCTTCTTCCTGTCTATAGCCTTGGGCAACTAGTCTGGATTTATTCCTGATAATGAGTCCATTTTGATCCTTCTTGTTTCTAAATACCCATTTGGTTCCAATTACGGATTGATGAGTAGGTCTAGGTACAAGATACCATACGTTGTTTCTTTCGAAATCGTTAAGCTCTTCTTCCATAGAAGTAATCTAATGAGAGTTGTTGAGACCTTCTTTGGTAGAAACAGGTTCGGACTGGGCTAAGAATACAACAATGGTGCACATGTTAAGTCTTCTAAGCTCGGATATATATTTCCATTCAGGAAATGGTGATATCTCTGACTCGGGGTCTTCTTGCACACATAGTACATTTTCTTGTGTACTCTGTATTCTCCTACGGGTAGAAACACCAACATCAATATTTCCAATGATCAGCTCTTGTGGGTGATCTCTCAACCATCTTCGGTCGGGTTCTAATTCGGGGTCCCATACTATATCTTGAGTTGTTGTAGTTTTGGCTTCAGCTTGTACAGCATCGGCTTCATCTACGTCGATTCTTACAGCTGCGGGGTTGATTTTTAGGTCAACGACAGGTTCTATAGGAGTTGGTAGATCAACGATGGAAAGTTGTTGGAAGTTCTGAGAAATGTCTTCTACTCCTGTAGGGTCATGGTGAGGTTCATCGAACACTACATGAACTGATTCCTCAATGGTTAGCTTCCTTTTATTAAAGATCCTGTAAGCTTTGCTAACAGAGGAATATCGTACAAATATCCCATCATCTGATTTCTCATCGAAGATTCTAAGTTGATCCTTACCGTTGTTCAACACGTAACACCTGCATCCCAATATGTGAAAATACAAAAATAATGGAGTTTTGTTGTTCCATACCTCATATGCTATTTTGTTGTGATGCTTGTTGATGATACAGCGGTTTTTTGTATAGCATGCTTTATTGGTGGCTTCGCCCTGGAAACGTTGTGGCAACTTGCTTGCGGCAATCATTGTTCTTGTTGCTTCCTTCAGCGTCCTGTTCTTTCGCTCGGCAACACCATTTTGTTGAGGTGTACGGGCAGCTGAGTATTCGTACTGTATCCCATTTTCCGAACAGTACTGCTCAATAAAGCAGTTAGTAAATTTTGTACCTCTGTTGGAACGAATGGACACGATACTTGACCCTTTTTCATTTTGAAGCTTTCTAAGGTGCTCGGGCAGCTTTGATGTTGTTTCCTTTTTCTTGCTTAGGAAGATTGTCCAAGCATACCTGGAATAATCATCAACAATAACGAGACAATATTTCTTACCTTCTAAACTTACCGGGTCTACAGGACCATAGAGATCCATGTGTAGCATTTCCAAAACTCTGTGGGTGGAAAGGTAGGATTTGCTTTTCAGGGTGGTCTTGATTTGCTTGCCTTTCTGACAGAGTCCGCATATGCTGTCTTTCTGGAATGAAACATTTGGCAATCCTCTAACCATTCCCTGTCTGGAGAGTTTGTTGATAGTCTTGAAGTTGATGTGTGACATCCTCTTGTGCCATAGCCAGCTTAGATCTGCAGTGCCTTTGGCAACAAAACACGGAATTGTGGAGCTCGTAGGCATCCAGTCAGCAATATACATATTACCTGATCTGCTTCTTGTGAGCACAACTTCTTTGATTAGGATGTTCTTGACTCTACAGTGATCTATATAGAACTTCACCTAGAACCGTTTGTTACAGAACTGGCTAATACTAAGTAGATTGTACTGTAAGCCTTCAACATAAGCTACATCGGTGACTTTGAAATTTCCGACAAGAAGGTTTCCTTTTCCTCTTGTTCTTCCTTTATATTTATCACCGAAGCGCACTTTTGGACCGCGACCTTCTACGTAATCTGATAGCTTGCTTCTATCTCCTGTCATGTGCCGGGAACATCCGCTGTCGAAGTACCATATGTCCTTCTCCAAAATGTCCTGTATGCAAACAAATTATGTAGATTTAGGTCCCCTTAGGTTGTTGGGTCCATGGATGTTAGTGCCTTTAGGTACCCATATTTTCCTCACAGCAATAGGTTTACTGTAGGATGGTTTAGGTCCGTAGTTGCGATTTCTATGTGGGGCATGTACGTAGTTGCTATAACCATGATAGTTATTATGCATGTAAAATTCAGGGTTATTATTAGTCCAGTACAAATGCCGTCTTGGAGGTGGAGCCATTTTCTTCGGCCTAACAACTTACCTTCTAGGTCTCCAGTTGGATTCCCAACGCTGTTGTTGATACTGTGCGGAAACTTGCTGTCGCGATAAATGATGGGGCTCCTATATCCAATACCCAGGCGTGTTGTACTGAAAGTACTGCTGTGCGGGCCTTTGATATTTGGATACAGCCTTCCTTCTGAACGGCTGTTGGCGCTGTTGATATGCTCGGGGAGCATTATGTTGAGTACGCCTTACAGGTCTGAATGGCTGGTGATTCCGCTGTCTGGAATATGACTGAGGAGGCGGAATGGTAGCTTTTGCTGTTCGCGGTGCAACGGGTTCCTCCACAGGACTCGGAACTTCTTCCGATTCAGGAATGGGTTCCACACCCCTGACGAACACAGTACTAGTTTTCCCTTTATTAGAAAATGAGTTGTATCCTAAGCTACTTTTATCATGAGTATGTTGACGAGTGCTTAGAATTTCTTCCATTCTTTTAGAGGATTTCTCGAAAGATTTCAGAATGGTCTCAAGTTCTCCTTCTCGTTTTTTCAGAATGGTCGAAAGATTTTACCTACCTGCCGAGCCAATGTCGATTCATCATCAAATGGCTCACTTGGCAACAAAACTATGAAAGAGGCTTATAATCTTTTTGAGGTTATAAGTGAACAAAGTGCAAGATGGCCAGAAAGAAATATCCAAAAGAAACCAAATGGTGTTTTTGAAGTGGATTCTTATTCACTTATGTTGGCAAAAATTGAAGCTCTATCAAAGAAAGTCGAGGAAATGTCTTTTTCAACTCCTCAATCTATGAAGACGGTGCAAACTCCACAAGTTTCAGCTTTTTCATGTGAAATTTGTGGAGCAACTCACAACATCACTATCTGTCCCTTAGTGCAACAGGAGCAGTCACCACCACCACCAGAACAAGTGGCGTATGCTCAGAATTTCCAAAGGCAAACATACAATCCTTACGGGCCAACATACAATCGAGGGTACAAAAATCATCCAAATTTTTCTTATGCAAACAACAACAATGTGTTGAATCTAATGCATCAAGAAAAGAAGCCCGGGTGGGAAGAAGCAATCACGGAGCTAGCTGAACAACAATTGAAGTATCAACAACGCAATGATGCTTCAATTAAAAATCTGGAGACACAAGTTGGCCAAATGGCCAAAATACTTTTAGAAAGATCTCATGGCATGTTACCTAGCAATACTGAGGTAAATCCAAGGGAAAATGTCCAAGCTATCACAACAAGAAGTAGAGTGCAGCTGCCAGAAATTTCTATGGAAAAACAAAAAGATAAACAAAATCAAGAATCAGAAAAAGAATTTGAATCAGGACCTACATCTCAAAAAGGTCCTGTTGCTACAAAATCTTATGTTCCACCTATCCCATTTCCTCAACGGTTGAAGAATCACAAGCTCGATGCTCAATTCGGGAAATTCTTGGAAATTTTCAAAAAGCTACACATCAACATTCCTTTTGCCGATGCTCTAGCACAAATGCCAAGCTATGCCAAATTTATGAAAGATATTCTTTCCAACAAACGAAGGCTTGAAGAATACGAAACTGTCATGTTAACAGAGGAATGCAGCGCAATACTACAAAAGAAGTTGCCACCCAAGCTAAAAGATCCGGGAACTTTCACAATCCCGTATAAAATTGGTGAAGTGAATTTTGGCAAAGCTCTTTATGATTTAGGGGCAAGTATCAACTTGATGCCCCTGTCAATTTTCAACAAACTGAACTTGGGAGAAGCAAAAGCAACCACAGTTTCACTACAATTAGCCGATCGGTCAATCAAATATCCACGTGGGATAATAGAAGATGTGCTCGTCAAGGTTGATAATTTCATATTTCCAGCAGATTTTATCATCCTTGACATAGAAGAAGATCAGGATATTCCCATTATTTTGGGACGACCATTTCTCGCAACCGGACGTGATCTTATTGACGTCTATTAAGGAAAGCTAATTCTCAGAGTGGAAGACGAACATGTCATCTTCGATGTCCTAAAAACATTGAATCAACCCTCCACAGATGAGTATTGTCTAAGAATAGACGCAATTGAAGCCATGGTAAACAAGTCTTTGCAGAAAATTCTATCTAAAGATCCTCTTGAGACATGTATAGCAAATTCTCTAACCAGCATGGAAGAAGAATATCACTTGGCCGAAACAGTTAACTATCTAGAAGCACTACCACCCTTAAGAAGGCATTCACATTTTGAAGAATTGGGTACAAGCTCCGCTAAACCCCTCCCTTCTTTACAAGAAGCTCAAATACTTGATCTCAAACCTCTACCCACACATTTGAGATACGCTTACTTGGGCCTTTCCTCTACACTTCCGGTCATCATATCTAACATATTGACCGAACTTGAAGAAGAGAAATTATTGAGGGTATTGAGGAATCACAAAAGAGCAATTGGATGGACTATTGCGGACATTAGAGGAATAAGCCCCTCTATATGCACTCACAAAATTTTGATGGAAGATGACTGCAAACCTTCAATTGAGCATCAACGACGTTTGAATCCAAACATGAAGGAAATTATGAAGGCAGAGATTCTTAAATTACTTGACGCTGGAATCATTTATCCAATCTCAGATAGTCCATGGGTGAGCCCTGTACATATGGTGTCCAAAAAGAGTGGAATCACGATCATAGATAACGAGCACAATGAACTTATACCGACACGACCGATCACAGGATGGAGAATGTGCATTGATTACAGGAAACTAAACAAGACGACCAAAAAAGATCATTTTCCACTCCCATTTATTGATCAGATGCTCAATAGATTGGCGGGACATTCTTACTACTGTTTTCTCGACGGCTATTCAGGGTACAACCAAATCGTAATAGCCCCAGAAGACCAAGAGAAAACAACATTCACATGCCCTTATGGAACATTTGCCTATAGAAGAATCCCATTCGGATTTTGTAATGCTCCAGCCACATTTCAAAGATGCATGATGTCAATATTCTCAGACATGGTTGAAAAATTCATTGAAGTTTTCATGGACGATTTCTCGGTTTTCGGAGATTCATTTGATAAATGCCCAAATCACTTAGGCATGGTCTTGGAAAGATGTGAAGACACAAATCTAGTTCTCAATTGGGAGAAATGTCACTTCATGGTCCAGGAAGGAATCGTACTTGGCCATAGAATCTCACAACATGGAATTGAAGTCGATAAGGCAAAGATCCAAGTGATTGCAAAACTTCCTCCACCAATTTCGGTGAAAGGAGTAAGGAGTTTTCTCGGGCATGCACGATTCTATCGGAGGTTCATAAAAGATTTCCCAAAAATAGCAAAACCTCTCTGTTCTTTGCTTGAGAAAGATACACCATTGCTTTTCACAAATAAATGCCACGCGGCCTTTGCAACTTTGAAGGATAAGCTTACATCAGCTCCAATCATCATTTCTCCAGATTGGACTATTCCATTCATTTTGATGTGCGATGCAAGTGATTATGCTGTGGGGGCCGTGCTGGGCCAGAAGAAGGACAAAATGATGAAAGTGATCCATTATGCTAGCAGGACTATGAATGATGCTCAGCTGAATTACACAACAACTGAAAAAGAGATGCTTGCAGTGGTTTATGCCTTTGACAAATTTCGATCCTACTTATTGGGATCGAAGGTCATTGTCTACACTGATCATTCAGCTTTGAAATATTTAATGACAAAGCAAGATGCAAAGTCAAGGCTAATCCGATGGGTTCTACTTATGCAAGATTTCGACATAGAAATCAGAGACAGAAAGGGAACAGAAAACCAAGTGGCGGATCATCTCTCTAGACTAGACCAAAACAATGCTCAAGAGAAGGAAATAAATGAAGTATTTCCGAATGAACAACTGTTCCAAATCTCTAATATCCAGGAAAAACAAAATGCACCATGGTATGCTGACATCGTTAATTTCCTCGTTAGTGGAATAATTCACCCAAATTTTTCCCTTCCGAGTTGAAATACTATTACTAGGAAGATCCTCTATTGTTCAGACGAGGACCTGATCAAATCATCCGGAGATGCATACCGGATGAAGAAATGGAGAAGGTATTAGAAAGATGTCATTCCTTTCACTATGGAGGACATTTTGGGGGTTCAAAAACAGCAGCAAAAATTCTTGAAGCAGGATTCTATTAACCCACTCTGTTCAAAGATGCACATACACTTGTCTCGAAATGTGACCGGTGGCAAAGACATGGAAACATGTCAAAAAGAAATGAAATGCCAATGAATGAATCCTTGAAGTTGAAGACGTTTGGGGAATTGATTTCATGGGACCCTTTCCATCATTGTTCTCTAATGAATACATCCTTGTAGATGTGGACTACGTATCTAAATGGGTGGAGGCTGTTGCATTACCAACAAATGAAGCTAAGGTCGTGGTAAATTTTCTAAAGAAAAATATATTCACTCGCTTCGGAACTCCGAGAGTTATTATCAGTGATGGCGGATCTCATTTCTGTAATCACCAGGTTAAGGCTCTATTGACCAAATTCGGAGTAAAACACTGTGTCGCTACCTCTTATCACCCACAAACCAGTGGACAAGTAGAGATTTCCAATCGTGAACTGAAACGTATACTTGAGATGACAGTCGACTCATCTCGGAAAGATTGGTCGAAAAAGCTGGATGATGCGCTCTGGGCTTACAGAACAGCTTATAAGACACCGATAGGCATGTCTCCATTTCGTTTGGTTTTTGGAAAAGCCTATCACCTGCCAGTAGAACTTGAACATCAAGCCTTTTGGGCTATAAAAAAATTAAACTTTGTGAGCAGTTTTTGGAAAGAAAAGGTTGTCATAGCTTAAATGAGTTGGATGAAATCCGACTCGACTCATATGAAAATGCCAAAATCTACATAGAAAAAACAAAAAGATGGCATGACAGCAGAATTCTAAGAAGAGATTTTAAAGCAGGAGACCAAGTTCTACTTTTTAATGCACGACTACGTCTGTTTCCAGGTAAGCTGCGATCACGATGGACGGGCCCTTACACGATCAAAGAGGTGTTTTCTCATGGAGTTGTGGAGATTTATAATACAACCGACGGGAGTTTCAAAGTAAACGGCCAACGGTTAAAGCCATATCTGGGAGGAGAATTCTCGACAGCAAAGTCAATCATAATGTTGGAAATACCTAATTAATCTGACGAGAAGTCAAGCTAAGGACGTTAAACAAAGCGCTCATTGGGAGACAACCCAATCTCTATTATTTTGCAAAATAAGTTTGGGGGTAACACGGAAAGATTCAACAACAAGATCAAGGATCATATCGTTCATAAAATCCAGGGAGTCTTTCTTTCATTATTCTCACACATATAATAATTATAATTTTCTAAAAAACCAAAAATATATATATATAATTAATAATAATACGGCCGTATGTTATAAAGTCTTACGGCCGTATGTTGTTCTAATAAAATTTTACCGAAAGCACCTTACGGCCGTGACTCCTACATGTTACGGCCGTATCTTAAAACAAGGTCCGAAAAACGAATGCATCATACGGCCGTAAGTCTGGAAAGATACGGCCGTAACTAAAAATCCTGTTAGAAAAACGAATGCATCATACAGCCGTAACTTGGATATGTTACGTCTGTAACTACACGTCTGTATTAAAAAAAAGGACTTTGCAACACATTTGAAACCAGACGAGAGACCAGAAGACCAGCAGTGCGAAAAATTTGCCCCCCTCTCAATCCCTACTTTCTAAAACTCAAATTTCTCAATACAATTCATTATCTTATCAACATTAACACATAAATCATCAGGTTTTCTTTCAATCCTTGTTTCAATTTATATATTTTTGAGTTTTAGTTTTTAGTTTTTCACTTCATATTTGTTTTTCGATTCTTATTTCCGTATGATTCATTGATTAAATCATGTTTAGATGTTAGTATTGTCGATATTTGTGTGGTAATTCGATTCATTGATTTGTGGTGACTTTGTGGATTTGAGTTTGAATGAAAAAACTTGTTAAAAAAACTATGAACTCAAGGTGTCCGACGAAATGCCACAACGAAAATCTTTGAATTTTTTTTATGTTTTTATTGGTTTTGCTTGATGATTATAGTCGTTTGATGAAAAGGAAGTTGATTTTTTTTAATTTCAGGGATGGCACCGAAGAAATCATCAAAAGGAAAAGAAAAGGTCGGTTCGTCGTCTCAAGGACCGGCACCACCGCAAAGAAATCAAAACACAAAGTGCATTAAGGAAATATTGTTCAATCTTGATGATTTCATTGGCGATTTGGATGGAGACACTATCACTAGCCCGTTCATCCAAAAATTCATAGACAACGGCTGGGAAAAATTCGTTTTCGATCTCCCAAATGGTAACCCGACCTTGACCCTAAACTTTTACAATTCTTTCAACAAGTCCATTGGGCAGGTAGGGTCGCCTATTTATCATTAGACGACTGTGAATGGGAAATCGATTAATTTTTCACCGGATGTCATTAACAAGTATTTGGGGGTTAATTGTACTAACGCGGTTGACATTTCTATCTTACCTAATGAAGAGGTGTCGGATGATAGGGTTTTACGCTGGGCGTTAGTAAGCGAGCTGCATGACAGTATTGGGATGATCAAACCCCGATACAACTAGGCAGACCTAATTGATGATGCTTGGTACTTATGAATGTGGGCAGCCGGGAGTATTTATCCGACCTCGACTCTGACGACAGTTTCCATTGGCCACCTGCGAGGTTTATTTGCTATCCGCCGAGGGGTAAAAATGGATTTGGGTACTCACATTTATACTACAATTTGTCACTATGCCGGCATGGTCCCGACTAGGCAGAAGATGCCATACCCCCGCCTTATCACCGGTATTTGCAGGAGCCAGAGAGTAAAAATTTCGGCGGGGGTGATATATTAACACATGGGGATCGACTGAACGGCCGGAGTAGTATTTTTTGAAGTACTCAGTTGAGGAGCAAACGGGCATGTTTGGAACCGGAAGAGGATAGTAACCACGAGGAGGAAGATGAGGCCGAGGAGGATGCCGTAGATGACTTGACGCCTTTTGAGGCAAATTTGTTTGAAAGAGTTCGGGGATTAGAAACATCCCAGGCTGAAATTTCGAGAAATCAGAATGAAATAATAGACCGACAATTAGAAACGGAGAAGTGCTTTGAAAAGCTTTTCTGTTTTCTAAACATCCCTGACGACACACCTCGAGGATCAAAAAGCTAAAATTTCAGGGAGTTTTCTGTTTTCTCACTTGCTTTTAAATTCTAAAAAAAAAAACTCGGGACAATTTTACTTTCTAGTTTGGGGGTGTTTTCATAGTTGTGTGTTTATTTTGTTGGTTTTTAAACTATGATGTTTTGATTATGATTGTGGTTTGTTTTGATTATTGTAGTGTGTTGTGTGTTTTTATTATTTGGCATTGATTTTTTTTAGGTTTAGTGTATATATTTCTAGATATATATACATATATATATATATAGCATTTTGATTTTTGAGATTTCTAGATCTGGCCATAACACCAATAAATTAGCTATATACAAGCTTCTAAAATCATTTTAACCGGTAAAAAAATTGTATATTCCAAATTTTTTTGAGCCTTAATATCTCTTTCCAAGCCTTGCAATTATCATATAAAATCGAGTCATTCGTTACCTTGAGAAAAGAAGAATCAATCGGTTGATGAAAAATAGAACTGAAATTTACTTAATTTGTGGAGTTTTTGATTTTTCATGCTTAAACTAAGAAATGATTTTCTGCAAAAATTCTATTCCCTAAAAAAAAAAGGAGTCATTGGTGAAAAGAGCTACACGTTAGCAAATAACGGTGTGAAAGCTATCACCTAAAAAAAATGACGAAAAGGAGTAGTGTTGACCAGCAACAGCTGCCTAATTTTGATGGTCTTAAATTTTGCAAAAAATAAAAGACTAACCATTGTTGGTGCGTAGCTGCCTTCTCAGAAAAATTGGTGAAAAGAGCTACACGTTAGCAAATAACGGTGTGAAAGCTATCACCTTTTAAAAAAAATGAGATAGAAATTATGTTAGTGAAAAGAGCTACACGTTAGCAAATAACGGTGTGAAAGCTATCACTAAGGGATGTAGTTTATGAGCAGATTTGAATTAATTAGCGGTTGAATTTCAATACACTCAATTTCGTGAAAAATCACAATATTTGATGACGCCAATGAAATTCTTCTTCATATTGAATCGAAAAATAAACGAGTGATCGAGAGCAACCATTAAAGGTAGTCGTGTGTATCACGAGTGGGAAAAGAAATAATCAACCTTTTGGGGGGAAAACCTTGAATTTGGAATTACAAAATAAAAACCGTGTTTTAACTTCAAAATCATTAGTAAAATTATTTTGAATCTTGATTCATTTCTATCTACTGTATAAAGCTGGTTGTTGTGTATTAATGGCATTTTGATCTCATTTTCTCTTTATTTATAATTATTTTTAATTTTTGTGTGTATTAATTTTCTTATTTTTGTTTTACTTTTATTTTTATTTTTGGAGCGTGAATAATATAGAGTCTTGCTCGGGACTAGCAAGAATTCAAGTTTGGGGGTGTGATAAGTGTAAGTTTTATACACTTATCCATGGTTTGTATCGATAAAATTCACCCATAATTGAGCTAGTCTACTCGTTTTTTGCTTTTAATTAATTAGTTTTTAATAATTTTATTTTTATTGGATGATTATCGGATTAAATAACTGATTTACTCAAGAAATAATATGTTTATTAAATATTCTCTTTGTTGAATTTTGATATATTCATGTTGTAGGGCTTTCCGAGATGAATTTGGCAGTCTTTCCGGATTCAAAATCAGAGTTATATATCAAAAGTTATCATCCGAAGAAGATTGGGGCAAAAACGCAAAGTCTTAGAAATTCTGGGCTGAAAACGTAACTCTCAAAGCAACCAGTGAACAAATTGACGAAGCCAAGTTACGTCCGTAACAACAGAATGTTACGGCCGTAAGTCATCCAAGTTACGGCCGTAACTCCTTAATGTTACGGCCGTAACTCTTGACAGATTGTTATGATTTGTCTATTTTTTTATACTTTTTGTGTATTATTGAGGGGATGGCTGGCATTGATCCGATCTATTGTAATAATGCTGGAGTTTTGGAGCTATTAGATGACTTTAGGTGTATAAATAGACCCCTTAGATCCTTCATCATTCATGATTCATCATATAATTTTTCACTTCTTGTAAACTTTTCTTTTTGTGTGAAGAACACACTTGTGCTCTTGAGTGATTAGTGTAAGTGTGGTATAGCATATATTGTTCAGAGAGTTTATTGTTTCTTTCTCCTTTATCTACTAAGGGAGTGAGGATCAATTCTTTCTCTTGATTCAACTAAAAATGACCACCAAAGGTTGTATTATGTATAATAAACCCTTCATGGGCTAAGTTACCTTTAGTTGAGATTATAAACAAGGTTAGTCTTGTTATTTATGTTTGTATAAAAGATCTATTGTGAATTACTTATTATTGTGTGTGATTTTCATTGTTTTAACAATCTTTATTTATTTGGCCAATAAATGACGATATTTATGGTCTTCATATGTTTCGAAAGAAAATATGTTTGATTAGATCAAATGATCTTCACTCTAAGTTGTTCTAGGGAATAGAAATATACCTCAAGACCTTAGATGATTCTTTGAGTTATTTTCATAAATCCTAATGCTATGTATTGAAGCCAATCAACATAGAAATATAGTGGATTGATTCAATATGTAAGGGGCGTTTTATAGTTCGAAATAGAAACCGTCTTTTTAAGGAAAATCGAATCTACACAACATACTAAGTAAATTCATCTTATGATCTCGTATACATCTTCTATAACTAATGACGAACTAAGTTTGTAATTCCAACTATTCCATTTTATCCTTAATCAATCTATTATTATTGCAATCTTTTTTTTATTTCCTTAAAAAAATTAGAACTATTATTGCATTTACTTTGCAACTATTAAACCAAACTCTTTAATTATGTGTTTCACTCATCTTAGTATCTATAGAAATAGACTAATAGTATATAATTTAAATTATAACCAAACTTCCTCGTGGGATCGATAAACCGGACTCAAAAAGTCCACTTTAAAACTTGACACGTTCTTAGTATAACTATCGCAAGTGCACGATATCGTATCAAGTAGTAAGTGGACTTTTTGAGTCCGGTTTGTAATACCCGAGATTTTTTGTTCCGGAATCATTGAGTTTTCGGGGTTTTATCGGAGTGTTATTGCCCTCATCATTGGAATTTTGTGCCTTGTTGGGTGTGTCTTGTTGGGACACGTGTTTGGAGGCGTTTCGGATCACTATGTGAGTTTTTGAGTTTTTGTGGTGTAGCGCACGCTAATGCTTGAGGCATAGCGCACGTTACTGCGTGGTGTTTAGCGCACGCTACTGAATGTGTAGCGTACGCTAACTGGCAGTCCAGAGGCAGCCCAGTAGCTACTGGACTGGGACTGGAGCTTTGTTAGCGCATGCTAAGGCCGATAGCTAGCGCACGCTATCGACTGCTTAGCGCACGCTCTTTCTTCTTTCTAGCGCACGCTACCCGGTAGGTGCGGTTCTGTCCAGGGGCTACTGGATTGGTCTTGTGACTCGTTAGCGCACGCTATGGCTTTTAGCTAGCGCACGCTAACTTTGTTATAGGCAGTTTCTCTGGAGCGTTGACCCCGTTAGCGCACGCTAATGCAGGGTGTTTAGCGCGCGCTAATAACTGTCCAATATAAATACTGGACAGCAGCATTAAGTCGTCATTTTCCCACTTTTCTTCATCCCTTTCGACGGGAGTGAGATCCAGAGGCGATTAGGACCGATCTTTTTCTTCTAGCTTCATCTTTGAGCGGATTTGTAGATGTTTAACAACATCTAATCGTCTTCTTGGTCCAAATCAAGGTAATCTCTTTTGAGAACCCTATTTTTTTAAATTCGGGGTTTTTGCTTGGATTTGTGATTCTTAACCGATCTTATCCGATCGGTTATTTGTTCTTGTTTGTCTTGACCGTAATCTTCAGATTTTGTTAACCGTTCATCGATTTTTATAGCCCGGATCAACGATTCTTGATTTTTTTTGAGAACACTTAGATTCTTGTCGTTTTTAGGATCGTTTCAGATTTCGATTAGTGTTATTGATTCGTGGTGATGCTATTTTCGTAGTATTTGTGGGCTGTCGAAGTCTTCATCGTTTTTGGAAGTTCGAAGGTTTCCCGATCGTGCCCGTTCGTCGTTTCGTCGCTCGTGATATCTAGGCAAGTATCTTGTCCATAGGTTTCATGTTTCGTAGGCGTAATTATGGATAAATGATTTTATGTGAAACCCAATGTTTAATGAACGTAAAAAGGGATCGGTATGTTCTCGATAAATATTGTCTTTCAACGGTAATTCGTGTATTACGTGAATATATGTGTTCTCGGAATATGTGTGTTGGTTTTGTATGTTGAAAGATGCTATGATCACCTTGAGCGAGTTTATTAGACCGTAATCCTTTGCCGGGGATTACGTAGTGTTATGTGTACTTGTTCGATAAGAATATATTGGGTGTGATATTAGCTGTTACTCCTTTGAAAGGAGGTTGTGATGTTTAAGTGTTGCTTGGCTTGATGTTCTGCTCATTGTTATGTGATCGTTGAAAGTGATGTGCCTCCGGGTAGGATTGTTGAATCTCCGGGATCCATACTTGCTAGTATGGGTCGGGCGTGACCGTAGGGTTATCCAATCTGGGTATGTCTTGCGGGGACTCCGAGGTTCGGGGCTTGATAGCCCGATGCCGGGATAACTTGTGGGGGTTATCATCGGGTATGTCTTGCGGGGACTCCGAGGTTCGTGGCTTGTTAGCCCGATGCCGGGATAACTTATGGTTGTGGTTTGGAATGGTTCCGTGGCTGTTGTCACGAGGACATATGATTTGGTATGGTATCCTATTGGGTTATTCACTCGGGTATGTTCTACGGGAGCATCTGAGTTTCGTGGCTTGTTAGCACGGGACGCGAATAATCCTTAGGAATATGTGTTCTGTGATTTGGGGTCGTGGACCCTGTGACTTATGATCTGGGTCTTAGACCCAATGTGTTGTGAGTTGGGTTGCGAACCCGCGTTTTTTTATTGGAGTCGTATTTTGGAAAGATGATTTTGGGCCATGTCCCTAAGTGTTTTCGAAGGACTTGAGGATTCCTTATTCCAAATGTTTTCAAACTCCCGAGATCATAAAATATTTTGTATGAGATACATGGTTCTATTCCTACCTTTTATAAATCAAACTGTTTTGATTAAGTGAATTATCTCGGGAAATATATTCAAGATTATTATATTCTTGAAACACATTGTGTATGGCTTGTACTTATGTTTTATACTTGCACTAGCAAAACAATGGAGTTTTGCTAACCCCCGAGTATTTGGAGGGTGGATGTCTATATTGCGTCCAGGTACTTGCAGGTGGCTGGGGAGCGAATCACAGGATCGATACGAAGGATGATGGGAGACGAATATACTAATCACGTGAAGCCCAATTGTAGAGTATTTGGTAGAGTCGTGTTGGTTATCCCTTCGATGTGTTATTTTCTCGAATTATGGAAGTGTTATTGTATTCTAGCCCCTGCGTGGGTATGTGTTCTGGGCAAGGATCTTGTATGTATTGTTGTGTGTGTTGTGATATAAGACCAAATCGGTCTAACGGTCCTTTACGTAGCCATGTCGGTGTAATACCCGAGATTTCTGTTATGTAATTGGAACTTGTGATATTGTAATGATTGTACTTTTGTCTAAGTACTATTCTCCGTATTTTATAATCCGATGTTGTCGAGCGTATGATTTCATGTATGAGATTTACAAATTGCAATTCTGCGCATGTAGCGCACGCTATCGGCTATGTTTAGCGTGCGCTAACGTGGATTCATAGCGCACGCTACTGAGGGTCATTAGCGCACGCTATGCGTGGTCAATTTGATTGGGACGTGCGGTAGGTGAGATCTGGCCGGGGGACCCCTGTCGGATCGTGTCGGGATGTACCTGGACGGCTTTCGGGGAAAAGCCGAGTCAACGCCTTAGCGCACGCTACAGGTATATGCATAGCGCACGCTAAGTGCCGAGTACAGTTTAGTCAGTGAGCCGTTAGCGCACGCTACGAACAGGGTCTAGCGCGCGCTAATAGCCATTTATTATAAATAGGACAGCATCCTATTCGTGATTTCAGTTCTCTCTACTCCCCTTACCCGAATTCCTACACTTAGAGCATAGCTTCCTTCATCCTAAACACTTCATATCAACACCCTAGCTCGTGATTGAAGATCGTACATCGTTGGAGATTGGCGTTCAAGCTTTCGGTGTTGGATTGCTTCAATTTCCTCCGTGAACTTTACTACCTTGAGGTAGGTGATTCTTCACCAATACTAGTAGTGTTCTTTAGGATGTTGATCATGTTCATTTAGTCAGTTAGATTCGTTATTAGTCGTACATCGTGTGTTAGAAGGATATTTTCGACGTTCGACACTTATTCATCGTATAATCCATTGAACCTTTTAGTATGTGGATTCCTAAGTAGGTTTTGTATCTTCAGAACCAATCGACCAGTATGTGAAGATTACCTAGTTCGTATGTTGTACGTAAGGAATCTTATGTTTTGAGACTTGGAATAAATCGGAACTTAGAATGTTTCTTGAAGATCGAAGATAAGATTTGATGTTGAGTTGATTATCCGTATATTTGTACCTCATGATCATGGAACTTCCACAAACCTTATTAGCATGACATGCTTGAGGATGACTTGTTGTGTCAACATAGAATTCATGAATTCACCACCTTTCAACCCAGTTTTTCCGGTAGCAGTATTCTGCCATGCAAGGTTAGCGCACGCTAACATATGTGAGTTAACGTGCGCTATCGAGGTTCAGTTAACGCACAATACGTATGTAGCGTACGTTATGTATCAGCCGATTCGAACTGTCAGTTCGTAGCTAGCGCACGGTAGTCTTACACGATAGCGTACGCTAACAGGTCGGCTTAGCGCACGTTACGTAGAGTACGTAGCGCACGCTAAGCAGTCCAGGCAGATTGTTTGTTTTGAACTTTTCAGCCGTAGACCGAATTGTTAGGCCATCGTTCGACTTGAGATGATTTGTATATCATTCCTTTTGTTAAGGTTCGATCTCGTTACGTTGATCGAAGGAGGCGGCCTTCGAGTGTGTTGAGATCATCGAGGTGTTTCGTCCTTGCCATTTTCGAGGCAAGTATCATATGTCGAGTTCGATTTATATTGAGAACTTTAATCATGCTTGTGGTTTTGTTCATATTGTTGAATATGAAATGTATTTCTGAAAATTCTCGTGATATTCGTTGTTATTTGTTCGTATTGATGAACATATTGAAATGCATATGTGTATGCATAGTTGATTGATTTATGGTATAAATGATCCGAGGGGGGTCATGAGGATCTATGCTGAGGGCGTTGGATCGAATGTCCACCATGCGTTGGTCCGACGGGATCATCATGGGGATCTATGCTGAGGGCGCTGGATCGTTGGACGGGTTTTCCACCATGCGTTGGTCCGACGGGATCATCATGGGGATCTATGCTGAGGGCGCTAGATCGCTGGATTACCTTGTATTGTGTTGATGGAATCGTGAGGATTCGCATCGTTGGATTCCGGTGGCGGAAGTCCATTTTGCATGTTTTAGGATGCATTGATGATTTATTGTATGATGATACTTGTACTAGCATTGTTTTGCTAACCCCTTCGGGGGTGGACATTGTTTTGATGTTCAGGTAGCCGAGGAGCGGGGAGGCAACCACAGTACCGACAGGATGATGAAATGGCTCAGTGATGTGATTGATGTTATTGTTATTGTGATTTGTCTGCTTGGTTTGTTTAGTACTCGAGTACGTCTGTTTTAATAAAGTCAATTCGATATGGTTGTATAAGTTAACTCATTTGATCGGTTGAATCAAATCTGTATTTGAACTTCAGTTGTTCGATTGTATTGTTTTTACACTTCTTTTAAAATTAGCCTTGTAAATCCTTATCTAAAGGGTTTACGGCGCTGTAATTATTCCGAATATCTCGGGGTGTTATAGAATATGGTATCAGAGACTAGATTCATGGATATCTTGGCAGTCGGGTTAGTTGGGTCTGTTTACGTTATTTGATTATTGGTCGTTCGTAACATCACTACTGAGCCAGCATCGTCGTGTGGACCGTGGTTGTAAGTTTCCTAATCTCGAATACTACCGTTTTATTTAATTCATGTCTTGTGAACATTGATGGATGTACCTTAAGAAAGTTTGTCCTAGATATTGAGTATTTATGTTTACAGTATGTTGAGAGGAGGTCGTGGACGCGGACGCGGTCGTGGACACGGGCGTGGAAATGCGAGGCAAGAAGAGTCGGTATCTACCCCAGAGATAACCGCTAGTAGAACGGATTCCCATTCCGGGGGACAGCAGGGATCGGCAAATAATAATGCAGATCCTAACGTGCCGGGAGTGCTTCAGCAGGTGGTTGCCCAGATAAACCAGTTTGCTCAAGTTGTGGATCGCATGCAGACGGCGATGGGACAGCAGCATAACGTGGAGAATCGAGGAGATAGATGGCTTACCGAAGTGATTAAATTGCACACTCCGAAATTTGACGGTTCTGCCGAGATGCTTTCTTGGGATCACTGGCTGAAGGAATTAGAAAAGATTTTTGCAGGGATTAACTGTCCCAACGATAGGAAGGTTCCGGTCGCCCAATATCTTCTGACCGGGGAGGCTTTCGACTGGTGGGAGGCCATTCGACCGGAGGAGCACAATTTTGACTGGACGGAATTCAAATTGATGATGGAGGCGCAGTATTGTCCTCGCCCAGTTAGAGAGGCACGAGTTCGAGAGTTTTTCTCACCACAGAATTCAGAAGTATCTGTGACGGACGTGATTAAGACTTTTAATCACCAGCTGACTTATGTGCGCCACTTGGTCAGGACCGAGGCGGAGAAGATTTTTCATTTTGACATGCGAATGAAGCCGGAAATTCAGCAGTATATGTCCGGATTTGAATGTACCACCTTGCGACAGTATTAGGACAAGGCGTTGGCCTATGATATGAAGGATGCAGCAGTAGAGAAATCGACGGAAGCAAAGAAACAGAAGGTGTCTGGCAACTTCACGGAGGATAAGAGTAGCGGGCCTCGCAGGGGTCAGTCCTCTTTTCATTCATCCAGGAGACCTCCGTATCCTTCTCGAGGTGGAAACAAGTTCCGGGCAGCACCAACTGTTTCAGACGCAGGGAAGAAGTGTTATAACTGTGGCAAAGCGGGACACGTTCGACGTGATTGTTTCGCGCCTGCTGTGACCTGTTTCGAGTGTGGATAGGAAGGACATCGCGCAACATTTTGTGGGAATGCGACCCGATCTTTTGGTACTCGCACTCCAGCTCCAGTCCCGAAGGAGACGAGTGTGAACCAGACGCAGCAGAGTGGATTTCAGCAGCAGAACGCTGGGAAGAGAGAGACATCCAGTGCTGGGTCCGTTCCTCCACGCCTGTACGAAATGAGGAAATCTGATGATCAGAACACAGCTGTTGCATCAGGTACGATTCAGATCCTTTTGCAACTAGTTAGTGTCTTATTCGATTCGGGAGCTATGCATTCTTTTATATCTTTGAACTGTGTTAATCGTTTGAAAATCTCGTGCTTGTATAATTGTGAACCTTATGTTGTGGGATTACTGAGCGGAGAGAAAATTGTGGGAACCCTAGAAGCTAGGGATTTCCCAGTATCTATAGAAGGAAGAGATTGGCCATCGAATCTTATTGTAGTCGACATCTACGGTGACGATTTAATTCTCGGAGATGATTGGCTCAACCGCTATGGAACTGTTCTGAATTACCGAGAGAGAGTCATTTCCATCATTGCTGATGACGGATCTGAACACTTATTCCGGGGATGGAGACCAGGAAGCTCGGGAAAATTGATCAAAGCAATGAAAGCCGTGAAATTACTGAAGCAGGGATGTCACGGACTTTGGTGCTATGCCATGAGAAAAGAGGAAGGAGTAGAGCTCTCGTCTATTTCAGTTGTGAATGAGTTCTCAGATGTATTTCCTGACGAACTACCTGGGTTACCTCCGCAGAGGGGAGTGGAATTCACTATCGAACTAGAGCCTGGAGCAGCTCCTATTTCCAGAGCACCATACCGCATGGCGCCAACCGAGATGTATGAACTCAAGAAGCAACTGGAGGAATTGTTACAGAAGGGCTATATCCAACCTAGTGTTCCTCCTTGGGGAGCGCCCATTCTCTTTGTCCGGAAGAAAGACGGATCCCTCCGACTGTGTATTGATTACAGGGAGCTCAACAAGATGACGATCAAGAATAAGTATCCTATACCTCGGATCGATGACTTGTTTGATCAACTGCAAGGGGCAAGGGTATTCTCGAATATTGACTTGCGATCAGGATACCACCAGTTGAGAATTAAGGAATCGGATATACCGAAATCTGCTTTCAGATCCCGGTACGGGCATTATGAATTTGTAGTAATGACGTTTGGACTTACCAATGCTCCTGCAGTATTCATGCAATTGATGAATCGGGTATTCTTGGAATACTTGGATAAATTCGTGGTCGTCTTCATTGACGACATCTTGATATATTCGAAGGACGCAGAGGAGCATGCCGAACATCTGCGTGTGGTTTTGAGCACCTTGAGGAAGGAACAGATGTATGCAAAACTTTCAAAATACGAGTTTTGGCTTAAGGAAGTAACCTTCCTTGGGCATGTGATATCAGCCGACGGAGTTCAGGTGGACCCGAAGAAAGTCGAAGCAATCTTGGATTGGGAAGCTCCTAAAAACGTGAAAGAAGTCCGAAGCTTCTTAGGACTTGCTGGATATTATCGCCGCTTTGTAGAGGGATTTTCCAAAATTGCTCGTCCGCTCACCCAAATTACGTAAAACTCAAAAGTTCATGTGGAATGAAAAGTGCCAGGCTGGTTTTGACGAACTTAAGAGGAGACTGACAACAGCACCTATATTAGCGCTGCCAGAGGGAACTGATGGATTCATGGTATACAGCGACGCTTCAAATCAGGGTTTGGGTTGTGTGTTGATTCAGAAGGATAAAGTGATTGCTTATGCTTCGCGGTAATTGAAACCGTACGAGATTAATTACCCTACTCATGATCTGGAGCTAGCAGCTGTGGTCTTTGCCTTGATAATTTGGCGACATTATTTGTATGGCGCTCATTGTCAGATCTTTACAGATCATAAGAGCCTCAAGTACATTTTCAGTCAGAAAGAGTTAAACATGAGGCAGAGAAGGTGGCTGGAACTGATCAAGGATTACGACTTGGAGATTCTCTATCATCCGGGGAAAGCAAACGTAGTAGCTGATGCTTTGAGCCGTAAACCTGTTTCTCTTCGAGTGTTGGAAGCACTTACATCCCAAACCAGTATTCAACGAGAACTGATCCGCGAGGGGATTGAGGTATGGGCACCAGGAATCCAAGGGCGACTTTATGTGATGGAACTGACTTCATCATTAGTCGAGGAGATCAAGTCTAAACAATTGAACGATTCTATGATCCTTCGATTATATGACGAAGTAAAGAAAGGAAAAGCCCCAGGATTCGTGATACAAGACGACGGGGTTCTGAGATTTCAGAGTCGACTTTGCGTTCCCGAGGATGATGATTTGAGATGGACAATTTTGAAGGAAGCTCATAGCGCGCCTTATTCTATTCACCCAGGCAGCAGTAATATGTATAAGGATCTAAAGCAAAACTTCTGGTGGGGGAATATGAAGAAGGACGTAGCGGAGTATGTTTCGAAGTGTTTGACTTGTCAGCAGGTTAAGATTGAACATCAACGACCTGCCGGAATGTTAAAGCCGCTTCCGATCCCTGAGTGGAAGTGGGAGGATATCTCGATGGACTTCATTACTAGTATGCCAAGGACTAGAACGGGAATGAACATGATTTGGGTTGTAGTTGATCGACTAACCAAGTCGGCTCATTTCCTGGGAATTAAAGATACATGGGGACCCGAGAGATTGGCACGAATATTTATTGCGGAGATAGTCAGATTGCACGGGACGCCGAAGACCATTATTTCGGATCGAGATGGTCGTTTCGTGTCACACTTCTGGAAAGCAACACAGGCTTTGGGGATCGAGCTCAACTTTAGCATGCCTTATCATCCCCAAACGGATGGTCACCGAAAGAACTATACAGATGAGAGGACATGCTTAGAGCTTGTGCATTAGATTGGTCGACTGATTGGGAAGTTCACTTGCCCTTGATCGAGTTCACCTATAATAACAGTTGGCATGCTTCTATTAAGATGGCCCCATTTGAAGCTTTATACGAGAGAAGATGCCGATCACCCCTGTGTTGGGATGATTCTTCGGATTTGATCGGGACGGAACCGGAATTGATTATTCAGACTCAAGAGAAGATAGCTTTGATTCGAGAGAGACTGTTGACTGCCCAGAGTCGACAGAAGTCTTATGCAGATGTACGTCGTCGCCCTCTAGAGTTTGACGCTGGAGACCATGTACTATTGAAGGTGTATCCTACACGAGGGATTTTCCGTTTTGGGAGGAGAGGCAAGCTTAGTCCGAGATATATCGGACCATTCGAGATCCTCGAGAGAGTTGGAGATTTAGCATACAGGTTGGCCTTACCGCCATCGCTGAGTCACGTTGACAATGTGTTTCACGTATCCCAATTGCGGAAGTATGTACCGGACCCCAGTCACGTCATTGATTTCGACGAGATCGAAATAGCCAATGATGGCACCTTCGAAGAGAGACCAATCAAGATACTTGAGAGCCGGATCAAACAATTGAGGAATAAGCCAATACACTTGGTTAAAGTACAATGGTCACGGCATGGAGTCGAAGAGGCCACTTGGGAAATGGAGGACAGTATGAAGACTAGATATCCGGAGTTGTTTTCATCTTAAGTTTCGGGACGAAACTTATTTTTAGGGAGGAAGGATGTAATACCCGAGATTTCTGTTATGTAATTGGAACTTGTGATATTGTAATGATTGTACTTTTGTCTAAGTACTATTCTCCGTATTTTATAATCCGATGTTGTCGAGCGTATGATTTCAAGTATGAGATTTACAAATTGCAATTCTGCGCATGTAGCGCACGCTATCGGCTATGTTTAGCGTGCGCTAACGTGGATTCATAGCGCACGCTACTGAGGGTCATTAGCGCACGCTATGCGTGGTCAATTTGATTGGGACGTGCGGTAGGTGAGATCTGGCCGGGGGACTACTGTCGGATCGTGTCGGGATGTACCTGGACGGCTTTCGGGGAAAATCCGAGTCAACGCCTTAGCGCACGCTACAGGTATATGCGTAGCGCACGCTAAGTGCCGAGTACAGTTTAGTCAGTGAGCCGTTAGCGCACGCTACGAACAGGGTCTAGCGCGCGCTAATAGCCATTTATTATAAATAGGACATCATCCTATTCGTGATTTCAGTTCTCTCTACTCCCATTACCCGAATTCCTACACTTAGAGCATAACTTCCTTCATCCTAAACACTTCATATCAACACCCTAGCTCGTGATTGAAGATCGTACATCGTTGGAGATTGGCGTTCAAGCTTTCGGTGTTGGATTGCTTCAATTTCCTCCGTGTTTTTTACTACCTTGAGGTAGGTGATTCTTCACCAATACTAGTAGTGTTCTTTAGGATGTTGATCATGTTCATTTAGTCAGTTAGATTCGTTATTAGTCGTACATCGTGTGTTAGAAGGATATTTTCAACGTTCGACACTTATTCATCGTATAATCCATTGAACCTTTTAGTATGTGGATTCCTAAGTATGTTTTGTATCTTCAGAACCAATCGACCAGTATGTGAAGATTACCTAGTTCATATGTTGTACGTAAGGAATCTTATGTTTTGAGACTTGGAATAAATCGGAACTTAGAATATTTCTTGAAGATCGAAGATAAGATTTGATGTTGAGTTGATTATCCGTATATTTGTACCTCATGATCATGGAACTTCCACAAACCTTATTAGCATGACATGCTTGAGGATGACTTGTTGTGTCAACATAGAATTCATGAATTCACCACCTTTCAACCCAGTTTTTCCGGTAGCAGTATTCTGCCATGCAAGGTTAGCGCACGCTAACATATGTGAGTTAACGTGCGCTATCGAGGTTCAGTTAACGCACAATACGTACGTAGCGTACGTTATGTATCAGCCGATTCGAATCGGCTGCCCGTAGCTAGCGCACGCTAGTCTTACACGATAGCGTCGCTAATAGTCGGCTTAGCGCACGTTACGTAGAGTACGTAGCGCACGCTAAGCAGTCCAGGCAGATTGTTTGTTTTGAACTTTTCGGCCGTAGACCGAATTGTTAGGCCATCGTTCGACTTGAGATGATTTGTATATCATTCCTTTTGTTAAGGTTCGATCTCGTTACGTTGATCGAAGGAGGCGGCCTTCGAGTGTGTTGAGATCATCGAGGTGTTTCGTCCTTGCCATTTTCGAGGCAAGTATCATATGTCGAGTTCGATTTATATTGAGAACTTTGATCATGCTTGTGGTTTTGTTCATATTGTTGAATATGAAATGTATTTCTGAAAATTCTCGTGATATTCGTTGTTATTTGTTCGTATTGATGAACATATTGAAATGCATATGTGTATGCATAGTTGATTGATTTATGGTATAAATGATCCGAGGGGGGTCATGAGGATCTATGCTGAGGGCGCTGGATCGAATGTCCACCATGCGTTGGTCCGACGGGATCATCATGGGGATCTATGCTGAGGGCGCTGGATCGTTGGATGGGTTTTCCACCATGCGTTGGTCCGACGGGATCATCATGGGGATCTATCTTTGAGGGCTGGATCGCTGGATTACCTTGTATTGTGTTGATGGAATCGTGAGGATTCGGATCGTTGGATTCCGGTGGCGGAAGTCCGTTTTGCATGTTTTAGGATGCATTGATGATTTATTGTATGATGATACTTGTACTAGCATTGTTTTGCTAACCCCTTCGGGGGTGGACATTGTTTTGATGTTCAGGTAGCCGAGGAGCGGGGAGGCAACCACGATGCAAACGGAGACGATGAAATGGCTCGGTGATGTGATTGATGTTATTGTTATTGTGATTTATGCCTTGGTTCGTTTAGTACTCGAGTAAATGCTGTTTTAATAAAGTCAATTCGATATGGTTGTATAAGTTAACTCATTTGATCGGTTGAATCAAATCTGTATTTGAACTTCAGTTGTTCGATTGTATTGTTTTTACACTTCTTTTAAAATTAGCCTTGTAATCCTTATCTAAAGGGTTTACAGCGCTGTAATTATTCCGAATATCTCGGGGTGTTACAGTCGGCATGTGAAGTGATGTATTGTTTTGTATCTAGCCTGGTAGATCCTCGCGGAGAGGGTCTTCGGCGCTATAATATTCCCGAGTGGTTTGGGGGTGTTACAGAATATGGTATCGGAGCTTAGGTTGAGGAAACCTAGGCTGTCGGGTTGAGTTGTGTGTTGTCGGGTCTTGTCTTGTCAGATTTGGCCTGACTGAGTGGTGTCGCGATGCGTCGTCTGAGTTGTCGGTCGTGATTAGTATCGAGGTGCAACCATCATCTTTGTGCGATCTGTGGATGTAAGTCTCCCTATTTTGTTGTGTCTCGTGTTATACGAGTTTATGTGATTCTGTGTTATTATGTGGAGTTTAATTGTGCCTCGTGAATACTTACTCCATTCTTGTTTGATTCTCGTATTGTGTTGGAATAAAGAGTAGTACCGGTATGCATGTATATATGTATACATCTTTGTGTGGAATCGTTTTTACAGGGGTGATGTTTTGGATTGGTTACTCAATAAAAGTTTATCAATGTGGTATTTTTAAACTTCAAATGTTTTGGGGAAGTCACGTAAATTCTATTTAGAAACATCCTTCGAGGAGGAAAAATGATTTGATTTTCGTATGATGACCTCGAGACCAAAGATTTTGAGAATTCAAACTACATATATTATATTTTCATCTTGCATTGAAAATTTTCAAAATTTGATTTTTAAATGCTTAAATGAGGTCTACCAATAGTCTACTTGAGACGTGACTTTCGCCTTCAACTTTTCGGTTAAACGATATGTAGTGAGAATGTAAATTGTTGGCGTTTGGATTCGTATGTTGTTGTTTATTTGTAACCTTCGGCTTTTGGCATTATTTGGTATATGTTCATGAATGTGTTGCTGGATGAGAATAGCTAGCGCGCGCTAACGTGGCATGGCTAGCGCACGCTAAGTCTCTGTTAAATCATACCCTAATCGGTCTGAGCAGAAGCTCGGAAACTACATTCTGGACGTAAGTCTAACTTTTGCGATTGTTAGGCTGACCGTTTGAGATCGTACTCTATGTGTGTTGTTCATGAATAACAATTGTTGTGTGGTTATGTGTAATTTGAACTGTGTTCTTGTCCGCTGCGTGTGTACAGTTCAAAATGATTTTTTTTGGTACTTTTACCAAATAGTGTGTGTTTGAAAATGACCTTTCGGTTTCGTAAATTTGAGTAATTTCGTTGACCCTTTTTCCTAACTCTTTTGTTGGGTGACTTAACGTATATTTTTAAACTATTGAGTTTTCGCGTCTTCGCGTGTAATTTCAATGGTATTTTATGACGGTATCTGGTATTTGGAGAATGACTTTTGGTGAATATTTGGAAAGTATTACCGTCATCGGCCTTTTTGGCATTTTTGAACGTTTTTGAAAATGGTTTTCAACTTGGTGAGTTCCGGCGCAGGACCCGTACAGAAAATGATTTTGATATAGTGAATGACTTTGATTTCATTGCATTTATAATTCATATAACAACGACATTATTAATGAAGATTGTCGGGATAACACTTTGTATAATGTGCTCTAGCTTGAATTAAATCGTAATATGTATATGATTTAATGGTATGATTATAGACGGTAATGTGAATATCTTGCTATGTGTTATGATCTTTCGTTACCATAGGTTATTATTTGTTAGTATGCCGAGGGGCAGAGGTCGTGGGCATAACCGTGGTGCTGATGGCCACGGGGATCAGATGCAGAATCGAGAGAATGTCGTTGAGAATGAGTTTAGTTTGGGTGTTGCTACTATATTGCAACAAGTAGCGACTCAGATGACTCAGTTGACCCAGGTGGTTCAACGTAGCATTGATGCCAGTCAGAATGTAGGTGTTAATCAATGTCTTCGCGAGGTAGTTCGTATGAATCCCCCTCGATTCGCCGGTGCTGCGGATGCGTTAGGCTGGGATGGTTGGATTTTCCAGTTGGGAAAGATTTTCGAGGCTGTCGCATGTCCTGAAGAGCGGAAGGTACCTATCGCTCAGTACCTTCTTGACAAAGATGCCGCTAATTGGTGGGAAGCTGTTAAACCTCGTGATCGTGATGTCACGTGGGCGGAGTTCCAGGCATTTATGGAAGCTAAGTTCTGTCCGAAACCGATTAGAGAGCAGAGGATTCACGAATTTTATTCGGCAGAACCGCAAGATGTTTCAGTGTCACAGGCTAACATCGACTATAGCAAACAACTCAGTTATGTGCGAGATTGGGTGAGAACCGAGGAAGAGAGGATCTTTCATTTTGACAGACGAATGAAGCCAGAGATTCATGTGGATATGTCGGGACTCACTTGCACTTCGTTGAGGGACTACCAAGATCGAGCTTTGGCCCGTGAACTAGCTTCGTTATCGTCGGAGCGTGTGCCCGAGTCGAAGAAACAGAGGAAGTCCGATGACCTTGTGGATAGTGCAGGAGTTGGTGTTTCTAGTTCGCAACGTCGTAGTCTTTCGGCTGTGAAGCTCTGTCGCTCGTTGCGTGGGGCTGAGAGTTCCAAGTCTTCTGCTTTGACTCCTGGTAAAGCCAGGGGGTGTTTTAACTGCAACGTGGCGGGGCATGTTCGTGCACATTGTCCTTCTCCGCCAGTAATGTGTTACAAGTGCGGGCTTGAGGGACACCGAGTTCAGTTTTGCGAGTTGGTTACCGAGCCTTCCGGGGCACGGACTTGACCACCGATATCTGGATCGACCCCGAGTAGTCCCGGAGGGGCGTGGTCTATCAGTTGTATGTTGAGTTATTTCCCTTGCTTTGTTGTTTCGAAATTCGGAGAATAACTTCTTTTATTTGAAGTGGATCGGATTTTGTACTCTGTACTTTTGACTATGTCGACTCGTTTATGTTCGTTGACATTTTCTGAACTTGTCCTGTCTTGTGCTTTTGTTGATCGATCGAGTTGTGGTATTGTTTTAGAATAACCCGTTTGTCGTTGTGACCTTCCAATTGCTATTTCATTTCCTGTGGATCCCATGCACATCTTATTGTCTTCACCGGATCGTATATTGTTTTGAGTCGAGATGCGAACTTTGGGGTTGTTGTTTTGTGTATTATTGTTCGTCATGAATCGAACATGACTGATCGACTTTTGTGCCTTGATCGTTGTAATTCAATCGTTTGATTGTTCGGTTTTTGTTGATCTCGTTTCGTGATTATTGAGCGTTAGGACTCCTTCGTAATTTCCTTAAGTTTAGGAAATTTGTTTTGTGTTCGATCTTCCAACCCTTGGGCTGTGGAATTTCATATTGGTTCAGCGTATAGCTCGTGTTTTGGTTGATGTACTGTTGAATTGTTCGACCGTATTGATTTTCGTTCGTTGTGTTTTGTTATTTCGGCAACGGATATCGTGTGTTATCTGAGTTTGTTTTGCGTCGTTCGTTATATGTTTCAAGTTTCGGGGACAAAACTTCTTTTAAGAGGGGTAGAATGTAATACCCTAGATTTTTTGTTCCGGAATCGTTGAGTTTTCGGGGTTTTATCGGAGTGTTATTGCCCTCATCATTGGAATTTTGTGCCTTGTTGGGTGTGTCTTTTTGGGACACGTATTTGGAGGCGTTTCGGATCACTATGTGAGTTTTTGAGTTTTCGTGGTGCAGCGCACGCTAATGCTTGAGGCATAGCGCACGCTAACTGGCAGTCCAGAGGCAGTCCAGTAGCTACTGGACTGGGACTGGAGCTTTGTTAGCGCACGCTAAGGCCGATAGCTAGCGCACACTATCGACTTCTTAGCGCACGCTCTTTCTTCTTTCTAGCACACGCTACCCGGTAGGTGCGGTTCTGTCCAGGGGCTACTGGATTGGTCTTGTGACCCGTTAGCGCACGCTATGGCTTTTAGCTAGCGCACGCTAACTTTGTTATAGGTAGTTTCTCTGGAGCGTTGACCTCGTTAGCGCACGCTAATGCAGGGTGTTTAGCGCGCGCTAATAACTGTCCAATATAAATACTAGACAGCAGCATTAAGTCGTCATTTTCCCACTTTTCTTCATCCCTTCAGACGGGAGTGAGATCCAGAGGCGATTAGGACTGATCTTTTTCTTCTAGCTTCATCTTTGAGCGGATTTGTAGATGTTTAACAACATCTAATCGTCTTCTTGGTCCAAATCAAGGTAATCTCTTTTAAGAACCCTATTTTCTTAAATTTGGGGTTTTTGCTTGGATTTGTGATTCTTAACCGATCTCATCTGATCGGTTATTTGTTCTTGTTTATCTTGACCGTAATATTCAGATTTTGTTAACCGTTCATCGATTTTTATAGCCCGGATCAACGATTCTTGATTTCTTTGATAACACTTAGATCCTTGTCATTTTTAGGATCGTTTCAGATTTTGATTAGTTTTATTGATTCGTGGTGATGCTATTTTCGTAGTATTCGTGGGCTGTCGAAGTCTTGATCGTTTTTGGAAGTTCGAAGGTTTCCCGATCATGCCCGTTCGTCGTTTCGTCGCTCGTGATATCGAGGCAAGTATCTTGTCCACACGTTTCATGTTTCGTAGGCGTAATTATGGATAAAAGATTTTATGCGAAACCCAATGTTTAATGAACGTAAAAAGGGATCGGTATGTTCTCGATAAATGTTGTCTTTCAACGATAATTCGTGTATTACGTGAATATATGTGTTCTCGGAATATGTGTGTTGGTTTTGTATGTTGAAAGATGCTGTGATCACCTTGAGCGAGTTTATTAGACCGTAATCCTTTGCCGGGTATTACGTAGTGTTATGTGTACTTGTTCGATAAGAATATATTGGGTGTGATATTAGCTGTTACTCCTTTGAAAGGAGGTTGTGATGTTTAAGTGTTACTTGGCTTGATGTTCTGCTCATTGTTATGTGATCGTTGAAAGTGATGTGCCTCCGGGTAGGACTGTTGAATCTCCGGGATCCATACTTTCTAGTATGGGTCGGGCGTGACCGTAGGGTTATCCAATCCGGGTATGTCTTGCGGGGACTCTGAGGTTCGGGGCTTGCTAGCCCGATGCCGGGATAACTTGTGGGGGTTATCATCGGGTATGTCTTGCGGGGACTCCGAGGTTCGTGGCTTGTTAGCCCAATGCCGGGATAACTTATGGTTGTGGTTTGGAATGGTTCCATGGCTGTTGTCATGAGGACATGTGATTTGGCATGGTATCCTATTGGGTTATTCACTCGGGTATGTTCTACGGGAGCATCTGAGGTTCGTGGCCTGTTAGCACGGGACGCGAATAATCCTTAGGAATATGTGTTCTGTGATTTGGGGTCGTGGACCCTGTGGCTTATGATCTGGGTCTTGGACCCCGTGTGTTGTGAGTTGGGTTGCGAACCCGCGTTTTATTATTGGAGTCGTATTTTGGAAAGATGATTTTGGGCCATATCCCTAAGTGTTTTCGAAGGACTTGAGGATTCCTTATTCCAAATGTTTTCAAACTCCCGAGATCATAAAATATTTTGTATGAGATACATGGTTCTATTCCTACCTTTTATAAATCAAACTGTTTTGATTAAGTGAATTATCTCGGGAAATATATTCAAGATTATTTTATTCTTGAAGCACGTTGTGTATGGCTTGTACTTCTGTTTTATACTTGCACTAGCAAAACAATGGAGTTTTGCTAACCCCCGAGTATTTGGGGGGTGGATGTCTGTATTGCGTCCAGGTACTTGCAGGTGGCTGGGGAGCGAATCACATGATCGATACGAAGGATGATGGGAGACGAAGATACTAATCACGTGAAGACCAATTATAGAGTATTTGGTAGAGTCGTGTTGGTTATCCCTTCGATGTGTTATTTTCTCGAATTATGGAAGTGTTATTGTATTCTAGCCCCTGCGTCGGTATGTGTTCCTGGCAAGGATCTTGTATGTATTGTTGTGTGTGTTGTGATATAAGACCAAATCGGTCTAACGGTCCTTTACGTAGCCATGTCGTCATGTGAAGTGATGTATTGTTTTGTATCTAGCCTGGTAGATCCTCGCGGAGAGGGTCTGCGGCGCTGTAATATTCCCGAGTGGTTTGGGGGTGTTACACGGTTTATCGATCCCACGAGGAAGTTTGGTTATAATTTGAATTATACACTATTAGTCTATTTTTATAGATACTGAGATGAGTGAAACACACAATTAAAGAGTTTGGTTTAATAATTGTAAAGAAAATGCAATAATAGTTCTAATATTTTAAGGAAATAAAAAGATTGCAATAATAATATATTGATTAACGATAAAATGAAATAGTTGGGATTACAAACTTAGTTCGTCATTAGTTATAGAAGATGTATAGGAGATCATAAGATGAATTTACTTATTATGTTGTGTAGATTCGATTTTCCTTAAAAAGACGATTTCTCTTTCGAACAATAAAACGCCCCTTACATATTGAATCAATCCACTATATTTCTATATTGATTGGCTTCAATACATAGCATTAGGATTTATGAAAATAACTCAAAGAATCATCTAAGGTCTAGAGGTATATTTCTATCCCCTAGAACAACTTAGAGTGAAGATCATTTGATCTAATCAAACATATTTTCTTTCGAAACATATGAAGACCATAAATATCGTCATTTATTGGCCAAATAAATAAAGATTGTTAAAACAATGAAAATCACACACAATAATAAGTAATTCGCAATAGATCTTTATACAAACATAAATAACATGACTAACCTTGTTTATAATCCCAACTAAAGGTAACTTAGCCCATGAAGGGTTTAATATACATAATACAAGCTTTGGTGATCATTATTAGTTGAATCAAGAGAAAGAATTGATCCTCACTCCCTTAGTAGATAAAGGAGAAAGAAGCAATAAACTCTCTGAACAACATATGCTATACCACACTTACACAAATCACTCAAGAACACAAGTGTGTTCTTCACACAAAAAGAAAAGATTACAAAAAGTGAAAAATTATATGATGAATGATGAATGATGAAGGATCTAAGGGGTCTATTTATATATCTAAAGTCATCTAATAGCTCCAAAACTCCATCATTATTACAATAGATCGGATCAATGTCAGCCATCCCCTCAATAATACACAAAAAGTATAAAAAATTAGACAAATCATAACAATCTGTCAAGAGTTACGGCTGTAACATTAAGGAGTTACGGCCGTAACTTGGATGACTTACGGCCGTAACATTCTGTAGTTACGGTCGTAACTTGGCTTCGTCAATTTGCTCACTAGTTGCTTTGAGAGTTACGTTTTCAGCCCAGAATTTCTCAGACTTTGCGTTTTTGTCCCAAATCTTCTTCGGATGTTAACTCTTGATATATAACTCTGATTTTGAATCCGGAAAGACTGCCGAATTCTTCTCGGAAAGCCCTACAACATGAATATATCAAAAATTCAACAAAGAGAATATTTAATAAATATGTTATTTCTTGAGTAAATCATTTATTTAATCCGATTAAGACTAAAAATTGTATATTCCAAAATTTGCTATATACAAACCATAACACCAATAAATTAGCTATATACAAGCTTCTAAAATCATTTTAACCGGTAAAAAAAATTGTATATTCCAAAACTTTTTGAGCCTTAATATCTCTTTCCAAGCCTTGCAATCATCATATAAAATCGAGTCATTCGTTACCTTGAGAAAAGAAGAATCAATCGGTTGATGAAAAATAAAACTGAAATTTACTTGATTTGTGGAGTTTTTGATTTTTCATGCTTAAACTAAGAAATGATTTTCTGCAAAAATTCTATTCTCTAAAAAAAGGAGTCATTGGTGAAAAGAGCTACACGTTAGCAAATAACGGTGTGAAAGCTATCACCTAAAAAAAATAACGAAAAGGAGTAGTGTTGAGCAGCAACAGCTGCCTAATTTTGGGGGTCTTAAATTTTGCGAAAAATAAAAGACTAACCATTGTTGGTGCGTAGCTGCCGTCTCAGAAAAATTGGTAAAAAGAGCTACACGTTAGCAAATAACGGTGTGAAAGCTATCACCTTTTAAAAAAAATGAGATAGAAATTGTGTTAGTGAAAAGAGCTACACGTTAGCAAATAACGGTGTGAAAGCTATCACTAAGGGATGTAGTTTATGAGCAGATTTGAATTAATTAGCGGCTGAATTTCAATACACTCAATTTCGTGAAAAATCACAATATTTGATGACGCCAATGAAATTCTTCTTCATATTGAGTCGAAAAATAAACGAGTGATCGAGAGCAACCATTAAAGGGAGTTGTGTGTATCACGAGTGGGAAAAGAAATAATCAACCTATTGCTATATACAAGCTTCTAAAAACAAACCTGTTTCATCCATATTAAAGATGTCTTTCATTTCAAACTGATCAACTTTGTCTCTTATGGATTTTAATTTGTCCTCCATGCCCTCCATTTCAACAGATCCACTCTCTCCGAAATGCCGGAAATTTTTAATTCCATATCTTGCTTTGAACTTTCCAAGCCACCTGTAATGCCCGAATAAATGGTGTATTTACCTTGTACTCAACCTTGTATTATTTCGACTTCGTGATGTTATAAATCGTAGATTGGCTTCCCGTATTTGTGCCCTCATGTTTTTATATCTTTAAGCAATGCATGCTTGATTTTGCACGTACTAACGTACGTTAACAGGCGTTCATAACGTACGCTAAGGATTTAGTGTTACGTACATTATCTGATGTCCTTAACGTACGTAAGCTAAGTCAACTTGGGTTCGGATAAGGGTCGGCTTGTGGGGGCCGAAGAGAGGGCCGGGGAAGATTCGTGTGATTCCCGCATGAACCTGGACATACGCATTACGTACGCTATGGTACATGTGTTACGTACGCTATAGACATGAGTATTACGTACGTAAAACCCGCGTGACTACGTACGTAAAGGAATGGCGAAATCAGTCCAGGGAACTCAGTCGGCGATTACGTACGCTAAAGGCTAGGGTATAACGTCGTTAAACTTGTTACGTACGTAAGGGGTTATGGCATAACGTACGTAATGCTTAGAAATCTATTTATAGAACATGACCCTCACTTCATTTCCCACTTTTGCCTTGGCCGATTTTTGTGTTCTTGAGACTATCCTTCACCTCATATCCCTCATATCATCAATTACCTCCGAATTTGGGAAGCTTAGGCCGGGTGAGTTGGTGATCAAGCTTCCGGTGAAGAGTTTATTGAAGATTTTCTTATTCTTTCATCTCTTAAGGTATGTCACGATTCACCAAGCTAGAGTTTACATTCTTAAACTATACTTTGAGCTTGTTTTGGAAATATTTGGACTAGATAATGATCTTTTGAGTCCAGCACCATGTTTTGTAGTTTAGAACCCGATTATACCTTATCTTTCTTTCATTACGTAGAGTCTTGATTTAGCCTCGGTGGATGAAACCTTAACTTGTAGCATCCTTAATTCGTGGGAGTAATAAGCATGATTTCAGTTATATTCTCCGATTCCTTTTTATGTTCCATTGGAGAAATTCATATATGTTAGAAGAAATTGTTATGACAATGTCCTCCATGTTCTTGAGGTAATACATATATGTATCGACTAGGTCCTTGAACTTAAACCGAATCACCGTAGTGTCGTTTTCCTTGCGAAATATTTAAGCATGCTTGTCGTCTTGAGTAATATTGGGGGTCGAATCATCTTGGCCGATCATATGGGGATTTGACATTCATTCCCTTATTTAACACGAAACCCTCAACACCTTGTGAAACAATGAACTTTTAAACAACGGTACTTCATTTTCGAAACGATCGTTCAGCCCTTATAGAGTACCTTATCGTTCCCGGTTTAGTTCTTACTTAGTGTTCTAACCGTGAACCAACCTAGTGTCACTACTTTACGATCTTAATATTAGTATTCGGTGAGCGTATGTTAGTGTCGAGTGGTATGTTAAGTTCCTTGTATCTATTTTTGAACAAGGTGCGAGTCTTGCATAAGGGTCGATCGTGGGGCGGTGACATACGGACGCGTGACGTTTGTCGGAGTATTACATTCTTGCCATTTCCGAGGCAAGTACATATGTCGAGTTCGATTTATATTAAAACGTGGATCATGCTTGTGGTTTTGTTCATGTTGTTGAATATGAGATTGTATTTCTGAAATTCTCGTGATATTCGTTGTTAATTGTTCGTATTGATGAACGTATTGAAGTGCATATGTATATGCACTGTTGATTGATTTATGGTTTAAATGATCCGAGGGGATCATGAGGATCTATGCTGAGGGCGCTGGATCGAATGTCCACCATGCGTTGGTCCGACGGGATCATCATGGGGATCTATGCTGAGGGCGCTGGATCGTTGGACGGGTTTTCCACCATGCGTTGGTCCGACGGGATCATCATGGGGATCTATACCAAGGGCGCTGGATCGCTGGATTACCCTGTATTATGTTGATGGAATCGTGAAGATTCGCATCGTTGGATTCCGATGACGGAAGTCCGTTTTGCTTGTTTATGATGTATTGACGATTATGAATTATGATATTTGTACTAGCATTGTTTTGCTAACCCCTTCGGGTGTGGACATTGTTTTGATGTTCAGGTAGTCAAGGAGCGGGAAGGCAACCACAGTACCGACAGGACGATGAAATGGCTCAGTGATGTGGTTGATGTTTATTGTTATGATGTGTTTCCTTGGTCTACTTAGTACTCGAGTACGTCTGATTTAATAAGTGTCATATTCGATATGGTTGTAAAAGTTTAACTCTTTGGATCAGTTGAATAAGTTCTATGTTTGAAATTCAGTTGTACAGTTGGATTATATTTATTTTTCTTTTAATCAGCCTTGTAAATCCTTACTTAAAGGGTTTACGGCGCTGTAATAATTCCGAATATCTCGGGGTGTTACAGAATATGGTATCGGAGCTAAGATTCATGGATATCTTGGCAGTCGGGTTAGTTGGGTCTGTTTACGTTATTTGATTATTGGTTGTTCGTAATATCACTGCTGAGCCAGCATCGTCGTGTGGACCGTGGTTGTAAGCTTCCTAATCTCAAATACTACCGTTTTATTTAATTCATGTTTTGTGAGCATTGATGGATATATTTTTTAGAAAGTTTGCCCTGGATATTGAATATTTATGTTTACAGTATGTTGAGAGGAGGTCGTGGACGCGGACGCGGTCGTGGACGCGGACGTGGAAATGCGAGACAAGAAGATTCGGTATCTACCCCAGAGATAACCGCTAGTCGAACGGATTCCCATTTCGGGGGACAGCAGGGATCGGCAAATAATAATGCAGATCCTAACGTGCCGGGAGTGCTTCAGCAGGTGGTTGCCCAGATAAACCAGTTTGCTCAAGTTGTGGATCGCATGCAGACGGCGATGGGACAACAGCATAACGTGGATAATCGAGGAGATAGATGGCTTACCGAGGTGATCAAATTGCATCCTCCGAAATTTGATGGTTCGGCTGAGACGCTTTCTTGGGATCACTGGCTGAAGGAGTTGGAGAAGATTTTTGCAGGGATTAACTGTCCCAACGACAAAAAGGTTCCGGTCGCCCAGTATCTTCTGACAGGAGGCTTTCGACGGTGGGAGGCCATTCGACCGGAGGAGCACAATGTTGACTGGACGGAATTCAAGTTGATGATGGAGGCGCAGATTGTCCTCGCCCGCTAGAGAAGCCCGAGTTCGGGAGTTTTTCTCACCACAAGATTCGGGAACATCTGTGACGGACGTGATTAAGACTTTTAATCACCGGTGACTTATGTGCGCCACTTGGTCGACCGAGGCGGAGAAGATTTTTCATTTTGACATGCGAATGAAGCCGGAAATTCAGCAGATATGTCCGGATTTGAATGTACCACCTTGCGACAGATCAGGACAAGGCGTTAGCCTATGATATGAAAGAGGCGGCAGAGAGAAATCGACGGAAGCAAAGAAACAAGGTGTCGGCAACTTCACGGAGGACAAGAGCGGCGGACCTCGCAGGGTCAATCCTCTTTTCATTCATCCAGAGACCTCCGCATCCTTCTCGGGGTGGAAAGAAGTTCCGGCGGCACCAAGCTGCTTGAGACACGGGGAAGAAGTGCTATAACCGTGGCAAAGCGGGACATGTTCGACGTGATTGTTTCGCGCTGCGTGACTCTGTTTCGAGTGTGGACAGGAAGGACATCGTGCAACATTTTGTGGGAATGAGACCCGATCTTTTGGTACTCGTACTCCGGCTCCATCCCGAGGGAGACGAGTGTGAACCAGACACGCAGAGTGGATTTCAGCAGCTACGGCCGGGAAGAGAGAGGCATCCGATCTTTGGGTCCGTTCCTCCGCTTATGCGAAATGAGGAAATCGAGGATCGAACACACTGTTGCATCAGGTACGATTCAGATCCTTTTGCAACCAGTTAGTGTCTTGTTCGATTCAGGAGCCACGCATTCTTTTATATCTTTGAACTGTGTTAATCGTTTGAAAATCTCGTGCTTGTATAACTGTGAACCTTATGTTGTGGGGTTACCGAGCGGAGAGAAAATTGTGGGAACCCTAGAAGCTAGGGATTTCCCAGTATCTATAGAAGGAAGAGATTGGCCATCAAATCTTATTGTAGTTGACATCTACGGTGACGATTTAATTCTCGGGGATGATTGGCTCAACCGTTATGGAGTCATCTTTGAATTACGAGAGAGAGTCATTTCCATCATTGCTTATGACGGATTTGAACACTTTTTCCGAGGATGGAGACAGGAAGCTCGGGAAAATTGATCAAGGCAATGAAAGTCAGAAATTATCAAGCGGGGATGTCACGGACTTTGGTGCTATGCCATGAGGAAAGAGGAAGGAGTAGAGCTCTCGTCTATTTCGATTGTGAATGAGTTCTCGAGATGTATTTCTGACGAACTACAGGTTACCTCCGCGAGAGGAGTGGAATTCACTATCGAATTAGAGCACAGGCGGCTCCTATTTCCGAGCACCATACCGCATGGCGCCGACCGAGATGTATGAACTCAAGAAACAACTGGAGGAATTGTTACAGAAGGGCTATATCCAACCTAGCGTTTCTCCTTGGGGAGCGCCCGTTCTCTTTGTCCGGAAGAAAGACGGATCCCTCCGACTGTGTATTGATTACAGGGAGCTCAACAAGATGACGATCAAGAATAAGTATCCTATACCTCGGATCGGCGACTGGTTTGATCAGCGCAAGGGCAAGGGTATTCTCGAAGATTGACTTGCGATCAGGATACCACCAGTTGAGGATTAAGGAATCGGATATACCGAAATCTGCTTTCAGATCCCGGTACGGGCATTATGAATTCGTAGTGATGCCGTTTGGACTTACCAATGCTCCTGCAGTATTCATGCAATTGATGAATCGGGTATTCTTGGAATACTTGGATAAATTGTGGTCGTCTTCATTGATGACATCCTGATATATTCGAAGAACGCAGAGGAGCATGCCGAGCATTTGTGTGTGGTTTTGAGCACCTTGAGGAAGGAACGGCTGTATGCAAAATTTTCAAAATGCGAGTTCTGGCTTAAGGAAGTAACCTTCCTTGGGCATGTGATATCAGCCGACGGAGTTCAGGTGGACCCGAAGAAAGTCGAAGCAATCTTGGATTGGGAAGCTCCTAAAAACGTGAAGGAAGTACGAAGCTTCTTAGGACTTGCTGGATATTATCGCCGCTTTGTAGAAGGATTTTCAAAAATTGCTCGTCCACTCACTCAATTTATTCTGAGAAAACTCAAAATTCATGTGGAATGAGAAGTGCAGTGGTTTTGTGAACTTAAGAGGAGGCCGACGACACCTATATTAGCGCCGCAGAGGGACTGATTGATTCATGGTATACGCGACGCTTGAATCGAGTGCAGGTTGTGTATTGATGCGAAGGATAGAGTGATTGCTTATGCTTCTCGGCAATAGAAGCCGTATGACGTTAATTACCCGACTCATGATCTAGAGTTAGCATTGTAGTCTTTGCCCGAAAATTTGGAGACATTATTTGTACGACACTCATTGTCAGATCTTTACCGATCATAAGAGCCTCAAGTACATTTTCAGTCTGAAAGAATTAAACATGAGGCAGAGTCGGTGGTTGGAATTGATCAAGGATTACGACTTGGAGATTATTTATCATCCAGGAAAGCAAAGCGTAGTAGCCGATGCCTTGAGCCGAAAACTGTTTCTCTTCGAGTGTTGGAAGCACTTACGTCCCAAACCAAAGATTCAACGAACTGATCCGCGAAGGGATCAAGTATGGGCACCGAGAATCGAGGCAACTTTATGTGATGGGCCGACTTCATCACTAGTCGAGGAGATCAAGTCTAAACAATTGAACGATTCTCTGATCCTTCGATTATGTGATGAAGTAAAGAAGGGAAAAGCCCCGGGATTCGTGGTACAAGACGATGGAGTTCTGAGATTTCAGAGTCTACTTTGCGTTCCCGAGGATGATGATTTGAGACGGACAATTTTGTAAGAAGCTCATGGCGCGCCCTATTCTATTCACCCAGGCAGTAGTAAGATGTATAAGGATTTAAAGCAAAACTTCTGGTGGGGGAATATGAAGAAGGACGTAGCGGAGTACGTTTCGAAGTGTTTAACTTGTCAGCAGGTTAAGATTGAACATCAACGACCTGCCGGAATGTTAAAACCGCTTCCGATCCCTGAATGGAAGTGGGAGGATATCTCGATGGACTTCATCACTAGTATGCCAAGGACTAGGACGGGAATGAACATGATTTGGGTTGTAGTTGATCGACTAACCAAGTCGGCTCATTTCCTGGGAATTAAAGATACATGGGGACCCGAGAGGTTGGCGCGAGTATTTATTGCGGAGATAGTCAGATTGCATGGGACGCCGAAGACCATTATTTCGGATCGAGATGGTCGCTTCGTGTCGCACTTCTGGAAGGCAGTTCACAGGGCTTTGGGGACCGAGCTAAACTTTAGCACGGCTTATCATCCTCAGACGGACGGTCAGTCCGAAAGGACTATACAAACAGTAGAAGACATGCTTAGAGCTTGTGCTTTGGATTGGTCAACTGATTGGGAAGTCCATTTGCCATTGATTGAATTCACTTACAATACGATTGGCATGCTTCTATTAAGATGGCACCGTTTGAAGCTTTATGCGGGAGGAGATGTCGATCACCCCTGTCTTTGGGATGATTCTTCGGATTTGATCGGGACAGAACCGGAATTGATAGTTCAGACTCAAGAGAAAATAGCTTTGATTAGAGAAAGACTGTTGACTGCCCAGAGTCGACAGAAGTCTTATGCGGACGTAGGTCGTCGCCCTCTGGAGTTCGACATTGGGGATCACGTACTATTGAAGGTGTCTCCTACACGGGGAATTTTCCGTTTTGGGATGAAAGGCAAGCTAAGTCCGAGATATATCGGACCGTTTGAGATCCTCGAGAGAGTTGGGGATTTAGCATACAGGTTGGCCTTACCGCCATCGCTGAGTCACGTTCACAACGTGTTTCACGTATCCCAATTGCGGAAGTATGTACCAGATCCCAGTCATATTATTGATTTCGACGAGATCGAGATAGCTAATGACGGCACCTTCGAAGAGAGACCAATAAAGATACTCAAGAGTCGAGTCAAGCAGTTGAGGAATAAACCGATCTCCTTGGTAAAAGTTCAGTGGTCTCGACATGGAGTCGAAGAAGCAACTTGGGAGACGGAGGAGAGTATGAAGTCGAGATACCCGGAATTATTTTCGTCTTAAGTTTCGGGCCGAAACTTCTTTTTAGAGGGGTAGTATGTAATGCCCGAATAAATGGTGTATTTACCTTGTACTCAACCTTGTATTATTTCGAATTCGTGATGTTATAAATCGTAGATTGGTTTCCCGTATTTGTGCCCTCATGTTTTTATATCTTTAAGCAATGCATGCTTGATTTTGCACGTACTAACGTACGTTAACAGGCGTTCATAACGTACGCTAAGGATTTAGTGTTACGTACGTTATCTTATGTCCTTAACGTACGTAAGCTAAGTCAATTTGGGTTCGGATAAGGGTCGGCTTGTGGGGGCCGAAGAGAGGGCCGGGGAAGATTCGTGTGATTCCCGCATGAACCTGGACATACGCGTTACGTACGCTATGGTACATGTGTTACGTACGCTATAGACATGAGTATTACGTACGTAAAACCCGCGTGACTACGTACGTAAAGGAATGGCGAAATCAGTCCAGGGAACTCTGGTCAGGCGATTACGTACGCTAAAGGCTAGGGTATAACGTACGTTAAACTTGTTACGTACGTAAGGGGTTATGGCATAACGTACGTAATGCTTAGAAATCTATTTATAGAACATGACCCTCACTTCATTTCCCACTTTTGCCTTGGCCGATTTTTGTGTTCTTGAGACTATCCTTCACCTCATATCCCTCATATCATCAATTACCTCCGAATTTGGGAAGCTTAGGCCGGGTGAGTTGGTGATCAAGCTTCCGGTGAAGAGTTTATTGAAGATTTTCTTATTCTCTCATCTCTTAAGGTATGTCACGATTCACCAAGCTAGAGTTTACATTCTTAAACTATACTTTGAGCTTGTTTTGGAAATATTTGGACTAGATAATGATCTTTTGAGTCCAGCACCATGTTTTGTAGTTTAGAACCCGATTATACCTTATCTTTCTTTCATTACGTAGAGTCTTGAGTTAGCCTCGGTGGATGAAACCTTAACTTGTAGCATCCTTAATTCGTGGGAGTAATAAGCATGATTTCAGTTATATTCTCCGATTCCTTTTTATGTTCCATTGGAGAAATTCATATATGTTAGAAGAAATTGTTATGACAATGTCCTCCATGTTCTTGAGGTAATACATATATGTATCGACTAGGTCCTTGAACTTAAACCGAATCACCGTAGTGTCGTTTTCCTTGCGAAATATTTAAGCATGCTTGTCGTCTTGAGTAATATTGGGGGTCGAATCATCTTGGCCGATCATATGGGGATTTGACATTCATTCCCTTATTTAACACGAAACCCTCAACACCTTGTGAAACAATGAACTTTTAAACAACGGTACTTCATTTTCGAAACGATCGTTCAGCCCTTATAGAGTACCTTATCGTTCCCGGTTTAGTTCTTACTTAGTGTTCTAACAGTGAACCAACCTAGTGTCACTACTTTACGATCTTAATATTAGTATTCGGTGAGCGTATGTTAGTGTCGAGTGGTATGTTAAGTTCCTTGTATCTCTTTTTGAACAAGGTGCGAGTCTTGCATAAGGGTCGATCGTGGGGCGGTGACATACGGACGCGTGACGTTTGTCGGAGTATTACATTCTTGCCATTTCCGAGGCAAGTATCATATGTCGAGTTCGATTTATATTAAAACGTGGATCATGCTTGTGGTTTTGTTCATGTTGTTGAATATGAGATTGTATTTCTGAAATTCTCGTGATATTCGTTGTTAATTGTTCGTATTGATGAACGTATTGAAGTGCATATGTGTATGCACCGTTGATTGATTTATGGTTTAAATGATCCGAGGGGATCATGAGGATCTATGCTGAGGGCGCTGGATCGAATGTCCACCATGCGTTGGTCCGACGGGATCATCATGGGGATCTATCTTTGAGGCCCGGATCGTTGGACGGGTTTTCCACCATGCGTTGGTCCGACGGGATCATCATGGGGATCTATACCAAGGGCGCTGGATCGCTGGATTACCCTGTATTATGTTGATGGAATCGTGAGGATTCGCATCGTTGGATTCCGATGACGGAAGTCCGTTTTGCTTGTTTATGATGTATTGACGATTATGAATTATGATATTTGTACTAGCATTGTTTTGCTAACCCCTTCGGGGGTGGACATTGTTTTGATGTTCAGGTAGTCGAGGAGCGGGAAGGCAACCACAGTACCGACAGGACGATGAAATGGCTCAGTGATGTGGTTGATGTTTATTGTTATGATGTGTTTCCTTGGTCTACTTAGTACTCGAGTACGTCTGATTTAATAAGTGTCATATTCGATATGGTTGTAAAAGTTTAACTCTTTGGATCAGTTAAATAAGTTCTATGTTTGAAATTCAGTTGTACAGTTGGATTATATTTATTTTTCTTTTAATCAGCCTTGTAAATCCTTACTTAAAGGGTTTACGGCGCTGTAATTATTCCGAATATCTCGGGGTGTTACACCACCAATAGAAAAAGTAAAGTCTGGAGTATCCACTGGATACATATCTTTCATGAACTTTTTCGCTTTCTCGATGATTAGTTCACCTGTCATATTCACATGTTCTTGATATTGAAGAATCCATTCATAGAGATATTTTTCTAGGTCAGGAAATTTTTCCAGTTTGTGTCGCTTAACATCGCCTCTTTCGGGAGCAAGTGAGAGATACTCTAAAGAACGCTTAACTGTATTCGATATTGTCGCTTGACTCACCTGCAAACCATAGTTACTATGAACCCATTCTTGCAATTGCTTTTGAGTGAGACTTGGATTATCCTTGTTGTGCTTGCATAATGCTCTTCGAATCTCGTCTGTCATTGTTTTTTTTTTCACACCTTTAAGATGGGAAGCCATGTTGTGTGTATGATTTGTTTGTGTTAACCTATTTTGATCTTGTATTTATATAGACAATATTTTTAATGTCCATAAAGTGATACATTGAACACAAGAAGCATAATAAGGTGGTAGATTGAAGGTATCTTTCAAATTGGGCCGTTCTTTTGATATACATGCATTGTATACAATAATTAAGTGGAAGCTTGAAAGGTGTTTGTAAACTAAGTATTCTATTATAAATTAATGAAATATTAATTAATATATAATTCATAATTATTAATTTATCGATTAATTAATAACTCTTTTAATTAATAAATTTTGGTGGTCCCAAGTGTATTATATTATAGAGTTTCTACTGTAGTTCTAATATTTTAAGAAAATAAAAAGATTGCAATAATAATAGATTGATTAACGATAAAATGAAATAGTTGGGATTACAAGCTTAGTTCGTCATTAGTTATAGAAGATGTATACGAGCTCATAAGATGAATTTACTTATTATGTTGTGTAGATTCGATTTTCCTTAAAAAGACGGTTTCTCTTTCGAACTATAAAATGCCCCTTACATATTGAATCAATCCACTATATTTCAATGTTGATTGGCTTCAATACATAGCATTAGGATTTATGAAAATAACTCAAAGAATCATCTAAGGTCTAGAGGTATATTTCTATCCCCTAGAACAACTTAGAGTGAAGATCATTTGATCTAATCAAACATATTTTCTTTCGAAACATATGAAGACCATAAATATCGTCATTTATTGGCCAAATAAATAAATATTGTTAATACAATGAAAATCACACACAATAATAAGTAATTCACAATAGATCTTTATACAAACATAAATAACATGACTAACCTTGTTTATAATCCCAACTAAAGGTAACTTAGCCCATGAAGGGTTTAATATACATAATACAAGCTTTGGTGATCATTATTAGTTGAATCAAGAGAAAGAATTGATCCTCACTCCCTTAGTAGATAAAGGAGAAAGAAGCAGTAAACTCTCTGAACAACATATGCTATACCATACTTACACAAATCACTCAAGAACACAAGTGTGTTCTTCACACAAAAAGAAAAGATTACAAAAAGTGAAAAAATATATGATGAATGATGAAGGATCTAAGGGGTCTATTTATACACCTAAAGTCATCTAATAGCTCCAAAACTCCAGCATTATTACAATAAATCGGATCAATGCCAGCCATCCCCTCAATAATACACAAAAAGTATAAAAAATTAGACAAATCATAACAATCTGTCAAGAGTTACGGCCGTAACATTAAGGAGTTACGGCCGTAACTTGGATGACTTACGGCCGTAACATTCTGTAGTTACGGCCGTAAATTGGCTTCGTCAATTTGCTCACTGTTTGCTTTGAGAGTTACGTTTTCAGCCCAGAATTTCTCGGACTTTGCGTTTTTGCCCCAAATCTTCTTCGGATGATAACTTTTGATATATAACTCTGATTTTGAATCCGGAAAGACTGCCGAATTCGTCTCGGAAAGCCCTGCAACATGAATATATCAAAATTCAACAAAGAGAATATTTAATAAATATGTTATTTCTTGAGTAAATCAGTTATTTAATCCGATTAAGACTAGATTTACATCATCATCCGATAAAAATAAAATTATTAAAAACTAATTAATTAAAAGCAAAAAATGAGTAGACTAGCTCAATTATGGGTGAATTTTATCGATACAAACCATGGATAAGTGTATAAACTGACACTTATCACACCCCCAAACTTGAATTCTTGCTAGTCCCGAGCAAGACTCTATATTATTCACGCTCGAAAAATAAAAATAAAAGTAAAACAAAAATAAGAAAATTAATACACACAAAAATTAAAAATAATTATATATAAAGAGAAAAGGAGATCAAAATGCCATTAATACACAACAACCAGCTTTATACAGTAGATAGAAATGAATCAAGATTCAAAATAAATCTACTAATGATTTTGATGTTAAAACACGGTTTTTATTTTGTAATTCCAAATTCAAGGTTTTCCCCCCAAAAGGTTGATTATTTCTTTTCCCACTCGTGATACACACGACTCCCTTTAATGGTTGCTCTCGATCACTCGTTTATTTTTCGACTCAATATGAAGAAGAATTTCATTGGCGTCATCAAATATTGTGATTTTTCACGAAATTGAGTGTATTGAAATTTAGCCGCTAATTAATTCAAATATGCTCATAAACTACATCCCTTAGTGATAGCTTTCACACCATTATTTGCTAACGTGTAGCTCTTTTCACTAACACAATTTCTATCTCATTCTTTTTAAAAGGTGATAGCTTTCACACCGTTATTTGCTAACGTGTAGCTCTTTTCACCAATTTTTCTGAGACGGCAGCTACGCACCAACAATGGTTAGTCTTTTATTTTTCGCAAAATTTAAGACCCCCAAAATTAGGCAGCTGTTGCTGCTCAACACTACTCCTTTTCGTTATTTTTTTTTAGGTGATAACTTTCACACCGTTATTTGCTAACGTGTAGCTCTTTTCACCAATGACTCCTTTTTTTTTAGAGAATAGAATTTTTGCATAAAATCATTTCTTAGTTTAAGCATGAAAAATCAAAAACTCCACAAATCAAGTAAATTTCAGTTTTATTTTTCATCAACCGATTGATTCTTCTTTTCTCAAGGTAACGAATGACTCGATTTTATATGATAATTACAAGGCTTGGAAAGAGATATTAAGGCTCAAAAAAATTTGGAGTATACAATTTTTTTTACCGGTTAAAACGATTTTAGAAGCTTGTATATAGCTAATTTATTGGTGTTATGGTTTGTATATAGCAAATTTTGGAATATACAATTTTTAGTCTTAATCGGATTAAATAACTGATTTACTCAAGAAATAACATGTTTATTAAATATTCTCTTTGTTGAATTTTGATATATTCATGTTGTAGGGATTTCCGATACAAATTCAGCAGTCTTTCCGGATTCAAAATCAGAGTTATATATCAAAAGTTATCATCCGAAGAAGATTTGGGACAAAAACGCAAAGTCTGAGAAATTCTGGGCTGAAAACGTAACTCTCAAAGCAACCAGTGAACAAATTAATGAAGCCACGTTACGGCCGTAACTACAGAATGTTACGGCCGTAAGTCATCCAAGTTACGGCCGTAACTCCTTAATGTTACGGCCGTAACTCTTGACAGATTGTTATGATTTGTCTAATTTTTTATACTTTTGGTGTATTATTGAGGGGATGGCTGACATTGATCCGATCTATTGTAATAATGCTGGAGTTTTGGAGCTATTAGATGACTTTAGGTGTATAAATAGACCCCTTAGATCCTTCATCATTCATGATTCATCATATAATTTTTCACTTCTTGTAAACTTTTCTTTTTGTGTGAAGAACACACTTGTGTTCTTGAGTGATTAGTGTAAGTGTGGTATAGCATATGTTGTTCAGAGAGTTTATTGCTTCTTTATCCTTTATCTACTAAGGGAGTGAGGATCAATTCTTTCTCTTGATTCAACTAAAAATGACCACCAAAGCTTGTATTATGTATAATAAACCCTTCATGGGCTAAGTTACCTTTAGTTGGGATTATAAACAAGGTTAGTCATGTTATTTATGTTTGTATAAAAGATCTATTGTGAATTACTTATTATTGTGTGTGATTTTCATTGTTTTAACAATCTTTATTTATTTGGCCAATAAATGACGATATTTATGGTCTTCATATGTTTCGAAAGAAAATATGTTTGATTAGGTCTAATGATCTTCACTCTAAGTTGTTCTAGGGAATAGAAATATACCTCTAGACCTTAGATGATTCTTTGAGTTATTTTCATAAATCCTAATGCTATGTATTGAAGCCAATCAACATAGAAATATAGTGGATTGATTCAATATGTAAGAGGTGTTTTATAGTTCGAAAGAGAAACCATCTTTTTATGGAAAATCGAATATACACAACATAATAAGTAAATTCATCTTATGATCTCCTATACATCTTCTATAACTAATGACGAACTAAGTTTGTAATCCCAACTATTCCATTTTATCGTTAATCAATCTATTATTATTGCAATCTTTTTTTTATTTCCTTAAAAAATTAGAACTATTATTGCATTTACTTTGCAACTATTAAACCAAACTCTTTAATTGTGTGTTTCACTCATCTTAGTATCTATAAAAATAGACTAATAGTGTATAATTCAAATTATAACCAAACTTCCTCGTGGGATCGATAAACCGGACTCAAAAAGTCCACTTTACTACTTGATACGATATCGTGCACTTGCGATAGCTACACTAAGAATGTGTCACCGTGCAGCCAAGGATCACTCCTCCTCAAACACCTTTGTACGAGGGGAGGTCGGACCCCGAGACTCACCTGAGCAAGTTCCGGATCTACATGACTGGATGCGGGGCATCAGACGCGACCAGGTGCCGAATGTTCCCATTGACACTGGGCGACCTGGCCTATAGGTGCTACATCTCATTACCACCGCGATCCATCAGTTCCTTTGAACAACTGGCGAGCGACTTCCCATCGTACTTCGCCGCTAAGCTCGCTCGACCAGAAGGTCCCCACCGCATGATGAAAATCAGGCATGGGGAAGACGAGTCCGACGAAGATTACATCTGTAATATCCGTATTTTTCTTTCCCTTGTATTTTTGGTTTTGGTGTATTTCTCGATCGTAGTGACCCTCGTGTACTTTTCAGCGTGTCCTTCCTGTCAAACTGTTGAACTGTATTCTCGTTATTGTTGTGCGGAACCGCCGTTTCGGGGTTGCCATGGATCCATTTCGTGTTGTTGGTTCCCAAATATTGATTCCTATCGTTTTATTCTCTTTCCGGATCATTTTTATCATTTTGGAACCCAAAAGGGGGTGTGAGCCGCGGCACAAGATATTCGTGCCGCGGCACACAAATTCCTTCAGTTGTTGGTTGAACAAACTGTACTGTGTGCCGCGGCACACACATCGATGCGGCACGGTGCGAGCGATGCCGCGGCACACCTATCGGTGCCGCGGCACACTCGTGTGTCTTCTGCGACCAAAACCCAATCGCTGCGGGTGCCGCGGCACTGCGGCTGTCTTGCGGCACAATGCCGAAACACAGGAGTAATTTTTGGCACGTGCGCGGCACACTTGGTGTGCGCGGCACAAAGCGGTCAACCGTGCAACTTCGTCTTTATTAGACGAAATCGACCATTTCCTCCTTCATTTCACCTGCGCGAGAGAGAGAGAGAGAGCTAAGGGGGGAAGAACTCTCAAGCATTCTTCATTCGGGAGTCGATTTTCATCATCTTCCTTCGGTTGTGAGGCTCGGATATTCAATCTAACGCGTGTTCTTCGGATCTTAGTACTTGAATCTTCAAAGGTAATATTTCTAGAACCCTATTTTCGATTAATTTGGGGGTTTTGGGATTTTCTTCCGATTAGTTCCATTTTGTTGATGGATTCATGATGTATACGATTGATATTGTTAGTATCTTTAGTTTTCCTACGGATTCATGGATATTTTGTGGATTTTTAAGGAATCGAAAGGGTTTGGTTGTGGTCCGCCCTCGTTGTTATTTTTGGTATGAATATACATGAATCGTAGGCGGGTTTCCAGGTGTATTCCATTTCCGTAATCGTCTAGAGTTGGTTGTGATTGTGTTATTCGAATCGTTAGGTTCATTCGTCGGTTCCTCACGGTCGTGCTTGATTCTTCCGTTCCGTTCGTATCACCATCTATTAATCGAGGCAAGTATCCTTATGAACTTACAATCTTGACATAGTAGTATTGTATGAGAAATGGTGTGTGTGTGTATGCTCACTACGGGTTAGATCCGACGGGGTCTCGGTAGGGGTCCACGGAGGTGTGGATCGACGAGCTTTGCTTTTAACCACTACGGGTTAGATCCGACGGGGTCTCGGTAGGGGTCCACGGAGGTGTGGATCGACGGTTAATTGTGGTGAATTTTACAAATGTGATTTTGATATTGGCATTTCCGGAAATGAGTGCTTTCGAATGGTTTTCTTTATTGCATGCATTTACTATATGTGTAAGATGTAAGTTGTTCATCTGGTTACTTGTACTAGCGTAATGGCTAACCCCTCTGGGGACCCGTCTTGGGGAAATTCGTTTTATGAATTTCAGGTCAGGTTCATCGAGACGAGCGGGCGCTGGACCAGTACACGGATGATGGCCGTGCGTGATGATTGTGCACGAGTGACGTTTTAGTGTCTTTTACCTTTTCATCTTTTGTGGTTTTTGAACTAGTAGTTGTACTCGATTACTCGAGGGTTCTTGTTCGTTCGGATTGTATTATTGCTTGTTATGTTGTGTTGGATGATGATGTTATATTGACCGGTTGAACCGGGTGGATTATTCTGTTTTGCGTCTTTATGACATGGTATTGTTCTGTCGTTTATGTGAGTCGATGAGTATGATCTTTGTTCGGCTGGTGGGTCCCATATAGGGATTCACGGCGCTGTAATATACCTCGAATATCTTGAGGGTGTTACAGAAAATGGTATCAGAGCTCTAGGTTTATGGATACCTAGGCTTGTCGGTTTATTGGGTCTTGTGGTGTTTTGTTTTGCACATCATCGTCACGCTGTCATGATTCCGGTACTACCAGTATCCGTAAGTTTTCCTTCCTCTGTTCATTAATTCCTTGTATCGTACCCTTGATTCTCGACTTGTAATTGTTCTTTTCTTGTACTGATCCTCGTATGGCTTTTGCTACTTATTTAACTCCAGTATGGATCTTTGGAAGAGGTCGTGGTCGCGGTCGTGGTCGTGGCGCGGCGGGGACGTGGGGCGGCCGGTGGGGCGGCCACGTCACGATCTTCGAGGCCCGCGATCGCGACCGTCATAGCCATTCTTCTTCTCGGAGCGTGCCGATCTTGGTATTGCGGCCGTTATGCAACAAATGGTGAACCAAATGGCGGTAATAGCTCGGGCGGTTCGAACCCGGATCGAGCCCACGCTAATCGGGGCGGAGCGGATCGTTGGCTCCAAGATGTTATCAAGATGCATCCTCCTCGGTTTTCGGGAGCTTGGACCCGATTGGTGGGAAGGGTGGATCAAGGAGATATCTAAGGTCTTCGTTGCCACTAATCGTCCCAGGGACCGTAAAGTCCCTATTGCTCAATACTTTCTCACGAGGGCCTACGGGTGGTGGGAGGCCGTTGGGCCCAAAGACCATCTTTGCTTCGTGGTGAGTTTCAAGAGTTGATGGAGATCGAATATTGCCGTGGCGATCGAGATGTGCTCGGGTACATGCTTTTATGATGCTCAACCGCGGGATATCCCGTAGCTCAAGCTATTGCTGATTTTAACAAGGAGTTGGGTTATGTGAAGACCCAAGTTGTCGAGAGAGCGACAAAATTTTCCATTTCTCCGCACGGATGAAGTCGTCGATTCGGGACTATATGTCGGGGCTCGTATGCACTACATTGAAAGATTACGAGAGCGGGGCCCTTGCTTATGATATATGCAGTGGCGGATGAGGCGGCCGCGAGTAAGAAGCGAAGTCCAGGAACTTTTCGGGCCACAAGAGTGGGGGTCGTGAGAGATCCCAATCTGCAAACTTCCCGCCGGTGGTGGTCCACTCGTTCATTGGGGTCCTCGTGGAACTACCGGTGCTCCTTTTCGTGATGTGAAGTGTTTCAATTGTGGTCGTACAGCCACATCGGTCGTACTTGTTTGAGCCCTTTCTTTGACGTGTAATCGGTGTGGCGGCCAGGCCACAAGGCCGCTCAGTCCGAGAGGGAGAAAATTCTTGGTGCCGGGCTTAGTTCAGCGCCTAGGGAACCAAGTGTGAATCAGGGATCGTTTGCTCCTCAATCCCCGCCGAGTGCTAGTCGGGGGAGAGGTCGTGGTCAGCCCTCAAAAGGGGGAGCTTCCAGTGTCGGCTCATCCCACCCGCGTGTCTATGAGATGCGGAAAGCCGATGATCCAGCGGCTACCATGGCGACAGGTACCGTTTATATTCTTTCTCATCCTGTCAGTGTGCTTTTCGATTCCGGTGCTACGCATTCGTTCATATCTCTGGATTGTGTGCGCCGTTTGAGTCTCGACCGTTTGGCGCCTTGTGAGCCCTTCATCGTTAAGCTTCCTAGCGGTGATAGGATCGTTTGTGATCAGGAGGTTCGAGACTGTTCTGTGTTTATTTGTGAGAGGGCTTGGCCCTCTAATCTTATTGTTGTGAGTATTGAGGGTGAGGACTTAATTCTCGGGGATGATTGGCTCGAGCGGCATGGTGCAATCATGAACTACCGCACAAGAATCATCACCATGTTAGCCGATGATGGCACCGAGCACTCTTTCGCCGGGCGAAAGAGGGGGAACCAGAAACTCGTTATTAACACCTTGAAGGCGATGAGACTCCTGCGAAAGGGGTGTACCGGCTATTGGTGCTACGCCTTGAAGACGGAGAGTGGTGGAGTCGAGCTTTCGTCGATTCCAATCGTTAATGAATTTCCTGATGTTTTTCCTGACGAGTTATCGGGATTGCCACCGGATCGTGAGGTCGAGTTCGGTATAGAGTTAGAGCCGGGTGCGGCTCCTATTTCGAAGGCACCCTATCGCATGGCACCTTCAGAGATGTCCGAGTTGAAGAAGCAGTTGAGTGAGCTTCTTGAGTCGGGGTATGTTCGACCGAGCGCCTCGCCTTGGGGCGCACCGGTCCTGTTTGTGCGGAAGAAGGATGGTTCACTACGTTTGTGTATCGACTATCGCGAACTAAACAAGGTGACCATCAAGAACAAGTATCCTTTGCCGAGAATTGACGACTTGTTCTACCAGTTGCAGGGAGCTGCGATATTCTCGAAAATTGATTTGAAATCGGGGTACTATCAGCTCCGGGTGAGAGAGTCCGATGTGCCGAAAACAGCTTTTCGGACGAGGTACGGACATTATGAGTTCGTAGTCATGCCTTTCGGGTTAACTAATGCGCCGACGGTGTTCATGCAGTTGATGAACAAAGTTTTATCGAGTATCTGGATAAGTGTGTCGTCGTCTTCATAGACGATATTCTTATTTACTCAAGGAATGAGGAAGAGCATGCCCATCATTTGCGGATAGTGTTAGACATTTTGAGGGCCGAGCAACTCTATGCGAAGTTCTCGAAATGTGAGTTCTCGCTGAAGGAAGTGATGTTTTTGGGTCACGTGATTTCAGCCGAAGGGGTTCGTGTAGATCCGCAGAAGATCGAGGCGGTATTCGATTGGGCACCGCCCAAAAACGTGAGAGAGCTCCGAAGTTTCTTGGGTTTGGCTGGCTACTACCGTAGGTTCGTCGAGGGTTTCTCGAAACTGGCTCGACCACTTACATAGTTGCTCCAGAAATCCGAGAAGTTCGTCTGGAATGACGAGAGGCAGTTGAGTTTTGAGGAACTGAAGAAGCGTTTGACTTCAGCCCCGGTTTTGGCGTTGCCATGTGGCAACGAGGGTTTTGCCGTTTATAGCGATGCTTCGGGTCAGGGTCTTGGGTGCGTATTAATGCAGCACGGCAAGACCATTGCCTTTGCGTCGAGACAGTTGAGGTCGTATGAGCTGAACTACCCTACTCATGATTTGGAGTTAGCGGCAGTCGTTTTTGCGCTCAAGATTTGGCGTCACTATCTTTTCGGCTCTGCATGTCAGATTTTTACCGATCATAAAAGTCTGAAATACATATTTACCAATGAGAGTTGAATATGAGGCAGAGGAGGTGGTTAGAGTTGATTAAGGATTATGACCTCGAAATCCTTTATCATCCGGGCAAGGCGAACGTCGTGGCTGACGCCTTGAGTCGGAAACCGGTGGCGTTGCGAATGCTTGAGATCCTTACGTCTCAGTCTGAGCTTCGAAGGGCTTTGATCGAGTCAGATGTTGAAGTCTTATTGCCTGGAGCCGTCGGGCAACTATGTGCTTTAGAGATTTCGTCATCTTTGATCGATGAAATTAAGCTGAAGCAGTCAGAGGATCCGATGATTACTCAAATCCGAGAGAACGTTCTTAAGGAAAGTCTCCGGGTTTGTGATTCACGAGGATGGTATTTTGAGATTCCAAAGTCGGCTTTGTGTGCGAACGACTCGAGTTGAGGCGAGTATCTTACGGGAGGCCCATGTTACACCTATTCCGTTCATCTGGTTCGAGTAAGATGTACAAGGACACGAGAAGAAATTTCGGTGGAATGATATGAAGGATGAGGTCGCACGGTTTGTAGCGAGATGTTTGACTTGTCGGTGTCAAAATCGAGCATCGGACCAGTGAGTTATTGCGATCACTTCGTTCCGGAATGGAAATGGGAAGATATATCGATGGATTTCGTTACGAGTTTGCCGAGATCGAGGTCGGGCATGAATATGGTATGGGTGATTGTTGATCGCCTGACAAAGTCGGCACATTTTCTGGGCATCAAGGACACTTGGGGCCCGGAGAAGTTAGCTCGTGTGTTTATCGCGCAGATTGTGAGACTTCACGGTACTCCGAAGTCTATTGTTTCGGATCGTGACGGCCGTTTTGTATCGCACTTCTGGCAGGCGGTGCATAAGGCGTTGGGTACCCGTTTACATTTGAGTACCTCTTTTCATCCCCAGTCAGATGGACAATCGGAACGCACTATCCAGACGTTCGAGGATTTGTTGCGTGCTTGTGCTCTCGATTGGAGTAGAGACTGGGAGGAGCATTTACCATTGATCGAATTCACGTACAACAATAGTTGGCACGCGTTGATTCGGATGGCACCGTATGAGGCACTTTATGGGCGGCGATGTCGATCACCGATTTGTTGGAATGAGGCGTCCGATTTGGTCGGGACCGAGCCGGATGTCGTTTTAGAGACGAGGCGGAAGATAGAATTAATTCGGGAACGGATGTTGACTGCCCAGAGTCGACAGAAGTCGTATGCTGACGTCCGTCGTCAACCTTTGGAATTCGAGGTGGGAGACCACGTTTTGCTAAAGGTGTCGCCGATGAAGGGAGTTTTTCGTTTCGGGAAGAAAGGAAAGTTGAGTCCGAGATTTATCGGCCCCTTTGAGATCCTCGAACGAGTAGGTGGGTTGGCATACCGTTTGGCGTTACCTCCGGCCTTGAGTCATGTTCATAGCGTTTTCCATGTTTCCCAGTTGAGGAAATATGTCCCGGATCCTAGTCACGTCATCGATTATGGCGAGATTGATATCGCTGAAGATATTACTTTTGAGGAGCGTCCTTTGAAGATTTTGGAGCATCGTGAGAAACGACTGAGGCATAAAACCATCCCTTTGGTCAAAGTGCAGTGGTCGAGACACGGTGTCGAGGAGGCAACTTGGGAAACCGAGGATAGCATGCGTGCTAGGTACCCGGAGTTGTTTGTTTCTTAAGTTTCGAGACGAAACTTATTTTTAGAGGGGTAGAATGTAATATCCGTATTTTTCTTTCCCTTGTATTTTCGTTTTTGGTGTATTTCTCGATCGTAGTGACCCTTGTGTACTTTTCAGCGTGTCCTTCTGTCAAACCGTTGAACCGTATTCTCGTTATTGTTGTGCGGAACCGCCGTTTCGGGGTTGCCATGGATCCATTTCGTGTTGTTGGTTCCCAAATATTGATTCCTATCGTTTTATTCTCTTTCCGGATCATTTTTATCATTTTGGAACCCAAAAGGGGGTGTGAGCCGCGGCACAAGATATGCGTGCTGCGGCACACAAATTCCTTCAGTTGTTGGTTGAACAAACTGTACTGTGTGCCGCGGCACACACATCCGGTGCCGCGGCACAGTGCCGCGGCACACACTGTCGGTGCGCGGCACACTCGTGTATTCTGCGACCAAAACCCAATCAGACGGGTGCCGCGGCTGCGCGTGTCTGCGGCACAATGCCGAAACCTGGGAGTAATTTTTGGCCTGTGCCGCGGCACACTTCGGCTGTGCCGCGGCACACAAAGCGGTCAACCGTGCAACTTCGTCTTTATTAGACGAAATCGACCATTTCCTCCTTCATTTCACCTGCGCGAGAGAGAGAGAGAGCTAAGGGGGGAAGAACTCTCAAGCATTCTTCATTCGGGAGTCGATTTTCATCATCTTCCTTCGGTTGTGAGGCTCGGATAATCAATCTAACGCGTGTTCTTCGGATCTTAGTACTTGAATCTTCAAAGGTAATATTTCTAGAACCCTATTTTCGATTAATTTGGGGGTTTTGGGATTTTCTTCTGATTAGTTCCGTTTTGTTGATGGATTCATGATGTATACGATTGATATGGTTAGTATCTTTAGTTTTCCTACGGATTCATGGATATTTTGTGGATTTTTACGGAATCGAAAGGGTTTGGTTGTGGTCCGCCCTCGTTGTTATTTTTGGTATGAATATACATGAATTATAGGCGGGTTTCCGGGTGTATTCCATTTCCGTAATCGTCTAGAGTTGGTTGTGATTGTGTTATTCGAATCGTTAGGTTCATTCGTCGGTTCCTCACGGTCGTGCTTGATTCTTCCGTTCCGTTCGTGTCACCGTCTATTAATCGAGGCAAGTATCCTTTTGAACTTACAATCTTGACATAGTAGTATTGTATGAGAAATGGTGTGTGTGTGTGTATGCTCACTACGGGTTAGATCCGACGGGGTCTCGGTAGGGGTCCACGGAGGTGTGGATCGACGAGCTTTGCTTTTAACCACTACGGGTTAGATCCGACGGGGTCTCGGTAGGGGTCCACGGAGGTGTGGATCGACGGGTAATTGTGGTGAATTTTACAAATGTGATTTTGATATTGGCATTTCCGGAAATGAGTGCTTTCGAACGGTTTTCTTTATTGCATGCATTTACTATATGTGTAAGATGTAAGTTGTTCATCTGGTTACTTGTACTAGCGTAATGGCTAACCCCTCTGGGGACCCGTCTTGGGGAAATTCGTTTTATGAATTTCAGTCGGAGTTCATCGAGACGATGGTATTTGGACCAGTACATGGATGATGGCCGTGCGTGATGATTGTGCACGAGTGATGTTTTAGTGTCTTTTACCTTTTCATCTTTTGTGGTTTTTGAACTAGTAGTTGTACTCGAGTACTCAAGGGTTCTTGTTCGTTCGGATTGTATTGTTGCTTGTTATGTTGTGTTGGATGATGATGTTATATTGATCGGTTGAACCGGGTGGATTATTCTGTTTTGCGTCTTTATGACATGGTATTGTTCTGTCGTTTATGTGAGTCGATGAGTATGATGTTGTTCAGCCTGGTGAGTCCCATATAGGGATTCACGGCGCTGTAATATACCTCGAATATCTTGAGGGTGTTACAACATCGACTGAGTGGATGAGATAATCCTCAACGGCGAGCCCGTTAGCGACGAGATCGCCCTCTACTCAGTCTTAGGGGGATTCAATGGTCTTTCGCCCATGTTTAGGCACCTTACGAAGGACATCCCCCTGACCTACGCAATCTTCCGCGCCAAGGCCACAGACTTTTTAGCCAGGCGGAGGTTGCTCGCCCTTCGCCAAGACGAGGGGGCAGAGACGACGATCGCCAAGTCCAACAAGGCGTCTGCCAAACCATCCGGTGATTTCAGGACCTTCGAGGATGTGGAAGCCCATCTCTACCACAACCTCAATCTATCTCCAGCTCATATTTTCTACGCCATCCAGGGGCGCGAGCGGCTAAGCAAGCCGAAGGCGGTAAAGGACCACGGTCATCTGGACCGCAACAAATTTTGTGCTTACCACAAGAGCCCCGACCACAACACCGATCAATGTCGCGACGTCCTCAGACAACTCTGGAGATTGTTCGAGGAGGGCAAGCTGGACAGTTTAATAACTTAGCCGGAGCCCCGGGCGGAAAGGATCAAAGTGCCGCGATCGGCGTCAGAACGACGATCGCCAGTCTCCCAGTCCGATCGCCAGAATCAAACACGGCGAGCCAGAGGATTCATACGAGTCGATCCTCCCGATAAACCCTGACGACCAGATCTTTACGCTTTGATCAAGAGGTGGAAAATTCGGAGGTCTTTCCCCAGTTTCCACCATGTCAAACGAAAGGCCACTACCCAAAGCAACATCTCCAAAAATGGAGGACTCGCTCGCCATCTAAAATTGATCATCCAACATGATGGGCCTAGGCACGAGATCGCCTCCCTCAGCACAACGTATACCATCGAGGATCGCCATATAACATGACGATCCGAGGTAGAAGAGTGCAGCCATGGTCCTGGAAGTCGATGGAACCGACATCTTCGTCCATGCAAGGTTCCTTTGGGTTGCGATCGCTCGCCCTTGGTTTAAATACGAGGCGGGCGTAGCCGAAGGACCCTCCAAACAAATCAGTGGACACGCTCGCCCGCCCTCAAAGGTTCATCATCTAACTTGGTGGACCCGGACAATGCGACTCGTCCCTACCTCCGTCACAACGTATACTGTCGAGGATTGCCATCTAAACATGACGATCCGAGGTAGAAAAGTGCTAACAAGCCGCAGACGTGGAGTCGATTAATCCGACGACGCCCCGTGCAAGGACTCCTCCAGACCAAGACCGCTCGCCCTTCGTTTAAATACGAGGCGGGCGCAACCTAACAGAGGACCCTCACAATAAAGTGAGTCGCGAGACAAACCTACAGGTGGAATGTCCCTCGCGCACAAGACACGGTCATCGAGGTCGGTCCATCGAACTCCACGATCGTGCACGGTTCTTCTAGGTCAAAAATATCGGCCTTCCACGAGGGATCTGTAAAAGTGAAAATCACAAGAACAAGACCGAAGAAAGCTCGCCAAACGATTGGGTCGCCCGTCATTTTCTTAAAACGATCACCAACAGAACCACCTCACCCCATGTCTTCAACATCGGAGCAAGCTGGGGGGCAATTGTTGTGTCGAGATTTATACACCTCAACAGGCGATCAGCGCGAATACCGGGCGGCCGAACCAGAGTCAAATAGACCAAGGCAGACTTGCCGATCGAAGGACCCAGAACAGGACCCAGTGCCAAGCGATCGACTGCCAAGGCGATCGTCTCTCGGCAACTAGCGATCGTCCCCAGTGCCCGATCATGGAAGACCGCCTCATGCCACGTAAAGCCAACATCTGCCTAGTCTGTGAAGGCCAAAACTCGGGATAGAGACCCACGTGAAGATCCGAAAAAGGCGCCGCAGGATAAGGCCCTGTGACCCCAGCCTGTCACCATATTCTCACCTACCGACAGACCCGCCGAAAGGTCCAAGGTGGGACCTCCCGGGACAGCGACAAGAGACGCGTGCGGTCCTCTCATTGGTTCGCACAGCTGGCTGCCAGCAGCATCCGCGGACTTTAAGGCAATCAGCCCATATGTTAAAGACGATCGCCCCCTTATTATAATACAGGAAAAGCGATCGCCCGTAAGGATTAAGACATCCCAGCTCCTCCTATAAATAGAAGGCTTCCTGCACTTGGAAAAGGGTCTGCTTTTCTGGCTGCTTTGGTCTCGGATTTTCTCTCTCAAAACCTCTTAACCAAAAGACGGTCAGCAGAAACAAGAACTCTCTGCAGTTCAAGAACTCACAGAGCAGCACTCAAGAGCTAGATAACTAGGGTCTTTTACACTCCTTGTAATTGTACTCTTACATTAATATTTGTACTCCAACGTATTCGCGTTAATAACATCTCGCGAGAGCATTCAAGCCCAGGCCTAACTAACCCGGCAAATCTTGTCTTATTTACTTCCCCACGGATGTGCTCTCGCATTTTGTTTGTTACTCATCCATTCCAGCAATATCATCTCCGGATAATATTTTGGGAAACAACTGGCACAACTAGCAAAATTAAAAAATAACTGGAATCGAGAATCTCAGATATTACATTCTACCCTACTAAAAATAAGTTTCATCCCGAAAGTTAAAACAAATGGCAAGGCGACTCTAGATAACACACGTTATGTGACACTGACAGTGCACAAGAGCTCCATACAGTACAGAGCTATTGCGGTCCGCTTCAATACACAAGAGTGTTTACGAAAAGCAACGAACATGAATCACAACGGTTGATAAATCTGAGCAATACAACAATCAAAACACAAGTCCAACGTTGAGCAAGAATGTTATTCCAATAACCTCAAATGTTTGGAAGATCAAATACGAAGACAATTTCCCAACACTTATGGAAATTACGAAGTGGCCCACATGTTCAATAATCATGATAACAAGATCAAACAATAATGATTGGGCAACGACGAACGAATAGCAATGATCGAACAACAACGATCAACTCTGAAGTTCACACATTAAATCAAGACATCAATAAACTTGTAGGAACCACGAGGTGTTAATTTTGCACACGGTTCACAGGAAATCGATCCGAACTTGGGAAGATCACAACGATATACAGATCAATTTGAGACAATATCAGAACTCACTCGAATGAAAAGGGTGAGAAACAACACAAGTTAAGAAGCATCAACTAACACAATCGAGTCGATAAAGTCAAACAATACGCAAGCGAAATAAAAAAAATGTGGGAATTACATCATATCACCTTTAAAAGAGGTTTCGTCCCCGAAACCTAAACAACGAGAATGAAGCGCTGGAATAGAAACCTTCCCGGCCACATCCTCTTGGTCCCGCATTTGATCTCCATGACCAACTGTACCGCGGTCACGACCGCGTCCTCTGTCCCTCGGCATACTAAGCAGATTCTCACTCGATACGATGGCACAACTCCACAAAAATAATATGCTAAAGTACCAACTCAGCTCGACATATCACATAAGGTAACTAATAACAACTCGATAAGAAAATCCACGAGGTATCCTTTTAAATGGTATCATTTGAAAATCCCTGGATTAGTGTGCTATTCAAAATAAAACTTTAAAAGTATTTTTGGTACCTCGGGTTCTTTCATCAAATCTTGTAAACAACAGACTCTAACCGTCTCATTTTGAAATCATTTGCAAAACAATATTTCAGAATATCAATTTCCCTTGAAATCAGCATCATCATTATCATTAATAACAAACAGGGTAACCACGCAATACCATCCAACTATTCGCACATGCACTAAATATTTCCACCAATCAACAATTATTTGGAGTTATTCTAACTTCTCTAAATCCGAATTTGAAGTCTAAATAGAGTAAGATCTTTCGTCCTTCACTATATATTTTGAAAAATAAAATCGTATTGGATTTTGAAATAAAAAAAAATTTATGGTGTGAAAGATTTTGAAAATCATGTACTCGAATTATTTGAAAATACAAGAATACGTTAAAGTCATTTTCGAAAATCCTCCCAGCACTACGTAAAAATCAACGACGGTAACATTTTACAAAATGTCTATATGTACTTTAAAACAACTCTTTCAAATACCGTCGAGGTTTTATTTGAGAATCCGGGGCCGGCTCGCCAATTCCAAATAATTTTCAAAGTACACATGGAGCCGCCGCTTAATCGAACTGTCGAAACTTTATGAATTTTTCACGAAAGCGTTTTCGAACACTCACACAGCAGACACAATTTAAACATAATAAATTATCAATTAGCACTACAAAAAGTCCTAACACATATTCCCACACAACAGTTATCATTACAGGACAACACACATATAGTACAGTCGCAGATGATTGACTGCAAAAAATAGACCTGACGGTTAAAAATGCGGTTCCATAGCCTCTGCCCAGGCTGATTAGCGTGCGCTACAACAAAGGTCAGCGTGTGCTAAACATGCCACGTTAGCGCGCGTTAGCCTCGTACTAAGCTTGCGCTAACTGCCCTAATCAACAACACGATTGCAAACATATACAAGGCAATACTAGAATCGAAGGTTACAAATAAGCAACAACATACGAGTCTGAATGCCATCGATTCACATAATTACAACATCTCACAAGCAACCATCAAAATACAAATGTCATTCAAAACCGAAATTTCACCTCTCAATAAAGAGGGCTATCTCAACATATACATACCGATCGACTCAACATTCACATCACTATTTCAATCATAAAACTGGCACCACTGCCCAACAACGAGATCATCATCATGATTTGAAAACTTATAATATGAGATGAAAATGAAATATCGGTAGTTTGAAATCTCAAAAATTTTGACCTTGAGGTCATCATACGAAAATCAAAATTTTTCCTCACTTAGAGGATATTTTAAAAATTTACGTGACTCCCCGAAAGCCTTTCGAAAACTTAAAATTTCAAGGTTGTTACTCTTGCAAGAAAAACAGTTTATACGAAGATACATTCAGCAATATCATTCTTCATCCGAGCAAAATACGGGAATCAACAAATATATGTCACTTACTCACGATGCACTTTTAAATACCACTACATAACACAGAATCACACATACTTGTATAGCCCGTGGTACAACATATAGTAGGGAGACTTAAATCCACAGATCGCACGAAGATGATGGCTGCACCTTGATACTAATCACGGGCGACATCCCAGACGACGCGTCGTGACACGACTCAGTCAGACACAGTCCGACAAAGACAAGACTCAACAATATACGACTGGACCTGACAGCCTAGGTTTCTGCAACCTAAGCTCCGATACCATAAATGTAACACCCCCAGAATCAAACAGGGAAGATTACACGCCGCAGATCTCCTTCATGAAGATCTACCAGGCTATACACTGAATCAACATAATACATTACATGCCGACGTGGCAAAATCACGAATCATTAGACCGATTTGGTCTTTTATCACTGTCTTACAAATCAAACTTACATAACCCTGTCCAGACTCGTACCCACGCAAGGGTAAAATACTTTAAAACACAGACAATACGACAGCGGAAAAGACAATACAATGGACACCGACGAACTGAAACCAAAACTGGCCTTCGTGTGATTAGTATCATTCGTCTTTCATCACCTCTCGTACCGATCCTGTGATTTACTCCCGAAAACCTGCATGTACCTAGACACAATACAGATATCCACCCCCGATTACTCTAGGGTTAGCAAAACTCCACTATTTCGCTAGTGCAAGTATAAAGTACAAATACGAGTCATACACAACACATTCCGAGAATACCATAACTTGGTTAATAGCGAAAGACTTCCCGAGATGTTTTATTTAGTTAAAATAGTTCAAGTCAAGAAAATAGAAATGAAAACAAGTGACCACTTTGATAACAATTCCAAATTTTGGGAGTTCTGTTTGGAAAACATTTGGGATTGAATAACTCTCAACTTATCAAAAACCACATAGGGTCACAACCTAAAGTTTATTTTCCAAAATATAGGTCCAATCACAAAACACGGGGTCCACGACCCAACCATCCACACCAATTTACTTCCAAGGACACATTACACACATCACATCACTCTTATGCCATTCTATCCGAATACCAAGACTTGATATATAATGTATTTCGACCCCGAGCTCAAAGCATTGTGATACTCCGGACAATATCACAATTAACGAAAACATCAATATCAATATCACCGAAACCACACGTGGTAACCCACGGGCGTGCCCCTTAGCGTCAGCCCCCAGATGCCCCGTCGAATGCTCCGGGTGGAAAACCACTTTCGCGGCCATACCCCTTAGTATCGGCCACCAGACGCCCCGTCGAATGCTCCGGGTGGAAAAGCAACAACACACACACACGTGTTCCACAATTCATAGTTGCAAACCACAAGTCTCGAAAGTCAATCACAGTATATATAGTCGATGTACATTACTAGAATGGCCAAATTATCCAACACATATTCATGACCCAGAAATATAACAATCCACAAGGAAGCACAATATCCCAACAGCACCGAACGACACAACCAATATCACACAAACTCACATATTCATCGATAACCATATATCTCCACGTACAACTTAAGATAAAGGATTAAACTATCAAACTTACCGACGACGAAATCAAACATAATGACACAACCCGAAAGTAATGCGATCCTATACTCAACACTAATACACATATCCATTTAAGCACATTAATTCGCGGAACACATGAGTCACCTTTTAAGAAAAACGTGATTGTAAATATACCGATTCTTTTGAAAGATGGTTGTAAATGTTCATTTAGCATATATCGTCAATTACCAAATACTATATCACAAAACACGTAATATATGGGCAAGATACTTGCCTCGATAATCGATACCGGACATTCCGACGAACACAGCTCAATCGGGAAACCTCGAACACCTATAATTCTCCAGGCACAACAATAATAACACGATCGATCAGGAAGCTTGAAGAAAACGATGAATGGAAGAGTTCTGACTCGAGTTCTTCGCAAGGAACCTTACCCTAACATCATACCATCAATAAATTAATGATCGTACAGGGAAGAATAATCGTAGAAGGCCCGAATCCCCTTTGAGACATTTTATCAAATACCTTCAAGGCGTCGGTTAGAAACTCAATAAAACGACGAATCCTCGGCAATCTAACCGTGGAACAACAAGTAATTCAATATAATACAGCCTAACAATCATCAATCCTTCAGTATTCTAACTTATATCGGATTAAACGGACAAAATCGAATGAAACCTCCAAAGCTAGATTTTAAGAAAACTTACCCTGATTAGATCGATCGGAGCAAGTTATGGAAGGATTAATTGATGATATGGACTCAGTAATTTCATGGATTTATAGTGGAACAACATTCCCTCGTGTCCTCCAAGCTCCATCCGCGGAAAGGGAAGAAAAGGAATGGAAAAATGGGTGTAAAACCGACTGTCCTGCCATATTTATATCCGTGCAGAAGACGGCGCAACAAACGGCTCAATCCAGTGCCGTGTATTCCACCGTGTTGCGGGTCAGTGCGCGACCTGACCGACATGGAACAACACTCGGCGCAAGACACTTGCGTGTGTGTCTCGGCCGTGTCTGACACGGCGCATCACCCAGCGCAAAACTTGCGCGGGTATCTCGGCCGTGTCTCGGCAGACCGGCTAGTCCTGGCCGACCCGTCACAGGACACGGCGCTCGGCAGCGCCGTTTTCACCGCCGTTTCGTACATGTCCGTCCAGCAAACCTCCGGTTGCAAAATGATCCCGACACAATCCAAAAATTACGATAGGATGTTGCGATATTTCCTACACGCAAGTGCACGTCATCGTTTACAAGTAATAAAGTGATAAGTAGAGTATCGTTCCCACGAGGATTGAATCTCTAACTACCGACGTTTCCGTATTCCAATTTTATTTGAACAATTGAAGTTGGGTTTTTGGATTAATAACTAAAAGAATTTCTAAAATACTAAGCAGTAGAAAACAATATCTTGGATTAAGGAAATCAAATGATGAATACGTCTAGGGTTCTGAATCCACCTTAGTTTATCCGAATTTACTCTCAATTATCCGTAATAAATAATTTTCCCAATTTACTGAAGGCGGAGATTGCTAATATATTCTACCGCCTCTCCCGAGGTCAATAGATTTATCTAACGACGACTAACGCACTCTATCCCTAGGTGAATTATCTCGTCGATAGGCAAAAAGCATGAAATCTCCTAAAGGCCACGTAGTTTCTATGAGTATATTCCTATCTCACAGAATAAAACGGTCCTCACCAATAGTTCCTCACCAAATCTCCTCTCCCGATTCGAAGTGAATGATTAAATCAATACAACTATTGGCCAGATAATTGCAAGCATTAAACATAATTGGGAAAACTCAATAAAAAGATAAATTGGATAGTCTTAATCAATACGTCAAAACAAAGGTTTCATCAAAACCCTAGATTAGGGCTTTAGCCTGACATACTAAAAACTGAAAATACAGAATAAATAAACGAAAGCATAAAATTCAAACGCAGATGAAGCTCGGATTCCTCAGTTCTTGACTCATATCCGCCTTGAATTCTTCTGCTTTCCTCCTCTTCTCTGTCTCCAAGCTTAAGCTCTCCTAGGTTTAGATTCAATGATTCCCAGATAATTAAATTAGGGTCTTAAGCCCTATTTATAGCTCAGCACCTCCACAAATCGCGTCCGTATTAATCGGTTGAAAACTGGCTTCGAAACGGCCCAGAATCCGCGCAGACGTACCAAACCCGCTAAGTGTGCCGCGGCTCACTGAACCTGTGCCGCGGCACATCGCCAAAAGCTGAATACCTGGGCATAAATAAATTCTTATGTGCCGCGGCTCACCTAGGCTGTGCCGCGGCACAGAGTACAGCCTACTCTGCCCTTCGGCTGGTGTCTTCCTGTGCCGCGGCTCAGATTCCTTGCGCCGCGGCTCATCGTCCAGTTTTGCCGTTTTCGCCCGTTTTGCCTCGTTTTAGCTCCCGGACTTCAATTTCCTGTCAATCATACAAAATCAAGGCATTAAAAGCTCATTTCGATGATTTCACTCACCAAAACACTACAAAATAATGATAAATAAGCGTATAAAAATACGCCTAACAAATACCCCCAGACTTAAGCCTTTGCTTGTCCTCAAGCAAAAAGAATTAAAGTCAATAAAAGAATGTCGTGAATAATTGTGCAACTCATAGTGTTCAATCTAATCAATACTATCCTGCCATTCTCTCTAAATAATACGAGTGTCATAAAAGCGAGCTGCACTCAGAATAATGATTCCGCAAAGTAATCAATTTCAGTCCTAATCATTCGTTCATGAAGAAAACTCAGCTCAAAGATTAACAAAACATGAGTCAAATCGACCGTCAATATGAAAGGCTAACATAAACAAGCTAGTTAAATCGCGTTCCACAGTCTAAAGGCACAATTTTCACGAGTCTCATAATAAATAAACCTCGGACAGTATCCCCTTATATATATGCTCAAAAATTTGATTCGAGTCGACCACTAGGTTAGGATCTCGGGATGTTTCATCGGGATAATCCTAGGGTGGAACTTCCATTCTCATGTATTAGGAAACCGTTTGACGTAAAAGACACTCATGGGGCACATGGATGCTTCTAGTTACTAAGTTCCCGTCTACAGCGGAGAAACAACTCCAATATATAATTTCCGCATGTCCGAATCAAGGTTGCCGTTTTACGCGAGAGTAAACAGCGGGTCACGCGAATGCCCCTGGTTACTAGGCTTCCTATCATTGGCACATGTGAAATATCTAAATCATTAATCTAATCAGGGTCGTCGTTTAACGCGAGAGTAAACAACGGGTCACGCGAATACCCCCGGTTACTAGACTTCCCATCATAGAACACATTATCTCGACTTTTAGGGAAAAACTGACCGACTCAAAACTCAAACTAAGTGCCAACACGACTAAAGAAACGGTACGACTCACTATCCGGGAAATGTAGCCAAACGTATTGATGGGGATTTAGCAACAAGTATGTATCGTCTCTTATCTGCCAAGACCTCTACAATCACGAAAAATTTCGGACCTAATTGAATACTAAGCAGAACAGAAATAACTGACTACAACTCGGCTAAAACTCGCCCGCTTCTTCAGAGAGAAAGACAGTGTCGTAACATCAGTATCACACAAATAGAAGCACGAAAATTCACGAATAAAGAAAAACTACGACAAGCAAGGCTATCTGAAAAAAAAAATTTATGCAAAGAAATGAAAAGTGCAACAGAATATAATGTACAGCAAGAAAATAGAGTACAGCAATGAATGTAGACTGAATGTAAATCCCCCCCCAAACTTAGGATCTACATTGACCTCAATGGACAAAAAATGAAATGCAAGAAAAGTAAAAGGTCAAGTACTCCCCTCCAGTCTGCTCAGGAGCTGGTGCCGGCATCGTCCGGTGAGCTTGCATGCTTCTTGACTACATCATGCGGAATGTGAATAAACAAGCTTGCATCATCAAAAAGGAAGTTAAGTATAGCTCTCAAGTTGAACATGATGTAGAGGTTGGGGATACTGTGACAACATGATTCATTGCATATAAGTTGGAAAATGCCTAGCTTACCCATTTTTCATTGCTGCAATTTATCAAACACCTTGTGTGCACAAGTTAAAATGAAGAACAAAAATTTTTATGGTTAATTCCAAATCCAAAAATAATAACACAGATTATAACCCTGAATTACGAAAACCATCATCAACAATTCGTTCATAAACATCAATTCCATCACAATAACAAATTCCCCATATTCCAACTCCATTATAGAAACAACAATGAAGAATAACTAGCAATATAAAACTCCAAATCTTTTCACATCAAGAATCATTAATGATTTAGAAATCAAAAATAACCTGGAGAATTTGAGAAGGAGACTCATAGAGTGGAGCCAACTAACCTCCATGTGTGCAGGAAGGAAGGGAGGGAGGGTAGAAGTATCCTATACAGGCCGATCAACTGAATGAGCCTTACCTGGATGCTCTTATTTTGCGACGGGGGCCGCACCACAATATAAGTGAGCCGCGGCCCAAAGTACAGTCGAACTGGGACGTTTTGGTATGTCGTCGGGTGCCGCGGCTCAAATTTCGTATGCCGCGGCTCAGTGTGTTAGTGTGCCGCGGCTCAGCATTAGTATGCCGCGGCACAAAGTACAGGCGCCCTGGGCGTTTCTCGACCATTTAGTGTGCCGCGGCTCAGTTATCGGGTGCCGCGGCTCGGCGACCTGGTGTGCCGCGGCTCAGTAAGATCATGCCGCGGAACAGGGTACACTTTGATCGGCCATTTTTCCTCAGCTGGTGTGTGCCGCGGCTCACCTGGACTGTGCCGCGGCTCATCATTGAATTTCTCCCCTTTTCTTGATTCACCGCAGAAATTTTACACGAAATCATTAAGATGAGACGGAAGGATGGATCAAAGAAGAAAGAAGACAAAAAGAGACTCTAAAAAATGCAAGCAAACAACAAAGAATCTACAACTAATACTCGGGTTGCCTCCCGAGGAGCGCTAAGTTTATAGTCTTCAGCCGGACCTATTGGACAACGTTAGTTCGCTTTTCGCAAACTCCATTTGGCTTCCGCCCCGTTTATCGAACTGTTTATATTTTGGTTAAAATTATGACCATTGGTCATCAGTGGTTCGAGTTTCGGTTCGGTCATCAAATGTTGTTTGTGAAAAGGTTTCGACTTGAAAAATTTTCCGAAACACCCGATTTCTCCATGACAAATTTTTCGCTTGGCTTTTGGCTCACTTTCCTCCTTCACAAACGAACCCACGATTGCAGCAGATTTCTCCTCATGCTCGAGGAACGCCACTTGTTCTACATCCTTCTTAAAACTCGGGCCATTTAACACAACATCTGAATTTTCCCACCGACGATGTTTTCGGTGCTTTCCTCTTTCAACGGCATTCACCCTCTCAATTTGTGATCCTTTATCAGCACTTCCTGGACATGGGAATGACTTGAATACTTGAAAAGTAATTTCCTCGTCTTGGACCCTCAGAGTTAGCTCTCCCTTTTCCACGTCTATAAGGGTTCGGCCCGTCGCTAGAAATGGTCGTCCCAAGATGATCGGAATATTGTCATCTTCCTCCATGTCTAGTACGATGAAGTCGGCTGGAAAGATGAACTTGTCAACCTTAACTAATACATCCTCGATCACTCCCCTCGGATACTTTATCGATCGGTCCGCCAATTGTAATGAGACTGTGGTTGGCTTAGCTTCCCCAATATTCAGCTTTTGGAAAATCGACAGAGGCATGAGGTTGATGCTCGCACCAAGATCGCATAGTGCCTTATTAAATGAAAAATTCCCCATGGTGCAAGGTATGTTGAAGCTTCCCGGATCTTTTAATTTAGGTGGGAGCTTCTTTTGAAGAATTACCGCACTCCTCTGTCAAGGTGACCGTTTCAAACTCTTCAAGTTTTCTCTTCTTAGATAATATCTCTTTCATGAATTTGACATAACTCGGCATCTGCTCCAATGCGTCGTGACGGAATATTTATGTGAAGCTTTTGAACACATCAAGGAATTTAGAAAATTGTTTGTCCGCCCTTCTTTCTTGTAGTCTGCGAGAAGCGGAACGGGGAACACATGTCTTCAAGTTATCCGGCTTCACATCCTTTGACTCCTCGGCTTTAAATCCATCTCTTCCTCCATCACTTTCTTCTCTTTACCCGGCTGATCCAACTCTCTCCCGCTTCTCAAGCTAAGCTGCGTTTAGACTCTCTCTAGGATTAGTCTCTGTTGTACTCGGCAATGCTCCCTCCGACGAGCCGTCAACACATTAGCGATTTGGCCCAATTTGGACCTCCAAATTCGAATGGAAGCAGAATGATTTTGTAGTGTAGCTTAGTCGAGTCATAAATTGACTCTTATTTGCCGCCAATTTTGCAAGCGCTTCCTCGAGAGACACTTTGGGAGCGGAAGGGGGCTGCTGTTGATTCTGAGCGAAAGGGGTCTGGTGTGCGTTCTGTCCGTTTCTCCATGAAAAGTTGGGATGATTGCGCCACCCCGGATTATAAGTATTGGAGTACGGGTTATTCGGTCGATTCACATTTCCTACGAATTGAGCCTGCTCCATCTGATTTTGCTCGAACGGATTTCCAAATTGACACTCCGCGCTCGGGTGTGATCCGTTACACCAATTACATGTCTCAATGGTAATGGGGGCTGGTGCGTGCGAAAATGTCTGGAGTCAAGTGTCAAAGCGGCGACTTGAGTCAAGGTGGAGATCGGATCATTGCTTGAAACTTCCATTACTCTTTTCGGTGTCAATCTTTCGATGGCCTTTGGTATGCGTTTTGCCATATCTTCCAAAAGCACGTGTGCCTCGGCCATAGATTTTGCCATGAATGTCCCACCGAGGCCGCATCCACTAAAGTGCGTGTAGAAGCACTCAAACCACCATAAAACGTATGAAGTCAAGCCAATCAGAATACCGTGATGAGGGCATCTTCGTAGTAATTCTTTATATCGCTCCCACGCCTCGTGGAGCGATTCCATATCGAATCGGGCAAAAGTGGTTATTTCATTTCTCAACCTCGCCGTCTTAGCCGGTGGGAAAAATTTGGCAAGGAAGGCTTGCGCTAACCTCTCCCATGTTGTAATCGACCCGTAAGGAATTTAACCAAAACTTTGCTTTATCCCTCAAAGAGAAAGGGAAAAGCCTCAATCGGATGGCATCGTCGGTGACACCATTAGTTTTGAAAGTATCGCATATCTCAAGGAAAGACGCAATGTGGGCATTCAGGTCGTCCTTCGGCAATCCACAGAATGGGCTCGCCTGCACCATCTGAATAATGGCGGGCTTGATCTCAAAGTTATTTGCTTGAATAGTGGGACGCCGGATTCCCGAAAAATTAGCGTTGACCTGCGGCATGGCATAATCTCGAAGAGCGAGTTCCGGTTGAACTTGCCGCACTTGGATGTCTCCTCCTTGGATTTCAATATTCTCGGCCATGATGACCGCCGTCTGCAGTTCTCTTTTCTCCTTCTTGTTCCTTCTTAGAGTGCGTTCGAGCTCGGTGTCCAAAGGTAGTAGGCCTTCGTTACCGAGTCTTCTCATGCACTACACAAAAGGTCCTGAAAGGAAAAACAAATAAACGAAATTAAATACACAAAAATAAAAAAAATAAAACGTTCAAATTAAGACTGGAAATACTTAAATCGATATTAGAAAAATTTCAATCCCCGGCAACGACGCCAAAAACTTGTTGCGATATTTCCTACACGCAAGTGCACGTCATCGTTTACAAGTAATAAAGTGATAAGTAGAGTATCGTTCCCACGAGGATTGAATCTCTAACTACCGACGTTTCCGTATTCCAATTTTATTTGAACAATCGAAGTTGGGTTTTTGGATTAATAACTAAAAGAATTTCTAAAATACTAAGCAGTAGGAAACAATATCTTGGATTAAGGAAATCAAATGATGAATACGTCTAGGGTTCTGAATCCACCTTAGTTTATCCGAATTTACTCTAAATTATCCGTAATAAATAATTTTCCCAATTTACTGAAGGCGGAGATTGCTAATATATTCTACCGCCTCTCCCGAGGTCAATAGATTTATCTAACGAGGACTAACGCACTCTATCCCTAGGTGAATTATCTCGTCGATAGGCAAAAAGCATGAAATCTCCTAAAGGCCACGTAGTTTCTATGAGTATATTCCTATCTCACAGAATAAAACGGTCCTCACCAATAGTTCCTCACCAAATCTCCTCTCCCGATTCGAAGTGAATGATTAAATCAATACAACTATTGGCCAGATAATTGCAAGCATTAAACATAATTGGGAAAACTCAATAGAAAGGTAATAAATTGGATAGTCTTAATCAATACGTCAAAACAAAGGTTTCATCAAAACCCTAGATTAGGGCTTTAGCCTGACATACTAAAAACTGAAAATACAGAATAAATAAACGAAAGCATAAAATTCAAACGCAGATGAAGCTCGGATTCCTCCGTTCTTCAGCTCCCGCCTTCTGCCCTTGAATTCTTCTGCTTTCCTCCTCTTCTCTGTCTCCAAGCTTAAGCTCTCCTAGGTTTAGATTCAATGATTCCCAGATAATTAAATTAGGGTCTTAAGCCCTATTTATAGCTCAGCACCTCCACAAATCGCGTCCGTATTAATCGGTTGAAAACTGGCTTCGAAACGGCCCAGAATCCGCGCAGACGTACCAAACCCGCTAAGTGTGCCGCGGCTCACTGAACCTGTGCCGCGGCACATCGCCAAAAGCTGAATACCTGGGCGTAAATAAATTCTTCTGTGCCGCGGCTCACAGGCGTGCCGCGCACGCAGTACGACTACTCGCCCTTCGGTGGTGTCTTCTGTCGTGGCTCGATTCCTTGCGCCGCGGCTCGCCAAATCGCTTTGCCTCGTTTTAGCTCCCGGACTTCAATTTCCTGTCAATCATACAAAATCAAGGCATTAAAAGCTCATTTAGATGATTTCACTCACCAAAACACTACAAAATAATGATAAATAAGCGTATAAAAATACGCCTAACATAGGACCACAACAACAATTTGGAAGAAAACGAATAATAATAAAACAGTACATACGATTAGCTCGAATTACGAAACGATAGGTCGTACTGACGAATATCACAACACGGTACATCATGCCAGACCAAGAAAATCGTCCACTGAACAAAATGACTGGCACAACCGGAAAAAATTCAAAAATAACCGGAACCGAGAATCTCGGGTATTACAAAAATACAAATTTCTTTCATCGTTATATATGTGTTCACTTGTTCTAAATAATTAATTTATTATTATTTAGAAAGTGCTTATGGGCTCATGTGATATAAAAAGAAATTTTATGTGGCTAATGGTACTATATGGCACGTAAGCTATGTCAATAATTTAATTGTTAAATTATATAATTAACAATTATTTGACCTTTAAATATATGGAATAGAGTCATATCTTACCTGAATTGTGTGATTTGCCCATCATTTCTGTACACTCCTGACCGATACAAGGAAGTATCAACTATATAATTGGATATTGGGTTGCACGAATGATTATTCCAACATCTTTTATAACTAATTTTGTTTATTTATCGTTTGATTATTTGCAAATAAATAATCATTGGAATGTTAAATTTTTGTGGATGCTCGTGTAATACCCAGTTGTAATTCAGTCATTATCATCCAGTATTCATCATTCAGTATTTGTCACTCATCAATGATCATTCATCATTCATTTCATTCATTGTATTCACCGTTCGGAGTATATTGGTATCGCGTATCAGTTTTATTCATCATTCAACCCGGTTGGATAGTCGGGCCGAGCGTATCATCATTGTCATCTCCATTGTGGGCTGTGTGTGAGGAGTAGCGCGCGCTACATACTCTCTTTAGCACGCGCTAATTGAGTACAGGTAGCGCACGCTACCACTCAACATTAGCGCACGCTAATGTTGTCCTGGCTGCAGTCCAGAAGGCACTGGACTGCAGGTGAGTTATAAGTAGTGCACGCTACGAATGGTAAGTAGCGCGCGCTAGTGGATTGTAGTAGCGCACGCTAATATTTGGTGTAGCGCGCGCTAAGGTCGGACAGGTAGAGTTCAGTTGGTACTGGACTGAATTGGATTAATTCATAGCGCACGCTATGAGTGGTTTTTAGCGTACGCAAACGGTGTTGTAGCGCACGCAAATGTTGAATGTAGCGTACGCTACCGAGAGCGGATCAGTGAACAGTAGGTTCTGGACTCCAGTACTGGGCATCAATAATTCGTTAGCGCACGCTAACCATTGGTGTTAACGCACGCTAGTTAAATGGTTGTAGCGCACGCTACAAAAGGTATGTAGCGCACGCTACCGTTGCGAACGGAGGGTACTGGACTACCCAGTACACCCATTAGCGCACGCTACGCATAGGAGCTAGCGCACGCTAACTGGGATTTTCTATATATAGGTCAGTCCAGTATTTTAGCGTCATTTATCATTCCTCTTCGTTTCCTCGGCGGTTTTGGGCGATTCCGGGCGATTTGGAGAGTATTATTCGAGGTGTAATCATCAATCATCATCTTCAAGTCTTTGAGTTGGATTAATCATCACCTCATCATCTCCAAAACATCAAATCAAAGGTATTAATCTCTTGGATCTAGAATTTCGGATTTTTGGGTTTTTCCTTCCGATTTCTTCGTGTAAGCTTGGATTGTGGTTGGAATATGTTAGATATGGATTATCTACCTTAGATAAATGTATTCCTACGGATTTATTGTCGTATATTTCGGATTTCATGAATATTGGGGTTCGATTCTAGAACACTTTAGAGTTGACTTTGATATTTTTGGGGGTTTGCGATTAGATGATGTCGTTAACTCGAATTGTGGATTCCTATGAGATCATTGATACCATTGAAGTTGTTTTGTTGGTTTGAAGTACTCATTTTGGAATTGGTTTTTATATATTCGAGAATTATATATTATCGAGGGATGCATGTTTGCTAACTGTTCGTTAGAATACCTCTATGAGTTTGGATATTGCTGTATCGACGTTTGAGTCGGTTATAATCGCGTTTGATTCGTATATTGAGCATTGTTGGTAATTGTCATTCAAGGTTGTTCGAGCGACCAACATCTCATTGTTTGAGTAAGTTAATTCTTACTCGGTTAAAAGGATATTCATTCCTTTCGTTGTTGTTCATTCATAATTATAGTTCATTCATAATGTATTAACCGTATTGAGACTTGTAATTGTGAAATAATCACTTGATCACAAGAGCAGCGGTTCCAATCATTTCATTGAGCTATCATTCATTTCACTGTCATTTCATCTCGGTGAGTCATTATTGATTCCGATGTCACTTTTGTTATCTCGTGGCATTCCGGGTCATACTGGCGTGCCGGTTGGTATGTGTAGGATTTTCATGTCGGGCACATATTAAGTCGTGTGTTGGTTGTTGGCCTCACATTGGACTGTGTACACGAGAAGATCACTTCGTGAGACTGATTAGGTACAAGACCACACGTGTATTCGATCGATACTCGTTGGTGGCTTGTGCACGGACACATTTCCATCGCGGGCGTAGTGTGGCGCCACCCTTTGAGCCGTACCGTTAGTGAATTCATACAACATGTTTGATTGCGTATGTTTTCAACAAGATTGGGTTATAATCTAACCGATTCATTTTGATCGAACTTGTGGTTTATACAGCATATATGATTGTGTTTATTCAACTCTTGAGGATTGTTGTTACGTGTGGCCCGGCCGTTGGGGATTTTGTTTTCGTGTCATGGCAAGGCAAAAGCACGGGAATAGAACGTTGTCGTGAGAGTCCTGAGTGATACTAGTAGGGGCCCCCAGTCCGTTTCAGTTATTCATGTCTTTTCATCTTTATTTCCGCTGCAGATTTCCGTTTGGATATTCATTTTCATTTAATGTTGTATATTTTATCTTCACATAAAATATACATGTATTCAGTATTCTTCCTGGGTGTATTATACTTAGACTCCTCATCGGAGTACTTGGTAATATGATGTGGTTCGGTACTACATTTACGTTGTATTTCATTCATTTTCACTCGCCTGGTGGGTCCCAGTCGGGGATCCACGACACTGTAATATCCGTCTAGTTTGGGGTGTTACAGCTCGGATGTTAAAAACCTAACAGGCCTGGTACCTAGTGAGTACATGTTGTGGGTCGGCTTGAGAATTCTAATTTTTTTGGTTGGATTTGTTCTTCCGTTTAATTTATATATTCTCGTGTTGGTGTCGGTCTGCTGCGGCAGTGACACACGAGCCTATTACGGTGATCCATGTGATACCTAACACGGAAAATATTGATATTAGCTCTATATGTTGAAAATTCGGAGAAATTCAAGATCTTGTTAACCCTAACGCATCGATTGATCGAGGATCGCTGATTGTGGGTTTATCGAAAGCTTATGTTTTTCCATGTCTACTAGATCATTCTATATGGTTGATGAAGGTGGTGTATCAGCGTTTGTGCTAAGAATTTTTGGTTCTCCTTGGAACCATGCTGAAATTTTGGAGAAATTCAATAATTGAATTTTAGTGCTAAAAACATAAAAGTTCTTTAATTGAATATTAAAACCAGAGAGGTTTTAAATGATGATGAAACCTACTCTTATGATAGGTTGTAATAAGAAATGTGATTACTCTATAAATATAGTGATACATTTATTACGTGTACTCGATAATGAGTAAGAATGAAGCTAAAAAGAGAAATTTACACTCTAAAAGCTCGAGATACAAAACCAACTTAATCTGTAAATTAAGATGGTTGAATTGTGTTCTAACGGAGATGCAAAAACTATGTTAATCAGTTCAAACTTTCTCTGAATATGAGGATATTAGTCATGTGGAGACTATTTAACTTAAAACAAGATACCATGCAAGGAAATAATTGAAATTTCCTATTAGTTCTGAAATGTAGTAAAAACAATTTTAGAAAAACTAAAAATGTGGGGGTGTCTGGCTAAGCTAAAAGTTCCTAAGCCAAAGAAAGTGAAGGTTTGACCCAAGACGGTCGACTGCATCTTCACTGTATACGCACATGATGCATCATGCGTATAAATCTATAGTGCAAAAATCTGATAGTCTGACATATCAGTATGTACTAATCGAGTTAAGGAAAAGAGTGTATCAAATGCATAACTAATTTAAAAACTAAATCAATTATGAGATACCGTGGATTTATCAATGTGAAATGAATCACCAAGTGGTTTTAAAGGTTGAAGCTAAAAGGCTTGAACTTGGAAAATCACTACGTCTGAAATTTCTAACGTGCGTGCTAGAAGATAATTTATAATACCATATACACTCTTCATATTGTCATGTAAGAGAGAAAGAATAATTCTGTTGTGCAGAATTTTATTTAATATTCGGTAGATCTTCCTCTGGAATAGATACCACTAGCATCCAATGTAAATTCAAAATAAAATTAAGTGGATCCATAGATAAATAAGAGGCAAAACTACTAACTGAGGTTGTAGTAACATGAGAGGCTAAAGTACTTTGAGATATATTCTCTAGTAATGAGAATAAAGTTCATTATTATGCTATATATGTAGAGGTATATCAAATGAACATACATGCAGTCTTTCTAAATAGTTTTGAGAAAACTCAACTTGGAAGAACCAAAGGCATATGTTCCTAGCACAACGATTGAAAGTCTGCAACTTAGTGAAAGTATTATGAATCTAAATTGACACTAAAATAGTGGCATAAAACCTTTGACACTGTGATGTCAAGCAATGACTTCAAACGATGTGATCAAATATCCGATTTGACAACATTCAAATATGGTGATTAAATGACCGAAAAGTACCAATTTGGGGACGCTCAAATTTGGTAATGCAGCTAATGAAAAATTGCTAATTTTGGGGACGCTTAAAATTAGTAATTTGATCTATAAGAAATTGAAGTCTCGGTTAATAGTTGGTAACGTAATTTCAAAACTTTAAAAATGCCAATTTATAATGTCAAAAGATTCAAGACAATGAATATGTCAAGTGTGTATATGTCTAATACACATGACGACTATGTCATTTTAAGAATGAATTTGAATGATCGAGTAATTGATGTAAGTAATGACAAGGGGATCAATTCAACAAAGTCTAAAAAGATAAATATATGAGACTAAAGAGATGATTCTAAGATGTAAAATCTCAAGTCGTTCACAATGTCTCATATGAGGTCAGTCATACTATGATGACATGAATCTTGCAAAGATCAACGGAATCAATTGGAATGCCAAAGGATATGGTGCATCTATCTAAGCACAAAGGTAACTGATCTTTCAAGAGTAACTAAAAGTCTAATGTACTAAGTGAATTGTACAAGACTAAACACAGTCTATATCGTGAGTAGACTATGTGGATACACGAGTAATCAGGAAACTAATCATCAATTGGTGATATAAAGATTACTTGTGTGTATATGCTGCATGACATGAGATATTAAAAAACTATTAAATGATATAGTGATGCAAATTGGATATTTGATATTATGAATTTAATGTCTAAATAGTGAATATGTTTCACACTAGCCAGTGCAGCAGTGGTATGGAAATCTTTAAATAGACGGCATAATGCAATACCAATTTCTAGAATATATTCCAAAATGGGCAAAGCTGTGACCGCAATATGTATTTATTGTGATAGTCAATCTACGATTAACAGGGCACAGAGCAAAAGTATAATTGTAACACCCCCAACTCCCATTGGGTCATTACAGTGCCTTGGATCCCATACCAGGAGATCCACCAGGCGAACACGACCAAAATACAACAAACTGACCAAAAGGGAGAATCACAGTCCCTACTATGATATCCAACATAATATTCCGATATGGAATTTCTACGACAAATGTGGGCCTACATAGCCAGAATAAAGATACAACAACATCCACGAGCCTTGCTCGGATAATACAAAATGACAACAACTGACAAAACTAGAGTACTCCAAACGGTCTGATCAACATGAACACCAAAACATCTCGAACTAGTATCGCTCGAATGACTCGTCGCCATCGTCATGCCCCTGTGTCTCAACTCTCTCCTCGCAAGCACCTAAAACATGTAAACATGTCCCGCCCCCACAGGGTCAGTCATCCAGATAATGAATATCAAATACATGAATGACATGATATGCATCCAATGGCAGAATAAACAGTACAACAATGATAATACGAGATGCTCACAAACCAAAGTAAGAATCGAGCATTCGTGAAACACTATGCCCACGGCATACGGTTAATATCTGCTCATCAGGTTAGAACACAAGTGCCCAACGGCAAATCATCAATATAAAACACAACAATAAATTATCCGAAGGTAAACCAAATCAGAGCTGAAATAGATATGAATCACAATGCCTGAAGGCTCCAACGAAAATACCAAGACATCACAATGGCCTGAAAGCCCCTCAGCCAAAGCTGCCAGAATATCACAATGGTCTGAAGCCAAAGCAGCCCGAAGCTGTATCACATGAGGGCCGAGGCCACGACACGAAGCCGTATCATAATGAGGGCCTAAGCCACGGCACGAAGCCGTATCACAATGAGGTCATCCAATGACCGTGACCTGCTGAATTGCAGGTGCTCGAAAAACAACCGCGAAGGTTCAAGCCCCAGACTTACCCACAATGAGATCACCCAGTGGCTGTGACCTACTAAACTGTAGGTGATGGGAAACCAACCGTGAAGGTTCAAGCCCCAAACTTACCCATAATGAGATCATCAACATAACCGTGACCTACTGAACTGTAGGTGTTGGGAAACCAACCGCAAAGGGTCAAGCCCCAAACTTACCCATAATGAGATCATCAACATGACCGTGACCTACTGAACTGTAGGTGTTGGGAAACCAACCGCGAAGGTTCAAGCCCCAAGCTTACCCCTCGAGCACTAGCCGAAACTAGCCTCCAAAACACAATTAATCACAACAGCAACGATCCCGAGATTACCGAATTCACAAGAATAATAGTGTGCTGCCTTGAGTCAGTCAACATGACAACAATAACTCACGGATGGGCACCGTCCTCGGCGGTCCCAATTCAAATACTTCGATTGCCTTGGAATGGCCAATCGATCACAACGACTCAACGGATGGGAACTATCCTTGACAGTCCCCATTTCAATACATCGATTACCTATAGAACGGCCAATCATTAACAACGACTCAGCAGATGGGAAATACCCTCGACAGTCCCAATTCAATACATCGATTACCTTAGAACGGTCAATCGATAACGACTCAACAGATGGGAAATGTCCTTGACAGTCCCAATTCAATACATCGTTCACCTTAGAACGGTCAATCGATAACGACTCAAAAGATGAGAAATGTCCTCGACAGTCCCAATTAAATACATCGATCACCTTAGAACGGTCAATCAATAACGACTCAATAGATGGGAAACGTCCTCGACAGTCCCAATTAAATACATCGATCACCTTAGAACGGTCAATCGATAACGACTCAACGAATGGTAAATATCATCGACAGTCCCAATTCAATACATCGATCACCTTAGAACGGTCAATCGATAAACAATGATACAATTAGAACAGATGTCCTGGTGCCTTTAATGGACCCCCAGAAACAGAGATGATAATCAAATACGTCAATGCCTTCAATTGGCCAATACAACATCAATCGCAAAGCACCAATATCAATAACAATGATCATAACAATGTCTTAAATCGACATTAATACCAACAACAACAATCGATACATCGATATCGCAAACCGGCTATCGATAATAACATCAACAACGAGTATCTCAATGTTTTGAGTGGTTTTTTTCCGAACAACAGTAACATTTGGCATAATTTGCCAAAATGTATCGTGTCAAACAATCCCCTGATATCAACAAAATCATAAAGAGACCAAGTCTCGAAATGATACACACATTCATACATATACATGATAACATTAATCTCATTGACTAGTACAAGTATAAAACTTGCCTCAAACCGAATGCGAGAAAGTCCTTCCACGATCAACGTCCTCCTAAGAAACGACGAACGACGTCCTCCGATAGTCACAAGCACCCGAACAATCTTGAATGAAATACGATTCATTCAATAACATAAAATCAATGGAAAGCAACACCAAAAATAGTCCCGATTCAATCCCAAATCGGTTAGACCCCACAAACGAATATCATAGTTCTCAACTATGAATTCGAACGTCCTCCAACACCTCAATGCTCAATATGATCAAATGTTCTTAACACTTGTGAATATAATTCAACAAGAATCACTTAAGAACAACACTATGCTAATCACCCCAAAATGATAATCTCACCAACATAACACTAACACCTCAAGAACATCGTCGACACCACAAACATGATGTCCAACCGACAATCATCCACCAATTCATCATGAATTTGGATTAATCAACAAGATTAAATCAACCATTTCAAGATTATGACAATCATTACATAATTCATCATAATTATATACCAAAATGGTTATAATCCCCCAAGAACACCACCAACAACAATAATCATCTCAAGGCTATGTTTATCATCTAAAAATCTTAACATAACTCTTCCTAGACATGATTATAACCACCAAGTATTCTAAAACATCAAGAACAACTCCTCCTCAAAACATAATCATCATGTTCTTAGTCATAAGTTATAAAAACTCATCAAGAATCATGCTATCCTCCATCCATCCATCAAAACACGAAGTAATCAACAATAGCAACAACATAATCTTGAGATAAACACAAGATTAAACACATACCTCTTGAAGAAGTGAAGAACAACCTCAAACCATCAAGAAACACTCCAAACTCCAAGTTCCTAAGCTTCAATCCAAGTTATGAAGCTCTAAATCAAGTTGGAAGAGGCTGGAATTGACCAAGAGATGCAGAGGGATGATTTCTAGAGAGAGAAATTGAAATTGGATCGTGAGAAAATGAAAGACGAAGCATGTCTTTATAATCTGCACATCGCATTATGGCCGCTATCCTCCCTCCTTAACGTATGTAAGAGATATTACGTACGTTATCACCTTAACTTAGCGTACGTTAAGTTCTGCCAGAACTCACTGTCTCAAAACAAACCATGCATTACGTACGTTATAGGCATAAGCATTACGTACATAATGCTCGTTGACTTGGCTGCCTCGAAAGGCCAACGTGATCCAATTCCATTCGGCCCCACACGCCGAAAGTCAGATGCGATCTGATACCCATTGTTATGTACGTAACCTTCCAGGTTTAACGTACGTAAAACTCAGCTCAAAGCGTACGTAATGTTAAACATGTAGTGTACGTTATGGATAATATACTTAGCCAAAATCAAACTCCCAACTAACCAAGCAACATCCGATCGGCAACACAATACCGACGACAAGTATAAATATTTCGATTCCGAAATATCCCAATACAATATACACTGTATCAGTTAAATACAACACCACTTGTACAATTCCAAATGAATATGTACAACACTACAGTGAATCAAAAAAAATTACCCCCGGATATTACATACTCCCCCTTAAAATGAGTTTCGTCCCCGAAACTCAGGGTGCACAACTCGGGGTACGTACTATCCATCAGGATCTGGAATTAACATCTCTAGGAATACTCCTCAATATGAACAACTCCGTCTGAGTAACTGGGGCAACCCCTCGGGTCCCCGCATCCCCCTGCCCGAATACGGCAAAAACCAAGTGATAAAAACACTCAACCAAGTGTGAGATTAGTCAAATCATGACTCATCCGCCATAGACCATCCAGAACATCGTATCACCCGCATGACTCGTAACACCGGCGTACACACCCTGTTCTCATCGGCATAGGACGCCCATGCAAATACTGACTCATGCCACGCAAAGATAATAACAACACAGACATAGTCCTCGGGACCATATCAATCGCACGCCCAAGTCCTCACGACTTGACGTCTCGAATCACAATGAACAATTACCCTTATTATCACAAAAATCTCGGGCACAATACCAAAAGGAAAGAAAACCACATCAAATGGCTCAAATCTCAATATTCACAAATACTATCATTATAAGATAGATCAACCACAAATGGTTCACAGCCACAATACAACAATACAGATTAAGTTCAACATTAATCCAAAGAAAATAATAAAAAGGAAGAATACAATTTAAGGCTACATCTCAAATGTACCCCACATCGTTATCCTCCAGATCATCTATCTCCTCGATCTCATCGACTCGAGGCAGACCAAAATATGAACTCGCTCCTCCTCCTCGGCTGTCCTTACCTATGGCTCCCGAAGCCTGATAAGATCCCTTGGATGAAGTACGGATTGGAGTAATAAAATCTCTCGAGGCCCGTGAGCTCCCTCGAGACCTACTGGCACTAGAACTCCTGCAGTATTTCTGAAGGTGTCCCTGCCTTTCACACAGAAAAAAGCAATAGTCTGCATCGAGCACCGGGTACTGCGATGTCTTATTGTATCACAGTTAAAGCAAACAACGATCGAACTCGTCGCCTGAGAAGAAGATTCTTTCCCAGCACGAAGACGACTTGAAAATGCCCTCTTGGACGTCAGAGACCGATGTTCCTCTGAACGAACTGGCATCCTAGTCCTCTCACCAAAAGAAACTGAAGGGTCCTTCTGAGTAAGCTCCTTAATCAAAAACTCTGTTCCAAGAGCCTTCTCGATAAATTCGCCGAGTGAGTTACAATTATGATTGAACAACTGCATCCTCAACTGCGGGTTCAGCCTCTTTCTAAAATACTTGATCTTATCCACTTCAGTACGGATAACAGACGAAGCAAACTGAAGAAGTCCTTGAAACTTCTCAGCAATAATAATAACACCCTCATCCTCGACGGATTCGGGGTTCAAAACCTCTGACAAATTGGCTTCACGAAGTGGAGCCGGATAATACCTCTCTAACATGAGAGTCTTGGACTCGCTCCAAACACAATCACGATTGACGGGCTTCACAGAAAGCCATCATGAATAAGCACCCTTACTCAAATAGTAAGCCGCTACTGCCACCTAACTCTCTTCCGAACATTGAACCATGTCGAAGAGTTTATCAAAATGTTCAAGCCAATGAACAATGTCAGTTGGTTCCGACGAACCCTCAAAGGTAGGCAGCGTCTGACAAGAGATATCACCAACAATCTGACTCACTCCCCCAGTCTGCCCATGAAACGGCACCTGGAGTCCCTGCTGCGATGGACCACGAACCATCGAGGTCTGCATGGTCTCCACTATCCGCGTCATCTGAGTCATCTGGGCCATCATGCCACTCATAAGCAAGAAAGGGGCGATGTGTCCACTCTCAGTCTGATCAACTCCTCGAGTACGACATCCCGAAGGAGAATTGGTCACGTAAGTAACACCACCGGCCGAACTCTGACTCATATCGGCACCCGCATGTGCATAAACATGAGGTTCTGGGTTTCGGCCTGCTCTACAGTCTTTACCCCCTCTGCCACGTCTTCGGATTCCTCTTTCCATACTGAAAGAATAACGCTCAATCATGATCATAGTCCAAATATGCCTCAACGGCCAATCCAAAATGCTAAGTGAATATCCAAACACGAGTATACATACTCAACAGATAAAAATCACATCAATCATGCTAATCATAGCTAATACAGAGCTCACACTTTCCAAAACAAATAATCATGAGTCAATCGTAACACAAATGTTACATACAAGTTTTAACAAAACATGCATAATCAATGACGTAATGAATGTATGAACATAAAAGAGAATCGAGTCCTTACACAGGTCATACGAAGCTTCGAGGTCTTGCGATACTATTCTTCACTGACGACGAATCGATGAAGGAATGACTTATATACTCGTCCAACTATCACGACTCACAAAACCTGACTGTCCAGATTGTAATAACCTGATAGCCCCACTACTACCGCGTCGGTAGAGCCACATAACTCACATATTAGGGTATTTCAGAACCCAAATCTCTGATACCATCTTCTATAACACCCCCAAATCCCATTGGGTCATTACAGTGCCGTGGATCCCACACCAGGAGATCCACCAGGCGAACACGACCAAAATACAACAAACTGACCAAAAGGGAGAATCACAGTCCCTACTATGATATCCAACATAATATTACGATATGGAATTTCTACGATAAACATGGGCCTACATGGCCAAAATAAAAATACAAAAACATCTACGAGCCTTGCTCGGATAATACAAAATGACAATAACTGACAAAACTGGAGTACTCCGAATGGTCTGATCGACATGAACACCAAAACATCTCGGACTAGCATTGCTCGAATGCCTCGTCGCCATCGGCATGCCTCTGTATCTCAACTCTCTCCTCGCAAGAACCTAAAACATGTAAACATGTTCCGCCCCCACGGGGTCAGTAATCTAGATAATGAATATCAAATACATGTACGACATGATATGCATCCAACGACATAATAAACAGTACAACAATGGTAATACGAGATGCTCACAAACCAAAGTAAGAATTGAGCATTCGTGAAACACTATGCCCACAGCATACGGTCAATACCTGCTCATCAGGTTAGAACACAAGTGCCCAATGGCGAATCATCAATATAGAACACAACAATAAATTATCCGAAGGTAAACCAAATCAGAGATGAAATAGATATGAATCACAATGCCCAAAGGCTCCAATGGAAATACTTTAGGATGGTTTACACTGTAATATCCGGATTTTCAATATAAATTTTTCGCGTTATTTTATCTGAGATATACTGCATAGCTTGGTGTCTATACAGTATGGATAAAATAAATTGAAGACTGAGACAGCTGTATTTGTATAATTGTCGTACTTGGTCGACAATTGCATTTGAGGATATCGTGCATTAGGTGTATCATATGAGAATATTATCGGAATGAGTATATGTTTTCAGTATGTCGCGTGTACGTGTTCGACGGACAGGAACAGTTGTATTTGGCTAAGTGCAGAAGCCATTACGTACGCTAAGATTAAGGACTTATGTATGCTAAACTGGTAAGCATAACATACGCTATGTATCATGCATTACATACGTTATGAGAGGAATCAGACATGATCCAGGCTATGAACGACAGCGGGCCCGTGGTCGGCAGCTTTCGGCGCGGATGTGTACAGGTGAGTCAACGGATGGTTTAATGTACATTATGTATATGGGGTTGCGTACGTTAAGAGTATGAAGATTACATATGTTATACTAATTGTGTTACGTACGTAATGCTATCAGTTAATAAGGGCAACAGTTTCTGGATTGAGGACAACGTAGGCTAATCTTAGGTGATTACGTATGCTAATGGATTGTTATGTACGTAAAGAGTTGGACATTACGTACGTAAACTGAGATACTGTAGTAAGTCAACTCCTGTATTACGTACGCTATGGCATGGGCCTTACGTACGTAATCATGGTATGGAATTGAGGCAGTGGCCTCTGGGTCATCATTACGTATGCTATCAAGGATAAATAACATACATAAAGGGATGTTATGTACGTTAACTAATGCATGTTACGTACGTAATGATTTGGGAGTTTATATAAGTGGGTTGCCCGTCACTTCATTTTTCTTCAGAACTTGATTTCATTTTTCGCCTTCAACATTCTGAGATGGAATTTTGGTTATTCTAAGTCGATTATGAGCTTAAGGGCTTGGATTTGGAGCTTGAGATGAGGAGTTATAGATGATTCTTGAAGTATTTGCTTGTGTACTTCATCTTCTAGAGGTATGTTAGATAATCCTCTCTTGAATTTTGGGTTTTGAGGTGTTGTTGATGATTAGTTCGTATGATGATAGTTATGGAGTTATTGATGAATCTTGGAATGGAGTTCGATTGTTCTTCTTCATGGTTCGTTTATACAAGGTAATTTTCGTATCCCTTTGATAGTGGTTCATTTTTAAGAATGATTACTTGGGTGGGAGCAGGTTGAATTATCATGTGATGATGTTATATGAGATTTAATGGAATTGTGATAAGAAATTTTGGATGTTAATTAAGATGCTTCCTGTTGTAAGGATTGTGATTCGTTTAACCCGATGAGAGATGGATTTCTGGATCACGTTGATTTCATATGAATCATGATATGAGGTTGATTCCAGATTAAATTTGATACAATCCTTGTTGGTTTGATTATAAGTATGTATTAATCGGATTATAAGTGAAAGATAATAGTTTAGAAGTTAGATAACATATTGGATTATGTTGTCTTGATGACTATATGTTGAAGTGTTTGAGGGAATAAGATTTGAGCATTTTTGCAAAGTGTCATGTAAAAGGCGAGACTTTGAAAAATTACCACGAATTCTTGAAAACAGTATGATAGAGTATTGAGTTAGCTTTCTAGTGGTTCAAACGGTGAGTTAATCGGAGTCCAGATGAGTGAGTTATGGCTAAAATGGTAAAAACTATACTGCTTGTATTCTGAGCTCATGTTACGTACGTTATGAGTCGGTTACGTACGTTAACATGCCTGGGAGTATAAATATGATCAAAAAATCGGGAATTTCACTTCCCAACCCTTCCTACTCGAACCCCTTTCACCCCAAGGCACCCAAACTCGATTTTTAACCCCTAGATCTCAGATTTTGAGTTGGTTTATCAAGTGTTAACATCTAGAAGAGTTTGGAACAAGGATTGTAACATCGTTCTTGATTCTTTTTCCGGATTGAGGTAATTGGTTTGAATTTCCATAATTTTTTAATGTTTGAAGATTCTTGGTATATTGGAGTTGTTTAGTTCGTATCGATAGCTAGAATCGTATTACGTTGAAGGATATATATGGTTGTGATGGTGTTATTCGTGTTCTTGATGTGGTTGATGTTTATTAACTAATGATTCAAATATACCTTTGAATTAAGCCTTCATGGTGTTTGATTAAATATTTGAGAGAGATATTGATTGGAATATTTTGGTTAAGTTTGTATATTCAGCTTATTAAATTGATATATGGGTTTTGCGGAATTGTGGAAAAATTGGAAAGAAGTGTAGGTTGAATTCGGAATAGAGTATGTTGTGTAATCCTGGTTATTGGGACGACTTGATAGTTGATATGATTATTGGATTGTGGAACCGTTGGGTTTGTTGATCAGTTATATTGATTGTTAATTATGATCATCGAGTTGCGATTTGAATTGTGGATATGAGTTCGTAATTGTTTGGGTTGTATTGTTCGGTTTTGTATATGATTGAGGTATTGTTGAACCGTTGAGTTCGTTGGTTGGGTATATCGGTTGTTGATTGTTGTCAAACTTGTTGTTAATCGATTATTGCAATAGGTTGTGATAATTGATCGTTGACTGTGACCGTTGTATTGCGGTTGAGGCTGAAGAGTTCGTAGATTACTTTTGGTCGGGGCTGAGGAGCTCGTAGACGAAGGCAATGGGATTGGTAACGGTTTCGTCGTATCGGTATCGAGGCAAGTTTATACTTGTTCAGTTTATAATATTTAATGAATGGTTTCGCTTTCATTTCATTTATAATTCATATAGCAATGATGTTATAAATGTAAATTGTCGGGATGATGGTTTGTTCGTGGAAAGGATATTGTCTTCGGCTTTGAGGTAATTTAAGTATTGTTCAGTTATGAGGATAATTATTCGGATGAATTGTTGTATGTTAATGTTTCGTATAATGAGATTCTTATTTGGTTGTTCGTTGAGGGATGTTGATCCCAGGACGGTAGTGTTGAGATTGTTGATCGCGTTGATCATTCTTTGGGAATTGTGATCCCAGGATGTTTGTTTTGGATATTGTCGGTCGTGTAGATCTTTCATTATTCGTGTGTCATTGTTCACTTTGGTGAGTTTTCTTATCCTTATTGGTTATGTGATTCTTTGAGTTTCGTTGTCATGTTGCATCGTGATATATCTGGAATCATATTTGCGTTCTGATTAGTTATTATGTAGGATTTTTAGCCAAGCACATATATAGTCATGCGTGGTGTTTCTGTATTAGACTGTGCACACGAGACGTAGTTCGTGAGGCTAATTAGGTACATTGTCCCACGTATATTCTGGATTCCGTATACGGGGTGGACATGTGCACTGACACATTTCTGGATCAGGCATACTGTGATGTCCATCTTGAGCCATATTGTTTGGTCGTTCATAGTCCATGTATGATTGGATATGTTCGACGATTTATGACTGGTTGTTCATATGCCCGAAGGGTATGTTCGACAGTCGGGGTTATTTCTTTGAGATCCATATATTGTTCGTTTGGAGTTTACCTTGTTGATGGTATTCTCGGTCGTTGTTGTTCCTTTGTTGATCGTGTTTGGAGTTAACCTTGTTGATGGTATTCTCTGCTGCTACTGATCCTTTGTTGATCGTGTTGGAGTTTATCATATTGATGGTATTCTCGATTATTGTTGGTCCTTCATTGGTAGTATCGGAGTTATCATGTCAATGATATTCTCGGTCGATTTATGGGTTGATCATTGTTATTGATCGTATGAGTATTCGGATTGTACGTCGATGTTTCAGGACTTGTTATCATTATCATGTGGTAGTTGATCTATAGACATATTGTGTGTTATTGATTTTTGTCCAGATTGAGATTTGACGGTGTAAATCCGACGGACAGGATTTGGCACGGATGGGTTATTCCGCACTTATGATTTATGATGATATTTTTAGGATTTTTGGGTATTGATTGGATACAGTACAGATGGTTGTAGTTGAGTTCATTTCGTCATTTGAGAATGCGAAATGTGGATTATGCTAAGGATTGATTTGTTATGGATTGCCATCGATTGGTAAGGTTATGACGGTAAGATTACGTTGGTAGTATTCTTATTATGTTATTACATTGGTATGTAATTATTTATGAGGATGTGATCATTATCATTATTGAGTATTGTTGCTGAACCTGTTGTGGGCTTTATTTTTAGGTACTCGGAGATCGAGATAGTAGCAGTCGTGAAGGAATGAGCTGCCCGGGTGATACTGGCTGTGGCATGTATTTGAGAATTGAGTATTCTTTTTTGGTTGTTTTATCTCCGCTGCAAATGTGTATTTTGAACTGTGTTTATATCCGTTGCGTGTGTATTTTAAAATGGCTTTTCGGTATCTTTACCAACCCGTGTACTTCAAAATAGCCTTTTTGGGTATTTTGTAAATTTGGGTTATTTCGTTAAACCCTTTTTCCCTAAATTATTTTATCGGTACGTTCAAGTGGTGGCCTAACGTACATTTTGAAACTATTGAGTTTTAGCGTTTGGCCTTGAACTTTTAAATGATTTTATTTTGTGACGGTATTTGGAAAATAGATTTTTGAAAAATATTTAAAATATTACCGTTGTTGCCTCTTTGGCGTGTTTGAAACGTTTTTGAAAATGAGTTTTAGCCTGGTGGGTTCCGGCACGGGGCCCATGGCACTGTAATATTCCCGGATGATTTTGGGGGTGTTACATACACTGCTGTCCAGTGACTCTCACCTGGATTTGATTGGTATCGACTTGTCATGCTAAGGGAAAACGATACATCTGGTCGAGTACAAATCATGGCATACATGATCGATCCAATGTCCGAAGCATATGGAATCTTGCTCATGCGGGCTCCCACATCAGGAGTCAAAGGACTCTGAGTCGTACTCAGATGAATGCCATGTGACATTGGCAAGAGTCCTTTCTTGGACTCCTGCATATTGAACCTCTTCAAAATTTTGTTAATGTAGGTACTTTAACTTAGACCAATCATTTTCTTTGATTTATCTTTACATATTTTTATCCCAAGAATGTAAGCAGTTTCTCCTAAGTCTTTCATCTAGAAGCAACTTCCCAACCAAGTCTTGACTGTCTGCAAGGTGGGTATGTCATTTCCAGTGAGCAATATGTCATCTACATATAAGACTAACAAAACAACTGTGCTCCCTCTAACCTTCTTGTACACACATGGTTCATCTTCATTTTGAATAAACCAAACCTCTTTGACCGTTTCATCAAAATGAAGATTCCAGCTCCGAGAAGCGTACTTCAACCCATAAATTTATCTTTGAAGCTTGCAAACCTTTTTAGAATTTTCTAGATGAACAAAACCCTCAGGTTTTGTCATGTACACATCGAGTAGGTTTCCATTAAGAAATGTTGTTTTAACATCCATTTGCCATATTTCATAATCATAGTATGCGGCAATGGCAAATAAAATTCTAATTGATTTAAGCATGACTACTGGTGAAAAAGTCTCATTATAGTCAACACCATGAATCTGTCTATAACATTTTGCCACTAGTTGTTCTTTGCTGAGTTTGAATGGGTTGTTGTCCTTGAGATTGAATCTGTAATGTTTGTCAGCTTCTTCAAGGACTTGTTTTTTTGCATCTTCAACCTCTTCAGAAATGCTGAGGAGCTTAGGAGTGGTGCTGCAGGGATGATATTTTTTCTTCCTGTTCTTCTACCAAGGCCAGCTCGGTTCATGGAGATGCTGGTACTTCAGTGGGGGTTTCAGCTGGGTTAGATATCACAACATGTATCTTAAATATTGGAATCTCAGCTCTATCTTCATCTGAGGACTCATTTGAGTAATCAACCAGTCCTTTGAGTCTTTTTGCTAGAGATTCGGGTGGGGATACACTGGGTATAACCTTCTTCTTTTCAGGAGACTTTATCTTCATAAAATGTGCAGAGTCAAAGATTGTCACTATCTTCATCTTCCTCTTGATGCGCAAGTGCAGTTGGTTGTTCCTTAGGTGCAACTTTCAGATAAGATGTTAGATGCAGTAATTTCAGCTAGGGTCTGTTCGATTGGTGAAATCTCAGCTACAGGTAAAGTGGCTGCAACTGATTATACTTCTGTTTCATCCTCAGATTCAGACGCCATTTTGTATGATGATGTGTCTGAATTCATTTTTGCTAAAATTTCTTCATCTTGAGGTTGCTGAGTTGAGAAAGTCTCCAGTGTAGCTGGGTCCAAATGTCCAAGGCACTTGCTATTGTGAAATTTTTCTACCCCTGCTTTTGGCAATTCCCAGGTGCTCCAGAATCCAGCTTATTTGTGTACCAAAAGACAATTTCAGACTGAATTTCTTAGTAGCATTATCCCAGCTGGCTTTATTTACTTCTCTTACTAACTTATTGGTCATGTCCATTATGAAGTGAAATTCTTTCTGGATGTCTGCCTTCTTTGCAGTGTTCTTCATCTTGCTCGGTTGTTATGGCAGTTTTATCCATTGCCAGAATGTCCAGGTGGTTTTGCTTTAGGGCTTCCACTGCTATTCCATGGCTTTTCATTCTGAATGCATCAATAATAGTTTGTTAGTTGACTATGATGCTTTTACCAAATATCGAGCTTTCAATTCCTCGTTCAGTCACTTTGGCTTCTTTGAAATAACATATAAGTGCTTCCTTGTTGAATTCAGAAGGATTGATGCAGAGGTAATGGTAGATACATTTTCTCTTCATCTTGAGTATTAGATCCGCCATTAAGAGAGTGCTATTGGACTCCAAAAGTCTGATGAAGTCCACCATGACACTAAAAATGATCTGCTCCTTCACAACCTTCAGATTGATATTCTTGAAGTAGTTTGAGGAATCCATTTCTGCAGTTAGAAAGTATTTTTAGTCTAGATAAGAGTTCTGATTTTTGCTGTCAAAAAACTAGAATTCGTGCTTGAAGATTTTTGAAGATGATAAGTTTTTATTGATTGATTTCAATCACTTTAACTAGTTAATTTAGGAGTTGGTTTTTTAAAAATAATAATTATTTATGAAAGGATGGTTCATCGTTTGACAATGTGGGTAGACATGGTGTACGTGGTGTATTTAGAGTCGTGCGTAATAATCCACGTGTAATTTCAAGAAATAATGTTACTGGAATTAAAAACTTAGCCGGTTAATTGTTTGACTTCTGATCCAGCTGAGTTTTGATCCTGGATGAGTTTCTGATCAGCTAGGTTCTTTAATCCTGGCTGAGTTTCTCATCAGCTAGGTTCTTCATTTCTGGTTGAGTTTTCTGCATCAGCTAGGTTCCTCGTTCCTGGCTGAGTTTTCTGCATCAGTTGGGTTCTTCATTCCTGGCGGAGTTTTTGATCAGCTAGGTTCTTCATTCGTAGCTGAGTTTTCTGCATCAGCTAGGTTCTTCATTCGTGGCTGAGTTTTTGCATCAGCTAGGTTCTTCATTGCTAGTCTAAGAGTACAAGATCTCTACTTAGTTCAAGAAATCTTTCTTCTGGCAAAGGTTTGGTGAATATACCAGTTATCTGATACTCAGTGCTGACTCTTTCCACTCGAACTCTTTTGTTAATCACATGGTCTCTGATAAAGTGATGTTTGACATCTACGTGCTTTGTCGGGAGTGTAGTACTGGTTGTTTGTAATAGCAATTGTGCTATTGTTGTCACACCATATTAGGACCTCATTTGCTATTATGTTGTAGTCTCTTAGTTGTTGTCTAATCTATAGAATTTGAGCACAGCAGCTGCCTGCAGCTAGGTATTCTGACTCAGTTGTGGATATTGAATTTGATGTCTACTTCTTGATGAACCATGATATCACCTTGGTTCCAAGAAATTGTCATGTTCTACTTGTGCTTTTCCTGTTGGTTTTACATCCTGCAAATCTGCATCAGAATAGCCTGATATTTCAAAGTTGTCATCTTTAGGATACCATAATCCAACACTAATTGTGGATTTTAGATATCTAATAATTCTTTTGGCTGCTTCCTGGAGAGACTGTTTTGGCTTGGATTGAAATCTTTCACACACTCCAACTGCATATAATATGTTTGGTCTACTTTAAGTTAGGTACAATAGTGAACCAATTAATCCTCTGTAGTGAGTTGGGTCCCCTGAGATTCCTTCATCATCGTGTCAATGTGCAGGAATGTGCTCATGGGAACTCTAGGGGCTTGGCTGACTCTGTGCCAAATCTTTTGATCAGCTCCCTTGTATATTTGGCTTGGTTGATTAAAATACCTGTTTCAACCGGCTTGACTTGTAATCCAAGAAAGAAATTTAGTTTACCCATCATACTCAATTGAAATTCTCCGTGCATAAGGTTTGAGAATTTTTCACATAATTCAGGGTTAATTGATCCAAAAATGATATCATCCACATATATCTGAACGAGCAATATGTGTTCTTCATATTCAATTCTGAAGAGTGTCTTTTCCATCTTTCCTTTGCTGAATCCATTTTTCTCAAGAAATATGGATAGTGTCTCATACCAGGCTCTTGGTACCTGTTTGAGTCCATATAAGACTTTTAATAGTTTATACACCTTGTCTCCTATGACAAATCCAGGAGGTTGTTCAACATACATTTCCTCTTCCAGCACTCCATTACGAAGGGAATTTTTCACATTCATTTGATACCCCTCTAATTTCTTGAAGGCCGCACAGGCAAGAAATAGCCTAATTGCTTCTAAGCTTGTTACTGGTGCAAAAGTTTCTTCAAAATCTATTCCTTCACATTGAGCATATCCTTTTGCATCCAATCTAGCTTTATTCCTAATAACGGCTCCATCTTCATCATATTTGTTCTTGTAGACCCACTTGGTACAAATGACTTTATTATGGTATGGTCTGTCTACTAGCTCCCACACATTATTTCTTTCCATCTGGTTTAGTTCTTCTTGCATGGCATTCACCCAAGTCTAGTCAACTAGGGCTTGTTCTGTTGTTTTTGGTTCCATCTGAGACATAAAGCATGAGAACATGGCCATTCCTGTTGGGTCTTTAGATTTTTTGGTTTTGACACCATCAATTAGGTTCCCAATGATTTGTTAGATGGGGTGGTCTTTTAACTATTTGGGAGTTTCATCCTCAAGTTCTACTTTTTGTTGAGGGTCATTATTGTTTATTCCCCCTAAATAATTGCCCAAAAGGTTTGATATATCCATCTGTGCTTCATCTAGGTTTTGTTGAACTTTAGTTGAGTCTGGTTCAGCTAGGTTTGAGTCACCTGAGACTGGTTCAGCTAGGTTCGAGTCAGCTGAGACTGGTTCAGTTAATTCTGGCGAACCTGGCTGATCTGCAGTAGGATCTTCATCAGCTGAGTCAATCAATCTTGTGTCTTTGACAATGATTTCTTCTAGAGTGGTGGCTTTGATATTTTTCTCAATTTGATCCACCTGTTTCCTGTACTCAGCAGTAGCTTCATCAAAGACAACATGAGGTGTTTCTTCCACAACTGATATTCTTTTGTTAAAGACTCTGTATGCTTTACTTATTTGAGAGTGTCCCATAAAGAGACCATCATCAGTTTTAGCATCATAAACATTGAGTTTTGTTTTGCCATTGTTGTGGATAAAACACTTACAACCAAAAATATGAAAATATGCAATAGTTGGTAATTTGTCATTCCGAACCTCATAGGGAGTTTTACACTGTCTCCCTACAGTCATACTTCTGTTCTATGTATGATAGGCTGTGTTGACTGCTTCAGCCTAAAACCTTTTGGGGAGATCAACTTCTGCAATCATTATCCTGGCTGCTTCTTTGAGAGTTCTGTTTTTCTTCCACTTACACCATTTTGTTGTGGTGTTCTTGCATCGGAGACTTCATATTGGATCCCATTTTGATCACATTCTGTTATGGCTTTGTTGAGAAATTCCCCTCCACAGTCTGATCTGATCTTGATGATACATAGAGATTTCTCATTTTGAATTCTCCTCATTAGCTCAGGCAACTTGGTTAGTGTTTCACTTTTCTTGTAAAGGAAAACTATCTAAGTGTATCTTGAGTAGTCATTTACGACTACTAATGCATGTTCTTTTCCATTCAAGGTTTCTGGATTGATGGGTCCAATAAGATCCATGCGAAGTAGTTCCAGCACTCTGTTGGTTAGAGTGGTACGTTGAAATAATTTGAATGAAGCTATGGTCTGTTTTCCTTTCTGACCTGCATCACAAAGAGTCTCCTTCTTGAATATTCCTTCTGGGAGGCCTCTGACTAATTTTTGTGAACTTAATTTGTTGAGTGCCTTGAAATTTAGATGGCTTAATCTCTTGGGCCATAACCATCCATTTTCACCTAGGGTCTTTGATATGAAACATGCATTGGGTATGCCTGTTTTCCAGTCTAGCACATAGACATCCCTTCTTTTGTAGCCTTGTAGTTTTACTTCTCCACTTTGGAGGTCAGTCACCATACATTTCCATTTGGTGAAGACTCTTAGGTTGTTCTCATCACAAAACTGGCATATGTTTAGGAGATTGTACTTGAGTCGTTTGACATACTGCACTTTTGTTATGACAGTGTTTCCTCTGTGAAGCTTCCCATGTCCTTTGGTTTGTCCATATAAGCTATCTCTAAAGGTTACATCTGGGGCTCTTTCCTTAGTGTAGTCTGACAGAATTTTCTTATTTCCTGTCATATGCCTTGAGCACCCAGAAACCATTCTTTACCTCCTACTGGTGATTTTGAGGTAACTTGATAGTAATTCTTCCATCTCTTCTGCAATCATTAAGAAGGGATTTAGGTAACCATATCTGAGTGGGTCCTCTAGGATTAGTAGTTTTTGTGGAGAATTGATTTCTCCTATGAATATAAGAGTTATTTTGATATTCATTTTGATATGCATAGTTTTGTTTTCTATTTCTCTTATTTGGATTGTGCACATAGTAAGATTGATACCTCATTTGGTGTGGTCTATTGTTAAATCTAGAATGATAATTTTGTTGTTTCCACCCATTTTGAAAGTTTTGATACCTTGGTCTACCTCTCCAAGTATGAAGGTTGTTTTGAGAGATCTTTTGGTTGAAAATATTTTGTTGATAATGTTTCAGCTGCCGACTCTGATTTGGCCATTGCCTAGTCTTTTGTCTCAGCTCGGTCCTAAACTGTCTTGGGTGCCCCCTAGACTATTTTGGCTGATGCCTAAACTGTCTTGGTTGCTGCTTAGATTGTCTAGACTGTTGTTGAGCCTTAAGACTTGGTTGCTGCCCTTTTTGACTACTCAGTTCAACTGGCTGTGCACTTGCTTCTCTTTTTACAAATCTAGTTTTAAGAGTAGGAGCGGCATTTGGATCACATCCAAGACCTGATTTATAATATAATGGTATTTGGTTAGAGCATAATTCTTCTGATGTTTTTTATGCTTTAAGTGATTTTATTTCTTTAGCTTGAGCATTATTTAATTGTTTGATTTTTGAGAGCTCAATTTCAAGATGAGCGAGTTTTCATTTTTTAAAGCTATTGATATATTTATTTCAGCTATGTTCATATTACTTTCAGCTTCAGCCTGAGTGTTTTTGAAATTTGCTGTATCCTGGCTGAGTTTATCAAAATCGTTTTTCAGCTGGCTTTTCTCATTCAGCTGTTGCAGCTAGGTGTGCTGCTTTAATAATGTAAAAATCTTTTAATTGGTGATTTAGGGACCTGTATAAATCAATATCTTCAGATATGTCTGAGCTATAACATTCTGAAGTTTGGGATTTAGATGTTACCTCTTCATGAGCCATATTGGCCATTAAGCAGTTGTAGTCATCTTCATCTTCTGAGACGAATCTATCATTTTGTTCAGCAATCTCGAGTGTTTGGTATCTCCAATTAGAGCTTTTCTCTTGTCTTCTTTTTTTCCCATATCCTTCTTTTCTTTATCTTTCTTGAATTCAGGGTAGCCATATTGGATATGCCCTATCTTATGACAGTTATAGCATTCCACCTTCCAGTTCCTAGCTTTCTGGTTCCTCCTGGGATTCTCTTTGTTGGTCCTCTTGTTTTCCGAGTAATTCTTTATGAAGTTACTGAATATTTGCATTATGAATACCTTTTCTTCCTCAAAATTCAGAGACCTTAAAGGAGTGGCTTCAACTAGGTTCTTTGCAGGGGACTCAGTTCTCTTTTTCAGCTGGCTCAGTGGATGATGAGAAGGGTAGTTCGAACTCAAATGTTGGCCACATAGTATACAGTAAACAGCTTAGAAAGGGGGGAGGGGGTGAATAAGCTGTATCGTTTTTGAAGTTATTTGCGTAGCGGAAGTCTGATATTAAGTTGTTGTAAATACAACAACTAAGTAGTCTCCTGTTTGGTTGGTGCGTAATATGTATACTTAAATCATACAGGCATATATGAAAACAGTAAATGACATAATGTAAATACACATATATTTAAGTGGTTTGAGGTATAATAGATTTTTAAAAGCACTTCGCTGATTTAAGAAACTCAGCTGTTATATATGCAGCTAGGTGAACTTGTTTGATCTTTGTTGAAATCTCAGCGAGGTACAACTCAGATGTCGGCTGAAAAATATTATGCGGAAGACTTAGCTGACTTTTTTAATGCAACAATTAAGATGGATCTAACAGTTATGTATGAAGCTCGAAATAGTAAACAACACAACACTTATAGTGGTTTAAGAGGTGGGGTAATCCTCCATTAGTCCATTTTTTTTCCAATCCACTTGTAGATAAATTTACTATAATGTTTGATGGTTGCAATGAATTTAGTTACTGTAGCTTTCAACCAGTGAAAACCCGTGACCGCAATAACTCTTTTCCTTGATTGCTTGTCACCTCCTGATCGAAAACCTGTGGATGCCTCAAAACCCTCAAGTTGCTTATCACCTTCTAATCAAGAACCCGTGGATGTCGCACAACCTCAACTTTCAAGAACCTCGTTCAAGAAAGTTCCCCTACTCAAATCTATAAGAAAAGAGTGTTTATTTTCTCCAACTTCCAAGATCTTCTGAGGATATTATGATCTTAGCTCTTCACGATGCTTGTAGAGTATATTACTTTTTGATCGCTTGAGAGTGCTAATCACATCATTCTTCTGCTCAAGAGCTCTTCAGATATTTATAGTACTCTCTTTGAGCTCTTCATAGTTGTTGCATCCTGTGAAACAAATTGGTCCGTTGGAGAGTGGACTATTTTTTTTCACCTCTTTTGCATGGCTTCATTCTTTCTCCAAATCTGACCATTTGAATATGTACAATTGTCCGTGCTGTTTTCTTTGATTTCTATAGTAGGAAGTCTTCAGGGTGCGAATCTCGTGGCATATTTTATTCCTCAACTAGCGGGAATCATTCAGATTATCTCCTTGCCTTTAGTTATGTATCCATGTAATTTTCCGTCTTCATTGACTTTTCAACGTTTGGTGACGTGGACATAGATGATTAATACTTGCTAAATTTTGTCCATGTATTTTGACGTCCATACTTAATTGATGTTCTGTCTTGGCTAAAATCAGCTGACATTTTATCTTGGCTAAACTCAACTAATATTCTAAGGGCTTGTTTGCTATGTGTGATTAAGGTGTATAATATATCTAATACACCTTTATATCTTGTTTGTTATAAAGTATAGGGCCCTTGATAAAATTCGAGCCCGTATAAATAATACTAATTTTTGGTATTATGTATCCCACCTAAGAGGTGGTATTAGGTGATATTAAACAATACTGCAACTAATAAATTCAATAAACTACCATGATTTCTATATTTTGCAGATAATTTAATACATCGTACCAAATGTGATATTAATTTCTTATATTGTATAAGAAATCACAGTCAATATTATCAAGCTTTATCCCACACAACATAGCAAACGAGCCCTAACTTGACAACACTCAGCTGATATGCGATACCCATTTGATATTCTGACATGGTGATACTCAGCTGATATGCGATACTCAGCTGATATTCTGACTTGGCGATACTCAGCTGATTTTCTGACTTGGCGATACTCAGCTGGTATTCTGACTTAGCGATACCCTGCTGATATTCTGACTTAGCTATACTTAGGTGAATGGATTTAGCTTGTTTGATCAATCCTTAGTCTAAATTTTAAAGACCTATATAGGATACTCATTTGGTTCTTCTTTACAACGCCAAGTACTTAGAACATTACATTTGAATTAAACATAGAATACAGGGATGACATCATCAAAATTTTAAATGTATTCCTTACATTAAGTTTGTTCAGCTAAGTATAGCAAGACGGAAAACCAGCTGAGTATAGCCAAGACAGAATATCCGCTGAGTATAGCTAAGACAGAATGTCGGTTGAGTATAGCCAAGATAGAATGTCAGCTGAGTTTGGCCAGGACAAAATATCACCTGAGTATTGCCAAGTCAGAATATCAGCCGAGTATTGACAAATCTTCAGTCGAGTATGACTAAGACAACTCAGTTATCTAAGTATGGACGTCAAAATACTTGGACAAAATTCGGCAAGTATTAATCAGCTACGTCCACGTTAGCAAATGTTGAAAAGCCAACAAAGACGGAAAATCACACGCAAACATGCATAAAGCCAAGGGGGCAATCTGAATGATTCTCGCAAGTAGAGGAATAAAATATTCCTCGAGATTTTCTCCATGAAGACTTCTTATTATAGAAATCAAAGAAAATGATTCGACAACTATATATCTTTAGATGGTCAGATTTGAAGAAAGAATAAAGTCGTGCAAAAGAGGTGAAAAGAAAAACAAAGAAGTCTACTCTCCAATATACCAATTTTTTTGAAGGATGCAACGGCTATGAAGAACTCAAGGAAAGTACTATAAGTACCTGAAGAACTCTTGAGCAGAAGTACGATGCGATCAACACTTACAAGCAATCAAAGCAATCGAAAGCAATATACTCTACAGGCATCATGAAGAGCTAAAATTATAAGATCCTAACAAGCTCTTAGAAGTTGGAGAAAACAAACAATCTTGTCTTAAAAATTTGAGTAGGCGTACTTTCTTGAACGAGGTTCTTAAAAGTTAAGGTTGTGCGACATCCACGGGTTCTTGGTTGGAAGGTGATAAGCAACTTGAGAGTTGTGAGGCATCCATGGGTTTTTGGTCAGAAGGTGACAAGCAACCAAGGAAAGGCGTTACTGCGGCCACAGTTTTTCACTTGTCGAAAGCTGCGATAACTAAATTTATTATAACCATCAAACATTATATTGAATTTATCTCCAAGTGGATTGGAGAAAAATGGACTAGTATATGATTACCCTACCTCTAAAACTACTATAAGTTTATATTTTAAGCATCATACTTAACTGCTGCATCCATTTTAAATGTTGCATTAAAAGTCAGCTAAGTCTTTCACATATTATTTTTCAGCTGACTTCTAAACTGTACCTAGCTCAGATTTCAGCTAAGTCTAAAGATCATCTAAGTTTACCTAGCTGCATATATAACAGCCAAGTTTCTTAAACCAGCTAATTCAGCAAAGTGATTTTAAACGTCTATTCATCCCCCAGACTTTTACCATGCGTACTTGTGACCTACATATAGATGAGTACATTAAGGAAGATACAACAACACGCCACTTATGCTAAGGTATGGTGTTTCTTATTCAAGGGCCTCTTCATCCTCCTCTTTATGATGAAATGGATCCTTGTTCATTTCTAGATTTCGACCAACCATGGGGTAGCAAGATGATGTACCTTGTCCATGCTAAATCGCTTGATCATTTATGGACATAAGCAGAATGATGAACGAGAATACCATTATCTCGATGTTCCAGCTCTAAGCCCAAGCAGAACCGAGTCTTCCCCAGATCTATAATCTTGAATTTAGATTTAAGGTAGTGGGCTGATTCATCGACCTCATTTATGGTACTGATGGCATTCATTTCATCTACATAGATGACTACAATCACGAAACCAGCATCTGTCTTTTCATGAAAATGCACGGACAAATATCAATATTCTTATATCCCTTTCCAATCAAGTTTTCACGTAAGTAGTTGTACCACATGCTTCTGGATTACTTCAATTAATATAGTGAATGATGCAACTTCACTGCATAACTGCTCCATGGATTAGAGCTATTGGATATAGGCAATGAAATCCATTCGGGGATGTTCATGTAGATTTACGCATTTAGATCCCTATAAAATGTATGTTGTAACCACATCTATAAGCTGCATGTTCAGTTTATTGGACACTATTAAACTGACTAAGTTGCGGCAAGTGAAGATATATGTAATGGGAGAACACGTCTCTTCATAGTAAATTCCAGGATGGTGCGAGAAGGCTTGGGCAACTAGCCTCACTTGGAAATGCGTTAACTCATTCTTATCATTGCGTTTATGAAAAGATACCCTTTTGATGTCCAACTGGTTTTAACGCCCATGGATAAGACTCGATACGGCCAAGTACCTCACAATTAGCAATTGAGTCTAGTTCAGCCTGTATTGCATCTTTCCATTTTGGCTACTCGGCTCATCGTTGACATTCAGCAACCAAGCGCGGCTCAGCATCATCGTCTTTAATATTTCTTGAGCGACGGAGTAGGCAAAAACATCATCGACTAGCGTGGATAATCTGTCCGACAGTATGTGTATTCACTCATACATTGCATCGAGATTTCTTTCTTCTCCAACATCAACCAAGTTTTCGACGCATCCATTAACCGTTCCGTTGTTGATTCAAGTGTTGGATTTTATGTGCATCTAATACAATAAATATGAGCAAGACGCAGCGGAATAAATAAACGAAAAACCAAGACGAGGATCTACATGTAGTAATTTAATTGATTTATTAAGATTTTGTCGAATTACCTTAATTTAAAGAATAGATCTGAACCCAGACTAGAAGCTGATTAAATCCTCTTCCTCTTTTGGTGATCCATACACGAACAACTGGTACAATCCGGATTGCTAGATACTCACAAATAATGTTGATAAACAGTATGTAATATCCGACAGTAATTTCTTATCTATTGTTGTATTATTCGGATAATTTGAGTATCTTTGTAATCATGTTACATTTAGTTAATGTTTATTGATGTCGGGATATATTAGAATAGACTTGATTATAACTGTCATTCGCATTGTGGTTGATTTCTTGACGTTGCGTAGATTGTTACATTTTTGGGCTAGGCTTTCTGTGTTTAACATACACTAAACATATGCTAATTCATTGGCTTTACGTACGTAATGGAATGTTGGTTACGTACGTAATGCTTGGAATCTTATCCGATCCCAACTTTCAGCGTGGGGGGCCGGACAGGATCCGGATATTTGGCCCTTTCGAGGCAGCCAAGTTGACTTACATTAATTACGTAATGCTGAGGCCATAACGTACGTAATGATGGTATTTTGAGGCAGTAGCCTCTGGAGGCAGATTACGTACGTAACATTTTAGGTGTAGCGTACGTAAAGGGATTAACGTACGTTATCTTCATGCGATAACATACATAATGTACTGTGCAGTTTATAAAAAGACAGCTTGTGTCTTTCATTTGAACGTCACAAACTTGGTTTTTCTCTCCAACTATCGCCCCCTGCCTCTCTAGACCGACTATACCCCCTTCCAACTTGTATTTGAGCCTTACATCTTGGATTTGAGCTTGTTGATTGGAAGTTTAGAGGTGTTCTTGAAGCTTGGAGTGTGTTCTTGTGGTTTTGGTGGTTGTTCTTCGTTTCTGAAGGTATGTGGTGCGATTCTACTCTATATTTTCGTAGTTAGGATGTTAGTGATATGGTATACTACACCTAGTGTTGAATTAATAAAGTAAAACCTGTTTGTAGTTAAGCTTTTTAACACTTATTGATGAATATGGTAATTAAGGGTTTGGAATGAAGATGTTCTTGATGTTTTAATGGTAATGATCATGTTTATAAGAATCATACTCATCACTTCATTAGGACGATAATAATCATTAGCTTCATCGTAGTTAAGTTTAATCGATAGAATTATTGACATAAAATGTATTAGAACACCATGTTAAGAACTTGATGAATGTTAGAGATTAAGGTGATGTACTTGAACCTAAAAACTATAACTTCATTTCTGTTTTGACTTAGCAAAGCCTTTGAAAGATGATAAAAGATATTGATGAAGACAACTATAACTGTTAATTAAATCGCATGTGTTGATAACTTAAGAATGTATTGATCATCATAATAAAGTGTATAGTGTTCTTAAGAAGGAATACTAATTGTGGATGATAATGTCCTAATAGAATGAGTATTGAATTCGTTATGATGATCCTTGTATAGAGGTAGATGTTGAAGAACCATAAGAACTTGGATAATCCAATTGTTAATAGTGAATTGAAGGTGTTTAATGTATAAACTTGTTTATAGTGATAACAAGAGTATTCAAGAGGGTATTGTAGTATGGTAATCTGATTACTAAAGCCGAATTAGAGGTAATGAATTTTACCAACAATTGATAGAATGTTTATTGAAATAGAATTAAATGAACGAGTAGGTCTCGGGTGTCGTTTCCTACAAATTGATATCAATATTGTGTGAATGTATTATTGAATGAATTAGGTTTTATTCAAGGTTGCTTGTTCGATTGAGTATTTAATCGAGCATACCATCTGTTTGATCGTTTAGAGAAATACTATCGTTCACCTACAAAATTGAGGCAAGTTATCTTGCTTGGTTATAATGATGAATGAATTGCTATGATGGTTATACGTTTCGTGTATATGAAACACTTATGAATCTGTGATTTGTAGTTCGATATTGTTCTTGATGATGTTCCGTTTTTCACCATGGGATTGCATTCCCAAGTTCATCACCTTTGAATCGTTGATCTCGTTGATCCTTATTGTCACTTCGGTGAGTTTCTTGATCCTTAATCGGATATGTGATTTATTGAATTCGTTGTCATGTTGTATATTGACATATCTGGAATCATATCTGCATGCCGATTGGTTATTGTGTAGGATTTTTAGCCAGGCACATATATAGTCATACGTGGATGTTTCCGTTTTGGACTGTGCACACGAGACGTAGTTCGTGAGGCTAATTAGGTACATTGTCACACATATATTCTGGATTCCGTATACGGGGTGGACATGTGCATGGACACATTTCCGGATTGGGCATACTGTGATATCCATCTTGAGCCATATTATTTGATCCGTCATAGTCCATGTATGATTGGATATGTTCGACAGTTTGTGACTGATTGTTCATACGCCTGATGGGTATGTTCAATAGTCGGGATGTTTCTTGGAGATCTAATATATGTGAATTGTATAATGTTTGGAGAATCATTTATCATGTATATCTGACCCTGTGTTTTGGGCGAAATACTTGTGTTGTATTTTAGGTTGAGGCAAAGGCAAGACACGTGAAGAGCATGGTGACGGCGAAGGGTTCGAAGGATACTAGTTCGGGGGCCCCAAGTATGTTGTTGTCCGGTTATGTTCAAACCATGTAATGTTATTTTCCGCTTCATTTAAATTATTGACCGATTGTTTTTTTATTTGACGTATATTCCATCTCCATATGGTTTATACTTATTTTTGGATCCTGTGTATGTTAAGGCCATTGGCCATATTATTTATAAACCCCTAATCGGAGTAATGACTATTTATTGTGGTTCGGTATCACAAGGTAATATATATTTAATCTGTATTTTGGTATCGCCTAGTGGATCCCAGTGTGGGGTTCCACGGCACTATAATAGCCGTCTTTGGGGGTGTTACAGAAGATGGTATCAGGGCGTCGTTTCTCTTTAAGAGTCGTTGTGAAATGAACTAGTATCAAGAGACCTTCATGTCACGTGTGACCTGTGCAAGCGCCTGACCCTAAGAGCCAAATACGGTATGTACTTTATGAGCCGTGATTTAATTACTAGTGTGATATTGATATCAGAATGGATCTCTTTATTGATATTGATATTTCGAGGATCTGTGGCAGGATTTATCTAATTGATATTTCGAGGTAAGTTCTAGATTGATTATGTGATTGAAATTGTTCGACTCGATGTCGATATGATATTCTGTGTGGCACTCGTAGTGTCGATAATTCGTTATGAACTGGTTTCTTGAATATGTAGTTCCTTGTTGCTATTAACTTGGCATGAATTTTGATTAGTCATAAAGACGGTGATGAACTGTACTTATGGTTATTATTATTGTTTGATTCTTTCAGTATGGAAAGAAATCTGAGAGGCCGTGGCAGAGGGGGACGAGGCCGCGGAAGGGGCCGAATCCCGAGACCACGAGCCAACACGTGTTCGAATGTGGAGCAGAGTTCCGCAGGCAGTGATTCGCCTTCTAGGGACCAATCGCACCACACTGGACATGAGGATGCACGTGTCGATCCTTACGTTGTTATGCAGGGCACGGTAGCTCAGATGACCCACACCTGCTGGATTTCGGTGAGTCCAGCTGATGGTGTATATACTTGGGAGGAATTTAAAAACCTCATGTTAGACCATTACTATCCAGGTACACTCCGTGAGGCCAAGCTGTTAGAATTGCTGAACCGAGACCCATCTGAAGACGATGATGTGGTATCTGTTGCCGAGAAATTTCAGACACATCTTCCTTTCGCCTCGTCGATTGTCCGAACGGAGGCTAATAAGATCAAATATTTTCTCAATAGGCTTAAACCCCGAATGAGGATGCAGTTGTTGAATCACCACTGCACGACCCTACCGGAGTTTATCGAGAAAGCTCTGGAATATGAACTTACTGCAAAGGAGATTTCCAAGAAGCAACCACAGCCCTCCAACAAGAGATCCAGGAACCAGAACCAGACTGACAGTAACTGGGGGATGTTCAGGAAGCCCCAGTCGTTACCGAACCATTCTGAACGACCACCCATGGCATCAAAGCCAGCCAGACCACACTCTCGAGTGGTCAGCTCATCTGTTGTGTGCTATAACTGTGGGGACCATCGGCACAACAGCTCCAAATGCCCGAAGCCGGCCGTCGCATGCCATACTTGTGGGAAGAATGGGCATCGTGCTTGTTATTGCAGGAATGGACCGGGACGTGATCCAGTAGCATCTCATGCTCCAGTTCAGTCTTCTGTCCAGGACCGTGTACCTCCGTCCGCTTCTTATCAGACTACCGGGGCAAACAGAGGGATGGGCCGTGGAAACCAAGCTGGTACATCTGGTGTTGGAGCTACGAAACCCATGATTTACGAGATAAAGAAGGCCGAGGATCTCGAAGCCAACATGATTGCAGGTACTCTCGAGATCCGATCTCAGCCCGTCTGTGTTCTTTTTGATACTAGTGCTTCACACTCTTTTTTATCTGCTTCTTTTTTGAATCGTTTGCAATTATATCATGTTACCAATTGTGAACCTTATGTAATTGGTCTACTCGATGGTAGAAGAATGGGAATCGTGAAGTGCAGAACTGTCCGATTCGCATGAACAACCGTGAGCGGTTGTCAAACTTAATTGTGGTCGATTTACCTAAAGATAATGTAATCCTGGGTATCTATTGGATGGATCGTCATGATGCCATACTTAGCGTCCGCAAGCGGATAGTGACCGTCACATCTGATGATGGTATTGAGGGTATATTTCAGGGTGATAATCCCAGCCATTCCGGGAGAGTCATCAGCGCTATGAAAGCAGTGAAACTGCTTAATCAAGGGTGTATTGGTTATTGGTGTTACATGACCAAAAAAGCGGATCGACCAGTTGAATTGGCCTATATTCCGGTAGTTCGAGACAGCCTATATGTATTTACCGATGAGTTGACAGGCTTACCTCCACATCGAAAGGTAGAGTTTACTATTGAGCTAGAGCCAGGTACGTCCCCGCTTTCGAAAGCACCATATTGTATGGCTCCGACTGAGATGTAGGAGTTGAAGAACCAGCTTAAGGAGTTGACTGAGAAAGGCTATATTCGACCTAGTGCGTCCCTTTGGGGAGCACTAGCGCTATTTGTACGGAAGAAAGACGGATCTCTACGTTTGTGTATTGATTACCATTAGCTGAACATGGTAACCATCAAGAACAAATATCCATTACCTCGTATTGATGATTTATTAGATCCACCTCAGGGAGCTGCTATGTTTTCCAAGATCGACTGGAGGTCCGATTATCATCAGTTAAGGATTCGAGAGTCTGACATTTCAAAGACCGCTTTTCGTACTCGCTATGGGCATTATGAGTTCGTAGTGATGCCATTTGGACTGACTAATGCACCAGAGGTATTCATGAAGTTGATGAATCGAGTTTTTATTAATTATCTGGATCGTTTTGTAGTCGTTTTTATTGACGACATTCTAATTTACTCTCGTGACCATGAGGAGCATGAGCGTCATCTCCATCAAGTTCCCGATGCGTTGAGGTGGGAATAGCTTTACGGGAAGTTTTCCAAATGTGAGTTCTGGATGCCTGAGGTTATTTTTCTTGGGCATGTGATATGAGCCTAAGGGGTGAGAGTAGACCCACAGAAGACAAAAGCTATCCGAGACTGGCTACCTCCAAAGAACATGAAGGAAGTTCGCAGTTTCCTGGGTCTAGCAGGTTATTACCGACGGTTCGTGGAAGGTTTTTTCAATATTGTGCAACCGATGACTAACCTATTGAGGAAGGATAAGAAGTATTTGTGGTTAGAGGCATGTCAGTAAAGTTTTGATTAACTCAAGAGTCAATTGATTTCAGCACCTGTTTTGGTTCTACCAAAAGGAACGGAGGGATTCGTAGTGTATAGTGACGCATCGAGACAGGGCCTTGGATGTATGTTGATGCATGAAGGGAAAGTGATTGCCTATGCATCGAGACAGTTGCGACCCTATGAAGTTAACTATCCGACCCATGACTTGGAACTAGCAGCCGTGGTATTTGCTTTGAAGATCTGGCGTCACTATTTGTATGGAGTTACCTGTCAGATTTTTACTAATAACAAGAGCCTGAAGTACATTTTTACTCAGAAGGAATTGAACATGAGGCATAGAAGGTGGATAGAACTAATAAAAGACTATGATATTGAGATCCTTTATCATCCGGGAAAAGCAAATGTGGTTGCCGATGCCTTGAGTCGTAAGACATTATAAGAGCAGATGCTTTCCCGCTTGACAGTTCAGAGAGAATTGCAGTTAGAGTTCGTGAGGCCAGAAATTGAAGTCTGGTTACAGTGTATTCAGGGACAACCCTGTACACTTGAGATTTCATCATCCCTTGATGATATAATCAGATAGAAGCAGGTTACAGACCCATTCTTATCTCGAGTTCGGGATGAAGTAACTCAATGGAAATCCCCTGGATTTGTGATCCACGAGGATGGAATCGAGTTTGTGTACCCGCAGACGAAGAGTTGAGGAACTCTATCCTGAGAGAGGCTCATGCTACCCCGTACTCCATTCACCCGGGGTCTAGCAAGATGTATAAGGATTTGAAGCAATGTTATTGGTGGGGGAATATGAAACTTGACGTTGCAGAGTTCGTTTCGAGATGTTTAACCTGTCAGCAGGTTAATATTGAGCATCAGCGACCCGCAGGAATGCCGAAACCACTCCCGATTCCCGAGTGGAAATGGGAGGACAAATCGATTGATTTTATCACTATCTTGCCGACGAGTCGTCGAGGGATGAATAGGATTTGGGTGATTGTGGACCATCTGACCAATTGAGCCCACCTTTTGGAGATTAAAGACGCATGGGGACTCGAGAGATTGGCCCAGCTGTTTATTAAAGAGATTGTAAATTACATGGCACTCCCAAGAGTATTGTATCGGATCGTGACGGGCGATTCGTGTCACATATATGGAAAGCAATTCATCGTGTGATGGGTACGCAGTTGAACTTCAGTACAACATTTCATCTGGAGACTGATGATCAGTCTGAAGGGACTATCCATGTAAAACCCCACAAAATCATGTGAATGTTAGTCTTAGTAAGCGTAGTTGTAAACAATAACTCAATTGTCATGAATAATTTATGAACAACTTTGATGTTTCGATTAATTAATTGTTAATCGCCAAAATTTAAATTTTTATTATTAAATATTTATCACACATAATTAATTATAATAACATGCTAAAATAATTAATGGGCCAAGACTCAACCTAACAAAGACCTAAAATATAAACTTAATAGCTTGGACCTAACCCAACACACTTTGCAACCCAACTAACTAACTAACTGAACCCATTACAATAATAACTTATACACTTAAATTTACAAAAAAATATATAATAATAATACTATATATTACTATATGGGTGGCCAAAGAAGGAGGAAAAAGAGAGGATATGAATTCTAGAGCCTTCATCCTCCCCATGCAAGACACCCTCATAAATCACCTTAGACACATGGCGTTAGTCTTCTCTTTAACTACACTTCCCAAGCCCTAAAATCACACTATAAATACTTACACTTATTACCTAGCCACTCTTTACATTTTCAACACAAAAGATAAAGAAAAATCTGCATAAAGAGAGAGAGAGAGAGAGAGAGAGAGAGAGAGAGAGAGAGAGGGCCTAACTAGAAGAAGAATGAGCAAGAAGAAGATTCAAGCAAGAACTAGGTAATCTAACCTTCTATACTTCTTTCTATAATTTATAGTTATAATCTTCACACACTAACTTAAATCTCATCATGCAAACAAATACACCTCCATGGTGAAATATGGGTCGGACGAAATATGTGGAGGTGAAGGGAAGATCGTCTTCCAACTTACGAGACTTAGAATCAACCGTTCGTAACAAGAAATCGAGGTGGGTGAAATTCCTTTCAAAACTCCTAAAGTAAATCATTTATTTATTTATTTTGTGATGTATGTGCAAATCTGAAATCTTCAAGATTTATTGAGAAACATGTTAAGATGTTCATGATAAAATATATTCTATGATTTTTTTATATACTTAGAAATGTATCTATTGTTTTCCTTAAGTTTTAATTCAAAAAACATGAAATATTATGATGCATGCGTGTGTCAGAAAATTTGTGTAAATGCATATCTTGATAGGTATGTATATGGATATATCAACATGCATTATATTTCTTTTGGGTTTAAGTTACAACCGATTTGGTAGACGAATTTCGATTATGTGAAAAATTATAAATTTCGTGTCTTCTTCGAAATTTTTGTATAAACTCTAACAAAATCTGTAATTTTGTTTTATATGATTATGTTATGGTGTTTGGGTAACTTATTTGTGGCAAAAACGGGACTTGAAAACAAGTAAATGGAATTTAAGGGCATAAAGTGTAATTAATGGAAAATTATGGACTAGTCAGAAAATTCCGAGAATAAACTGTTCTGGAACATGAATAACATGTATTTTAACTTTTATAAGCTGTCCGTAAAGTTTGGAATAAATCGGAGTTCGTTATCTAAGCTCATTAGTCAATAATAAAATTTTCAAACAATTCCGGGGTCAAAATGCAAGAAATCAAAATTCTGGACCAAGTCCGAATTTTGTGGAATTTATCACAAATCTGGGATTCCAGGTTCATCCCGAGCCATTTTGTAAGATTTCGTTAACTTTCGAGCTAAATTCGTAGCTCTAAAAACATCGGAGCAATTTTGTTAAGTTTTGGGGCAATTTTGTAATTTCTAGAAATTTCAGTCCCGAAACTGGAAATTCCGAATCTCTTCTTAAATCTAAAATTGAAATAGTAGCTTTTACCTTATTATAAATTTTCACGACCATCCGAATTCATTTCATATCTCCAAAATGCTTAGGCTCAACCTAAGGGTATAAATGTCGTTTCGACCAACTTCAGAAAATTCTCGACTTCTTTTTATCGAACCTGCCAATCCAATACATCTGACTTGAACCCTTTAAAATCATTGATAAAATATTGAGAATATTTCCAAATTAATATACAAGTCCTATCCCGTATTACCGTGCCACAAATATAAGTAACCATATTCCATACTAAATCAAAAGACGCAATTAATCTCACTGATCGAATGTTTAAGTGTTACTCGTGTAACACCCCCGATATATTCAGGAATATTACAGCGCCGTAAATCCTTTACATAAGAATTTACAAGGCTGAATAAAGGAAATGACAATAACAGATACCAATTATGAAATTGCTGAAATAAAATACAACTGTCTGGTTCAAAACCGAGAATATAAATATCCAATGAGGAGTTATTATTACATCACTAAAATCCAAACATTATAAACTAACGACGTAGTCGAGTACTTATTGAAATAACCAACAAACAACAGACAGTAAACCCGGCCGGAACATCACTCTGCACCCTCGTCGTCATGCATCTCCAGCGGTTGTTTCCCCGCTCTCCTGGATCCTAAACATTCACAAATGTTCACCCCCGAATGGGTTAGCACCACGATGCTAGTACAAGTACAATAATCATACAACAGTGATATAATCAACAATTATATCATAACAAGTTTCTCCAACGAGAAATATTCACAACACATATCATATCATAACAGTTTCAACATACTGATGGTATTCCAACGATCCAAATAAGACACAACTATAGATTCCCATGATGATCCCGTCGGACCAAAGCATGGTGGAACTACTCGTCCAACGATCCAAGCGACACAAACTATAGATTCCCATGATGATTCCCGTCGGATCAAAGCATGGTGGACATTTAATCACAACACATAATACACAATACAATCACAATATACTTGTCATAATATAGAGAATTCTAATTAGAGTACTTGCCTCGATTCGTTGACAATAATAAACTTCCACGAATATCAAAATACTCGAAGGTCGTCCCCTTCGATCAATCACGTGTTAAGCTCGAACCTTAACAAAAGAAATAGCATAGAATTCATTTCATGCCGAACGAACGTCTAACAATTCAACAATTACGGTAGAAAGTCCTTAATATGCAATCTGTCTGGATAGCTTAACGCACGCTACGAATCCTATATAGCGTACGTTAATGCTACTCGTTAGCGCACGCAGTACACACAGCCTAGCGTACGCTAATCAGGCGTGGTCAGTACCTCACTAATCAGCCGACTGACTCAGCTGATGACTTAATGCACGCTAAGTCCCAATCGTGGCGTACGCTAAACGTACTCGATAGCGCACGTTAATTCACGTAGCTTACGCATGCTAAGAGTGCATGACAGTTCACTGGAGGGCAGCAAATTATACAAATGGTGATGAAGTAAGCGAATTCCTCAGTAATTAATGTTTGTTATCAGGCTTCATGTTATGTTCATAAACTTTAAGAATGATCTCATGGATAATAACAACTTCGAGGTGCAAGTATACGTATAATCATCATAACACCATAATCCATCTTGATTACAATTCTCATGCGAAGTTGGTGATCTCTGGTTGATGTATTAGATTCTACTATCATTATACATATTCAGACTTCATCTTGAGGTGAACTAACAATTCCAACTTATACGAAAGAATATTTCTTAAGATGATTCTTCCTTTAAGTTCTTATAACCGAAATAATATCACCTCCAATTCATGATCACAAAGATAACATAAATCATACATATTGTTAACTTCAGAATGTTTCTCTCATCATTTGAAGTATTAGGGTTCTGACTTCAAGGTTCCAACAATAATATCGTAATCGTAGACATTCCAATCTCCTAAACATGGTGTTGTTGAATAATTCACTAATGAAATTCAATATCTCATTAACATGATCACCTTATTCTCCATAACACGAATCTAGAGTTGAAGATAGAATCAACATACCTTAATATGACGAAATCACTGAACCACGAGGTAGAATCCGACTCCGGTTGGTTATGTGCCACTCCAAGGTGTTACTTCTCTTCAATGATCACTCACAAGTGATAACCAATATTCAAGGATCACTACGATGTGTTCTAAGTGTGTTAGAAGGATGATTATAGCTCTCTGGCCTCTCAAGAATGAAGAATGGACGAAGGAAATGTAAGCCAAAATGGGTGGTTGTCTCATTTATAATATTCTGCACTTTAGCTAATGAGCGCACGCTACAATACATACTTAGCGCGCGCTAATAAGCGTTGACTCCAAATCTGTCCAGGTTCGTCCGCGGGAATCTTACCCCGGACCCATGTCCCGGATGGCGCATGTGCTAGCCACCTACCTCAATAATTCAGTGTCTAGCGCACGCAACTCCTACATACGTAGCGTGCGCTAGTAATAGCCGATAGCACGCGTTAAGCTACATTCTTAGCGTGCGCTATCATGAGTTTGCATGAGAAAATTTGCATGATGTTATACTTAAGTACAAGGATGCCAATTCAAGAAATATCATACTCCAATAATCAAAACCACAAATCCGAATAATACAGGGTTTGAATACAGATAAAATATACAGTAATAAATCTGGATATTACATACTCTCCTACTAAAAAGGAGTTTCGTCCCGAAACTCAATAGGAAAATAATTCGGGATATCTGGACTTCATACCATCTTCCGTTTCCCATGTGGCTTCTTCCACTCTGTGGCGTGACCATTGAAGTTTGACCAAAACAATTGGTTTGTTCCTCAACTGCTTAACTCGACTCTCGAGTATATTGACCGGTATTTCTTCAAACGTCCCATCTTGAGCAACTTCGATCTCGCCGAAATCAATGATATGACTAGGATCTGGTATATACCTCCATAACTGGGATACGTGGAACACGTTATGAACATGGCTCAATGACGGCGGCAATGCTAATCTGTATGCCAACTCTCCAACTCTCTCAAGGATCTCAAATGGTCCGATATATCTCGGACTCAGCTTTCCTTTCCTTCTGAAACGAAGTATTTCACGAGTAGGAGAAACCTATAAAAGTACGTGGTCTCCCGTACTGAACTCCAAAGGGCGACGGCATACGTCTGCGTAAGATTTCTGGCGACTCTGGGCTGTCAACAGTCTATCATGGATTAAAGCTATCTTCTCTCGAGTCTGTACGATCAATTCTCGTTCTGTCCCGATTTAGTCTGATGAATCGTCCCAGCATAGGGGCGATCTGCATCTTCTCCCGTATAATGCCTCAAATGGCGCCATCTTAATGGAAGCATGCCAACTATTGTTGTAGGTAAATTCAATCAACGGTAGATGAACTTCCCAATCAGTTGACCAATCTAAAGCACAAGCCCTCAGCATATCTTCCACCGTTTGAATAGTCCTATCGGATTGTCCATCAGTTTGTGGGTGATAAGCTGTGCTGAAGTTCAATTCGGTTCCCAAGGCCTTATGAACTGCTTTCCAAAAGTGAGACACAAAACGACCGTCTCGATCAGAAACAATGGTTTTCGGCATACCATGCAATTGAACTATCTCCGAAATAAATACTCGCGCCAACTTCTCTGGTCCCCACGTGTCCTTAATGCCTAGAAAATGAGCTGATTTGGTTAGACGATCAAATATCACCCAAATCATGTTCATTCCGGTCTTGGTTCTCGGCATACTAGTGATAAAGTCCATCGATATGTCCTCCCACTTCCACTCAGGAATCGTGAGCGGCTTCAACATCCCGGCAGGCCGTTGATGCTCGATTTTAACCTGCTGACAAGTCAAGCATTTCGAAACATATTCCGCTACATCTTTCTTCATGTTGCCCCACTAGAAATTCTGCTTCAAGTCCTTATACATCTTACTGGTGCCCGGGTGGATAGAATAGGGCGAACTGTGAGCTTCCTTCATGATTGTCTGTTTCAGAACATCGACATCGGATACGCAGAGTCGGTTCTGCAATCTCAAAACTACATCATCATGGATTACGAATCCGGGGGCCTTCCCCTTGATCACTTCATCACGTAACCGAATCATCGGAGGATCATCTGCCTGTCTAGATTTGATTTCTTCGGTTAATGACGAAGTTATTTCCATCACGCACAGTTGTCCTTGGACTCTTTGTAACCACACTTCAATTCCTTCTCGAATCATCTCTCGTTGAAGGCTAAGTTGGGAGGTCAGAGTCTCCAGCATCTGAATAGAAACAGGCTTGCGGCTGAGTGCATCGACCACTACATTCGCTTTGCCTGGATGATACAAAATCTCTAAGTCATAGTCCTTAATCAGTTCTAACCATCTTCTTTGCCGCATGTTCAATTCTTTCTGACTAAAGATGTATTTGAGACTCTTGTGATCCGTAAAGATCTGACAGTGAGTCTCGTACAGATAATGCCTCCAGATCTTCAAAGCAAAAACTACTTCCGCTAGCTCCAAATCATGTGTTGGGTAATTCACTTCATAAGGTTTCAGTTGTCATGAAGCATAAGCAATCACCTTATCATTCTGCATCAATACGCACCCGAGTCCTTGGTTCGAAGCATCACTGTAAACTATAAATCCTCCAGTTCCCCGTGGAAGTGATAGAATCGGTGCCGTCGTCAATCTCTTCTTCAATTCATCAAAACTAGTCTGACACGACTCGTTCCACTCAAACTTTTGAGTTTTCTACAGGAGTCGAGTAAGTGGGCGGGAAATTTTGGAAAATCCTTCCACGAACCGACGATAATACCCAGCAAGTCCTAAGAAACTTCGGACTTCTTTCACACTCTTTGGAGGCTTCCAATCCAAAACCGCTTCGATCTTCTGCGGATCCACTCGGACTCCTTCCGCTGATACCACATGACCGAGGAACATTACTTCCTTTAGCCAGAATTCACACTTAGAGAGTTTGGCGTACAGTTGCTCGCTTCTCAAATGTCCTAATACAATCCGCAAATGCTGTGCATGCTCTTCCGGGTTCTTAAAATACACCAGAATGTCATCAATGAACACAACCACAAATTTATCCAAATATTCGATGAACACTCGGTTCATCAACTGCATGAATACAGCAGGTGCATTAGTGAGGCCAAATGGCATCACTACAAACTCATAGTGTCCGTAGTGAGTTCTGAATGCTGACTTCGGAACATCAGATTCTTTAATCCTCAGCTGATGATACCCTGATCTCAGATCGATTTTAGAAAATACTATTGCTCCTTGCAACTGGTCGAACAGGTCATCAATCCGTGGCAACGGATACTTGTTCTTAATCGTCATCTTGTTCAGCTCTCGATAGTCAATACACAGTCGAAGCGATCCATCCTTCTTTCGGACAAAAAGGACTGGCGCTCCCCAGGGTGAAACGCTTGGCTGAATATAGCCTTTGTCCAGTAACTCCTCCAGCTGCTTCTTCAGTTCATACATTTCAGTAGGTGCCATACGATACGGTGCCTTAGAAATTGGTGTAACTCCGGGTTCCAGCTCAATGGTAAATTCTACATCTCTTCGCGGAGGTAGTCCAGGTAACTCGTCAGGGAATACATCTGGAAATTCATTCACAACACGAATGGATGAAAGTTCCATAATTTCATCTTCTTTTCTTCATTGCATAGCACCAGTATCCGGTACAGCCCTATTTCAACAATTTGACAGCTTTCATTGCTTTGATCAACTTTCCTGAGCTTCCTGGTTTCCATCCTTCAAACAGTTCTTCGGAGCCATCGTCGGCGATTAGCGAAATATTCCTCCTTCGGTAGTTTACAATAGCTCCATATCGATTAACCCAATCGTCTCTGAGTATCAGGTCGTCTCCTTGCATTTCTATCACAATCAGATTTGAGAGCCACTCTCTGCCTCCAAATGATACAGGGAAATTTCTGGTTTCTAAGTTCCCGACAGTCCTATCTCCACTCGGTAAACCAACAACATAAGGTTCACAAGCCTGAAAACCGGAAATATTTAAACGATTTACACAAGATAAAGATATAAAAGAATGCGTAGCTCCTATATCGAATAAAACGCTAACTAGCTGGGAAAGGATCTGGACAGTACCTGATGCGACAGCAGCATCCTGATCGTCTATCCTCCTCATCTCATACAGACGTGGGGGAACAGATCCGGCACTCGATGTCCCCTTTCGGTCCCATTGTCCTCTGCCTCGTCCGCGGCCAAAATTTTGAGGTATCTGAACACTTTGCTGCGTCTGTTGGATACTAGCTTCCTTCTGAACTGGCTGCGATGAACGGGTTCCATTGTACTTGGTGGCGTCCTTGCAAAATGTCACACGGTGCCCTTCCTGTCCGCAGTCAAAACATGTAACTGGAGTGTGCAAACAATCACGCCAAAGGTGGCCTCGGCGACCACAGTTAAAGCACTTCCTAGCTGTATCCGTCGTGGCTGACATTGTTCCGTAATTCTTTCCGCTCTTAGATGGGTGCGGAGGTTTCTTGAAAGAAAAAGAAGACTGGGCCTTGCGGGGCCCACTGTTCTTGTGCTCTGTAAAAGTACCAAAGACTTTTTGTTTCTTCGACTCCATAAACTTCTCCATTGCCGCTTCTTTTATTTCGTACGCCAACGCCTTATCCTGGTATTGGCGGAGAGTGGTACATTCAAAACCGGACATGTACCTCTGGATTTCTGGTTTCATCCTCATTTCAAAATGAATCATCATCTCTGCATCTGTTCTGACCAGATGTCGAACAAATGCTAACTGTTGGTTAAACGTCTTAATCGTCTGGGATACGGGTTCGTCTGATGGCTGAGCGGAGAAAAACTCCCGAATTTTGGCTTCCCTCACAGGACGAGGGCAGTATTGAGCTTCCATCATCATTTTAAATTCTGTCCAATTAGCATCATGATCTGCAGGTCGGATAGCTTCCCACCACTCGGATGCCTCCCCAATCAGAATGTACTGGGCAATAGGAGCTCTCCTGTCGTCTGGGCAATTAATTCCAGCAAAATTTTCTCCAATTCCTTCAACCAATGATCCCAAGTGGGAGTCTCGGAAAATCCGTCAAATTTAGGCGGTTGCATTTTCGCTACCTCTTGCAACCATCGGTCACCTCGATTTCCCATTTCTGGGATCCTTTGCTGTGATGCCCTGCTGAAGTCCCACCGCCATCTGCATTCGGTCCACGACATGAGCGAACTGAGTCATCTGATTCACCACTTGGCGAAGGATTTCTGGTACAGCAGGTTCTGGTTCGTTATTGATGGATTGTTGCGGCTCGCCTGAGCTATGACTAGCCTGATTAGAAGGCGACACCTCCCTTTCAGCATTCCTTCGTCCGCGTCCACGACCGCGACCACGTCCACGTCCGCCTCTCAACATTCTGTAAGCACAAGTACTTAATATACAAGAAACCACATCGTTCTAATGTTCAAGTATAAAAGGTACAACATGTAAAGAACGAGATAGAGTTTAGGAACTTACAACCACCGTTCGCATGAAGACGTAGGTAGTACAATGATGTTATTCATGGCTGGTTATCTCAAAAGACGTAAATGACCCCTATTTTAACCCAATGGCCAAGATATCCATAATCTTAGCTCCGATACCATATTCTGTAACACCCTCGATATATTCAGGAATATTACAGCGCCGTAAATCCTTTACATAAGAATTTACAAGGCTGAATAAAGGAAATGACAATAACAGATACCAATTATGAAATTGCTGAAATAAAATACAACCGTCTGGTTCAAAACCGAGAATACAAATATCCAATGAGGATTTATTATTACATCACTAAAATCCAAACATTATAAACTGACGACGTACTCGAGTACTTATTGAAATAACCAACAAACAACAGACAGTAAACCCGGACGGAACATCACTCTGCACCCTCGTTGTCATACATCTCCAGCGGTTGTTTCCCCGCTCTCCTGGATCCTGAACATACACAAATGTTCACCCACGAAGGGGTTAGCACAACGATGCTAGTACAAGTACAATAATCATACAACAGTGATATAATCAACAATTATATCATAACAAGTTTCTCCAACGAGAAATATTCACAACACATATCATATCATAACAGTTTCAACATACTGATGGTATTCCAACGATCCAGCGCACACAGCTATAGATTGCCATGATGATCCCGTCGGACCAAAGCATGGTGGAACTACCTGTCCAACGATCCAGCGCACACAGCTATAGATTCCCATGATGATTCCCGTCGGATCAAAGCATGGTGGACATTTAAGCACAACACATAATACACAATACAATCACAATATACTTGTCATAATATAGAGAATTATAATTAGAGTACTTGCCTCGGTTCGTTGACAAGAATAAACTTCCACGAATATCAAAATACTCGAAGGTCGTCCCCTTCGATCAATCACGTGTTAAGCTCGAACCTTAACAAAAGAAATAGCATAGAATTTATTTCATGCCGAACGAATGTCTAACAATTCAACAATTACGGTAGAAAGTCCTTAATATGCAATCTGTCTGGATAGCTTAACGCACGCTACGAATCCTATGTAGCGTACGTTAATGCTACTCGTTAGCGCACGCAGTACACACAGCCTAGAGTACGCTAATCAGGCGTGTTCAGTGCCTCACTGATCAGCCGACTGACTCAGCTGATGACTTAACGCACGCTAAGTCCCAATCGTGGCGTACGCTAAACGTACTCGATAGCGCACGTTAATTCACGTAGCTTAGCCCACGATAAGAGTGCATGGCAGTTCACTGGAGGGCAGCAAATTATACAAATGGTGATGAAGTAAGCGAATTCCTCAGTAATTAATGTTTGTTATCAGGCTTCATGTTATGTTCATAACCTTTAAGAATGATCTCATGGATAATAACAACTTCGAGGTGCAAGTATATGTATAATCATCATAACACCATAATACGTCTTGATTACAATTCTCATGCGAAGTTGGTGATCTCCGGTTGATGTATTACATTCTACTATCATTATACATATTCAGACTTCATCTTGAGGTGAACTAACAATTCCAACTTATACGAAAAAATATTTCTTAAGATGATTCTTCCTTTAAGTTCTTATAACCGAAATAATATCACCTCCAATTCATGATCACAAAGATGACATAAATCATACGGATTGTTAACTTCAGAATGTTTCTCTCATCATTTGAAGTATTAGGGTTCCGACTTCAAGGTTCCAACAATAATATCGTAATCGTAGACATTCCAATCTCTTAAACATGGTGTTGTTGAATAATTCACTAATGAAATTCAATATCTCATTAACATGATCACCTTATTCTCCATAACACGAATCTAGAGTTGAAGATAAAATCAACATACCTTAATATGACGAAATCACTGAACCACGAGGTAGAATCCAACTCCGGTTGGTTATGTGCCACTCCAAGGTGTTACTTCTCTTCAATGATCACTCACAAGTGATAACCAATATTCAAGGATCACTAAGATGTGTTCTAAGTGTGTTAGAAGGATGATTATAGCTCTCTGGCCTCTCAAGAATGAAGAATGGATGAAGGAAATGTAAGCCAAAACGGGTGGTTGTCTCATTTATAATATTCTGCACTTTAGCTAATTAGCGCACGCTACAATACATACTTAGCGCGCGCTAATAAGCGTTGACTCCAAATCTATCCAGGTTCGTCCGCGGGAATCTAACCCCGGACCCATGTCCCGGCTGCGCATGTGCTAGCCACCTACCTCAATAATTCAGTGTCTAGCGCACGCAACTCCTACATACGTAGCGTGCGCTAGTAATAGCCGATAGCGCGCGTTAAGCTACATTCTTAGCATGCGCTATCACGAGTTTGCATGAGAAAATTTGCATGATGTTATACTTAAGTAGAAGGATGCCAATGCAAGAAATATCATACTCCAATAATCAAAACCACAAATCCGAATAATACAGGGTTTGAATACAGATGAAATACACAGTAATAAATCCGGATATTACAACTCGTGCTATGCAACTAACTGAAAATTGTGACTGTTCGGGAACTAAGTTCTATACAAACAAAGTGCCACGGATGGGTCCGCCCTCTAACTCTATCTGGACAAAGTGCCACATCGATGGATGTGGGCCACCTCTTGAACCCATACGAAACAGAGAGCTGACCTAAATCTGGGGGCCACCTCTTGAACTTTAGGAGCCACCTCTAGATTCTCAAATCGAGTCGGGACGGTTGGACCGAGTCTTGAATCGAGCAGCGCGGCTGCGGTTCATGAACAAGGCTTCCATTGTTGCATATTCCCATAACCGAGGAACGGAGTGTTCCGAGGGACCTGGGTTGTAGAACTTGGGGTATAATCGCGATTATGGTGTGATCCGGGTATTGACCCACATCTAAGGACATACCGATCCCAGATAATAGATAAGTAAGCACACGCTAAGTGTGAGAGCGAAGGCTCAGCTACTGGGGCGACGGTCCAAATCTTGGGGCGACGGTCTATACTGCTAGGAGTAATAAGGAGAGCCTAGAATCCAAAGTCCACATCGGCAGGATTCAAAGCTAGATTGACTGATCGACTGATTTACTGATTGATTGACTTGATATTTATCCACGGGGACAGGATTATATTATTTCACTACTAAACGATTATATTTCGATAAATCGCACCATATCTTTGAAACCTTTTTCACTTTTCTTATAACTTGACAAAGTCATGCATCACTTAAAATTTTCAAAGGAAAGAAAGCCACACTCGTACACGATAACCCACTCACTAAGACCTTTTGTCTCACCCCACCATTTTCCATTTTAAACCAGAGAATGAGCAACCAGCAGAAGACGAAAAAGGATTTGTGGAAGAGACCGATTAGAAGACCGCCGCCTAGACTTAGAATTTCTGTTTTTATCCCGACTTTAATTTACTATGTTTTGTACTTTGAATCATCTGTTATTTTCCGCTGCAAACTTATGATCACTATAATTTAATTATCAACTTTTGTTACAACGAATCTTAGAACATCGGGTTGAGATCGTTGATTGAAAATTTTATCCAATCGTTATTTATCTTCCGCTATTTATTGCTACACTTTTATTGATTGATTGACTGGTACGTCGCGCCCTCATCCTTACCGATGTTGGGGGTGTGACATAAGTGGTATCGGAGCCCACTTTGTGAGAAGTACACTTACAACGGGCTAACCATGATAAGATTCTTCGGACTTAGATGAGAATTTCACCTAGGACGAAGTGAACCATAGGACTGAGACCTAAAGTAGATTTCTTGAGTCAATTCTCATTAAGATCTCTTTCGACTTGTCGCTATTCACTTGAAATATGCATAGTCAAATTCAAATTTCCTAAGTCATTGGCCAAGGTACATTTCCCCGACTGAATCAATTCTTCTATTGAACTCTTGAAACGGATATAGTTTATTTCACTTATCCATTTCTCAAAGTCATATCACTATTAATTTGAAATTGATGAAGTTCCTTTAAACTTCACTAAACTTCATTACTTTTTTAAAATAGAGTATTATTGTTCCTTTGTCGTTAGTATCATATAAGAATTTGTTGAATCATTAAGTTCACTGCCTTAATGATTATTCATGCTTAATAGAGTTTTATATTGGATATTAGATTTTGTGAGATACTGACTTGGTTTTATTTTGTTAACTAGATGGACCCCACTGGCAAGAAAGATTTGACCAAGGAAACTCAGGGTATCCCTACTACACGAGCAACGATTGCTGAGGATCAGATCTGGCAAGCGCTTAACCAAATTGAGTGTTTCTAGACCCATTCTAAACGCAGTTGTTTTGAGCGATACAAAGGAGAGAGAGATCCAGAACTTGGGGTCCGTGATTGCACCCATTTTTCAAGATGTGACGGCGTATCATTATCAGAGGGACGAGATGTTTCGGTTGCTGTAGAAGAGGAGACAAGAATACGAAGAGCTGGAGGAATGGGCACATCACCTGGAAACCCAATCATTAGTGAACATTCGAAGGATAGACAAACTCCACAGCCACAAGTATCTCCAAGCCCACATGGTGCAAATTCTGGAGGAACAAATCTTATCTGAATGCCACGAGCATGAAAAATTCCAGATCATGGTGAAGTCTAAGATGGGAGCCGTGATCGGCCTATTTCCAAATTCCACCGCTGAAATTGGAGCCCCATCACGAGCATCCCCAATTATGGACACTCGATTCCATGAGTTCGAAGAGGACGATCCGGAGGAAGATCCGTAGGAAGATCCGGAGGAGGACCCAGAAGAGGATGCGAGTATGAATTCGGGAGGTAATTAGAAAACTCTAAGACTTGGTTACAAACATTAATGTAACTTGTTTTGATGTGTCGTACTTTTGATGTTTAAGACATTTGGCCTAAGTGCTATGAAACGTAAATATATGACTGGGCGAATAAGCCAGGAGTCACTTGAATCCTTATATTATAATTCCATTATCCGCGATTAATTAACACTCATTCATGCGCTTAAATCTACATGACAACATAAATTACTGATAACTCCACATAAGATTGTTAATCCTCACACGCTTCCCTAACTTATAATAGATGGCTGACCGAAGGCGTGGACATCCTCGTATGAACCGTTACGAGCAGCAACATCACAATGATCGCTCACGCACTCCCCCATGAGGAGGAAATGGAAATGATTCTATGGCTCAAGCCCTAGCTCAACTGACAAATTTCCTACAACAGCAAGTAACAAACAACAGAAACAACGACGAAACCAATGATCGCACTCTTGAAAGGTTTTTACGCTTCAAGCCGCCTACTTTCGACGGAGAACCTGATGATGTCAAGGCCGAATTTTGGCTGGAGAGAATTGAAGGAATTTTCAACGCCCTACAATATACCGATGAGCAACGTGTATCCGTGGCTACATTCCGACTCGAAGCCACTGCCCACGATTGGTGGACGATTATTAATGAGCGCTGGACGAGAGAGAACCGTGCCAGGATGTGGGCTAACTTCTGGATGGATTTTCGAACCCAGTACATGTCGGCAGCATCCAGAGAAGCTCGATGAGATGATTTCTACCATTTGAAGCAGGGAACCATGACAGTCGCCCAGTACGAAGCTCAATTCAACAGACTGTCCAAATATGCGCTCGGATTAGTGGCAACAGAAGAAGATAAGCTGTACAAATTCACTCGAGGACTGAGGCATACACTTCAACAGAGTCTTTTCACTATTTGACTAACGACACTTGCCGAATCTTTGTAAGCCGCCACCCGGATTGAAAGCGGAACGGCAAGATTAGCTCAACAGCAAAGCCGATTCTCCAACAATGCGAAGAGGCCTGCTACTCAACCAACACCAAAGCCACCACAAAATTTTCAGAGAACGGGAGCTCAGGGGAGTCCAAGCAGAGCAAAAGCTCCGGTTCTCAACAAACCAACAGCGCCTTGCACCCATTATGGCAGGAAGGGACATAAGTCAGATTTATGTTGGAGGAAATTTGGGAAGTGCTTACGTTGTGGCAGTTCAGATCATCAAATACGAAAATGCCCAGATGTGAACCCTCTGGCGAAAAAACCAGCCACTGCAGCTAATCCAGGAAACAACCAAGGGAAGGCCCCAGCACGAGTGTTTGCTCTAGCTGGCCAGGAGGCACCAGAAAACAATGATGTAGTGGAAGGTACACTCCTTATATCCAATCAACTTGCACGGACACTCATAGATCCAAGATCATCCCACTCGTTTGTTACACCGCATTTTCTAAGAAAATTGATAGGCCTTTAGAATCCTTACCATTATGTCTAGAAGTATCTACCCCGATGGGAGTTAGTCGGCTAGCGGATAAAGTCCATTCTGCGTGTGATGTGATAATCAGCAGTAACTGTTATTCTGCCGATTTAGTAGTGCTTCCAATATTGGAGTATGACGTCATCCTAAGAATGGATTGGCTATCTAAACACTATGCACAATTGGATTGTAACTCTAAGATCAGATTTTGCGAACCTAACAAACCAATTGTGGAACTAGTTAGGGACACTAGAGTCAACCTAGCACCAATTGTATCAGCTGTCAAGGCTAGGAAGGCAGTTTCCAAAGGGGCAACCAGATTTTTAGCCTTCATCATCAACAAACCCAAGAGTAAGTCGGGTATAGAGACCATACGAGGGGTGTACGAGTACCCTGATGTATTTCCCAATGAATTAACCTCCCTGCCACCTGATAGAGAGGTTGAATTTAACATCGAAATCATGCCAGGGAAGGCACACATAGCAAAGGCACCATACCAAATGGCACCATTAGAGCTGCAAGAATTGAAGGTACAACTGCAGAAGTTACTCGATGTGGGTTTTATACAACCCAGTGTATAACCATGAGGAGCTCCAGTATTATTCGTCAAAAAGAAGTATGGGACATTAAGACTTTGCATAGATTACCGCGAATTCAACATTGTTACGATTAAGAATAAGTATCCTCTCCCGAGGATAGATGAATTGTTTGAACAACTCCAAGGAGCTACGATGTATTCCAAGTTCGATCTTCAACAAGGATACTACCAACTAAAAATTAAGAATGAAGATGTTCTTAAAACTGCATTCCAAACTATATACGGCTACTACGAGTTCGTAGTGATATCTTTTAGACTCAAGAATGCTCCTGCGGCATTTATGGATTTAATGCACAGTGTATTTCAACCATATCTCGACCAGTTCATTGTAATTTTCATCGATGACATACTCGGGTACTCTAAGACGGAGAAAGATCACGAGAGGCATCTTAGACTAGTGTTGGAAATACTCAGGCAACACAAGTTGTACACCAAGTATAGCAAGTGTGAATTTTGGTTGAAGGAAGTGGCATTTCTGAGCCACATTATTTCTGGAGAAGGGATTGCGGTAGATCCATCCAAGATAGAAACTATTATAGACTGGAAGAGGTCAGAAAATGTCATTGAGATCAGAAACTTTCTTGGACTTGCAGGCTACTACCGCAAATTCATCAAGGACTTCTCAAAGATAGCGGGACCCCTCACCCGGCTAACCCAAAAACAAGTAAAATTTGAATGGACGGATAAATACGAAACAAGCTTCCAAGAACTCAAGAGGAAGCTTATCACCACACCAATAGTGACACTTCCAGAAGGAACCCAAGGATTTGTCATATTTAGTGATGCCTCAAAGGATGGCCTCGGTGCTGTAGTAATGCAAAATGGTAAAGTTATCGCGTATGCTTCCATGCAACTCAAAATGCACGAGAAGAATTATCCAGCACACGACCTCGAACTCGAAGCAATAGTATTTGACTTAAAGAAATGGCGACATCATTTATACAACATTGAATTCACCGTGTTTACGGATCATAAAAATCTCAAGTACTTATTTTCTCAAAAGGAACTTAATCTCCGACAGAGAAGATGGGTAGAGCTTTTAGAAGATTACCATTATGAGATTCAACATCACCCAGGGAAAGCGAATGTCATGGATGATGCCTTAAGTAGAAATGCTAGAGTGGCCTGACTCATGGTCCGAGAATGGCAAGCTCTCGAGGAACTGAGTTACCTGAAACCCATTCACGAAGGTGCTCATTTAATTTGCGCCAATCTCACAGTTAAATCGAATCTATTGGACAATATTCGATTAGCACAACAGAGAGATCCAAAACATTAGGAATTCAAGGACAAGATCGTTAAGGGCGAGAAACCCGAGTTTACGATTACCAAGGATGGAATTGTAAGGTTTAAGGGACGGTTATGCATACCTCATGACGAGGAGCTCAAAAGACGGATTCTCGAAGAAGCTCATTGTTCAAGATATATGATTCACCCAGGAGGTAACAAGATGTACCGAGACCTAAAAAAACACTTTTGGTGGGTAAACATGAAGAACCAAGTAGCAGAATTCGTGGTTGGATGCCTCACATGTCAAAGAGATAAGGCTGAACATCAGCGACCCTCATGACTGTTACAACCGTTAGAAGTCCCTGAATGGAAATGGGAAAAGATAACCATGGACTTCATTACAGATCTGCCAATGACAAGGGGAGGCTATAACACCATTTGGGCGATCGTCGACAGATCGACGAAATCATCACATTTCGTGCCGGTTAGAAAGGACGACAATTTGCAAAAGCTGGCTAAGACTTATATCCGAGAGATCGTTCGACTTCATGGAGTGCCAACAGACATAGTATCTGATATAGACCCAAGATTCGTATCTCGCTTCTGGAAAGTCTTCCATAAAGAATTTGGAACCTCGTTGAGTTTTAGCACTAGCGCTCACCCCCAGACCGATGGGCAATCTGATCGAACCATCCAGACCCTTGAAGACAAGTTACGAGCTTGCGTACTGGACTTTCAAGGAAATTGGGATCACCACCTGCCATTAGCCGAGTTTGCATACAACAACAGTTACCAAGCGACAATCGGAATGGCGCCTTATGAAGCTCTGTAAGTGCCGATCCCCACTCCATTGGGAAATTGATGACCAGTGGATGTCGAAGATTCAACGGACAAAACCATCACTGATGAACATAGATTTGGTGAAGAAGCCATGGATAAAGTACAATTGATAAGTATAGGATCCGCATCGCTCAGAGCAGACAGAAGAGTTACGCCGATCAGCATAGGAATGATCTAGAATTTGAAGTAGGAGATCAAGTCTTCTTGAGGCTAACACCATGGAAGGGTTTAATAGTATCAAGGAGAGGAGGAAATCTGAGTCCCCGATATGTAGGACCATTCAAAATAATGGAAAGAATTGGACGATTGGCGCACCGGTTGGAATTACCATCCAATCTGGCTGGAATGCATGACATTTTCCATGTCTCGAGATTAAAGAAGTATCATCCAGACCCGTCGCACATTCTTTCCACAGACATTCCGCCTATCAAGGAAAACTTGACTTATGAAGAGAAGCCAATAAAGATCCTTGATCGGCAAGTTCGCGAATTTAGGAAGAAGCGAATTCCCTTAGTCAAAGTCATCTGGTCAAATCACAATCGAGAGGAAGACGCTGCGTGGGAGACTGAGGACGAGATGAAGAAATCTTATCCCGAACTGTTCGCGAAGGAATTTGGGGACCAAATTCTTTGAAGGAGGGGAGGATGTAAAACCCCACAAAATCATGTGAACGTTAGTCTTAGTAAGCATAGCTGTAAACAATAACTCAATTGTCATGAATAAAATTTTGTTATGAACACCTTCGATGTTTCGATTAATCAATTGTTAATCGCCCAAATTTAAATTTTTATTATTAAATATTTAGCACACATAATTATTTATAATAACATGCTAAAACAATTAATGGGCCAAGACCCAACCTAACAAAGACCTAAAATATAAACGTAATATCTTGTACCTAACCCAACACACTTTGCAACCCAACTAACTAACTAACTAACCCAACACATTATAATAATAACCTAGACACTTAAATTTACAAAAAAAATATAATAATAATACTATATATTATTATATGGGCATCCAAAGAGGGAGGAAAAAGAGAGGATGTGAATTCTAGAGCCTTCATCCTCCCCATGCAAGACACTCTCATAAATCACCTTAGACACATGGCATTAGTCTTCTCTTCGACTACACTTCCCAAGCCCTAAAATCACACTATAAATACTTACACTTATTACCTAGCCACTCTTTATATTTTCAACACAAAAGATAAATAAAAATCTGCATAAAGGGAGAGAGAGGGCCGAACTAGAAGAAGAAGGAGGAAGAAGACGATTCAAGCAAGAACTAGGTAATCTAACCTTCTATACTTCCTTCTATAATTTATAGTTATAATCTTCATACACTAACTTAAATCTCATCATGCAAACAAATACACCTCCATGGTGAAATATGGGTCGGCCGAAATATGTAGAGGTGAAGGGAATATCGTCTTCCAACTTACGAGACTTAGAATCAACCGTTCGTAACAAGAAATCGAGGTGGGTGAAATTCCTTTCAAAACTCCTAAAGTAAATAATTTATTTCTTTATTTTGTGATGCAAGTGCAAATCTGAAATTTTCAAGATTTATTGAGAAACATATTAAGATGTTTATGATAAAATATATGCTATGATTTTTTTATATACTTAGAAATGTATCTATTGTTTTCCTTAAGTTTTAATTCAAAAATTATGAAATATTTTGATGCATGCATGAATCTAAAAATTTGTGTAAATGAATGTCTTGAGAGGTATGTATATGGATATATCAACATGCATTATATTTTTTTTGGGTTTAAGTTACAACCGATTTGGTAGACGAATTTCGATTATGTGAAAAATTGTAAATTTCGTGTCTTCTTCGAAATTTTAGTATGAAATATACCAAAATCTAGAATTTTGTGATATATGATTATGTTATTGTGTTTGGATAACTTAATTGTGGCAAAAACGGGACTTGAAAACAAGTAAATAGAATTTAAGGGCATAAATTATAATTAATGGAAAATTATGGACTAATCTGAAAATTACGAGAATACTGTTGTGGACCGTGAATAACATGTATTTTAACTTATATAATCTGTCTGTAAAGTTTGGAACAAATCGGAGTTCGTTATCTAAGCTCATTAGTCAATAATGAAATTTTCAAACAATTCCGGGGTCAAAATGCAAGAAATCAAAATTCTGGACCAAGTCCGAATTTTCTGGACTTTTTCATAAATCTGGGATTTCAGGTTCATCACGAGACATCTTGTAAAATTTTGTTAAATTCCGAGCTAAATTCGTAGCTCTAAAGGCCTCGGAGCAATTTTATTAAGTTTTGGTGCAATTTTGTAATTTCTGGAAATTTCAGTCCCGAAACTGAAAATTCCAAATCTCTTCTTCAATCTGAAATTGAAATAGTATCTTTGACCTTCTTATAAATTTTCAAGACCACCCGAATTCATTTCATATCTCCAAAATGCTTAGGCTCAACCTAAGGGTATAAACATCGTTTCGACCAACTTCAGAAAATTCTCGACTTCTTTTCATCAAACCTACCAATCCAATACATCTGACTTGAACCGTTTAAAACCGGTGATGAAATATTGAGAATATTTTCAAATTAATATACAAGTTCTATCCCGTATTATCGTGCCACAAATATAAGTAACCATATTTTATACTTAATCAAAAGATGCAATTAATCTCACTGATCGAATGTTTAAGTGTTACTCGTGCTATGCAACTAACTGACAATTGTGACTGTCCGGGAACTAAGTGCTATACAAACAAAGTACCACGGATGGGTCCGCCCTCTAACTCTATCGGGAAAAAGTGCCACGTCGACGGATGGAGGCCACCTCTTGAACCCATACGAAATAGAGAGCCGACCTAAAATCCGGGGGCCACTTCTTGAACTGTAGGAGCCACCTCTAGAGTCCCAAATCGAGTCGGGATGGTTAGACCGAGTCTTGGATCGAGCAGCGCGGCTGCGGTTCATGAATAAGGCTGCCGTTGTTGACAATTCCCATAACCCAGGAACAGAGTGTTCTCAGGGACCTGGGTCGTAGAACTTGGGGTATAATCGCGATTATGGTGTGATCCGGGTATTGACCCACAGCTAGGGACATACCGAGCCCAGATAAGAGATAAGGAAGCACACGCTAAGTGTGAGAGCGAAGGCTCAGCTACTGGGGCGACGGTCCAAATCTTGGGGCGACGGCCTATACTGCTAGGAGTAATAAGGGGAGCCTAGAATCCAGAGTTCACATCTGCAGGATTCAAAGATAGATTGACTGGTTGATTGACTTGGCATTTGTCCGTGAGGACAGGATTATATTATTTCACTACTAAACGATTATCTTTCGATAAATCGCATCATATCTTTTAAACCTTTTTCACTTTTCTTATAACTTGACAAAGTCATGCATCACTTAAAATTTTCAAAGGAAAGAAAGCCACACTCACACACGATCACCCACTCACTAAGATCTTTTGTCTCACCCCACCGTTTTCCCTTTTAAACCAGAGAATGAGCAACCAGCAGAAGACGAGGAAGGCTTTGTGGAAGAGACCGATTAGAAGACTGCCGCCTAGACTTAGAATTTCGGTTTTTATCCTGACTTGTAATAATTTACTATGTTTCATACTTTGGACCGTCTGTTATTTTCCGCTTCAAACTTATGATCACTGCAATTTAATTATCAACATTTGTTACAACGAGTCTTAGAACATCGGGTTAAGATCGTTGATTGAAAATTTATCCAATCGTTATTTAGCTTCGGCTATTTATTGCTATACTTTTATTGATTGATCGACTGGTACGTCGCGCCCTCGTCCTTCCCGATGTTGGGGACGTGACAATCCAAACTCTAGAGGATATGTTGAGGGCGTGCGCTCTTGATTGGAAGGACGATTGGGAAGCCCAATTGCGTTTGGTGGAATTCACTTACAATAATAGTTGGCACGCTTTGATTCATATGGCACCTTATGAAGCATTGTATGGTCGTCGTTGTAGGTTCCCTTTGTGTTGGAACGACCTGTCTGAATCTCTAGGTACGGAACCTGATATGTTGTTAGCAGTCCGTGAGAAGATCGCCCTGATTAGGAGTCATTTGTTAACGGCTCAAAGCCGACATAAGTCTTACGCAGACAACCATCGACGACCGCTTGAGTTCGAGGTTGGTAACCATGTGGTAATGAAGGTGTCCCCTACTCGAGGTGTTTTTTGTTTTGGGAAGAGAGGCAAGCTGAGTCCGATGTATATCGAGCCGTTTGAGGTTTTGAAACGAGTAGGCGATCTAGCCTATCGTCTGGCATTGCCACCAGCTCTGAGTTGGATTCATAACGTGTTTCATGTATCCCGGTTGAGGAAATATGTTGCTGATCTGAGTCATATACTTCAGTTCGATGAGATCGAGATAGCAGAGGATCATTCGTATGAGGAGCGTCTCATATAGATACCCGAGAGAAGGATCAAATAGTTGCGGAACAAGACGATTCTCCTGTTGAAGGTTCAGTGGTCATGACACGGAGTCGAGGAGGTTACGTGGGAGACGTAGAGCAGCATGCGATAGAGGTATCCCGAGTTTTTTGCCCCTTAGTTTCGAGGAGGAAACTCCTTTTAAGGGGGGAGTATGTAATATCCGACAATAATTTCTTATCTACTGTTGTATTATTCAGATAATTTGAGTATCGTTGTAATCATATTACATTTAGTTAATGTTTATTGATGTTTGGATATATCATAATAGACTTGATTATAACTGTCATTCGCATTGTGGTTGATTTCTTGACGTTGTGTAGATTGTTACATTTTTGGGCTAGGTTTTCTGTGTTTAACGTACGCTAAGGATTTAACTTAATGTACGCAAATTCGTTGGCTTTACGTACGTAATGGAATGCTGGTTACGTACGTAATGCTTGGAATCTTATACGATCTCAACTTTCGGCGTGGGGGCCGGACATGATCCGGATATTTGGCCCTTTCGAGGTAGTCAAGTTGACATACATTACGTACGTAATGCTGAGGCCATAACGTACGTAATGTTGGTAGTTTGAGGCAGTAGCCTCTGGAGGCATATTACGTACGTAACATTTTATGTGTAGCGTACGTAAAGGGATTAACGTACATTATCTTCATGCGATAACGTACGAAACGAACTATGCAGTTTATAAAAAGACAGCTTGTGTCTTTCATTTGCATGTCCCAAACTTGGTTTTTCTCTCCAACTATCGTCCCCCTGCCTCCCTAGACCCACTATACCCCATTCCAACTTGTATTTGAGCCTTGCATATTGGATTGGAGCTGGTTGATTGGAAGTTTAGAGGTGTTCTTGAAGCTTGGAGTGTGTTCTTGTGGTTTTGGTGGTTGTCCTTTGTTTCTGAAGGTATGTGGTGCGATTCTACTCTATATTTTCGTAGTTATGATGTTAGTGATATGGTATACTACACCTAGTGTTGAATTAATCAAGTAAAACATGTTTGTAGTTAAGCTTTTTAACACTTATTGATGAATATGGTAATTAAGTGTTTGGAATGAAGATGTTCTTGATGTTTTAATGGTAATGATCATGTTTATAAGAATCATACTCATCTTGCTGGATTATTAACATCATTAGGACGATAATAATCATTAGCTTCATCGTATTTAAGTTTAATCGATAGAATTGTTGACATAAAATGTATTAGAACACCATGTTAAGAACTTGATGAATGTTAGAGATTAGGGTGATGTTCTTGAACTTAAAAACTATAACTTCATTTCTGTTTTGACTTAGCAAAGCCTTTGAAAGATGATAAAAGATATTGATGAGGACAACTATAACTGTTAATTAAATCGCATGTGTTGATAACTTAAGAATGTATTGATCATCATAATAAAATGGATAGTGTTCTTAAGAAGGAATACTAGTTGTGGATGATAATGTCATAATAGAATGAGTATTGAATTCATTGTGATGATCCTTATATAGAGGTAGATGTTGAAGAACCGTAAGAACGTGGATAATCCAATTGTTAATAGTGAATTGAAGGTGTTTAATGTATAAACTTGTTTGTAGTGATAACAAGAGCATTCCAGAGGATATTGTAGTATGGTAGTCTGATTATTAAATCCAAATTAGAGGTATTGAATTTCACCAACAGTTGATAGAATGTTCACTGAAATAGAATTAATTAGACGAGTAGGTGTCGGGTGTCATTTCCTACAAATTTATATCAATATTATTGTATTATTGAATGAATTACGTTCCATTTGATCGCTTGGAGAAAGAATATCGTTCACCTACGGAATTGAGGCAAGTTATCTTGCTTGGTTATAATGATGATTGAATTCTTGTGATGGTTATACGTTTTGTGTATATGAAACACTTATGAATCTGTGATTCATTGTTTGATATTGTTCTTGATGATGTTCCATTTTTCACCATGGGATTGCATTCCCAAGTTCATCACCTCTGAATCATTGATCTCGTTGATCCTTATTGTCACTTCGGTGAGTTTCTTGATCCTTAATCGGATATGTGATTTATTGAATTGGTTATCAAATTGTATCGCGACATATCTGGAATCATATCTGCGTGCCGATAGGTTATTGTGTAGGATTTTTAGCCAGGCACATATATAGTCATACGTGGATGTTTTTGTATTGGACTGTGCACACGAGATGTAGTTCGTGAGGCTAATTAGGTACATTGTCACACGTATATTCTGGATTCCGTATACGGGATGGACATGTGCACGGACACATTTCCGATCGGGCGCACTGTGATGTCCATCTTGAGCCATATTGTTTGATCGGTCATAGTCCATGTATGATTGGATATGTTCGACAGTTTGTGACTGATTGTTCATACGCCCGAAGGGTATGTTCAATAGTCGGGATGTTTCTTTGAGATCTAATATATGTGAATTGTATAATGTCTGGACAATCATTTATCATCTATATCTGACCCTGTGTTTTGGGCGAAATACTTATGTTGTATTTTAGGTCGAGGCAAAGGCAAGTCACAGGAAGAGCATGGTGATGGCGAAGGGTTCGAAGGATACTAGTTCGGGGGCCCCAGGTTGTTGTTTTCCGGTTATGTTCAAACCGTGTAATGTTATTTTCCGCTTCATTTAAATTATTGACAGATTGTATTGTTATTATGCGGCGATTTATACGCCTCGACTGCGATCGGCGTAAGGGCCGAGCGACCAAAGACAGTATCAAATAAATCCAAGACAGACTTGCCAAAGCAAAGAGTCCAGACCGAAATCAGGTACCGAGCGATCGACGTCTGGGGAGATCACCTTTTGGCACCTAGCAATCGACTCTGGTGCCCGACCAAGGGCGACCGTCCTATGCCATGAACAAGGCCATCGTCCGTCAAAGTCTACGAATACTGGATCACAGAGCAAGGACCCATGTGCAGATCCGAAAATGGCGCCACAGAACATGGATCGTTGACTCCAGCCCATCAACGGGTGTCAAAGACAAGGACTGCCTCACCTATCGACAGACCCGCCGAAAGGTCCTAAGTGGGGCCTCCCAAGACTGCGACATAGATGCATGTTGGCTTCTCACTGGTTCGCACATCCGGCTGCCAGCAGCTGCTGCGAACTTTAAGGAGACCAACCCATGTGCTAAAGACGATCACCCGCTTATTATAAATACAGCAGAGGCGATCGCCCAGCGACTCCCAGTCCTATAAATAGAGAACTTCCAGCATGTGGAAAGAGGCTTTTTCTCCTCTCGGGTTCCTCTTGAATCTATCTAGGATTTCTCTCTCAGAACCTCTTAACCAAAAGATGGTCGACAGAAATGAGAATTCCCTACAGTTCAGATTCGAAGAGATTCACAAGTTCATAAGCTCAGACATTCAGCAAAAGAACTTAGCACTCCATCGTTGTTACAAGAACTCACAGAGCATCATCTCTGGTTCTTCCAGCAATCTTCAGCACTCAAGAGCTAAGATAACTAGGGTCTTTACACTCATTGTAATTGTACTCTAACATTAATATTTGGACTCCCAAGTATTCGTATTAATAATATCTCGCGAGAGCATTCAAGCTCGGGAATAACAATCCCGACAAATCTTGTGTTATTTACTTCCCCATGGACGTGCTCTCTCATTTTGTTTGTTACTCGTCCATTCCAGCATATCATCACCGGATTATATTTTGGGTAACAACAATTGGCGCTAGAAGAAAGGGCATCTTAACCTTCATTTTCATTCCGACCGTATCGAAGAACACTCACTGTTCTCCGGAGCATATACTTCAAGAAACACTCACTGTTCTTCAAAGAAAAACCTTCAGAATAGTGGCATATGCCACCACAGCGAAGAGAGACGCTCTGAGAACCGCCGTACGTCATATTCCGGCTCAATACAAGCCCCAGCCTATGGCAGAGAGTAGCCGCGGCGACGCGAGACTCTCGATCCCGCATCTGAGGGACGGCCCCAGCCTTTCGCTCCACCAGTTCCAAACCACGGAACAGATCGAGGTGGCTATGGCCATCCTAAGGGAGCGACGGAGAGCATGCGCAGCACTCGCTATAACCCCCTCGGCCATCCGCCGCACAGGCAAACGGAAGCTCAAGTGGTTACTGGTCGAGCGATCGTCAGAAAGCCCCAATTCGCGAGAAAAGGCTCTCGCGAGGCGGGACGGTTCCATCTTCAGCCACTTAGGAGGCGATCCATCATGGCGACCGGGGCATTCTGGCCCCAACCACGAGACGACGGAATCTGAGTCCGTCACCAGGAGTTCGGCATACCCAACTCCCAACCAAATATAGGACAGCCGTTTCGCCCTCATCCGCCGAAGATTCGAGCCACGCGGCAAGGACATCATCGACAGCGGAGCCAGGGGATCAGTGCTTGATCGCCCCGGCTCCCGCTTCGAGCGCCTAGCCGCGAGGAGACAGGACGCGGCGATGGTCGCTATGCAACGCCAACTCGATGAGATGAAAGAGCTCATGAAAACTGGGGCAAACGCCAGTAGAAAGATCATCGGACCGACTGAGCCACTCGCAGTCCACATCGAGCTTGCCCCCGTGCAACCAAAGATCGCTCCTCCCAAAACACCTTTGTATGAAGGGAGATCGGACCCCGAGACTCACCTAAGCATGTTCCGGATTTACATGACCGGGTGTGGGGCATCAGACGTGACCAAGTGCCGAATATTCCTGTTAATGTTGGGCGAGCTGGCCCATAGGTGGTACGTCTCACTACCACCGCGATCAATCATTTCCTTTGAGAAACTGGCGAGTGACTTCACGTCATACTTCGCCGCCAAGGTCGCCAGACCAGAAGGCCCCCACCGCATGATGAAAATCAGGCAAGGGGAAGACGAATCCGATGCAGATTACATCGACCGGGTGGATGAAATTGTCCTCACCGGCGAGCCCATCAGCAACAAGCTCGCTCTCTACTCGGTCCTGGGGGGATTCGATGGTCATTCACCCATGTTTAGACACCTCAAAAAGGACATTCCCCCTACCTACGCGATCTTCCGCGCTAAGGCTGCCGATTTTCTGGCCAGGCAGAGGCTTCTCACCCTCCGCCTAGGCGAGGAGACGCCGCCTCCCGTCCGAAAGACGGTGATCGTCAAAACTAACAAGGCGGTCGCCAAGCCACCTGGTGATTTCAAGTCCTTTGAGGACTTGGAAGCCCATATCCTCCACAAGTTCAACCGAACTCCGGCCCACATCTTTTACGCCATCAAGGGGCACGAACCGCTAAGCAAGCCAAAGGCGATAGGGGACAACGGTCATCTAGACCACAATAAATATTGTGCTTACCACAAGAGTCCCGGCCACAGCACCAACCAATGCTGCGACCTCCTCAGACAACTCTGGAGATTGTTCGAGGAGGGCAAGATGGACAATTTATTGACTTAGCTGGAGCCCCATCAATCTCCCGATGCGGTTGCAAGAGTCGAACGCGATGGGCCGAAAAGCTCATACGAGTCGACCCCTCGATCAACCTCGGTGGCCGGATCTATATGCTTCAATCAAGAGGAGGGAACTTCGGAAGTCTCTCCCCGATTCCCGCCACGTCAAACCAAAGGCTACAGCCTCAGCAACGCTTCGAAAAAGAGGATGACTCGCTCGCCCTCTAAAGTTCGTCATTTAGCATGATGGACCTAGGCAGCGATCGCCTCCCTAGCACAACGTATACCGTCGAGGATCGCCAACTAACATGATGGTCCGAGGTAGAAAAGTGCCGCCATGGTCGTGAAGGTCGATGAAACCGACAATCCGTCCATGCAAGGTTCCTTTGGGCAGTGATCGCTCGCCCTTCGTTTAAATACGAGGCGGGCGTAGCCGAAGGACCCTCCAAAACAAATCAGAGGATGACTCGCTCGCCCTCTAAAGTTCGTCATCAACATGAAGAACCTAGGCAAGCGATCGCCTCCACTTACACAACGTATACCGTAGAGGATCGCCATCTAACGAGGCGGTCCAAGGTAAAAGAGTGTCGACATAGTTATGGAGGACGATGGAACCGTTCTCTATGACCATGCAAGGTCCCTTTGGGCAGCGATCGCTCGCCCTTCGTTTAAATACGAGGCAGGCGTAGCCAAAGGGCCCTCCAAAACAGATCTGTGGACATGTTCGCCCGCCCTCAAAGATCCATCACCTAACATGGTGGATCCGGACAATGCGACGCGTCCCTCCCCCGTCACAATGTATACTGTCGAGGATCGCCAGCTAACATGATGGTCCGAGGTAGAAAAGTGCTAGCAAGCCACGGTCGTGGAGTCGATTAATCCGACGACGCCCCGTGCAAGGACTCCTCCAGACCAAGACCGCACGCCCTTCGTTTAAATATGAGGCGGGCACAGCTTACGGAGGACCCTCACAATTAAGTGAGTCGCGAGAAGTTGGCCATCAGACGGAATATCGCTCGCGCACAAGACATGGTCGTTGAGGTCGATTCCATCGAACTCAGTGATCGTGCACGGTTCCTCTAGGCCGGGATGGTCAGCCTTCCTCGAGGAATCTGCAAAATTGAAGACCGCTCACTCAACAATTTATTTTCGTCCCCTTACTTTCACTAAGTAAACAAAAACAAGGGGGAAGGGCGGAGCTATGTATACCACGATTGTCCCTCCCCAATTACATATACGGCGATCGGCATTGTTCAGATGTATGTGCAGCGATCGATTTTGTTGTAAGAGTTATCAATATGAGTTTATCAATTCACTTAGAGCTGTACACACAATGATCGTTCCTCACACACTTGTATAAAGTAATGCAAAAGACTCAGAAAGACAATCATTCAAGCAAGAAATCAGAGAAGCAAATATTCGTTTCATTACCTGGAATACAAAAGTACAAACACGGCCGCCCTAAGGCAGAAGTACAAGGAAAGCTACAAAAATTACAAGCCAAAAACAAAAACAAAAAGAAGGACGTAAAACCTCAGGCTGCCCCTGCCTGGCCTTCACCTTCGGCCGCTGGATCGGCCCGCGCTCCCCCGCCGGCTTCCAAAACTGCCTCCCCGTCCTTCAGGGCATTTGGATGAACGATATTTCCAGGAGTCAAGTACCAGCTCAGGTCTACGCCGAGATACGAGAGGTCCAGGATTGGCACGGAGAAGGCAGGATGCAGAGGATGCTCCAGCACGTAAGCCTTGAAGTTTTCAGCCAGAGGGCCGACCTCCAGCCCTCCCTTCTTAGCGGCACGGAGTGAGTCAGCAAATGCCATGTAGTAGGCAAACTCGTTGACGAACTCCACGTTGAGAAAAGGATCGACCTCGGTCGCCTCCAGCTTTCCTTTCAGCTCCGCAACCGCCTGATGAGCACCCTGGAGCTCGGACTCCTTGGCAGCCGTTTCTCCCCTTGATGACGCCAGCTCACTAGTCAGCCGGGCGACGGTAACCTTCAACTGATCGGCTTGCTTCTGAGCAGCTGCATACGACCGGCGGGCCTCTGTCATCTGGTCCTGAATCCAGTCGACTGTCGCCCGGGCCCGCTCAGAATCCTATCTCGCCAGCTCAAGATATTGACTTGCCCGTTTAGCCGCTTCCAAGGAATCCTTCTACATAGCTACGATCCTATCGGCAAACTCAGAATTCTTTTTCCGAGCGGCCTCGAGGTCCACCTAAATACGGGAAGTAGAAAGGTGCCCTTAGAAGTCCTTCACAGCTTGGGCGGCCATCGTCGCCGCCTGGAGGGATAGAGTGAAGGCCGCCTGTATCGTGTCCCCGGATCGCTAGGCGGGCGATCGCATCAGTCGTCCAGGCCTTCGGCAGAGCAAAGACAGCCCGAGCGACGTATTACGGGACGTCACAGGCCTCGCGAGGGGATCGGCTCGCGAGAAAATCCAGTACTAGCAGCGAGCAAGTCGGGTTGGTGCAGCGGATCCTGCATCAAGAACAGAAGAGTTAGCACATCTCCTACGCAAGTGACAAAACTCAGCAAAACAACCAAAGCTTACCTCTCGTCTTTCTCGGGGTCGCGCAAAGAACGGTTTCCCGTGAGGGGTCTCGGCCTCGGCAATCGCCATGGCCTACAGGAAAGCCGACGAAGGCGTAGGCTCATCCACCAAGGGGACTGCGGTGAGCGGAGGCATGGCAATCGGCGGCTCACCTTCAAGGGCAGAGACTGGGGGTTCCCCCGACCACTGTCGCTTGCGGTTCAGCCGGAGTTCCTCCTCCCGAACCTCCTCCTCCGCAGCGATCGGATCCACATGAGGCCTCACCTCCGGGATAAGAGGTAGCGCCACCGGGGGAACTCGACTCGACTTCTTCTGGCGCAGGCGACTCAAGACTCTAGGGTTCGACATGGCAATCTCTGGAGGAGGCTCTAGGAAGTGAGGGAAACGGACCTCTACAAAAAGAAACGATCAAACAATGGTTAGACACCTTCCTCAAACAGGACGATCACCAAGCAAAAGGAGATCGTGGAAATTCATACCTAGGACCAAAAGGTGGTGCGGAAAATGGAATAACTGAGCAGCCAACCAACAGATCTCTTTGTTAATCTGGCGAGCATATATATCGTCGTTCAGTAGAATGCGTATCCGTTCCCAGATGACCAAAAAGTCAAAAGGTAGCTCGTCAGCCATCGGAATATGGAAGCCTGCAAAAGGAAGACCAAATTAGATCAGTTCAGAACATATCCGAACAAAAGGGAGGGTCAGAATCCTTACTCGGATTCCTCTCTCGAAAGCCGGTGGGAATGTCCAGCTCGCCAGTGGGATTGTCGCTCGCAGATGCCTTCCATGCACAGCCGACCCAAAAACATTTCGCCGGATCGCCCCGCACCTTGTTCGGGACCCCAAGAACCACCCAACCAGAGCGGCCTTGGATGTGGTATCTACCGACGGACCCCTTATGGACCATCAGTTTGAATAAGTGGTTCATCCCCAATGGCTAGGAAAGGCGGTACAGTCGATGACTGCCGAACAAAGTGAGGGCACAGACAATCTGGAGCCAGGCGTTCGGCGTTAGCTGAAGCGGCGCCACATTCCAGGCGACCAGCAAATTGGAGACGTCAAACGACAGAGGGAACCGCAGCCCGACCTCCATTATCGCCTCATTCACGGTGACCATGCCCTCCGGAGGTTGGTCGGCTCACTCGTTCTCGGCAGGCGCAAAAAGGTCCACATCAGAAGGGACATGGTACCTCGCTTTCCAAATGGCCAAGTCCTTCCTGGTCGCCGAGCTCCTGATCTGGCCAAGGGACCACGGTGAGCGCTGCGCGGCCTGGAACAGCGACCGCTTCGTGGATTCATAGGGATGGGCGATCGAGTACTCCCGATAGTCGAACTTGGGATGCGGACCGGCCAATCTCTCCATGATTTCTGCGAAGGATAAATAGGCTTGGCCAAAAGCGCTATGTTGCTCCCAGTACGCCCTCACCGCCAAATCCTTCTCCACCAGCAAGTGCTTTTGCTCAGCTGCCACCTGCCTGGCAGCATCATCCTCGTTGAGTAGTTCCTCGACTTTCGCAGGATTAATACCGGCTCGGATAGCCTCAGCAGCTGTCTCCATATGGAATTCCACGTAGGATCCTTCTCGGGCAGTCGAAGTCCCGGCGGTGGAGGTGGTGCCCGTTCCAGACGTTGTAGGTACTCCAGACATTCTCAAAAAGAAAAGGGAAAAAGAGGATTGTTTCTTACCGAAGGATTGAGTCGATCGACGATCGGCAGACAAAGGCTTCAGAGAATTTTTTCGGCTATCTTCCTCTCCGATGAAATTGCATAAGGGGGATTACACTGTAACCCAGACCCTTTTTATAGGAGAAGGCAGGGGCTTCCGTGCAAATAAGAAAAATCTCGAGGGCTGAAGTGCAACCGCCGGATAAAGTCGCAATCAATGCCTCCCTTGAAACCCGTGTACGTTCCGTTTCAAGGACACGTCAGACGAGGAGTCTTAACTAACCATCGGACTCCTCTAATCGCATCACGACACATATCCCCACGGAGTTTCGAGCCCGATGTCATTTCCCGCTCATTTCAGCGACGGACCAGGTCGTCCAAATCCAAAACCAATCCGCTCAAAGACGATCGCCGGTTCCATAAAATGCTGAGTCACTCGTCTAAGTTAAGCGATCACCAGTAGAACCACCTCACCCCACGTCTCCAACATCGGAGCGAGCTGGGGGGCAATTCTTATGCGGCAATTTATACGCCTCGACGGCGATCGGTGTAAGGGCCGAGCAACCAAAGACAGTATCAAATAAATCCAAGGCAGACTTTCCAAAGCAAAGAGTCCAGACCGAAATCAGGTACCGAGGCGATCGCCTTTTGGCACCTAGCGATCGACTCTGGTGACCGACCAAGGGCGACCGTCCTATGCCACGAACAAGGCCATCGTCCGTCAAAGTCTACAAAGACTGGATCACGGATCAAGGACCCATGTGCAAATCCGCGAATGGCGCCACAGAACATGGATCGTTGACTCCAACCCATCAATGGCTGTCAACGACAAGTACTGCCTCACCTACCGACAGACCCGCCGAAAGGTCCTAAGTGGGGCCTCCCAAGACTGCGATATAGACGCGTGTTGGCTTCTCACTGGTTCGCACATCTGGCTTCCAGCAGCTGCTGCGGACTTTAAGGAGACCAACCTATGTGCTAAAGACGATCGCCCGCTTATTATAAATACAGCAGAGGCGATCGCTCAGCGACTCCCAGTCCTATAAATAGAGAACTTCCAGCATGTGGAAAGAGGCTTTTTCTCATCTCGGCTTCCTCTTGAATCTATCTAGGATTTCTCTCTCAGAACCTCTTAACCAAAAGACGGTCGGCAGAAACGAGAATTCCCCATAGTTCAGATTGGAAGAGATTCACAAGTACAAAAGCTCATACATTCAGCAAAAGAACTTAGCACTCAATCGTTGTTACAAGAACTCACAGAGCATCATCCCTGGTTCTTCCGGCAATCTTCAGCACTCAAGAGCTAAGATAACTAGGGTCTTTACACTCATTGTAATTGTACTCTAACATTAACATTTGTACTCCCAAGTATCGTATTAATAATATCTCGCGAGAGCATTCAAGCCCGGGACTAACAACCCCGACAAATCTTGTGTTATTTACTTCCCCACGGACGTGCTCTCGCATTTTGTTTGTTACTCGTCCATTCCAGCATATCATCTCCGGATAATATTTTGGGTAACAACAATTGTTATTTGAAGTATATTCCATCTCTATATGGTTTATACTTGTTTTTGAATCCTGTGTATGTTAAGGCCATTGGCCATATTATTTATAAACTCCTAATCGGAGTAATGACTATTTATTGTGGTTCGGTATCACAAGGTAATGTATCGCCTAGTGGGTCCTAGTGTAGGGTTCCGCGGCACTGCAATAGCCGCCTTTTGGGGTGTTACACAGTACAACATATAATTCCTTGCTAGAAGGATTTGTACTGTTGATCAAAATCAAGTAAGAGAAGAAGACGGAGATGGTTGAAACGGACTCCCAGGAAGGAAAATTTTATGCCGAACAGTAGATGGGAGGGTCTTATTTTTAGTCTCATACAATTAGGGTTGTGTAATTTTTTTTATGACAACACCTAGCCTAAGACCCTTTATTTATACAAAGAAAATCCCAGAGTCAGACTCTAGTATTTGCTTAGTTACCCCTCAACTTATTAAATAATATAATACATATAATATCTTATATTATATATTACTTATTATTTAATCCTCTACTAAATATAATATCTAATATTATACATATCTTTCCCAGTTGATATAATTAAATAATATAATATATAATATCCTATATTTCTCAATATTTATTTTCTTTAATAAATATAATATATAATATTATATCTATTAATTATTCTTGCTTGTCCTTAGATGTCGTACGTGTGACCCCAAAAGCTTATATTATGTTGGTAATTATTTAATACCTTATTAAATAATAAATCATAAGCGGTCTGTAGCAAGACATTGTGATTACCCAAATAATATAAGTTTATAGTCCATTAAACCATTTAACGTGTCAAATCCCTTTGTCGCGCGATATTATATTTGAACCAAGTCATGGAAATTCTCATACTTATTATGTTCAAATAATTTCTCGATCTTAAGTAGACTGATTGAATTAGATGACTCTTTATTTGAGCATGGCCATGCATTTCCTTCAGCCCTACTTATCGAGGGGCCAACAGATATCTCTCTCACTTAAGAGTGGGACAAATCCCCATCTTGATTATTCATTGCCCTCTACATGAATCCCATTAATCCCAATCGCTAACCTTTATGATCACCATGTTACAGATAATTTTGGATTACGTCAAGGCATAACAGTTATCATGTTGGACTCTATGATAATCTCAGGTTCAAAGATTTATTAACATACTGTTATATTGAGATTTACTTATGATATTTCCTTGCAGTGATCTCACTGCGGGTATGTCCAGTATTGGTTCTCCAACAAATTCCCATAAATTTGATCCGTACCATACGCATAATCATCCAATGGTTATCAATCAAACTTATACTAGTATATTAATCACAGGAGTCTCCATTCAACGCGATTGGACCAGGGGCATTTGAATAATCTTATTATTTGTGAATAACTATTATTCGATAATTATAATATTAAAACATGCACATATTATAATAATCAATGAGAAATAAATAAATTTATTTAAATGTGACAATTACAAATCTAAGCACATCGAATGTCCTAGGACACTATTCCTAGCAATCTCCCACTTGCACTATGACCATTCATTCATGACTTTTAGTCCTATCGATCTAGCATGTTCAACATGCTTTCCTTGTGAGAGAGGCTTGGTAAGTGGATCAGCAACATTCTATTACTACTTTGCATATACTGAGTATTTGTTTGGATCCCTAATCGGTCCTTGACTCTTTAGCTCGCGTAATAGCACCATTATTGTCGCAGTAAAGACTTATAGGACCTAAAAAGATCCACGTATTCTCCTCGACTGCATCGGATGCTGCCAGGCACTCAATATAGAATATATGAGCGTGCTTTATTTGGAACATTTCCAACTCATAGCACCTCTATTTTAAACAAAAACACAAAACCATTTGCGATCTAAAATCATCTCTATCGGTTTTGAAACTTTCATCGGCGTAACCATTTACTGCCAGCTCATTTCCCACACCTCCATAAATTAGAAACACATCCTTAGTTCTTCTTGCGTACTTTAGGATGGTTTTCACTGCTGTCCAGTGACTCTCACCTGGATTTGATTGGTATCGATTTGTCATGCTAAGGGAAAACAATACATCTGGTCGAGTAAAAATCATGGCATACATGATCGATCCAATTTCCGAAGCATATGGAATCTTGCTAATGCGGGCTTGCTCATCAGGAGTCGAAGGACTTTGAGTCGTACTCAGATGAATGACATGTGACATTGGTAAGAGTCCTTTCTTGGAGTCCTGCATATTGAACCTCTTCAAAATGTTGTTAATGTAGGTACTTTGACTTAGACCAATCATTCTCTTTGATTTATCTCTACATATTTTTATCCCAAGAATGTAAGCAGCTTCTCCTAAGTCTTTCATTGAGAAATAACTTCCCAACCAAGTCTTGAGTATCTACAAGGTGGGTATGTCATTTCCAGTGAGCAATATGTCATCTACATATAAGACTAAGAAAAGAACTATGCTTCCTCTAACCTTCTTGTATACACATGGTTCATCTTCATTTTAAATAAACCCAAACTCTTTTACAGTTTCATCAAAATGAAGATTCCAGCTCCGATAAGCCTACTTCAACCCATAAATTTATCTTTGAAGGTTGCAAACCTTTTTAATATTTTCTGGATGAACAAAACCCTCAGGTTGTGTCATGTACACATCAAGTAGGTTTCCATTAAGAAACGCTATTTTGACATCCATTTGCCAGATATCATAATCATAGTATGCAGCAACGGCAAATAAAATTCTAATTGATTTAAGCATGACTACTGGCGAAAAAGTCCCATCATAGTCAACACCATGAATCTGTCTATAACCTTTTGCCACTTGTTTAGCTTTATAGGCTTGAAAATTTGAAGACCCATTTGCACCCAATGGTTTTAACACCATCAGGTGGATCTACAAGTTCCAAACTTGATTGTCATACATGGACTGCATCTCTGACTTCATGGCTTCTAGCCATTCCTCAGACTCTGGTTCTGAAGCAGCTTTTGTATAGGTACTACGCTCATCATCTATGAGTGATGCGTCATCATCCTCTGTTTCGAGATATCCATGTCTCTCAGGTTCATATCGCACCCTGTCATATCTGCGAGGGACTTCTGTACTTTGAACTGGCTCTTCAACTGATGTTTGAACTTGTTCAGTCTCCATGAGTGAAGCAATGTCTTCTTGTGGTTCTCGATTTTCCTCGAGAATTACTCTTCTCCCACTGTCTCTTTTGAAAATAAATTCCCTTTCTAAGAAGACAGCATTTCAACAAATATTTTGTTCTCTGTCGGCTTATAAAAATAGTATCCTTTACTTTCCTTAGGATATCCCGCAAATAAACATCTTTCAGGTCTAGATGCCAGTTTGTCAAACACTTAGCGCATTACGAATGCTTCACAACCCCAGATCTTTAGAAAATACAAGTTTGGTCTCTTACCAGTCCATTTCTCAAATGGTGTCTTTTTTCAACTGCTTTAGATGGAACACGGTTAAGGGTGAATGTTGTTGTTTCTAATGTGTGGCCCCAAAATGATAATGGAAGCTCCATTCGACTCATCATGGATCGAACCATATCTAATAAAGTTCGATTCCTCCCCTTGGACACTCCGTTATGTTGAGATCTTCTAGGAGGATTAAGTTGTGAAACAATTCCACAACTCCTAAGATGATCATCGAATTCTTGACTCAAGTATTCGCCACCTCGATCCGATTGAAGAGATTTAATTATCTTGCCAAGTTGATTCTGTACTTCACTCTGGATATTTTGAACATTTCAAAAGATTCATGTTTATACTTCATAAGATAAACATATCCATACCGGCTAAAATCATCGGTAAATGTGATGAAGTATTGGTATTCGCCTCTGGTATGAGTGCTAAGAGGGCCGCATACATCAGTATGTACTAGGCCTAATATATCACTAGCCCTTTCCCCATAACCGGTGAAAGGATTCTTCGTTATCTTGCCTAATAAACAAGATTCGCATGTCCCATATGTCTCATAGTCAAAAGAGTCTAAAATTCCATCGTTATGGAGTTTATAAATGCGTTTCTTGTTTATGTGACCAAGTCGACAGTGCCATAAGTAAGTCGAATTAGAATCATTGAGCTTAAGTTTCTTGATTGCAATATTATAGACTTCCAAAGTGTTGGACTCATCTAGATCAATATTATAAAGTCCAGTATATAACTTTGCAGTACCATATAGCAAGTCATCAAAGAAACGAATAATCTTATTGTTAATAAGAAAATTGTAACCTTCACAATCTAATGTAGGAACTGAAATAATATTCCGATTCGTAGGAGGAACATAACAGCAATTGTTCAAAACTAACAAAAGCCCATTAGGTAAAACTAGATCATAAGTTCCTACGGCTAGTGCAGAAACTCTTGCTCCATTGCCGACTCTTATATCCACTTCCCCTTTCTTCAGCTCTCTACTACTTCTCAACCCCTGCACATTTGTACAAATGTGAGATCCACATCTAGTACCCAATACCCAGGATTTAGATGTAGATAAGTTAACTTCTATAATAAATATATCTTTGGCAGTCTCACTACCCTTGGTACGCTTTTGCTCTTCCAAGTAAATCTTGCAATTTCTTTTCCAGTGTCCTGGTTTATCGCAATGATGGAAATTTCCATCTTCGGGAGCTTCATCCTTGAAAACTGACTTAGCGGGGTCTTTAGATTTGGCAACTTTTGTCTTACCTTTGTCCTTGAAGGATTTCCCTTTGCTGATCATCACCACATGGCTTGGTTTCTTCTTAATATTCTGCTCAGCCGTTTTAAGCATCCCATGCAGCTTAGCAATGGAGTTCTCCATCTCGTTCATATTATAGTTCATAATGAACTGATCGAAGCTATCTTGGAATGAGTTTAGGATCACATCCGTGGAGTTCTCATTAGAAAGTGTAAAACTGAGCCTATCCAAATGATCAATATCCTTTCATCTTGAGTACATTAGCGCTGACAGATGTACCCTCAACCATCTTGCAAGCATACAAGGATTGAAAGGTCTCATACCTCTGTTTTCTAGCATGATTTAAGAAAATTTCCTTGAGGTGAGCATTAAGCTCATAAGCTTTCATTTCTTCCAGATTCTTCTGAAGTTCTGGACAAATGGTAGCCAACATAAGACAACTGACATCAATGGAATCATCACATTGTTTCTTCCATTTGTCTTTTGTTACTTTGTTAGTATCGTCAGCAGGCTCGTCGGGAACTTCTTCCTCAAGAACATACAACTTTCTTTCTTGCTTGAGAACTATTCTCAAGCTCCGGATCCAATCCAGATTGTTGCTGCCATTTTCTTTGAGCTTGTCCTTATCAAGGACGGATCTCAGTGAAATGGTGGATGTGTTGTTGGATGCCATTCTATTATCTACAAATTTCAATATGAAAATTATTTAGTCACATTATTTTATTTCTCGAAAAATACTCCCACTAAAATAAAGTACCCTCAATTTACAATATTTGTAATTTTAGTGGGCTAAGACCCCATTTTGCACAGTTCTAAACTCAGCTTTGGCATGACGCCTAGAATTGAGCTACTTTAAGTGGATAACCCTTTATCGATTACATCATATGTAACTCTTAGATTATATTTATGGTATTTGGCATCTTATGCCCAAGCATATTATAATCCCATCTTATGCCTTAAGGTTCAAAACTATTTTGACTTCTTAGTTCATTAAAACACATAGGTATCACCATTACCTATCCTACCTTACTAGGATAATCCGAGCACCCATCTTTGGCATGACCTGCTCAAGTTGATTGAAGTCTTGATAAGTGTTTTAATTGAACGACATTTAAAAAATTTTAACGAGGGGTCCTATGTAGCATGTTTGTGTTGGCTAACATACATCTAAACATACATCGCATCATATACATGCACAAATTTAAACATACACAACATCACATGACATAATAAACATAGGACCGTGTATAGCATGACCATAATCCTAACGTGATTTTTATGAGCCAATATGAAAATCACAAAGGTCAATCTAAAGGGTATAATTGGTCTTTATTGATCTTCCAACTCCTTGAAACGTCATACACCATCAATTGGCTCCTCGAGTTTGTCCTTCGTCTCTTTCTTGTCTTCATTACATTAATGAAAATATACTATATTAGTAAAATTAAATTATAAGAGGGCAACGACAAGCAAGTCGTAAATTATAATAATAAATTAAAAGACGTCTCTGAGGCTGTAAAACTAATTATAATTAAACGACGCGCATGCCATAAAACCAACCCAATAATAAATTGAAAATATCCAATCACATTGGTCAATTTATGGTCATGTCATACACCATACATAAACCATAATTAATTATCACATAGATAATTAAACATATTATTAAAAAACTGACCGATAAACAAACATATATGAATACAGAGTCATAAGTCACGAATCCGGAACTATATGCGAGTTGGTCGGGCTATGCCAGACTAGCGTCACCAACCAGGGTTCGAAACCCTCTTTCTGTATTTTTATTTTCTTTAAAGTTTTGAAACAGCACATAAATAGAACCGGTGTGCTAATGAGAACAACAAAGAGTGGCAGCCCAGTTGGCGCGGCATTTGGGTTCCTTCATCCCCAAACTGAGATCGAATCCCAGTTCAAGTAATTTTTTTAATTGATATATATACACGGATCCAGGCCCGATCCGATCGGACCCGACCCGATCAGACCCAACGCGCAGTACTGTCCCCTATTTCATAAATATGATTAAGAACATGATTTTATATATTCAAAACATGTAATACATATGCTACATAAACAATTAAATCACTGCAAGTTGGCTCTGATACTAATGTTAGATTTTACGTGTATCTAATACAATAAATATGAGCAGGACGCAGCGGGATAAATTAACGAAAAAACCAGACGGGGATCTACATGCATTAATTTAATTAATTTATTAAGAGTTCGTCGAATTACCTTATTTCGAAGAACATATCTGAACCCAGACCAGAAGGTGATTAAATCCTCTTCCTCTTTCGGTGATCCACACACGAACAACTGATACAAGCCGTATTGCTAGATCCTTACGAATAAGGTTGATAAACAGTACAACAAATAATTCCTTGCTAGAAGGATTTGTACTGTTAATCAAAATCAACTAAGAGAAGAAGACGGAGATGGTCGAAATGGACTTCCCAGAAGGAAAAGTTTCGGCCAAACAATAGAGCGGAGGGGCCCATACAATTAGGGTTGTATAATTTTTCTTACGACAACTCCTTGTCCAAGACCCTTCATTTATACTGAGTAAACCCTAGAGTCAAACTCTAGTATTTGTTTACTTGCCCATCAACTTATTAAATAATACAATACATATAATATTTTGTATTATATATTACTTATTATTTAATCCTCTAATAAATATAATATCTAATATTATATTTATCTTTTCCAGTTGATATAATTAAATAATATAACATCTAATATCATATATTATATATTACTCATTATTTATTTTCTTTAATAAATATAATATCCAATATGATATCTACTAATTATTCTGGCTTGTCTATAGATTTCGTATGTGTGACCCAAAAGGCTTATATTATGTTGGCAATTATTCAATACCTTATTAAATAATAAATCGTAAGCGGTCTCTAGCAAGACATTATGACTACCAAATAATATAAGTTTATAGTCCATTAAACCATTTAATGTGTCAAATCCCTTTGTCGTACAATATCATGTTTGAACCAAGTCATGTAAATTCTCATACTTATTATGTTCAAATACTTTCTCGATCTTAATTATACTGATTGAATCAAATGACTCTTCATTTGAGCATGGCCATGTATTTCCTTCAGCCCCACTTATCGAGGGGCCCAACAGATATCTCTCTCACTAAAGAGAGGGACAAATGACCATATTGATTATTCATTGCCCTCTACATGACTCCCACTAATGCCGATCGCTAACCTTTATAATCATCATGTTTCAGATAATGGTGGATTATATCAAGGTATATCAGTTATCATGTTGGACTCTATGATAATCTCAGGTTCACGGACTTATTGACATACTGTTATATTAAAATTCACTTATGACATTTCCATGTAGTGATCTCAATGCGGGTCTGTCCAGTATTGGTTCTCCAACCAATACCCATAAGTTTGATCCGTACCATACGCATAATCATCCGATGATTATCAATCAAACTTATACTAGTATATTAATCACTTGAGTCTCCAATCAAACCAATTGGACCAGGGACATTTAAATAATCTTATTATTTATGAATAACTATTATTTGATTATTATAATATTCAAACATGCATATATTATAATAATCAACGAGAAATAAATAACTTTATTTAAATGTGACAGGTACAAATCTGGGCACATCGAATGTCTTAGGGCACTATTCCCAGCATCGAGTACTTTTCTAGTATTAATAATGTTGTCGGGCATTGAATCTGAAACTTTATGAAAACTGAGAATAAGATGCTTTTCCAGCTCAGAATGAGAAGCGCGTAGATCTTGATAAGGAAAAGAGAGAGCATACCAGACAATTTTCTGGCATTCAACCAGAATGGTTTGATTCCTCTCTCCCCCTAAAGACATAAAGTTTGTCTCATCAAAGTGACAATTTGCAAATCTTGCAGTAAACGGATCCCCTGTCAAAGATTCCAAATAGCGGATTTTAGGCGACCCATAGCCAACATATATACCTAATCGTCTTTGTGTACCCATTTTAGTACACTTCGGAGGCGTAATTAGCAGATACACTGTGCAACCAGAAATGCACAAGTGCCAAATATCAAGCTCATATCTAGATACCAACCGGTACGCACTAAATGGTTGATTGGCAGTGGGTCGAAAGTGAATAAGTATAGCTGCATGAAAAATTTCATAACCCAGGTAAAAATCGAAAAATTGGTGTGCGGATACCAATGCTTGGGCGATAAGCTCTAACCGCTTAATCATTACCCCAGCAAGGCCATTCTACCAATCGACATGCAATAGTCGTCAAAAGACTTCGACGTAAACTCACCAGCATTGTTCAATCTTAATGATGAGATCGAAAAGTCAGGGTGGTTAGTCCATAGCATGATAATTTAACAAAAGAAGGATCCTCCTATAGAATTACATAAGATAGTCTAGTTGGGGACGGGCCGATCAGGTGTCTTCATTCAAGCGATGGACTGAAGGTCAAATGAGTAAGCGTTCATCTCTATGCTATGAGCTTAGCAAATGCAGTATTTCTTGTGATAGTAAAGCAACATGTGTCCATCTCATTGATGCATCAACCATAACCATAAAATATCTGAATGATCCTCACTCTAGTTGAATAGGTCCACAAATGTCGCCTTAAATTCTTTGTGTGAAGCGAATATTTTGTGTTGAGTGTTTAGCAAAGGGATGGAGTGTAATACCCGGTCGAAAGTCATGTCATTTCAAACCTCTTCATGTTCTTCGAATCGTGATTTGTTGAGCTAACCCTTGTAATCATTGCTTGGAACCACCGTTTTGGGGTTTCCGTACTTCTATTTCGTGTTATTGTTGCCCAGACATTGAATCCTATTACTTTTATTCTCTTCTCGGGTCATTTTCCATCATTTTAGGACCCGAAGGGGGTGTGAGCCACGGCACAAGGAGCGTGCGCCGCGGCACACACATTTCCTAAACCTGGCCGAGCGGACTGTACCGGGTGCCGCGGCACACGCCGGCAGTGCCACGGCACACTGCCGAGTCGGTGCCGCGGCACACCTAGGCTGAGCTGCGGCACACTTGTGTTGCATCCTCAGCCATAAACCGCCTGTACCCGGTGCCGCGGCACACCTGGGCTGAGCCGCGGCACACTGCCGATACCTGGAAGCAATTTTTAGGACTGTGTCGCGGCATGCCTGGGCTGAGCCGCGGCACACAATGCGGTCAACTACATAATTCGGCTTTTTAAGCGAGATTTCCGCTCATTTCCTCCATTTCCTTCTTCCACCTGCGAGAGAGAGAGTTTGAGGGAGGAGTTTTCTCACATCTATCACTTGTGTGTTGGAGATTTACCACTTTCACTCAGTTGGGAAGCCCGAATAGTCGATCTAACGCGTATTCCTTGGATCATAGAGCTTGGATATTCAAGAGGTAATTTCTTAGACATCTTGACTTCTCGATTTTGTGTGGGTATTGACGTTTTGGATGATAAAATCATGGTGTATGAAGTGATATATGCGTGAGTATGGACATGTTTGAGTATTCATCGGATTATTGAAAGATTATTCAAGAACACTTTGAATTTGGTGTTGGATTTTGGGGGTTTTCGTAGATTCGTCCGTTTTATCCGATTGAGGCTTGAGAACCTTGAGATTTTGATATATCTATACCGTATGAGTGTTTTCTTACGATTTTACAGGTTGGATTGTGCCGTTTTCGGACTTGTGGGAGTTTGGGCGATTTCCCAACCTTTAGTTGTTCACCCGTATATTTTCTTGAATCGTAGACGAGTTTCGGGAGTCTCTTCGTGTAATTCGGGTATGGATAATTAATTGTCATATTCCTTGCGAATCGTTTAGGTGCCGGAAGCGCGTTCTTGGACCTACCGAACTCATACCTTTCCTCCGTTCGATTTCTCGATGTCTCAAAGGCAAGTATACATTTATGATTGTACGTTCTCGACTTTGAAAGTAAGAAATATTGATGGCATATCATGAACGAACCGTTTTTACGGCATTCATAGATATATTGTTGGCATGTAATGAACGAACCATTTTGACGGCATTCCTACATGTATCGGCGTATGAGGTGAACGAACCGTTTCTACGGCATTCACATACGTAACGACGTATGAGGTGAACGAACCGTTTCTACGGCATTCACATACGTCTTATGAGATTTTAGTTATTCCGGAATACTAGTCTTGAATTGATGAATTGACGGTTACATTTACTTTATTGTCTAGGAGTATTGTGTTTCATATTGATATACTTGCACTAGCTATTCGACGGCTAACCCCTTTATGGGGGAAATACGTTTCATGTATTTCAGGTTCCAGGAGGTCGGAAAGGAAGGTATCGGGTCGGCATGAAGATGGTGGGCAAGTGTGATACTGTGTCTTTCTTCCAGTGGTGTTATGAGTTTTCCGTTCAGTGTTGTTGTACTGGATTGGTTATTGAATACTCGAGTATTGTTTCCCATTTTCTTTGATTACCGGCCTGTGTTTGCCAAAGTATTGGTTCATATTGTGATGTCTGTGAATACATTGGTTCTGTTTTGGAATACCATTGTAATGTTTTCATTCTATTGTGTGTAGACCTTCTCGGTCAAAGTTTACAATTCCGCGTATATTTAGCCTTGTGGGTCCCACGGCGAAGCTCACGGCGCTGTAATATACCCTGAATAACTTGGGGGTGTTACAGAATATGGTATCAGAGATTAGGTCTATAGATACCTAGGCTGTCGGTCTTTTGGGTCGAATGAGTCGTCAATTGTCCACAGTATCACTACTCTGCCATCATCACAGTGCGACCGGTACTTGTAAGACCTCTTACTCTTCTAATGTTTCCTTATTCGTTATGCTTCTTCTATGGATATTCTCGAGAATCGATCACCTTAATGTCGTGCGTTTGAATTGTGCTTACGTACCTTGTGTGTTCTTCAGTATGTCAGCTGGTAGGGGCCGTGGCCGTGGTCGTGGCCGTGGACGAGGAAGGGGTCGTGGCGCGGCCGTTTCCATCAGTTCAGTTACGGGGTCGACCAACCCCAGTTTGTCGAACTCGGTGCATCCCGACACCGAGAGTCAGCACGACCAGTCATACGGTCAGGGGAACAACGCAGACGTTGGATTGGCGAATGCACTTCAACAATTGGCTACTCAGATGACCATTTTAGCCCAAACTGTTCAACTGAATAACCCGAACCCAAACATGGATGCCTTGCTTCAGAATGTAATCCGTATGCACCCTCCATAGTTTGGCGGTGCCACAGACCCATTAGGCTGGGAAGACTGGCTAGCGGAATTGGAGAAGATTTTCGAAGCGGTTGATTGCCCCGAGGTGAGGAAAGTACCAATTGCTCAGTATTTCCTCACTAAGGAGGCCGCTACTTGGTGGAAGGTCATCAAGCCACAGGATCGTATTGCCTCGTGGGATGAATTTAAGGAGCTCTTGGAGGTCGAGTTTTGTCCTTGGCCGGTACGAGAGAGCCGAATCCGAGCCTTCTTCGAGGCTAAACCACAAGATATTCCCGTTTCGCAGGCGATTGTGGAGTATAACCAACAATTGATCCATGTGAAGAATCAAGTGCGTAACGAGCGTGATAAGATCCGTTATTTTGATATGCGGATGAATTTGGAATTACGGCGGTACATGGCCGGATTTGCTTGTACCACACTGAAAGAGTATCAGGACAGAGCTTTAGCCCATGATATGTTGAGCCCCGACAATGATACCGTTGAAGAACCGAAGAAGCAGAAAGTCGGGGGAAATTTTTCTGGCTCTAAGGGTGGCAACTTTCGAAGTCACATTTACTAACCGTTTTGCCGGACAGTCGTCACGTTCTAATAAAGGGAAGAGGGGTTACCGTCCCACTCCGGGTACCTCAAATCGCACAGTGACTTGCTATAATTGTGGTCGTCCAGGCCACTTTAGTTCGGAATGCTACTTTCCACTATTAAAGTGTCACACGTGTGGTCAGATGGGGCATAGAACGGTTTATTGTTCCGAGCCGAACCAGACTTTGGACACTCGGGCTTTTGCCCCAACACCCCTTGATCAAGGTGTTAATCAGTGGCAATCTTTTGGTCAACCTCAGCAGAATTTTGGCAGGGGCCGGGGTCGGGGTCAGAACGCTGGAGGGGGGAACTCTAGCGTCGGTTCGGTGCAACCACGATTTTATGAGATGCGTCGAACAGACGAACCCGATGCGGCGGTGGCTTCAGGTACCATCCATATTTTATCCTATCCAGTCCGTGTACTTTTGATTCGGGTGCTACACATTCTTTTATTTCTTTGGAGTGTGTACGCCGTTTGAATATAACTTGTTTAACTTCTTGCGATCCCTTTATCGTGAGACTGCCTAGCGGGGATAGGATTGTGGGGAATCGGGAGATTAGAGATTTTCCGGTGGTTATATCCGGTATGGAATGGTTATCGAATTTAATTGTAGTTGATATGGAAGGCGAGGACGTAATCCTCGGCGAGGACTGGCTTAATAATCACCAAGCGATTATGAATTACCGTACCAAAGTTATCACCATGATGACTAAAAACGGATCTGAGTACTCATTTTTGGGACGTAAGTCGGGACAATCCAAGTTACTTATCAATGCCATGAAGGCCGTAAAACTTTTGAATAAAGGTTGTACGGGCTATTGGTGTTATGCTTTGAAAACGAAAGGAAGCGAACTCGATTTCTCTTCAATTCCGGTTGTTAATGAGTATCCCGATGTTTTTCCGGATGATCTTCCGGGATTACCACCAGATCGAGAGGTAGAATTTACCGTGGACTTAGAGCCAGATGCGGCTCCGATTTCTAAAGCACCTTACCGGATGGCACCTTCCGAAATGCAAGAATTGAAGAATCAGTTGGGATAACTTCTGGAAAGAGGGTACATCAGACCGAGCGCTTCGCCTTGGGGCACGCCTGTTCTTTTCGTGAGGAAGAAAGATGGTTCACTACATTTGTGCATCGACTACCGCGAGCTGAACAAAGTAACCATCAAGAACAAGTACCCTCTACCGCGTATAGACGATTTATTTGACCAATTGCAAGGGGCTGCAATTTTCTCGAAAATTGATTTAAGATCCGGGTATTATCAACTCAGGGTGAGGGAGTCCGACGTTCCGAAGACGGCGTTTCGGACGAGATATGGGCATTATGAATTTGTAGTTATGCCTTTTGGGTTGACAAATGCGCCGGCAGTATTCATGCAATTAATGAATAAAATATTCATCGAGTACCTCGACAGGTGTGTAGTCGTCTTTATTGACGACATCTTAATCTATTCTCGAGATAAGGAGGAACATGCCCGACACTTGCGTTTGGTCTTAGACATTTTGAGAACCGAGCACCTTTATGCAAAATTCTCAAAATGTGAGTTTTGGTTGGAAGAAGTTATGTTTCTCGGCCATGTGATTTCAGCCGAAGGGGTTCGTGTAGACCCGCAAAAGATCGAGGAAGTGCTAGGCTGGGCACCGCCTAAAAATGTTAAGGAGGTTCGTAGCTTTTTGGGCCTTGCTGGGTATTACCGTCGGTTTGTCGAGGGGTTCTCGAAACTCGCTCGACCGCTTATGAAATTACTCCAGAAGACCGAAAAGTTTGTTTGGACGGATGAGAGACAACAGAGCTTCGACGAACTAAAGAGACGTTTGACTTCAGCGCCAATATTGACTTTACCGCATGGTAGCGAGGGCTTTGCAGTCTACAGTGACGCTTCGGGTCAAGGCCTGGGCTGTGTTCTTATGCAGTAGGATAAGACAATAGCTTTTGCGTCACGACAACTAAAGCCTTACGAGATGAATTATCCTACTCACGATTTAGAGTTGGCCGCAATTGTCTTCGCACTCAAGATTTGGCGGCATTATTTGTATGGTTCACCATGCCGGATTTATATCGATCACAAGAGCCTGAAGTATATTTTCAGCCAGAAGGAGCTGAATATGAGACAGAGGCGTTGGCTAGAGTTGATAAAGGATTATGATCTGGAAATTCTTTACCACCCCGGGAAAGCCAATGTCGTTGCGGATGCTTTGAGCCGCAAATCGGCATCGCTTCAAATGCTCGAGGTTCTTACATCCCAGACGAAAATTCGTCAAGATCTAATTGAGCAAGGGATAGAAATTTGGCTTCAACGAGTACAGGGACAGTTGTGTACTCTCGAAATTACTTCGTCCTTAGTTGACGACATCAAAGGGAAGCAGTGGAGTGACCCGACGATTTCTCAACTGAAGGAAGATGTGATTAAAGGAAAAGCTCCTGGCTTTATGGTACATGAGGATAGTATTCTGAGATTTCAGGGCAGACTTTGTGTTCCGAACGATTTAGAGTTGAGACAGAGAATCCTCCGAGAAGCTCATGCTACGCCTTACTCAATCCACCCAGGACGAGTAAGATGTAAAAAGATTTGAAGCGAAATTTTTGGTGGAATAACATGAAGAAGGATGTTACGGAGTTTGTACTACGGTGCTTGACGTGTCAACAAGTCAAGATCGAACATCAACGACCGGCGGGGTTGTTGAAACCACTTCCCATTCCCGAGTGGACGTGGGAAGATATCTCAATGGATTTTATCACTGGCATGCCGAGAACTCGGACTGGAATGAATATGATTTGGGTAATTGTCGATCGATTTACCAAGTCTGCACACTTCTTGGGTATTAAGGATACTTGGGGACCGGATAGATTGGCTCGAACCTTTATCGCTGAGATCGTGAGGTTACACGGTGCCCCCAAAACCATTGTTTCTGATCGAGACGGCCGTTTCGTATCGCATTTTTGGCAGGCCGTTCATCAGGCTCTGGGTACTGAGTTGAGATTGAGCACTTCCTTTCATCCTCAGTCGGACGGTCAGACAGAGAGGACGATTCAGACGTTGGAGGATATGTTGCGGGCTTGTGCCTTAGACTAGAGTAATGGTTGGGAGCTTCACTTGCCGTTGATCGAGTTTGCTTACAATAATAGTTGGCATGCGTCGATCAAAATGGCACCCTTCGAGGCACTCTATGGTAGGCGATGTAGGTCGCCATTATGTTGGGACGAGGCTTCTGAGCTAGTTGGGATGGAACCGGATATGTTGTTGGAGACCAAGGAAAAGATTTCTATTATCCGAGATCGATTACTGACTGCCCAGAGTCGTCAGAAATCTTACGCTGATACTCGTCGTCGACCCTTGAAGTTTGAAGTGGGGGATCATGTTTTGCTCAAAGTATCGCCGACTGCAGGAGTTTTCCGCTTCGGAAAAGGGGAAACTCACCCAAGGTATATCGGACCTTTCGAGATTTGGACAGAGTGGAGATTTAGCTTATCGCTTGGCGTTACCTCCACTTTGAGTCACGTCCATAGTGTTTTTCATGTGTCCCGATTGAGGAAGTACGTCTCGGATCCGAGCCACATTATCGACTACGGTGAGATTGACGTAGCCGAGGATATTACCTTTCCGGAGAAACCCGTGAAGATTCTTGAGCGCCGTGAGAAACAACTTCGGCATAAGACCATTCCACTGGTTAAAGTGCAATGGTCGAGGCATGGAGTCGAAGAGGCGACTTGGGAGACGGAAGAGAAGATGCGGGTGGAATACCCCGAACTATTTATTTCTTAAGTTTCGGGACGAAACTTCTTTTTAGAGGGGGAGAATGTAATACCCGGTCGAAAGTCATGTCATTTCAAACCTCTTCATGTTCTTCGAATCGTGATTTGTTGAGCGAACCCTTGTAATCATTGCTTGGAACCACCGTTTTGGGGTTTCCGTACTTCTATTTCGTGTTATTGTTGCCCAGACATTGAATCCTATTACTTTTATTCTCTTCTCGGGTCATTTTCCATCATTTTAGGACCCGAAGGGGGTGTGAGCCGCGGCACAAGGAGCGTGCGCCGCGGCACACACATTTCCTAAACCTGGCCGAGCGGACTGTACCGGGTGCCGCCGCACACGCCGGGCAAAGGCCGCGCACACCGCCGAGTGCAGCCGCGGCACACCTAGGCTGATCCGCGGCACACTTCTGTTGCATCCTCAGCCATAAACCGCCTGTACCCGGTGCCGCGGCACACCTGGGCTGAGCCGCGGCACACTGCCGAAACCTGGGAGCAATTTTTAGGACTGTGCCGCGGCACGCCTGGGCTGAGCCGCGGCACACAATGCGGTCAACTGCATAATTCGGCTTTTTAAGCGAGATTTCCGCTCATTTCCTCCATTTCCTTCTTCCACCTGCGAGAGAGAGAGTTTGAGGGAGGAGTTTTCTCACATCTATCACTTGTGTGTTGGAGATTTACCACTTTCACTCGGTTGGGAAGCCCGGATAGTCGATCTAACGCGTATTCCTTGGATCATAGAGCTTGGATATTCAAGAGGTAATTTCTTCGACATCTTGACTTCTCGATTTTGTGTGGGTATTGACGTTTTGGATGATAAAATCATGGTGTATGAAGTGATATATGCGTGAGTATGGACATGTTTGAGTATTCATCGGATTATTGAAAGATTATTCAAGAACACTTTGAATTTGGTGTTGGATTTTGGGGGTTTTCGTAGATTCGTCCGTTTTATCCGATTGAGGCTTGAGAACCTTGAGATTTTGATATATCTATACCGTATGAGTGTTTTCTTACGATTTTACGGGTTGGATTCTGCCGTTTTCGGACTTGTGGGAGTTTGGGCGATTTCCCAACCTTTAGTTGTTCACCCGTATATTTTCTTGAATCGTAGACGAGTTTCGGGAGTCTCTTCGTGTAATTCGAGTATGGATAATTAATTGTCATATTCCTTGCGAATCGTTTAGGTTCCGGAAGCGTGTTCTTGGACCTACCAAACTCATACCTTTCCTCCGTTCGATTTCTCGATGTCTCAAAGGCAAGTATACATTTATGATTGTACGTTCTCGACTTTGAAAGTAAGAAATATTGATGGCATATCATGAACGAACCGATTTTACGGCATTCATAGATATATTGTTGGCATGTAATGAACGAACCGTTTTGACGGCATTCCTACATGTATCGGCGTATAAGGTGAACGAACCGTTTCTACGGCATTCACATACGTAACGGCGTATGAGGTGAATGAACTGTTTCTACGGCATTCACATACGTCTTATGAGATTTTAGTTATTCCGGAATACTAGTCTTGAATTGATGAATTGACGGTTACATTTACTTTATTGTCGAGGAGTATTGTGTTTCATATTGATATACTTGCACTAGCTATTCGACGGCTAACCCCTTTATGGGGGAAATACGTTTCATGTATTTCAGGTTCCAGGAGGTCGGAAAGGCAGGTATCGGGTCGGCATGAAGATGGTGGGCAAGTGTGATACTGTGTCTTTCTTCCAGTGGTGTTATGAGTTTTCCTTTCAGTGTTGTTGTACTGGATTGGTTATTGAATACTCGAGTATTGTTTCCCATTTTCTTTGATTCCCGGCCTGTGTTTGCCGAAGTATTGGTTCATATTGTGATGTCTGTGAATACATTGGTTCTGTTTTGGAATACCATTGTAATGTTTTCATTCTATTGTGTGTAGACCTTCTCGGTCAAAGTTTACAGTTCCGCGTATATTTAGCCTTGTGGGTCCCACGGCGGGGCTCACGGCGCTGTAATATACCCTGAATAACTTGGGGGTGTTACATGGAGAAGGTATCAACTTTTCTAATGAACGGGCCTTATAAAATGATTTATGGGCCTTGGAACTTGCCAAGGAAGCCTCGAAACTTGCATAAGATGCACCAGCAACCTTGTCAGGGCGCATGGTCTATAATCCCAATGATATTGTTTCAAACGAACTCATATCAATGTCGATTTCAAATGGTGCTTTCAATTATTTTTTGGACTTGCAAAACAGACGACCGAGTGATTTTCTCAAAATGCGAATCATCATGTCGCGTCCATAGCGACCAAGGCGGTCATGCCACAGTTAGTATGCTTCGGAATCACAAAGCTCATGACTCACAACATAGAATTCATAACCTTATTGTGGTTTGGTATAAATCACTACTTAGACTCATTAGTTTCTAGAGAATGTGACATCTTCCGAATTCTTCTAGAGTAACACACAAATTCCTTTCTATTCTCACAATGCGTATCAAGGTAATAATTGTTGGCATGGATGTCCCTAAAACTTAGCAAGGTTCAGTTTGATCTTGGGGCATAGAGAGCATTTATGACATTCATATGCATACCATTAGGTAACAAGAAATGATCAGGTCTCCTCCCTTGATTTACTTTGGAGGGGACACTCCTTTTTGTCACAGAGGATGCACTATGGCACAATATCCATGAATAATTGCTTATTGCGAAGAATAGTGTGGGTTATTCCACTACCAGTAAGGCTCTCAATTTTTGCCACGAGACATCTACAATACGATACAAAATTCAGTTAGTCTTGCGTTCCGAGACATAGCGAAAACTCAATAACTTAGAGTTTGGGGAAATTTGACCAAGTTTGTTAGAGTTAAAGTTAGCACAATCGCTGAAACTAATTTTCGTGTAGCTTGACCTTTATTCACTAAAGCAGCTATAACTCCTCTATTAAGAAGGCTATAGATACAGTCAGTTGTTCTGTAAACTAAACTTATATATCTTTCCATACATAGCTCGTCCACCTACTACATTATTAGACTCAGATCGCAGTGCTTATTTCAAGTTGCTATTATAGTATTTCCTTATTTTTGAGTGATAAAGCAAGGTTGAAGCCACTTCAGTGGATTTCAACATCTTCCTTACTGGCTTTGGTCCACACCAGAGCTGCCAGAATGTCCACCTCCAAGACATATCCCAGTGCCTCCATATTGAGGACTGTCATCAGGTTGCAGAGCCAGTCCACAAAGTTAGGCCCATTTAAGGTGTTCTTTTCCAGTAATATAGTGAGTGGGTTCATTGTCATTTTATGAGAGTTTTCGTCGGCATAAAGTATGCCAGATTAATTAGGGACTCATTCAATTTTGGTCTTAGTTTAGAATTAAGGTCTTTTATATTCTTTTAACCCAACTCCCACTATTTTTATTGGAATAACATACTCCCTTATGAAATCAGAAATATTTGTTCGCATTACTTCATAGTGGTGATCGAGTTCTTTATAAATTTTAATAGAGGGCAACTGAACAGGTTTCTGGTATGTTAATCTTTATAAATTGGTGTCCAACACCAACCCATATAATGGATGGTTCTATCTTCTTTTTCTATTTGTTCACAACCCTCAACCTATTCGGTTTCTATAGTTCGTGAACAAGTTAAGTTTACACCATCGATGCTGATCAGTTTCGCAATTGAATTTTATCTGGCAACCGAACACGTTTCTAGGGATAAAATTTGCTCCAACCGAAGGCATCCAATGCACTCTCTGAATTTATTGACCCTCCCCGAATGACTACCCCGATAACTCGGAAGCATAGCACATCCGGTTTGGATTTCAATTTTTCGAGAGCTCGATGGAGGGAAAGGAAAACTTGAAACCTTTCAAACTTAATATTTTGTCGTGGGAGAATTTTTGCCATTAATGTTACACTATGCATATTAATTCATTTAAGTGCATTTGTCAACATTCATACCATATGAATAAAACATTTACAACCTAGTTGCTACCAACATGTAGTTCATGAACCGTTCCTAGAAGAGAAACATTGTAATCTAATTAGAAGGATTGAGTCTTGAATCTTCGTCTTCTAGGATGGATCGTCCTCCGATCTTCGTCATTACATATAAATTTTACATTGAAAAAAGTGCATCCTAAAATACAATTTTTTTTAGTACAATAAATAGGCTCAAAACGGCCTTTACAATCCAATCGAACAAAATAAATGATTCAATATGTCTATGAACTATATCACCATTCACAAACATTCATCCAATAAATACTAAATAAATAGATTTTTGTATTAAATGAGTAATTTGATATATTGATCTAACCAATATATGAAAAATTACTTTTTAATAGAATTAGTCCAATCAATTCACATAATAGGTAATATCAATCCGTTCAAAATAATTCGATCAATCATAAGTTGTAACACCCCAACCCGAAAAGGGTAGAAGTATCACATTATGGTGCCAAATTAGAACATACAGCGCAAGCGGAAGACTTATAAACATAATAATTACAAAAGTATTCTAAGGAAACAAATGAAATGCTAACTTTATATAATATGTAATACAATCCAAACTAAATCCAACCCAAGTCTAATCAAGATGCAAATGGGCTTCTAATCGTCCGGGTAGTCCACTAAGCTCATATGCACTCTCCACTCAAACCCAGCTTCCAACCTAAAACCTGCCGCGGGAAAAGAAATGCGGTTGAGCTTAAAAAGCTCAGTGAACAGATATATAAAAACGAAACAAAAGATAAGGAACAAGGAATAATATGGTGCATTGGGCAAAGCATAAGGTATAAACAAAAGGATATCAAAAATAAGGAGAGGTCAGTAATCTACCACGAGCTCGAACATAAGTTAAATCAAATATCATAGTAACCATGGAGTAGCTAACTCCCGAACATGTGAAAGACATGGATCGCACCCATGCATCAGTCACCGAATATATCATATCATATCCATCAAATACAAATCGAACCTAGGATGCATCCATACGCCCCCGAACAAATCATATTGGCCATAACAAATATAAAGTGCACATATCATATCAAAATGGGATGGTCTGGAACATCACTCAACCACACTAGAGTCGTGCCATTGGTGCATCAATGACACGGCCATGTTACCTTCATGGCTAGGAAACGAACTTGGCTCGGGTATCAAACTGAAGGGTTCAAATGTCATATCATATCAAAGTTCATATCAAAGGTTCATATCAAATGTACATAAGTTCATAGCAAAGGTTCATCATAAAGGTTCATAGCAAAGGATCAAAGCAAAGGTTCATAATCAAATGTTTACAGATCTAATAGAGCATAGCAAAGGCATAGATCAAATTAGAAAGCCATAATAAGAAGGCTCAGATCAAAGGCATCATAATCAAAACCAATATCAAACCGTTGTGAGCGAATCATGAGAAACCGTAAGGGATAAGGTCAGAATATCTGTATCTTATTCAAAGCAAGCAAAAGGAAAGAAAGGTCACACGAGATGGATCACTTTCTCTTCATGGAATCTATACGAATTAAATACCAAGTATTACTTTAAGTCAAATTGAAATTAGGTTACTCATTTTAGTATGATTCAAACTCCAATTTACGAATTTTAAAGTAATACTCAGACTCTGATTAAGAAGCTATAATAATTTACCCAGCCATTTATATGTCTTATGAACTTACACGAATTTTCCCAGATTTTATTATTAAGTGCAACCATCCTTTTAAAAATCATTTATCCAAACATAACCAGAAAATTAACTGCACATACATGCAGAAAGTTTGTATTTGGTTAGCCCATTTATGCACTTCATAAAAATATACAAAAATTTCAAGAAGTCCCACATAACATAGTTATTACTTCTGATAAAGGAGAGCTCTTAACTCTTTATGGTTTGAAAATGAAAAATAAAAAACATCAACTGAATATCAGACTCGATTACTCAACTTTTAGTATCAAAACATGTATAACGTTTACGGATTTTTAAAGTATAGTTGTGCAACTCCTGGAGCCTTAGAAAAATTACCTCATATAGGTACATATGTTTTCTACTTTGTGCAATTTTTGTAGAATTTCCAGGTAGTATAACTATAGAACAAAAATTTCTTATCAAAACTAGTCCAGATTCGGTGACAGATCTGAGACTCAAAAAGTAAGCAATTAAGAGACCATGTTGTGCTACTCTAAAAATTCCACCAAAATTACAGAGGCTAAACAAATCTTATATTTAAGCCCTGTCTAATTTGAGTTAATGATTCCTTAATGATTTCAAAACAAAAATCATAATCCAAGGTTGTAATTCGGATTACTAATTGACAGATTTGACACTTGAACTTGTAAAATCAGAAAAGACATTCTCCCGACCTCTAAAAATTACAAGGCTGTTAGGCATATTTTTATGCGCTTTTATATTATTATTTTATATCCATCTTGAGCCTAATTAAGCATAAATGAGCTTTTAATGCACTATTCTTATATGTTTTGCAGGAAATTGGAGTCCGGAAGCCGAGACGATGAAAACGGCGAAAACAAATAGCTTTTGGTCATGAGCCGCGGACAAACCATGTGAGCCGCGGACAGAAGATGGCTCAAAGCGCCAGTAAATCAGTACTGAGCCGCGGCACAGGAAGGAAAAACAGCGCCCAGGTTTTAACCTGGACGCCATGTGCCGCGACACAGATTAAGTGAGCCGCGGCACACTGGGCGGTTTTGGTGTGCTCCGCGTGGATTTGGGCCGTTTTGAAGCCAGTTCTCGACCTACTCACACGGACGCGATTTGGAGACTGTTGAGAGCTATAAATAAGGGTTTAAGACCCTAATTAATCAATCTGGGAGGCTTGGGGAAAAGGAGGAACACAGAAGATTATCGCAGACGAGAGAAGCAGAAGAGATCAAAGGCAGAGGGCAGAAGCCAGAAGAACGGAGGAATCCGAGCTCTTCATCTGCGTTTGATTTTCATGCTTTTATTTATTAATTCTGTATTTTCATTATTTAGCATGTCAGGCTAAAACCCTTATTCTAGGATTTTGATGAAACCTTTGTTTTGACGGATTTTCTTGAGATTATCTATTTAATTCCCTTTTTGTTGAGTTTTCCCAATCGTGTTTAATGCTTTCAATTATCTGGCCAATAGTTGTATTATTTTAATCATTCCATTCGAATCGGGAGAGGAGAGTTGGTGAGGAACTATTGGTGAGGACCATTTTATTCTGTGAGATAGGAATATACTCATAGGAACTACGTGGCCTTTTGGAGATTTTATGCTTTTTGCCTATTGACGAATTAATTCATCTAGGGATAGAGTGCGTTATTCGCCTTTAGAAAAATCTATTGACCTCGGGAGAGGCGGTAGAGTATATTAGCAATCTTCGCCTTCAATAAATTGGGAAAATCAAGAACCCGGATAATCGAGAGTAAATTCGGATAAACCGAGGTGGATTCAGAATCCTAGACTTATTCATCATTTGATTCTCTTTCTTCAAGCGATCGTTTTTACTGTTTAGTCTTTTATTAATTTTCTTTAGTAATTAATTACTACCCAAAGTTCGATTGTTCAAATAAAACTGGAATACATAAAAATCGGTAGTTAGTGATTCAGTCCTCGTGGGAACGATACTCACTCATCACTTTATTACTTGTATACGATAACGTGCACTTGCGTTCAAGAAAAATCGCAACAAGTTTTTGGCGCCGTTGCCGGGGACTGAAATTTTTGCTAATATCGATTTCAGTATTTCTAGTCTTAGTTTGAACGTTTTTATTTTCTTATTTTCGTATATTTAATTTTATATATTTATTGGTTTGTTTTTTCGGGATCTTTTGCGTAGTGCATGAGAAGATTCGGTAACGAAGGCCTACTACCTTTGGATAACGAACTCGAGCGCACTCTTCGAAGAAACAAGAAGGAGAAACGACAGTTACCAGCGAGAGTCAACATGGCCGATAATATCGAAAATCACGAAGGAAATAACATTGTGCAGCAAGCTCAACCGGAAATGGCACTTCGAGATTATGCTATGCCGCAAATTAACGCAAACTTTTCGGGGATTCGGCATCCCACCATTCAGGCGAACAACTTTGAAATCAAGCCTGCAATTATTCAGATGGTACAATCGAGCCAGTTTTGTGGATTGCCGAATGATGACCCCAACGCACACATTGCGTCATTTCTCGAGATTTGTGACACGTTCAAGAACAATGGTGTCACCGACGATGCTATCCGATTATGGCTTTTCCCTTTCTCTTTGAGGGATAAAGCGAAATTTTGGCTGAATTCCTTACCGTCGGGCTCGATCACGACATGGGCAGAGTTAGCGCAAGCCTTCCTTGCTAAATTCTTCCCACCTTCTAAGACGGCGAGACTGAGAAATGAGATCACTACCTTTGGTCAGTATGATATGGAATCGCTTCACGAGGCGTGGGAGCGATACAAAGATTTGTTATGGAGATGCCCACATCACGGCCTTCTGAACTGGCTTCAGATTCAAACGTTCTACAATGGTTTGAGTGCCTCCACACGCACTCTCGTGGATGCAGCCGCCGGTGGAGCTTTGATGGGAAAGACGATGGCTGAAGCACACTCGTTGTTGGAAGCTATGGCCGATAATGCTTATCAATGGCCATCCGAACGAATAACGCCGAAGCGAGTTATGGAAATTTTGAGTAATGACCCGATATCTACATTGTCAGCCCAAGTCGCAGCATTAACACAGCAGCTTCAAGCATTTTCGCATGCTCCTTCCCCCGTTACCATTGAGTCTTGCAATTGGTGTAACGGATCTCACCCTAGCGCGGAGTGCCAAGTCGGAAACCCGTTCGAGCAGCCCCAAATTGAACAAGCTCAATTTGTAGGAAACGGAAACCGGCAAAATAATCCGTACTCCAACACCGATAATCCGGTATGGCGTAATCATCCCAACTTCTCATGGAGAAACGGACAGAATTCGAACCAGCCTCCATTCGCTCAAAACCAACAGCAGCCTTCTCCCGCTCCAAAAGTTTCTCTCGAGGAAGCAATTGTGAAATTGGCAGCGAATACGAGTCAATTCATGACCCGTACTGAAGCAACATTGCAAAATCATTCCGCCTCTATTCGTAACTTGGAAGTCCAACTGGGCCAGATTGCTAATGTGTTAACAGCCCGCCCGGAGGGAGCATTGCCAAGTACGACCGAGACAAATCCTAGAGAAAGTCTAAATGCGATCAGTTTGAGAAGCGGGAATGAGGTGTGTGACCAGCCCGAGAGAAGTGAAAAGAGGAGTGAAATTGAGGAGAAGAAAAATTTAGCGACGGAGGAATCACAAGATTGGAGACCCTCGATAACGTTTCCAGATAATCTGAAGGCATATGTGCCACCCGTCCCGTTTCCACAGAGATTGCAACAAAAAAAGGCGGACAAGCAATTCTCTAAGTTCCTCGACGTGTTCAAGAAGCTTCATATTAACATCCCATTTGCCGACGCGTTGGAGCAAATGCCGAGCTACGTTAAATTCATGAAGGAGATCTTGTCAAAGAAAAGAAAACTCGAGGAGTTTGAGACAGTCGCCTTAACGGAGGAGTGCAGAGCGATTCTTCAAAAAAAGCTTTCACCAAAACTGAAAGATCCGGGAAGTTTCAACATACCGTGCACCATGGGGAATCTCTCTTTTAATAAGGCGTTGTGCGATCTCAGTGCTAGTGTTAACCTCATGCCTCTGTCTATTTTCAAATGGCTGGGAGTTGTAGAAGCAAAGCCGACGACGGTCTCCTTGTAATTAGCGGATCGATCTATTAAGTATCCAAGAGGAGTGATTGAGGACGTGCTAGTAAAAGTGGATAAATTTATCTTTCCAGCGGATTTTATTGTTCTCGGCATGGAGGAAGATCAAGATATCCCGATTATCTTGGGACGACCATTTTTAGCGACCGACCGAACTCTTATAGACGTGGAAAAAGGTGAATTAACTCTGAGGGTTCAAGATGAGCATGTCACGTTCCAAGTGTTCAAATCTTTTCCATGTCCGGGAGGTGTTGATAAAAGCTCACAAATTGAAAGTGTAGATGCCGTTGCTAAAGAAAGACACCGAAAGAATCGTCGGTCGAAAAATTTAGATTCCGTTTCAGATGGTCCAACTTTTAAGAAAGATGTAGAACGAGTCGCATTTCTCAAGCATGTGGACATGCCATCATCGCCATCCGACCAGCCACACTCGGACAAGTATGCTGCTGTCATAAAGTCATTTTTGAAAAAGGGAAATAAGTCGGAAATCAAACGGACATCTAGTCATGAGAAAAACGGGTGTTTCGGAAAGTTGTTCTCGTCAAAACCTTTCCGAAAACAACATTCGATGTCCGAACCGAAAATCGAATCATTAAGAACCGTTGGTCAAAATTTTAAAAATCATATTAACGGTTCGATGAACGGGGCGGAGATCAAATGGAGTTTGCGAAAAACGAACTGATTTTTAAATAGGTCCGGCTGAAGACTATAAACTTAGCACTTCTCGGGAGGCAACCCGAGTTCTTAGTTGTAGATTTTTGCGTTTCTATATTTTTCTTGCATTCTTGAATTTTTATTTTTCATCATTTTGTGCTTTGATTTGCTTTTACCTCTCGCTCTTGACGTGTTCTTCTTAAAATTCTGTGCAGGAAAAGTCCCAGGGGAGAAATTTATGCCTGAGCCGTGGCACAAGGCTTGTGAGCCGCGGCACACACAAATTGAAAGGGAGAGCTAAACTTTTTGTACTCTGTGCCGCGACACAACATTACTGAGCCGCGGCACACTTGAGCCCTGAGCCGCGGCACACGGAACCTGAGCCGCAGCCCACGACAAAACATACGAGCAGGTAAAAAGGGACTGTACTTTGTGCCGCGGCTCACTTATGCTGTGCCGCGGCACACCATGCGGAATTTGAACAGCCCAGGTACCTTATAACCCGCATTCGGCCGGCCACCCCAGGTACACTTCCCTTTTCTTCCCTTCCCTTCCCTTGCGCGCGATCGGCCGACATCCTCCTCCCTTCTTCTTCTTGCAATTTTCTTGCACTTTTCACAATCCAAGCAAGGTAAGTCTAAATCTCTAATCTCAAATTGTTCTATGAATTTAAATGTGAAGTTGTGTTATGCATGTTATGGTTGAATATGTTTATTTCTTCTTTCAAACGTTCCATGATGGTTAAGTGGAGGATATGATGGTTTTTGGTTGATTTTTCATGATTATTTTCGATTATGAATGAGTTGAATGTATCGTTTGTCATGACGAATGAGTCGTGTTTTTGTTCCTGGGGATTTAATCGAGTTATTGTCATATTTGTTCTTCAATTGAACTCATGCCCTTTAAGTGTTTGATGAAATGTCTGAATGAAAAATTTTCTTTGTTAAGACAATATTTTGAATCTATGTGCAACGTATTCGTTCTGGAATTACAGCAACCCCAACCCGTACGTCTAGTTTAAACGTTATGGTTCAATTTCATTTTTTCTCTCACGGTTGTGCTATCTCGTTAAATTTCTGATTTACGGCCGGATATCCTTAGCCGAGTGATGATTATTCTCGTTATTGTTTGAGTAAGTAAACTCCAGTGTTTAATTTTATTTTCAGGACTCGCTATGGCTAGGACTAAGAAGCTGAGCAAGAGGGCCAGGACTCAGTCGTCCCCTACTCGAGGGGAAACTTCTCGTAGTCGCGCCGAGTCGGAGGCGCACCAGTTTTCTGACCCAGAGATCCACAAAATCTTCAACGAGAAGACTCGGCCGTGACCACTGATCCCGGAGAGGGGATTCACTCCAGCCCCCCAAGACGGGGAACTGCTTACCATGATAGATGAGATGGGGTGGGCCCGTTTTGCTGTACCCCCCGAGCCAGTGGTGATATCGATAGTGCAGGAGTTCTATGCCAGCGCGTTATTGAAGCACATTCGAGCAGGCCAGATGTTGCAGCAGTCAGACACTCGGACTCAGGTCGATGTCTGAGGTATTACGGTTGATTATTCCACAACTGCTATTCGGAGGTTGTTTGGGCTGCCGGTGGTAGGTGAAACGGCTTATGACCGAGTTATGGCTAGCCTCACGAAGGAGGCTCTGCTCGAGACTATTACGCAGCCCGACTCCGACTGGGAGCGGCGCGCACCGGGTTCTTCCACTTTCCACTTCAAGAGCTCGCGCCTCAGTTGGCCTGGGCGTGCCTGGCTATATTTTATCTGCGCCCGTATAGACCCCACATCTCAGATCCGCACTGTTTTTCTCTCCCGAGCCCGGACACTATATGCTATCACATCCGGACTGCGATTCGATGTGGCCCCTCTCTTGGTCCGATCTATATTCCAAAGGTATCTGTGGAGGGGCCAAGACGGGGTTGAAGCACCCCTCTCTTATCTGCGCTCTGTGCCGGCAGTCGGGGCTGACGTGGTCGGACGATGAGCCGATGCTAGCTCCCCAGGCCCCGATCGACCACCGCATCATCTCACATTTTGACCAGTGTGGAGGATTGCCGGCGCACGCTCGGGGGAGAGTATTTCTACTGGATGAGGCCCACGAGGGGTCCCTCGAGCCCCTTCTGCTGACACAGGGGCAGGCAGATGCCGGCCCGCCGCCCGACAGAGAGAGATTGCAGGCGATGTTCGACGAGCTGAGAGAGGATATGAGGAGTGAGAGAGAGGATATGAGGAGTGAGAGAGAGGATATGAGGAGAGAGAGGAGATGAGGAGAGAGAGATAGAGTATGCTGGCTGCCATGAGAGAGGAGCAGCGGACGGAGAGGGAGAGCCTCATTGCTGCCGTCAGGGATGAGATGCGAGAGCAGGCCCGCCGGGCCAACCGGCGTGAGTCGAGGCGTCTGGCATGTAATACCCCCAATCCACTCAGGGATATTACACGCCGTAGACCCTCTCCTCGAAGATCTACCAGGCTGGTAACAACATTTAACATCTCGACAATGCCTTCAAGGCTAAATGACTCAGTAGACCGATTTGGTCTTTCAATAAAATATACAACTCAATTACAACATATACCCACGCAGGGGTCAAAGTACAATAAACTCCCGTACAACGGGGAAAAGATACTGCAGCGGAAAAGAAAATACAACTAGACCAATACGACATCAACGGATCCTCGTGTGATTAGTATCGTTCATCTTTCATCATCCTTCGTGCCGACCCTGTGTTATGGTCCAAAACCTGAATGCAAAAATAGACATCCACCCCCCGAATACTCGGGGGTTAGCAAAACTCCACTGTTTTGCTAGTTCAAAGACAAAGTGAAAATAAGAGGCATACAATTCACATTCCACGAATAACATTAACCCTGAATCCTCAAAGATCCAAACAAAACGAAAAGTACTTCTCGAGGCAAGGGTTTGAGAAAACATTTCAAAATCGAAATACCATAAACCAATGGAAATAATTTATAAGACGGTTTAGAATGCCATCGAGAGTTTTAATAGAAAACCATTTAGGATTATCAAATCCTACTTTTCAAAATCCACAAGACAAAAGGGGTCACCGCCCCAAAAGTTTACTTTCCGTAAAATCACCTTTACCAAACCGTTGGGAGTTTAGCCCCAAATCCGTAAAATGACTTTTACAAAAATGTTGGGATTTTAGCCCCAAATCTCATCAACTCACAGTACACAAGAACGACCACAAGGTTCGTCTCCCAACATCAAAATCCACAAATAAAGGATTTAAAACAAACAACAAAATACTCTAGAGCCATCCTAGCCAAGTAGGCCAAACGAACAACTTACCTCTTACACACTTAGTCAATGCATGCAATCATGAAAACCGTTCAAAAGCACTCATTTCCGGAAGTGCCAATGATCAAACCACATTTGTAAAATGCACCACAATTAACCGCGGACCCACAGCTTCGTGGATCCCTGCCGAGACCCCGTCGGATCTAACCCACAGTGGTTAAAAGCAAGCTCGCGGTTCCACAGCTTCGTGGAGCCCTACCGAGACCCCGTCGGATCTAACCCGCAGTGAGCATACACACACACACGTTACTCATGCAATACTAACATGCTAAGAATGTAAGTTCATTAAGAATACTCACTAGAGATGGCCACTAACTCGACACCATTATCAAACTCTTCAAAAACACCACAACAATGATTAAACACGGAATACACAATTCCATAACTTTAAACAATAGGGATATCATCAAAGCCTTCAACGTTCAAAATAATCAAATCATAATCAATTCCCAAAATACAACGTTCACAAAACACACACGCGTTTTGAAAGAGAGCCTTTAACGAGGCCAAACCGAAATCTTTTGAAAATTCATTTCAAATAACCAAACAAACACATCAAGACGACCACCGATCATCATATCCATAAAACGAGAAAAGTATGGGCAAGGTACTTGCCTCGAAATCACAATCGCAACGAGACGACGGATAGGACGCGGTCGAATAGCCCCGAACCCCCGAATAATATCAAGAACGCGATAGCACCACGAGTATTACGAGAATAACACCACACGAATCATCAATCACCAAACGGAATTCAACATCGGAATCCTCGGACACCTATAAACCTCCGGAAGTAACAATAACACATGGTTACGACGAGAATCAAGGCCAAAACAACGAAAATCCCAACAAACTATCGAAGGGAAACTCATTGGGACATTTAATCGAACACTAAATGTTCAATAATTCCCAAGAACACTCGAATCATCGATCGATTTAAACAAACTTGATATATGGATATACAACCCATAGAACATGATTAATAACATCATACTACACCAATCGATGTATCAAAATCGGATTAGAAACGAAATCAAGAACAATTTCTCCAAAAAGTCAACTTGAAGGATAATCAAGAAATATACCTTGATTTGGATGAAGGATTCAAGTAGAGGTCGAAAATCTACAACAAGACTTGAGGTAGATGATCTCTACAAGTTTTGGAGCACTCAAATCGCCCAAGAATCGCCCACAATCGCCTAAGATGAAGGAGGAAGAAGAGAGGAGAAAAAATGAAGTTTTCTCCTCGCAAATCTGCTAAAAACGCAGAAAAAGCCCGTGTGCCGCGGCACAGACAAGTGTGCCGCGGCCCAGGCCACCAAAAACGCCCAAGAATCAGCTTAGTGCCGCGGCACGGCTCGAGTGTGCCGCGGCACAGTGCGACCCCTTCAACACCAAAAGGCACACCGTGCGATCTTCGCTATTTCGACCATAACTCCTTCGTCTGGACTCCGATTGACTCACCGTTTGAACCATTGGAAAGCTAACTTGATTCTCTATAATGTTGCAAAGATTCAGAATTTTGGAGTTTCCAAGAATTAATGGTGACTTTACAAAGTCGAACTCCCACGTGAAAAAGTCGATTAAGGACACGGAACTCAACAAAACGACACCGAAACGAACTCGGATGACAAAAAGTGCAGAATTAATCATTCTCGGAATGACGAAACGGTCATGATAGAGTTGTCAAAACGAACTTCCTCCGAAAAAAGAAAATAACCGAAATTCGAAATAGCGGATATTACATTCTACCCTCCTTAAAAGAAGTTTCGTCCCGAAACTTAAAACAAGTAGGGGGGAGCAATATACCCGCCAGGAAGACTCGACGAGATACACAAAAATAGAAAACTCGCGCCCAACGGCGAAACGCTGCAAGAAACGCATAGAGACATACGGCGTGAAAACACGCTCCACGACGACCAACACAACGTCGCCGTTAGGGATATAATAAAACCAACAAATGACAAGCGTCATCAAACGGATAATATAGCCAAGTCAATTATCCGACAATCACAAAACACAACGAACGAAATTCAGTATGATTGACCAACCCAACGGTACATCAATCAAAACGCGAGCCAATCGCTGAACAAATACGGAATTCCACCGCCCAAGGGTTGGAAGATCGAAAACGAGACTAATTTCCCAAACTTAAGGGAATTAGGAAGGAGCCTGAATGCTCAACGATCACAAAACGAGGACAAAAACCGAACAAACAAACGACCGAACCACAACGGTCGAGACAACAAAAAGCGAACAATCATGTTCGAATCACGAAGAACAATAAAATTCAAACAACAACTCCAAGGTTCACATCTCGACTCGAGACAATATATGATCCGGTGAAAACAACAACGTATGCATTCACATAAGATCCACATGAAAGGGAATAGCGATTTGAAAAGTTACAACGACAAACGAGTTATTCCGGAACAATACCACCCTCGTTCGATCAACAAAAGCAAGGGACAGGGAAAGTTCAGAAAATGTTAACGAGCATAAACGAGTCGACAGAGTCGAAAACACAGGAGTTCCAAATCCGATCCACTTCGAATAAAAGAACTAATAGAACCAAATGATGTCACTTCCGAACAAGGTTCACAAGAATCGAACCGAACTCGAAAAAGTCACAACGATAACCAGATCGGCCCACAACAAGATCACAGCTCGTTCGAATGATGAAACCGGAATACAGAACAAGTTCAGAAAGTATCAACGAACACGAGCGAGTCTATATAATTGAGAGAGAGAAAATACAGAAGCCAAAAACAATACGGTTATTACCCCCGACCTCATCCATGAAATTCACAAAAACAGGAGCAAGGTAACAAGACATTAAACAACCGACACATAACGGAACGATCACCGATGCACACGGCCATACCAACCCAAGCTCTAACAGCTCGCACATGCGCGACAACATAGAAATCACCACGAGACGACAACATTCAACACCAACATCCCACCTCTCACAGGGGGCTAGCACAACAAATGTGTGGAAAGCGACTCAACGCTCACACCGCCAATTCGATCATACTCGGGAGTAAACATCATAATGACAACGCGAACATCATACATACATACCCAGCCCTCAAACGGGAATGGATAGGTTTTTAAAAAAAACGAAAACCTCATTTTGAAAATAATTTAGAAGAACACCGGTTGATCTTGAGTATCACCCTACAAAAAGTACTAACGTGAAACATTCCTATTGAGACTTTGGAGAACCATTTCACATTTGGTAAAAATGAGGACACTTTATTTTAGTGAAATGCTTTAATATTCGACCCTCGGGTCTAAGTAAAAGTGTTTATAAAACATTGAAAATATCTCAAAACATTTTGGGTCCTCGCGGTAGAAGAATTTTGAAACATATTGTGGCATCTTGGATGTACCACGAGAAAATGATTCATTTTGAAAGTACGTCTCGAAATTTATTTCTAAGATACTCAAGTTTTCGAAAATAAGTCAATGCCAAAAAGGACGATGCCAAAAAGGCTAGAATGCCCAAAAATTTCAGGTAATCACACAGAACATCATAGCGCTGTGGGTCCCGCGTCGGAACCCCAGGCTAAAAACCATTTACAAAAATGCCAAAAAGGCTGATGACGGTAATATTTCAAAAACTCACGAAAGCCATTTACAAAATACTAAATACCGTCAAAAGAATTTCGCCAACGCGATCAAGGCCATAATGCCAAAAACTCGGTTAAGGGAAGCGATTATCGAAATGAAACTCGGTCGGTAAAATACCGAAAGTCATTACAAAAGAACTCACGCAGCGGATAAAAGAAATACAGTTCAACATGCACAATCCAAAGAACACTACTCCTCATAAGAATAAAATATTAGAGTCAAATAACCACATTCGGAACAAAACCACTGGCCCCATTCGAGGCCTCTAAAGACCCTACCGCACAAGCTAGTGAACAAGTCGAACGTGTATAAGCACAAAGCTTCCACAAGAGAACTTGTAAAACGTGCAAATCGATTCGAAAATCATCGGAAACGGACAAAAACAACAATAAAAAAACATCACAAGCGATTTACACTCCTCGTATAAATCAAATACGAGAGTCGATTAAATACATATCGTGAAATCAAAATCCACATAAGGATTCCATCACTTAACAAATAATCATAAAAATAGCTCGTGTCACACGAGGCACAACACAAAGAAGGGAGACTTACTTCCACAGGTCGCACGAAGATGATGATCGCCCCACGATACTAATCACGACCAACAAACTCAAACGACGCGTCGCGACACGACTCAGTCAGATAAAATCCGACGAAACAAGACTCAAACAACACGACTTGACCCGACAGCCTAGGTTTCCTCAACCTAAGCTCCGATACCATTTATGTAACACCCCCAATCCACTCAGGGATATTACACGCCGTAGACCCTCTCCTCGAAGATCTACCAGGCTGGTAACAACATTTAACATCTCGACAATGCCTTCAAGGCTAAATGACTCAGTAGACCGATTTGGTCTTTCAATAAAATATACAACTCAATTACAACATATACCCACGCAGGGGTCAAAGTACAATAAACTCCCGTACAACGGGGAAAAGATACTGAAGAAAATACAACTAGACCAATACGACATCAACGGATCCTCGTGTGATTAGTATCGTTCATCTTTCATCATCCTTCGTGCCGACCCTGTGTTATGCTCCAAAACCTGAATGCAAAATAGACATCCACCCCGAATACTCGGGTTAGCAAAACTCCACTGTTTTGCTAGTGCAAATACAAAGTGCAAATACGAGCCATACAATTCACATTCCACGAATAACAATAACCAGGAATCCTCAAAGATCCAAACATAACGAAAAGTACTTCTCGAGGCAAGGGTTTGAGAAAACATTTCAAAATCGAAATACCATAAACCAATGGAAATAATTTATAAGACGGTTTAGAATGCCATCGAGAGTTTTAATAGAAAACCATTTAGGATTATCAAATCCTACTTTTCAAAATCCACAAGACAAAAGGGGTCACCGCCCCAAAAGTTTACTTTCCGTAAAATCACCTTTACCAAACCGTTGGGATTTTAGCCCCAAATCCGTAAAATGACTTTTACAAAAATGTTGGGATTTTAGCCCCAAATCTCATCAACTCACAGTACACAAGAACAACCACAAGGTTCGTCTCCCAACATCAAAATCCACAAATAAAGGATTTAAAACAAACAACAAAATACTCTAGAGCCATCCTAGCCAAGTAGGCCAAACGAACAACTTACCTCTTACACACTTAGTCAATGCATGCAATCATGAAAACCGTTCAAAAGCACTCATTTCCGGAAATGCCAATGATCAAACCACATTTGTAAAATGCACCACAATTAACCGCGGACCCACAGCTTCGTGGATCCCTGCCGAGACCCCGTCGGATCTAACCCACAGTGGTTAAAAGCAAGCTCGTGGTTCCACAGCTTCGTGGAGCCCTACCGAGACCCCGTCGGATCTAACCCGCAGTGAGCATACACACACACGTTACTCATGCAATACTAACATGCTAAGAATGTAAGTTCATTAAGAATACTCACTAGAGATGGCCACTAACTCGACACCATTATCAAACTCTTCAAAAACACCACAACAATGATTAAACACGGAATACACAATTCCATAACTTTAAACAATAGGGATATCATCAAAGCCTTCAACGTTCAAAATAATCAAATCATAATCAATTCCCAAAACACAGCGTTCACAAAACACACACGCGTTTTGAAAGAGAGCCTTTAACGAGGCCAAACCGAAATCTTTTGAAAATTCATTTCAAATAACCAAACAAACACATCAAGACGACCACCGATCATCATATCCATAAAACGAGAAAAGTATGGGCAAGGTACTTGCCTCGAAATCACAATCGCAACGAGACGACGGATAGGACGCGGTCGAATAGCCCCGAACCCCCGAACAATATCAAGAACGCGATAGCACCACGAGTATTACGAGAATAACACCACACGAATCATCAATCACCAAACGGATTTCAACATCGGAATCCTCGGACACCTATAAACCTCCGGAAGTAACAATAACACATGGTTACGACGAGAATCAAGGCCAAAACAACGGAAATCCCAACAAACTATCGAAGGGAAACTCATTGGGACATTTAATCGAACACTAAATGTTCAATAATTCCCAAGAACACTCGAATCGTCGATCGAGTTAAACAAACTTGATATATGGATATACAACCCATAGAACATGATTAATAACATCATACTACACCAATCGATGTATCAAAATCGGATTAGAAACGAAATCAAGTACAATTTCTCCAAAAAGTCAACTTGAAGGATAATCAAGAAATATACCTTGATTTGGATGAAGGATTCAAGTAGAGGTCGAAAATCTACAACAAGACTTGAGGTAGATGATCTCTACAAGTTTTGGAGCACTAAAATCACCCAAGAATCGCCCACAATCGCCTAAGATGAAGGAGGAAGAAGAGAGGAGAAAAAAATGAAGTTTTTCTCCTCGCAATCTATAAAAAGCGAGAAAAGCCGTGTGCGCGGCACAGGACAAGTGTGCCGCAGCCCGGGGCCACCAAAACGCCCAGAATCAGCTTAGTGCCGCGGCACAGCCTGAGTGTGCCGCGGCACACGGTACAACCCCCTTCAACACCAAAAAGGCACACCGTGCAGTCTTCGCTATTTCAACCATAACTCCTTCGTCTGGACTCCGATTGACTCACCGTTTGAACCATTGGAAATCTAACTTGATTCTCTATAATGTTGCAAAGATTCAGAATTTTTGGAGTTTCCAAGAATTAATGGTGACTTTACAAAGTCGAATTCCCACATGAAAAAGTCGATTAAGGACACGGAACTCAACAAAACGACACCGAAACGAACTCGGATGACAAAAAGTGCAGAATTAATCATTCTCGGAATGACGAAACGGTCATGATAGAGTTATCAAAACGAACTTCCTCCGAAAAAATAAAATTACCGAAATTCGAAATTGCGGATATTACATGGCAGCGAGGGACACCTACCACCAGGAGCACCTTGCCGCATGGACGGCCCACATTTTGCACCCGGACGGGCCATTTATTGCACCTGCTCGGCCAGCCACACCACCCTCCTCACCAGATGATGCCGGCACCAGCTCGTGAGAGGACTGGAGGGGTTCGTACTTGACCTTTCACTTTTATTGCATATTATATTTTGTCCATTGAGGTCAATGTACGTCCTAAGTTTGGGGGGGGTCTATTTCTGTTGCTACATTTACTGCTGTACTTATTTCGTTGCACCTTTTGTTATTTCTAGTTATCTTTTTGTCGATAGCCTTGCTTGTCATGATTTTACTATTATTCGTGAATTTTTCGTGCTTCTATTTGTGTAATACTGATGTTACGACACTGTTTTTCTCTCTGAAGAAACGGTCGAGTTTTAGTCGAGTTGTAGTCAGTGATTTCTGTTTCTGCTAAGTCTTCATTTAGGTCCGAATTTTTTTTTCGTGATTGTAGAAATTTTAGCAGATAAGAAAGGAGACGTACGTGTTTTCAAATCACCGTTTATACGTTTGGTTAAACTTTTCGCGTAGCTAATCGTCCAGTAACATAAGTCTTGTGGGCACTTAAATTGAGTTTAGAGTCGGACAGTTTTTCCCAAGAAAAATTCGAGATATTAATTGTTCTATGATGGGAAGTTTAATAACCAGGGGTATTCACGTGACCCGTTGTTTACTCTCGCGTAAAACAGCAACCTTGACATGCGGAAATAGCTATTCGAGTTGTTTCTCCGCTGTGGAGGGGAACTTAGTAACTAGAAGCATCCATGTGCCCCATGAGTGTCTTTTACGTCAAACGGTTCCCCAATGCATGAGAATGGAATTCCACCCTAAGATTATCCCGATGAAACATCCCGAGATCCGAACCTAGTGGTTAACTCGAATCATATTATTGTTCATACATAAGGGAATGCTGTCCTAGGAGTAATTTTAATAATAAAACTCTTGAATTTTTCCTCTAGACTGTGGGACTGGGCGAATTGGCTTGTTTAATCTAACCCTTCATATTCACGGTCGGTTAAATTCACGCTTGTTAATCTTTGAGCTTATTTTTCTTCATTAACGATTGATTAGGACTGAAATTGGTTACTTAGTGGAATCAGTGTCCTGGATGTGACTCGCTATTACGATACTTGTACTATTCTTTGAGATTTTCAGGGTAGTATTGATTAAGTTGAGCACTATGGACTTGCATGATTATTCACGACCCATTTTGTTTAAGATTGGTAATTTTTTTTGCTTGAGGACAAGCAAAGGCTCAAGTTTGGGGTATTTGTTACGCATATTTTTATGCGCTTTTATATTATTATTTTATATCCATCTTGAGCCTAATTCAGCATAAATGAGCTTTTAATGCACTATTCTTATATGTTTTGCAGGAAATTGGAGTCCGGAAGCCGAAACGATGAAAAACGGGCGAAAACAGAAGTTCATGAGCCGCGGCACAAACCATGTGAGCCGCGGCACAGGAAGATGGCCTGAAGCGCCAGCAAATCAGACTCGAGCCGCGGCATGCATAAGCTGAGCCGCGGCACAGGAAGGAAAAACAGCGCCCAGGTTTTAACCTGGACCCCATGTGCCGCGGCACAGATTAAGTGAGCCGCGGCACACTGGGCGGTTTTGGTGTGCTCCGCGCGGATTTGGGCCGTTTTGAAGCCAGTTCTCGACCTACTCACACGGACGCGATTTGGAGACTGTTGAGAGCTATAAATAAGGGTTTAAGACCCTCATTCATCAATCTGGGAGGTTTGGGGAAAAGGAGGAACACAGAAGATTATCGCAGACGAGAGAAGCAGAAGAGATCAAAGGCAGAGGGCGGAAGCCAGAAGAACGGAGGAATCCGAGCTCTTCATCTGCGTTTGATTTTCATGCTTTTATTTATTAATTCTGTATTTTCATTATTTAGCATGTCAGGCTAAAACCCTTATTCTAGGATTTTGATGAAACCTTTGTTTTGACAGATTTTCTTGAGATTATCTATTTAATTCCCTTTTTTTTTATTTTCCCAATCGTGTTTAATGCTTTTAATTATCTGGCCAATAGTTGTATTGTTTTAATCATTCAATTCGAATCGGGAGAGGAGAGTTGGTGAGGAACTATTGGTGGGGACCGTTTTATTCTGTGAGATAGGAATATACTCATAGGAACTACGTGGTCTTTTGGAGATTTTATGCTTTTTGCCTATTGACGAATTAATTCACCTAGGGATAGAGTGCGTTATTCGCCTTTAGAAAAATCTATTGACCTCGGGAGAGGCGGTAGAGTATATTAGCAATCTTCGCCTTCAATAAATTAGGAAAATCAGTAACTTCAGATAATCGAGAGTAAATTCGGATAAACCGAGGTGGATTCAGAATCCTAGACTTATTCATCATTTGATTCTCTTTCTTCAAGCGATCGTTTTTACTGTTTAGTCTTTTATTAATTTTCTTTAGTAATTAATTACTACCCAAAGTTCGATTGTTCAAATAAAACTGGAATACATAAAAATCGGTAGTTTGTGATTCAGTCCTCGTGGGAACGATACTCACTCATCACTTTATTACTTGTATACGATAATGTGCACTTGCGTTCAAGAAAAATCGCAACAAAGGCTCACATATTAAGAAAGTACTTTTCCAGAACTTGATTTTAGATTCAAGAATCACCCAAAAACACATTGGTATCATTAAAATGGACCCCTTTCAAAACGACCCATATTCTGGACAAAGACAAGCGGTGAGACGAAACAACACAATTCCCCAATTAAAACCCTAAACGTCCCTCATTAATTACTTAGGGTTTTATATTTAGATTCAGTAAGCATATTATATACAACAAATTAGGGTTTTAGTGTTTTATAGGTTCAGATTAACATTATAGGTGAGTCGAATTGAGACAGAAAAGGAGGGCGATTGGTGATACCTTGATGAACCGAAACAAGAAAAAAACGTGAAGAAACCCCACGAATTAAGATCACCACATCAACACCTTTTTAAGGATCAAGAACATAGCAATAAAGCCCTTGAACGCTTGGACTTGATACAGAAAAACAACAGCAGCTTCTGTGTGTTATGCTTCGTATGAATGAATAGGGGAGAGGCAAGAAACAAGTCGCATTATATATACTAGAGTTTTAGGGCGGAGGGGGTTAAAATGGAAGGTATTGAAAGCCCATAATTAGATTTGGTTGTGGTATGTGATAATTAGCCGAGATTAGTGGGATTCCAATCATCATTCAGATGTTGTAAATTATTTATTATAGGTATTAACTTGGGTTAGTACATTTTAATTTTAATTTTAATACATAACATATAGTTAGGGTTTAAAATAAATCATTACAAAGTTTAGAGAAAAATTCGAAATTAGCCGTAAATTTGGAATTCGAATTTTAGGGTTTCACAACTCTTCCCCTCTAAAAGAAAATTTTCATCCACGAAAATTGAAGTCACAAAAGTTAGACGGAGAAGTAGCAATTACAAAAGGAATCACGATAACTAGCCTCACGCTCGGAGAGGTTCTTCAAAAGAATCTTCACAACGAAATAGTTTCTCATGACTCGATCCCGACAAACTTGGATAGTCCCAAGCTCTCCACAGAACACAAATCGTAACAAATCTGATCCAATGAATGCGAAACAAATGCGTAGCAGATGACAGATGACAGATGATGGTTGAAATCTCACAAGGAGATACATGAAACACATAATCCCACAAGACAAACACAAAGATAGTACTAACCGATGAAACTTCATCAACTCCTACCAAATTCTGAACGAGCAAGGAACTTATCAAAGTCGAAGGGGTACAAATCGAATCATCAAACGTATCAAGAATTTCCTAAGAAGAGATAGGTAACCCATTCGTACTAACGATCACTAGGCACGTATCGGAGTATCGAAACACATTGGAAGGCATAATGGAATTGGTAGGATAATTGTATGAATAATAACGAACCTAAAGGCTAACATATCGCGAACGAAAACTCCTTAGATGCTAAAACGTCCAGCACTGCTTTACGGGGAAATCATACGGACACACAACTCCTGGTCTAAATTCTAAATTCTTCTTCCATAATAATAACTAATCCATTAGTTGCTGGAGTCGATTCTAAACCTTCAGTAAGTAACTCTCCGTCCTTATTCCAACCAAAAGGTATTCCACATCTTCACTCATTCAAACATCCTAGAAAGACACCTTGCCACTAGCATGCCATCTCCCTAAGTGAGCCAAACACAACAAAACTAAATGCTTGTCAATGTTCCCGCTCAACATCTCTTCCAATTTCAAATAGTATTCTGTCTGTCCAGTCATCTGAAAATGAGAAGTCGTACTAACATCCCGAATCAAATCTCCATAGGCTTTTGTACCTCTTCTGAAAATGTGCTGAAAAATGCAATTTCCTTCACGTTTACTGCAGGTGCGCTATGTATCTTGAATGATTTTCTGCCGAAATAAATCTCTGCCGACCCTCCAAGCAAGCCATCCTAGTCAATGCTCCACTGCAATTCAATTCACATTGTTCTTCCTCCTGTGCGTGAAAATCACCGATGTAGTCACCACCGTCTTCATACCATCCCCTCCAGCTCCCGCTTCAAGACTCTATACATATTAGTACAACTGAGATGGATAGAGTTGATAGAACTGTGTGCTTCGATTAAAACTGCTTCCTTTCGTCTTTTAACATAGCTGATCTTCCACCGTCTTGCTCCTGAGCTTCTCCATGTCTGCAACAATTTATGCGTCAGATCGTTCACCTCCCATGGTTCTTAGATGTATAGATGCTTAACTAGAATCATTCCATGTTGCATAAGAACATAGCTAGGTCTCCTTCTAAAGTAGAAACAAATCTCTTTCCAGCTCTTCCGAATTCTCTTCTCGTTCTTCTTCCCATAAAAGTTACTCTTCGAAAACATCACATAGAGCTTCTTCTGACATAGAAATGTTAACACAGAATACGAAGATGATCCTCGTGTTTCTCTTTCGGCTCTGAATACACCCAAAACGTCATACAATGACAATTTGTCCAAATATTCATAAAAGACATGATTTATCAACTCCATAGGAATAGTCGGAGCAGTAGCCAATACAATTGGCATCTCTTATACTCATAGAGGTCATAACGAATACGAAAAGAAATTCTAGGAACATCTCGCTCCTTCACACAAAACATGATACGATTCATCTTCCTCAACTTCATGCTACTATCATTCTTCTCTACAAACAAAATGAAAGCACATCAAAGATACACACTTGTACCAGAAACTTGTACCGGTGAAACCACTTCCTAGAAGCTGGCTCTTCAATCCTTTCCCTTACACTAATGTCATTCACAATGGAGTTTTCAGAATTGGGCAAAGCGTCATTCTTATACGGATAAGGTTTCCAGATCAACCAACTTACTGACCTCCAGCACTTCTCAAAATATCCTATGACCACAATAATTTCAAGTTATATGATGTAACTATTATCACGTTGTCCAGGCGTCATAATACTTGCCTCATATACACATGCCTTTATTGTAATCACATTCTATCCCATGTTGTGACTGAACAGATCCTCATAATCAGATCAAAATAATTTCACATTTAGATGGAAATCTTAGTAGTTCGTAAAGGAATACGCTGCGAACAGTTTCAAACAACCGAAGAACTCTCGAGGCGAGTTTCATCAAACAAAGTATCTTCACAACCGTGAGGGATTAATGCATGAGTTTTCAAAACAAAGGTGATCATAATCGATTATCAGGTGGGGAATACGTTATGAAATTTCGAGTTCTCTCAAATCTCCAAAGATGACAAAATAATATGACAGTTGATAGCATCACAATGCTTAGTCAACAAATTCGTATCCAGAATAATATCGAATCGAACATTTCTAAAGAAATAGATTAGCAGAACGAACTTCTCCTCAAACATCTTCGAATCGCATCGAACAATATGGATATTCGGGATAGATAATCATAAGATTTCTCGTAGAGATAGAAAAGATAGGGCAAGATCAATAACGAAGAAGGAATCTTAATGTGCTTATCAAAATCAAGAAAAACCACAGAGTGTGTCGAACGCATCGAATTCAAACATACGTGAATTCTCTGAACAGACGAAGGGCATTTAAACGAGTGACAAACGAATCAAGAATTGAAGTTCAAAAGAAAGTGAAAATTCTCAGGAAATGAAACTTATAAGGCATACTACAGAATCTCAATGTTGTGTATCCTAATAAATCTTCTAATTTCCGGAATGAATGATCTTATAGCGGCTTAAGTAAGACAAAGGCATAAATCAGAGTGATGCCGAAGCAAGATGACTAACCAACTTCTTATCATATAATCTACCCAATCCTCACCGGTCATACTAAAGTTCTTAAGGGGAGAACCTAAAGCAAATCCTTCCAAGGTTATTCCATAAGCTCCTAAAGTGCAAACCTAAGGGTCCAAGTTTCCACAGGTCATAACTTATGTACTACAAGTCGCAGCCTGGGCTCCGATACCATAATTGTAACACCCCAACCCGACAAGGGTAGAAATATCACATTATGGTGCCAAATCATAACATACAACACAAGCGGAAGACTTATAAACATAATAATTACAAAGGTATTCTAAGGAAACAAATGAAATGCTAACTTTATACAATATGTAATACAATCCAAACTAAATCCAACCCAAGTTTAATCAAGATGCAAATAGGCTTCTAATCGTCAGGGTAGTCCACTAAGCTCCTATGCACTCTCCGCTCAAACCCAGCTTCCAAGCTAAAACCTGCCGCAGGAAAAGAAATGCGGCTGAGCTTAAAAAGCTCAGTGAACAGATATATAAAAATGAAACAAAAGATAAGGAACAAGGAATAATATGGTGCATTGGGCAAAGCATAAGGTATAAACAAAAGGATATCAAAAATAAGGAGAGGTCAGTAATCTAGCACGAGCCCGAACATAAGTCAAATCAAATGTCATAGTAACCATGGAGTAGCTAACTCCCGAACATGTGAAAGACATGGATCGCACCCATGCATCAGTCATCGAACATAGCATATCATATCCATCAAATACAAATCGAACCTAGGATGCATCCATATGCCCCCGAACAAATCATATTGGCCATAACAAATATAAAGTGCACATATCATATCAAAATGGGATGGTGTGGAACATCACTCAACCACACTAGAGTCGTGCCATTGGTGCATCAATGACACGGCCATATTACCTTCATGGCTAGGAAACGAACTTGGCTCGGGTATCAAACTGAAGGGTTCAAATGTCATATCATATCAAAGTTCATATCAAAGGTTCATATCAAATGTTCATAAGTTCATAGCAAAGGTTCATCATTAAAGTTCATAGCAAAGGATCAAAGCAAAGGTTCATAATCAAAGGTTTACAAATCTAATGGAGCATAGCAAAGGCATATATCAAATAAGAAAGCCATAATAAGAAGGCTCAGATCAAAGGCATCATAATCAAAACCAATATCAAACCGTTGTGAGCGAATCATGAGAAACCGTAAGGGATAAGGTCAGAATATCTGTACTTTATTCAAAGCAAGCAAAAGGAAATAAAGGTCACACGAGATGGATCACTCCCGCTTCACGGAACCTATATGAATTAAATACCAAGTATTACTTTAAGTCAAATTGAAATTAGGTTACTCATTTTAGCATGATTCAAACTCCAATTTACGAATTTTAAAGTAATACTCAGACTCTGATTAAGAAGCTATAATAATTTACCCAGGCATTTATATGTCTTATGAACATACACGAATTTTCCCAGATTTTATTATTAAGTGCAACTATCCTTTTAAAAATCATTTATCCAAACATACCCAGAAAATTAACTGCACATACATGCAGAAAGTTTGTATTTGGTTAGCCCATTTATTCACTTCAGAAAACTATACAAAAATTTCAAGAAGTCCCACATAACATAAATATTACTTCTGAAAAAGGAGAGCTCTTAACTCTTTATGATTTGAAAATGAAAAATCAAAAACTTCAACTGAATTTCAGACTTGATTACTCAGCTTTTAGTATCAAAACATGTATAACGTTTCCGGATTTTTAAAGTATATTTGTACAACTCCTGGAGCCTTAGAAAAATTACCTCATGTAGGTACATATGTTTTATACTTTGTGTAATTTTTGTAGAATTTCCAGGTAGTATAACTATAGAACAAAAATTTCTTATCAAAACTAGTCCAGATTCGGTGACAGATCTGAGACTCAAAAAGTAAGCAATTAAGAGACCATGTTGTGCTACTCTAAAAATTCCACCAAAATCACAGAAGCTAAACACATCTTATATTTAAGCCCTATCTAATTTGAGTTAATGATTCCTTACTGATTTCAAAACAAAAATCATAAACCAAGGTTGAAATTCGGATTACTAATTGACAGATTTGACACTTAAAATTGTAAAATCAGAAAAGACATTCTCCCGACCTCTAAAAATTACAAGGCTCATATATTAAGAAAGTAATTTTCCAGAACTTGATTTTAGATTCAAGAATCACCCAAAAACACATTAGTATCATTAAAATGGACCCCTTTCAAAACGACCCATATTCTGGACAGCAAACAGTGAGACAGAAACAACACAATTCTCCAATTAAAACCTTAAACGTCTCTCATTAATTACTTAGGGTTTTATATTTAGATTCAGTAAGCATATTATATACAACAAATTAAAGTTTTAGTGTTTTATAGGTTCAGATTAAAATTATAGGTGAGTTGAATTGAGACAGAAAAGGAGGGCGATTGGTGATACCTTGATGAACCGAAACAAGAAAAGAACGTGAAGAAACCCCATGAATTAAGATCACCACATCAACACCTTTTTAAGGATCACGAACATAGCAATAAAGCCCTAGAATGTATGGACTTGATAGAGAAAAACAACAGCAGCTTGTGTGTGTTATGCTTCGTATGAATGAATAAGGGAGAGGCAAGAAAGAAGTCGCGTTATATATACTAGAGTTTTAGGGCGGAGGGGGTTAAAATGGAAGGTATTGAAAGCCCTTAATTGGATTTGGTTGTGGTATGTGATAATTAGCCGATATTAGTGGGATTCTAATCATCATTCGGATGTTGCAAATTATTTATTATAGGTATAAACTTGGGTTAGTATATTTTAATTTTAATTTTAATATATAACATATAGTTAGGGTTTAAAATAAATCATTACAAAGTTTAGAGAAAAATTTGAAATTAAACGTAAATTTGGAATTCGAATTTTAGGGTTTTACATAAGTATTCCGACAAATCAATTTTCTCTTTTAAAATGAAGTACCATATATCATTATAATCAAATTACATCCAATTTAAAATGCGGGAGATTAATTTTCTGGAATACACGAAAAAATAAAGTCCGGAACAAGTCTGGAAGATGACATGGTCAAGTCACAAGGATGACACGGCCGTGTCAAAATCACTGGACAGGGGACTCGGCCGTGTCATTGTAGTGACTCGTCCGTGTCAGATATCCAGTAGACCAGAGGCTTGACAGGGGTCTGTCCAACGGCAATCCGTGACTTAATTTTCGACCGGAAATCCAATATCAATATTTTTCGGCTTTCATAGCTTCAATATAAATCATATTTCCAAGAAATTTAAGATTTATACTTTGATATGAATTTACGAAAAAATATAACTACAATGAACAATCAAACATATACTATGATTATAACATTAATGATTCCAAATCATAAATCATTCAAACAAGCACTCCAAATGCTAAATATCGTATATACGATTGCAAGACCTCTCTCTGATACTGATGTTGGGATTCGATGCCTAAAATGAAGGTGCAACAGAAGCAATTTATGAAAATAAGTTCGATCTAAATCCCTAAAGAGGATCGATCAACCAACGTATATACGAATATAAAGCAAACAAAAGCAAGATTCGAAATCATACCCTTGTAGTCCTTTGATTTAAATGTTGTGAAGATGATGTCCACTACGAATTCAATTTGCAAAAGCTCTTGGAAAATCCAATGCCGAAAGTACCGCGTCTTTAATTGCCACGCGCTGGAAAAATAATCGGAATAACATTCATCTTATTATCCTCCAAGGATACGCCTAGCACAAAGTGATTGAATCTATAGAAATTAATTAATACACTCCAAGTATACTAATTTATTTTCTCTCTTAATTTTTTAAGCACTCAAAGTGTTTGGAAATTTTTTCTCTCTCAATGTTAGAAATGAGATGATGAAGACAAAAAAGAAAACTCCGACGTGCTTCCAAAATGAAACTCACGGCTCTATTATCCACAAGTGGAGGAGGTTTGTTTTCATTTATAATGTTATCATATCATCCCATTTCAAAGTCACCCCTCATATTATATTAATCACATGATTTGGTCTTTGATTACAAAATCAATAGTCTTCCACCAATTAAGGTGGAAGACAAGACCAAGAAATAAAATAAAGGGAGGGGCGACCATCTAGAAGATCTGAAGGTGTTCTGTTCGTTCCAGACTTCCGTGTGTCCAATCAGATAAACTCTGTTCCATATCGATGTATTTATATTAATTAATTATATCAAATACAAACCAAAATAATTTATTTCTCCAAGAAATAATTATATGTGTGAACTAAATTAATTATCCAGTAATTTATTTAATTCGTTAGGCCGTAAATTAATTTATCTAGTAAATTAATGTAGACATCCAATGTCACAAAATTAAGTAGACATCTAATGTGCAATAAATCAGATATCCAATATCTAATATTTATAAAGAGAATAAACTCGATTCATTCTGACGTCTATCCTATTACGTGACTCGGTAGGTCCGTCTCAGTTAGCAATGGGAGGAACCAAACAGTGATAGCACCGCCTAGCCAGTCCCATGGCCTACACTGTAACCTAACTGGGAACGAATGATTGGGGATCATTCCAAAACCTTTCTGTCGTGAATACAAGTATATGTATAAACCCTTATCTCAAATGTCCGGATCAAGTTATAGGGTCACGGTTAGTCAAACCCTATCTGTACTTGACGCTATGCATGAATTAATGCAAATCAAGACCACTGAGCTCTCGTGTATCTAATACAACTAGCTCCAATGCTTTGGCCAAAGACTTATGACCTCATCTGTCAATAACTGTATAGGACATATATCTGTTCACTTGCAGGAGAAAGAATCATATCTTGGTATTTAGTAGAGCCTGCTATGCCCGTCAAGATGCACGTCAAAGTTGACCCCCACCTTCCGGTTTTTCAGGTCGAACTACTCTAGTGCAAATCTTAACATCACAAGCACATCCCCACTAAATCCTCAAGTCGGAGGTTCACGAATACCTATCACAATCTTTCTACTCCGTCATTGACTGTCCCAAAGTAAAATCCGTGTGAAGAATCGAGGGTGAGTCAGTTCGAGTATTCTAATCTCATTAGCATACCTATAACATGTATTCCCACTAACCATTAGCGACGATAGGTGTTGTGAGGAAATCCCTCACACTATGCCGCAAGTGCAGGTGTCAACAAGTAATAAAGTGATGAATAAGATATCGTTCCCTCGAGGACTGATTTCACTAAGTACCAAAATATAGTCGACTCGTAATTTTATTTGAAGAACAATTATAGAGAATTTATTACTAAACTAATTGCAGAAAAATAAAGAATAATAGTAATAATAATAATAATAATAATAATAATAATAATAATAATAAGGGTGTAGGATTATGATTTTCACCTCAAACAATCAGGAATGATTTTTATTCAATTCAATTCACTTTTATTCAATTGATTGTAAGCCAGGAATTCCTAAATTATTCTAACGCCTTTCCCAAGGTCGATAGAAAATACTACGAATTATTATCTCGATATATTCCTATTCGAATTAGATAATTAATAGCTGAAACAGTTCAAGAATCCATACAATAAATAGGCTTCACATATCCCATGAGTATATTCCTATCTCACGAAAATTATGATTCGTCTCACAAGAACTATGCCTAAATTTCATCTCCCGAATCCATAAAGACATTCAAAACAATTCAACTGTTGGCCAGACAATTAAAAAGCATTAAGAACAGTAAGAAGAATCCAATTCAATAGAATAACGAATAAATTGAAATAATAATAAATAAATCAAACCGTCATGTAATCGGCTACAATCAAAATCCTACTCAAACGGATCTAGAAACTACGATACGGAAAAATTAAGAAAAACTGTAGGGATCCGTGGTCTTGTCGTCGCCCCACAAATCTCCTCCTTGTGTTCTCCTCTCTATCTATCGATATTCCTCCCGATCTGATGATTCCCCCCTTTTGTTTTCAGCCCTTCAATGCTTATTTATAACTGTTATCAGCCTTCAAAATGCGTCCGTGTGATTAGGTCGAGAACAGGCTCCAAAACGGCGAAGAAACGCGGAAGGCTCAGCCAAAACCGCCATGTGGGCCTCGGCTCACTTAATCTGTGCCGCGGCCCCAACTGCTCAGCGCCGGATGCCTGGGCGCATATTTTTCTCCTGGGTCGCGGCTCACTTAGGCTGTGACGCGGCTCACGGTACAGTGGGTTCGGCGCTTGCTGGTCACCTGCGTGTGCTGCGGCCCGCTTCCCTTGTCTTGCGCCCTGTGCCAAAACCGCTGCCGTTTTTTCGCTGCTCGAGCTTCCGGACTCCAATTTCCTGCAAAACATATAAGAATAGTGCATTAAAAGCTCATTTATGCAGATTTAGGCTCAAGATGGATATAAAATAATGATAAATAAGCGCATAAAAATACGCCTAACAAATACCCCCAAACTTGAGCCTTTGCTTGCCCTCAAGCAAAAATTATCAATTTTAAACAAAATGTATCGTGAATAATCATGCAAGTCCATAGTGCTCAACTTAATAAATACTACCCTGAAAATCTCAAAGAATAGTATAAGTATCATAATAGCGAGTCACATCCAGGACACTGATTCCACTAAGTGACCAATTTCAGTCCTAATCAATCGTTCATGAAGAAAATCAAGCTCAAAGATTAACAAGCGTGAATTTAACCGACCGCCAATATGAAGGGTTAGAATAAACAAGCTAACTTGCCCAGTCCCACAGTCTAATGGAAAACATTTTAGAGTTTCATCGTTAAAAATACCCCTCGGACAGCATTCCCTTATATATGAGCAATAAAATGATTCGAGTTAACCAATAGGTTCGGATCTCGGGATGTTTCATCGGGATAATCCTAGGGTGGAATTCCATTCTCATGTATTGGGGCACCGTTTGATGTAAAAGACACTCATGGGGCATATGGATGCTTCTAGTTACTAAGTTCCCCTCCACAGCGGAGAAACAACTCGAATAACTATTCCCGCATGTCCGATTCAAGGTCGCTGTTTTACGCGAGAGTAAACAACGGGTCACGCGAATACCCCCGGTTACTAGGCTCCCCATCATCGGCACATGCGAAATCTCTAAACCACTAGTCTAATCAGGGTCGTCATTTTACGCGAGAGTAAACAACGGGTCACGTGAATACCCCAGGTTACTAGACTTCCCATCATAGAACAAATAATATCTCGACTTATTCTTGGGAAAAACTGTCCGACTCTAAACTCAAATTAAGTGCCAACACGATTCATGTTACTGGACGACTAGCTACGCGAAAAGTATAACCAAACATATAGACGGCGATTTAAAAACACGTATGTCTCCTTTCTTGTCTGCTAAGATTTCTACAAAAACGATAAAATTTCGGACCTAATTGAATACTCAACGGAAACAGAAATCGCTGACTGCAACTCGACCAAAAGTCAACTGTTTCTTCCAAGAGACATCAGTATCGTAACATGAGTTTTACACACGGAAGCACGAGAAATTCACGAAAACTAAAGCAATGATGAAATCGAAATTTATAACCAAGAAAAATTAAGAAAATATGGCATGCTTCAATTTATTACACTACACATAAAATCATCAATAATAAAACTCATGTGAAAATAAAAGAGATAAGGAAAAGTGAAACTTATTCCAAATGTCTTCTTGAATGCCAGCACATGTCTGAGTGGAATCGACTGTCAATCCATACTTCAAAGAATGCCCAACATCACCAGGAACCCCCAAACTTAGTCTCTAGTCATGAAATAACTGTAGACATTAAGTCAAGAAAGACTAGCATATGAAGGATAATACTCATTGGGGTTAAAAAATTATTAGAGAAATAAGGGCCACAAGAATACACGAATCCAAACAAAAAAACAAAATAAAGGAAAAAATTATTAACTAAAAATCACATAAAAAGAACTAACTAGAAAGCAAGTAAAATGATGGGTTGCCTCCCATCAAGCGCTCCATTTTACGTCTTGAGCACGACGTGGCAAATAAAAATTAACGTGGCTTCGTTCTAGGGAGATTGCCAAATGCCCCCCTCTTGCAATCTATAAGCCTCTTATTCCACAAGGGAGGCTTTTGTTCATGCCCTGCCAAAAATAATGAGTAAGAATAATTATGCGGACAACCAAAAATAATGGAAGAATATAATAATTGTAAGGCACGAAAAAATAAGCAGAGTTCGAATGGGTAAATAATAAAGACTTATCATGAACAACCTCATTAGAACTCGAAGAATCAGCCTCAACAGAATCAAAAGTAATGGGGTCAATCTCTCCCATAATGGATTTAGGAAAAATTATGCGTGGCACCGTTAATAAAATTTTAGGCATAAAAGTGTTCACCTTATTAGTCGAAGTTTGATGACAATTTAATGAAATTCTTTTGGAAACATCATCAATAATAACTTCTTCTACAAGCTCATCACACTTTAGGTAATTATCAGGTACTGTGGGATCGACCCTAAAACTCAACATGTCGTTCTTCTCAAACTCCCCCTCAACTTCACTACTAAATATATGAGCTGGAAAATAACCATAGTGAATCTCAAGACCACGACGTGCACATTCTCGCTCAAGAGGGGTACTATCAGGATTTTCGAGAGCATCTACACATTGTTCAAACATGGTCTTTTGTTTTGGGAGAGGGGGATGGCTGACCCTATTTGGCAAATTATTAAGAACATCGAAATTTATGAAATGCCAAGGGTCACGATAATCAAAGGAAAACATGATGAAAAAAAATAAAAATATAGAGACTAAAGAAAAAAACTTCAAATTAAAATTAGAGTCGCTTGGTATTGATATTAGCAAAAAATCAGTCCCCGGCAACGGCGCCAAAAACTTATTTTGAGGAAATCCCTCACACTATACCGCAAGTGCACGGTGTCAACAAGTAATAAAGTGATGAATAAGATATCGTTCCCTCGAGGACTGATTTCACTAAGTACCAAAATATAGTCGACTCGTAATTTTATTTGAAGAACAATTATAGAGAATTTGTTACTAAACTAATTGCAGAAAAATAAATAATAATAGTAATAATAATAATAATAATAATAATAATAAGGGTGTAGGATTATGATTTTCACCTCAAACAATCAGGAATGATTTTTATTCAATTCAATTCACTTTTATTCAATTGATTGTAAGCCAGGAATTCCTAAATTATTCTAAAGCCTTTCCTAAGGTCGATAGAAAATACTATGAATTATTAACTCGATTTATCCTTATTCGAATTAGATAATTAATAGCTGAAACAGTTCAAGAATCCCTACAATAAATAGGCTTCACAATTCCCATGAGTATATTCCTATCTCACGAAAATTATGATTCCTCTCACAAGAACTATGCCTAAATTTCATCTCCCGAATCCATAAAGACATTCAAAACAATTCAATTGTTGGCTAGACAATTAAAAAGCATTAAGAACAGTAAGAAGAATCCAATTCAATAGAATAACGAATAAATTGAAATAATAATAAATAAATCAAACCGTCATGTAATCGGCTACAATCAAAATCCTACTCAAACGGATCTAGAAACTACGATACGGAAAAATTAAGAAAAACTGTAGGGATCCGTGGTCTTGTCGTCGCCCCACAAATCTCCTCCTTGTGTTCTCCTCTCTATCTATCGATATTCCTCCCGATCTGATGATTCCCCCCTTTTGTTTTCAGCCCTTCAATGCTTATTTATAACTGTTATCAGCCTTCAAAATGCGTCCGTGTGATTAGGTCGAGAACAGGCTCCAAAACGGCGAAGAAACGCGGAAGGCTCAGCCAAAACCGCCATGTGGGCCTCGGCTCACTTAATCTGTGCCGCTGCCCCAATCGCTCAGCGCCGGATGCCCGGGCGCATATTTTTCTCCTGGGTCGCGGCTCACTTAGCCGTGACGCGGCTCACGCATGCTGGGTTCGGCGCTTGCCGTCACTGCGGTGCCGCGGCCCGCTTCTTGTGCCGCGCCCTGTGCCAAAACCGCCGCCGCTTTTCGCCGCTCGAGCTTCCGGACTCCAATTTCCTGCAAAACATATAAGAATAGTGCATTAAAAGCTCATTTATGCAGATTTAGGCTCAAGATGGATATAAAATAATGATAAATAAGCGCATAAAAATACGCCTAACAAATACCCCCAAACTTGAGCCTTTGCTTGCCCTCAAGCAAAAATTATCAATTTTAAACAAAATGTATCGTGAATAATCATGCAAGTCCATAGTGCTCAACTTAATAAATACTACCCTGAAAATCTCAAAGAATAGTATAAGTATCATAATAGCGAGTCACATCCAGGACACTGATTCCACTAAGTGACCAATTTCAGTCCTAATCAATCGTTCATGAAGAAAATCAAGCTCAAAGATTAACAAGCGTGAATTTAACCGACCGCCAATATGAAGGGTTAGAATAAACAAGCTAACTTGCCCACGCCTAATGGAAAACATTTTAGAGTTTCATCGTTAAAAATACCCCTGACAAAGATTCCCTTATATATGAGCAATAAAATGATTCGAGTTAACCAATAGGTTCGGATCTCGGGATGTTTCATCGGGATAATCCTAGGGTGGAATTCCATTCTCATGTATTGGGGCACCGTTTGATGTAAAAGACACTCATGGGGCATATGGATGCTTCTAGTTACTAAGTTCCCTCCACACGGAGAAACAACTCGAATAACTATTCCCGCATGTCCGATTCAAGGTCGCTGCTTTACGCGAGAGTAAACAACGAGTCACGCGAATACCCCCGGTTACTAGGCTCCCCATCATCGGCACATGCAAAATCTCTAAACCACTAGTCTAATCAGGGTCGTCTTTTTACGCGAGAGTAAACAACGGGTCACGTGAATACCCCAGGTTACTAGACTTCCCATCATAGAACAAATAATATCTCGACTTATTCTTGGGAAAAACTGTCCGACTCTAAACTCAAATTAAGTGCCAACACGACTCATGTTACTGGACGACTAGCTACGCGAAAAGTATAACCAAACATATAGACGGCGATTTAAAAACACGTATGTCTCCTTTCTTGTCTGCTAAGATTTCTACAAAAACGATAAAATTTCGGACCTAATTGAATACTCAACGGAAATGTAAATCGCCGATCGCAACTCGACCAAAAGTCAACTGTTTATTCCAAGAGACATCAGTATCGTAACATGAGTTTTACACACGGAAGCACGAGAAATTCACGAAAACTAAAGCAATGATGAAATCGAAATTTATAACCAAGAAAAATTAAGAAAATATGGCATGCTTCAATTTATTACACTACACATAAAATCATCAATAATAAAACTCATGTGAAAATAAAAGAGATAAGGAAAAGTGAAACTTATTCCAAATGTCTTCTTGAATGCCAGCACATGTCTGAGTGGAATCGACTGTCAATCCATACTTCAAAGAATGCCCAACATCACCAGGAACCCCCAAACTTAGTCTCTAGTCATGAAATAACTGTAGACATTAAGTCAAGAAAGACTAGCATATGAAGGATAATACTCATTGGGGTTAAAAAATTATTAGAGAAATAAGGGCCACAAGAATACACGAATCCAAACAAAAAAACAAAATAAAGGAAAAAATTATTAACTAAAAATCACATAAAAACAACTAACTAGAAAGCAAGTAAAATGATGGGTTGCCTCCCATCAAGCGCTCCATTTTACGTCTTGAGCACGACGTGGCAAATAAAAATTAACGTGGCTTCGTTCTAGGGAGATTGCCAAATGCCCCCCTCTTGCAATCTATAAGCCTCTTATTCCACAAGGGAGGCTTTTGTTCATGCCCGGTTGCCAAAAATAATGAGTAAGAATAATTATGCGGACAACCAAAAAATAATGGAAGAATATAATAATTGTAAGGCACGAAAAAATAAGCAGAGTTCGAATGGGTAAATAATAAAGACTTATCATGAACAACCTCATTAGAACTCGAAGAATCAGCCTCAACAGAATCAAAAGTAATGGGGTCAATCTCTCCCATAATGGATTTAGGAAAAATTATGCGTGGCACCGTTAATAAAATTTTAGGCATAAAAGTGTTCACCTTATTAGTCGAAGTTTGATGACAATTTAATGAAATTCTTTTGGAAACATCATCAATAATAACTTCTTCTACAAGCTCATCACACTTTAGGTAATTATCAGGTACTGGGGGATCGACCCTAAAACTCAACATGTCGTTCTTCTCAAACTCCCCCTCAACTTCACTACTAAATATATGAGCTGGAAAATAACCATAGTGAATCTCAAGACCACGACGTGCACATTCTCGCTCAAGAGGGGTACTATCAGGATTTTCGAGAGCATCTACACATTGTTCAAACATGGTCTTTTGTTTTGGGAGAGGGGATGGTCAATTCTATTTGGCAAATTATTAAGAACATCGAAATTTATGAAATGCCAAGGGTCACGATAATCAAAGGAAAACATGATGAAAAAATAAAAATATAGAGACTAAAGAAAAAAACTTCAAATTAAAATTAGAGTCGCTTGGTATTGATATTAGCAAAAATCAACACAAGAACGGCGCCAAAACTTATTTTGAGGAAATCCCTCACACTATACCGCAAGTGCACGGTGTCAACAAGTAATAAAGTGATGAATAAGATATCGTTCCCTCGAGGACTGATTTCACTAAGTACCAAAATATAGTCGACTCGTAATTTTATTTGAAGAACAATTATAGAGAATTTGTTACTAAACTAATTGCAGAAAAATAAATAATAATAGTAATAATAATAATAATAATAAGGGTGTAGGATTATGATTTTCACCTCAAACAATCAGGAATGATTTTTATTCAATTCAATTCACTTTTATTCAATTGATTGTAAGCCAGGAATTCCTAAATTATTCTAAAGCCTTTCCTAAGGTCGATAGAAAATACTATGAATTATTAACTCGATATATCCTTATTCGAATTAGATAATTAATAGCTGAAACAGTTCAAGAATCCCTACAATAAATAGGCTTCACAATTCCCATGAGTATATTCCTATCTCACGAAAATTATGATTCCTCTCACAAGAACTATGCCTAAATTTCATCTCCCGAATCCATAAAGACATTCAAAACAATTCAATTGTTGGCTAGACAATTAAAAAGCATTAAGAACAGTAAGAAGAATCCAATTCAATAGAATAACGAATAAATTGAAATAATAATAAATAAATCAAACCGTCATGTAATCGGCTACAATCAAAATCCTACTCAAACGGATCTAGAAACTACGATACGGAAAAATTAAGAAAAATCGTAGGGATCCGTGGTCTTGTCGTCGCCCCACAAATATCCTCCTTGTGTTCTCCTCTCTATCTATCAATATTCCTCCCGATCTGATGATTCCCCCCTTTTGTTTTCAGCCCTTCAATGCTTATTTATAACTGTTATCAGCCTTCAAAACGCGTCCGTGTGATTAGGTCGAGAACAGGCTCCAAAACGGCGAAGAAACGCGGAAGGCTCAGCCAAAACCGCCATGTGGGCCGCGGATCACTTAATGGCCCCGCGCCCCAATCGCTGGGCCGGATGTCTGGCGCATATTTTCCTCTGGCCGCGGCTCACTTAGCCGTGCGGCTCACGCATGCTGGGTTCGGCGCTTGCCGTCACTGCGTGTGCCGCGCCCGCTTCCTCTTTGCGGCCCTGTGCCAAAACCGCTGCGCCATTTTTCGTCGTTCAAGCTTCCGGACTCCAATTTCCTGCAAAACTTATAAGAATAGTGCATTAAAAGCTCATTTATGCAGATTTAGGCTCAAGATGGATATAAAATAATGATAAATAAGCGCATAAAAATACGCCTAACAATAGGGTTGGAACAATATTTTTCTTAACACATTTTGAATATTTTGATGATGTTTTAAAAAGCAAAATTAACATTCCATATTTTTATAGCATAACGTACGTAACAAACATTTCATAACGTACGTAACACTAACATTCGTATTAAGTGTTTTGAATACAGGTAACATACATAATACATATCGTATAACGTATGTAATATTCGAAAATCAGCTCGTTGCAAGGAGTCAACAAAGTAAGTCATCGATCGTTGCAATAAAGTCATCTGATCCAACGGATATGTGACCAAACATAATGTACGTAATGCGTTGATGCATAACGTACGTAACAGGATTCAGCCGGGAGTCTGCCTATTTTCTTATGCAACATAACGGTCGTTAGACATAAGGTGTAACGTACGTTACATGGCTTACGTACATAACATAGGTTACTTTGTGTACATAACATAGGCCTACTATTCCAACGGGAAAATAGATCTAAGAGGCTATAAATATATGACATCCAAGGTATTGGAGATACACAAGAATATACAAGCATACACAACCAATTTCTGAGCATATCAAGCAATCATTATACTCTGAAAAGATTATTCTGATACGACAAGAATTATTCTATCAATACGATATCTACATTCTTGTATCAATGTGAGCTATCTTTTGTAAAGACGAGTTTCCTTACTCGCAACTTTTGTTGAGTTATTGTGAGGTTGTCTAGTCCTTAAAAACAAGAGAGATTATGGTGAGGTTATTCTTGATCCCGGAAACCAAGAAACTGTAAAGTTCGGCACTAATTTTGAAAGTGCTATTGTAGGAGTTGGAACTAAACTAGAAAGTTCATTCAGAGTTTTAGAAAAATTCTAGTCGATAACACTAGGTAGGGGATGTATGCTGGTTTATAGCCGAAACTCTCGAATAATTTCGTGTGTTCTTTCTTTTCGCAGTTCTATTACTCCGATTAATAGCTTATGCACAAAAAGAGTTCAAAACTCTACTCCGCACTATTAAATTCCGCCTTCTAGTGGAGGTACCAATCCAACAATTGGTATCGGAGGGGTCTCTTTTTCACCGGTCTAACACCCGCTAGAGAAAAGATCCAGATATGGCCTACATCCATTCTTCACTTGAAGGTAATGCTCTTAGTCGACCTCTCTTCTTTGTGTAATACCCGAGATTTCTGATATGTATTTGGAACTTGTGATATTGAAATTGGTTGCATTTTAATCTGAGTATTATTCTCCGTATTTCATAATCCGGTGTTGTTGAGCGTATGATTTCATGAATGTGATCTAAATTGTGATTCTGCGCATGTAGCGCACGCTATCGACTAAGTGTAGCGTACGCTAACTTGGATCCATAGCGCATGCTGTGAAGGAACCTTAGCGCACGCTATACGTGGTCAATATGATTGATACGTGTTGGTAGGTGAGATGAGGCCGGGGATCTTGGTCGGATTATGTCGGGATGAACCTGGACAGCTTTCGGGAAAAAGCCAAGTCAATGCGTTAGCGCACGCTACTCATATGAGGATAGCGCACGCTAAAGGCTGAGTACAGTGAAATCAGTAAGTTTCAAATAGCCGTTAGCGCACGCTATGAATATGGACTAGCGCGCGCTAATAACCATTTTCTATATATAGGACAACATCCTTATTCATATTTTCAGACTTTTCACTTCCCACATCAGAATTCTTGAACTTAGAGAGTCACTCTCTTCATCCTAAACACTTCATATCAGCATCCTAGCTCGAGTTGAAGATTGTAGATCATTGGAGATTGGTGTTCAAGCCTTCGGCGTTGGATTGCTTCGAATTCCTCCTTGTTCTTCACTACTTTGAGGTAGGTGATTCTTCACCAATATTAAGTACTAGTATGAAGGACGTTTTGGATCATGATTATCTAGTCAGTTAATTTCGTTAGTAGTCGAACATCATGTGATAGAAGGATATTTTTGACGTTTCGGCACTTATTCATCGTATAATCTATTGAACCTTTTTAGTATATGGACTCCTAAGCATATTCATGTATCTTCAAAACCGATTATGACTAGTATATGGAGATTACCAAGTTCTTATGCCCTTACATGAAGGAATCATATGTTTTGGGACATGAAATGGATTGGACTTAGGATATTTCTTAAAGATCAAAGATGAATTATGGTGTTGTGATGCTTATATGTATCCTTGTATTTCATAGTCATTTAATACGTAAAGATCTTTCACAAACCGTATGAGCATGATATGCACGGAGATGGCATGTATTAACACTGAAGATTTCATGAGTTTCATCACATTTAGCTCAAGTTTTCTGCCCAGCAGTAAACTGCCATGCACAGTTAGCGCACGCTAAGATAGGCATATTAACGTGCGCTATCGGGAATAAATAACGTGCGCTACGTTTGGTACGTAACGTACGTTATGACATCAGGCAGGATAGTCAGCTGATCAGAGAGGGCTGTCTGTACATAGCTAGCGTACGCTAGACTTTATTATTTGCGTACGTTAACGGGCAGGCTTAGCGCACGTTATGTAGAGTACGTAGCGCATGCTAAGTAGTTCAAGTAGAATTCATTTTTAGAGCTTGCAGCCGTAAACCGGATTGTTAGACGTTCGTACGACTTGAGAGGAATTCTTTATTATTTCTTAGGTCCGAGCCTTGCATAGGGGATGATCGAGGGGTGGTGGCATACGGACGCATGTCATTTGTTGGAGTATTTCATTCTTGCCATTTTCGAGGCAACTATCATATGTTGAGTTTGATTTATATTGGAACTTTGATCATGCATATGATTTTGTTCATGTTGTCGAATATGAGATTTATTTCTGTAAATTCTCGTGGTATTCGTTGTTAATCGTTCGTATTGATGAAAATATTGAAATGCATATATGTATGCATAATTGATTGGTTTATGGTATAAATGATCCGAGGGGGTCATGAGGATCTATGCTGAGGGCGCTGGATCGAATGTCCACCATGCGTTGGTCCGACGGGATCATCATGGGGATCTATGCTGAGGGTGATGGATCGCTGGACGGGTTTTCTACCATGCGTTGGTCCGACGGGATCATCATAGGGATCTATACCAAGGGCGCTGGATCGCTGGATTACCCTGTATTGTGTTGATGGAATCGTGAGGATTCACATCGTTGGATTCCAATGACGGAAGTCCGTTTTGCATGTTTTATGATGCACTGATGATTTATGTGTTATGATACTTGTACTAGCATTGTTTTGCTAACCCCTTCGGGGGTGGACATTGTTTTGATGTTCAGGTAGCCGAGGAGCGGGGAAGCAACCACAGTACCGACAGGACGATGAAATGGCTCAGTGATGTGGTTGATGTTTATTGTTATTATGATTTGTCTTCTTGGCTCACTATAGTACTCGAGTACGTGTGTTTTAATAATGTCATTTTCGATATGGTTGTATAAGTAACTCTTTGGACCAGTTGAACCAGTTCTGTATTTTGAACTTCAGTTGTAAGGTTGAATTATATTTTCATTTATTTTATTTAGCCTTGTAAATCCTTACTTAAAGGGTTTACGGCGCTGTAATTATTCCGAATATCTCGGGGTGTTATACTTTGATGGTTCAAATTTTATGACGTGGAAGAAGAAAATATCTATCTTCATCCGAGACCACGATATCGAAATTTGGAAGGTCATTTTTCTTGGACCTACTATTCCAAAGCGACTGATGGCTCACTCAAAAGTTTTGAAGAGTACGATGAGAGCGACTAGAAGAATGACCATTTCAATAGTAAAGGTACTCAGCTGCTTTACTGTGCTCTAAATCCTGAAGATCACAATAGAATCTCGTCATGCGAAATGGCCAAAGAAATTTGGAAGATGCTCGAGATTACTCACGAAGGTACGAGTCAAGTCAAAGAAACGAAAATTAATATGCTTCATCACGATTATGAACTTTTCACTATGAAAGAAGAAGAAAGCATTACTGCTATGCTTGACCGTTTCTCGGCTATTGCAAATGGGCTAGCCTCGTTTGGCAAACCTATCTCAAGTAGTGATAAATCTATGAAATCCCTACAATCACTACCGAGAGAATGGGATGCAACAGTTACGGCTATTATTGAGTCGAAAGATCTAAACACGATGGAATTCAGTGCTTTTATTAGATCCCTTATCAATTATGAGATTGTCACTAAATATCAGGATTCGAAACCAAAGCCCAGAGAAAGAGAAAGGCCGATCGCTTTCAAGTCCAAAGAGGATAGTGATCCAGAAGATGAACCGATCGAGGACGAGGATGAAGAAACGGCTTTCTATGCCCAAAATATAAAGAAATTAAAAAATCTCTTACAAACGTGCCGTAGAGATATCAAACAAGAACCGATGGATGAATCTAAAAAGATTCACTTCCCGCAAAATAAAAAGTTCGACAATACTTGTCGAAGGTGCGGTGTTCCAGGGCACTTTGCTAGAGATTGTCGTGTTGTTGCGCCTATGAGTTCGTCAAAACCACCTCATGAGAAATTCAAGAAGATATAAGTCTATGTTGCTACATGGAGCGATGATGATGAGGATGATGAACCACAAATCTAAACCAATCTAGCTTTAATGGCCTGCGCAACTGACGACAGCGATGCAAGAGATGAGGTAATTGATTCTTCTCATGAAGAACTTCTTGATGCTTTTGAATCTTTAAATAATGAGTATGAAAAGGTTTGCAATATTAATAAAGATTTGAAAAAGAAAATAAAGTTTCTTGAAAACAAAAATTCAAAATTATTGAATAAAGGCAAAGATGTGTATATTGATCATGCTAATTGCTTGGAAACCAAGAAAATTCTGAGAGATAATTTACACAAAACTCAGAAAGAACTCAAGCTCTATGTTAGAAATTCTCGTGTGGTAATGACAAATTTGAACAACTCTTATTTGGTCAAAAATTATCTCTTTCAAAACAAGGACTCAGGTATAATGGATTTCCAATTAAAAGGTCCTTAGATATTACCATGAAGGATTCGAATAATTTAAAAATGGGAATTTCATCATGTCCAAATTGTTTAAAACTAGGACATACTGGAACTTTTTGTAGAAGTTCCAGACGAACTATAAAAGTCAAACAAATTTGGGTGCCTAAAGGGACCATTGTTCCAAATCAAGTTTTTACGTCTAACTCTATAGGACCCAAATTAGCTTGGGTACCTATAAAACGGAAGAAAATTTTCTTTGTAGGTATAAGCAAGGACAACAACATTATCAAATAAATGGTATGTTGACAGTGGATGTTCAAACCACATGAGTGGGAACGGGCATCTTTTCACAGAGCTGAAGAAGAAAGATCAAGGTTGTGTCACCTTTGGTGATAATAAAAAGGGCAAAATCAAAGGAACATGTAAGGTAGGTAAGAAACCTTTACCAACTGCAAAAAATATTCTTTTTGTTGATGGCCTTTGTCATAATCTTCTCAGTGTTTCCCAATTATGTGATACTGGTCTCAAATTAATTTTTGAAATTACACATTGCACGGCAATGAGAAAAGACCGAATTGTTTTTACTGGTTTACGTTATGGAAACATTTATATTGTTGATCTTCAAGACGAATCCTCTCTTAATGAAAAGTGCTTAATTTCTTATGATAAAAATGCTATTATTTGGTACCGTAAATTGGGTCATGCCTCTTTACCTCTTATTTTAAAATTAGCTAAAAATGATATTGTTCGTGGTCTATTAAAATTTAACTTCAGAAAAGACCACATTTGTGAAGCCTGCATGAAAGGTAAACATTCTAGATGCTCGTTTAAACCCAAAATAGAAACTTCTACTAGTCGTATTCTTGAATTAATTAATATGGATTTAATTGGACCATCTCGGCATGCTAGCTTGAGTGCTAGTCTTTATACATTGGTGCTTATTGAAGATTTTTCAAGATTTACTTGGGTAAAATTTTTAGCAAATAAAAGTGATGCTTTTAATGAGTTCGTTAAGTGGTGTAAGGTTACCCAAAAAGAAATAGAATTACAAATTATTGCCATCAGATCCGATCATGGTGGAGAATTCGATTCTAATGATTTTGAAGATTGGTGCGATAAATATGGTATTGGGTACAACTTTTCGGCACCTCGGACACCTCAACAAAATGGAGTTGTCGATAGGAAGAATCGCTCTTGAGAAGAAATGAGACGAACAATGCTCAATGAAAACGGGCTACCAAAATATTTCAGGGCCGAACTGTTAACACCACCTGTTATGTTATTAATCGAGTCCATCTTCGGAGGAACAAGATGATGACTCCATATGAGATATTCAAAGGTAGAAAGCCTAATTTATCATACTTTCATCTGTTTGGTTGTAAAGTCTTTATTCATAATAATGGTAAAGATAATCAGGGAAAATTTGATTCTAAATCAGATATTGGTATATTCCTTGGATATTCTACTAATAGTAAAGCTTATCGTGTTTTTAATTGTAGAAGAGGCTCAGTAGAAGAGTCGATTCATATCAAATTCGATGATATAGTTTTACCCCCGAGAAAGGTTGTTTTTGATGATGATGCAGGTATGGTTCCAGCTAATGAAGTGTCAGAAGCATCGAAGGAATTGGAAAAGCTTGACTTAAGATCGGACAAGCAGGAGGATAATCCTTGCAACCTTCCTAAGGAACGGGCAAATGTAAAATATCATCCTATGGAGCAAATTCTTTGGAAAATTGATGATGGTGTGCGAACAAGGAGAAATGTGAACGATTACCTAAACAATATTGCATTCATTTCTCTTATGGAACCAAAGAACATCGACGAAGATATGAATGACGAAAATTGGGCAATTGCTATGCAAGAGAAGCTCAATAAATTCGATAGAAACAAAGTATGGGAATTGGTTCTGGCTCCGACGGACAAAACAATCATCGGAACAAAATGGGTTCACAAAATAAAAACAGACGATAATGGTATCCCAGTGAAGAATAAATCAAGACTGGTTGCTCAAGGATACAGTCAATAGGAAGGGTTGGATTATGAAGAAACATTCGCTCCTGTTGCTCGTCTTGAGGCTATTCGCCTTCTGTGTGCCTTTGCTTCCTACAAGAAGATCAAACTCCATCAAATGAATGTAAAAAGCACGTTTCAAAACGGTGTCATCCAGGAGGAAGTGTATGTCAAGCAACCACCGGGATTTGAAGACTATGATCATCCAAATCATGTATACAAGCTCTATAAGCTCTATATGGATTAAAACAGGCTCTGAAAGCATGGTATGAACGGCTAAGATCTTTTCTTATTTCTAATGGGTATAAAAGAGGTAATGTTGATAATACACTATTTATCAAAAACTATGGTGATAATATGCTTATATGTTAGATTTATGTCAACGATATTATTTTTGGTGCAACTAACGAATCTCTGTCCCTGGAATTTTCAAATATTATGAAGGGAGAATTCGAAATGAGTATGTGTAATACCTGGATAATTGTTGAGTATTTTCATTTGTATTTTAACCTTGTGGTATTTGATTATGTCGTATTGATAATCGAAGTGTGATTTTTCCGTATTTGTATTAATATATTCTTGATCATATCATGGGGAGGTTGTCAATTTATACATGCTTCTGCATGACACTAACGTACGTTAAGAGTTGTACATAACGTATGCTAGGAACTGCATTGTAACGTACGCTACTTTTGATATATAACGTACATAATGGGACCGCCGTGAACGTCCGTTATATACGAAGCATAAGGTACGTAAAATAAACGGTCAAAGTAGATAAGGAGTGATCGGGATGTGGATCCAGATAAGCATGTTGGTCAGGAGAATCTGACAACTTTTGATAAAGCAAAGTCAACGAGCATAGCATACATTAAAGGTGTATCATAATGTACGCTACGTTGATCACATTACGTATGTAAGAGCATTGTTAACGTACGTAATAGAGGACAAAAAACAAGATAGTAAGCTACAACCCAACGATAGCGTAGGTAAGGATTTGCTGCTAGCGTATGTTAAACCTCTAATGTACGTAATGCCTTGTGCATAACGTACGTAACATCGATATACTCTATTTATAGACATCATCCTCATTTTATTTCTCACTTCACCCTTTATCCTTTATCTGACTTTTGCGACTTGGAGAAGTTACCCCCGATACTTTCACCCCATATCAGCCTCTAAATGTGATTGTTGAAGACAATGAGCATTGGAGATTAGTGTTCAAGCATCCGGTGTTGCGTTTCACCAAGTGTTTTGTCGTTTCCTTCCGTATTAAGGTATGTGAAGCTTTACCAACCTAGAGTTCATGTTCTTAGTGATGATTATGAGCATGCCTCTAAGATGATTAGGTCCCAAGGGTGTTGTAGTAATCGGATACCATGTTTTAGGAATATTAGATTTGGTTAAACTTCGATTTTCCTTCATTGTTAAGAGAATTAAATCGAGCCTTGTTGGGTGGAATCCTAGGATGTAGTTTTTTGAGGTTGTTAATGATGTTGAATAATGATTTCGAATAAGTTTCTGAGATTATTAGGGATTTTCACCGAGATTAGTTCATGTTTTGTAAGAGGTGTTTGAATTGATAACCTTATTCATATTCATGGTTAGAATGGATTGATTATGTTGGTGATAATAGAATTTAACCTGGAACACGGTTGAATTATCTCCCTCCAAAGTATGTTTTAGTATTCGTATATCTTGAATCCTACCTTTTATATGAATTGTAAGATTAGCCTGTAACACCCCCGAGATATTCGAAGTATATTACAGCGCCGTGGACTCCTACATGGGACCCACCAGGCTAAAACAAGAAAAACACCACTCGACTAACCATCTCAGTTAGCGAGGACACACATTTAAATAATAAGTATATTACAGCGCCGTGGACCCCTACATGGGACCCACCAGGCTAAAACAAGAAAAACACCACTCGACTAACCATCTCAGTTAGCGAGGACACACATTTAAATAATACAACATATAAAAATACGCCCGGAACAACCAGCGTAATAAACATCAATCGACAATATAGCAACTTTAGTTAATACAAGACGAAGTTCGGAGTGAAAAGCCTAAGTACTCGCGAGTACAATCTATAAGTTTATAAATGTGGGAAACAACCATATCGAAAGGGCAAGAGAAATAAGAAGACTCGAATGCACATGTCAACGACCCTGGCCAACATCCTCGTACTGTCCCAGCGCCCGCTCGTCCGGCAGAACATAACCTGAAATCCATAACAAGAATTTCCCCAAAATGGGTCCCCAAAGGGGTTAGCAATTACGCTAGTACAAGTTATCAAGGCAAACCATTCGCTTACACGTTTCATAGTACAATGTACCAAATCATTTCAAAACCAAAACCAGACATGTCTTTTCCAGAAACAAACAGTCAATCACATTTGCCAAGGACCGGGACGAAGCCACAAATCCCACTCGAGGCATCTAAGGACCCTCCCGAGCTAGCCATATCATAAAACAAATCACGCATGTGAACCGCCTAGGACCGGGACGAAGCCACAAATCCCACTCGAGGCCTCTAAGGACCCTCCCGAGCTGACTAGCTAAACAAACTCATGAATCCAGGGCTAAAACCATTGGATTCCCTCTATGATCCCGTCGGACCCTCCCGAGGTGAGCAAATCACACACAATATACATTACCATTTCACGTTAAGCATAAAGGTTTCCAAAAATACTTGCCTTGAATAATTGACGACGCAACGAACAGAAAGGAAAATCACCGACGAACGCTAGGAACCAACGGAACCGAACCTAATGATTCGAAGAACACAATCACAACCAGCTCTAAAAGAATACGGAAATGGAATACACCCGAAAACTCACCTACGATTCATGTATATTCGTATAAAAACAACAACGAGGGCGAACCACAACCAAACCCTCCCGAATACGCAACAACTACAAAATATACCATGAATCCGTAGGGAAAACAAGAATATTAGCAAGATTAATCATATTCAACATGAATTAATCAACCATATGGAACGAATCAAAGAAAAACCCAAAAATCCCCAACTTACCCAAAAGTAGGGTTCTTAGAAGATTTACCTTGGATTAGGATGAAAGATTTGTGTTGATGTTATTATTATACACCAAGAACTCAAAGAAGATAATGGTTGAGATGATTAGAGGAAGAAATCGCCAAGAAATCGCCCAAAATCGCCAAAGCCGCGGAGAAGGAAGTGAAATGAGAAATAGATCGTCCCAAGTCAACTCCTGGGTATATATAGCCACACGGCTTAGCGCGCTAACTGCTAAGGGTTAGCGTGCGCTACCCAGTTATATTACAGTCCAGAACTCATTGTCCTGGACCGTTAGCATGTGCTACTACTATCTAGCATGCGCTAACAATGACTCGGTAGTGCGCGCTACAGAGCTATAGAGGGCTACCTGGGCACCTGAACGAATCCAGAACAAACTGCCCAGTACTGGACAGTCGCGTTAGCGCGCGCTACCGGACACCTAGCGCGCGCAAGTCCTCCGACATTAGCATGCGCTAGACAATGTAGCATACGCTAATCCGCTAGTCCAGAGGACTGGAATCAGATATAAGTTCACTGCCACTCCCAGGGCTCAGCTCGCTAGCGCGCGCTACGAAGCGGATGTAGCGTGTGCTACTAAGGGATCCCTAGCGTGCGCTATGCAGAAAGATTAGCGCGCGCTAGGCACGGAATATTAACAGCCCAAAACACCGGAACATGAACGAAACATCAAACGGAACATCTCAAAACGCATAATAACATAGAATGGATCCACGGCAACCTCGAAACGGCGGTTCCGAACGACAATTATGAGAATCAGATCAATAGATGACGGAAGAACCAATAAACGAAGAACTGGATGACAAAAAGTCTCGAAACAATTATTCTCAAAAATTAATACGGTTACACGAGGGTCGCTAAAACTGAGAAATACACTAGAAATTGAAAATACCGGGAAAAGAAAATGCAGATATTAGATTCTACCCCTCTAAAAATAAGTTTCATCCCGAAACTTAAGAAACAAACTCGAGGTACCTAGCTAGCACACATGCTATATTCGGTTTCCCAAGTTGCCTCCTCGACACCCTGTCTCGACCACTGCACCTTGACCAAAGGGATGGTCTTATGTCTCAGTCGCTTCTCACAATGCTCTAAAATCTTCAAAGGATGCTCCTCAAAAGTAATATCCTCGGCGACATCAATCTCACCATAATCGATGACGTGACTAGGATCCGGGACATATTTCCTCAGCTGGGAAACATGAAAAACGCTATGAACATGAATCAGGGCCGGGGGTAACGCCAAACGGTATGACAACCCACCGACTCGCTCGAGAATCTCGAAGGGTCCAATAAATCTCGGACTCAACTTCCCCTTTTTCCCGAAACGGAAAACTCCTCTCGTCGGCGACACCTTTAGCAAAATGTGGTCTCCCACCTCGAATTCCAAAGGTCGACGACGGACATCGGCATATGACTTCTGTCGACTCTGGGCAGTCAACATCCATTCCCGAATTAATTCTATCTCCCGCCTCGTCTCTAACGCGATATCCGGCTCAGTCCCGACCAAATTGGACGCCTTATTCCAACAAATCGGTGATCGACAACGCCGCACATAAAGTGCCTCATACGGTGCCATCTGAATTGACGCGTTCTAACTATTGTTGTACGTGAATTCGATCAATGGCAAATGCTCCTCCCAATCATTGCTCCAATCGAGAGCACAAGCACGCAACATATCTTCGAACGTCTGGATAGTGCGTTCCGACTATTCATCTGACTGAGGATGAAAAGAGGTACTCAAACGCAAACGAGTACCCAACGCCTTATGCACCGCCTGCCAAAAGTGCGATACAAAACGGCCATCACGATCCAAAAAATAGACTTCGGAGTATCGTGGAGCCTCACAATCTGCGCGATAAACACACGAGCCAACTTCTCCGGGCCCCAAGTGTCTTTGATGCCCAGAAAATGTGTCGACTTGGTCAGATGATCAACAATCGCCCAGACCATATTCATGCCCGACCTCGATCTCGGAAAACTCGTAATGAAATCCATCGATATATCTTCCCATTTCCATTTCGGAACGGGAAATGACTGCAATAACCCGGTCGGTCGCTGATGCTCGATTTTGACATGCTGACAAGTCAAACATCTCACTACAAACTGTGCGACCTCCTCTTTCATATCATTCCACCAGAAATTCCTTCTCAGGTCCTTGTACATCTTACTCGAACCAGGATGAACGGAGTAAGGCGTAGCATAGGCCTCGCACAAAATACTCTGTCTCAACTCTGAGTCGTTCGGTACACAAAGCCGACTCTGGAATCTCAAAATACCATCCTCGTGAATCACAAACCCAGGAGACTTTCCCTTAAGAACGTTCTCTCGGATTTGAGTAATCATCGGATCCTCCAACTGCTTCAGTTTAATTTCATCGATCAAAGACGACGAAATCTCTAAAGCACAAAGTTGCCCAACAGCTCCAGGAAACAAAACCTCAACATCCAACTCAATCAAAACCTGTCGAAGTTCAGATTGCGACGTAAGGATCTCAAACGTTCACAACGCAACCGGTTTCCGACTCAAGGCATCGGCCACGACGTTTGCCTTGCCCGGATGATAAAGGATTTCGAGGTCATAATCCTTAATCAACTCTAACCACCTCCTCTGCCTCATATTCAACTCCCACTGAGTAAATATGTATTTCAGACTTTTATGATCGGTAAAAATCTGACATGCAGAGCCGAAAAGATAGTGACGCCAAATCTTGAGCTCAAAAACAAATGCCGCTAACTCCAGATCATGAGTAGGGTAGTTAAGCTCATACGGCCTCAACTGTCTCGACGCATATGCAATGGTCTTGCCGTGCTGCATCAATACGCACCCAAGACCCTGACCCGAAGCATCACTATAAACAGCAAAAACCCCGTTGCCACACGGCAATGCTAAAATCGGGGCTGAAGTCAAATGCCTCTTCAGCTCCTCAAAACTCGACTGCCTGTCGTCATTCCAGACGAACTTCTCGGACTTCTGGAGAAACTGTGTAAGTGGCCGAGCCAGTTTCGAGAAACCCTAGACTAACCTACAGTAGTAGCCGGCCAAACCCAAGAAACTACGGATCTCCTTCACATTCTTGGGCGGTGCCCAATCCAACACTGCCTCAATCTTCTGCGGATCCACACAAACCCCCTCGGCTGAAATCACGTGACCTAAAAACATCACTTCCTTCAGCCAGAACTCACATTTCGAGAACTTCGCACGGAGTTGCTCGGTCCTCAAAATGTCTAACACTACTCGCAATTGATGGGCATGCTCTTCCTCGTTCCTTGAATAAATAAGAATATCGTCAATGAAGACGACGACACACTTATCCAAATACTCAATAAATACTTTGTTCATCAACTGCATGAACACCACTGGCGCATTAATTAACCCGAAAGGCATAACTAGAAACTCATAATGTCTGTATCTCGTCCGAAAAGCTATTTTCGGCACATCGGACTCCCTCACACGGAGTTGATAGTACCCCGATCTCAAATCAATATTCGAGAATACCGCAGCTCCCTGCAACTGATCGAACAAGTCATCAATCCTCGGGAGATGATACTTGTTCTTGATGGTCACCTTGTTTAGTTCGCGATAGTCGATACATAAACGCAGTGAACCATCCTTCTTCCGCACAAACAGGACCGGTGCGCCCCAAGGCGAAGCACTCAGTCGAACATACCCCGACTCAAGAACCTCACTCAACTGCTTCTTCAACTCGGCCATCTCTGAAGGTGCCATGCGATACGGCACCTTCGAAATCAGAGCTGCGCCCGGTTCTAACTATATAGCAAACTCGTCCTCACGATCCGGTGGCAATCCCAGTAACTCGTCAGGAAATACATCAGGAAACTAACGAATGACTAGAATCGACGAAAACTCGACCCCACCATCCTCCACCTTCAAGGCATAGCACCAATAACCAGTACACCCCTTTCGCAGGAGCCTCATCGCCTTCAAGGCGTTAATAATGAATTTCTGGTTTCCCCTCTTTCGCCCCGTGAAAGAGTGCTCGGTGCCGTCCTCGGCTAACATAGTGATGATTCTCGTGCGGTAGTTCATGATTGCGCCATGCCACTCGAGCCAATCATCCCCGAGAATCAAATCCTCACCCTTAATATTAACGACAATAAGATTACAGAGCCAAGCTCTCTCACAAATAAACACAGAGCGGTCTCGGACCTCTCGATCGCCAACGATCCTATCACCGCTAGGAATTTTAACGATGAAAGACTCGCAAGGAGACAGACAGTCGAGACTCAAACAGCCACACGATCCAGCGATATGAACGAATGTATAGCACCAGAATCGAAAAGCACACTGACAGGATGAGAATGGATATGAACGGTACCTGTCACCACAGTCGCCGCTGGATCATCGGCCCTCCTCATCTCGTAGATACGCGGCTGGGCAAAGCCGACACTGGAAGCTCCTCCTCTAGCGGGCTGACCCCGAACTCTACCTCGGCTGGCATTCGGCGGAGACTGTGGAGCAAATGAGCCCTGGTTCACACTCGGCTCTCTAGGTGCTGGAAAAGAATCACGGGCCTCGCGAATCTGCCTGACTTGTTCACAAAAGAGAGCCTTGTGGCCCGACTGACCACAAGTATGACAAGTCAACTTCTGACGAGGACACTACCGGTTCCTATAGCCCGGCTGGCCACAGTTAAAGCATGTGGGATCACGAAAGGAGGTTCCGGTGGCACCTTGAAAACTCCCAGAGAAGCGAGCCGAACCGCCCATAGAAATATTCGCAGTCTGAGATTTCTGTTGGCCTCCACCCTTGGGACCAGAAAAATTTCCGACTGACTTCTGCTTCTTGCTCTCACGAACCACTTCACTAGCCGTCACCGACATATCGTAAGCAAGAGCCCTACTCTGATAATCCTTCAAAGTAGTGCAGACGAGCCCAGACATATAATCCCGAATTGACAGTTTCATCCGCCTGGAAAAGTGAGAAATTTTGTCGTTTTCCTAGACAACTTGGGTCTTCACGTAGCCCAACTCTTTGTTGAAATCAGCGATAGCTTCAGAGACAGGAATGTCCCGCGGTTGAGCATCATAGAAGGTATGGACTCGAGCCTATCTAACCGGCCACGGGCAATACTCGGTCTCCATTAGGTCCTTGAACTCCACCCATGAAGCAACGTGGTCCTTAGGCCCGACAGCCTCCCACCAGTCAGTAGCGTCCCCAGTGAGAAAGTACTGGGCAATAGGGACCTTACGGTCCTCGGAATAATTGGTGGCAATGAAGACTTTAGATGTCTCCTTGATCCACCCCTCCCAACCGATCGGGTCTGATGCTCCCGAAAACTGAAGAGGATGCATCTTGATGACATCTTGAAGCCTACGGTCTGCTCCGCCCCGATTAGCATGGGCCGAATTCGGGTTCTGAACCACCTGAGCTATAGCCGCCATCTGGTTCACCATTTGCTGCATGACAGCTGCAATACCAAGGTCGGCGCCATCCTGAGAAGAAGCATGGCTATGACGGTCACCGGTACTGCCGGCTCCCGAAGAATCTGGCGTGGCCACCCCACCGGCTGCCCCACGTCCCCGGCCGCGTCCACGGCCACGACCACGGCCCCTTCCAGCATCCATGCTGGTGTTAAGAGGTGGCAAAAATCAACTCGATGATAAGTAAAGGAGGGAAAATAACCACAGTTCAAGAAATGGAAATACGGTACGAGAAAACAAAGAATCGAGTAAGGAAAACTTACGAACATTGGAAATACTGAGATGCTGGCAGCGGTGTGACAATGTGCAAAACAAAACACAACTAGACCCAAATAACCGACAAGCCTAGGTATCCATAAACTTAGTGCTCTAATACCATTTTCTGTAACACCCCCGAGATATTCGAAGTATATTACAGCGTCGTGGACCCCTACATGGGACCCAACAGGTTAAAACAAGAAAAACACCACTCGACTAACCATCTCAGTTAGCGAGGACACACATTTAAATAATAAGTATATTACAGCGTTGTGAGCCCCTACATGGGACCCACCATGCTAAAACAAGAAAAACACCACTCGACTAACCATCTCAGTTATCGAGAACACACATTTAAATAATACAACATATAAAAATACGCCCGGAACAACCAGCGTAATAAACATCAATCGACAATATAGCAACTTTAGTTAATACAAGACGAAGTTCAGAGTGAAAAGCCTAAGTACTCGTGAGTATAATCTATAAGTTTATAAATCTGGGAAACAACCATATCAAAAGGGTAAGAGAAATAAGAAGACTCGAATGCACATGTCAACGACCATGGCCAACATCCTCGTACTGTCCCAGCGCCCACTCGTCCGGCAGAACATAACCTGAAATCCATAACAAGAATTTTCCCAAAATGGGTCCCCAAAGGGGTTAGCAATTACGCTAGTACAAGTAATCAAGGCAAACCATTCTCTTACACGTTTCATAGTACAATGTACCAAATCATTTTAAAACCAAAACCAGACATGTCTTTTCCGGAAACAAACAGTCAATCACATTTGCCTAGGACCGGGACGAAGCCACAAATCCCACTCGAGGCCTCTAAGGACCCTCCCGAGCTGGCCATATCATAAAACAAATCACGCACGTGCATCGCCTAGAACCTGGACGAAGCCACAAATCCCACTCGAGGCCCCTAAGGACCCTCCCGAGCTGGCTAGTTAAACAAACTCATGAATCCAGGGCTAAAACCATTGGATTCCCTCCGTGATCCCGTCGGACCCTCCCGAGGTGAGCAAATCACACACAATATATATTACCATTTCACGTTAAGCATAAAGGTTTCCAAAAATACTTGCCTTGAATAATTGACGACGTAATGAACAGAAAGGAAAATCACCGACGAACGCTAGGAACCAACAGAACTGAACCTAACGATTAGAAGAACACAATCACAACCAACTCTAAATGAATACGGAAATGGAATACACCCGAAAACCCGCCTACGATTCATGTATATTCGTATAAAAACAACAACGAAGGTGGACCACAACCAAACCCTCTCGAATACACAACAACTACGAAATATACGATGAATCCGTAGGGAAAACAAGAATATTAGCAAGATTAATCATATTCAACATGAATTAATCAACCATATGGAACGAATCGAAGAAAAACCCGAAAACCCCCAATTTACCCAAAAGTAGGGTTCTTAGAAGATTTAGCTTGGATTAGGATGAAAGATTCGTGTTGATGTTGTTATTATACACCAAGAACTCAAAGAAGATGATGGTTGAGATGATTGGAGGTAGAAATCGCCAAGAAATCGCCCAAAATCGCCAAAGCCGCAGAGAATGAGGTGAAATGAGAAATAGATCCGTCCCAAGTCAACTCCTGGGTATATATAGCCACACGGCTTAGCGCGCGCTAACGGCTAAGGGTTAGCGTGCGCTACCTAGTTATATTACAGTCCAGAACTCACTGTCCTGGACCGTTAGCGTGCGCTAATACTATCTAGCGTGCGCTAACAACGACTCGGTAGCACGCGCTATCGAGCTATATCATGCGCTACCTGGGCACCTGAACGAGTCTAGAACAAACTGCTCAATACTTGACAGTCGCGTTAGCTCGCGCTACCGGACACCTAGCGCGCGCTAGTCCTCCGACATTAGCGTGCGCTAGACAACGTAGCGTACGCTAATCTGCTAGTCCAGAGGACAGGAATCGGATATAAGTTCACTGCCACTCCCAGGGCTCAGCTCGCTAGCGCGCGCTACGAAGCAGGCGTAGCGTGCGCTACTAAGGGATCCCTACCGTGCGCTATGCAGAAAGATTAGCGCGCACTAGGCACGTAATATTAACGGCCCAAAACACCGGAACATGAACGAAACATCAAACAGAACATCTCAAAACGCATAATAACATAGAATGGATCCACGACAACCCCGAAACGGCAGTTCCGAACGACAATTACGAGAATCAGATCAATAGATGACGGAAGAACCAATAAATGCAGAACTGGATGACAAAAAGTCTCGAAACAATTATTCTCAAAAATTAATACGGTTACAAGAGGGTCGCTAAAAACGAGAAATATATCGGAAAATGAAAATATAGGGAAAAGAAAATGCGGATATTACATTCTACCCCTCTAAAAATAAGTTTTGTCCCGAAACTTAAGAAACAAACAACTCGGGGTACCTAGCATGCATGCTATCTTCGGTTTCCCAAGTTGCCTCCTCGACACCATGTCTCGACCACTGCACCTTGACCAAAGGGATGGTCTTATGCCTCAGTCGCTTCTCACGATGCTCCAAAATCTTCAAAGGACGCTCCTCAAAAGTAATATCCTCGGCCACATCAATCTCACCATAATCGATGACGTGACTAGGATTAGGGACATATTTCCTCAGCTGGGAAACATGAAAAACGCTATGAACATGAATCAGGGCCGGGGGTAACGCCAAACGGTATGACAACCCACCGACTCGCTCGAGAATCTCGAAGGGTCCAATAAATCTCGGACTCAACTTCCCCTTTTTCCCGAAACGGAAAACTCCTCTCGTCGGCGACACCTTTAGCAAAATGTGGTCTCCCACCTCGAATTCCAAAGGTCGACGACGGACATCGGCATATGACTTCTGTCGACTCTGGGCAGTCAACATCCATTCCCGAATTAATTCTATCTCCCGCCTCGTCTCTAACGCGATATCCGGCTCAGTCCCGACCAAATCGGAGGCCTTATTCCAACAAATTGGTGATCGACAACGCCGCCCATAAAGTTCCTCATACAGTGCCATCCGAATCGACGCGTGCCAACTATTGTTGTACGTGAATTCGATCAATGGCAAATGCTCCTCCCAGTCATTGCTCCAATCGAGAGCACAAGCACGCAACATATCTTCGAACATCTGGATAGTGCATTCCGACTGTCCATCTGACTGAGGATGAAAAGAGGTACTCAAACGCAAACGAGTACCCAACACCTTATGCACCGCCTGCCAAAAGTGCGATACAAAACAGCCATCACGATCTGAAACAATAGACTTCGGAGTACCGTGAAGCCTCACAATCTGCGCGATAAACACACGAGCCAACTTCTCCGGGCCCCAAGTGTCCTTGATGCCCATAAAATGTGCCGATTTGTTCAGACGATCAACAATCGCCCAGACTATATTCATGCCCGACCTCGATCTCAGAAAACTCGTAATGAAATCCATCGATATATCTTCCCATTTCCATTCCGGAACAGGAAGTGACTGCAATAACCCGGTCGATCACTAATGCTCGATTTTGACCTACTAACAAGTCAAACATCTCGCTACAAACTGTGCGACCTCCTCCTTCATATCATTAAACCAGAAATTCCTTCTCAGGTCCTTGTACATCTTACTCGAACCAGGATGAACGGAGTAAGGCATAGCATGGGCCTCGTGCAAAATACTCTGTCTCAACTCTGAGTCGTTCGGTACACAAAGCCGACTCTGGAATCTCAAAACACCATCCTCGTGAATCACAAACCCAGGAGACTTTCCCTTAAGAATGTTCTCTCGGATTTGAGTAATCATCGGAACCTCCAACTGCTTCAGCTTAATTTCATCGATCAAAGACGACAAAATCTATAAAGCACAAAGTTGCCCGACAGCTCCGGGCAACAAAACCTCAACATCCAACTCGATCAAAAACCGCCGAAGCTTAGATTGAGATGTAAGGATCTCAAGCGTTCACAACGCAACCGGTTTCCGACTCAAGGCGTCGGCCACGACCTTCGCCTTGCCCGGATGATAAAGGATTTCGAGGTCATAATCCTTAATCAACTCTAACCACCTCCTCTGCCTCATATTCAAATCCCGCTGAGTTTTATGATCGGTAAAAATCGGGGCTGAAGTCAAACGCCTCTTCAGCTCCTCAAAACTCGACTGCCTCTCGTCATTCCAGACGAACTTCTCGGACTTCTGGAGCAACTGTGTAAGTGGCCGAGCCAGTTTCGAGAAACCCTCGACGAACCTACGGTAGTAGCCGGCCAAACCCAAGAAACTACGGATCTCCTTCACATTCTTGGGCGGTGCCCAATCCAACACTTCCTCAATCTTCTGTGGATCCACACGAACCCCCTCGGCAGAAATCACATGACCTAAAAACATCACTTCCTTCAGCCAGAACTCACATTTTGAGAACTTCGCATAGAGTTGCTTGGTCCTGAAAATGTCTAACACTACTCGCAATTGATGGGCATGCTCTTCCTCGTTCCTCACAAGATGATGACTCCATATGAGATATTCAAAGGTAGAAAGCCTAATTTATCTTACTTTCATCCGTTTGGTTGTAAAATATTTATTCATAATAATGGTAACGATAATCTGGGAAAATTTGATTCTAAATCAGATATTGGTATATACATTGGATATTCTACTAATAGTAAAGCTTATCGTGTTTTTAATTGTAGAAAAGGCTCAGTAGAAGAGTCGATTCATATCAAATTCGATGATACAGTTTTACCCCCCGAGAAAGGTTGTTTTTGATGATGATGCATGTATGGTTCCAGCTAATGAAGTGTCAGAAGCATCGAAGGAATTGGAAAAGCTTGACTTAAGATCGGACAAGCAGGAGGATAATCCTTTCAACCTTCCTAAGGAACGGGCTAATGTAAAATATCATCCTATGGAGCAAATTCTTTGGAAAATTGATGATGGTGTGCGAACAAGGAGAAATGTCAACGATTACCTAAACAATATTGCATTAATTTATCTTATGGGACCAAAGAACATCGAAGAAGAAATAAATGACAAAAATTGGGCAATTGCTATGCAAGAGGAGCTCAATCAATTCGATAGAAACAAAGTATGGGAATTGGTTCTGGCTCCGGCGGACAAAACAATCATCGGAACAAAATGGGTTCACAAAATAAAAACAGACGATAATGGTATCCCAGTGAAGAATAAATCAAGATTGGTTGCTCAAGGATACAATCAATATGAAGGGTTGGATTATTAAGAAACATTCGCTCCTGTTGCTCGTCTTGAGTCTATTCACCTTCTGTGTGCCTTTGCTTCCTACAAGAAGATCAAACTCCATCAAATGAATGTAAAAAGCGCGTTTCTAAATGGTGTCATCCAGGAGGAAGTGTATGTCAAGCAACCACCGGGATTTGAAGACTATGATCATCCAAATCATGTATACAAGCTCTATATGGATTAAAACAGGCTCCGAGAGCATGGTATGAACGGCTAAGCTCTTTTCTTATTTCTAATGGGTATAAAAGAGGTAATGTTGATAATACACTATTTATCAAAAACTATGGTGATAATATGCTTATATGTCAAATTTATGTCGACGATATTATTTTTGGTGCAACTAGCGAATCTCTGTCCCTAGAATTTTCAAATATTAGGGAGAATTCGAAATGAGTCTGTGTAATACCTAGATAATCGTTGAGTATTTTCATTTGTATTTGAACCTTGTGGTATTTGATTATGTCATATTGATAATCGAAGTGTGATTTTTCCATATTTGTATTCATATATTCTTGATCATATCATCGGGAGGTTGTCAATTTATACATGCTTCTGCATGACACTAACGTACATTGAGAGTTGTACATAACGTACGCTAGGAGCTGCATTGTAACGTATGCTACTTTTGATATATAACGTACGTAATGGGACCGCCGTGAACGTCCGTTATATATGAAGCATAATGTACGTAATTATCGGGATGTGGATACAGATAAGCATGTTGGTCAGGAGAATCTGACAACTTTTGATAAAGCGAAGTCAACGAGCATAGCGTACCTTAAAGGTGTATCATAATGTACGCTACGTTGATCACATTACATACGTAAGAGCATTGTTAACGTACGTAATAGAGGACAGAAAACAAGATAGTAAGCTACTACCCAACGATAGCGTAGGTAAGGATTTGGTGATAGCGTACGTTAGACCTCTAATGTACGTAATGCCTTGTGCATAACATACGTAGCATCGATATACTCTATTTATAAACATCGTCCTCATTTCATTTCTCACTTCACCCTTTATCCTTTATCTGACTTTTGCGACTTGGAGAAGTTACCCCTGATACTTTCACCTCATATCAGCCTCTAAATGTGATTGTTGAAGACAATGAGCATTGGAGATTAGTGTTCAAGCATCCGGTGTTGCGTTTCACCAAGTGTTTTGTCGTTTCCTTCCGTATTAAGGTATGTGAAGCTTTACCAACCTAGAGTTCATGTTCTTAGTGATGATTATGAGCATGCCTCTAAGATGATTAGGTCCCAAGGGTGTTGTAGTAATCGTGTACCATGTTTTAGGAAGATTGGATTTGGTTAAACTTCGGTTTTCCTTCATTGTTAAGAGAATCAAATCGAGCCTTGTTGGGTTGAATCCTAGGACGTAGTTTTTTGAGGTTGTTAATGATGTTGAATAATGATTTCGAATAAGTTTCTAAGATTATTAGGGGTTTTCACCGAGATTAGTTCATGTTTTGTAAGAGGTGTTTGAATTGATAACCTTCTTCATATTCATGGTTAGAATGGATTGATTATGTTGGTGATAATAGAATTGAACCTGGAACTCGGTTGTATTATCTCCCTCCAAAGTATGTTTTAGTATTCGTATATCTTGAATCCTACCTTTTATATGAATTGTAAGATTAGCAGAACCGTATATTGGAAGTTGATAATCGAGATTGAAGTTTGGGTTGTGATGACATGCATATCATTGAAATCATAGATGTCGACATTTCATCTCCGTTATGGTCATTTGATTCACATGAAGTATGTCATTAGTTCGACTTAGCGTTCGTCGAGTAGTTGAACCGTAAACCGGTCATACGTAGAATGTTAACTCGGACATAACTTAGGACGTTAGATGTCCGTACGTTAGTTGTGTGACGTAAGTTGTACTCTTTGTTATTTCGTTTTGAATAAGGTCTGAACTTTGCAAAGTGATAGATCGAAGGGGCGAACTTCGGGCGTATTGACATTCATTGAAGTATTTTAATCCTTATCATCTTTCAAAGGCAAGTACTTTAATTATATTTTATGTATTGAAGTTATATATGTTCTCGTGCATATGTGTTGTTGTTGTATTTCCACCTCATGTTGGTCTGACGGGATCATCTTGAGATCAATGCTAGCATGCGCTGGATCACTGGATAGGTTTTTCCACCTCGTGTTGGTCCGACGGGATCATGTTGGATCTATGCAGTGAACGCTGGATCATCGGAATTACCATGTGTATGTTGTGATTTCTTGTTGTGGTTATCATGTTGTGTACAGTATTGTGAGCCTTCTCGTAGTAGAGACTCATTGTTCTTTTTGTCGTTGATGGTGTTGTCTTTATTCTTCACGAGATGTTGAATAATATATTGTTGCATAATTATCGTACTTATACTAGCATCGTTGTGCTAACCCCTTCGGGGGTGGACATTTGTGTTATGTTCAGGATACAGGAGAACGGGGAAACAACTACTAGAGCTGCATGATGACGAAGGTGCAGAGTGATCCGGGATGGTTTGTCAGATTGTGCTTTCGTCTTAATAAAATACTCGAGTACGCTGCTGTTTTGTTTATCTTTTGGAGGTTTACTTTCGGTGTTGACCGATTTGTACTTTTCAGACTTGTGATGTAATAATAGATTTTACGATTGGTATTTAATAATGTTGTTTTTAAATTCTTAGCCTAGTAAATCCTTATATCAAGAATTTACGGTGCTGTAATATTCCTGAATATCTCGGGGTGTTACAGAATATGATATCAGAGCTAAGATTAAGGATATCTTAGCCGTTGGGTTAAATTAGGGTTCAGATGTGTCTTTTTAGAGTTAACTGGCCGCGAATAACATCACTGTACTACCTACGTCTTCATGGGAGCGGTGGTTGTAAGTTTCCTAAACTCTATCTTGACCTTTACATGTTATGTCCTTTTTGATAATTGAATGTTAGAACGATAATTTTTCCTGTATATTGAGTATGTATACTTACAGTATGTGTAACACCTAAAATCTGAGAACATGTGAAAAGACCAAAATACCCCTACAAGTTTAAAATTTAATTAAAAGCTTATAAAGTATCCAAATAATTCCAAACTTCTAACAATGAACAAGTTATGATCCAAAGTAATTTTAACAACTTCATTTAACATTTATAAAAGTTACAAAATTACCAAATACCCTCATAGGGCCGATGGACACAAAATGCATTTGTTTTATGATTTAATTGATTTAAAATGATAGATATCTTTATAAATATGGAAGATAATTATCACCAAATATCCTCCCACCTATAATCACGAATTTTCTGGACTAGGCCCTCCCCTCATCACACGGTTTTCCCTTTTAAAAAGTCAATCCCTATCTTTTCTCCACAAAACCCTAATTTGCCGATTTTCATAACACACACAACAATTCTCATAGCCTCCATTAGACATTCACAACACTCCTAAGCATTTTTCTATGATCAAACAACATCCAAGAAGTCCTGGAAAAATACCCTTTTGAATTGTTGAAGCTTGGATCGATCGTGGCTTTGGTTTTCTTTTGTCGAGCCCTATAAACAAGGTAATTCGTTTATGATCTGTTCGACCTCCCTAAAATTCGTTTATGATTTTTCTCATAATCCTCATATCATTTATACTCTGGGAAAAATGATAGAAAGGTCGTGGAGAAGCTTTTGGAGTCGTGTGGATTTTTGGTTCGTTTTTGCTCATACGCGTATACAACAAATCGTGCAGCCTTTTCCACACATTCAATCCTTGGTTTGGTATTTTTTCTCAGGTCCCTTACATCAGATAAACATCAAATAAAATGGTTGATTCGATCCATGCATGCTCTACATCATTTTCGTGATTTAAAACCCTAAAAACGTGTTTAAATGTGAAATATATACTCCGATCTAGAATAATTATTAATAAAATTATTATACACTTATTATCATGTAATATGATCTGGAAAAATGTTGGAAAGAATTGTCATGGCTTAAAACATGTGTTTCGAAATTATTTTGATTTATTGAATTTTGTATAAATCGTATAAAGAGAAAAAGGAAAATAAATCGTGGGATCTAGGGTTTTGGTTTAGGGCTGGAAATGGTGTTAATTGATGATATTAATGATGAGATGATGATTGAGAATTGATTAGAAGGATTAGGGTTTCTAATTCCTTTGTTTTTGGTTTATACGATTTGTATATAAATGTTTGGGTGAGTTTTGTAAACTTTAAAACTTAAGGGTTAGTTACGGAACTTTATTTGAGCTGTATATAATTCGAATAAAATATATCTTGTGGGTGTTAAGTGTAAGTTTTGCAATTAAATGGATTAAAATGTATTTTAAACCTAATTAGGGTTTGTTTTGAAAATAATTAAAAGAGAGGGACTAAACATGTAATTTTCAGAAACTTGGGACTGATTTGAGTAATTTAATATATTCAGGGGGTTATGTGTCATTTTGATAATTTAATGGACTAATATGTAACTATTAATAATTAAAGATTGAAATTGTAAATTTAAGGGTTAAATATGTAACTTTAATAACTTGAGGGACTTAATGTGTAAATTATGAATACTTGAGTATCCATTCGAATAACTTAATAAAATAAGTGCTCATTATGTAAAATGGATAAGTTAAGGGTTTAATGTGTAACTTTGAATACTAAAAGGTTTAAAGTGTAATTTTGGGAAGTAAAGGGTATAAAATGCAAAGTTATGATTCCCCCTCTTCTCCTCTAGGTGTGAAGAAGGAGAGGTCCTGAGCCACATCTGTTTTCTGAGTTGTTTCTATTTTCTGTGCTTGCAATAAGGTACGGATACTCTGCCTTTTCAGTAAAGGCTCCATTATGCTATTATGACTTTGGAAATATGGTACACTTAAGATTCCCCAAGCCATTGCTATGTTCCCTTTGATTGAAATTTGATACGATTCTGAGATACACATTTTCCATATGACCTTTTGTATGATATGAGACCTGACTCTTAGTTTGATACCCGAGCCATTTCTGTTTTCCTACCTATGGAGGTACCATAGGCGTGTCTGTGATGCACCACTGGCATGACTAGTGTGTGGCCCTAGTGATTTGGCTACACCGTCCCCTTCTGTTATATTATGTGCACACTTATGATATGATTTATTATGGCCAATCTGATTTCTGTGGGGCGTATGGATGCATCCTAGATCTGTTCTGTTTAGTGGATTTAACTATGATTATGTTTATGATATCTGTCTGGTGATGCACCGTGTGCTATACATGCCTTTCACAACTTCTGGGAGCTGATCACTCCACTTTATGATACATGAGGACACCCCTCATATTATCTGGTTGCCTAAGAGGTATCCCCTCTGATTATGAGATTATGATATTGACGGCTTATATGATATGATATGATATGTTTCTGGGCTCGTGGTAGATGACTATCCTATCCTTTCATTTCTATTATTCATTTGTTTATTCCTTATGATATTCCCCAATGCACTATATTTCGGTTCTGTTTCATTATCGTTGCTTTGTTTATGTATCTGTTCACTGGGCTTTTTAAGCTCAGCCGCATTTCCTTTTCCCTGCGGCAGGTTTCTAAGATAGGAGCTGGGCTTTTGCTATGGGATGAGAGTTAGAGCTTATGATGAAGCTTTTACCTTAGATGACCACCCTATGTTATGACTTTGGATTTGGATTATGTTCTTATTTTTCCCTTTGGATTATTTTCTTCATCATTTAACTTATGTACTTTGACTTAAGCTGTGTTGGCTTGATCTTTCTTATTGTATTATGTTTAAGACTTCCGCTGTGTATGATATTATGTATGTATGCTATGATATGTCACCATCCTTGTGGCACTTCTACCCTTGTCGGGTTGGGGTGTTACAATTATGGTATCAGAGCCCAGGCTGCGACCTGTAGTACATAAACATGGCCTGCGAGTCTTTTGGACCTTAGGATTTGACCCTTAAGACTTTAGGTTTGACTGGTGAGGATTTGGGTAACATAGGTTTCTGCTTCGTCTTCCTTTTCGTGCTTATTTTCTCTTATGTTTTGCTAATCCCTTTCCATGATCATTCAGATAGTGAACACCCGCTTTACTCAGTACACTGATGGGGATAATGGTGCCCCTGATTTCCAAGCTATGATTAACGCTGCTGTGGAAGCTGCTATTCCACGAGTAGTGGCTGAAGTGGCCAATAACTTCAGGAATAGGCCGAATCCTTCTGGTGGTGGTGCTAGACCTCCTACTCCAACAAATGGTCAACCTAATACCCCACCTCATGCTCCCCCAGCTGGTATCCATGTGTGGATCGAGAGGTTTAACAAGCTCAAGCCTCTCTCATTCAAGTCTGCTGCTACTCCCCATGAAGCGGAAGACTGGATCACACATGTTGAGAAATTGTTTCGTGTTCTGGGATGTGGTGACGAGTTTAAAACTCGTTTGGCTACATTCAAATTGGAAGGTGATGCTCGGGCGGTGGTGCTCTTGTTCGAGGCCAAAGGAGGTGATTTTGTTGAGACTTGTTGGTGGGCCGATTTCATTGAGGCATTTTTACGAGTATCTTCCTATGGCGAGCAGTTAAGGTATGAGAGAGATGCAGGTTGATTCGTCGGGGTGATCAGAGTCATCCCGGAGAGTTTATGCGAGAGATTCTTGCGTTTGGCCGTTTGTTGGGCGGAGGTTACCGGTGATCTTGTGCGTCAGGCACGTCATTTTAAGTGGGCTTTGAAGAAGTGGGTGTTGGACAAGATCGTTAACACTACTTTTGAGGATGTTGCTGGAGTGCAGGATGCCGCCCGTAACATTGAGTTACTACATGCGGATCGGGTGTCTTATAAGCGTGATAGGGATGGTAACAGGGTGGATTCTCGTAGTCATGGTCGGCAGGACCATAAGTAGGATTCTCGGGGTCGACAGGACCAGGGTATGATCGGAGAATTCGTCAGGACCGTGGTTATAATAATAGACAGCAGGATTACAGGAACCAGGATCGTCGGGATACTGGTAGGTATGGTGGTGATCGTCAAGGGCAGAGTAATAACAACCGACGTAGGGACTCTCAGCAGTATCAGCAGTCGGGATCGTCGGGTCAGAAGAAGATTGAAGCTCTACCCCCTCCTCCTACATGTCCTTCTTGTAACACCCCCAGATCCGACCGGGAATATTACAGCGCCGTGGGCCCCGAGATGGAACCCACAAGGCTGAAAGAAATTTTCGCAAACATTTACAAAACGCCCAAGAGGCTAACGACGGTATTATCTATTAAAACCATTCGAAGATTTATAAAACTCGTTTATCAAACCATCGTAAAAACTCATTTGAAACCACAAGGCCCGAAATGCCAAGACTCAACAGTTTAATTACATACGTTAAGCTATCGCTTACACGTACCGACAGAATAGATTTAGAGAACGATCGCCAAGGTAACCTAAGTTACCAAAATACCAAAAGATCATTTAAAAATACTCACGCAGCGGAAAAAGACAAACGATTAAAATACTCTAGCAGCGGAATACAACAACTGAACAGAAGCTCAATACACAAATACATGTTCTAGCCAGTATCCTCCGGGAAGCTCATCTCTCCACGACCGCTACAAGCTTGATAATCCAAGAACCTAAAAAGAAAGCCCACGACGGGGTCAGCCATAATATCCAACAATGATAACCATCACATCACGTCAATAATTACATATCAATGGAAATACTAAGTAAGAATACGACCAATGTAATCTTACCGTCTTAACTTTACGAAAATCCACAATTCGTATCCTTAACATCACCATGAGATAATACCAAAATATGCATGCGGTATCTCAACAATACCCAAGGTTCTCAAAAACATTATCATAACTCGCGATACGGAAATTATACCAACTCGCCAATTCAATCCATCGGATGTCGTCGACAATGTAAATTAGAAATTCGATTGTCCATCAAAGTAAAGTATCAAGGAAATAGGGAACATAACTCAAGATACGAACTACCATTTACATCAGGTCATTCTTTTCCGAGATCTGATCAACACAACATACGGACATGGTCCTAACACAAGACCTACAAATGCATACTCATATGACAACGTCAATATGATCACAAGAATAACGACAATGTATACTTATGGCAAATCCATAATATACATATGCACAACAACAACACGTAGGTAATCCGATGATCCAGCGTTCACCGCCTAGATCCCACGATGACCCCGTCGGACCAACCGTGGTGGAAAACTGTCCGATGATCCAGCGGCGCTAGCATAGATCCCCGATGATCCCGTCGGACCAACACGAGGTGGACATATGACAACAATGCACAACCGCACAAAACAACAATACACAATACGACAACAACAATGCACAAATGCATGACAACAACGATACACGAATGTATCACGACATGATCGACACAAATGATAAAAATGATTAGAGTACTTGCCCCGAGTCCTTCGAGAACGATCTCAATGTCTAAACCATCATGAACCATTATCCTCAATACTCGACGGTCCAAAGTATCACGAATTGCAGATAATTCATATCTTCGTCTTTAGCACAATATATGCTCGATATACAAGTATACCAATAACAAAAGTAAATCATATACATTATGATTTAGATTCCCAAAACTCGAATACGATTTATAATCTCAAATCTCCGTGATTACGATTATAAACATTGCTATATCTGAATTATACACGAATGAAACGGAAACCATTCATTAAATATTATGAATCGAGCAAGTAATAACTTACCTCGATACCGATGAAGCTGTTACCAATTCCATTGCCGTCATCTACAAGTCCCTCGGTCCCGACCAAAGCAATTCACGAACATACTCGAGCTCGACCGCAACACACGGTTGTAATCACCGATCAATATTCTAAACCTTTATGAAGGAATGGATTGATTTCCAAGGTTGAATCCATTTCCAAGAATCACCAATGATTTCAAGAACAAAGCTTTAATCCATGATTTCCATCTTTAATCTTGTTAAAGATCACCACCTCACCGTGCTTGGGAACCTCAAGAACCTCCCAAAGCTCTCTCTATCGACTGAAAGTGAAAGAATGGACGAAATGCTTCATAATACCCGTCTGTCCCTTATATAGACTGCATTACTAGCGTGCGCTAACATCTCATGTTTAGCGTGCGCTAAGGCTTTAGCGTGCGCTAACTGACCTTTGTTAGTGTGCGCTATCGTAGTCGAGACTACCGTGCGGCCGTACATGAGCTTACGTGCGTAATGCCCATGCATTAGCGTCGTAATTTACACTCTCTAGCGTCGCAAGTCCTTGCGTTTAGCGTGCGCTAACATTAGTTGACTCGTTTATGTATGCTCCGAACACGGGTCCACACGCCGGCGGCTCGACTAGGATAAGATTCCTTTTTGTCAATATACGATTAGCGTCGCTAATCAACATGCATTAGCGTGCGCTAACACTACATTACAACATCCGTTGACTTATCGTAACGTGCGCGGCGGCGGGTCCACACGCAGATTCCTTCCGATCATGCGCACTAGCGTACGCTAACCTATAAACGTAGCGTGCGCTAATCCTGCACGATAGCGTGCGTTATGCATGAATATCAGCGTGCGCTAATAAGGCTATACTTAGCCATTTTCAGCTATTCTTGTCCAACGTCTCAACATACAGAATACGAACATACGGCATACTGAATACATATACTTCTTACATCCAATTGTCGACCAAGTACGACAATTATACAAATACAGATGTCTCGGTCCTTTAATTATTTTATCCATACTGTACAGATACCACACTGTACAACATAACTCGGATAAAATAATGTTAAATAACAGTAGTAGAATTTTCGGATATTACATACTACACCACTTAAAATAAGTTTCGTCCTCGAAACTTGCAATCCGTCATAAAAACAAATAAACCGTTCAACCAAAATATCCCAAAATAATCACGACAACGATGAATCATCATTATTACCGAATAACCAAAATAGCATACTTACATATGGCCAAGTCGACGATCTTCAGAGATACTAGCAAGTGACTTTCTTGAAAAGCCTCAACACGCTTGCAATAACAATTCCATAAGTCCCAACCGGATATATTATCGTCGGATGAAATAATCTATCCGTGTTAGATCTTGTCTGCCTGATCGCACAATCAAATCCCAATCGATACAAATCAATAATACACGATACATCGTGAAACAACTGCCCAACACAATGGCAACGAATCCCGAAATATCAACACAAAATCTGAACGCTCAGATGATCACCAGCAATGATCAACCCATAAATTAATCGAGAATATCATTGACATGATGAACTCTAATATGACCAATCCAAAGGTCGAAACGCAATCGAGAATATCATCACCATGATAAACTCCAACACGGTCAACACAGAACCACGGAAACAGATATACGAAAGAATAGCATTCTCAAAATGACAAACCAATCACATACAGTGGATCTCAATAAACACACCTGACTGTCGAACATACTCCTCGGCATACGAACAACCAATCATAAACCGACGAACATATCCAATCATACATGGAGTGGGAACGACCACTCAATATCAAAACCCACCAGCATGGGGTCGCCCTCCCCAAATCTATACTTACAAAGAAATCATTCAAAATTCACTATGATAAAATCGCGCTAATACCGTACCAATGGAATCACATAGCACACATGTCCCGGTTTCATAAAATCCACAGTTCCAAAATTACATCCTGTGCATGAATCTACAACACGCAACATATCTCTCTCATTCAATAGATCAACCGGTCATCCCTGGATAACCAAACTGCCATACTAAAGTTCGAATCTCTTTTCCTCGTACCATACTGATGTCTTATCCAGTTCGTGAATCTCATTCAGAACTTCACCACGATATGCATTATGCATTAAATGCGTATGTACCTCGATCACATTTTCAAAACTAGTTTGAAATCATATATTCTTATCACGAAGACAATTTTCGAAAGTTCTTTCAAAAATTTCAAAACTAAAAACATAAATTTTCGTAAGACTACGAAATTAATTTTCGAAAAATTAAACTGGCTCGCAAATGCCAAGTGTTCGATAATAGTTTCCTTCGAATCCACACGATTTCGAAGTTTTAAAAATGAAAACTATGCAAATGATTGACCGCATCTATACTCCTGTATATCAATCCGGCTCGTCACAAATCCCACTGATATTCCATCAGGAAACTACACGATAGAATCCAAAATCTCAATGTATAGACTCCGACAAAAACTCCTTTTTCCACATAGGACTCGCAACGTCAACCATTTTTCATCCTGGATCACCTCAATTATGCTATGACAATGCCTTGAAACAAATCAACACAACGAAAGACTTCCCGAGAAGTTTCATTTGAACAAGTAAATCAAAGCTGACAGCGAGAAACGAAATAGGTAAATGATTGATAAAGTATTTTACAAGTCTCGGGAGTTTTTTTTAAGAAAACAGAAAAGTCTTTTGAAATATTAGGGTCTCAGCCCGTATCTCGTTCCGCATTACAAGGAGTTTAAAAAGTAGGAAACTCTTTTTCGGACCCCAAGTCCTGAGTTATAAAACAATTTCAAAAATCTATTGGGTCTCGGCCCAAAAATCATTTACGGTAAAACATCTGTAAAACATTCATTTTGAAAAGTACCATTTTCAAATGCTCAAAAGCAGTTTCATGTATTTCCAAAATGACTTAACATGACTACATGTTCTTCTCAACAATTCCCAGTCCTTCTCCCGAATACACAATTCTGTTCCAAAACTTAACCGACATATTGATTTTCCAAAATCATAGCTTCTCGAGATCATCAATCCTGTCCCAAATCATCGACTTATACCGTAACGCATGATATCTGCTGAATCTCAAAACATATCAACTTAGAACGGCAATAAATCTTAATGAAATTCAAAAATCCAATTACTTACAGATCGTGAAGCCGACGATTCCCCGTGATACTGGCACATGCCTCGACTCTAGAAATTACTTGACATGGATATTTTCAAAACACACATTTTGCAAACTCAGTGCAACTCGAGAACACAACACAACTTTATCTGAAGAAACACGTTAACACCATTTGAAAAAGTTACAACAATCCCGATTACCACCTTTGGTAAATCACATAACGCACAAGCCCGAGTGAACAACAAAAACCCGGAGCTCAAACACTTGTCAACCGACAACTCGAATGACACGACAAAAGCACGACCCAACTCGACCCAAATGCCTAGGTTTTCTCAACCTAAGCTCGATACCATATTCGTAACACCCCCGGATCCGACCGGAAATATTACAGCGCCGTGGGCCCCGAGATGGAACCCACAAGGCTGAAAGAAATTTTCGCAAACATTTACAAAACGCCCAAGAGGCTAACGACGGTATTATCTATTAAAACCATTCGAAGATTTATAAAACTCGTTTATCAAACCGTCGTAAAAACTCATTTGAAACCACAAGGCCCGAAATGCCAAGACTCAAAATTTAAAGTACATACGTTAAGCTATAGCTTACACTTACAGAAAGAATAGATTTAGAGAACGATCGCCAAGGTAACCTAAGTTACCAAAATACCAAAAGACCATTTAAAAATACTCACGCAGCGGAAAAAGACAAACGATTAAAATACTCTAGCAGCGGAATACAACAACTGAACAGAAGCTCAATACACAAATACATGTTCTAGCCAGTATCCTCCGGGAAGCTCATCTCTCCACGACCACTACAAGATTGATAATCCAAGAACCTAAAAAGAAAGCCCACGACGGGGTCAGCCATAATATCCAACAATGATAACCATCACATCACGTCAATAATTACATATCAATGGAAATACTAAGTAAGAATACGACCAATGTAATCTTACCGTCTTAACTTTACGAAAATCCACAATTCGTATCCTTAACATCACCATGAGATAATACCAAAATATCATGCGGTATCTCNACAATACCCNAGGTTCTCAAAAACATNATCATAACTCGCGATACGGAAATTATACCNACTCTGGCCAATTCAANCCATCAGATGNCGTCGACAATTTCAATACGAAAATCGATTGTCCATCAAAGACAAGTATCAAGGAAATACGGAACATACCTCAAGATACGAAATACCATTTCCATCACGTCTAATCCGAGATCAGATCAACACAACATACGGACATGGTCCTAACACAAGACCTACAAATGCATACTCATATGACAACGTCAATATGATCACAAGAATAACGACAATGTATACTTATGGCAAATCCATAATATACATATGCACAACAACAACACGTAGGTAATCCGATGATCCGGCGTTCACCGCCTAGATCCCACGATGACCCCGTCAGACCAACCGTGGTGGAAAACCTGTCCGATGATCCAGCGCGCGCTAGCATAGATCCCCCGATGATCCCGTCGGACCAACACGAGGTGGACATATGACAACAATGCACAACTGCACAAAACAACAATACACAATACATGACAACAACAATGCACAAATGCATGACAACAACGATACACGAATGTATCACGACATGATCGACACAAATGATAAAAATGATTAGAGTACTTGCCCCGAGTCCTTCGAGAACGATCTCAATGTCTAAACCATCATGAACCATTATCCTCAATACTCGACGGTCCAAAGTATCACGAATTGCAGATAATTCATATCTTCGTCTTTAGCACAATATATGCTCGATAAACAAGTATACCAATAACAAAAGTAAATCATATACATTATGATTTAGATTCCCAAAACTCGAATACGATTTATAATCTCAAATCTCCTGTGATTACGATTATAAACATTGCTATACGAATTATACACGAATGAAACGGAAACCATTCATTAAATATTATGAACTGAGCAAGTAATAACTTACCTCGATACCGATGAAGCTGTTACCAATTCCATTGCCGTCATCTACAAGTCCCTCGGTCCCGACCAAAGCAATTCACGAACATACTCGAGCTCGACCGCAACACACGGTTGTAATCACCGATAAATATTCTAAACCTTTATGAAGGAATGGATTGATTTCCAAGGTTGAATCCATTTTCAAGAATCACCAATGATTTCAAGAACAAAGCTTTAATCCATGATTTCCATCTTTAATCTTGTTAAAGATCACCACCTCACCGTGCTTGGGAACCTCAAGAACCTCCCAAAGCTCTCTCTATCGACTGAAAGTGAAAGAATGGACGAAATGCTTCATAATACCCGTATGTCCCTTATATAGACTGCATTACTAGCGTGCGCTAACATCTCATGTTTAGCGTGCGCTAAGGCTTTAGCGTGCGCTAACTGACCTTTGTTAGCGTGCGCTATCGTAGTCGAGACTGCATGCGGCCGTACATGAGCTTACGTACGTAATGCCCATGCATTAGCGTCGTAATTTACACTCTCTAGCGTCGCAAGTCCTTGCGTTTAGCGTGCGCTAACATTAGTTGACTCGTTTATGCGTATGCTCGAACACGGGTCCACACGCCGGCTCGACTAGGATAAGATTCCTTTTTGTCAATATACGATTAGCGTGCGCTAATCAACATGCATTAGCGTGCGCTAACACTACATTACAACATCCGTTGACTTATCGTAACGTGCGCCAAAGCAAGGTCCACACGCAGATTCCTTCCGATCATGCGCACTAGCGTCGCTAACCTATAAACGTAGCGTCGCTAATCACGCGATAGCGTCGTTATGCATGAATATCAGCGTGCGCTAATAAGGCTATACTTAGCCATTTTCAGCTATTCTTGTCCAACGTCTCAACATACAGAATACGAACATACGGCATACTGAATACATATACTTCTTACATCCAATTGTCGACCAAGTACGACAATTATACAAATACAGATGTCTCGGTCCTTTAATTATTTTATCCATACTGTACAGATACCACACTGTACAACATAACTCGGATAAAATAATGTTAAATAACAGTAGTAGAATTTTCGGATATTACACTTCTTGTGGGAAGACTCATCCGGGTCCTTGTTATAGAGCTTCTGGTGGTTGTTTCGGGTGTGGATCTACTCATCATAAAGTCATCGATTGCCCTAAGAAGAAGACTGGTGGACCTAAGATTGATGATAGGACTGCTCCAAATTCAGGCAGGGTCTACTCTATGACTCGTGATCGTGCAATTTGGTTCCTCAGGTACTATTACGGGCTTTCTTTATATTGGAGATCGTACTGTCTTTGTTTTATTTGACACCTGTGCTACACATTCCATAATATCTACTTCACTTGCAAATAAAATAAACATAACCCCTACACAACTAATGAACCGTATATCTATTGCTACTCCGATGAAAACTCATGTGATTATTGATGTTGAGTATGTGAATTGCCCTCTTCGTTTCGATGATCGTATTCGTGCTGCGAACCTTCTTCCCATCGATATGATTGACTTTGATATTATTCTGGGCATGGACTGGTTGGCTGCTCATAAAGCGACCATTGATTGTCATGCTCGTAAAGTGATCTTTGGTAATCTTCATCATCCTGATTTTGTCTATTCTGGTTCACAACCTCTTAAATCCGTAAAGATTATTTCGGCTATGAAAGCCCGAACACTGATTTCACATGGCTGTATTGGTTTCCTTGCTTCTATCAAGGATACTTCTGTGGATGTTCCGAGCATTGATGGTATTCGCGTTGTGCGCGACTTTATTGATGTGTTTCCAGATGAACTTCCTGGTATTCCTCCTGTTCGAGAAATTGAGTTCAGTATCGATCTGATTCCGGGTGCTGAACCCATATCTAAAGCTCCATACCGTATGGCACCGATCGAATTGAAAGAACTGAAGGAGCAATTGCAAGAATTGTTAGATAATGGATTCATTCGTCCGAGTGTGTCTCCATGGGGTGCTCCCGTATTGTTTGTTAAGAAGAAAGATGGAAGCATGCGTCTTTGTATTGATTATCGGGAACTTAACCGTATCACAATCCGTAACCGTTACCCTCTTCCACGCATTGACGATCTATTTGACCAATTGCAAGGAGCGAGGCATTTCTCTAAGATTGATCTGAGGTCCGGTTATCACCAACTTCGGGTGAGGGAGCAAGATGTTCCTAAAACGGCTTTCCGAACTCGGTACGGTCATTATGAATTCTTGGTTATGCCTTTCGGGTTGACCAATGCTCCTGCAGTTTTCATGGACCTTATGAACCGGGTATTTCACGAATTCCTCGATAAGTTCGTCATTGTCTTCATTGATGACATCCTTGTGTATTCTAAGTCCGAGGAGGAACACGAGCAACATCTTAGTATGGTTCTGGAGGTTCTTCGACAGCAGAAATTATATGCGAAGTTTTCGAAGTGCGAGTTTTGGTTGGATCGAGTAGCTTTCTTGGGTCACATTGTTTCTGCGGACGGTATTACTATGGACCCTGCGAAGGTTGAGGCTATCACAAAATGGCCGAGACCTACAACCGTGACGGAAGTAAGGAGTTTTAAGGTCTTCTGGGTATTATAGGAGATTTGTTGAAGGCTTTTCGCGTCTCGCTTTGCCTTTAACACAATTGATGAGGAAAGGAGAGAAGTTTGTTTGGAGTGATGAGAGGGAAAGTAGTTTCGAGGAGTTGAAGAAACGTTTAGTGTCTGCACCTATTTTGACTCTTCCAACTGGTTCAGGTGGTTTTCAAATATATAGTGATGCATCGAAGAAAGGTTTGGGATGTGTGTTGACGCAACACGGGAAGGTGATTGCTTATGCTTCGAGGCAGTTGAAACCTCACGAGGTGAATTATCCAACACATGATCTAGAGTTAGCAGCTGTGGTTTTCGCGCTAAAGATTTGGCGCCATTATTTGTATGGAGAGTCTTGTGACATTTTCACCGATCACAAGAGTCTTAAATACATTTTCACTCAGAAGGAACTAAATATGAGACAGAGGCGGTGGTTAGAACTCCTGAAGGACTATGATGTTAATATTCAGTATCATCCCGGTAAGGCGAATGTAGTCGCGGATGCTCTTAGTAGGAAGTCTGGTATGGTTGCGAGTTTAGAGTTTGATCCTCGTGTTCTGCATGACTTAGAGCTTCTGGATGTGGAGTTTTGTATTCGAGGTCAGGATGGTTATTAGGCTAGTCTTAAAGTTGAGTCCAATCTCATCTTGCGAATAAAGGAAGCTCAGAAGGAGGATGGTGAACTGTGGTCTATAGTTCAAAATGTTGAGGAAGGCAAACAGTCAGAGTTCAGAGTTGATGAATTTGGTGTGGTTTGGTTTGAGGATCGTCTTTGCGTTCCTAACGATCCGGAACTTCGAGAGATTATTCTATCAGAGGCTCATAGTTCCCCGTTCACTATTCATCCTGGTTCTACCAAGATATATAGGAATCTTAAACAACATTTTTGGTGGAGTGGTATGAAACATGATGTGACGTTGTTTGTATCGAAGTGTTTGACTTGCCAGCAAGTAAAGATTGAGCATCAAAGAGCGAGTGGGTTATTGCAGCCATTGGAGATTCCGAAGTGGAAGTGGGAAGAGATTTCCATGGATTTCGTTACAGGTTTACCTCTTACCCGTAAGAAGCATGATGCGATTTGGGTGGTTGTTGATCGACTAACCAAGTCTGCTCACTTTCTCCCTATTCGTGTGGACTACAGAGTTAGTAAGTTGGCGGACATATTTCAGCAGGAGATCGTTAGGCTTCATGGTATGCCTACGGCTATCATATCAGATAGAGACCCACGGTTTACATCTCGTTTCTGGAAGGGCTTGCATAAGGCATGGGGTACGCGCCTTAAGTTCGGACGGCTTTTCACCCTCGAGACGGATGGTCGATCGGAGAGGACCATCCAGGACATTAGAGGATATGTTGAGGGCATGTGCTTTAGAGTGGGTAGTAATCGGGACGAATATTTGTGTTTGGTTGAGTTTGCATATAACAACAATGGCACGCGAGTATTCGTATGGCTCCTTTCGAGATGTTGTATGGTAGGAAGTGCAGAGCTCCGGTTTGTTGGAATGAGGTTGGTGAGCGCATTATTGAAGGTCGGAGTTAGTTCGATTGCTCAGAAAGTGGATGTTGCTAGGGAAAAATTGAAGGAAGCACGTGCACGTCAAAGAGTTATCTTTGATAAGCATCGGCGTGACTTAGAATTTCGGGTTGGTGATCGGGTATTCCTTAAAGTTTCGCCGTTTCGTGGAGTTAAGCGTTTGGGATCAAGGGCAAGCTTAGTCCTCGATTCATTGGACCGTTTGAAATTTTGGAGCGCATTGGAGAGGTTTCGTATCGTTTGGCTCTTCCTCCGCGATTATCACATGTTCACGACGTCTTTCATGTATCTCTTCGAGGGATACAATTACCATCCTTTGCATGTGGTGTCCTATCCTTTCGATCGATTGATCGATATGTCTCTTAGGAAGAGCCGGAAGCTGTTCTTGATCGCCAAGAGCGAGTTATGAGGCTTAAAGTTATTCCTTTCGTTAAGATTCTTTGGCGGAACCACCCAGAGCGAGAAGCTACCTGGGAAACCGAGGAGTCTATTCGAGCTAATTATCCTCACTTTGTATTCTGATCTGGTATGTCTCCGTTATGTTTCGATTCGTTTCATTTCTGATTCCTTTCAAATTTCGAGGACGAAATTTTTCTTTTTAGAGGGGAAGAAGTTGTAACACCTAAAATCTGAGAACATGTGAAAAGACCAAAATACCCCTACAAGTTTAAAATTTAATTAAAAGCTTATAAAGTATCCAAATAATTCCAAACTTCTAACAATGAACAAGTTATGATCCAAAGTAATTTTAACAACTTCATTTAACATTTATAAAAGTTACAAAATTACCAAATACCCTCATAGGGCCGATGGACACAAAATGCATTTGTTTTATGATTTAATTGATTTAAAATGATAGATATCTTTATAAATATGGAAGATAATTATCACCAAATATCCTCCCACCTATAATCACGAATTTTCTGGACCAGGCCCTCCCCTCAGCACACGGTTTTCCCTTTTAAAAAGTCAATCCCTATCTTTTCTCCACAAAACCCTAATTTGCCGATTTTCATAACACACACAACAATTCTCATAGCCTCCATTCGACATTCACAACACTCCTAAGTATTTTTCTGTGATCAAACAACATCCAAGAAGTCCTGGAAAAATACCCTTTTGAATTGTTGAAGCTTGGATCGATCGTGGCTTTGGTTTTCTTTTGTCGAGCCCTATAAACAAGGTAATTCGTTTATGATCTGTTCGACCTCCCTAAAATTCGTTTATGATTTTTCTCATAATCCTCATATCATGTATACTCTGGGAAAAATGATAGAAAGGTCGTGGAGAAGCTTTTGGAGTCGTGTGGATTTTTGGTTCGTTTTTGCTCATACGCGTATACAACAAATCGTGCAGCCTTTTCCACACGTTCAATCCTTGGTTTGGTATTTTTTCTCCGGTCCCTTACATCATATAAACATCAAATAAAATGGTTGATTCGATCCATGCATGCTCTACATCGTTTTCGTGATTTAAAACCCTAAAACCGTGTTTAAATGTGAAATATATACTCCGATCCAGAATAATTATTAATAAAATTATTATACACTTATTATGATGTAATATGATCTGGAAAAATGTTGGAAAGAATTGTCATGGCTTAAAACATGTGTTTCGAAATTATTTTGATTTATTGAATTTTGTATAAATCGTATAAAGAGAAAAAGGAAAATAAATCGTGGGATCTAGGGTTTTGGTTTAGGGCTGGAAATGGTGTTAATTGATGATATTAATGATGAGATGATGATTGAGAATTGATTAGAAGGATTAGGGTTTCTAATTCCTTTGTTTTTGGTTTATACGATTTGTATATAAATGTTTGGGTGAGTTTTGTAAACTTTAAAACTTAAGGGTTAGTTCTGGAACTTTATTTGAGCTGTATATAATTCGAATAAAATATAACTTGTGGGTGTTAAGTGTAAGTTTTGCAATTAAATGGATTAAAATGTATTTTAAACCTAATTAGGGTTTGTTTTGAAAATAATTAAAAGAGAGGGACTAAACATGTAATTTTCAGAAACTTGGGACTGATTTGAGTAATTTAATATATTCAGGGGGTTATGTGTCATTTTGATAATTTAATGGCCTAATATGTAACTATTAATAATTAAAGATTGAAATTGTAAATTTAAGGGTTAAATATGTAACTTTAATAACTTGAGGGACTTAATGTGTAAATTATGAATACTTGAGTATCCATTCGAATAACTTAATAAAATAAGTGCTCATTATGTAAAATGGATAAGTTAAGGGTTTAATGTGTAACTTTGAATACTAAAAGGTTTAAAGTGTAATTTTGGGAAGTAAAGGGTATAAAATGCAAAGTTATGATTCCCCCTCTTCTCCTCTAGGTGTGAAGAAGGAGAGGTCCTGAGCCACATCTGTTTTCTGAGTTGTTTCTATTTTCTGTGCTTGCAATAAGGTACGGATACTCTGCCTTTTCAGTAAAGGCTCCATTATGCTATTATGACTTTGGAAATATGGTACACTTAAGATTCCCCAAGCCATTGCTATGTTCCCTTTGATTGAAATTTGATACGATTCTGAGATACACATTTTCCATATGACCTTTTGTATGATATGAGACCTGACTCTTAGTTTGATACCCGAGCCATTTCTGTTTCCCTACCTATGGAGGTACCATAGGCATGTCTGTGATGCACCACTGGCATGACTAGTGTGTGGCCCTAGTGATTTGGCTACACCGTCCCCTTCTGTTATATTATGTGCACACTTATGATATGATTTATTATGGCCAATCTGATTTCTGTGGGGCGTATGGATGCATCCTAGATGCATTACATTTAGTGGATTTAACTATGATTATGTTTATGATATACGTCGGTGGTGATCTTGTGTCTTATACATGCCTTTCACAACTTCCGGAGCCGATCACTCCACTTTATGATACATGAGGACACCCCTCATATTATCTGGTTGCCTAAGAGGTATCCTCCGATTATGAGATTATGATATTGACGGCTTATATGATATGATATGATATGTTTCGGCTCGTGGTAGATGACTATCCTATCCTTTCATTTCTATTATTCATTTGTTTATTCCTTATGATATTCCCAATGCACTATATTTCGGTTCTGTTTCATTATCGTTGCTTTGTTTATGTATCATTCCTTTGGGCTTTTAAGCCAGCCGCATTTCCTTTTCCCTGCGGCAGGTTTCTAAGATAGGAGCTGGGCTTTTGCTATGGGATGAGAGTTAGAGCTTATGATGAAGCTTTTACCTTAGATGACCACCCTATGTTATGACTTTGGATTTGGATTATGTTCTTATTTTTCCCTTTGGATTATTTTCTTCATCATTTAACTTATGTACTTTGACTTAAGCTGTGTTGGCTTGATCTTTCTTATTGTATTATGTTTAAGACTTCCGCTGTGTATGATATTATGTATGTATGCTTTGATATGTCACCATCCTTGTGGCACTTCTACCCTTGTCGGGTTGGGGTGTTACAGTATGTTGAGAGGAGGACGGGGACGTGGTCGCGGTCGTGGACGTAGAAATGTTGGGAGGGAAGTTTCACCCTCTGTTCCTGATTCGCTGTCAAATCAGGCTAGCCACAGTGCGGGCGAACAACAAGAGTCTGTCAACAATGAACGAGAGAAAACCGTGGAAACAAATGTCAATCCTGCTGTTCCCGGCATACTATGCAAGTGGTCAACCAGATGACCCAATTTTCTCAAGTTGTGGATAAAATGCAAGTGGCGGTAGGACTTAAGCCGGGAGAGAGATAACAAGGAATCCCAAACTTGGAAAATCGAGGAGACAGATGGCTACAGGAGATGGCGAAGATGCACCCGCCAAAGTTCGATGGTTTTTTTGAGACGCCGATATGGGACCACTGACTGAGATAGCTGGAGAAAGTATTTGCAGGGATTAACTGCCCGAACTACCGAAGAGCCCCCATCTCCCAATATTTCCTGACGGGAGAAGATTCTGAGTGGTGGGAAGCTATCAGGCCTATCGATCATGATGCCGATTGGAGAGAGTTCAAAATTATAATGGAAGCTCAGTACTGCCCTCGTCCGGTGAGAGAAGCCAAAGTTGGAAAATTTTTCTCCACACAGCCTTCGGATGTGCCGGTGGCTCAGACGATTAAGACATTTAATCAGCAGCTGGCATTTGTTCGACACCTGGTCAGAACCGATGCAGAAATGATGATTCACTTTGATATGAGAATGAAGCCGGAGATACAGAGGTACATGTCAGGTTTTGAATGCACCACTCTCCGCCAGTATCAAGACAAAGCTCTGGCATATGAGATGAAAGAAGCAGCTATGGAAAAGTTCTCTGAGTCCAAGAAACATAAAGTCTATGGTAGTTTTACAGAGCACAAGAGTAGTGGGCCTCGCAAAGCCCAATCATCCTTTCATTATTCAAGAGGCCTCCGCATCCATACAAAGGTGGAAAGAACTCCAGATCAGTATCAGCAATGGAAAATGCATCTAAGAAATGTCTTAACTGTGGTAGGACATGACATTATCGACGTGACTAACTTCCCTCAGTGACGTGTTATGATTGTGGACGAGAGGGACATCGTGCGGTGTTCTGTGAATAGGCTGCAAAATCTTTTGGAGCTCGTACTTCGCAGCTAATTCAAAAAGAGGCGAGTATCCCTCAGACGCAACAGAGTGTTTAGCCACCCCAGAATTTTGGCCGAGGCAGGTGTAGAGGACAGTACGACCGAAAATAAGCATCGATTGTTGGGTCCGCTCCTCCACGCCTTTATGAGATGAGAAGGGCGGACGATCATAATGCAGCTATTGCATCACGTACCATTCAGATCCTTTCGCAACTAGTTAGTGTTTTGTTCGATACAGGAGCTACACATTTGTTTATATCTTTGTCTTGTGTTAATCGTTTGAAATTTTCTTGTTTTCATGAATGTGAGCCTTATATTTTGGGTTTACCGAGTGGGGAAAGAATATGGGGAATTTAAAAGCTAGAGATTTTCGTATAACAATTAGAGGCAAAGAGTGGCCCTCAAATCTGCTTGTAGTAGAGATATAAGGATACGATCTGATTCTTGGAGATGATTGGCTTAGCCGTTATGGAGCTATTATGAACTACCGGAATAGGAATATCTCGATGATAACCGAAGATGGTTCCAAATTATTATTCGAATGATGGAGACCAGGAAGATCAGGGAAAGTGATCAAAGCTATGAAAGCTGTCAAACTACTAAAACAGGGCTATACCGGATACTGGTGTTACGCGATGAAGAAATAAGAAGGAAAAGTAATGCTTTCATCCATTCCCGTTGTGAACGAATTTCCGGATGTGTTCCCTGACGAATTACCTGTACTACCTCCACGACAAGGTGTAGAGTTTACCATCGAGTTAGAACCAGGAGCTACAACGATTTATAAGGCGCCGTATCGAATGGCACCTACCGAGATGTACAAACTGAAAAAGCAACTGGAAGAATTGCTGGACAGATCATAAGAGTCTTAAATACATTTTCAGTCAGAAAGAGTTGAACATGCGATAGAGGAGATGGCTGGAATTGATTTAAGACTATGACATGGAAATTCTTTATCATCCAGGAAAAGTGTACGTAGTGGCTGATGTACTGAGCCGCAAAACCATTTCTATTCGAATGCTGTAGATGCTCTCATCCCAGTCTAGTATACAACAAGATTTGATCCGTGAAGGAATTGAAGTATGGTTACAAGGCGTTCAAGGACAATTATGTGTGATAGAATTAACTTCATCACTGATCGAAGAAATCAAATCTAAGCAATTAGATGATCCTCTGATGATTCGGTTACGTGATGAAGTGGGAAAGGGAAAGGCCCCAGGATTTGTGATTCGTGAGGATGGAGTTTTTAGATTCCAAAGTCGACTTTGTGTTCCCGATATTGATGTTTTGAAGCAGACAATCATGAAGGAAGCTCACAGTACGCCTTATTCTATTCACCGAGGCACCAGTAAGATGTATAAGGATCTGAAGCATAATTTTTGGTGGGGCAACATGAAGAAAGATGTGGTGGAATATGTCTCGAAGTGTTTAACCTATTGGTAGGTTAAGATCGAACATCAGCGACCCGCTGGAATGTTGAAGCCACTTCTGATTCCTGAATGGAAGTGGGAGGATATATCGATGGACTTTATCACTAACATGCCTAAGACCAGGACGGGAATGAATATGATTTGGGTAATAGTTGATCGCCTAACCAAATTGGCTCATTTTATGGGCATTAAGGATACTTGGGGACCAGAGAGGTTGGCACGAGTGTTTATTGTGGAGATAGTCCAATTGCATGGTACACCGAAAACCATTATTTGAGATCGAGATGGTCGCTTCGTGTCACATTTTTGGAAAGTGGTTCATAGAGCCTTGGGAACCGAGCTGAACTTTAGCACAACCTATCATCCTCAGACTGATGGACAGTCCGAGAGGACTATTCAGACAGTAGAAGACATGTTGAGGTCTTGTGCCTTAGATTGGTCGACTGATTGGGAAACCCATCTGCCATTGATTGAGTTCACCTACAATAATAGTTGGCATGCTTCCATTAAGATGGCACCTTTTGAAGCATTGTATGGAAGAAGATGCAGATCACCCCTATGTTGGGATGATTTGTGTTACCTAATTAGGACAGAACCAGAGTTGGTAGTACAGACTCAAGAGAAGGTAGCTCTGATTTGTGAAAGGTTGTTGACTGCCCAGAGTCGATAGAAGTCTTATGCCGATGTGCGCCGTCTCCCTTTAGAATTTAAAATTGGGGATCATGTACTTCTGAAAGTTCCTCCTACCCGACGATTTTTTCGTTTTGGGAGGAAAGGAAAGCTGACTCCAAGATATATCAGACCATACGATATTCTTGAAAGAGTTGGCGAGTTGGCGTACAGGTTGGCCTTGCCACCATCACTGAGTCATATTCATAATGTGTTTCACGTATCTCAGTTATGGAAGTATATACCGGATCCCAGTCATGTAATCGATTTGGGTGAGATCGAAGTAAGTAAGGATGGCACATTCGAGGAGAAGCCAATCAAGATACTCGAGAGTCGAGTCAAGGAATTGAGGAATAAACCAATCTCCTTGGTTAAAGTTCAATGGTCTCGACATGGAGTCGAAGAAGCAACTTGGGAGACGGAAGACAGTATGAAGGCTAAATACCTAGAATTATTTTCATCTCAAGTTTCAGGATAAAACTTCTTTTTAGAGGGATAGTATGTAATACCCAGATGATTGTTGAGTATTTTTATGTGTATTTGAACCTTGTGGTATTTGATTATATCGTATTGATAATCGAAGTGTGATTTTTCCATATTTGTATTCAGATATCCTTGATCATATCATTGGGAGGTTGTCAATTTATACATGCTTCTGCGTGACACTAACCTACGTTAAGAGTTGTGCATAACATACGCTAGGAACTGCATTGTAACGTACGATACTTTTGATATATAGTTTACGTAATGGGACTGCTGTTAACGTACGTTATATACGAAGCATAACATACATAAAATATACGGTTAAAGCAGATAAGGTGTGATCGGGATGTGGATCCAGATAAGGATATTGGTCGGGAGAATCTGACAACTTTTGATAAAGCAAAGTCAACGAGCATAGCGTACGTTAAAGGTGTATCATAACATATGCTACGTTGATCGCATTACGTACATAAGAGCATTGTTAACTTACGTAATAGAGGATAGAAAATGAGACAGTAAGCTGCTACCCGATGATATTGTACTTAATGATTTGCTGCTAGCGTACGTTAGACCGCTAACGTACGTAATGCCTTGTGAATAACGTATGTAACATCGATAGACTCTATTTATAGATATCGTCTTTATTTCATTTCTCACTTCACCCTTCGTACTTTATCCGACTTTTGCGGCTTGGGGAAGTTACCCCCTGATACTTTCACCTCATATCAGCCTCTGATTGTGATTGTTGAAGACAAGAAACATGGAGATTAGTGTTCAAGCATCCGGTGTTGAGTTTCACCAAGTGTTTTGTCGTTTCCTTCCGTATTATGGTATGTGATGCTTTACCAACCTAGCGTTCATGTTTTTAGTGATGATTATGAGCATGCCCTTGAGATGATTAGGTCCCAATAGTGTTGTAGTAATCGGATACCATGTTTTAGGAAGATTGAATCTAGTTAAACTTCGGTTTTCCTTCATTGTTAAGGTAATTAAATAGAGCCTTGTTGGGTTGAATCCTAGGATGTAGTTTTATGAGATTGTTAATGATGTTGAATAATGATTTCGAATAAGTTTCTGAGATTGTTAGGGGTTTTCACCGAGATTAGTTCATGTTTTGTAAGAGGTGTTTGAATTGATAACCTTCTTCATATTCATGGTTCGAATGGATTGATTATGTTGGTGATAATAGAATTGAACCTGGAACACGGTTGTATTATCTCCCTCCAAAGTATGTTTTAGTATTCGTATATCTTGAATCCTACCTTTTATATGAATTGTAAGATTAGCTGAAACGTATATTGGAAGTTGATAATCGAGATTGAAGTTTGGATTGTGATGACATGCATATCCTTGAATTTGTAGATGTTGACATTTCATCTCCATTATGGTCATTTGATTCGCATGAAGTATGTCATTAGTTCGACTTAGCGTTCGTCGAGTAGTTGAACCGTGAACCGGCCATACATAGAATGTTAACTCGAACATAACTTAGGACGTTAGATGTCCGTACGTTAGTTATGTGACGTAAGTTGTGTAACACCCCAAACATATTCAGAGTATATTACAGCGTCGTGGACCCCTACATTGTACCCACCAGGATAATTAAGAAATACCACTCGTTTAACCCTCTCAGTTAGCGAGAAAACACACGTCACTAGGACGAAAATAAATGAAACACCCGGTATAACCGGAAAAACAGACATCACTGACAATCATAAATAACATTTGATAATACAAACCATAATCCCAGTACAAATACCTAAGTACTCGCAAGTACTATCTATAAGTTCACAAGTTTAAAAACAACCACATCAAAAAGGATAATGGAAATAAAAAGACTCATTTGCACACGTCATCAACCCTAGCCAGCATCCTCATACTACCCCAGTGCCCGCTCGTCCGGCTGAACATAACCTAAAATTCATAACAAGAATTTCCCCAAAGGGGTTAGCAATTACGCTAGTACAATTAATCTAGGCAAACCATTCGCTTACACAATTCATAGTACATGCATCAAGTCATTACAGAAACCAAAACTAGACATGTCATTTTCGGAAACAAACAGTCAACAATCAATTTGCCTAGGACCGAGGTGAAGCCACTGGTCCCACTCGAGGCCTCTAAGGACCCTCCCGAGCTGGCCATATTATAAAACAAATCACCCACAAGCATCACCTAGGACCGGGGTGAAGCCACTAATCCCACTCGAGGCCTCTAAGGACCCTCCCGAGCTGGGTAGCGAATAAAGCTTGTGAATCCAGAGTGAAGCCATAGATTCCCCTGAGGCCTCGTCAGACCCTCCCGGAGTGAGCAAAGCACACACAAACACATCACCATTTCATGTTAAGCATAAAAGTTTCGAAGAGTACTTGCCTTGAGTAATTGACGACGACACGAACGGAAAGGAAAATCAACCATGACCGCTAGGAACCGATGAATCCGAACCTAATGATTCGAAGAACACAATCACAACCATTTCTAAATGAGTACGGAAATGGAATACGCCCGAAAACCCACCTACGATTCATATAAGTTCGTGCAAAAACAACGACGAGGGCGGATCACAACCGAACCCTCTCGATTTCACAAATATCACGAAACTTACCATGAATTCATAAAGAAAACAAGAATACCACCAAGATTAATCATATACATCATGGATTAATCAACAATACGGAATGAATCGGACAAAAACTCAAAAAACCCCAAATTTCCCAAAATAGGGTTCTAAGATATTACCTTGGATTAAGGACGAAGAACCCAAGTAGATGTTGTTGATCTACACCAAGAACTCAAGGAAAATGATATCTGAAGTGATTGGAAGAAAAAATCGCCTCTAAACTGCCTAAAGGATCACTCGGCCGCGGAGAAGGAGAAGAAATAAATAATGAGGCGAATATGGGTCAACTCTCTGGTTTATATAGCCAGAGAGCTTAGCGTGAGCTAACGATCCATAGTTAGCGTGCGCTACCCAGCCAAAAACCAGTCCAGAACCTACGGTTCTGGCCCGTTAGCGTGCGCTACCAGAGAATAGCATGCGCTAACAACCCCTCGATAGCGCGCGCTATCGGGCAATAGCGTGCGCTACCTGGACACCAGACTGAGTCCATAAGCATTCTGCCCAGTCTGGACTACCAAGTTAGCGTGCGCTACCGGTCACCCAGCGTGCGCTAAGTCCAAACCATAGCATGCGCTAATATAAAAATTTAGCGTGCGCTAAGCTGCTCGTCCAAAGAGCAGAGAGCAGAAACAACCCTCTGTCACTGTGTGCTAGAGTCGTCAGCGCACACTACAAAACGAACGTAGCGTGTTCTACTCAACGACACTATCATGCGCTAGACAACAGGAATAGTGCGCGCTAGCGGGTGCAGACAGCAGTACAGACAGCACCCAAAGATGGAAAACAACGAATTCCACCTCGGATAAAAACAACGCGCATCCGACACCAAACAACGGACCGAACAAGACACACGAACAACAAGATCGAGTCATAACCAAAGCATTAAAAGAAAACACGATTCCACCTAAGAATTTGGAAAAGTACAACGTTCGTAATCGCCTCAAAACTTTGGGAAATTACAAAACGGCCCAAAACATCCGAAACACACGATACATGATCGAAACAACATACAAAAGCTCATGCATAATAACATGAGATGGATTTGCGGCAACCCTGAGATGGCGGTTCCGAACAACGATTACGAGAATCGAACGAAATAGCGACGGAAAAGATAATAAACACAGAATTGAGTAAAACAAGTCTGAAACAAGCTCGGATGACAAAAAGTTCAGTATTAAGTATTCTCGAAATACCAATACAGTTACAAGTGAGTCGCTGGAAATGAAAAATACACCAAAAATGAAAATATCGGGAAAAGAAAAATGTGGATATTACATTCTACCCCTCTAAAAATAAGTTTCGTCCCGAAATTTAAGAAACAAACAACTCATGGTACCTAGTTGCCTCCTCGACACCATGCCTCGACCACTGCACCTTAACCAAAGGAATGGTCTTATGCCTCAATCGAAAGTAATATCCTCGGTGACATCGATCTCACCATAGTCGATGACGTGACTAGGATCCGGAACATATTTCCTCAACTCGGAAACATGGAAAACACTATGAACGTGACTCAAGACCGGAGGCAATGCAAAACGGCATGCCAACTCGCCGACTCTCGAGAATCTCAAAGGGCTAATAAATCTTGGACTCAACTTTCCCTTCTTCCTGAAACGGAAGACTCCCCTCGTTGGTGACACCTTTAGCAAAACGTGGTCTCCCACCTCGAATTCCAAAGGTTGATCGGCCACTCCCTGACTTCAATGATGGGATTTCTATCGGCTCTGAGTAGTCAACATCCTCTCCTTAATCAATTGCACCTTCCGCCTCGTCTCCATAGCGATATCCGGTTCGGTCCCAACCAAATCGGATGCCTTGTTCCAGCAAATCGGCGATCGACATCGCCGCCCATAAAACGCCTCATACGGTGCCATTCGAATCGACGCGTGCCAACTATTGTTTTACGTGAACTCGATCAATGGCAAATGCTCCTCCCAATCACTGCTCCAATTGAGAGCATAAGCACGCAAAATATCCTCAAATGTCTGGATAGTGCGATCCGACTGCCCATCTATCTGAGGATGAAAAGAAGTGCTCAGACGCAAACGAGTACCCAACTCCTTATGTACCAGCTGCCAAAGGTGCGATACAAAATGGCCATCACGATCCGAGACAATAGACTTCAGAGTACCGTGAAGCCTCACAATCTACGCAATAAACACACGAGACAGCTTCTCTGAACCCCAAGTATCCTTGATGCCCAGAAAGTGTGCCGACTTGGTCAGACGATCCACAATCACCCAAACCATATTCATACCAGACTTCAATCTCGGCAGGCTCATGATGAAGTCTATCAAAAATTCTTCCCATTTACATTCCAGAATGGGAAGCAACTGCAATAACCCGACTGGTTGCTGATGCTAGATTTTGACCTGCTGACAAGTCAAACACCTCGTTACAAACCATGCAACCTCCTCTTTCATGTCATTCCACCAGAAGTTCCTCCTTAGGTCCTTGTACATCTTACTCGAACCAGAATGAACTGAGTAAGGCGTAGCATGGGCCTCATGCAAAATACTCTGTCTCAATTCCAAGTCGTTCGGTACAGCAAGCTGACTCTGGAATCTCAACACACTATCCTCGTGAATCACAAACCCACGAGACTTTCCCTTAAGAACATTCTCTCAGATTTGAGTAATCATCGGATCCTCCAACTTCTTCAGTTTAATTTCATCGATCAATGACGACAAAATCTCCAAAGCGTAAAGTTTCCCGATAGCTCCTGGCAACAAAATCTCAACACTCAACTCGATCAAATCACGTTGAAGCTCGGATTGAGATGTAAGTATCTCAAGCATTCGCAACGTAACTGGTTTCCGACTCAAGGCATCCGCCACGATGTTCGCCTTGCCCGGATGATAAAGGATCTCGAGGTCATAATCCTTAATCAACTCAAACCACCTCCTCAACTCCCGCTGAGTGAATATGTACTTCAATCTTATATGATCGGTAAAAATCTGACACGCAGAGCCAAAAAGATAGTGGCGCCAAATCTTGAGTGCGAAAACAACTGCCGCTAACTCTAGATCATGAGTAGGGTAGTTAAGCGCGTACGGCCTCAACTGTCTCGATGCAAACGCAATAGTCTTGTCGTGCTGTATCAACACACACCCAAGACCCTGACTCGAAGCATCGCTATAAATAGCAAAACCCTCATTTCCACACGGCAACGCTAGAATCAGGGCTGAAGTCAAACGCCTCTTCAGCTCCTCAAAACTCCATTGTCTTTCGTCATTTCAGATGAACTTCTCAGATTTCTGAAGCAACAGTGTAAGTGGCCGAGCTAGTTTCGAGAACCCCTCGACGAACCTACGATAGTAAGCAGCCAAACCCAAGAAACTACAGACCTTCTTCAAATTTTTAGGCAGTGCCTAATCTAACACTGCCTCAATCTTCTGGGGATCCACATGGACCCCCTCGGCTGAAATCACGTGACCAGAAACATCACCTCCTTCAGCCAGAACTCACATTTCGAGAACTTTGCATAGAGTCGCTCGGTCCTCAAAATGTCTAACACCACACGCAGATGATGCGTATGCTCCTCCTCGTTCTTCGAATAAATAAGAATATCGTCAATGAAGACGACGATAGACTTATCTAAATACTCGATGAAGACCTTGTTCATCAACTGCATGAACATTGCCGGTGCGGTAGTTAACCCGAAGGGCATAACCACAAACTCATAATGTCTGTATCTCATCCGAAAAGCTATTTTCGGAACATCGGACACCTTCACCCGAAGCTGATAGTACCTCAATCTCAAGTCGATCTTCGAGAATACCGCAGCTCCCTGTAACTGATCAAACAAGTCATCAATCCTCGGCAAGGGATACTTGTTCTTGATGGTTACTTTGTTTAGCTCGCGGTAGTCGATACATAAATGCAGCGAACCATCCTTCTTCCGTACAAACAGAACCGGTGCGCCCCAAGGCGATGCGCTCGGTCGAATATACCCCGACTCAAGAAGCTCACTCAACTGCTTCTTCAACTCAGCCATCTACGAAGGTGCTATGCGATACGGCGCCTTCGAAATCGGAGCCGCTCCTGGCTCTAACTCGATAGCTAACTCTACCTCATGATCCGGTGGCAATCCCGGTAACTTGTCAGGAAATACATCAGGGAACTCACTAACGACTGGAATCGATGAAAACTCGACTCCACCATCCCCCGCCTTCAGGGCGTAGCACCAATAACTAGTACACCCCTTCTGCAGGAGTCTCATCACCTTCAAGGTGTTAATTACGAACTTCTAGTTTCCCCCCTTTCGCCCCGCGAAAGAGTGCTGGTGCCATCCTTGGCTAACATGGTGATGATTCTCGTGTGGTAGTTCATGATGCCACCATGCCGCTCGAGTCAATCATCCCCGAGAATCATATCCTCACTCTCAATATTCACAACAATAATATTAGAGAGCCGAGGCCTCTCACTAATAACCACAGTACAGTCTCGGATCTCTCGATCACCAACGATCCTATCACCGCTAGGAAGTTTAACAATGAAAGACTCACAAGGCAACAAGCAATCGAGACTCAAACAGCATACACACTCTAGAGAGATGAATGAATGTGTAGCACTAGAATCGAAAAGCACACTGACAGGATGAGTAAGAATATGAACGGTACCTATAGCCACGGTAGCCGCTGGATCATCGGCCCTCCTCATCTCGTAAACATGTGGATGAGCGGAGCCGATGGATGCTCTCGTCTAGCGGGCTGGCCCCAACCTCTCCCTCGGCTGGCACTCTACGGAGGTGGCAGAGCAAACGACCCCTGGTTCACACTCGGCTACTTAGGTGCTGGAAAAGAAGCCTCGGCACCAAGAGTCTGCCCTAAGAGTTCACAAAAAGAAGCCTTGTGGCCGGACTGACCACAAGTATGACAAGTCAATGGTGGACGAGGACACTCCCAGTTCCTATGGCCCGGCTTACCACAGTTATAACATCTGACATCATGAGTGGAGGCACTGGCGGTACCCCGAAATCCCCCAGAAAAACGAGCCGAACCGCCCGCATGAACATTAGCAGACTAAGACTTCTGCTGAACTCCGCCCTTTTGACCCGAGAAGCTCCCTATGGATTTCTGTTTCTTACTTTCTCGAGCCGCCTCACAGGCCATCAAGGACATATTATAAGCAAGAGCTCTACTATGATAGTCCTTTAAGGTGGTGCAGGCGAATCTAGACATGTAATCACGAATCCTCGGTTTCATTCACCTCAAGAAGTTGCAGATCTTGTTTTCCTCCTCCTTAACCTGGGCCTTCACGTAGCCCAACTCCCGGTTGAAATATGCAATAGCCTGAGAAACCGGAATATCTCGAGGCTGAGCATCATAAAAAGCATGAATCCGTGCCTGACGAACCAGTCACGGACAGTACTCCGCTTCCATGAGGTCTCTGAACTTGGCCCAAGAAGCAACTTGATCCTGAGGCTCGACAACCTCCCACCAATCAGCAGCATCTCCAGTGAGAAAATACTGTGCGATCGGGATCTTGCGATCCTTAGGACAACTAGTGGCAGTAAAGACCTTGGACATCTCCTTGATCCACCCCTCCCAGCCGATCGGGTCTGAAGCCCGGAAAACTGAGAAGGATGCATCTTGATGACATCCTGAAGCCAACGGTCCGCCCCGTCTCGAGCAGTATGAGCCAGAGTCGGGTTTTGAACTGCCTGGGCTATCGCAGCCATTTGGTTCACTATCTGTTGCATTACAGCTGCAACACCAAGGTCGGTACCATCTTGAGTAGCAGTATGGCTATGACGGCCGTCAGTACTGCCGGCTCTAAAAGAATGTGACATGGCCGCCCCACTGGCTACCCCACATCCCCGGCCGCGTCCATGACCATGACCACGACCTCAACCTCTTCCAGCATCCATATTAGGGATAAGAGGTGGCAAAAGCAACTCAATAATAAGTACGAGATAAAACCATCACAATACAAGAAATGGAAGTACGATACGAGAAAGCGGAAGAATCGAGTAACGAAAACTTATGAACACTGGGAGTACCGAGACGCTGGCGGCGTGATGACGATGTGAAGAAATAAAACACGAATAGACCCAAATAACCGACAAGCCTAGGTATCCATAAACCTAGAGCTCCGATACCATTTATGATTGTCAGTTATGTTTGTTTTGCCAGTTATATCGAGCGTTTCATTTATTTTCGTCCTGGTGATGTGTGTTTTCTCGCTAACTGAGATAGTTAGACGAGTGATATTTCTTAATTGGCCAGGTGGGTCCCATGTAGGGGTGGACTCGGTTCTATTCGGTTCGGTTTTTGACCGAAACCGAGAATCGAACCAAATATTCGGTTTCAGTTTGGTTCGGTTCTTTTTGAAGTTCGGTTCAGTGAAGTTTGGTTTTATAAATATTCGGTTCGGTTTCGATTTGGTTTGATGTTTTTCCGGTTCTTCACAAAAATTCAAATATTATATGCAATAGAATAAGTTATATATAACAACAAGCCAACAAGAGTTATATATATGTTCAACATAAAAGCTAGAGTTGCATAGCAATTTACAAATATCTCAAAACATATAACAATCATAAATCACAGTAGCTCATTCTCTCGACCTAAATTAATTGAATCACAAATTACATGAGCATATTATCGGTCCTCCTTGGATCCATGAGGGTCTTACAAAAGGAAAACGAATTATACTAAAATTCGAAACACACTTAAATCACAAAAACAAGGTCATTTTAGTATGTTGAAATTTGACTTCGGTCCATTTCGGTCCGATTCAGTTCCGCCGGACCCCGAATCGAGAACCGAACCAAATTAATTCGGTTCGGTTCTGTTTTTTGTTTTTCGGTTCGGTCTTCTTCAGTTTCGATTTTTCGGTTCTTTTTAGGGGTTTTTCGGTTCGGTTTTCGATTTTCGGTTTCGAAATGCCACCCCTAGTCCCATGTAGGGGTCCATGGTGCTGTAATATACCCTGAATATCTTGGGGTGTTACAAGTTGAACTCTTTGTTATTTCTTTCTGAATAAGGTCCGAGCTTTGCAAAGTGATTGATCGAAGGGGCGACTTTCGGGCGTATTGACATTCGTTGAAGTATTTTAATCCTTATCATCTTTCAAAGGCAAGTACTTTAATTATGTTTTATGTATTGAAGCTATACATGTTGTCGTGCATATATGTCGTTGTTGTATGACCACCTCGTGTTGGTCCGACGGGATCATCTTGGGATCTATGCTAGCATGCGCTGGATCATTGGACGGGTTTTCCACCTCGTGTTGGTCCAACGGGATCATCTTGGGATCTATGCAGTGAATGCTGGATCATCAGAATTACCATGTGTATGTTGTTATTTCATGTTGTGGTTATCATGTTGTGTACAGTATTATGAGCCATCTCATAGTAGAGACTCGTTGTTATTTTTGTCGTTGATGGTGTTGTCTTTATTCTTCACGAGATGTTGAATAATCTATTGTTGTACAATTATCGTACTTGTACTAGCATCGTTGTGCTAATCCCTTCGGGGGTGGACATTTGTGTTATGTTCATGATACAGGAGGACGGGGAAACAACCACTAGAGCTGCATGATGATGAAGGTGCAGAGTGATGTTATGGGCATGATGGTTTCTCAGATTGTGTTTTCGTTTTAATAAAGTACTCGAGTACGTTGTTGTTTTATTTATCTTTTGGAGGTTTACTTTCGGGTGCTGACCGATTTGTACTTTTTAGACTTGTGATGTAATAATAAATTTTACGATCGATATTTAATAATGTTGTTTTTAAATTCTTAGCCTAGTAAATCCTTATATCAAGGATTTGCGGCGTTGTAATAATCATGAATATCTCGGGTGTTACGGTATGATGGGAGAGTTAAAATACTTTCTCGAACTCCAAATTAAGCAACTCAAAGATGGAATATTCAATCACCAATCTTCTAAAGAAATTTAAGATGGAAGGATGCATAGAAATTTCTACTTCTATGTCTTCCACTCTTAAACTCGACAAAGACGAGAAAGGTAAGTATGTTGACCAGAAACAGTATCGAGGTATGATTGTGTCTTTACTTTTTTTAACTGCTTCTAGACCAGACATTATGTTTGATGCTTGTCTTTGTGCTAGATTTCAAGCCAATCCGAAAGGGTCTCATCTTATTGCTTGCAAACGTATTTTTCGATATTTAAAAGGTACTGCTGTTTTCGTTTATGGTATCCATCAAGCATCGATTTTGAACTTTTTGCATACAGTGTTGCTGATTTCGGTGGATGCAAAATTGATAGAAAAAGCACCACTGGAACTTGTCATTTCATGAGTTCGTGTCTAATTTCATGGGGTAGTAAGAAACAAACTAGTGTAGATACTTCCACGGCTGAAGCAGAATATGTGGCTGCGGGGAGTGCATGTGCACAGATTTTTTGGATTAAAAATCACTTACAAGATTATGGCATTGAGCTTAATAATACACCTATTTTCTGTGACAATACAAGTGCCATAAATTTAAGTAAAAACCCCATCTTGCATAGTAGGACAGAACACATTGCAATCCGTCACCATTTTATTAGTGACCATGTCCAAAACGGGAATGCGTCTCTAATTCGTAGGTACTAATGAACAATTGGCAGACATTTTTACAAAATCATTACCCAAAAATTCATTTAATTTTATTCGGTTAAATTTAGGAATGGGTCATGCTAATCAATTTTAAAAATTGCATAGGTCATCATATACAGCAAGAAGGTCATAAAAAACTAAGATGTCATTAGAACAAAATCACTATTCATACTAATAGCCACATTACGCCTTCAATGAGGGGAAAAAAGTCACCAAATATCTTATAAAAAGACACAAAAAAGCCATTTTAGGCAAAATATTTGGAATCAAAAGTCACAATACATCATCACAAAAAGGACTTCACTTCTTTGATTGATTTTGCAAGGTAGCCAAGCTGATAAATGTCTTCCCTCCTTGAATCACAATGGGAATAGGATTTTGCCAAGAATGAAGCTTTGTGGTAGTGTGCTGCAATGATGGCAGAGGCCCCATCATTTGCCCTAGTTGAAGTTGGCTGTACATTGAAGGACCATGGACGTTCTTCATAAGAACTTGAGACACTTGTGTTGAAATGCAAGGCGGTAATATCTTTTCCTTATCACACACGTCAATAATTGAAGGTGCGGGTGGTAGGATCGAAGAAGTTTGACACTAGATATATAAAAACATTAACCAAAAAAATAAGGAACATGCATGCAATTTCACAGCAGGTTCTTGCATAAAATATAACAAGTTCCTAGTATGCATGTTCTGATAATTAGATCAAATCGGTGTAGTGGGTTCTTAAATTAAAAAAAAAACTTAAATCATCATGTAGATTTGATTTTGGTACAACAGGCGCTTGCATCCAACTGGTTAAAAACTGAAATAATATAAAAATATTGTATAAGTACTAAAATTGAAATAACACTAATTCATTGACTTATAAGTTTCAAAATTGCTTACATCATCACTTCCTCATCTGCTTCATTATCAATTTCAGAATTTCCCTCTCCCCAATCAACTTCAAACTACCGAATACAAGCATTAAATATAAATGTAATTAGTACAAGAATATATAAATAAATATAAAAGAACAAAAAAATCTTACATCTTCCCCTCCATCTTTGGTTGTATTTTTTCTATTACTTCTATTACTGGTTTTCCTAACCTCAGATGCAATTACTGTTATTATGATTGTTAGGAATACTTGTTAGATTTTGATGATGTCATCAGTATAAATTCAAATGTTTATTACTTGGCAAAAATGTAAGGAAGAACCAAATGAGTATCTTCCATAGGCCAAATATGTTAAGTATAAAACTTGGCAAAATGTAAAGAAGAACCAAATGAGTATCTTCTATAGGCCAAAAATAAGTTAGGCTAAAAATCGGCTAAGTACTAAAGATCAGCTGAGTTTATCAGAGAGGTACAGCCGAGTCAGAGTAGTTCTGGTCAACAAAAATCATCAGGGATGTTTGACCAGACTGCAGTCAAGATACCCCAGACAAGTCATCTGATCAGACAAGTTCTAAACAGTGAACATCAGAGAGGTCCAGACTGCAGAGAAGTTAACTGCTCATCAGCCTAGTCGAGATCAGCCAAGTACTCCAAGTCCACGTCAGCATGCGTTGAAAAGTCAAGTATTACGGAAAGTCACATGCAACGTGAAGAGACAAATTGGAGAGATTCCCGCTAAAGATATGAATTAAATAATTCATCCAGACCCACCTTGAAGACTTTAAACGTATTATATTCAAAAGATTCGGCGCATCACATGTAGAAGTCTTCACAACGGTCGGAAGATAGATTAAAATATTGGAATTCAGCCTTGCAACGTTCAGAAAGAAAACAATGAAGTCTACCTCTCCAACGGACGGATTTGTTGAAAAGATTTGCAACGACTATGAAGGAAAAGCTCAGAGATCGTGACCTATATATATCCGAAGATTTGAAGCTGAGCATATACAACAATTAACCGGTGCGAACATACTTTCAAGCGATCAAAGCATTCAAGCTATCTAAAAGTGAAATACAGCATCGTGAAAAGAGCGGTTCTAAAAAGTTCATACTTGAAGAAGCTCTTAGTTGGAGAAGACAAAAACTCTTGTCTATAATCCTGAGTTCGGGTTACTTCACTGGTTGAAGTTAAGAGACTGTAAAGGCATCCAAGGATCGAGGATCAAGAGGTGCAAGGCAGTCAAGTGTGTCACAACAGCACGGATTTCCACTGGTTGGAAGCTGTTGTAGTTTTGTTGAATCACTGTAATATTTATCACTGGTTGAGAATTATAGTGAATTCATCTCCAACTGGTTTGGATAAAAGTGGATTAGTAGAGGATTACCTCACCTCTGAGACCACTATAATTGCCTGCGTTCTTTACTGTTTTATAGCATCATACCTTAACTGCTGCATTCATCTTTAAGTGTTTCATTAGTTGCTTTGTATTCGTCATCAGCTGATTTTCGCACGTATTAAGAACAAACGACTCCAAGTCATTTGTTTATCCATCAGCTGAAGAAACCTACTCTTTGAGAAAAAGAGTTTAAGAGTTTCAATAAGTCTATTCACCCCCCCCCCCACCCCTCTAGACTTATTCCTTGACGACTTGTGACCTACAATGATGAGATTCCAGAAATATATATATGAAAGATTGACATATATAAAATAAAGTTCAAATATACCTTTTTCTTTTTTCTGTATGTTGAAGGTGTACCACATGTTAATGAGTTGTGTCCTTCTGCACCACACTTGGTGAAATTCAATGTGGTCTGCCTTCTCTTCAATTTCATGGGCTTTCTTCCCTTGGTCTTCTTTTTCATCTTTTGTGCGGGTTCATCAGATTCTCTTCTTCTTGCTTTTGTAGGCCTACCTACTCCTCTCCCCGTATTTGGAGTTGATAGTTTGACAATCTTGAGTATTGTCTGAGGTACAATACAGATATTATGTTCGAATTTATTGGTTAATCGAGTACGAGATGTGAAATGTGATAATGGTTATTCTATTGAGGATTATTTGAGTAAGTAAAGTTATGACGATAAGATTACATTGGTCGTATTCTTATTTTGTATTATCATTGGTATGTAATTATTATTGTGATGTGACGGTTATCATTGTTGGATATTATGGCTGACCCGGTCATGGGATTTCTTTTTAGGTTCCTGAAATATCGAGCTTGTAGCGGTCGTGGAGAGATGAGCTTCCCGGAGGATACTGGCTAGGACATGTTTTTGTATTGAGTTTCCTGATCGATTCTTTGTATTCATTGCTAGAGTACTTTTAACTATTGTCTTTTCCGCTGCGTGAGTATTTTGAAATGGCCTTTTGTTTCTGGTAATTTGAGTTACTTTGGAAATTGTTTTCTAAACTATTGAGTTCCGGCCATTGGGCCTTGCCCTTTTCAAAATGAGGTTTTATGACGCTTTTGATGAACGAGTTTTATAACGTCTTCAACTTTTCCTTTTATAAGGGACTTTTTTGACTCCTTGGACTCGTTTAAAGTTTCATTGGTGTTATGTTCTGTAAGGAGAATATGACAATGTGATTATCTTTCACCTTGTGTATGTAATGTTATTCCGTGTTGACCATTTAAATGTGTGGGTTGTGTTAAGGTTTCACGAATGTTGAGATTTGTGTTGTTATTATTCGTATATCTTGTATCTAATGTACTTGCACTAGCAAAATTCCAGTTTGCTAACCCCCGAGTTTTCGGGGGGTGGGTGCCTGTTATGTGCTCAGGTTTTGGCAGCTTGGGAGCAGTCACAGGATTGGCTGGGAAGGAGATGGAGGACAATGATACTAATCACACCAAGTTAGAGTCTTTTCTTTTGTTTCATTTTGGTCGGTATTTCTCTCTCGTTCGAGTATTCACCCTTGCATGGGTGTAGATTTCATTTATTACATTGAATTGTCGTTCTTTTCTGTGTTCAAGTTTATTTTCGTCATTGAGATGTAAAGTTCATTTGTTTCTGAATTGTTTAATGACCTTATCGGTCTGCGTTGTATTTAGATTGACCCCAGTCGGTCAATCATTTTGTAGTCTAGTAGAGTTTAGCCTTGTAGATCCTTGTAAGAAGGGCCTACGGCGTGTAGCATTTCTGGAGGTATTCTGGGGGTGTTACAAATATGGTATCAGAGCTTAGGTTTGCGAAAAACCTAGGCCGTTGGGTCAAGTCCATGTCTTGTGTAAGTCGTGCGCGTCAGAGTTGTGATTAGTATCGTGGTTCCAACATCATCTTCAAGCAATCCGTGATGGTAAGCCTCCCGAATCGTAAGTCCCCTTATATACGTATTTGATTATATTGTGCTTAATGTGAACCTAGGGTTTGAACTTGTTAGAGATTATATGGTTTTACGTTATCACCTGCGTATACGGTTCGAGTGAGAATGGTTATGTAGTATACTTCGGTAGTCGAACATATTTATCGATTTTTGCATTTCAGTAGGATAAATCTTTGAGTGTTAATTTTATCCGCTGCGTGAGTATTTTGAAATGACTCTTGACATTTTGGCATTTTAGTCTTGCACATTTTAACGGTATTTTTATGACGGTATTTAATATTTTACAAATGATTTTGTAAGTTTTGGAAAATGCTACCGTCATCGGCTTTTTGGCATATTTTGAAATGATTTTTAAATGGTTTTTAGCACAGTAGGTTCCGTATGAATCCCGGCATGTAATATTTCCGGGCCGAATTACGAACATTTCAAAGTAGTGTTTTGAAATTTTGCTAACATTGTAAACCTCATGATTTGATGTAGTCATGTCGAATGGTCACGTATTTTGGTGAAAAAATCTTTCGAATAAACATTTTGGTAGAAGAGGAAGGATTTTCAAAATTGTGGTATTTTAGACTCAACATTTTTGAAATATTTCAAACTAGTTATAATTTGATTTTCAATTTTCTTGTAAGCATTACTCGAAAATAATTTTTTTTTTTTTGGGTCATTGTATAAACTTCCTCTTCCAAAACAAAGGACAATATTTAAAAGTTTTGAGCACAATGTGACTCGGCTTTTGTTTCGAATTTTTTTTTTCATTAAAAGCATACGCATAATGATCATCCTAGACGAAGGACTGGAAGTTGATTTCAGAAAATTTCGTGCTTTACGATATTACTGTTATTCTAAGGATGCTAATTAAACCTTATGTTGATAATTTTGGTATACCGTACAACCGACTATGTGATAACAATAAACGGTACTATCTGCATTAGCATGATGAGCCCTGGCGGATGTAGACGTAATATAGGAAGCGGAAGCGGTGAGGTGGTTCGTACGACAACGATTCATGTTACGGTGAAGGAATATTAAGATCAGACGATAACCTATGAAACCTCCTCAGTGACCGAGCCAACGAGCGGAGAAAATAGACCGAGGATATCTGGAAAAATTTTGGGCGGTGGCGAGACTAAGGTTCTCAGACCCCCACGTCATTCGAATGCGTCGTCTTCGCGGTCGAGAATGAGCATTGGGAATCCCCAACCAGCATCGATGACTCCCGGTAAGAAGAGAGTGTGCTTCAACTGCAACCGTACGGGACACATACGTGTAAATTGTCCCTCCCCACTCTTGACTTGTCATCGGTGCGGGTGTGAAGGCCATCGGGAGAAACATTGTGAGATAATTTCTGAATTGGCAAAGAATGCTACTCTGTCGGTGAGCAGAGCAAGTGGCCGGAGAATGTCCCGAAATCTTATGTCTTCTGCTGAAGAGCCTATCATAGGCGAATGAAGATTTTGTGCTGTGTTCTAGTCGTTGTTGTTTCCAACAATCGTGACTTTGATCGTTTTTCATTTTAATTGCTTTTCGTTTCCAACTCCTGATGTTTTAAGTTTCGGGGCTGACATGTCTTCTTAGTACGGGGACACATAGTACCCGTGCTCTTCTTAGTATTTTCGGTGTTGGGAGACTTTCATTGTTGATGATTCGTCTGTGATCCTCTTGACAATTTCAAACTACCAGGTTCTACTGAACCTACCATCATTCGAACGAATTTCAGAACCGATTTGTTAGACTCCGTGAATTATTGTGGTCTATTCACATCTGAACTTAATCTTTGCAGAATTTTGTTCGAAATTATTTGTTCCCACTCGTGCGATTAATATTTCCAATGTGTTATGAACTTGAATACGGTGGGTCGAGCTCGACACGCGATTTTAGTACGTCTGAGCCGTTTGTGAATTTCCTTAATTCCGTGAGCTTCTACTTCTCCACTCTAACTTCTCATGTTTGTTAGGCGTATTTTTATACGCTTATTTATTATTATTTTGTATTATTTTTGGAGAGTGAATTTGCTTAAATGAACTTTTAATGCCTTAATTTTGTATGTTTGTCAGGAAATTGAAGTCCGGAAGCTAAAACGAGGCGAAACGGGCGAAAACGGCAAATTTTGGCTATGATCCACGACACAAGGAAGCAGGGTCGCGGCACAGGAAGACAACCAGCAAGCACAAAGTAAAGCGTACTGCTCTGCGCGGCACGATCCAGTGAGCCGCGGCACGATTTAATTAAATGGCGCCCGTGCTTCCAGTGAAGACAGGTGTCTGGCACCTGATTTAGTGAGCCGCGACACACTAGGCGGTTTTTGTATGCTCCGCGCGGATTTGGTCCGTTTCGAAGCCAGTTCTCGACCTACTCACACGGACGCGATTTGGAGACTGTGCAAAGCTATAAATAAGGGTTTAAGACCCTAATCTTTTGATCTCGGAAATTAAAGAATCTTGGTGAGACGGTAGAAGAGGAAGAGAAGCAGAAGACTTCAAGAGCAGAGAGCGGAAGCCGATGAACGGATTCATCTGCGTTTGATTTTAATGCTTTCATTCATTAATTCTGTATTTTCATTTATTAGTATGTCAGGCTAAAACCCTAATCTAGGATTTTGATGAAACTTACGTTTTGACGGATTTGCTTGAGATTATCTAATTAATTACCTTTTTGTTGAGTTTTCCCAATCGTGTTTAATGCTTCCAATTATCTGGCCAATAGTTGTATTGATTTAATCATTCAATTCGAATCGGGAGAGGAGAATTGGTGAGGAACTATTGGTGAGGACCGTTTTATTCTGTGAGATAGGAATATACTCATAGGAACTACGTGGCCTTTTGGAGATTTTATGCTTTTTGCCTATTGACGAATTAATTCACCTAGGGATAGTGTGCGTTATTCGCCTTTAGAAAAATCTATTGACCTCGCGAGAGGCGGTAAAATATATTAGCAATCTTCGCCTTCAATAAATTGGGAAAATTATTTACTTCAGATAATCGAGAGTAAATTTGGATAAACCGAGGTGGATTCAGAATCCTAGACTTATTCATCATTTGATTTTCTTTCTTCAAGCGATCGTTTTTACTATTTAGTCTTTTAATAATTCTCTTAGTAATTAATTGCAAACCTAAAATTCGATTGTTCGAATAAAACTAGAATACATAAAAATCGGTAGTTAGTGATTCAGTCCTCGTGGGAACGATACTCACTCATCACTTTATTACTTGTATACGATAACGTACACTTGCGTTCAACAAAAATCGCAACAAGTTTTTGGCGCCGTTGCCGGTGACTGAAATTTTGCTAATATCGATTTCAGTATTTCTAGTCTTAGTTTGAACGTTTTTATTTTATTATTTTGGTGTATTTAATTTTATTTATTTGTTTTTTTTCCTTTCAGGATCTTTCGCATAGTGCATGAGAAAACTCGGTGAAAAAGGCCTACTACCTTTGAATACCGAACTCGAGCGCACTCTTAGGAGAAAGAAGAAGGAGAAACGAGAGCTACCGACAATGGTCAACATGGCCGAAAATATCGAAATTCAAGGAGGAGATAATATTGTGCAGCAAGCTCAACCATAAATGGCACTTCGAGACTATGCCATGCCACAAATTAATGCTAATTTTTCGGGAATTCGGCGCCCCACTATCCAGGCGAACAACTTCGAGATCAAGCCTGCGATCATTCAGATGGTGCAGGCTAGCCAGTTTTGTGGATTACCGAATGACGACCCCAACGCACATATTGCTTCTTTTCTCGAAATTTGTGACACGTTCAAGAATAATGGTGTCACCGACGATGCTATCCGATTACGGCTTTTCCCTTTCTCTTTGAGGGATAAAGCGAAATTTTGGCTGAATTCTTTACCGCCGCGGTCGATCACAACATGGGCAGAGTTAGCGCAAGCCTTCCTTGCCAAATTGTAATAGATCTGAAGTTTTTTGTAATTTTTTTATTTGTATTTTTATGAATTTAAAATAAATGAACTGTAAATGGTGATACAGAAGATAGAGGAGAGGAAGATGATAGAGGGAGGAGGCAAGATTTTTGACTGATTTTCTGTAGGGTTTGTTACAATGCATTATCATTATATAGCTGGGCCTAAACAGTGGGGATCATGCTAAACTAGAAATGATTAATTGAAATTACATAAAAATTCCAGGAAAATGAAATATACTGAAAGGATAAGATAGGGAGACCGCTGGGCTCATCACAACCGTCCAGCGCATCTCAAGTGATTTTAAATCACAGCCGTGGCTTTAGCCACTTTCCTCCTTCCTTTTCTCCATTTCATAGATCTGGTCAACCGCCATTTCTCCTTTGTCTGTAGCCGAAAGTTTATCCCTTTCTTCCTCCATGCTCCTCTCTTCCCTTTCCTTCGTGTTCGACTCCGCCAAACCCTCCTCCATAACTACATCTTTAATACCCATGACTGTGTCCGTGACATTACCCCCCTGATTTTTAGATTCTTGACCGCAAGGATCGGAGACGGCGAATTTCCGGCGCAGGGTTTTCAGATCTACCCACTCAGCATCCTCAGCACCAGATTCAGTCCATTGAACAAGAGCCTGCTGAATAGATTTTCCATTGCGATCGATGGTGCGATACTCCAAAACTGAAAAAGGCACAATCTTGAAATGACCATCGGCGTCGACATCCGGCAGTTCGGTTGAAGGTATGATATCTTTACCCACACATTTCTTGAGTAACGATACATGGAAAACCGGATGTATTTTAGAGCCCTCCCAGTAGCAACGACTTATAAGCAACGACCAATCTTTTCTTGCACTTGATAGGGTCCATAATATTTTGAAGCTAACTTCAAATTCCGTAGCGATCGACCGAATTGACGGTATGGTTGTAATTTCAGTACACAAAATCTCCCACCATAAAGCTTCTTTCGATTCATTTGTTTATTTGCATAAAAACCCATTCTTTCCTGTGCCAAGGCCAAATTTTTTTTAAGCACCCCTACCATATCCTGTCTTCGAGTCAGCCATTCCTTCACCTCTTGATTAGGAGAGTTCAAATAAGCACTCAACCCAGTATGGGGAGGGGGCATACCATATAAGGCCTGATAAGGGGAGCACTTTAAGCTAGAGTGGTAGTTGGTGTTGTACCAATACTCAGCTAAAGGCAACCACTTAACCCATTGTTTTGGGGTAGCACCAGTCATGCACCTCAAATTGTTTTCCAAACACTGATTCACCCTCTCGGTTTGTCCATCAGACTGAGGGTGATAAGCAGTGGTCATTTCCAGTTTAGTACCAATAGCTTTAAAAAGTTCCCTCCAAAACTGACTGGTGAATACCTTATCTCTATCTGACACAATGCTGATAGGAGGCCCATGGAGCTTATAAACCTGATCCATAAACAACCTTGCTACAGTCTGAGCAGTGAATGGATGGGATAGAGCTAGGAAGTGAGCATATTTGCTCAACCTGTCCACCACCACCATAATAGTATCCTTGCCAAAAGATTTAGGAAGTCCTTCAATAAAATCCATGGTGATGTGTGTCCAGAATTTATCTGGAACAGGCAATGGTTGAAGCAATCCTGGGTATTGCACATGCTCAGCTTTATTTCTTTGGCAAATGTCACATTGCTGAACCATGGCCTCCACATCCTTCTTCATATTAGGCCAATAGAAAAATGATTTCAACCTTGAATATGTTCCCCAAATGCCAGAGTGACCTCCAAAAGGTGAGCTGTGAACCTCATTTAAAATGTTTTGCCTGGACTCATTAGATGACCCCACTACTACTCTTCCCTTGTATTGAATAATACCAGCCACCACAGAATAAGCAGCATAAGTATAAGGGTCAATAGGCTTAGAAATGAGCACCTGAGAATAGTAGGCATCCCCTTCATAGCTTTGCTTGATCCTTTGCATCCATATGGGAGTGACTGTTGTAAGGGAATTGCACTGCTCATCACCCATAGGATATCAAGATAAGGCATCAGCTACCTTATTCTCCACACCTTTCCTGTACTGAATTTCATAGTTTAAACCCAAGAGTTTAGTAATCCATTTCTGTTGTATTGGATTCATTGTCTTTTGGTCCAAGAGGTGCCTTAGAGCTTGCTGATCAGTTCTAATAAAGAACTTATGTCCCTGGAGATAAGACCTCCACCTCTAGACAGCCATAATCACAGCCAAGAACTCCCTCTCATAGACAGATAGCAACTGGTTCTTTTGTGATAATGCTTTACTCATATAAGCCAAGGGTCTTTGATTTTGCATTAAAACAGCTCCAACTCCCAAGCCACTAGCATCAGTCTCTAACACAAATGGTTGTGTGAAGTCAGGTAAAGCTAACACAGGGGCTGATATCATGGCTTTCTTCAGTTCTTTAAATGCTTGGTCAGCCTCTGAGGACCATCTAAAACTATCTTTCTTTAACAACTCAGTGAGGGGCTTACTGATTAAACCATAGTGCCTAATGAATTTTCTGTAGTAACAAGTCAAACCCAAAAATCCCCTTAACTGCCTGACAGTTTTAGGTACATTCCAATTCACCATACTTTCTACTTTCTGTGGATCAGTTGCTACACCTTCTTGAGAGATAATATGGCCTAAGTACTCAATGCTCTGCACAGCAAATTGACATTTACTCATTTTAGCATATAGAGTGTTTGCCCTTAACACATCCAACACTGTTCTCAAGTGTGTGAGGTGATCTGCACCACTAGCACTGTAAACTAGTATGTCATCAAAGAAAACCAGCACAAACTTCCTCAAATATGGTTGAAATATCTGATTCATCAATGATTGGAACGTTGCAGGTGCATTACAAAGGCCAAAAGGCATCACCAGAAACTCAAAATGTCCATGGTGAGTGCTGAAAGTTGTCAGGTATCTATCCTCTTCTTTCATTAATATCTGGAAGTAACCTGATCTCAAATCCAGTTTTGAAAAGTGGCTAACTCCATGCAATTCATCTAACAATTCATCAATAATAGGAATGGGGTAGTCATGCTTTATAGTGAGTGAGTTGAGGTACCTGTAATCAACACACATTCTCCAGGACCCATCTTTTTTCTTAACTAGCAGAGCAGGTGAAGCAAATGGGCTTTTACTATACTGAATAGTACCAAATTTCCAAGAATTCATTAACAATTCTTTCAATTTCATCCTTATTACTGTGTGTAGTCCTGTAGGGAAATTGATGTTTGGGAATGCTTCCAGGTTTGAGCACAATTTGATGTTCCACTGCCCTTGTAGGTAGCAAACCTTGGGGTTCATCAAAGATATCTTTGTATTCCTCCAGCAGTTCACAAATTGGAGTAGGTGTTGGCTTGGGTTTAACTGATTCATTGGACAAAATCAGGTACACCTCCTCTAACTCATTCAAATGGTAATGCACTAGTTGGTATAGGCCATGAGCATTAATCATTTGAAATAAGGTATGATCAGTTTCAGCTTTCAATTTAACTTTCTTCCCACCAGTAAAAATTGTAAAAGTCATATTGTCATAATCCAAACCAATAGGGGTACAGAACATCAGCCAATCGCCACCCAAAACCATATCATAACTATCATTACCCAGAATTCTAGGAGAAAAAGTAAACTGATGGCCTTGCATTGTCCAAGTGAAATCCACAGCCCTCTTTCTGCTGATCAACTTGTGCCCAGTTGCTGATTTCACTATGATGGGCCTATATTTCTCAGAAACTACATTTAATTCCTTGGCCATATTTTCTTTCAGAAAACTGAGGGTGCTCCCTGTATCCAGCAAGATATTCAACTGTTTCCCATTAACTTCCCCAATTACTTTCATGGTAGTTGAATTTGGGTTGTCCAACATAGATCCCATGGCCATGAACACTTCTTCAATTGGTTGCCCTCCTTCATACACTACATTCACAACCTCATCTTCATGTTGAAGGTGAGCCAATTCCTGTTCTGGTTCCATCTCCATATTAAATGTTTTATGTTTGCACCTATGCCCGAATACATATCTTTCATCACAATTGTAACAAAGGCCCTTCTCTCTTCTTGCAGCCATCTCAGCACTAGTGAGGAGCTTAATTGAAGACTTGGTGATGTTAGGGGTGTTGGGTTTTTGCACCAAGGTTGCATCAGGCCGCCTGTAATCTCTGCTAGGGCCTTGAAAAGGTCTAGGGGCAGGTCTGACTCTCTTAGATAGTGCATCTAAGGTGAGTATCTGCTGTTTCCCCATCTTAATTGCTTCAAGTAATGTCTTAGGTTTGAACAATAGCATGAAACCCTGCATTTCTTCAGATAATCCACTGACAAAGCTTGCCACAAAATATTCCTCTGTGTATCTCATGTTGTTGCTCAAAAGTAAACAGGCCCTTAGCTCTTCAAACTTTTCCACATAGTTGTCATAAGTACCAGATTGTTTCAAATTCTTAAACTCCATAACAATTTTGTTTTCATTCAAATCATCAAACTTAAGAGCTATCACATCCATAAACTGTTCCCAAGTTGCAGAGAATAGGTCATCACAACCAAAGTTTTGTAACCATTGCAAAGCCTTCCCCTCAAAATTGTGAACAGCCAATTGTACCATATTCTCATTAGACATAGCGGCAGATAGCTTAAAATAGGTGTTGCATTTTAAGATCCAAGCTCGCGGGTTAGTGCCATTAAATTTAGGAAAATCGACTCTGTGATTTGAATGCCCCGAGTGTGTGCTAGATTGATGAGAATAATCAGATTTGAATCCAGAATTGAATGGGGTTCTACAGTTACCATCCTTCCTTGCTGTGAAATCGGGGGGTGTTGGGCCCAGAATAGATGAACTAGCTTCATCATTATTCCCCTTCCCTGTTCCCACAATCAATTGTTTTAGCTCATCAAGGGATTTAACTAGGAATTCATGTTTGTTGTCCACCTTTTGATCCAGAGTTTTGAATTGTTCTTTGATTTTATCTTCTAACATAATTCTGCTTCTTGATTCAGCTTGCAGCTGCTGCTCCAGTTTCTTTTGTGCTTCCTGTACCTCCTTTACACGAGTGCCGTCTGCCATTTTTCTCTTTTTTTTCTGCTTAATAAAAGCAAAAACCAAGCTCCGATATACCAATGTAATAGATCTGAAGTTTTTTGTAATTTTTTTATTTGTATTTTTATGAATTTAAAATAAATGAACTGTAAATGGTGATACAGAAGATAGAGGAGAGGAAGATGATAGAGGGAGGAGGCAAGATTTTTGACTTATTTTCCGTAGGGTTTGTTACAATGCATTATCATTATATAGCTGGGCCTAAACAGTGGGGACCATACTAAACTAGAAATGATTAATTGAAATTACATAAAAATTCCAGGAAAATGAAATATACTGAAAGGATAAGATAGGGAGACCACTGGGCTCATCACAACCGTCCAGCGCATCTCAAGTGATTTTAAATCACAGCCGTGGCTTTAGCCACTTTCCTCCTTCCTTTTCTCCATTTCATAGATCTGGTTAACCCCCATTTCTCCTTTGTCTGTAGCCGAAAGTTTATCCCTTTCTTCCTCCATGCTCCTCTCTTCCCTTTCCTTCGTGTTCGACTCCGCCAAACCCTCCTCCATAACTACATCTTTAATACCCATGACTGTGTTCGTGACACAAATTCTTCCCACCTTCTAAGACGGCGAGATTGAGAAACGAGATCACCACTTTCGGTCAGTATGATATGGAATCGCTCCACGAGGCATGGGAGCGATATAAAGATTTGTTACGGAGATGCCCACATCACGGACTTCCAGACTGGCTTCAAATTCAGACGTTTTACAATGGATTGAGTGCCTCTACACGCACTCTCGTGGATGCAGCCGCCGGTGGAGCTTTGATGGGAAAGACTATGGCCGAAGCACACTCGTTGTTGGAAGCTATGGTCGCAAATGCATATCAATGGCCATCTGAACGAATAACGCCGAAGCGAGTTTTGGAAATTTCAAGTAATGACCCGATATCTACATTGTCAGCTCAAGTCACCGCCTTAACGCTGCAGCTCCAAGCATTTTCGCATGCACCTTCCCCCGTTACCATTGAGACTTGCAATTGGTGTAACGGATCCCACCCTAGCGCGGAGTGTCAAGTCGGAAATCCGTTCGAACAGCCCCAAATTGAACAAGCTCAGTTTGTAGGAAACGGAAACCGGCAAAATAATCCGTACTCCAACACGTATAATCCGGGGTGGCGTAATCATCCCGACTTTTCGTGGAGAAACAGACAGAACTCAAACCAGCCCCCGTTCGCTCAGAACCAACAGCAGCCCCCTCCCGCTCCAAAAGTTTCTCTCGAGGAAGCAATCGCGAAATTGGCAGCGAATACGAGTCAATTCATGACCCGTACTGAAGTGACATTGCAGAATCATTCCGCTTCCATTCGCAACTTGGAAGTCCAGCTAGGCCAAATTTCTAATGTGTTGACAGCCCACCCGGAGGGAGCATTGCCAAGTACAACCGAGACAAATCCTAGAGAGAGTCTAAATGCGATCAGTCTGAGAAGCGGGAAGGAGGTGTTGGACCAGCCCGAGAGGTGTGAAAAGAGGAATGAAATTGAGGAAAAGAATAATTTAGCGATAGAGGAGTCACAAGATTGGAGACCTTCGATAACGTTTCCGGATAACCCGAAGACATATGTGCCCCCCGTCCCATTTCCGCAGAGACTACAGCAGAAAAAGGCGGACAAACAATTCTCTAAGTTCCTTGACGTGTTCAAAAAGCTTCATATTAACATTCCATTTGCCGACGCGTTGGAACAAATGCCGAGCTACGATAAATTGATGAAAGAGATATTGTCAAAGAAAAGAAAACTCGAGGAGTTTGAAACTATCGCCTTGACGGAGGAATGCAGCGCAATTCTTCAAAAGAAGCTCCCACCAAAATTGAAAGATCCGGGAAGTTTCAACATACCGTGCACCATGGGGAATCTTTCTTTTAATAAGGCATTGTGCGATCTCGGTGCTAGTATTAACCTCATGCCTCTGTCTATTTTCAAAAAGCTGGGAATTGGAGAAGCAAAGCCGACGACGATCTCCTTGCAATTAGCAGATCGATCCATTAAGTATCCGAGGGGAGTGATTGAGGACGTGCTAGTAAAAGTGGATAAATTTATCTTCCCATCGGATTTTATTGTTCTCGACATGGAGGAAGACGAAGATATCCCGATTATCTTGGGACGACCATTTTTAGCGACCGGCAGAACTCTTATAGATGTGGAAAAGGGAGAATTAACTCTGCGGGTCCAAGACGAGCATGTTACGTTCCAAGTATTCAAATCCTTTTCATGGCCGGGAGGTGTTTATAAAAGCTCACAAAGTGAAAGTGTGGAGGCCGTTGCAAAAGAGAAACACCGAAGATATTGTCGGTCGAAAGACTCATTTTCAGATGGTCCGACTTCTGAGAAAGATATAGAAAGAGTAGCATTTCTCGAGCATGTGAACATGCAATCATGGGCACCTGATCAGCCACACTCGGAAAAGTCCACTGAAGTCTTAAGTGCGTTCGTGAAAGAGGGGAATAAGGTGGAAGCCCAGCGGACGTCTAGTCATGAGAAAAATGGGTGTTTCGGAAAGTTGTTCTCGTCAAAACCTTTCTGCAAACAACATTCGATGTCCGAACCGAAAGTCGAATCGTCAACGACCGATGGTCATAATTTTAAAAACCATATTAACGGTTCGATGAACGGGGCGGAGATCAAATGGAGTTTGCGAAAAGCGAACTGAATTTTTTTTTTAATAGGTCCGGCTGAAGACTATAGACTTAGCGCTACTCGGGAGGCAACCCGAGTTCGTAGTTGTAGATTTTTGCGTTTCTATATTTTTCTTGCATTCTTGATTTTTATTTTTCATCATTTTGTGCTTTAATTTGCTTCTACCTCTCGCTTTTAACGTGTTCTTCTCAAAATTCTATGCAGGAAAGTCCCAGGGGAGAAAATTATGCTTGAGCCGCGGCACAAGTATTGTGAGCCGCGGCACACACAAATCGAAAGGGAGAGCTAAACCCACTGTACCCTGTGCCGCGGCACAACAATACTGGGCCGCGGCACACCTAAGCCCTGCGCCGCGGCACACGAGAGCTGAGCCGCGGCCCATAACAAAACAAACGAGCAGTTAAAAGGGACTGTACGCGGTGCCGCGGCTCACTTGAGTTGTGCCGCGGCACACCATGTGGAATTTGAAGGGCCCAGGTACTTTATAACCCGAATTTGGCCGGCCATTCCAGGTACGCTTCCTTTCTTCTTTCCCTCTCCCTTGCGCGCGCGATCGGCCGAGAAGCTCTCTTCTTCTACGCGTTTTCTTCTTGCGATTTTTCTTGCACTTTTCACAAACCAAGCAAGGTATGTTCAAGTCTCTATTCTCTACTTGTTCTATGAATTTAAATTTGAAGTTGTTTTATGCATTTGAGGATTGAATATATTTATTTTCCTTCAAAAGTTCTATAATGGTTTAGGGGATAACATGATGGTTTTTGATCGAATTTTCATGGTTGTTTTGGAATATGAATGAATTGAGTGTGTAGTTTTGATGGTGAATGATGTGTGTTGTTGTTCTTGGGGATTGAATCGAGCTATTGCCATGTTTGTTCTTCAAGTAAACTCTTGCCCTTAAGGTGTTCGATGAAATGTCTAAATGAAAAATTTTCTTTGTTAAGGCAATATTTTGAATCTTTGTGCAACGTATTCGTTCTGGAATTACAGCAACTCCAACCCGTACGTCCAGTTTATACGTTATAGTTAAATTTCATTTTTCTCTCACGGATATGCTATCTTGTTAAATTCTTGATGTACGGCTGGATATCTTTGGCCAAGTAATGATTAGTTTCGTTATTGTTTGCGTAAATAAACTCTGGTGTTAATTCTTTTTCAGGGATCACTATGGCTAGGACTAAAAAGTTGAACAAGAGGGCCAGGACCCAGTCATCCCCCACTCGAGGTGAAACCTCTCATAGCCGCGCCGAGTCTGAGGGGCACCAGTTTTCTGACCCTGAAATCCACAAAATCTTCAATGAGAAGATTCGGCCGCGTCCTCTTATTCCGGAGAGGGGATTTACTCCAGCCCCCCAAGACGGGGAATTGCTTATGATGATAGATGAGATGGGGTGGGCCCGATTTGCTGCACCCCCCGAGCCAGCAGTGATATCGATAGTGCAGGAGTTCTACGCCAGCGCGTTATTGAAGCATATTCGGGCAGGCCAGATGTTGCAGCAGTCAGACACTCGGACTCAGGTCGATGTCCGAGGTATTACAGTTGATTTTTCCACAGCTGCTATTCGGAGGTTATTTGGGCTTCCGGTGGTAGATGAGTCGGCTTATGACCAAGTTATGACTAGCCTCACGAAGGAGGCTCTGCTAGAGACTATTGCGCAGCCCGACTCCGACTGGGAGCAGCGCGCACCGGGTTCTTCCACTTTTCATTTCAAGAGCTCGCGCCTCAATCGGCTCGGGCGTGCCTGGATTTATTTTATTTGCGCTCGTATAGACCCCACATCTCAGATCCGCACTGTTTTTCTCTCCCGCGCCCGGACACTATATGCTATCACATCCGGGTTGCATTTCGATGTGGCCCCTCTCTTAGTCCGTTCTATATTCCAGTGCATTCAGGGAGGAGCAAAGACGGGGTTGAAGCACCCCTCTCTTATCTGTGCTCTGTGCCGACAGTCGGGGCTGACATGGTCAGACGACGAGCCGATGCTGGCTCCCCAGGCCCCGATCGACCACCGCATCATCTCACATTTTGACCAATGGGGAGGAGCGCCGGCGCACGCTCGGGGGAGAGGATTTCTTCTTGATGAGGCCCACGAGGGGTCCCCCGAGCCTCTTTTGCTGACACAGGGGCAGGAAGGAGCAGGACCGCAGCCCGACGGAGAGAGATTTCAGGCGATGTTCGACGAGCTGAGGGAGGATATGAGGAGAGAGAGAGAGAGAGAGGAGACGAGGAGAGAGAGAGAGAGGATATGAGAGAGGATATGAGGAGAGAGAGAGATGAGATGAGAAGAGAGAGGGAGAGTATGCTGGCTGCCATGCGAGAGGAGCAGCGGACGGAGCGAGCGAGCGTTATTGCTGCCGTCAGAGCTGAGATGCGAGAGCAGGCCCGCCGGGCCAACCGACGAGAGGCGAGGCGTCTGGCAGCGAGGGACGCCTACCATCAGGAGCACCTTGCCGCATAGACGGCCCATATCATGCATCCAGACGGGCCATTTATTGCACCCGCCCGTCCAGCCACACCACCCTCTTCACCGAATGATGCCGACACCAGCTCGTGAGAGGACTGGATGGAAGTACTTGACCTTTTACTTTTATTGCATATCATATTTTGTCCATTGAGGTCAATGTACGTCCTAAGTTTTGGGGGGGTTACTTTCTGTCGCTGCATTTATTGTTGTACTTTATTTCGTTGCACTTTTCATTACTTTGCGTTATTTTTGTCGATAGCCTTGCTTGTCTGAATCTTACTTTTATTCGTGAATTTTTCGTGCTTCTATTTGTGTAATACTGATGTTATGACACTGTTTTTTTTTTCTGAAGAAACGGTCGAGTTTTAGTCGAGTTGTAGTTAGTAATTTCTGTTTCTGCTTAGTATTCATTTAGGTCCGAAATTGTTCTTGTGATTGTAGAGGTCTTGGCGGATAAGAGAGGATACATACTTGTTTTACAATCACCATCGATACGTTTGGTTATATTTTTCGGTTAGCTAGTCGTCCAGTTACATTAGTCGTGTTGGCACTGAGATTGAGTTTAGAGTCGGTCAGTTTTTCCCAAAAGTCGAGATATTTTTGTTCTATGTTGGGAAGTCTAGTAACCGGGGGTATTCACGTGACCCGTTGTTTACTCTCACGTAAAACGACGACCCTGATTTGACTAGTGATTTAGAAATTTCACATGTGCCGATGATAGGGAGCCTAGTAACCGGGGGTATTCACGTGACCCGTTGTTTACTCTCGCGTAAAACGGCGACCTTGATTCGGACATGCGGGAATTATATATTCGAGTTGTTTCTCCGCTGTAGAAGGGAACTTAGTAACTAGAAGCATCCATGTGCCCCATGAGTGTCTTTTACGTCAAACGGTTTCCCAATACATGAGAATGGAAGTTCCACCCTATCCGATGAAACATCCCGAGATCCGAACCTAGTGGTCAACTCGAATCAATTTCTTGAGCATATATATATAAGGGAATACTGTCCGAGGATTATTTTTATGAAACTCGTGAAAATTTTGGCATTAGACTGTGGAACGGGGCGAACTAGCTTGTTTATTTTAACCTTTCATATTGACGGTCGATTTGATTCAAGTTTGTTAATCTTTGAGCTGGATTTTCTTCATGAACGAGTGATTAGGACTGAACTTGGTTACTTTGTAGAATCAGTGTTCTGAGTGTAGCTCGCTATTACGATACTCGTATTATTCAGAGAAAATTTCAGGATAGTATTGATTAGGTAGAGCACTACGAGTTGCACGATTATTCACGACATTCTTTCATTGAAATTAATTCTTTTTGCTTGAGGACAAGCAAAGGCTTAAGTTTGGGGGTATTTGTTACGCGTATTTTTATACGCTTATTTATCATTATTTTGTATTATTTTGGAGAGTGAATTTGCTTAATGAACTTTTAATGCCTTAATTTTGTATGTTTGTCAGGAAATTGAAGTCCGAAAGCTAAAACGAGGCGAAACGGGCGAAAACGGCAAATTTTGGGTATGAGCCGCGGCACAAGGAAGCAGGGCCGCGACACAGGAAGACAACCAGCAAGCACAAAGTAAATTGTACTTTGTGCCGCCTGATCCAGTGAGCTGCAGACGCATTTAATTAAATGGCGCCTGTGCTTCCAAACAAGACAAAGGTGCCGCGGCACAGATTTAGTGAACTGCGGCACACTAGGCGGTTTTTGTATGCTCCATGCGGATTTGGGCCGTTTCGAAGCCAGTTCTCGACCTACTCACACGGACGCGATTTGGAGACTGTGCAAAGCTATAAATAAGGGTTTAAGACCCTAATCTTATCATCTTTTGATCTGGGAAATTAAAGAATCTTGGTGAGACGGCAGAAGAGGAAGAGAAGCAGAAGACTTCAAGAGCAGAGGGCGGAAGCCGAAGAACGGAGGAATCCGAGCTTCATCTGCGTTTGATTTTAATGCTTTCATTCATTAATTCTGTATTTTCATTTATTAGTATGTCTGGCTAAAACCCTAATCTAGGATTTTGATGAAACTTACATTTTGACGGATTTGCTTGAGATTATCTAATTAATTACCTTTTTGTTGAGTTTTCCCAATCGTGTTTAATGCTTGCAATTATCTGGCCAATAGTTGTATTGATTTAATCATTCAATTCGAATCGGGAGAGGAGAATTGGTGAGGAACTATTGGTGAGGACCGTTTTATTCTGTGAGATAGAAATATACTCATAGGAACTACGTGGCCTTTTGGAGATTTTATGCTTTTTGCCTATTGACGAATTAATTCACCTAGGGATAGTGTGCGTTATTCGCCTTTAGAAAAATCTATTGACCTCGGGAGAGGCGGTAGAATATATTAGCAATCTTCGCCTTCAATAAATTGGGAAAATTATTTACTTCAGATAATCGAGAGTAAATTCGGATAAACCGAGGTGGATTCAGAATCCTAGACTTATTCATCATTTGATTTTCTTTCTTCAAGCGATCATTTTTACTATTTAGTCTTTTAATAATTCTCTTAGTAATTAATTGCAAACCCAAAATTCGATTGTTCGAATAAAACTAGAATACATAAAAATCGGTAGTTAGTGATTCAGTCCTCGTGGGAACGATACTCACTCATCACTTTATTACTTGTATACGATAACGTACACTTGCGTTCAACAAAAATCGCAACAACGTTCACGTGTAATTTATCACCTCAATTGACATGCCAGATACTTCCTAGGTCCAATCATTGTATTTTTTTTAGAACCTTGCTTTCGCGCATCGCTCGTGATGTTTTGGGGCTGAACAAGTAGTTATTTTTCCTTGGTTGTTCCACCACTCTACTTTAAGTTTCGGGACGAAACTTCTTTTAAGAGGGATAGTATGTAATATCCGGATAAACTGTTGGGTATTTTCGTCCGTATTTGAACCCTGTATTACCTGAATTGGTGTTATCAATAATCGAAGTATGATCGTTTCTGTATTCGCATCCTCATGCATTATAATACCAACTTTTAATCCTTCACATGCAACTACGTCGTAACGCACGCTAACAGGTAAGCGTAACGTACGTTACGAGCTGGAGATAGCGTACGCTACGAGCTAGACGTAGCGTACGTAAGGAGATCAATAATTGAATAGACTGGCTAGCACATGGACGGCTGGTGGTGGGGCTCGGAAAGATTCCCGCGGATGAACCTGGACAGTTTTGGGGTCAACGGGTGTTAACGTACGCTAAGGTTTGTAACTAGCGTACGCTAATGTGTGTAACTTACGTACGTAATGCATAGGGAGTAACGTACGTAAGCTAGTACAGAACGAGACAGTAAGCTATCAGTGAACGATAGCGTACGCTAAGATCGAATGGTAGCGTGCGCTAAGTCGATTATGTACGTAAATGGCTAAGGCTAACGTACGTAAAGCTCAAGATATTATATATATGGACAACACCCCAATTCATTTCACTTCGTCCCTTTCACTTGTACTTCGTTTTCCTTCATTTCTAGAGAGTCTCCAGCCCTCTAAAACACCTATAGATCACATAAACTCGATCATTTAAGTTACGAAACATCTTGGATTGACATTCAAGCAATCGGAGTTGGATGCTACCTCTTGTCTCTGCGTTTCTTTCATATTAAGGTATGTTGATGCTACCTCAACCTTGAATTCATGTTCTTAAGGATGTTATGAACATACCACCGGGATTATTAAGCTCCATAGATAATTTTTATCCGAACACCATGTTTTTGGAAGTTGGAATGTTCATGCTTTAGTTACCCGAGTTAAGAACATTATAGTCTGACTCTTGTTATGATGATCAAGTAAGGTAAATTTTCTGAGATTAATAAACCATATTGTATGGTGTTTCCATAATGATCATAGACTTAATGTTGATAACAACCTCAGATTTTCCGAACAACCTTTGAGGATCTATAATCAAGATTTGGAGTGAATCTTATGATGGGAGGATTAACCTGGAATTCATACACATCAACACCATAGGATCATTATGATTCACATGAGTATGATATGTGAGAATATAATGTACATTAAGCTCTATGCATTACGTACGTTATACCCTCAGGCAAGGCATTCGTCTGAACTGAGAAGAACTGTCCAATGCATGCTTAGCGTGCGCTAATCCTTGTAGCTTACGTGCGCTAACGTGCAGACGTAACGTACGTTACGTATGTGTGTAACGTACGTTACGAAGAGAGCAGTTAGGGTTCGGCCATCTTTTTATGCTTTTCCTCGTGTGATTGACTGTTTATTTAATGATAGGATATTAAGGACGAATTTCCTACGATAATCCAGTGTTGAGCCTTTCCGATCGTCATTTCCGTTGGAGTTCCGGATTGTTCCAATCAACTGTATTTCCGGAGTATTCGCGAGAGATTACCAAGGCAAGTACCTTGATATACGAATTATAATTACGTGAAATCATTGTTGCTGAAGTGTATGAATCATGTTATGAATATCTGCATTTATATTATATATATATAGATATGCGTGGATATATGTATAGATATATGTATATGTATATAAATATACATATGGAGATAAATATTGGGTGATTCATACCAATATTAGTCGACGTACTCAACTTAGACTAAAGTACGAATAATATTTATAGAGGTAATATGGTAATGTTTGTATTTTCGGTTGAGTTACGATATAAGGATATTTATGTAGTATTGATTGATAGTGTTGAAGGCCTAATGTGCTAAGTCTTGATGAATAACGTGCGAGTTATTGTTTATTTTGCGTAGTTGTGTACTGGCGAATAAATTATGTGAATTGATGAACTAATTTGATAATTGTTGCAACGGTTGACTGTGTGCTTGGTGTTTGTAATAATGTGAATACTTGTTATGAGAGACGTCATATCCGGGTACCTCTGAGGGCGGGGCGTGCACTCCAGCCTGATGTACGCTGCAATGAGCGGCTCCATATGATTGGTGAACACCGGTGTTACTTAATGCGCGAGCAAGGGGCGGCTCCTATGGGAGTGAACGCCGGCGCGGTGACATGTGCAATGGGCGGCCAATATAGTGGAGTGAACGCCGGTACACAGGTGTACAAGGGAGGCACCTGGCAGGCTTATTGGTAACGGATATTTGAGTGATATCTAAGACCCCGTTACCAAATGATTTTCGAAATTTAAATCTTTGCAACTTGCTTTAAATGTTGGTCTTGATGTAGACCGCGATTCGTGTTTTCTGGAGTTCGTTCCAACTTGTTTTAAATGTTGGTATCAGGGTTAATTAACCAAGGATATTTGACGAGATCTCCGAGGGTTAATTAATCAGGGGTCTTGAGCAGGTTTTGTCGAATGAGATGTTGTGCATTTGATTGTATTGTGTTGATTATTCTATGTATTGGGTCGAGGACCCGTGAGATGATGAGATTTGATCTCGTGATGATATGATTTGGATTGGGCCGAGAACCCCGTGAGATGTTGTAATGATTCGCTTGTGATAGTGCTTTATCATTTGGGTCGAGGACCCCGAATAACGTTGTAATGGTTTTCTTGCAAATTGTTTTCCACATGTTGGGTCAAGGACCCGAGAGCTTTTGAAGTATTTTCTAAATTATTTCCATTTGATTTTCAAAACCCCAAGATGGCCCGAGTCAATATTAATGTTTTCGAGCTTTCTTATCAAAATACTTTTCCTTTTATAAAAAGGGATTTTTCTGACTCCTTGGACTCGTTTAAAGTTTCATTGGTGTTATGTTCTGTAAGGAGAATATGACAATGTGATTATCTTTCACCTTGTGTATGTAATGCTATTCTGTGTTGACCATTTAAATGTGTGGGTTGTGTTAAGGTTTCATGACTGTTGAGCTTTGTGTTGTTATTATTCGTATATCTTGTATATTATGTACTTGCACTAGCAAAATTCCAGTTTGCTAACCCCCGAGTTTTCGGGGGGTGGGTGCCTGTTATGCGCTCAGGTTTTGGCAGCTCGGAAGCAGTCACATGATTGGCTGGGAAAGAGATGGAGGACAATGATACTAATCACACCAGAGTTAGAGTCTTTTCTTTTGTTTCATTTTGGTCGGTATTTCTCTGTCGTTCGAGTATTCACCCTTGCATGGGTGTAGATTTCATTTATTACATTAAATTGTCGTTCTTTTCTGTGTTCAAGTTTATTTTCGTCATTGAGATGTAAAGTTCATTTGTTTCTGAATTGTTTAATGACCTTGTCGGTCTGCGTTGTACTTAGATTGACCCCGGTCGGTCAATCATTTTGTAGTCTAGTAGAGTTTATCCTTGTAGATCCTTGTAAGAAGGGCCTACGGCGTGTAACATTTTCGGAGGTATTCTGGGGGTGTTACAGATACCACGAGCAATGGAACCACGAACGGACACGGTCGGTTAGTCCTCGAACTTCCAAAAACGACCAAGAATTCGACAACCTCACGAACGCTACGAAAATAACACCACACGAATCATCAATCACCAACAAGATTCAACTCGGAATCCTTGAGCACCTATAATCCTCCGGAAGGAACAATAAAACATGATTACGATGAGAATCAAGGCTAAAACAACGGAAATCCCAGCAAACTATCGAAGGGAACTCATTCGAACATTTAATCGAACATTAAATGTTCAAGACCCTTCAAGAACAAAGAAATCGCCCTTCGAGTTAAACGAATCAAAGATATGAGTATCCAATCCGTAGAACATGTTCAAAACAACGTTTATACAACAATTAATTGATCAAAAATGGATTGGAATCGAAATCAAAAGGAAGATCCCCAAAATCTTCAAAAACAAGGGTTCAAGCCAAAATACATTGATTCGGACGAAGAACACGGATTGTATGATGATATAATCGACAAGAATCTTCCAAAACGCCTTGGAATTGATTAGAATCGGGCAAGAACTCGATTTCCCGAGTCTCCCGTTGCCAGCCATCACAAAAACGAGGAAAAAAGGTGAAAAATGAAGTCTGGCCGAGCCAGGCCTATATATGGCCGGCAGGGTTACGGACGTAACCGGCAGGGCCTTACGGCCGTAACGGCATTCGTCAGAATCCGCCCGGGCCGCCGACGCTACGGCCAGAATCGACAGTGGCCTTACGGCCAGAATCGCATTCGTCCGAACATCGCTCGCACCCAGACGGCCAGAGCCGACACTTACGGCCGTAACCGGCATTTGTCCAGCCATGTCTGCCGAGCACGTACGGCTATAACCGGCACCTTACGGCCAGGCCAGGCCCTGCTCCGGCCGTGACTCGGTCGTGGCCACTCCGACGGCCCGGACAACCCCGAAACCCGAACCTGAATATAAACCGAAGATACAGTTACGAAGTACTCGCAAAGACGAATCTAAGAGCTAAAAGAACACATGATTCCGACCACCCGAAGTGTCGGAATTCGACAACTTACCCCAAACTTTGGGAAATTACGAAAACGGCCCAAAATGTCCGAAATACACGATACACGATAGAAACACCAAACCAAAGCTCACAATATGAATAATAACATTAAATGAACTTACGAGAAACTTGAAACAACAGTTTCGGACGAGATTCGCAAGAATCGAAGTCAAGTGCGGAAAAGCCGCTTAAGAACGTGGAACTCAACAAAACGACACCGAAACGAACTCGAATGACAAAAAGTGCAGAATTAATCATTCTCAGAATGATGATACGGTCATGAGCGAGTCGTTAAAACAAACTTCTGCCGGAAAAAAAAGAAATTACCGGAAATCGAAATTGCGGATATTACAACTACTGTCAGCCGACACAGGCTGACTGTTGAAAAGAATCACTAAATATAAAAAATAACCTAATTTAGATTCCAAAATTGCATAGAAAATTAAATAGAGGGAAAAAAGCAACCAAAAAACATCAGGATATTTTCCTCTTTGGATATAAAGCACATTTCTATACCAAACGAAGTGGTCGTCGACCGAAAAAATGAAATCTAGTCCTGGAGGATGAAGGGGATGCGCTTGATGACGTGGTCGACGACGAGGAGGCACTTGAGGGAGACCACACAGTTTCTGGTGTAATACCCGGTTGTAATTCAGTCATTATCATTCAGTAATTTCATTCGGTAATTGTCACTATGTAATTTTTCCCTTGTTAATAATCATTCATCCGTGTTCACCGTTCGGAATAACTTCGAGTTGTGTATCGATATTGTTCATTATTTCAACCTTACTCGGGAAACGAGACAAGAGTATTATCTTGATTGTTGTAATTGATTCATTAGTCGATGTTGACGTTGGAGTTCATGTCATTTCAAATCTTCTCATTGTTCAAATCGTGTTTTTGTTGGACGAACCCTTGTAATCATTGCTTGGAAGCACCGTTTTGGGGTTTCCGCACTTCCATTTCGTGTTATTGTTTCCCAAATATTGATTCCTATTGCTTTTTCCCTTCCAGGGTCATTTTTCATCATTTTAGGACCCAATGGGAGGTGTGGGCCGTGGCACAAGGAGTGTGCGCCGCGGCACACACATTTTCCAGTTTTGGCCGAGCAGCCTGTACCATGGGTTGCGGCTCATGCTGGCAGGGCCGCGGCACACTCGTGTTGCAACTTTTGGCCGACCCGTCTGTACCGGGGGCCGCGGCACACTGCCGAGTCACTGCCGCGGCACATTAAATGCAGGCCGCGGCATGCCGCGATCACCGGGCGATTTGGCCCTGTGCCGCGGCACACTTCGGGCGGGCCGCGGCACACAGTGCAGTCTGCACTATAATTGCGGGTTTTTGTGAGAATCAACCCATCTTTCCCATTCTTCCACCTATATCCGAGAGAGAAGGCTTGAGGGGGAGACTTTCCTTCATCTATCACTTGAATACTTGGTTTTTCTTCATCTCCTTTCGATCGTGAAGCCCGGATAATCGATCTAACGCGTGTTTTTCATATCAAAGTGCTTGGATCTTCAAGAGGTAATTTCTTCAACATCTTGGATTTTGATTTTGTATTGAGATATGATGTTTTGGATGTTAAGATCATGTTGTATGAAGTGATATACGCATGATTATGGATATGTTTGATTATTCATTGGATTATTGAAGGATTATTCAAGAACACTTTGAATATTGAGTCGATTTGGGGTTTTCGATTAATCGTTGTTGTAATCACGAATTTGAATATTCATATTGGATTATTGATCGTATTGAAGATGTTTTGTTGGTTTGAAACACTTCTTGGGGATTTGATGTTGGTATTATTGAAGTTTGATGGTAAACAATCGAAGTTTGGCCGCAAGGTGTTCGATATAATGCCCCAATGAACTTGGTTTAGTCGTATCGACGTTTTGAGTTCGTTATATTCGTGTTTGATTCGTATGTTGAACGGATTGTTGGCAATTGTGTTATTCAAGGTTGTTCGAGCGACCGATATCTCAATTAGGACGTTGTTCGTGGAAGGATAATTGTCACCGGTGTTGAGTAAGTTAATTCTTACTCGGTTAAAAGGATATTCATTCCTTTTGTTGTTGTTCATTCATAATCATAACTCATTCACCATTGTATTAACCGTATCAATACTTGTCATTGTCAATTAATCACTTCAGTCACAAGGAACGACGGTTCCAATCATTTCATTGAGTTGTCATTCATTTCACTATCATTTCATCTCGGTGAGTCATTATTGATTTCGATGTCACTTTGTTATCTCGTGGCATTCCGGGTTATACTGGCGTGCCGGTTGGTATGTGTAGGATTTTCATGTCGGGCACATTTAAGTCGTGTGTTGGTTGTCGGCCTCACATTGGACTATGCACACGAGTCGATTGCTTCGTGAGACTGATTAGGTACAAGACCACACGTGTATTCGATCGATACTCGTTGGTGGCTTGTGCACGAACACATTTCCATCCCGGGCGTAGTGTGGCGCCACCCTTTGATCCGTACTCTGTAACACCCCAAACTAGGCGGATATTACACTGCCGTGGATCCCCGACTGGGACCCACCAGGCGAATGAAAACTGATGAATTAAATAATATATTGTAGTACCGAACCACATTATATTACCAACTACTCCGATAAAGAGTTTAAGTACTACACACCAGGACAATACCGAATACTAATGTATTTTATATGAAGATAAAATACACAACACTGAATGAAACGGAGTATCCAAATGAAAATCTGCAGCGGAAAATAAATGACAACAACATGAATGACTAAAAAGAACAGGGGCCCCTACTAGTATCACTGGGACTCCTTGCCGTCAACATGCTACTCCCGTGCTTTTGCCTTGCCATGACCTGAAAACAAAATCCCCAAACGGGGTCAGTTACACAGAACAACAATCCTCAAGAGTTGAATAAACACAATCATATATATGCTGTATAAACCACAAGTTCGATCAAAAATGAATCGGTTAGATTATAACCCAATCTTGTTGAAAACATACGCAATCAAACATGTTGTATGAATCAACTAACAGTATGGCTCAAAGGGTGGCGCCACACTACGCCCGGGATGGAAATATGTCCGTGCACAAGCCACCAACGAGTATCGATCAAATACACGTGTGTGTAACACCCCCAATATATTCAGGAATATTACAGCGCCGTAAATCCTTTACATAAGAATTTACAAGGCTGAAGAATTAAAATGACAATAATAGATACTAACTTATAAAATCACTGATATAAAATACAACAGTCTGTTTCGATACCGAGATTACAAATATCCAATAAAGGGTTATTAATACATCATAAAAATCCAAACATCATAAATTGACAACGTACTCGAGTACTTATTGAAATAACCAATAAACAACAGACAATAAAACCCGGCCGGAACATCACTCTGCACCCTCGTCGTCATGCATCTCCAGTGGTTGTTTCCACGCTCTCCTGGATCCTGAACATACACAAATGTTCACCCCCGAAGGGGTTAGCACAACATGCTAGTACAAGTATAATAATCATACAACAGTGATATAATCAACAATTATATCATAACAAGTTTCTCCAACGAGAAATATTCACAACACATATCATATCATAATAGTTTCAACATACTGATGGTATTCCAACGATCCAGCGCACACAACTATAGATTCCCATGATGATCACGTCGGACCAAAGCATGGTGTAACTACCTGTCCAACGATCCAGCGCACACAACTATAGATTCCCATGATGATTCCCGTCGGATCAAAGCATGGTGGACATTTAATCACAACACATAATACACAATACAATCACAATATACTTGTCATAATATAGACAATTCTAATTAGAGTACTTGCCTCGGTTCGTTGACAAGAATAAACTTCCACGAATATCAAAATACTCGAAGGTCGTACGGTAGAAAGTCCTTAATATGCAATCTGTCTGGATAGCTTAATGCACGCTACGAATCATATGTAGCGTACGTTAATGCTACTCGTTAGCGCATGCAGTACACACAATCTAACGTACGCTAACCAGGCATTGTTAGTGCCTCACTGATCAGCCGACTGACTCGGCTAATGACTTAATGCATGCTAAGTTCCAATCGTGGCGTACGCTAAACGTACTCGATAACTCACGTTAATTCACGTAGCTTAGCGCACGCTAAGAGTGCATGGCAGTTCACTGGAGGGCAGCAGATTATACAAATGGTGATGAAGTAAGCGAATTCCTCAGTGATTAATGTTTGTTATCCGGCTTCATGTTATGTACATAACCCTTATGAATGATCTCATGGATAATAACAACTTCGAGATGCAAGTATACGTATAATCATCATAACACCATAATCCATCTTGATTACAATTCTCATGCGAAGTTGGTGATCTCCGGTTGATGTATTAGATTCTACTATCATTATACATATTCAGACTTCATCTTGAGGTGAACTAACAATTTCAACTTATACGAAAGAATATTTCCTAAGATGATTCTTTCTTTAAGTTCTTATAATCGAAATAATATCACCTCCAATTCATGATCACAAAGATAACATAAATCATACGGATTGTTAACTTCAGAATGTTTCTCTCATCATTTGAAGTACTAGGATTCCGACTTCAAGGTTCCAACAATAATTTCGTAATCGTAGACATTCCAATCTTCTAAACATGATGTTGTTGAATAATTCACTAATGAAATTCAATATCTCATTAACATGATCATCTTATTCTCCATAACACGAATCTAGAGTTGAAGATAGAATCAACATACCTTAATATGATGAAATCACTGAACCGCAAGGTAGAATCCGACTCCGGTTGGTTATGTGCCACTCCAAGGTGTTACTTCTCTTCAATGATCACTCACAAGTGATAACCACTATTCAAGGATCAATAAGATGTGTTCTAAGTGTGTTAGAAGGATGATTATAGCTCTCTGGCCTCTCAAGAATGAAGAATGGACGAAGGAAATGTAAGCCAAAACGGGTTGTTGTCTCATTTATAATATTCTGCACTTTAGCTAATTAGCGCACGCTACAATACATACTTAGCGCGCGCTAATAAGCGTTGACTCCAAATCTGTCCAGGTTCGTCCGCGGGAATCTTATCCGGACCCATGTCCCGGCTGGCGCATGTGCTAGCCGCCTACCTCAATAATTCAGTGTCTAGCGCACACAACTCCTACATACGTAGCGTGCGCTAGTAATAGCCGATAGCGCGCGTTAAGCTACATTCTTAGCGTGCGCTATCACGAGTTTGCATGAGAAAATTTGCATGTTGTTATACTTAAGTATAAGTATGCCAATGCAAGAAATATCATACTCCAATAATCAAGACCACAAATCCGAATAATACAGGGTTTGAATATAGATGAAATACACAGTAATAAATCCGGATATTACATACTCTCCTACTAAAAAGGAGTTTCGTCCCGAAACTCAAGACGAAAATAACTCGGGATATCTGGACTTCATGCCATCTTCCGTTTCCCATGTGGCTTCGTCCACTCCGTGACGTGACCATTGAACTTTGACCAAAACGATTGGTTTGTTCCTTAACTGCTTAACTCGACTCTCGAGTATCTTGACCGGTCTTTCTTCAAACGTCCCATCTTGAGCAACTTCTATCTCGCCGAAATCAATGATATGACTAGGATCGGGTATATACCTCTGTAACTGGGATATGTGGAATACGTTATGAACATGGCTCAACGACGGTGGCAATGCCAATCTGTATGCCAACTCTCCAACTCTCTCAAGGATCTCGAACGGTCCGATATATCTCGGACTCAGCTTTCCCTTTCTTTCAAAATGGAAGATTCCCCGAGTAGGAGAAACCTTTAAAAGTACATGGCCTCCAGTACTGAACTCCAATGGGCAACGACGCACATCTGCGTAAGATTTCTGGCGACTCTGGGCGGTCAACAGCCTTTCACGAATCAGGGCTATTTTCTCTTGAGTCAGTACGACCAATTCTGGTTCTGTCCCAATTAAGTCTGATGAATCATCCCAACATAGGGACGATCTACATCTTCTCCCATATAATGCTTCGAATGGTGCCATCTTAATGGAAGCATGCCAACTATTGTTATATGTAAATTCAATCAACGGTAGATGAACTTCCCAATCAGTTGACCAATCTAAGGCACAAGCCCTCAGCATATCTTCCACCGTTTGAATAGTCCTCTCGGATTGTCCATCAGTTTGTGGGTGATAAGCTGTGCTGAAGTTCAATTCGGTTCCCAAGGCCTTATGAACTGCTTTCCAAAAGTGAGACACAAAACGACCGTCTCTATCAGAAACAATTGTCTTCGGCGTACCATGCAATCGAACTATCTCCGAAATAAATACTCATGCCAACCTCTCTGGTCCCCACGTGTCCTTAATGCCTAGAAAATGAGCTGATTTGGTTAAACGATCAACTATCACCCAAATAATGTTCATTCCTGTCTTGTTTCTCGGCATACTAGTGATAAAGTCCATTGATATATCCTCCCACTTCCATTCAGGAATCGGGAGCGGCTTCAACATTCCGGCAGGTCGTTGATGTTCGATCTTAACCTCCTGACAAGTCAAGCATTTCGAAACATAGTCCGCTACATCTTTCTTCATGTTGCCCCACCAGAAATTCTGTTTCAAGTCCTTATACATCTTACTGGTGCCTGGGTGGATAGAGTAGGGCGAACTGTGAGCTTCCTTCATAATTGTCTGTTTCAGAACATCGACATCGGGAATGCAGAGTCGGTTCTGAAATCTCAAAACTCCATCATCATGAATTACGAATCTGGGGGCCTTGCCCTTGATCACTTCATCACGTAACTGAATCATCAGAGGATCATCTGTCTGTCTAGATTTGATTTCTTCGGTTAATGATGAAGTTATTTCCATCACGCACAGTTTTCCTTGGACCTTTTGTAACCACACTTCAATTCCTTCTCGAATCATCTCTCGTTGAAGGCTAAGTTGAGAGGTCAGAGTCTCCAGCATCTGAATAGAAACATGCTTGCGGCTGAGTGCATCGGCCATAACATTCGCTTTACCTGGATGATACAAAATCTCCAAGTCATAATCCTTAATCAGTTCTAACCATCTTCTTTGCCGCATGTTCAGCTCTTTCTGACTGAAGATGTATTTGAGACTCTTGTGATCAGTAAAGATCTGACAGTGAGTCCCGAACAGGTAATGCCTCCAGATCTTCAAAGCAAAAATTACTGCTGCTAGCTCTAAATCATGTGTTGGATAATTCACTTCATAAAGTTTCAGCTGTCGTGACGCATACGCGATCACTTTGTCATTCTGCATCAATACGTATCTGAGTCCTTGGTTCAAAGCATCACTGTAAACCATGAATCCTCCCGTCCCCTGTGGAAGTGATAAAATTGGTGCTGTCGTCAATCTCCTTTTCAATTCAACAAAAATTAGTCTGACACGACTCGTTCCACTCAAACTTTTGAGTTTTCTGCAGGAGTCGAGTAAGTGGGCGGGAGATTTTGGAAAACCCTTCCACGAACCGACGATAATACCCAACAAGTCCTAAGAAGCTTCGAACTTTTTTCAGAAAATACTGTTGCTCCTTGCAACTGGTCGAACAGGTCATCAATCCGTGGCAACGGATACTTGTTCTTAATCGTCATCTTGTTCAACTCTCGATAGTCGATACACAGTCGAAGCGATCCATCCTTCTTCTGGACAAAAAGAATTGGTGCTCCCCAGGGCGAAACGCTTGGCTGGATGTAGCCTTTGTCCAGTAATTCCTCCAGCTGCTTTTTCAGTTCATACATCTCAGTAGGTGCCATACGATACGGCGCCTTAGAAATTGGGGTAGCTCCGGGTTCCAGCTCAATGGTGAATTCTACATCCCGTCGTGGAGGTAGTCCAGGTAACTCGTCAGGAAATACATCTGGAAATTCATTAACAACATGAATGGATAAAAGTTTCACAACTTTGTCTTCTCTCTTCATTGCATAACACCAGTATCCGGTACAGCCCTGTTTCAACAATTTGACAGCTTTCATTATTTTGATCAACTTTCTTGAGCTTCCTGGTTTTCATCCTTCAAACAGTACTTCGGAGCCATTGTCAGCGATCAGCGAAATATTCCTCCTTCGGTAGTTTACAATAGCTCCATACTGATTAAGCCAATCGTCTCTGAGTATCAGGTCGTCTCCTTGCATTTCTATCGCAATCATATTTGAGAGCCACTCCCAACCCCCAAATGATACAGGGAAATCTCTAGTCTCTAAGTTCCCAACAATCCTTTCTCCACTCGGTAAACCAACAACATAAGGTTCACAAGTATGAAAACCATAAATATTCAAATGATTTACACAAGACAAGGATATAAAAGAATGCGTAGCTCCTGTATCGAATAAAACGCTAACTGGCTGGGAAAGGATCTGGACAGTACCTGATGCGACAGCAGCATCTTGATCGTCTGTCCTCCTCATCTCGCATGACGTGGGGAGCAGATCCGGCACTCGATGTCCCCTTTCGGTCCCATTGTCCTCTGCCTCGTCCGCGGCCAAAATTTTGAGGCATCTGAACACTTTGCTGCGTCTGTTGGATACTAGCTTCCTTCTGAACTGGCTGCGATGAACGGTTTCCATTGTACTTGGTGGCATCCTTGCAAAATGTCTCACGGTGCCCTTCCTGTCCGCAATCAAAACATGTGACTGGAGTGCGCAAACAATTGCGCCAAAGGTGGCCTGGGCGACCACAGTTAAAGCATTTCCTAGCTGTATCCGTCGTGGCTGACATTGTCCCGAAATTCTTTCCACTCTTAGATGGGTGCAGAGGTTTCTTGAAAGAATGAAAAGAAGGCTGGGCCTTGCGGGGCCCACTGCTCTTATGCTCTGTAAAAGTACCAGAGACTTTTTGCTTCTTCGACTCCATAAACTTCTCCATTACTGCCTCTTTTATTTCGTACGCCAACGCCTTATCCTGGTATTGGCGGAGAGTGGTACATTCAAAACCGGACATGTACCTCTGGATTTCTGGTTTCATCCTCATTTCAAAGTGAATCATCATCTCTGCATCTGTTCTGACCAAATGTCGAACAAATGCCAACTGCTGATTAAACGTCTTAATTATGCAGGATACGGGTTCGTCGATGGTGAGCGGAGAAAAATTCCCGACTTGGCTTCCTCACAGACGAGGGCGATCTTGAGCTTCCATCATTATTTTAAATTCTCGCCCAATCGACATCATGATCTGCAGTCGGATAGCTTCCCACCATTCGGATGCTTCCCTATCGAAAGAAATCTTGAGCAATAGGAGCTCTCCTGTCGTTTGGGCAATTAATTCCAACAAAAATTTTCTCCAATTCCTTCAACCAATGATCCCAAGTGGGAGTCTCGGAAAAGCCGTCAAATTTGGGTGGTTGCATTTTCGCTACCTCTTGCAACCATCGGTCACCTCGATTTCCCGTTTCTGGGATCCTTTGTTGTCCATCTCCCTGCTGAAATCCCACCACCACCTGCATTCGGTCCATGACCTGAGTGAACTGGGTCATCTGGTTCACTACCTGACGAAGGATTTCTGGTACAGCATGTTCCGGTTCGTTATTGATGGATCGTTGCGGCTCGCCTGAGCTATGACTGGCCTGATTAGAAGGCGACGCCTCCCTTTCAGCATTTCTTCGTCCGCGTCCACGACCGCGACCACGTCCACGTCCGCCTCTCAACATACTGTAAGCACAAATACTCAATATACAGGAAACAACATCGTTCTAATGTTCAAGTATAAAGACGTACAACATGTAAAGAACGAGATAGAGTTTAGGAACTTACAACCACCGTTCGCATGAAGACGTAGGAAGTACAGTGATGTTATTCACGGCCGGTTACCTCAAAAGACGTAAATGACCCCTATTTTAACCCAATGGCCAAGATATCCATAATCTTAGCTCCGATACCATATTCTGTAACACCCCCGATATATTCACGAATATTACAGCGCCGTAAATCCTTTACATAAGAATTTACAAGGCTGAAGAATTAAAATGACAATAATAGATACTAACTTAAAAAATCACTGATATAAAATACAACAGTCTGTTTCAATGCCGAGATTACAAATATCCAATAAAGGGTTATTAATACATCATCAAAATCCAAACATCATAAATTGACAACGTACTCGAGTACTTATTGAAATAACCAATAAACAACAGACAATAAAACCCGGCCGGAACATCACTCTGCACCCTCGTCGTCATGCATCTCCAGTGGTTGTTTCCCCACTCTCCTGGATCCTGAACATACACAAATGTTCACCCCCGAAGGGGTTAGCACAACGATGCTAGTACAAGTATAATAATCATACAACAGTGATATAATCAACAATTATATCATAACAAGTTTCTCCAACGAGAAATATTCACAACACATATCATATCATAACAGTTTCAACATACTGATGGTATTCCAACGATCCAGCGCACACAACTATAGATTCCCATAATGATCCCATCGGACCAAAGCCTGGTGGAACTACCTGTCCAACGATCCAGCGCACATAGCTATAGATTCCCATGATGATTCCCGTCGGATCAAAGCATGGTGGACATTTAATCACAACACATAATAAACAATACAATCACAATATACTTGTCATAATATAGACAATTCTAATTAGAGTACTTGCCTCGGTTCGTTGACAAGAATAAACTTCCACGAATAACAAAATACTCGAAGGTCGTCCCCTTCGATCAATCACGTGTTAAGCTAGAACCTTAACAAAAGAAATAGCAAAGAATTCATTTCATGCCGTACGAACGTCTAACAATTCAACAATTACGGTAGAAAGTCCTTAATATGCAATCTGTCTGGATAGCTTAATGCACGCTACGAATCCTATGTAGCGTACGTTAATGCTACTCGTTAGCGCACGCATTACACACAATCTAATGTACGCTAACCAGGCATTGTCAGTGCCTCACTGATCAGCCGACTGACTCGGCTGATGACTTAACGCACGCTAAGTTCCAATCGTGGCGTACGCTAAACGTACTCGATAGCGCACGTTAATTCACGTAGCTTAGCGCACGCTAAGAGTGCATGGCAGTTCACTGGAGGGCAGCAGATTATACAAATGGTAATGAAGTAAGCGAATTCCTCAGTGATTAATGTTTGTTATCCGGCTTCATGTTATGTTCATAACCCTTATGAATGATCTCATGGATAATAACAACTTCGAGATGCAAGTATACGTATAATAATCATAACACCATAATCCATCTTGATTACAATTCTCATGCGAAGTTGGTGATCTCCGGTTGATGTATTAGATTCTACTATCATTATACATATTCAGACTTCATCTTGAGGTGAACTAACAATTCCAACTTATACGAAAGAATATTTCCTAAGATGATTCTTCCTTTAAGTTCTTATAACCGAAATAATATCACCTCCAATTCATGATCACAAAGATAACATAAATCATACGGATTATTAACTTCAGAATGTTTCTCTCATCATTTGAAGTACTAGGATTCCGACTTCAAGGTTCCAACAATAATATCGTAATCGTAGACATTCCAATCTTCTAAACATGATGTTGTTGAGTAATTCACTAATGAAATTCAATATCTCATTAACATAATCATCTTATTCTCCATAACACGAATCTAGAGTTGAAGATAGAATCAACATACCTTAATATGATGAAATCACTGAACCACAAGGTAGAATCCGACTCCGGTTGGTTATATGCCACTCCAAGGTGTTACTTCTCTTCAATGATCACTCACAAGTGATAACCAATATTCAAGGATCAATAAGATGTGTTATAAGTGTGTTAGAAGGATGATTATAGCTCTCTGGCCTCTCAAGAATGAAGAATGGATGAAGGAAATGTAAGCCAAAATGGGTTGTTGTCTCAATTATAATATTCTGCACTTTAGCTAATTAACGCACGCTACAATACATACTTAGCGCGCGCTAATAAGCGTTGACTCCAAATCTGTCCAGATTCGTCCGCGGGAATCTTATCCGGACCCATGTCCTGGCTGGCGCATGTGCTAGCCGCCTACCTCAATAATTCAGTGTCTAGCGCACGCAACTCCTACATACGTAGCGTGCGCTAATAATAGCCGATAGCGCGCGTTAAGCTACATTCTTAGCGTGCGCTATCACGAGTTTGCATGAGAAAATTTGCATGTTGTTATACTTAAGTATAAGGATGCCAATGCAAGAAATATCATACTCCAATAATCAAGACCACAAATCCGAATAATACAGGGTTTGAATATAGATGAAATACACAGTAATAAATCCGGATATTACAGTGTGGTCTTGTACCTAAGCAGTCTCACGAAGCAATCAACACGTGTGCACGGTCCAATGTGAGGCCAACAACCAACACACGACTTAAATGTGCCCGACATGAAAATCCTACACATACCAACCAGCACGCCAGTATGACCCGGAATGCCACGAGATAACAAAGTGTCATCGAAAATCAATAATGACTCACCGAGATGAAATACAATGAAATGAATGACAGCCCAATGAAATGATTGGAACCGTCGTTCCTTGTGACTGAAGTGATTAATTGACAATGACAAGTATTGATACGGTTAATACAATGATGAATGAGTTATGATTATGAATGAACAACAACAAAAGGAATGAATATCAATTTAACAGAGTAAGAATTAACTTACACAACACCGGTGACAATTATCCGTCCACGAACAACGTCCTAATTGAGATATCGGTCGCTTGAACAACCTTGAATAATATAATTACCAACAATCCGTTCAATATACAAATCAAACACGAATATAACGAACTCAAAGCGTCGATACGATTAAACCAAGTTCATTGGGGCATTATATCGAACACTTTGTGGCCAAACTTCGATTGTTTATAACCAAACCTCAATAATACCAACATCAAATCCCCAAGAAGTGTTTCAAACCAACAAAACACCTTAAATACGATCAATAATCCAATATGAATATTCAAATTCGTGATTACAAATTAATCGAAAACCTCCAAATCCAACTCAATATTCAAAATATTCTTGAATAATCCTTCAATAATCCAATGAATAATCAGACATATCCATAATCATGTGTATATCACTTCATACTACATGATCTTAACATCCAAAACATCATATCTCAAAACAAAATCGAAATCCAAGATGTTGAAGAAATTACCTCTTGAAGATCCAAGCACTTTGATCCGATGAAATCGCGTTAGATCGACAATCCGAGCTTCACAACCGAATCAAAATGATGAAAAATGAATACTCAAGTGATTGATGATGAAGATCTTCCCCCTCAAGCCCTCTCTCTCGGATAGGTTGAAGAAAATGGGAAAAATGAGTTGAATCTAACAAAAAATCGCAATTATAGTGCTGACTGCACTGTGTGCCACGGCCCAGCCGAAGTGTGCCGCAGCACAGGGCCAAAACTTCCCCGAGTGATCGGCAGCATGCCGCGGCTCCGACGAATGTGCCGCGGCAGTGACTCGGCAGTGTGCCGCGGCCCTGTCGGCATGAGCCGCGGCCCCCGGTACAGACGGGTCGGCCAAAAAAATTGTAACACGAGTGTGCCGCGGCCCGGACGGGTGTGCCGCGGCAGTGACTCGGCAGTGTGCCGCGGCCCTGCCGGCATGAGCCGCGGCCCACGGTACAGGCTGCTCGGCCAAAACTGGAAAATGTGTGTGCCGCGGCGCACACTCCTTGTGCCGCGGCCCACACCCCCCTTTGGTCCTAAAATGAAGAAAATTGACTCGGGAAGGGAAAAAGCAATAGGGATCAATATTTGGGAAACAATAACACGAAATGGAAGTGCGGAAACCCCAAAACGGTGCTTCCAAGCAATGATTACAAGGGTTCGTCCAACAAAAACACGATTTGAACAATTAAGAGATTTGAAATGACATGAATTCCAACGTCAACATCGACTAATGAATCAATTACAACAGTCAAGATAATACTCTTGTCTCGATTCCCAAATAAGGTAGATACACTGAACAATATCATTACACAACTCGAAGTTATTCCGAACGGTGAACACGGATGAATGATTATTAACAAGTGAAAAATTACATAGTGACAATTACCGAATGAAATTACTGAATGATAATGACTGAATTACAACCCGGTATTACATACACCCCCCCTTAAAAGAGTTTCGTCCTCGAAACTAAGGGTCAAACAACTCGGGATAACTCTCCCGCATACTCTCCTTGGTTTCCTAAGTAGCCTCTTCGACTCCGTGTCTAGACCACTGAATCTTGACCAAAGGAATCGTCTTGTTCCTCAACTGTTTGATTCGCCGCTATAAAACTCGTATAGGATGCTCCTCATACGAATGATCATCCGCGATCTCGATTTCGTCGAACTGAAGTATGTGGCTCGGGTCGGCAACATACTTCCGCAATTAAGAGACATGAAACACATTATGAATTCGGCTCAACGCCGGAGGTAAAGCCAATCGGTAAGCTAGCTCGCCTACTCGATCTAAAATCTCAAACGGTCCAATGAATCTCGGACTCAACTTTTCCCATTTTCCGAAATAGAAAATACCTCGACTCGGGGATACCTTGACCAACACGTGGTCACCTGTCTCGAACTCTAGTGGTCGACGACGATTATCTGCATATGATTTATGTCGACTCTGAGCTGTCGACATATGACTCCTGATCAAGCTACCTTCTCACGGGCGGCTATAAGCATATCGGGCTCGGTGCCGATTGATTCTGATAAGTCATCCCAACACAAAGGAGATCGACACCAATGACCGTACAAGGCCTCGTAAAGTGCTATCTTAATCGCAGCATGCCAACTATTATTGTACGTGAACTCAATCAACGGTAGTTGGGCTTCCCAATCGTCTTTCCAATCGAGGACGCATGCCCTCAACCTGTCCTCCAATGTCTGAATAGTCCTCTCTGATTGTCCGTCGGACTGAGAATGAAAAGCGGTACTGATATTAAGATGAGTTCCCATAGCACGATGAACTGATTTCCAAAATGTGACACGAATCGTCCGTCACGATCGGAAATGATACTCTTAGGAGTACCATGCCATCTCACTATCTCTTTGATGAACAACTGGGACAGTCTCTCAGGACCCCACGTATTCTTAATCTCAAGGAAATGAGATGACTTAGTTAAGCGGTCCACAATCACCCAGATTGTGTACATGCCATGACGACTTGTCGGCAAACTCGTGATGAAGTCCATAGAAATGTCTCCCCACTTCCACTCTGGAATAAGGAGAGGTCTCAGCATACCCGTCGGTCGCTGATGTTCTATCTTGACTTGCTGACATGCTAAGCATCTCGAAACAAATTTTGCGACTTCTCGCTTCATATTACTCCCCCAGTGATTTTGTTTCGAGTCCTTGTACATCTTGCTAGACCCCGGATGAATGGAAAAAGGGGTAACATGAGCTTCTCTCAAAATCGAGTTTTTCAACTCATCATTAGCCGGTACCCATAACCGATTCTTAAGTCGCAAAAGTCCATTCTCGTGGACCACAAATCCCGGGCTTTCCCTTGAGCCACATCCCCACGGATGCGCAACAATGATGGGTCTGAACCCTGATTCACTCTAATTGACTCCTCAAGTGGCGATGAAATCTCTTACATGCAAGGTTGCCCTTGCACTCGATGATGCCAGACCTCGATATCGGGTCTAAGGAATTCCTGCTGAAGCTCCTTCTGAACTGTTAAACGAGCAAGCATATGCTCCTGAACGGACTTACGACTCAAGGCGTCGGCGACAACGTTCGCCTTGCGCGGGTGGTAAAATATCTCAATATCATAATCTTTGATTAGTTCCAACAACCGCCTCTGTCGCATATTTAACTCCTTCTGAGTAAATATATACTTCAACTCTTGTGATTGGTGAATAACTGACAGGTGACGCCATAAAGGTAATGACGCCAAATTTCCAACGCGAAAACCATGGCTGCTAGCTCCAGGTCGTGGGTCGGATAATTAACCAGCTAATCCGAGGAAACTTCGGATTTCCTTAACATTCTTCGGAGGTTGCCAATATCGGATAGCCTCCGTCTTCTGAGGGTCGACACGAACTCCGTCTAATGAAATTACATGCCCGAGAAACATCGCCTCGGACATCCAGAACTCACATATGGAAAACTTTCCATAAAGCTGCTCTCGTCTCAACATGTCGAGAACCTGATGAAGGTGAAGCTCGTGCTCCTCCCAGTCACGAGAATAAATTAAAATGTCATCAATAAAGACAACCACGAACTGATCCAAAAAGTCGATGAAGACCCGATTCATTAACTCCATGAATACCGCAGGTGCATTAGTGTATTAATTAACTCCACGAACTCATAATGGACATAGCGTGTTTGAAACGCCGTCCTCGCGATATCTGACTCTCGAATTCGCAACTGATGATATCCAGATCTTAAGTCGATCTTAAAAAAAATACTGAAGTTCCCTGAAGTTGATCTAAGGGATCATCGATGCGAGGTAGAGGATACTTATCCTTGATCATCATCCTGTTCAACTCCTGATAATTAATACACACACGAACGAACCATACATCTCCTTGACAGATAACACTGGTGCTCCCCACGGGGACGCACTCGGTCGGAGATAACCTTTCTCGAATAATTCCTCAAGTTGAGTCTTCAACTCCTGCATTTCGGCCGGGGCCATCCGGTATGGTGCCTTCGATAATGGGGACGTACCGGGATCCAACTCACTCGTGAACTCCATAACTCTTTGTGAAGGCAACCAGGTAACTCGTCTGGGAATACATCGTCAATCGATGACAATGATACCACGAATGATTGAACATTTCGATTGCCCTAGAACGGTCAATCTATGAAAATGATACAATGAATGATTGAACAACTCGATTGCCTTAGAACGGCCAATCGATGAAAATGATACAATGAATGATTGAACAACTCGGTTGCCTTAGAACGGCCAATCGATGAAAATGATACAATGAATGATTGAACAACTCGATTGCCTTAGAACGGCCACTCGATGAAAATGATACAATGAATGATTGAACAACTCGATTGAGGAATTTCTCTGCTTCCATCATATTAATAATTCTTCTGGAACAACGGGGATTACCTCCCTGAAATACACACTCGACTCCAACGACTGGATTGATAGTGACCAAACGCTTACAACCACTGAGGATAGTATCATGACGATCCATCCAACTAATACCCAATATTACATCGTCCGTAGATAAATTCACCACGATTAGGTCCACCAACCAATCGCGGTCATTAAGCTTACTTTGGTATGATTTCCGAAAATTCTTCCATCGTCAGGTAGACCGATGGTATGAGGTCCACAAGAAAGAGGACTATCCAAATTAAGTCTATTCAAACGTGATTCGAAAATGAATGAATGTGGTGCACCAGTATCAAAAGGTACACGCAGGTTGAAATAAAATTACGAGTATACCTGAGATCATTCAGGCCACCATATCGTCGATCCTCTTCATCACATGAATTCGGGACTTGCCGGCCCCCGAACCGGACGCTCCCGTCTGATAAATATAAGCTCCGATTTTATTTGCTTCCATCGTCTTAAACAACGCTGACAGAGTAGTCTGATTCTGAATCGCTGATTGCTTCGGGGCCTGAGATGCCGCCGGAGCCGACTTGGAGTCCTTTCGGCAAAAACGGGCCTTATGCCCAAAAATCCCACAATTATGGCACGTGATAGACGGTTTCAGACATTTAGTGCTGTAATGACCCGGCGCTCCACAGTTGAAACAAGTGATGGCCGAACTGGCCGCTCGGGACTGAGATCCCGCAAGATTATGCACCGTAGGAGGTCGCTCAGAAATTATAGGGCCCGCATGAGGCTTCTTGAAGGTTGACTGACTGCCTTCGGACTGATTACGCTTTGTTGATTTCTTGCTGACAGATAAAGGTTGTTGCTCAGCAATTTCCTTAGCAGCAGGCTCATACGGGAGAGTTCTCTCAATTAATTCGGCCAGAGTGGCGCAATAATGATTGAGCAATTGCATATGGGTCATCATGACCTGTATAAAAGTGAGTGGATCAACCCGAACATCTTCCGATCGAGCTGAGTCCTGGGTACGTCTTCCTGACAGTGAGTGATTATTCCCCGAGTTCCGGCCCGCACCGCGGCCTCTCCCCGTGCATCCCCTGACAGCTCTCTCCATACTGAAGTAGGAAGGTTGCATGATAATCATAGATCTCGTATGAGTACCGCATTATGATTTACATCATGAAATGATGAAAATGAGCATACGCGCTCTAATACAGTGATTACATGAATGATTAACTGAGGTGACATGATGATCTGATGAAATTCTTGAAATGAGTATCTTGAACAAGTTAACAAGATTAATGATATGATCTTCCAGATCAATAATTGAGTAATGAAATGAATTGAGTAATTAATGAGTTAACATGATCGTCCTGATCATCAACTGAGTAATGAAATGAATTGAGTGATTAATGAGTTAACATGATCGTCCTAATCATAATGAATGATGATGTTTGAGGATTGTTAATTGATGAATGATGAATGAATGAATACTGCCAGAAATTATACCATGACGTTAGAAATCTAACAGTTCTTTCGGTCTGATTGGCTCGGCATTTGCACAGGTCACACGTGACGCGAAAGTCCAATGATACTAGTCTGATGACGATGATTTCAAATGAGACATGACTCGGAAGGTAGTATTCAAAACCACGCTCCGATACCAACTCTGTAACACCCCAAACTAGGCGGATATTACAGTGTCGTGGATCCCCGACTGGGACCCACCAGGCGAATGAAAACTGATGAATTAAATAATATAATTGTAGTACCGAACCACATTATATTACCAACTACTCCGATGAGGAGTTTAAGTACAACACACCAGGACAATACCAAATACTAATGTATTTTATATGAAGATAAAATACACAACACTGAATAAAACGGAGTATCCAAATGAAAATCTGCAGCGGAAAATAAATGACAACAACATGAATGACTGAAAAGAACGGGGGCCCCTACTAGTATCACTGGGACTCCTTGCCGTCAACATGCTACTCCCGTGCTTTTGCCTTGCCATGACCTGAAAACAAAATCCTCAAACGGGGTCAGTTACACAGAACAACAATCCTCAAGAGTTGAATAAATACAATCATATATATGCTGTAGAAACCACAAGTTCGATCAAAAATGAATCGGTTAGATTATAACCCAATCTTGTTGAAAACATACGCAATCAAACATGCTGTATGAATCAACTAACAGTACGGCTCAAAGGGTGGCGCCACACTACGCCCGGGATGGAAATGTGTCTGTGCACAAGCCACCAACGAGTATCGATCGAATACACGTGTGGTCTTGTACCTAATCAGTCTCACGAAGCAATCAACTCGTGTGCACAGTCCAATGTGATGCCAACAACCAACACACGACTTAAATGTGCCCGACATGAAAATACTACACATACCAACAGGCACACCAGTATGACCCGGAATGCCACGAGATAACAAAGTGACATCGAAAATCATTAATGACTCACCGAGATGAAATGACAGTGAAATGAATGACAGCTCAATGAAATGATTGGAACCGTAGTTCCTTGTGACTGAAGTAATTAATTGACAATGACAAGTATTGATATGGTTAATACAATGATGAATGAGTTATGATTATGAATGAACAACAACAAAAGGAATGAATATCCTTTTAACCGAGTAAGAATTAACTTACACAACACCGGTGAGAATTATCCGTCCACGAACAACGTCCTAATTGAGATATCGGTCGCTCGAACAACCTTGAATAATACAATTACCAACAATCCGTTCAATATACGAATCAAACACGAATATAACGAACTCAAAACGTCGATACGATTAAACCAAGTTCATTGGGGCATTATATCGAACACTTTGTGGCCAAACTTCGATTGTTTATAACCAAACCTCAATAATACCAACATCAAATCCCCAAGAAGTGTTTCAAACAAACAAAACATATTCAATACGATCAATAATCCAATATGAATATTCAAATTCGTGATTACAACAACGATTAATCGAAAACCCCCATATCCAACTCAATATTTAAAATGTTCTTGAATAATCCTTCAATAATCCAATGAATAATCAAACATATCCATAATCATGTGTATATCACTTCATACGACATGATCTTAACATCCAAAACATCATATCTCAAAACAAAATCGAAATCCAAGATGTTGAAGAAATTACCTCTTGAAGATCCAAGCACTTTGAACCGATGAAATCGCGTTAGATCGACAATCCGAGCTTCACAACAGAATGAAAATGATGAAAAATGAATACTCAAGTGATTGATGATGAAGATCTTCCCCCTCAAGCCCTCTCCCTCGGATAGGTTGAAGAAAATGGGAAAAATGAGTTGAATCTCACAAAAAATCGCAATTATAGTCTTGCCCCGATCGTGTGTCGCTGCCCAGTGTCTGCCGCGGACAGGCCAAAATCGCCCCGGTGATCGGCGGTGCGCGGCCCTGGCGAATGTGTCGCGGTGACTCGCAGGTGCCACGGCCTGTCGGCATGAGCCGCGCCCCGCAGAGGCAGGTCGCCAAAAAAATTGTAACAGGAGTGTGTCGCGGCCCGGACGGGTGTGCCGCGGCAGTGACTCGGCAGTGTGCCGCGGCCCTGCCGGCATGAGCCGCGGCGCACGGTACAGGCTGCTCGGCCAAAATTAGAAAATATGTGTGCCGCGGCCCACACCCCCCTTTGGTCCTAAAATGAAGAAAAATGACCAGGGAAGGGAAAAAGCAATAAGGATCAATATTTGGGAAACAATAACACGAAATGGAAGTGCGGAAACCCCAAAACGGTGGTTCCAAGCAATGATTACAAGGGTTCGTCCAACAAAAACACGATTTGAACAATAAAGAGATTTGAAATGACATGAATTCCAACGTCAACATCGACTAATGAATCAATTACAACAATCAAGATAATACTCTTGTCTCGATTCCCGAATAAGGTAGATACACTGAACAATATCGATACACAACTCGAAGTTATTCCGAACGGTGAACATGGATGAATGATTATTAACAAGTGAAAAATTACATAGTGACAATTACCGAATGAAATTACTGAATGATAATGACTGAATTACAACCGGGTATTACATACTGTTAGTTGATTCATACGGCATGTTTGATTGCGTATGTTTTCAACAAGATTGGGTTATAATCTAACCGATTCATTTTTGATCGAACTTGTGGTTTATACAGTATATATATGATTGTGTTTATTCAACTCTTGAGGATTGTTGTTCTGTGTAACTGACCCCGTTTGGGGATTTTGTTTTCAGGTCATGGCAAGGCAAAAGCACGGGAATAGCATGTTGACGGCGAGGAGTCCCAGTGATACTAGTAGGGGGCCCAGTCCTTTCATTCACCGTGTTTCCTTATTTCATTTCCGCTGCAGATTTCCGTTTGGATTTTGAGTTCATTCAGTATTGTATATTTTATCTTCATATAAAATATACTTGTATTCGGTCATTTCCTTGGGTGTGTTGTAATAAAACTCTTCATCGGAGTAATTAATGATGTAATGTGGTTCGGTACTACATTTACACTGTGTATTTCATTCACTTTCACTCGCCTGGTGGGTCCCAGTCCACGGCATTGCAATATCCGCCTAGTTTGGGGTGTTACAGAGTTGGTATCGGAGCGTGGTTTTGAATATTACCTTCCGAGTCATGTCTCATTTGAAATCATCGTCATCAGACTAGTATCATTGGACTTTCGTGTCACGTGTGACCTGTGCAAATGCCGAGCCAATCAGACCGAAAGAACTGTAAGACTTCTAACGCCATGGTATAATTTCTGGCAATAATCATTCATTCATAATTCACTAGTTAACAATCCTCAAACATCATTTTCATTTTAATCATGTTGATCATATTAACTCATTAATCACTCAATTCATTTCATTACTCAGTTGATGATCAGGACGATCATGTTAACTCATTAATCACTGAATTCATTTCATTACTCAGTTGTTGATCTGGAAGATCATATCATTAATCTTGTTAACTTGTTCAAGATACTCATTTCAAGAATTTCATCCGATAATCATGTCACCTCATTTAATCATTCATGTAATCATTGTGTTAGAGCGCATATGCTCATTTTCATCATTTCATGACGTAAATCATAATGCGGTACTCATACAAGATCTATGATTATCACGCGACCTTCCTACTTCAGTATGGAGAGAGCTGCCAGGGGATGCACGGGGAGAGGCCGCGGTGCGGGCCGAAACCCGGGAAATAATCACTCGCTGTCGGGAAATCGTACCCAGGACTCAGCTCGATCAGAAGATGTTCGGGTTGATCCACTAACTTTTATGCAGGTCATGATGACCCATATGCAATTGCTCAATCATCATTGCGCCACTATGGCCGAATTAATCGAGAGAACTCTCCCGTATGAGCCTACTGCTAAGGAAATTGCTGAGCAACAACCTTCATCTGTCAGCAAGAAATCAACGAAGCATAATCGGTCTGAAGGCGGTCGGTCAACCTCCAAGAAACCTCATGCGGGCACTAACGTTTCTAAGCGACCTCCTACGGCGCCTAATCCTACGGGATCTCAGTCCCGAGCAGCCAGCTCAGCCATCACTTGTTTCAATTATGGAGAATTAGGTCATGTCAGCACCAAGTGCCCGAGGTAGACTATCACGTGCCATAATTGTGGGATTTTTGGGCATAAGGCCCGTTTTTGCCGAAAGAACTCCAAGTCAGCTCCGGCGGCATATCAGGCCCCGAAGCAATCAACGATTCAGAATCAGACTGCTCTGTCAGCGTCGTTTAAGGCAATGGAAGCAAATAGAGGCGGAGCTCATATTTATCAGACAGGAGCATCTGGTTCGGCGGCCGGCAAGTCCCAGATTCATGTGATGAAGAGGATCGACGATCCGGTGGCCCGAACGAGCTCAGGTATACTCGTAATTTTATCTAAACCTGTGTGTACCCTTTTTGTTACCGATGCACCGCATCCATTCATTTCCGAATTATGTTTGATTAGACTTCACTTGGATAGTCCTATTAATTGTGGACCTTATAGCATGAATCTACCTGACGGTAGAAGAATTTCCAGAAATCATGAGGTTAAGAACTGACTGAATTAAATTCAAATGACCGCGATTGGTTGATGGACCAAATCGTGGTGGATTTACTTAAGAACAATGTATATTAGGTATTAGTGGGATGGATCGTCATGATACCCCCTCAATGTTCGTAAACGTATGGTCACTATCATTTCCGTCGTTGGGGGTCGAATGTGTGCTTCAGGGAGGTGATCCCCGTTGTTCCGGAAGAATTATTAATATGATGGAAGTAGTGAAATTACTCAATCGACGTGTTCAATAATTCATCGTATTATTTTCTTCGATTGTCCGTTCTAAGGCAATCGAAGTGTTCAATCATTCACCGTATCATTTTCATCGATTGGCCGTTCTAAGCCAATAGAAGTGTTCAATCATTCATTGTATCATTTTCATCGATTGACCGTTCTAAGGCAATCGAGGTGTTCAATCATTCATTATATCATTGTCATCGATCGACTGTTCTATGGCAATCGAGGTGTTCAATTATTCGTGGTATCATTGTTATCGATTACCGATGTTTTTCCAGACGAGTTACCTGGTTTGCCTCCACAGAGAGATGTGGAATTCACGATTGAGTTGGAGCCCGGTAAGTCCCCGATATCGAAGGCACCGCACCGGATAGCCCCGACTGAAATGCAGGAATTAAAGAACCAACTTGAGGAGTTGTTCGAGAAGGGTTATATTCGACCGAGTGCGTCCCCGTGGGGAGCACCCGTGTTATTTGTCAAGAAGAAGGATGGTTCATTTCGTTTGTGTATTGATTATCGGGAGTTGAACAGGGTGACAATCAAGAATAAGTATCCTCTACCCCGTATTGATGATCTCTTAGATCAACTTCAGGGAGCTTCAGTATTTTCCAAGATCGACCTAAGATCTGGATATCATCAGTTGCGAATTTGAGAGTCGGATATCGGGAGGACAGCGTTTCGTACACGCTATGGCCATTATGAGTTCGTAGTAATACCGTTCGGGCTATCTAATGCTCCTACGGTATTCATGGAGTTAATGAATCGGGTTTTCATCGACTTTTTGGATCAGTTTGTTGTTGTCTTCATCGATGACATTTTTATTTATTCTCGTGACCGAGAGGAACACGAGGTTCATCTTCATCAGGTTCTCGACGTGTTAAGACGAGAGCAACTTTATGGAAAGTTTTCCAAATGTGAGTTCTGGATGTCCGAAGTGACTTTTCTCGGGCATGTAATTTCATCAGATGGAGTGCGTGTTGATCCTTAGAAGACGGAGGCTATCCAAGATTGGTTATCTCCGAAGAATGTTAAGGAAATCCGAAGCTTTCTCGGATTAGCCGGTTATTATCGGCGGTTTGTGGAAGGATTTTCTAAAATCGCTCAACCAATGACGAACCTTTTGCGAAAGGATAAGAAATACACGTGGTCCGACGCGTGTCAGCAGAGTTTTGAGGAACTCAAGAGCCAGTTAATTTCAGCACCTGTACTTTCCTTGCCGCAAGGGACGGAAGGATTTGTGGTTTATAGTGATGCGTCCGGGCAGGTTCTCGGATGTGTACTCATGCAGAATGGGAAGGTTATTGCCTATGCTTCACGGCAATTGAGACCTTACGAGGTTAATTATCCGACCGAAGACCTGAAGCTAGCAGCCGTGGTGTTCGCTTTGAAAATCTGGCGTCATTACCTTTATGGCGTTACTTGTCAGATATTCACCGATCATAAGAGTTTAAATTATATATTTACTCAGAAGAAGTTAAATATGCGACAGAGGCGGTGGTTGGAACTAATCAAAGATTATGATATCGAGATCCTTTACCACCCGGGCAAGGCGAACGTTGTCGCCGATGCCTTGAGTCGTAAGTCCGTTCAGGAGCAGATGCTTGCTCGTTTAACAGTTCAGAAGGAACTTCAGCAGGAATTCCTTAGACCCGAGATCGAGGTCTGGCTTCAGCGAGTTCAAGGACAACTTTGCATGTTAGAGATTTCATGGCCGCTTGAGGAGGCAATCAGAGAGAATCAGGGTTCAGACCCATCACTGTTGCGCATCCGTGAGGATGTGGCTCAGGGGAAAGCCCCTGGCTTTGTGATCCACGAGGATGGACTTTTGCGATTTAAGAATCGGTTATGTGTACCGGTTTTTGACGAGTTGAAAAACTCGATTTTGAGAGAAGCTCATGCTACCCCTTATTCTGTTCATCCGGGGTTTAGCAAGATGTACAAGGACTTGAAACAAAATTACTGGTGGAGTAATATTAAGCGAGAAGTCGCAGAATTTGTTTCGAGATGTTTAACCTGTCAGCAAGTCAAGATAGAACATCAGCGACCGGCAGATATGCTGAAACCGCTCCCTATTCCGGAGTGGAAATGGGAGGATATTTCCATGGACTTCATCACGAGTTTGCCGACGAGTCGTCGTGGCATGAATACAATCTGGGTGATTGTGGATCGTCTAACTAAGTCAGCTCGCTTTCCTTGAGATTAAGGATACCTGGGGTCCCGAGAAACTTGCCCAGTTGTTCATCAAAGAGATAGTGAGATTGCACAGTACTCCTAAAAGTATCGTTTCCGATCGTGATGGACGGTTCGTGTCTCATTTTTGGAAATCAGTTCATCGTGCTATGGGAACTCAGCTTAATCTCAGTACCGCCTTTCATCCTCAGTCCGACGGGCAATCAGAGAGGACTATTCAGACATTAGAGGACATATTGAAGGCATGCGTCCTCGATTGGAAAGACGATTGGGAAGCCCAACTACCATTGATCGACTTCACGTATAATAATAGTTGGCATGCTTCGATTAAGATGGCACCTTATGAGGCCTTGTACGGTCGTCATTGTCGATCTCCTTTGTGTTGGGATGACCTATCCGAATCAATCGGCACCGAGCCCGATATGCATATAGCTGCCCGTGAGAAGGTAGCTTTGATCAGGAGTCGTTTGTTGACCGCTCTGAGTCGATAGAAATCTTATGCAGACAATCGTCGTCGACCATTAGAGTTCGAGACAGGTGACCACGTGTTGGTCAAGGTATCCCCGAGTCGAGGTATCTTCCGTTTCGGGAAGCGGGGAAAGTTGAGTCCAAGATTTATTGGACCGTTTGAGATTTTCGAACGAGTAGGCGAGCTAGCTTATCGTTTGGCCTTACCTCCGGCGTTGAGTCGAATTCATAATGTGTTTCACGTCTCTCATCTACGGAAGTATGTTGCCGACCCGAGTCACATACTTCAGTTCGACGAAATCGAGATCGCAGATGATCATTCGTATGAAGAGCGTCCCATACGAGTCTTAGAGCGGCGAATCAAACAGTTGAGGAATAAGGCGATTCCTTTGGTTAAAATTCAGTGGTCTAGAAACGAAGTCGAAGAGGCTACTTGGGAAACCGAGGATAGTATGCGGGAGAGTTATCCCGAGTTGTTTAACCCTTAGTTTCGGGGACGAAACTCTTTTAAGGGGGGGTGTATGTAATACCCGGTTGTAATTCAGTCATTATCATTCAGTAATTTCATTCGGTAATTATCACTATGTAATTTTTCACTTGTTAATAATCATTCATCCGTGTTCATCGTTCGGAATAACTTCGAGTTGTGTAATGATATTGTTCAGTGTATCTACCTTACTCGGGAAACGAGACAAGAGTATTATCTTGATTGTTGTAATTGATTCATTAGTCGATGTTGACGTTGGAGTTCATGTCATTTCAAATCTCCTCATTGTTCAAATCGTGTTTTTGTTGGACAAACCCTTGTAATCATTGCTTGGAACCACTATTTTGGGGTTTCCGCACTTCCATTTCGTGTTATTGTTTCTCAAATATTGATTCCTATTGCTTTTTCCCTTCCCGGGTCATTTTTCATCATTTTAGGATCTAGGGGGTGTGGGCCACGGCACAAGGAGTGTGCGCCGCGACACACACATTTTCCAGTTTTGGCGAGCAGCCTGTACTGTGGGCCGCGGCTCATGCCGGCAGGGCCGCAGCACACCCGTCCGGGCTGCGGCACACTCGTGTTGCAACTTTTGGCTGACTCGTCTATACCGGGGGCCGCGACTCATGCCGACAGGGCCGCGGCACACTACCGAGTCACTGCCGTGGCACATTCGTCCGGGCCGCGGCACGCTACTGATCACTAGGGGCAGTTTTGGCCCTGTGCCGCGGCACACTTCGGCCGGGCCGCGGCACACAGTGCAGTCTGCACTATAATTGCGGGTTTTTGTGAGAATCAACCCATTTTTCCCATTCTTTCACCTATATCCGAGAGAGAAGGCTTGAGGGGGAGACTTTCCTTCATCTATCACTTGAATACTTGGTTTTTCTTTATCTCCTTTCGATCGTGAAGCCCGGATAATCGATCTAACGCGTGTTTTTTGGATCAAAGTGCTTGGATCTTCAAGAGGTAATTTATTCAACATCTTAGATTTCGATTTTGTATTGAGATATGATGTTTTAGATGTTAAGATCATGTTGTATGAAGTGATATACGCATGATTATGGATATGTTTGATTATTCATTGGATTATTGAAGGATTATTCAAGAACACTTTGAATATTGAGTTGGATTTGGGGGTTTTCGATTAATCGTTGTTGTAATCACGAATTTGAATATTCATATTGGATTATTGATCGTATTGAAGATGTTTTGTTGGTTTGAAACACTTCTTGGGGATTTGATGTTGGTATTATTGAGGTTTGGTTATAAACAATCGAAGTTTGGCCACAAAGTGTTCGATATAATGCCCCAATGAACTTGGTTTAATCGTATCGACGTTTTGAGTTCGTTATATTCGTGTTTGATTCGTATATTGAACGGATTGTTGGTAATTGTATTATTCAAGGTTGTTCGAGCGACCGATATCTCAATTAGGACGTTGTTCGTGGATGGATAATTCTCACCGGTGTTGTGTAAGTTAATTCTTACTCGGTTAAAAGGATATTCATTCCTTTTGTTGTTGTTCATTCATAATCATAACTCATTCATCATTGTATTAACCGTATCAATACTTGTCATTGTCAATTAATCACTTTAGTCACAAGGAACGACGGTTCCAATCATTTCATTGAGCTGTCATTCAATTCATTGTCATTTCATCTCGGTGTGTCATTAATGATTTTCGATGTCACTTTGTTATCTCGTGGCATTCCGGGTCATGCTGGCGTGCCTGTTGGTATGTGTAGGATTTTCATGTCGGGCACATTTAAGTCGTGTGTTGGTTGTTGGCATCACATTGGACTGTGTACACGAGTCGATTGCTTCGTGAGACTGATTAGGTACAAGACCACACTTGTATTCGATCGATACTCGTTGGTGGCTTGTGCACGAACACATTTCCATCCCGGGCGTAGTGTGGCGCCACCCTTTGAGCCGTACTGTTAGTTGATTCATACAGCATGTTTGATTGCGTATGTTTTCAACAAGATTGGGTTATAATCTAACCGATTCATTTTTGATCGAACTTGTGGTTTATACAGTATATATATGATTGTGTTTATTCAACTCTTGAGGATTGTTGTTACGTATGGCGGCCCGTTTGGGGATTTTATTTTCAGGTCATGGCAAGGCAAAAGCACGGGAATAGCATGTTGACGGCGAGGAGTCCCAGTGATACTAGTAGGGGGCCCCAGTCCTTTCATTCACTGTGTTTCCTTATTTCATTTCCGCTGCAGATTTCCGTTTGGATTTTGAGTTCATTCAGTATTGTATATTTTATCTCCATATAAAATATACTTGTATTCGGTCATTTTCTTGGGTGTGTTGTAATAAAACTCCTCATCGGAGTAATTAATGATGTAATGTGGTTCGGTACTACATTTACCCTATGTATTTCATTCATTTTCACTCGCCTGGTGGGTCCCAGTCGGGGGTCCACGGCATTGCAATATCCGCCTAGTTTGGGGTGTTACAGAGTTGGTATCGGAGCGTGGTTTTGAATACTACCTTCTGAGTCATGTCTCATTTGAAATCGTCGTCATCAGACTAGTATCATTGGACTTTCGTGTCACGTGTGACCTGTGCAAATGCCGAGCCAATCAGACCGAAAGAACTGTAAGACTTCTAACGCCATGGTATAATTTCTGCCAATAATCATTCATTCATAATTCACTAGTTAACAATCCTCAAACATCATTTTCATTTTAATCATGTTGATCATATTAACTCATTAATCACTCAATTCATTTCATTACTCAGTTGATGATCAGGACGATCATGTTAACTCATTAATCACTCAATTCATTTCATTACTCAGTTGTTGATCTGGAAGATCATATCATTAATCTTGTTAACTTGTTCAAGATACTCATTTCAAGAATTTCATCCGATAATCATGTCACCTCAGTTAATCATTCATGTAATCACTGTGTTAGAGCGCATATGCTCATTTTCATCATTTCATGACGTAAATCATAATGCGGTACTCATACGAGATCTATGATTATCACGCGACCTTCCTACTTCAGTATGGAGAGAGCTGTCAGGGGATGCACGGGGAGAGGCCGCGGTGCGGGCCGAAACCCGGGAAATAATCACTCGCTGTCGGGAAATCGTACCCAGGACTCAGCTCGATCAGAAGATGTTCGGGTTGATCCACTCACTTTTATGCAGGTCATGATGACCCATATGCAATTGCTCAATCATCATTGCGCCACTATGGCCGAATTAATCGAGAGAACTCTTGACACGCTTTTTGTGTAACTATCGCAAGTGCACGATATCGTATCAAGTAGTAAAGTGGACTTTTTGAGTCCGGTTTATCGATCCCACAAGGAAGTTATGTTATAATTTGAATTATACACTATTAGTCTATTTTTATAGATACTTAAGATGAGTGAAACACACAATTAAAAAGTTTGGTTTAATAATTGCAAAGAAATTGCAATAATAGTTCTAATATTATAAAGAAATAAAAAGATTGCAATATTAATAGATTGATTAATGATAAAATGAAATAGTTGGGATTACAAACTTAGATCGTCATTAGTTATAAAAGATGTATTGGAGATCATAAGATGAATTTACTTATTATGTTGTGTAGATTCGATTTTCCTTAAAAAGACGGTTTCTCTTTCGAACTATAAAACGCCCCTTACATATTGAATCAATCCACTATATTTCTATGTTGATTGGCTTCAATACATAGCATTAGGATTTGTGAAAATAACTCAATGAATCATCTAAGGACTAGGGGTATATTTCTATCCCCTAGAACAACTTAGAGTGAAGATCATTTGATCTAATCAAACATATTTTCTTTCAAAACATATGAAGATCATAAATATCTTCATTAATTGGCCAAATAAATAAAGATTGTTAAAACAATGAAAATCACACACAATAATAAGTAATTCATAATATATCTTTATACAAACATAAATAACATGACTAACCTTGTTTATAATCCCAACTTAAGAAACTTAGCCCATAAAGGGTTTATTACACATATTACAAGCTTTGGTGGTCATTCTTAGTTGAATCAAGAGAAAGAATTGATCCTAACTCCCTTAGTAGATAAAGGAGATAGAAGCAATAAACTCTCTGAACAACATATACTATACCACACTTACAAAGATCACTCAAGAACACAAGTGTGTTCTTCACACAAAAAGAAAAGTTTACAAGAAAATGGAAAATTATATGATGAATGGTTAATGATGAAGGATCTAAGGGGTCTATTTATACACCTAAAGTCATCTAATAGCTCCAAAACTACATTATTACATTATATCGGATCAATGTCACCATCCCCTCAATAATACACAAAAGTATAAAAATTAGACAAATCATAGCAATGTCAAGAGTTACGTAGTAACATTCGGGAGTTCTGGCCGTAATCGGCGTGACTTACGGCCGTAACTCCCGAATGTTACGGCCGTAACGCTTCGTAAATTTGCTCATTTGAAGCTTTGATAGTTACGTTTTATTGCATTCCTCGGACTTTGCGTTTTTGCCCCAGATCTTCTTCGGATGATAACTTTTGATATATAACTCGATTTTGAATCGGAAAAGCCGCCGAATTCGTCTCGAAAAGCCCTACAACATGAATATATCAAAATTCAATAAAGAGAATATTTATTAAACATGTTGTTTCTTGAGTAATTCAGTTATTTAATCCGATCATTATCGATAAAAATAAAATTATTAAAACTAATAAATTAAAAGCAAAAAAGCAGTAGACTAGCTCAATTATGGGTGAATTTTATCGATACAAACCATGGATAAGTGTACAAAAATGACACTTATCACACCCCCAAACTTGAATTCTTGCTAGTCGAGCAAGACTCTTTATTATTCACACTCCAAAAATAAAAATAAAAATAAAAAAATAAGAAAATTAATACACACATAAATTAAAATATAAAAAGAAAAGGAGATCAAAATGCCATTAATAAACAACAACCACTTTATACGGTAGATAGAAATGAATCAAGATTCAAAATAAATCTACTAATATTTTTGAAGTTAAAACACGGTTTTATTTTGTAATTCCAAAATGTAAGGTTTTCCCCCAAAGGTTGATTATTTCTTTCCCACTCGTGATACACACGACTCCCTTTAATGGTTGCTCTCGATCACTCGTTTATTTTTCGACTCAATATGAAGAAGAATTTCATTGGCGTCATCAAATATTGTGATTTTTACAAAATTGAGTGTATTGAAATTCAATTTAATTAATTCATTACGCTCATAAACTACATCCCTTTTAGTGATAGCTTTCACCGTTATTTGCTAACGTGTAGCTCTTTTCACTAACACAATTTCTATCTCATTTTTTTTTCGTAAAAGGTGATAGCTTTCACCGTTATTTGCTAACGTGTAGCTCTTTTCACCAATTTTTCTGAGACGGCAGCTACGCACCAACAATGGTTAGTCCTTTATTTTTCGCAAAATTTAAGACTTCCAAAATTAGGCAGTTGTTGCTGCTCAACACTTCTCCTTTTCGTCATTTATTTTTTAGGTGATAGCTTTCACACCGTTATTTGCTAACATGTAGCTCTTTTCACCAATGACTCCTTTTTTTAGGGAATAGAATTTTTTGCAGAAAATCATTTTTTAGTTAAGCATGAAAAATCAAAAACTCCACAAATTAAGTAAATTTCGGTTTTATTTTTATCAACCAATTGATTCTTCTTTTCTCAAGGTAACGAATGACTCGATTTTATATGATAATTACAAGGCTTGGAAAGAGATTAAGGCTCAAAAAAATTTTTGGAATATACAATTTTTTACTAAGTTAAACGATTTTAGAAGTTTGTATAAAGCTAATTTATTGGTGTTATGGCCAGATTAAAAATCTCAAAAATCAAAATACTATAAATATATATATAAATATATATATATAAAAAAAAAATTAAGGCAAATAACCAAATCAATCAAAACACACCAAAATTATTAAACAAACACAAATACTAAAACAAACCACCCCCAAACTTGAAAATAAAACTGTCCTCAGTTTAAAAATAAAATAAAAAATAAAAATAAAAATCAATGCAGAAAAGCAGAATACTCCCTTTTAAGAAAGTTGATGTCTGAGCGTAACGCCTTTTAGAATCTGCAAGAGAATAAATATACGAGGCACACACAAAAGAAAATAAAATATACTCGTAAGTATAACATAATTTTTTTAGATGCGCATCAAGAAAGTCCGAAGAGTCGCCTTACGCTGCCATCAAAGTTTTTATAAAAGCAAAACACGAAATAAACATTATAGTAATGAAATAAAAATACATAAATCGTGAATAGATGCGCGTCAAGAGATCAAGAAGAAACTCCTTAAGCTGCCATCATTTAGCACGATTATTACACACGACAAAAAGTAAAAATACAAGGGGTCCGCATGGGTTATCAAAGGGAGAGGAATGAATCTACTTTTCGTTTTCTCACGGTAAAATCTTCTACCTGACAATTTTAGCTAGAAGTGGATCTGGTTGAGGAACAAATTCATTGAGTTTTCGATTAGTTCTTACGGTGTTGTTGCAATGACTATGATTCGTTTTGCACGCTCGGAAATAAATCCCTTTTTAGAGTAGTCGATGAAAGACAAGAAACCATCAAAGAAACCATTGACATTAAGCATTCTATTGGTTTTGATGAACATTTAGTTGGGCTCTGGTAACCACATGAAAAAGTTCCTCAAGTGTGCAAAACCACCGGAAGGGCGATAAAGGCGCGAATTATTTATCATGTGAGTTATGCGATCTTGCATATTCACGGATCTAAACTCATCTCCAATAGTTGACCGGTAATTTTACTTTCGGCCCGGAGGTTTTGGGATTACTCCCAACACTCTTACTCCTTCCATATAGGCGTACGGCTCGCCCCATTAATCTAGACTTCCTCCTCCGTAAACTACATGAATGCATTTTTCTCCTAAGGTACGACCCAAGTTGTGGGGTGCTTGATGAAGCATGCCTCTTTTCCAGAACTAGATCCACCAAAAATGCAGTGTGTAAAACTTTTTGTTGAAGATGATGACTCCATTTTTGAAAAGAAAAAAATTTTTTTTTAGAGAAAGCAGAGAAAAGTGCAAGTTTGAGGGATGAATGAAAGAAACCGGTAGAAAGTTTATTTATAGAAGAAAAAGAAGGTAAAAATTGTTTAACAAGTTTGTGATTGCGTTTGATTGTGCTTCAACTACTCAATAGAATAATGAAAGCTTTTATCGCGTATCACATTTTTATTCGTAAAATCTCACCACACGACAAAAATAAAAGATACTTACGCGTATGTACGGTAGTTGTGATTGTGGCTCACATCTTCCTCTGATTTTACGTTCGAAACGGCCTAAACGCCTTCTATGAGTCGGGAGAAGCTTCCCATCCAATTTTCTTACAAATTGGCAAGCGAGGTCTTTTAACGTCGATTCCCAAGGCGTTGTTCATATTCGGTTTGAATTTATTCCACAAACATTGAATTCCGTAATACACAAGTCCACTAGGATGCGTGTCAAGAGAAATTTCGATGTTATCTAAATTCTCCTTATTCGGACCATCATTAATGAACCGAATTTTATCTTCTCTGTTTGTAGATGGAATTCCTAAAGATCGACATTTTGCATTACGGTTCCATCTAGCACATTTATAGCAAACGGCTAGAATCTTTGCTCGTCGTTTCTTGGCATATGAACTTTTCCAAGCCCAGTAAAAATCTAGTTGGTGTTTCGTGAATTCACCTTCTATTCTTACTTTGGCTTCGATAATGAATCTTATGTCAAAAGGTATGCTTTTATTCGTAAGCAACCTCATCCTTTCAAGCCTTGTCTTATAAATTTTTAAAATTGCATTTTTGCTTAGAAAGGGAAATCTTTTTCAATTTTAAACAATGTTTCATCCATGATAAAAAAACAAAAATAAAAAGACAATGAAAATAATTAAAAAAATATATACAAATATCGGTTGTTGTGGGAAGCTGAAAAATCCGACTTTAATAGTCACGAATACCGTTATCCGCCACTTGACCGGACAAACACAATTTAGTACTAAGTTACAACGTCGAGAAATTTGTACCTACAAAAATAGTTTATAATGTAAGATTTCAAATATAACTTATACTTCCCCAAACAGCAAAAACTTGACACGCTTTTTGTGTAACTATCGCAAGTGCGATATCGTATCAAGTAGTAAAGTGGACTTTTTGAGTCCGGTTTATCGATCCCACAAGGAAGTTATGTTATAATTTGAATTATACACTATTAGTCTATTTTTATAGATACTTAAGATGAGTGAAACACACAATTAAAAAGTTTGGTTTAATAATTGCAAAGAAATTGCAATAATAGTTCTAATATTATAAAGAAATAAAAAGATTGCAATATTAATAGATTGATTAATGATAAAATGAAATAGTTGGGATTACAAACTTAGATCGTCATTAGTTATAAAAGATGTATTGGAGATCATAAGATGAATTTACTTATTATGTTGTGTAGATTCGATTTTCCTTAAAAAGACGGTTTCTCTTTCGAACTATAAAACGCCCTTACATATTGAATCAATCCACTATATTTCTATGTTGATTGGCTTCAATACATAGCATTAGGATTTGTGAAAATAACTCAATGAATCATCTAAGGACTAGGGGTATATTTCTATCCCCTAGAACAACTTAGAGTGAAGATCATTTGATCTAATCAAACATATTTTCTTTCGAAACATATGAAGATCATAAATATCTTCATTAATTGGCCAAATAAATAAAGATTGTTAAAACAATGAAAATCACACACAATAATAAGTAATTCATAATATATCTTTATACAAACATAAATAACATGACTAACCTTGTTTATAATCCCAACTTAAGAAACTTAGCCCATAAAGGGTTTATTACACATATTACAAGCTTTGGTGGTCATTCTTAGTTGAATCAAGAGAAAGAATTGATCCTAACTCCCTTAGTAGATAAAGGAGATAGAAGCAATAAACTCTCGAACAACATATACTATACCACACTTACAAAGATCACTCAAGAACACAAGTGTGTTCTTCACACAAAAAGAAAAGTTTACAAGAAAATGGAAAATTATATGATGAATGGTTAATGATGAAGGATCTAAGGGGTCTATTTATACACCTAAAGTCATCTAATAGCTCCAAAACTACAACATTATTACATTATATCGGATCAATGCCAGCCATCCCCTCAATAATACACAAAAGTATAAAAATTAGACAAATCATAGCAATCTGTCAAGAGTTACTAGTAACATTCGGGAGTTACGGCCGTAATCGAGGTGACTTACTGCCGTAACTCCTGAATGTTACGGCCGTAACGTGGCGTAAATTTGCTCATTTGAAGCTTTGATAGTTACGTTTTATTGAGAATTCCTCGGACTTTGCGTTTTTGCCCCGGATCTTCTTCTGATGATAACTTTTGATATATAACTCGATTTTGAATCGGAAAAGCCGAATTCGTCTCGAAAAGCCCTAAAACATGAATATATCAAAATTCAATAAAGAGAATATTTATTAAACATGTTGTTTCTTGAGTAATTCAGTTATTTAATCCGATCATTATCCAAATAAAATAAAATTATTAAAACTAATAAATTAAAAGCAAAAAACGAGTAGACTAGCTCAATTATGGGGGAATTTTATCGATACAAACCATGGATAAGTGTACAAAAATGACACTTATCAACTCTCCCGTATGAGCCTGCTGCTAAGGAAATTGCTGAGCAACAACCTTCATCTGTCAGCAAGAAATCAACGAAGCATAATCGGTCTGAAGGCGGTCGGTGAACCTCCAAGAAACCTCATGCGGGCACTAACATTTCTGAGCGACCTCCTACGGCGCCTAATCCTACGGGATCTCAGTCCCGAGCAGCCAGCTCAGCCATCACCTGTTTCAATTATGGAGAATCGGGTCATGTCAGCACCAAGTGCCCGAGGCAGACTATCACATGCCATAATTGTGGGATTTTTGGGCATAAGGCCCGTTTTTGCCGAAAGAACTCCAAGTCGGCTCCGGCGGCATATCAGGCCCCGAAGCAATCAACGATTCAGAATCAGACTGCTCTGTCAACGTCGTTTAAGGCAATGGAAGCAAATAGAGGCGGAGCTCATATTTATCAAACAGGAGCATCCGGTTCGGGGGCCGGCAAGTCCCAGATTCATGTGATGAAGAGGATCGACGATCCGGTGGCCCGAACGAGCTCAGGTATACTCGTAATTTTATCTAAACCTGTGTGTACCCTTTTTGTTACCGATGCACCGCATCCATTCATTTCCGAATCATGTTTGATTAGACTTCACTTGGATAGTCCTATTAATTGTGGACCTTATATCATGGATCTACCTGACGGTAGAAGAATTTCCGGAAATCATGAGGTTAAGAACTGACTGAATTAAATTTAAATGACCGTGATTGGTTGATGGACCAAATCGTGGTGGATTTACTTAAGGACGATGTATATTGGGTATTAGTGGGATGGATCGTCATGATACCCCCTCAATGTTCGTAAACGTATGGTCACTATCATTTCCGTCATTGGGGGTCGAATGTGTGCTTCAGGGAGGTGATCCCCGTTGTTCCGGAAGAATCATGAATATGATGGAAGTAGTGAAATTACTCAATCGAAGTGTTCAATAATTCATCGTATTATTTTCTTCGATTGTCCGTTCTAAGGCAATCGAAGTGTTCAATCATTCACCGTATCATTTTCATAGATTGGCCGTTCTAAGCCAATCGAAGTGTTCAATCATTCATTGTATCATTTTCATCGATTGACCGTTCTAAGGCAATCGAGGTGTTCAATCATTCATTATATCATTGTTATCGATCGACCGTTCTATGGCAATCGAGGTGTTCAATCATTCGTGGTATCATTGTTATCGATTGCCCATGTTTTTCCAGACGAGTTACCTGGTTTGCCTCCACAGAGAGATGTGGAATTCACGATTGAGTTGGAGCCCGGTACGTCCCCGATATCGAAGGCACCGCACCGGATAGCCCCGACTGAAATGCAGGAATTAAAGAACCAACTTGAGGAGTTGTTCGAGAAGGGTTATAATCGACCGAGTGCGTCCCCGTGGGGAGCACCCGTGTTATTTGTCAAGAAGAAGGATGGTTCATTTCGTTTGTGTATTGATTATCGGGAGTTGAACAGGGTGACAATCAAGAATAAGTATCCTCTACCCCATATTGATGATCTCTTAGATCAACTTCAGGGAGCTTCAGTATTTTCCAAGATCGACCTAAGATCTGGATATCATCAGTTGCGAATTCGAGAGTCGGATATCGGGAGGACAACGTTTCGTACACGCCATGGCCATTATGAGTTCGTAGTAATACCATTTGGGCTATCTAATGCTCCTACGGTATTCATGGAGTTAATGAATCGGGTTTTCATCGACTTTTTGGATCAGTTTGTTGTTGTCTTCATCGATGACATTTTGATTTATTCTCATGACCGAGAGGAACACGAGGTTCATCTTCATCAGGTTCTCGACGTGTTAAGACGAGAGCAACTTTATGGAAAGTTTTCCAAATGTGAGTTCTGGATGTCCGAAGTGACTTTTCTCGGTCATGTAATTTCATCAGATGAAGTGCGTGTTGATCCTCAGAAGACGGAGGCTATCCAAGATTGGTTACCTCCGAAGAATGTTAAGGAAATCCGAAGCTTTCTCGGATTAGCCGGTTATTATCGGCGGTTTGTGGAAGGATTTTCTAAAATCGCTCAACCAATGACGAACCTTTTGCGAAAGTATAAGAAATACATATGGTCCGACGCGTGTCAGCAGAGTTTTGAGGAACTCAAGAGCCAGTTAATTTCAGCACCTGTACCTTCCTTGCCGCAAGGGATGGAAGGATTTGTGGTTTATAGTGATGCATTCGGGCAGGTTCTCGGATGTGTACTCATGCAGAATGGGAAGGTTATTGCCTATGCTTCATGACAATTGAGACCTTACGAGGTTAATTATCCGACCGATGACCTGAAGCTAGCAGTCGTGGTGTTCGCTTTGAAAATCTGGCGTCATTACCTTTATGGCGTTACTTGTCAGACATTCACTGATCATAAGAGTTTAAAGTATATATTTACTCAGAAGAAGTTGAATATGCGACAGAGACGGTGGTTGGAACTAATCAAAGATTATGATATCGAGATCCTTTACCACCCGGGCAAGGCGAACGTTGTCGCCGACGCCTTGAGTCATAAGTCCGTTCAGGAGTAGATGCTTGCTCGTTTAACAGTTCAGAAGGAACTTCAGCAGGAATTCCTTAGACCCGAGATCGAGGTCTGGCTTCAGCGAGTTCAAGGACAACTTTGCATGTTAGAGATTTCATCGCCGCTTGAGGAGGCAATCAGAGAGAATCAGGGTTCAGACCCATCACTGTTGCGCATCCGCGAGGATGTGGCTCAGGGGAAAGACCCTGGATTTGTGATCCACGAGGATGGACTTTTGCGATTTAAGAATCGGTTATGTGTACCGGCTTTTGACGAGTTGAAAAACTCGATTTTGAGAGAAGCTCATGCTACCCCTTATTCTGTTCATCCGGGGTTTAGCAAGATGTACAAGGACTTGAAACACAATTACTGGTGGAGTAATATGAAGCGAGAAGTCGCAGAATTTGTTTCGAGATGTTTAACCTGTCAGCAAGTCAAGATAGAACATCAGCGACCGGCAGATATGCTGAAACCGCTCCCTATTCCGGAGTGAAAATGGGAGGATATTTCAATGGACTTCATCACGAGTTTGCCGACGAGTCGTCGTGGCATGAATACAATCTAGGTGATTGTGGATCATCTAACTAAGTCAGCTCGCTTTCCTTGAGATTAAGGATACCTGGGGTCCCGAGAAACTTGCCCAGTTGTTCATCAAAGAGATAGTGAGATTGCACGGTACTCCTAAAAGTATCGTTTCCGATCGTGACGGACGGTTCGTGTCTCTATTTTGGAAATCAGTTCATCGTGCTATGGGAACTCAGCTTAATCTCAGTACCGCCTTTCATCCTCAGTCCGACGGGCAATCAGAGAGGACTATTCAGACATTAGAGGACATATTGAAGGCATGCGTCCTCGATTGGAAAGACGATTGGGAAGCCCAACTACCATTGATCGACTTCACGTATAATAATAGTTGGCATGCTTCGATTAAGATGGCACCTTACGAGGCCTTGTACGGTCGTCATTGTCGATCTCCTTTATGTTGGGATGACCTATCCGAATCAATCGGCACCGAGCCCCATATGCTTATAGCCGCCCGTGAGAAGGTAGCTTTGATCAGGAGTCGTTTGTTGACCGCTCTGAGTCGATAGAAATCTTATGCAGACAATCGTCGTCGACCATTAGAGTTCGAGACAGGTGACCACGTGTTGGTCAAGGTATCCCCGAGTCGAGGTATCTTCCGTTTCGGGAAGCGGGGAAACTTGAGTCCAAGATTTATTGGACCGTTTGAGATTTTCGAACGAGTAGGCGAGCTAGCTTATCGTTTGGCCTTACCTCCGGCGTTGAACCGAATTCATAATGTATTTCACGTCTCTCATCGACGGAAGTATGTTGCCGACCCGAGTCACATACTTCAGTTCGACGAAATCGAGATCGCAGATGATCATTCGTATGAAGAGCGTCCCATACGAGTCTTAGAGCGGCGAATCAAACAGTTGAGGAATAAGGCGATTCCTTTGGTTAAAATTCAGTGGTCTATACACGGAGTCGAATAGGCTACTTGGGAAACCGAGGATAGTATGCGGGAGAGTTATCTCGAGTTGTTTAACCTTTAGTTTCGGGGACGAAACTCTTTTAAGGGGGGGTGTATGTAATACCCGGTTGTAATTCAGTCATTATCATTCAGTAATTTCATTCGGTAATTGTCACTACGTAATTTTTCCCTTGTTAATAATCATTCATCCGTGTTCATCGTTCGGAATAACATCGAGTTGTGTATCGATATTGTTCATTGTTTCAACCTTACTCGGGAAACGAGACAAGAGTATTATCTTGATTGTTGTAATTGATTCATTAGTCGATGTTGACGTTGGAGTTCATGTCATTTCAAATCTCCTCATTGTTCAAATCGTGTTTTTGTCGGACGAACCCTTGTAATCATTGCTTGGAACCACGATTTTGGGGTTTTCGCACTTCCATTTCGTGTTATTGTTTCCCAAATATTGATTCCTATTGCTTTTTCCCTTCCCGGGTCATTTTTCATCATTTTAGGACCCAAGGGGGGGTGTGGGCCGCGGCACAAGGAGTGTGCGCCGCGACACACACATTTTCCAGTTTTGGCCGAGCAGCCTGTACCGCGGGCCGCAGCTCATGCCGGCAGGGCCGCAGCACACTCGTGTTGCAACTTTTAGCTGACCCATCTGTACCGGGGGCCGCGGCTCATGCCGACAGGGCCGCGGCACACTGCGGAGTCACTGCCGTGGCACATTCGTCCGGGCCGCGGCACGCTGCCGATCACTGGGGGCAGTTTTGGCCCTGTGCCGCGGCACACTTCGGCCGGGCTGCGGCACACAGTGCAGTCTGCACTATAATTGCGGGTTTTTGTGAGAATCAACCCATTTTTCCCATTCTTCCACCTATATCCGAGAGAGAAGGGTTGAGGGGGAGACTTTCCTTCATCTATCACTTGAATACTTGGTTTTTCTTCATCTCCTTTCGATCGTGAAGCCCGGATAATCGATCTAATGCGTGTTTTTTGGATCAAAGTGCTTGGATCTTCAAGAGGTAATTTCTTCAACATCTTAGATTTCGATTTTGTATTGAGATATGATGTTTTGGATGTTAAGATCATGTTGTATGAAGTGATATACGCATGATTATGGATATGTTTGATTATTCAGTGGATTATTGAAGGATTATTCAAGAACACTTTGAATACTGAGTTGGATTTGGGGGTTTTCGATTAATCGTTGTTGTAATCACGAATTTGAATATTCATATTGAATTTTTGATCGTATTGAAAATGTTTTGTTGGTTTGAAACACTTCTTGGGGATTTGATGTTGGTATTATTGAAGTTTGATGGTAAACAATCGAAGTTTGGCCACAAGGTGTTCGATATAATGCCCCAATGAACTTGGTTTAGTCGTATCGACGTTTTGAGTTCGTTATATTCGTGTTTGATTCGTATGTTGAACGGATTATTGGTAATTGTGTTATTCAAGGTTGTTCGAGCGACCGATATCTCAATTAGGACGTTGTTCGTGGAAGGATAATTGTCACAGATGTTGAGTAAGTTAATTCTTACTCGGTTAAAAGGATATTCATTCCTTTTGTTGTTCATTCATAATCATAACTCATTCATCATTATATTAACCGTATGAATACTTGTCATTGTCAATTAATCACTTCAGTCACAAGGAACGACGGTTCCAATCATTTCATTGAGCTGTCATTCATTTCACTATCATTTCATCTCGGTGAGTCATTATTGATTTCGATGTCACTTTGTTATCTCGTGGCATTCCGGGTCATACTAGCGTGCCGATTGGTATGTGTAGGATTTTCATGTCGGACACATTTATGTCGTGTGTTGGTTGTTGGCCTCACATTGGACTGTGCACACGAGTCGATTGCTTCGTGAGACGGATTATGTACAAGACCACATGTGTATTCGATCGATACTCATTGGTGGCTTGTGCACGGACACATTTCCATCCCGGGCGTAGTGTGGCGCCACCCTTTGAGCCATACTGTTAGTTGATTCATACAGCATGTTTGATTGCGTATGTTTTCAATAAGATTGGGTTATAATCTAACCGATTCATTTTTGATCGAACTTGTGGTTTATACAGTATATATATGATTGTGTTTATTCAACTCTTGAGGATTGTTGTTCTGTGTAACTGACCCCGTTTGGGGATTTTATTTTCAGGTCATGGCAAGGCAAAAGCACGGGAATAGCATGTTGACGGCGAGGAGTCCCAGTGATACTACTAGGGGGCCCCAGTCCTTTCATTCACCGTGTTTCCTTATTTCATTTCCGCTGCAGATTTCCGTTTGGATTTTGAGTTCATTCAGTATTGTATATTTTATCTCCATATAAAATATACTTGTATTCGGTCATTTCCTTGGGTGTGTTGTAATAAAACTCCTCATCGGAGTAATTAATGATGTAATGTGGTTCGGTACTACATTTACCCTGTGTATTTCATTCATTTTCACTCGCCTGGTGGGTCCCAGTCGGGGGCCCACGGCACTGTAATATCCGCCTAGTTTGGGGTGTTACATCTGGTACGACGAAGACGGTACGATAGAGATGATGTGGCTAGCGGCGGCGCGTGAAGTTTTGCGAGAAAGATAAAAGAAAAGAAAGAGAAAGAAAAAATAAAGAATAAAATCTCATGTGGCCATTTCTCTAATGTAGATGCACTCATCCTTTTACAAAAGAAAAAATGAAAAAAAAAGAGAGAGAGAGAGGCGTCGTGAATAACAGAGAGGGGGAGAGAAGAGAAAGGTGTGAGGAACGACGGTTTATATATAGAGAGCGGGGGCAGAATAAAAGTGAGATGATGGTTAACGTTTATGAGTAATGGACATATATATAGTAAGTGCTTGTTTACTTTTTACTTAACCAGTTTAATGCTTAATCAGCTTAATATAACTATATATATATATATATATATTAAAATATAACTTAATATATTTATAAAAATATTGTCTGATTATTTACATATACCTAAAAATTATAATATAATTTATGAATATATATTATAATATAAATTAAAATATATATTATGTTATATTATATAACTTGATTTTTTTTATATTGACTATTAAAAAAATTAATATAACTATATATTAAAGTATAACTTAATATATTTATAAAACTATTGTCTAATTATTTAAATATATCTGAAAATTATAATATAATTTATGAATATATTATAATATAAATTAAAATATATATTATGTTATATTATTTAAATTGATTTTTTTATATTGACTATTAAAAAATTAATATAACTATATATATATTAAAATATAACTTAATATATTTATAAAATATTGTCCGATTATTTAAATATACCTGAAAATTATAATATGATTTATGAATATATATTATAATATAAATTAAAATAAATATTATGTCATATAATTTAAATTGATTATATAAACTAAAATGCTCAATCCATCCTTTATCAAAAAGGACTTAATTCATATTGAGGGGTAAAATGGTCATTTTTTGTCATTCAGATAGTTCATTCAGAAAAGAAAGAAACAACAAGATATTTTTTCAAATCAGACAGATTAATCCACTCAGACAGCTTAATCCATTCAGGTATTAATGCAAAAAAAGTAAACAGCCCCTAAGACTATATTGAGTTGTTTGGGTCAAAAATGTATTTTGGGTGTAAAATAATGTTTTTATTTTTTGAGTAAATCTTCGTACTTTGTACCTATGGGTCATTATCCATTGTTTCAATTTGTCAAAAAAGCTAATGCATATATATGGTGAATAACTTTTCTCAAGAAAATTTTAAGCATAAAAAAGTATTTATGAAAAATATTAGTTGAGATTTTTAGTTTTTCATCATATTACTAAAATTCAGATAACTACTTATCTCTCTATATAAAAAATATATATAAACCATATATATTGGTGTACTTTTATTACTAAATATATATTTGTTGGTTTATTATTAAATATGTTTATCGATTATTAATAACTATACCTATTGATATAATTATTAAATATATTTATTGATATTATTGTTAACGTTAAATTTGCTATTACGAAATATAATTGATGGTATGAAATTATCATAAGCCCAATTACCCACCTCTAAGTAATATATATTAAATATATTTGTAGTATTATTATTAAATATATTATGTTGTATACTATTTATCATTAAATATCTTTTTTAGATATTAATTTTAATATTTTAACATTAAATACTTATATTAAAATTATAATTAAATTATATTTATTGGTTTATTACTTTCAGTTATTTCTTATAATATTCCATATATTAATGATTTCTACATTAAAATAATTATAACTATAATACTACAACAAAAAATTAAAATTTGTTTGGTACTTCTAATTTTTTACATACAGATTAACAACCAATGTGGACATATCTTTGCAAATCATAGATAAAATATTTTTTTATTAACAATTTATATTAAAATTAACATAAAATATAGTTGTTAGTTTTTGAAATATGTTTATCAGATACTATATCTTTACAAATCATTTAGTTAAACTATTTAATGCAATTAGCCAACGATGACATTGTGCTAGCGGCTGAGTCGAGGGGGAGGTGAACGCGAAGTTGGAGAAATGGTGATCCACATTGGAATCTCAAGGCTTGTGCGTGAGTAGGTTTAAGATCGAATATCTCTGGTGCAACTTCAGTGGTGAGACCAATGAAGAAGGGATAGAAATAATGATTGAAGATCAGAGCGTACCCCATATGGATAGATTCAAGTATTTGAGCTCTATCATCCAGAAGGAAGGAGAGATCGATGATGATGTCACCATCGTATCAAGGCTGGGTGGCTAAGGTGGAGAGCAGCGTTAGAGGTGATGTGCGACAAGAAAGCCCCTTTAAAGTTGAAGGGTAAATTCTACAAAGCGGCTATCAGACCCGCAATGTTGTATGGTTCCGAATGTTGGGTTATGAAGAAGGTGCTTAAGCGCAAGTTGGAAACCGCTGAAATGAGAATGTTGCGTTGGTCGTCTGGTCGCACTATGTTGGATAGAATCCCGAATGAGGTTTTTAGGAATGAACTAGAAGTCGCGCCCATTTCAGCAGAAGTTAGGGAATGGAGATTGAGATGGTTTGGCCACGTCCGTAGGAGACTTGTTACAGCTCCGGTGAGGAGGGTCGAGAGTTTATCGGTAGAAGGGGTAAGGAGGAGTGGCCGACCGAGGAGTTTCTGGGAGGAGCAGTTGGGGTTAGATGTGAAGTCTTTAAACCTAGACAAAGCCATGACCGTAGATAGGAGTTCTTGGAGACGCCGGATCAGAGTTATGGATTCTCGTTTAGGGAGTGACGCAGTAGTAGAGAGTCTCAGGGTAGGGTTCTCTCGGTTAGTTTTGACATAGAGCATTACATTTAGATTTTTACTTTCTACTGTCCTTACTTGTGGTTTAGTTTTGGCAGGAGATCTTGCATGGAGTCAACCCCTTTTCTAGTAGAATAGAGTGGATCAAGAGTGGAGTAATCAAAATTCCCTCAGGTAAGTCCCATGTGGACAAAATCATGGGCTCATGTACAGTTTTAAACTTTTCAAATCATACTCTTTGTAAATATCACTCACTATTTTGTCGTACACTAAATCAAGGGTCTCCATGGAAACGGGATCTTTACTCTAAAAGTAAGGACATGGACCCTCTCCAGATTTTGATCTGAACGGAATATACTGGATATTTGGTTTGGTTTGGTTTGGTTTCGTTTTAGCGAACGGAAAACACCCAAATTTTACTCCATATATACGCTCTACAATCTTGGTCCACGCAAACAACCGCACCGCTCCTGGCAGAATATTACGGTGATGTTTAACCTAAAAATTAGGGCCTTTCTTGGCCTTCGATTTTGTATGAAATTCAGTCGTTCCAACTTTTTGGTGGCTGTTTAGTGCTTTAAGGTTTGTGAACAGGCGTTAATAATATATTTTTTGTAACCCCTATTTTTTTTTCTCCTTGTGCTAATACCTGACCGTGTATTGGAATATTTGTTGATTTTGTTTTGCGAATTATCATGTTGAAAATTCAGGAGAGTTAGTTTGTGTGATCTGAATCGCTGAAGGAAAGATAAATTTTGACTTGTCATATTTATCAGTTCATATCTATGCGCAATTGAATGGTATGAGGTTTTATTGGTTATTATTTTCAACCTCTTTTTGTTCTATTAGAGTAAGTAAATTAAGCTAAGAGTGCATAACTTTTTTTCCGGGAGAACCCATTATTCTGAAAGCAGCACCGGATATTTGTCTGCGTTGTCATTTGTGTTATCTGTTCTGTTAATGTTGCTGAATTTTGTTTATTTTACCTTGTAAATGTGCTAGGTTGGGAACACAAGTGACGTCAAACAAAGAGATGGCATCTTCAGATGATGAAGGTGAAATGGTTCCAAGCAATGTCTCAGATTACGAATTTATCTCTGGTGATAACGAGTCAATTTCATTTGCAAGCTTACCCTTGGAGTGGAATAAAGGCGAGATGCATGAGAGAAAGCAAGAACAGTTCTTTTTGTCTGGGAAAACTGATAATGGGCTGCGGAAAATCTATAAGCAAGTTATTGCTTGGAAGTTTGATCTTTCATTGGATAAGCCTGAGATCTCAGTGTTGTCACTAGAAGGATACTGGATCAAGCTTCTGAAGCCACGGAAACCTTTTGAGGACATAATCAGAACAGTTGTGATCACAGTGCATTTTTTGCACTATGTTAAGTGGAATCCCCAGAGATCACAAGAAGCTCTGTGGGGTCATCTTAATAAATCTTTCAGGTAAATATGGATTTCCGTTGATATATCATGTTACTGTTTGCTGTTCTCAAACATTTTTGTTACAGCAATTTCGAGAGAAGGCCTTCTGAGGATGACCTGGGAGATCACTTTTGGTTAATTAGTGAAGCTGTTAAGAGGGATGAAGTATTGGCAAACTCCAAGGTTTGTAGTCATCACTGTTGAAGTAGATGTCCCAACAAGATCTGAGGTCAATGTTTCTGGAATGCTATTAAGTGGTTCGGGATAATATTCATCATCCATCTTACTTATTTTTTTCTCCAGTTTTTCAACAATTCCTGCATTTCCGTAGAGTTGATAGCACTTCAGACTTTAAAAAGACTACATGGGTTTATTTTAAATTTAACTACAAAAAATTTAAACCTTGAACAAGAAACCCCAACCCTAGCCCTGCACCTGTCCACCGCCCCCCCACCATCTACGCACCTGCCTAACGCTGCTTGTGCCGCTGCTTTCTCCGGAGTTTGCTGTTACAGGTAATTTATGTCATTTTCTGTATATTTTTCTACTTCTGTTTGTTGGAAAGAGTAAAATCTTTACTTTTCTATCGAGTTCAGTCTATGTTTGTTTGAAGTAGAAGATTAAAAATTTCAAACTTTTAACTGACATTTCTCTGGGAAATGGGGGCTGGGTAGCAGGCATTGTTTTCAAAAAAACAAATGCTATTTTCTCTATTGGTCTGTGCATAAAATCACTTAAAAAGATTTGTGGATTTATATATTTATTTAATTTGCGCATTAACTTATTTTTTCCAGGTTGTTCAGGTGGACATTGATGGAACAAAGTAGTTGTAGTGCCTCAATATTTACCCAAAACAACCGAGATGGAAGTATCGTCAGAGGGTTAAACTGGAAGTATTCTCAAATAGCTAAACTGGATAATGAAAATGATTTAATATGTGCATTTGGTGATTTGTTTGGATTTTTTATTTATCTTTAAATTGGTGTTGTTTTTCTCCCGACTATTGCATATGTGCTTGGAATATTAATAACTATAATATTATAGTATAAGCTTGTTAGTGGTCCCATAATAAACTTTATTTTTGAACTTTTTTTGCGCCTCATGTTCAAGAGGAAGCCCCCCTTGGGGTTTAGGAACCCTTTCTGCCGCTGATGCACCTTTAACATCTTTGAGTCTGATATGGTTGGCTTATAAATATTTGAGTTTGTGATGGGAAGGTATAATGGACGTGCTGTTACCTTGTAGATATTCATTTCAAGTTTCTGTATCTTCTGAACCTCTTGGATTGATCCTTCCATCTTCTTAAAATATTGTTCAAGCACTTGTAAATACCTATGAGCTGGACGATATAAACAACGGCTGATTTAGTTGATTTTCTATTTTGTGATGGATGATGATTCTAAGCATTATTCATGTGTCATGTAGCCGAACTAGTTTCTTCATCAACCTGCGCGTATGGAAACTTTATTATGATAACATTTTGTTTCTTTTTTTCTTTTTTGATAAATTTTGTTCCCTTTAAACAGCTTTTGAATACTTTTCTCGAGGAAAAGCCTGTGAAGAGAAAAATGTTAAACCAGGTCTCTCTCTCTCTCTCTCTCTCTCTCTCTCTCTCTCTCTCTCTCTCTCTCTCTCTCTCTCTCTCCCTCCCTCCCTCCCTCCCTCCCTCCCTCCCTCCCTCTCCTCCTCCCCCCTCCCTCCCTCCCTCCCTCTCTCTCAAACATATGCATGCACACTTGCAGTTTAAGTATTATATAGTCTTAAGTACATGCTTCTAAAATTATTATTGATCACAAAGTGCGATTTTCCAGGTTGTAAAGCCTCCTTTTATAGTTGATGACGTTGATGAAGATGATAATGAGGAGGGGTTGGACAAGACCGATGAAAATGGGAATGACGAGTCTGACGAGGATGATTGTTTTGACTCTGTTTGTGCAATTTGTGATAATGGCGGTAATCTATACATGTATGTTTATCCTGGCTCTCATTTTACATTTATGCATATATTCGAGTTATTGGATCACTCATTACGCATTAGCTTTATCGTTATGCTGGCTTGACTTCAAAAATGTTATTTATAATATGTGATTAGTGTATCAGTTGTGTAAGGCAGAACATGCTACATAGAGCTATTAAGAATATTGAAATTGAAAGTACATCAACAAAACTTGAAAATGTCTCGTCTTGTATGTTTCAATTCATTGGTATTACCGTGTATGATCTCCCTCTTGCACAGTCCAAGAACGTTTTTCAATACATTTCAAACTCGCATCACTTGTTAGCTTCAGCTGGACTGCTACTATTGGTAACATTTGATTTTCCACTCTCCAATTTTTATCATCTACTTTACTTTATGAAGTTTCTATGTACTTCCATTGGGAACCTATGAAGCACGGCACCCAACACAATTCAACATGGATACCGAATTCGCATTTTTTCAAAATGCAGGACACGACACGCAGATGACACGTTTTTATTTTTTTAATTATATATATATATGTCTATATGTGTGTGTGTGTGTATATATATTATATATATATATGTACATAATAAATACTCCCTTCATCCCACATGGTTAAGGTACGAATTCATAATGTTAGTTAATTTAACTAAGGTACAACTCCTCTTGAACCATCTACTATCTATTTTCACTAATTTTTTTATTTTTTCTAATCAACTAGTATTATAATTTATATGATAAAAACATAGTTTGAGTATTATTATAAATTTAGTTAGATATTGATGTTGAATTTTGAAAGTTGATTCCTTTTATGAGAATTTATTTTTCAAAGCTGACCCTTTTCATGGGATAGAGAGAATAGCTTAGGTATTTAAGAATTTAAGTGATATGCAAAAATATTCATAAATTCAAATGTATAATTAAGGTCACCACAAAATAAGCATCCAAAAAACAAAAAAAGAGAAGGAAGTTAAAATAATAATTTATTAAGGGACAAAATTGATATATGTATTAGATATATAAACTTTACCTTTTAAGTTCTAAAGAATTCTATATATGACACCGTTTTAGGTTTTATATGTTAAAACAAACCCACATGTCCATTTTATATATCCCAGCGTGTCCAGAGTGTCGCTAGCTTGTCCGGTATTTATACAATAAAATACTGACTTTCCGACACGTGTGGCCGGAACGTGTCAGAGTAGTGTTTTAAAGGGTCTTGAGCCTCAAGGCAATGCTTAGAAGAAATGCACATATTTTCTGGTAAATTTGAGGTTATGCCTCACCTAGTTGAGGCGCCTGTGAGGCGCCAACCCCGAGGCGTGCAAGGCCTTTTTGTTTTTATCATATTGCGTCACTTTGAAGCCTTTTCGCGAAGGAAAAAATAAAAGATGAAGACACAAAACAAATCCCAAGTAGATCGTTCTTTAAGAATTAACATACTTGGGAGCTACAAACGTAAAAGTGAGAATTTGGGGGTAAAGAATGAAGAACGCCGCACACACACTGTGAATCTATTCATTTTTCTTTCAGTTCAAAATCCTAAGATGAAGATCGAAGGAGATCGATGGAAGGAGACAATATCGATGTGCGGCTGCGGGCTGTCTGCGGATGTGTGTGAGGAAGAGATGAGTTAAGAAAAGAACAGGGTTTTGTTTTATGTTGAAAATTGAAGAAGTACTATTGGGTCATTAAATATACAAGGTGTTGCTCTTTTTTTCTTCAATATGAAAAATTGTTATTTATCAAATGGTATCTAATCTTTTGGAAAGTAACAATAGTTGGATATCAAGTTTAGTTAAATTTTTGGTGAACAAATTTATATAAAAATGTAAGCGAATTTTTACTTTTCGTGATTTTGATTAGAGAAAGATGCAGTAAAGTAGGCTTACGCCTCAGTACGCCTCAAGGCTTACGGCTTGCCTTGTCTGGCAAAACGCCTCAAACTTGCCTCTCGCCTTCTAAAACATTGTGTTGGAGCAGCGTGTTCGACACGTGTCCAGCGAGATACTTGGCCTGTGAGTGTCCGTTCTTCATAATTGGGAACCTTTTATCGAACGTCACTAGTGAACCTAGAATTGCGAAAGCATTTTGTAGATGGTGACCGGTGATCCTTTCTAGAAACAGTAGATGATGATGCTTCTTGAAACGCGACATAACCAAGGACGCCGTAAATGTTCCCCTGGGCCATTTTTATTTCATTTTTGAGAGCATTGTTTGAGGAATGACATCATATCAGTGAGAAGTCCTGGTCTGTAGAAGGACTATAATGCTTCAAACTCAGACAAATTCTGGCAGGTGTTTTGAGTCTTCCTAGGCTTTTATTCATTCTTGACAAAGTTAATGCCAGTATTTTTTGGGAAGTGATTGACCTATATATTTTTATTCTTCCATTGTTTCCGATGGAGCCAAAGACTCCTTATTCTTTGGTTTTGGATTATAATGGAATAAAACAAAATGACTCACTAAACTGGCTGCACTTCTTTTTCTCATGAAGTACTAGTCGTTCCATGCAATTCTCGATGCGATTTTCATTTTGGATCATCCGGAAACAGCCTCTCTGTGTTAAGACAGGGATAAGGCTGCGTACATCCGATCCCCCCTTACCCTGCTTTTTGCGGGAGCCGTTGAGGCATTGGGGTAATGTTGTTGTTGATTGCGCCATGATTTTGTGCACCCTCCTCCCCTAATTTATCTAGATATTGTACCACGCTATTGCCCCTTGTTTATCTTGAGTCATATATATATATATATATATGTATGACACTACTTTTTACTTGTTTAAGGGGCATCTCTTGCCATTAACTCATGTAATTTGTTTTGTGTTAATGTCTTGTAATATATAATTAGCTGTGATGGCAAGTGCATGAGGTCATTCCATGCAACTGTTGAAGATGGTGAAGAATCTCAATGTGAATCTTTGTGCTTTAGTGGTGAAGAATTAGAGGTATGTTTCCTTCCAACTTTCTGTAAGTTACCCCCTCGTGGTTTTTGCTTTAACATGATTGAGGTTTAATGGTGTTTGTGTTTTTAATCTCAGGTGATTAAAGATGTTTCTTTTTATTGTAAGAATTGCGAGTATAAGCAGCACCAGTGCTTTGCTTGTGGGAAATTGGGATCTTCTGATGAGTCATCTGGTCCCGAGGTACACTTTATGAAGTGCTCCATGACTCTCTTTATGTTTTTACTCTTTAAGCAGCATTCTGTAACAAGTTTCGATTACCGGTTTCTATTGTATTTCAAGTTTTATGAAGCTGGGGAGAAGCTCCTGTTGGTTAATTTCTGGTTTTTAGAATTGATTGTTTTAGATGCCTTTTCTGCTATATTAATTCCCCCATCGAGAGTCCTCGACAGATTGCATGTGTATATATGGAGATAATTCTTTTGTAGTAACTTGCAAATTCATCTGATTCCAATTATTCCACTTATATTTTTTAGGTTCACATATTCCAGAAATACGTGGTGTTTCTGTGATTTGCTTTATCATTATGAAGTGTGACTTGAGCAACAAGGGGCATGTTATAAAAGAGTCGTGCCTCATGTTTGACGTAATATTGTTTACCTCGATTTCTGATGTTTTATTCTTCCATCAGTATTTTCCCATGATTAATACACCGAAATCTGATCTCGAGTTACCTTATCTCTTTATCTTCGTTTTTCGCTTTCTTCTCACTTGCATGCAAAACTAGACTTTCTTTGCAATTCCCTTTCCCTTTGACCCTGCCCCTTTTACATGTTGCAACATTTGGCCTGTAATCTGCAGGTCTTTTGTTGTGTTAATGGAGCTTGTGGGTTCTTTTATCATCCTTACTGTGTTGCAAAACTTCTCCATCCTGAGGATGAAGCCGCAGCAAAAGAACACCAGCACAAGATTGCGGCTGGGGAAAAGTTTGCATGCCCTGCTCACAGATGTCATGTTTGTAAAGAATTAGAAGTGAGGTCAATAAAGGAGTTGCAATTTGCTGTCTGTCGTCGTTGTCCACGTGCATACCATAGAAAATGTTTGCCAAGGTGCTCCGAATTCTCTTTGCAAGTTTATGTTGGGTTTGTTTCAATGTCTTTTCTTAGTTCCGAGTTCCGTATATGTTAACAGGGAGATTGCACTGGACACAGATGTTGAGCTTGAACCAGGATTTGTACAAAGAGCTTGGGAAGATTTGATTCCCAACCGTGTACTGATTTACTGCCTGTGAGTTACTCATAACTGCATTATATCTGAATATTATTATATTCTTTTCACGGAATTGTGTCTTTGTCATCAGAGATCACGAGATCGTTCCAGGTATTTTTACGCCTATTAGGAACCATATCAAATTTCCAGGTCCCCAGCGAGAGAAAAAGGAAAAGATACCATTAGAATATAGCAAGAAGAAGAATCAGTTGAAGGAAAGAGGTTTCGCTTTGGAAGATACTGCAGGGAAGAAAATTTTTTCTAGTCCACTAAAAGGGATAAACAAGGTGTCTTCCAGTTCAAAGCAAGGTGAACTTTCTATAAGAAGATCGCTTGCAGGAAGGTCTTCTAAGATGCGAACAGCTACAACTATGACTAATCTTAGACAGTTGAAAGAACCTGCGTCCGATGAGAGGGAGATGTCTTTAGGAGATAAGTTATATACCACCTTTTATGCTATGGATTCCGGACTAGTGAAATCTAGCGAAGGCGGTAGTGTTTATGGTGAACTTGAGACAACTCAGAAGGTTAAACCTACAGCAAGGAGAATAAGTAGTTCTTTCAATCTTGATGCTGATACGAAAAAAAGGTGATGCATTTTGTCCGTGTGTTTTACCCCCCCCCCCCCCGGGGCCCCAAGCCAAATAGAAAAAGCCTTCCACCCAATTGAACACCTTGGGCTTCTATAATGCACCTCTGTTTAGATAAAACATTGCCCTAATACTTGACCCATAGATTTAGTATTCCAGTTTACTCTTCGCTGCACCAGCGCTCGTCAGGCTAATTGCTGAAAGATGTTTTTTATATTTCTTTCTCTTTTTGAACGTTATCCTACTTTTTTGTTCTTGGCTCCTGCAGAATATTTAAATTGATGAAAGATGCTTCATCCTCATTGACACTTGACCAAGTTAAAGGATGGCATAAATCACCATCAACACATACTCAATATTCAAAATTCTATGCGGACAATGTTACATTGGGAAAGGTGGATGGTTCTGTTCAGGTATGTGCCCATTTCTGCATAAACAAAGAAGCACGGACACGGGAGTGGATACGGGACATGACATGGGGATACGGTGCGAATACACTTATTTACATGTGAAAAAGGAGACACAACGGCTAAAATTTATAAATTGAAGTGTCCGTGCTTCGTAGTACATAAACATCATTTAAATCTTGATGGAAGCTAATACTTCTGCAACTGCAGTCTTTACGTGCTGCATTGAAAAAATTGGAAGGAGGTGGTAGTATTCAGGACGCCAAAATGGTTTGCGGGAATGATCTTCTCGTCCAGATGTTGAGATGGAAGGCAAGTGTCCAAGATTGAACTCCAGTATCCACTTTGTTACATATACATGTCTATAATCAATAGATTAGTGTCCCTGTCCTGTAATATATACTTTCGCTCGTTAATTTCTTCTACATGTTGGTCCATCTCATTGAGATTTGTGTGAAATTAAGCATCCGTTAGGAAATCTGTTGAGGTTTTTTATTTTATTCCTTTAAGTAAAGGAATTCTGTTATGTTGAGAACATCCTCGGCGACAAAATGATGCTCTCCCTTGAATTGGGAAAACTGATTTGAGGGATAGTAATCAAATTTGCTGTCATGCACCAACTCCAGTTCGATGTAAGTTGGTGGTCCTGACTGAATGCCTGAAGTTGCTGAACTAGGGCTGGGAAAAATACCGAAAATATCGAAATACCGAAAATATCGTATCGAAAAATATCGAAAATGTCGAAATTTTCGGTATACCGATTTTTTCGGTACGGTATGATACCGTTACCGGTATTTTCGGTACGGTAACGGTATGAGATTTTGAAATTTTCGATATACCGAGGTATACCGAAAATTTTCGGTATACGAATTTTTTTTCGACATTTACCGATAATTTTCGATATACCGAAAAATTATCGGTATATCGAAATTTTTCAGTATACCAAACTCTGTATAGTATATTGAATTTTTTTGATATATCTTAAAATTTTCGGTATACCGCAGAAGTTTCGATATACCGAAAAATTAACGGTATACCGGCTTGATTTCGGTATACCGATATTTCGGTACAATAACGGTATGTAAATAGGTCATACCGAAATTTTCGGTATACCGAAAATCGGTATACCGAAAATTTCGGTATGGTAACGGTATGATTTTCATCATACCGAAAATTTCGGTACGGTATACGATATGAATGAAAATTTTCGGTATACCGTACCGAACCACCCCTATGCTGAACAATGGCAAAAATAGTAGTTTATCATGTAATGGGCTGGGGAGGCTGCTGATGGTGCCATGGACTCTAACTTATATCTCCCCAAGGAGAAAATCTGATGAGATTCTGAGAACTTATCAATGCATGTAAATAAAAAACAATCTTGTTATATTGTTTGTTTAGGACGTTTGTTGGATCGAAGTATAAATGTAAATGTGCTCTTCCTATTCCATTATTTTTTGTTTATCACCCAGATTTGGATGGCAAAGAAATAACTCCAGTTCAATGTAAGTTGGTGGTCCTGGCTGAATGCCTGAACAATGGCAAAAACAGTAGTTTATCATGTAATGGGCTGGGGAGGCTGCTGATGGTGCCATGGTCTCTAACTTATATTTCCCAAGGAGAAAATCTGATGAGATTCTGTTACGACCCAAGGAGTGGGTCGATTTGGTTTGGTTTATAAAAGGCGCAAGTAATCAGAATTTAAAGTCTTAGGGGGTTAATAGTAATTAGTTTAAATTCTAGTATTTATCTATTTTCAGTATTTTTATCCTTTTAGGATTCCTTCGGTCCATGTTAGAGTCCTTTTAGGATTCCTTGATAGTAATTGGTTTAAATTCTAGTATTTATCTATTTTCAGTATTTGTATCCTTTTAGGATTCCTTCGCTCCATGTTATAGTTCTTTTAGTATTCCTTTTGTTTGCTATTTAAGTTAACCCCTGTATTCAGTTTTGATTTTCATCATCATCATCAACATCACCTTAATCCCAACTATGTTGGAGTCGGTGGCATGAAGATTATAGTGTCGTTTAATTGTCTAAAATTAGTTAACACCATAACTCATGCAAATAACAAAGTGGCAAAGTTTTACGCCGGATGCCCTTCCTGTCGCAACCTTCATATGAAGGAGAAATAGAACGAAATTCCAAAACCGTCAACATCATAGGTTTTTCCATTTATATGGAAAATATCATGAGACAGCGATGAGTTTGAGATAATTGCTATTGTCATGTCACAATACGTGATTGATATTGTAAAATCAACACATACATCATGGAACATGACTCTCAGTTTTGATTTTATCAAGGAAAAATTAATTGAGAATTTTCTCCTCGGAGTTACCTGTTGCTCGAAATACAGGGAGGGTTTTCGGGTGTCTAACAATCTGGCATCGGAGCACTCATCGGTTCTGGCCATGGCGGGAAAACTCACCAACGCCGATCGCATCAGCATGTTGGAAGAAGGGTTAACGCAGATGAAGGAGGTGGTGGAGGCAAACCGCATCGATAATGCGATGCAGTTTCAGGAGGTCCTGCGCGCTATCAAGGATTTGAAGGAGGGGTCGGATAGCGGAGAAAAGAAGAAGAAGCCAACAATTCCGTTCGGATCCTTCGCTGATGGGGACTACGGAGATGAGGAGGAGGAGGAATCAGACGGGTCGGGGAGAAGCACTGGGGAAAAGAAGGAAAAGGATCCTTTACGGGACTGTCGAAAATTGAACATGCCAATTTTCGAAGGAGAAGATACGGATGCGTCGGGCTACGGTGTCAGAGCAGTACTCACGCAAGAAGGCCGACCGCTAGCATTTTTCAGTCATATGTTGGGCACTCGCGCAAGACTGAAATCAGTTTACGAGCGGGAATTAATGGCGATTGTTATGGCTATCCAGAAGTGGCGCCCATATCTTTTGGGTCGCAAATTCCTCGTTCGAACCGACCAGCGAAGCTTAAAGTATCTCCTAGAACAACGAATCAGAATCAAGACCACCATAAATGGTTATCCAAACTTCTGGGTTATAATTTTGATATTATTTATCGACCCGGCAACGAGAATCGAGTGGCGGACGCGTTATCACGCAAGCACAATGAAATTGAACTAAAATCAATCACGGCGTCTTGGAAAATTGACTGGGATGAGTTGTGGAAGGAATTGAAATCAGACCCGGGGCTCAACATTATGAAACGGAAGATTATGGAAGGGAAAACGGTTCCAAATGGCTACTCAGTCGAGCATGACCGATTGGTTTTTCGAGGCCGTCTTGTGCTACCGGTGGGTTCACGTTGGATTCCAATGTTATTCAACGAGTTTCATGGGAGTATCGTTGGTGGTCACTCAGGGGTACAAAAGACATATCAAAGGATGACTCGGGAGGTGTATTGGCCCGGCATGAAGGGTGATATCGCAAGGCGAATAGCTGAGTGTGATGTGTGTCAGCGACAAAAGTATTCTACCATGGCGCCCAACGGCCTGTTGCAACCATTGGAGTTACCAACTACTTTTTGGTCACAATGGATTTTATAGACGGGCTACCTCGGTCCGAGGGGTTAACAGTCATTTATGTGGTCGTTTGAAATTCCCGAATTTGATGGGCGTGGTGAAAGCTAGCTTTTTGATAGGCTTAGCAAGTACGCGCACTTCATTCCCTTGAAACATCCGTATACTGCCGGTGATTGCAGGAGTTTTCATACGAGAAGTAGTTCGTTTGCATGGCGTTCCGGATTCGATTGTCTCTGATAGCGATAAAGTGTTCTTAAGTAATTTTTGGAAAGAGCTGTTCCGAATGTTGGGGACCACCCTTAAACGAAGTACCGCTTTCCATCCGCAGACCGATGGACAGATTGAGGTTGTTAATCGGTGTCTTGAAACTTACTTACGATGTTTTGTAGCAGATACGCCAAAAAAGTGGGTCACGTGGTTGCCTTGGGCAGAGTATTGGTACAATACGTCTTTCCATACGTCCACTAAGACAACTCCTTTTCGTGTCATGTATGGGCGCGATCCTCCACATTTACTTTATTACGGGAGTGCAAAAACACCAGTAAGCACAGTTGATGAGTATTTAACAAAAAGGGACCAGGCCTTACAAGAGTTAAGAGCGTGTTTGTTTAAGGCACAGCAAAGTATGAAGACAGCTGCAGATGCACATCGTCGGGATGTGAATTTCGAAGTCGGAGATTGGGTGTATCTGAAATTAAGGCCCTACCGGCAGCGGACAGTGGCAAGGCGTAAGAATGAAAAACTAGCCCCAAGGTACTTTGGACCTTTCGAGGTGTTGGAGAAAATTGGGCAAGTGGCATATCGATTAAAACTTCCAGATACTGCTCGTATACATGCTGTTTTTCATGTGTCACAGCTAAAAAAAGCTATTGGAAATCGGGTAGCAATGCCGACTTTACCAGCTACCTTGACTGAAGAAATGGAAGTTTTGTTGCAACCGGGACAAGTTGAGGGAGTTCGTGAAGGTGTTGCTGGTCGTGAAGTGCTTATCAGGTGGAAAGACCTTCCAGAATATGAAGCAACATGGGAACCGTTTGATGGCTTGGATCAGCAGTTTCCAGATTTCAACCTTGAGGACAAGGTTCGTGTTTGGGAGGGGAGTAATGTTACGACTCAAGGAGTGGGTCGATTTGGTGTGGTTTATAAAAGGCGCAAGTAATCGGAATTTAAAGTCTTAGGGGGTTAATAGTAATTAGTTTAAATTCTAGTATTTATCTATTTTCAGTATTTTTATCCTTATAGGATTCCTTCGGTCCATGTTAGAGTCCTTTTAGGATTCCTTGATAGTAATTGGTTTAAATTCTAGTATTTATATTTGTATCCTTTTAGGATTCCTTCGGTCCATGTTAGAGTTCTTTTAGGATTCCTTTTGTTTGCTATTTAAGTTACCCCCTGTATTCAGTTTTGATTTTATCAAGGAAAAATTAATTGAGATTTTTCTCTGGGGAGTTACCTATTGCTCGAAATACAGGGAGGGTTTTCTGGTGTCTAACAGATTCTTAGAACTTATCAATGCATGTAAAATCAAAAACAATCTTGTTATATTGTTTGTTTAGGACGTTTGTTGGATCGAAGTGTAAATGTAATTGTGCTCTTCCTATTCCATTATTTTTTGTTTATCACCCAGATTTGGATGGCAAAGAAATAATCCTCGTAAGTCTTAGAACTTATCAATGCATGTAAAATCAAAAACAATCTTGTTATATTGTTTGTTTAGGACGTTTGTTGGATCGAAGTGTAAATGTAATTGTGCTCTTCCTATTCCATTATTTTTTGTTTATCACCCAGATTTGGATGGCAAAGAAATAATCCTCGTAAGTCTAGAGTAACACATATATACGGATCTGGAGGCTGTTTTCAAGAGAATGCTGAAGTAGATTCTCTAGGATTGCCTGCATATCCATTGCCACCACTGGGAAGGAAACAAATACAAATGAAGTTTGGTTGGCAGCTTGAGTGCGCTCGAGTCTCGGAGGAAAGCGCCTCTGGGATCCGAGGCGAAGCATGTCCAGTAGGTGCACGCACCTGGCACACACTCTTTTTACAAATGCACCCCGAAGAAAATTAAAATTGAGGTTTCATTTGAGAGAACAGACCAGCATCTTGGATAAGTTTCATGTTGTTTTGTTTATTAAATTTTGAACTCTGATGAAAAATTATTATTTAAAATGCAAATAGATATATGTTTTAGTTTATTATTTGTCAATTTGTCATGGTTAATAGCTTATATCATTTTTTTTGTTTTTATTTTATTTTTTGTGCTTTGTTCAAGAGGTGCAACTCGCACCTCAGGCGCTAGGGACCCCTTTGTACCTTGCGTGCATTCCCCCCATAGTTGTTAAAGACGAGCCTCAGGTACGCCTGGGCCCCAAGGCGCACCATATCACCTCTTCGTGTTAAAGGCCCATAACTTCAGTCTTCAATAAGTGGAGCGCCTGTTATCGCCTTTTTCTAGGCGCGTATTGGACCTTTCTGCGCCTGATTGAGATTGATTTCCAGGTTTTGTGTTTTTTTAGTTTGGGTTTTTTTCCTGTTGTCTTGGGCTCCAGTTATTAGGTTTAAATGTGCCTTCTGTCATATTAGCAGAATACAAATAAATTGAGACAGAAATAAGTGGGAGGCCTAGGGTCTTTGACAGACGCTGGAAAGAGGGACTGCTGAGGCGGGAAATAAAAGAAGGGAAAATATATCATATTGAGATTGATGATATGGAGGATGACGATGAGGGGGAGTTGTCATATTATAGTAATGGGGCATGTATTAGAAGTTAGTATATTTAGGAGGATAATATAAACATCAAATTAACTGATGAAGTTCAGGTTGGCTGCGGTCTCTTTTGCCTTTTTTTTGTTGCTGTCTATGATGCTAAGTCTAAGCTCAGGCAGCCTTTTTCGGGTTTATGTTACTAGGCATAATGATTAGGACACTACTTTTTGTTGTTTATGCATGGCATATTGATGCTTATGATGTGGTTTCATGAGTCTTATTACTTATATTATGCATGTTTTTTTTGTTGCCTCACTTCAAAAAGGCGAACGCCTCTCCTTGCTCCTTGCGCCTCAAGCTCCAGAAAACCTCTGTGCCTTGATGTGCCTTTCGCATTTAACTATCCTGCTTCTAATAATACTGGCAGCTTTAAGAAGCATCATAAGTCGGACGTGTGGTTCAAGGTTTTAAACGGTCTTGCATATGTTTTTGGCTAGTGTGAGAGTGGATGCTGTAGGCAACTAGGCACCTGTTACTGCAACCTCGTGAGTGAAACCCAAAATTGTTCTGGGGAAGAAATCAGGTTAGATGCTTGGCTGGAGAAATAGAGAATTTTGAATGTTAAGGCAAAATTGTTTCTTTCATGCTAGCATATATTGAAGGAGGTAAAGACGACCCCTTCTAACGAATAATTTTAATCATTGTTTCCTGTTTCACTAGGCATATCTTGTAGTTTAAACCTTTTGGAAGATGTCACCCTTAAGCTGCAACAGTTTGTCGTATGCAATGACCTTGCTTTTGGACCAAAAATTGCGTGCTAAAACTTTACCATCGATTGCTGATTCTACTATCAGAGGAGTTTGTGGATTCAGGATATATTATTTTTTATATTGGAAATGCACAATACCTTGCATCATATCTATAGAAGTATGTCTGTTTGCATCACTTGAAAATTTAATTTTAGAATACCAGTAATTGTTAGCAGTATGAGGTATGAGTGCACTACAGATAGCTGAAAGGATTTATTACGAGCACCTAAAGGATATATGGCCTCTTCTGGGTACATTGCTTCGCAGTTTTAGCTGTCTTTGAAAGAATAATTGTTACCTGAACGCAAGTGAGAAAGTAAGACTATCTTTTATTTTTAAGCAGTTGGAGTGCAGCCGCATTTTAATGTTATTGTACTGTTTCTGCTGCATTGAGGCGGATGTTCGTTTTAGTTGCAGTATGTAAGAAGTGTACCCAGTTAGTACCTGTATTGCTAGATATTCCCCTGTAAAGTTATTTTACATTGTGATATGTTTCTTGGTGCTATGACAACTCATATAGTTTTTGTAAGAGCTGAGGTTTCCATTATAGCAGCAGTCATAGTATGAACATTTTTCTTAGCGTCCTACATGAATTTTTGAGACACTGATTTTTCTTAGATTTGAGGCATGTGTTGTAATGACGCGCTCTTCTATTACTGCAGGACAAGATGAGAGTATATCTTTCTCCATTTTTATATGGCATGCGATATACATCCTTTGGTCGCCATTTCACCAAATTGGACAAATTGAAAGAGGTTAGTGATGTCTTTAGCCATTTTTTAAGGAGATGATGTGTTTAGAGAACTATCCTGAAAGTTGTCTGAAGAATTGTGGTTTTAGTGGATGGGCAGTGAGGCTTATCAGTGCTCACATAATGTTGAGCTATGTGCTTAGGCTTGTAGTTTTTCTTATGTTCATGACATAACTGTTTAGTTTTAATTGGTCATAATCAATGTTCTAAAAGGCGCTAGGCGGTGGCGGGCGGACAGGGACCTTCTAGCGCCTAGGCCTTGGAGGCGGCGCCTACGCGGCTAGGCGCTAGGCGTTTTTTTTTATATTTATATTTTATTTATTTTTATATATGCATACAAAATGCATAATAATATTCTTTTAAAAAATTCTTTTGGAGAGGAAATTTTTTATTATACTGAAATTTAATAAATAATAATTCAAGTTTTAATTAAATGGCATCAGTTTAATTAATATATTTAAAATTAGTACAGTAGTAACAGTACTCACATCAGCTTTTAAATAAAAAAGAAAAACCTAAATTTAGGCAAAGCCTCAGCCCGCCTAGAGCCCGCCTGGACCCGCCTAGAGCCCGCCTGGAGCCGCCTAGAGCCTCCTACCCGCCTGGCAGAACCGACTATGGGGTAGTCGGGGCGGAGGTCGACCTTCTAGCGCCTATCGGCCGCCTAGGCCGATTTTTAGAACAATGGTCATAATTGTATTTCTCGTTTGCAAAACATATGCTGTACCCACCTGACATGAAAAAAAATATGATCTCCAATCAAAGGATGTTTTACCTAATAATGGTCAACGTTAGCCAGTTTCCGTAATTGCTTTTCTGCACAATAAATGTGCATATGGAAATTGTTGGATGAAAAAAATGAACAGAAATATACCTTCCAAAATGTGTGGCATGGATTTGGTCTGTTTTTTTGTTGTTGTCTATTATTCATATGTGAAACCTCTTTTTCCTTGTATAGGGTGTGTAAAATGCTATACCAGAAACAATTCAATTCAATCTTATTTGACATAGGACAGTTACAAAATATAGTGATTTTTTCTTTACACTAAAAGATGAACAATTCGGGACCAGTAAAATACTAGAAAATTTTGCTGGGATGGAGGAAGTACTAAGTATGTTTTTTTTTATTTGATAAATCTTTACATCGACATTACCGTGTTTGCTTGTGATAACAACGAAGACATTAAAGCCTTTTTGATTAGCTAGGGTGTTAGATTGAAGTTTTTTTTGTCCCGTCATACCTTTTAAATCCTTTTTGATTAGCTTGGTTCTTAGATTGAAGTTTGTTTTTTTGTCCCATCATACCTACCCTTACCCTTGTAGCCTATCTATCTTGCCTTCTTTAGGTATTCCTTGATTTTTCTTATAACTTTGTCACATTTGAAATTGACTCTGCTTACGTTCTCTACATTTTTGGTTCTCCAATCTCCATGCAGATAGTTGATATGCTCCATTGGTATGTTCAAGATGATGACATGGTAATACACTGTTCAGTTTTTCATGATAAGGATTGGTTTATCTGTTTCCCCCATTTTCCATTATTTTATTTAGCCATTGCCTCAGTTAGTGCATGTCTTTGGTTATCATGTAAAGGTCTGGCCTTCCCGTGTTTCACATGTTCCCCGCTATTTTTTATCATAATATTTTGTCACCGTTAGGTGGTCTTCTCTTGAGTTGGACCACTTAGTGTCGCTAGCCCCATTATATTTAGCCAACATTTTGCTTTCACATAAGTAGATAATTACTAGGTAAAGTAGTATGGAATTCCCGTGGTATTCTTAAACCATAATGATTGTTATTCGTAGTCCAGATTAGGAGTGAGTGAGGAATATATGCATACTATTGTTAATTGTGTGGGGCACACTAGCTCCATAGGCGGAGGAGGGGAAATCTATACCTTCATACTGATCTTGTGAAATGGGGATATAAAATCGAGGTGAAGGTCCAATGGAAGAAGATGATGATGCTTGGACAGCGAAGCGATGGCCATGGAGTGATGAAAAACCAGACAATGGAGAGGGAGAGGGAGAGAGAACAATAATTCCAGATTAACATTCGACATGGTAACGTCTTGCCACAAGCCAAAGCTCGAAATAATGATTCTTAATAATCAATCTTAAACCTAATAACATGAATATATAGACCCCCTACGTCTCTTAACGAGGAAAGACATCTAACATAATCATAACTCCATAATATAATAATACTAAGAGTCCTAGTATAACCATACTTCCATAATTTAATAATAATAATTATTAATTACTCCTACGCCTCGAATACACCCGCAGGGCAATCTGGTCTTTTGCTCGGACGTGGTTTGGGTCGGCTGTGTCGCCCTGCCTTGCTCGGCCACCCTGCTCGACTCGGCCATTGTTCGGGTCGGTCGTGTTGCCTCGTTCTGCTCGGCCCATTTGCTCGGCTCTTCTACCTCCCTGCTCGGCTCGGTTATGGTCCGGGTTGGTCGAACCGTTTCGCTTCATAGCAGTTTCCTCCCACTCGAAGACCGCCTTGCCCTTAAGGCGGAACTCCGGAAATTGTGACTTTATTTATTCCTCATCCACCCAGGTCGCCTCATCACTTGACTGTCCCTTCCACTGAACCAAGACCTGGCATGCTTCTTCGCCCCCTTCTTTCCTCTGGCACTAGTGAAATACCTAGGCGGGTTCGAATGTGTCGGAACTCGAAATTTCCAAACTCGGCGGAAGCTCTGACTCCACCGGATGATTACCTTTTACTCGATTGAGCTGCGGCACGTGGAAGAACGGATGTAGTCGACTCGACTCGTGTTTGGAAGGCGGAGCCGGTATGCGGTTTTTCCAATTTGCTCCTTCACTGCAAACGGACCGTAATACTTGGCGACGGTACGAAGAATCGGCTAACGTTCCCTGCCTATGTGGCTTACCTTTAATAGCATCTTGTCTCCACACTCGAACTCGACCTCTCTACGCTTCTTGTTCGCGTAATGCGTCATTTTCTGTTGTGCCCAAAGGAGGTTTATTTCAACTGCCGAAGCACTTCATCTCGCCCACTCAAGACCGCGACAACAGCCGCCACCTTACACTCACCGGCTAGGAACAGATGGATGGTCGGATTGGGCCAGCCATATACTACTTCAAATGGGGTCATCCCGGCACTTGACTGATAAGATGTGTTATACCAGAACTCGGCCCACGCAAGCCATCCCATCCACTTCTGTGGTTGTTCCAACACAAAACAACATAAATGTCTCCAAAATGTGATCAAGTACCTCAGTTTGCCCATCTGTCTACTAAATTTTAATTTCGTCCCCTGCATTTTGAACAACTCTTTCCAAAATAAACTCACAAACACGAAATCACGATCTCTTATGATGGACCCTGGCACTCCATGTAGCCGAACGATCTCGCACATGAATGTCTCGGCCACTGATCGAGCTTTAAATAGTGAGCGTACTATCACAAAGTGCCCATACTTTGACGAACGAACCACAACTACTGTGATACATGAATACCCCTGGGACTTCGAAAGACATGTGATGGAGTCCATTGAGACGTCCTCCACACAGCCTTCGGGATACACAAAGGTTGCAACAACCCGGTCGGTGATGTGGCTTCATTTCGACTTCTGATAAACTAGACAATTAGCCGTGTATTGCTGTACCTTCCGGAACCTTCCCCGCCGGTACACATTGGATGCCATTTGCTGATAAGTGCGAAACGCCCCTGCGTGTCCTCCCATTATAATAACTTAGAAATCCATCCCGACGACTCCGGAAACACCAATTGGCCCTTATAGAACAACTTCCCTTGCTCCACCGAATAGCTCAGGCGACAACTCTCATCCCGTTCCAGATTCGCAATCAAGAAATGTACGGAGTCATCCCCCCGTTGCTCCTCTAACATTTCTGCTGCGGCCGACTACACCGCCCGGCTCACCGCCGTAAGGACCCTTCGCATTGCCGTCGCGAGAGGGAGTTTGCTGCTGAATTCACTTGTCCCAGCTTATAGGTAAAGTCATATTCGAGCTTGGCCACCCAGACCTGTTGGGCCGGTGTCCCACTTCGCTGCGCCAACAAATGCTTTAAGCTGTGATGATTGGTCCGTATTGTGAACCTTCGGCCCACAAGGTAAGGCCGCAATGCTGCACGGCCAACACCAGCGCCATCAAATCTCGTTCATAAGCGGACTTCGCCAATGTCCGCTCTGCGAATGCCTTACTAAAATAAGCTACTGGCCGCTCCTTCTGCATCAACTCCAACTTCCGTCTTTCTTTTTAACCAATACAGCATGACTCGAATAAGGGCTTGAGCTAGGTTGAATTATTCCTGCCAACAGCATATCTGCAACCAACCTCTCAATCTCATCCATTTGAGCGATACAGGCGGACCAATACCCCGGGGCCAATACAATTTGATGATCTGTCAGTCGGCGAGGAGGCAGCCCCGCTGGCTCGCCGAACCCCTCTCCAAATTGCTCCAACATCCGGCTAACTCCCTCTGGAATGTGACTCCCCTTTCCCGAAGGTTCGGCGGACTCCCCTTCATTCCCCAGAATGATGACCCACAACTCTATATTTCCCTATCGAACCAATGAACGGAGGGAAGCTTGGGCTCGGCATTTGCTCGGATCCCCGGGCAAACAGATGTCTCGCTGTCCCTCAAGAAATCTCATGCCGGACCTCCCCCAATGTCCTCAGCCAGGCTACCCCCAGGATGAGGTCAACTCCGCCTAGGGGGAAAACGTAGCATCCACCTGCGCCTCATAACCCGGAAAGGTAATGACCAACTCTCTACACAAGCCCGCCGAATTCTGTCTTCGTCCGTCCCCCAACCGAACTTGAAAGTTACCTGTCGCCTGTGGCCGTAATTGTAACTCCCCTACCAACTCCTCTGAGTTATAACCCTAAACGCTGACACACCGAGACCTCCGACCTGACCTCCCAGCCTTAGTGTCTACGGGTCCGATAAGCCGGCCATGGATAACAATGATAACACACCCTCGTCTTCACCTTCCAACTCGTGCAGCTCTCCGCCTCCTTCATCTACAAATGCTTCCACCTCCACTAGTTCCGTCCCCAGCATCTCTTCTTCTCCAGCCAACATCACCCTCAACTGCTTACTCGGGCACTCATGCAACGGATGATACGCTGCCGACACCTAAAGCACAACCTTTTTGCTCGCAGATCATTATCCTCTTGTTGTGTAATTATCTTCATCGGGCCATGTTTATTAGGGAAATTTGACCGAGCTTGTGAAAACCTTGGGGCTGTGGATTTTCGCTCCGCTTGACGGTTCGGCGTTTGCTGAAAGAACGGACCGGGTTGGCCGGTCGAATTACCCCTGGATATCTCTGTTGGTCTGTAGTCGGGGTACGATCTGAATTCCCTCCTCGGTCAAATAATACTTTGGCCTCAATCTTGCGAGCCATATGCATGCCATGCCACCTCCAAATCCCGAGGGTCCCAAACTTGTAAATTGACACGGAATGGCTCACTCAATCCGTTCACAAAATATCCGAGGTAGTGTTCCTCCCGTAAACCCGGAACTTGATTCTCCAGTTGTATAAAGTCGTCAATATATGCCTCCACCGAGCCTACCTGTTTAACTGCGGCTATGCACTCATAAGGATTTCCTGTATGCCTCGTGTCAAATCGCCGAATCATGGCCTGTGAAAATTCCAGCCACATAAAGTTACCCTTTCTCGAACGTAGCCATCGAAACCATCCTAGAGCTGTCCTTCCATGGCGACCATCGCTAAATTTGTTTGCTGCATCGCAGGAGTCCCATGAAGGTCAAATTGTTTCTCGGCCCTGGCTAGCCAGCTGTTCGGGCCGGATCCACCAAACACGGGCAGGTTCACGGCTTGCTGCCCTGTCTCCGCCGGACTGCTGCCCCCTGCCTCCTTATCAGCGGCAGCCGACCCGAGCCCTGAAACCCTAGTTACAGTCGCCTGCCCTCTGCCCGCGGTGCCTCCCTCCGTCGCTGTACCTGGCCGCAGCGCCGATATCGGCAGCAGGATTTCGGCAAAATGGCCATCAATCCCTTTGCGCAGGCTGCTGATTTCCTCGCGGAGCTGTGCCTGCTCCTTGGTCACGATACTCACCGCTGCTTTCATCTCCGCGATTTTAAAATCGGCTCTCGTCATCATCCCGTCTTAATTTCCCACATACGGCGTCAAATTGTTACAACGGGATTTGTGAAAGAATTAATTAAGAACAAGAGCAATAATTCTAGAATAATATTCGTCAAGATAACATCTTGCCCCAAGCCAAAGCTCGAAATAATGATTCTCAATAAGGAAAGAGATCTAACATAATCATAACTCCATAATATAATAATATTAAGAGTCCTAGTATAACCATATTCTCATAATTTAATACTCCCTCCACTTTTAAATAGATGTCATTTTAGACTTTTGTAACTTTTTCAAAATAGATGTCACTTTAACTTTATTCTTCTCTTTATTCCATTATTACCCCTAGTTAATTTACCTCAAAATTCATCTTTTCACTCTTCATTAATTACAAAATATCATTTATTAGGGGCAAATTTTGGCATAAAAGAATTTTCTTAATTTGTGTGCACAAAGCCAAAGTGACATCTACTTAAAAGTGGAGGGAGTATTAATTAATTACTCCTCCGTCGCCTCGAATAGAACCTGGTGTTTTGCTCGGACACGACTTGGGTCGGCCGTGTCGCCCAGTTCTGTTCGGCCACCCTGCTCGGCTCGGCCATGGTTCAGGTCGGCCGTGTTGCCCTCTCTGCTCGGCCTCCCTGCTCGGCTCTGCCACCTCCCTGCTCGGCTCGGTTATGGTCCGGGTCAGTCGAACCCTTCTGCTTCACAACATTGACCTGCTTGCGATAGAAGAAAATGCAGAGCAATGAAAATTCTCATATAGCTCTTATATATTAGTTCAGCTGTTATCCTAGATTTCAAATGATAATTGAAACTTAATTTATTATTTTTGTAAAATGTTGTATTCTGTGGTTTCCGAAATTTACTTTTATTTATCTTTCTACCCTCTTTTAGCATTCTTTGTTTTGTTGATCAGCTAGTTGATTCTTGTTGCGGTTCAAATGATTTCAGATGCCTTAGTTTCTGAAACCTACTTTATTGGATCTTTCTACCTTCTTTTAACATTTTTTTTTTGTTTCTTTGATCAGCTAGTTGATTTTTGTTGCGGTTCAAATGATTTCAGCTGCCTTATGAAAAAGAAACTTGACGATGTGGGGAAGAGGTGCTCATTCAAAAACTATGACATCCTACAAGCTAAGGTGAAACCATTTCGCAGTATTTTTAATTTTTGAAGGGACTACTCAAATAAATGAAATTAAACAATCCATGGATGCACAATATCCCCATTTCATGGCATGTTTCTCTATGGCCTTTTACTTATCACCATAGTTGTTAGAGGCGCGCCCAGGCTCGAGGCGCTAGGGGCGCCAAGGGCAGCGCCTCCTGGAAGGCGAGGCGGGCGCAGGGAGGGAGGCGGGCGCCTTTGTGCGCCTAGCGCGCCTCCGAGGAGGCGCGCCTCTCTCCCATCTTCATTTTCAACCTTTATTAATATTATATATATATATTAATATTAATATATATTAGATGTGATATATTAGAGAATTCAAAATTAGGGTTAACACTAATAATTTGGCTATTTTTTTATTTTTATTCAGTTTTTTTTTGTTTATTTATTGTATAATATAATATGTGATATGATTTGCCATATTTTCAGATTTTTGTATCTAAAGATTATATTTTCTGTTTTTATGTTTATTTTTCTGTTTTTTCTCATTATTTTTTAATTTCTCATTTGATTAATATGTGATATGATTTTTCTCGTTTGATGAGGAGGTGGAGTTTGATGATGATGAGGAAGACGAGTGATGGTTTAATTGAGACTTTAAGAAGTGTTGAACTTAAACATGTCTTTTGTGTGTTGGTTTTTGTTGGTTATATGTTGGTTTTTGTTGATTATGTGATTTATTATTGAAGTTGAAGTTAAACCTTATGTTATGGAATTCTTAGACTTAATTACATGAATTATGTTTTTTTATTAATTTTTAATTAATTTTGCGCCTCTGTTCAAGAGGCGCGCGCCTCCGGCGCTAGGGCAGCCTTTGCACCTCTGTGCGCCTCTCGCCTCTAACAACTATGCTTATCACATCCTTGGTCAATGCTCTTGGAAAGAAGTGCTGTGATTCCATTCAGCCCTCAACTGAACAACTTTTGCCACCCTAAAGGAACACTTTGTCATTGCACTTACCCACCATCCCATTCTCCAATTTATCTACTATGCTTGTCACCATTCTATTATCCCGCACTTCTTCTCTGTGGGGGTTATTCTTGATGGGTGACCATGCAGTGGTATGTTGCACGGATACTTCGATTTTTTTTTCTTTAGAGTATCGGACACGGTTACAGACACGTTATGCCAACACGCATGCCCGACCCGCGAAAATACGTGTCCTTTGACTTTGTAGCTGTTTGACCAATCGGACACGGCTAGGGCTGTTACCGAGCCGAACCCTACCGAACTTTCACTAGGTCCGGCTGAGCTCGATTTTTTTAACATATTCGATTCGGCTCGATTCGGCCGAATATAAAAACAAAGGTTCAATTCGGGTTTGGAATCCTTTTTTGAGTTCATTATTCAATTCGATTCGGTATTTTGGATCAAAAGTTCGCAAATAGTTTGATCCGGTTTTTAAAAAATCTTGATATTTGTTACAGAATGATGAAGTCCCAAAAATGTTTCTTCATAGTTATAAGAAACTATAAAGATCATCAAAAACATTGGATTCTTGTTACATAATGATAAAGTCCCATAAATGATAAAGTCCCAGAAATAGTTCATGTTACAGTCCCCAAAATGATAAAAAATAACAACAAATCATATGATAAATGTTTAACAAAATAAGAAAGCACAATCAAGAGATCATGTTCTTCGGGGCTTCTTGGATCGGCTTGGGGTCTTCTTTGAAGTCCTTGATGGCTTGTTAGAGGTTTTGGAGGGTTGAACTTGCACAAATGAAGTAGAAGGTTGATTTGCACCTTTAGCTACATATATTTCATCACAATTAATTAGCACAAGTAATGGAAATCAGAATTGGAGATCATCTTTCCCGTTTTCCAACAGTTATAATTTATGAACTCATGTGAATAGGGAAGGCAAGAAGGCAACATGGAAAATCAGAACAATGTCATCATTTTTCCTAGGTGATGAGTCTGATGGCTGATGAATATGATGAGGTAAGTAAGGTAACAAAGTTACACAACTATGTAATAGATGATGAGCGAATCAGAACAATGTCATTATCTCCCTCTATTTAACAACTAAGCATGAAGGTAACAGATGTCAACTACTTAAAACACCTCCCCATGATTTCATTTGTCAACACTCAAAAAATCAGAACTCACTGAAATAAAAAAACAACTTCACATTTCCAACAGATAGGCAACAGGCAACAAGAAATCAGAACAATGTCATCACATTTCCAACAATGTCAAGAAAAGAAGAAATCAGAATTTGCAGTTAACAATGTCAGAAATCAGAATTTGCAGTTAAGGAATAAATGTCATCACATTTCCAACAATGTCAAGAAAAGAAGAAATCAGAACTTGCAGTTAACAATGTCAGAAATCAAAACTTGCAGTTGAGAAATAAATGTCATCACATTTCTAACAGTGGCAACAGAATTTACCAGTGGATGCATTTGGATCCACCATCTCATACTCAGACTCAAATTCCAACTCTATTGGATCACAATTTTGCTGAGATACAAAACAAGAAAAGAAGAAATAAAAAAGTATCAAACTTGCATTTAAAAAATAAATGATAAGATTGGAGTTTACCTCTTTCAAACTTCTTATTCCATAAATCTCTTTGATCCAGTCTCCAGAACAGAGTAACACATCAATTGTGTCCCTTCTCATTGAGGCTCTTTTTTTGTTAGTTATCCTCCCTCCAACTGAAGGTTGACTCAGATGCAACTGTGGTGATTGGAATGGATAATACATCTATTGCCATTCTAGAAAAGACCTTGTATTTCCCCTCATTACCTTTCCATCATGCCAATGCATCAAAATTTGCAACATTGGGGAAACAGACTTCATCAAAATACAATTCCAGGTCATTCTTTTCCCTCCCTTTATTTTGCAACTTCATCATGAAGTCATCAAACTTTCTCTTGCCAACAGTAGATGAGGGGGGTTGTTTTAAATAAGAACTGTAAGAATCTGACCCTTCCCCTTTAGGATCCCCATAAATATTGACATACTGATCAAACAAATCATCAAAAGAATGCATAACATCACCTTTTCTTTTCTGATAATCCTTGGGATACGTTGATGTATATTATGCATATTCAATCATCCCTTTTTTGTATCTAGGATCCAAGATTGACCCAAATGATAGCAAAAGATCACATTCTGACCTGTATTTGTCAAACTTAATAGCCATTCTACTAGCCATATTCTGCATGTTTTTCCTACTCTTTCCATCTAGTTGAGCATTTATTAACTCTCTGATTCTAGAGTGTTCAAGCAAAAACAAGTTCACTGTTGGATAGTTACTACCACTGATTAGGTTTGTAACATCCAAAAAAACCTCCAAAAACTCGCACACTTCATGCACCTGAGCCATTCAACTGTATTTGGAACATACCTCTCAAAAGCATCATCATGTTCCCCATACTTGGTGAAACAATCTCTATAAGTATAAGCACTTTGAAGCATCACATAGTCGAGTTCCATCTTGTATTATTTATCCAGTACCAACTTATTTGAAGGGAGTTTAAGATTTACCCTATGCTCATTAAAAGAACTTGGTCTATTCTCTGAACCAAAAATATATTTTACTCCATCCCTAACAACCTCAATCACTGATTCAATTTCTTTCAATCCATCTTTAACTAACAAATTAATGATATGAGCACGGCACATGAAACAATTTTCCATCCAAACCCAGATTGGAATGTACATTATGATTTTTTTTCAGAATGGCAATACACACATCATTAGCACTAGCATTGTCCAAAGTTACAGAACACACTTTGTCATTGATACCATAGATATTACATACCCTATGCCCCTCTTTGGCACTCTCTTTTGTAAAGTCCAGTTTCGGTCAATAAAGTGTGCAGTAATCGCCATATTCCCAATTTTTTGAACCCCACTCCACCAGCAGTCAGTTAGACTAACTCTACTAACTTTAGCCAAAAACCCTTTCAGTCTCTCCCTTTCCCTTTCAAATACACTAAACCACTCTTTTTTAACCATCCATCTACTTATTTTTTTATAGTGTGGAGTATAAGCCCTTAGGAACTCATTAAACACTCTTATGTTCCACAATCATAAAAGGATATTCATGAGCTAACACCATATGAGCAGCTAGTGTTTTGACCTTATCAAAGCTAAGTACAAAAGTCTGAACAGAGCTTTCACCTTCAGAAATGATACCACCAGTCGATTGAGTTTGCTTAGAAGCATCAGTTTTATCTCCATTAGTAGCTGTCTGATTAAGTGGCTTTGGAAGATTTGTCTCTGAAGGGACAAGCTTCTTTGAGATGCCTCATTAAGTGTGATGTAGTTTCTTTAGCTTGAACTGACATCAACTTGTTGCAGTGTTTGCACTTATTCTTCTTCAACCCAGGCGTCAAAGTGACTGGATCAAAATGTAAGCCATGCCTTAGATTGGTTTGATGGATGAGGAGGTGATGTATTAGTTGCACCTCCATCAGGACCATCACCACCTCCAGTAACAGATTTAAGTTTGGGATTGTGCCCCTTGGCTGTCATCATTAACTGTAATAACAGCATCTCCACCATTTTTTTGAGCAACTCTAGCATACCAAAATCTCCAGGTCTTGACCCCATCATCATCATCATCATCCTCAGACTCCTCGATCGTATACCCCATTATTTCATCATCAGATTCCAGAGGGGGAGTATCTGATGACTCAACACAAGGAAAAGGCATTATTAATATTAATACACAAAAATATACAAGATTGGAACTTGTAAACTGAAGCACTTATTAAATAATTATATAAAATGAGTTACAGTAAATAATTATCATATAAAATCACAACAATATACAAGTTAAAGTAAATGGGAACACTTATAAAATAATTACATTAATACAACAACTAAATTTACATAATAATTGGAACTTGTAAATTTATCGGAAACCCTAATTTGCGGTTCAAATAGACATGCATGGCTTGAATTAGACTTAATTCAAACACTACAAATATGAATTAATAACTTAATTGAAAATCTAGCTCAAAATCTAAATAAAAAACCCTTAACCGAAATCGAAAACTCAAAACCTTATTAGTCGTGCATCAGACAAATCCCAAAACCAAAACCCTTAAAACTTCATTTCGCAGTTGTGATTTGATTACCTTGAGCTGAGGAAGTCGGAGACGATGATGTTGGGGGAATAAGATCTGAGTCTGACATGAGGATGAAGATTGAGAAGATGATGATGAGGAAGAAACGGTGACTAGATGTTGGTTCTCAACCGGTGGCAAAGATCGCTGCTGAGAGATTGAAGATCGAGATTTGAGAGTAGAGAGAGAGAGAGACTAGAGAGAGAGAGAGAGAGAGAGAGACTAGAGAGAGAGAGAGAGAGAGAGAGAGAGAGAGGCAGATATCGGCATTCGGCGGATTAGGTTAGAGGGTAGTTGTTAAGAATGCATTAGGGTTAAATTATATAATGTGTGTATATATATATATATATATATATATATAGGGGCGCGTTCTATGCAGTACCAATATTAGATGCAGTACTTTACAGTACTAATTTATGCATGAGTTTTGTACTAATTATGAATGAGATATATGCATTTCGTGCATCAAAATTTCAATGCATTAAAATATGCAATATATTTTGATGCACGAAATATATATATATTTCATGTATAATTAGTACAAAAACCCATGCATAAATTAGTACTGTAAAGTACTGCATCAAAATTTCAATGCATTAAACTATGCAATATATTTGATTCATATAGTCTAATATTTTAATTCATCGATATTTTGATGCATATATTGCATATCTTAATACGTTGAAATTTTGATGCACGAAATGCATATATTTCATGCATAATTAGTACAAAACTCATGCATAAATTAGTACTGTAAAGTACTGCATCTAATATTGGTACTGCATAGAACGCGCCACTATATATATATATATATCGATTTGGGTCGGATCAATATTTAATATTCGGCCCTATATTTGATGATGCGAACCGAATTCAAATTGAGCTTTTTCGAGCCGAATCTTGCGAATCGAATCGAATAGTTTGGCTCACTCACAGCCCTAGACACGCCTGGAACACGGTTTTGGACATGGCGGGGCAGTTTTTTGTATTTATTATATTTTTTTTTTGAATTTTTTTTGGAGAATATTGTTCTCGCCGCACTTCAGTTTATGTTTTTCTTTCTTGCCGAAATCCTGCTGCTTTTTTATTCAGTTCTTCTCCCGACCCTAATTTTCATACTAATTGATGTCATATATATAATGTTAATAAATATTCTTTTGTTGCGTATCCGTATCGTGTTTCAAAATTTGCCGTGTCTCCGTATCCGTATCCGTATCATGTTGGATACGATACCCGTACCCGTATCCGTGCAACGTAGATGCATCGATATTTTTGAACGGCGATCTCATCTTTTTTTAGGCATGATGGTTTTTGGTTGCTTTGGTTCTTGGTTTTTGGATGCATGAAATAACTCTTCTTTCATATCTGTTGTTTTGACATTGCTGTTGTTTTACCTCATTCAGTTATTTGGCTTTTTAATGCGAAAAGCCGAGTATATTTGACTACTAAGGCGCTGTTCTTTTGGACTGAATGAATCAATCGAATCAATCAAGCGGATGTGAACCGAATCAATCAAGCGCGACCGAATCGAATCAAATATATATTAAGGGTAAATAATAATAATGGTAAATAATAATAATAACAGTAATCAACAACAACGATAATAGTAATATTATTAGTAATAATAATAATAATAATATTAATTAAGATTAATAATAATAATAATAAGAAGAACTGAATCAATGTAATGGACTGAATCGAATCGAATCGAATGGACTGAATCGAATCGAATCGAATCGAATCAAAAATCGAAAAATAAGTCCAAAAGAACAGGGACCAAGTATCTTCAAAATATCTGCTGGGGATTTTTTTTCTTTCTTTTATATTTTTTAATTTAAATCACCAGCAATATTTTGCATATGCAAAACATGATAATGCCTTATATAATGCTTAGCAATTTGGTTCTCAAATTCATTTTGTTTTCAGAATTTAGTTAGTTATAGGGTTTTACTGGCATTGCTTGCATGAGATGCATGCAGCTATCTTTTTTCTTAGGCAGCTGAAAATAGAAGTTAGATGTCCGGATTAATGTCGTGTCTGACCTATTAACGTCTTTGTTGAATTGTACCCGGACTTATCTTTATTCCTGTCTGTTTTGGCAGAATGATTTTAATTTTGAGCGAAGAGATTGGATGTCAGTAAGACCAGATGAGTTGCCAGATGGGTCGCAGTTGGTGAGATGGATATTTTTTTGTGCGCACAAATTTCATGGGCTTCTTCAGTTTATTTACAACCGATTTCCTTTGTTTGGATAGATTATGGGGCTGAACCCACCTTTTGGAGTTAACGCTGCCCTTGCCAACAAATTTATTAATAAAGCTCTTGAGTTCAAACCAAAACTTATAATCCTCATTGTTCCAAGGGAGACAGAGCAGTATATTTTCTTCTCAACCTTTTCTTTTTTTGAGAAGTAAAAGATTCATTTAGGAAGCTCAATTTTATTAGCTTTCTACTGATCAGGTTAGATGTAAAGGAATCTCGATATGATCTGGTTTGGGAGGATGATCAGATGTTTGCTGGCAAGGTAAGTTGGTACTTTTTTGGAAGTACTGTGATTCTGTGTGTATTTATCTTTCTCCAGTCATCTCTCTGACTGTTGTCGTTTGTGAATGCTCTTTAATGTTTGTTGCTCTCTTTTATTTCAGTCATTTTATCTTCCTGGATCTGTCGATGTATTCGACAAACATATTGAGGACTGGAACGTGAACGCACCTGTACTTTATCTCTGGAGTAACCCAACTTGGACCTCCAAACACAAGGCTATTGCTGAACAGCATGGGCACTTGTCTGGTGGTCAAAACAAGTGCAAATTGCAGGAAAATCCTGATTTTGATGAATCCTTTGTGATTAAGAGTGACAATCCAGTCAATACTGAAAACCCAGAACAAAAAGACATGGTAATTGCGAGCAGCCAGGAAGATTTGGCGCTTGAAAACAGAGGCAACGAAGACGATAAGGACAACACCTCAAAGAAGAATAAAACCAACGGATATTCCAACAACTTGGGTGGAAAAAGGAAAAGGAAAAAACGATCAAATAGTATGTCTCTGGAGGACAAGGAGGACAAGTCCGCCAGAAAACGTCTCGCGTCCCGCCATGTGTCCCCACGTGTCACCGACCGTATATCATTGGAAACATCCTCACCTAAACGTCTCGAAAATTCACCACAAGCTCATTCCGGAAGGCATCGGCAGTTGGATCAAGTGAATTTCTCGACATATCATCAGCCATATGCTGCTGCTGCATATAATTGTGTTGAGACGGTGGATGATGTGGTCAGGAGGTATAGTTTGAACGGTGAGGGACCACCTCATCCAGGGATGACTGCAGGCAGACAGGCATATTCTCCAAGCCCAAGCCCAAGCCCAGGACCTGATTATGGTTTCAGAGATCCAGCTGGACGGGTAGGAGCTAATAATAGTTTTCCTTATAGATCATCCTCATCATACGTGGGGGAGATGATTGAGGAAAATAATTCTTGGGGCCAACGAATCGTGTCCAATGCAGGACATGGGTTTCCATCTTCATTTGGTCAAGTAAATCCAGCCGCTGCTAATCCCGGTTATGGTGAGACGAATACATCTGCAATGCAGAGATATGCTGCTCGGTTGGATGCGCCAACTCATGGTCAGATGAACAATATGGTCAATGGACCACCTTTGCACGAGGCAACTGGAGGAATCTATCATCTCCGTGGTCCGCGACCTGCATCTCATGTTAGCTCTTTAGGTTTTGCTCCAGGTCCCTGCCGTCCCTATTCTCAGCATAACTCTTCTGGATGGCTTAATGAGTAGAAGATTTGGGTAGAGGCATGCTGTTGTTTCATGTATGGTCTTGGGGAATGAACTTTTGTTTTAACTAAACTTTTGTGAAATGGCAACTCCATTTTGGTTTTAACATTCTACTGTTTTTAACTATTGTGGTTCTTCTTCTTTTGTTTTGAACTTGACGCTTACCCACCAATAAAACTTTATCTGGCCCCATTTTTATCAAGTGTACGCTGCAAATATATGGGTATGGTTGTTTATGTATCTTATCCTGTGATACTCGAGCTATTCGTTTGCTTCTTCCCACTTCTTAATGTGTTCTAATTTCCCCATCATCGGTCATTAGCATTTGTTTCTTTTCTTATGTCATTTTCTCCTGAGTTTGTTGTACGCCCGAGTTCATCTTATTCGACATTTTTCAATCCATTCTAACTATTCTACTGGATATTGGTCAATTTTCTTTTATATATTAGTGGGAAAAGATTGATGTATAATTTTAACCAATATTTATGCACTGATGTTTGTGTTTGTTTTTATATTAGTAGAAAAGCACAATCGGTTCTTGGTATTTTAAGAATTCAAAAGAGTAATCCAATCTAATGAGAACGGATAATCCGATCTAATCGCCTGTATGCGCTTGAGTGTCTGCTGTACTCTTTTTATTAAGAAAATTCTTGTTTTGTCCAACAGAAGAGTAGCTTGAGTGTCTGCTGTACTCTTTTTATTAAGAAAATTCTTGTTTTGTCCAACAGAAGAGTATTTTGAAGATAGAATTTAATTATATATTTAAAATTTATATATTACTCCTTCTGTCTCAACTTATTACTTCTAATTTGCCCTTTCGTTCCGTCCCAGTTTATTAGTCTTAAATCTATTTTTGGACACTACCCTACTACAATGTGCCATTTCGGTGTCCCAACATTTAAGCATATTTTAATTAAGGATGAATTTATGAAATAATTCAAGCCTGAGAACCGTTCATGATGAGATATTATTCATTGCACATATGGGTGGAACATGTCAATATGATGAGTGATGTTTTATGATGTTATATAATAACCTTTGCTACTGTGAAATATTCGTAATAGATTTATAAAACTAGAATTACAAGAATTAGAACATAAGTGGAAGTATAGATTATCACAATTACAAAATTAGGAATTACAAGAATTAGAATAAGTGAAAGTAAAGATTGTTCTAATACATGGGTGTGACTCATAACACTCACTTGTATACAAGTTTTTAACATTGTTTTATGAGTAGCTTTATAAATATCAATATAATATATTGATTTCTCAAATTAAATGTCGACAATATAAATCAGCAAGATTTTGACTCGATCGAATTTGTTCATACTTGGGAGTTCATGAGTATGAAAGAACTTTAGAGAAATAAGTTGAGTTCTACCCTCCTTTATGTAACTTTATCTATACAAGTTGCATTATCCTCATAGATAATTGTGGGAGGAGTATCTTTAACTATTTTTTTGAATATGTTTTATAACAGATCTCAACCAAATATACTCTTGTCAAAGCTTCATTGTAACTGTTGGGATTCGGTGATTAAAAACGAGTTACGCAGCGGAAAATAAACAGGTCTAACCGGATAAAACCAAACCCCAAAACGGATCGCACAAGCATCGTATAAACGAATATAAAATGACGAAGATATAATTTAGCAGTCATACCCTCGTAGACCTTTGATAATATTCTTGAAGAAAAATTTGATCCAACCTTTTTCCGGTCACCAACACGAACACGAATCCAATTCGTTCTTCCTTGATGAATGATCAAAACATCGAAATTGCCGAGTGTCTCTATGTTATCACGCGACGGATATTGATCGGAAAAATAGTATGTCAATTCGCTCTCAAAGAACACGGCTAGGAATCGACACAATATTTTTCTTCTCTTCTCTTCTTCCTTTTCTTCCTCTCAAAGATGAACAAGATGAAGAAAATAATTTCTCTCTCACCTCAAATATACCTCACTGCTGAAATCACATCCCAATTGGTGAGTTATGGTCATGTTTTATAACACGATTGAAAAGACACACAAGATCAACATTATCATGTTATCTTTTGTCTTCATGTTCAAAAACAATTCAAATTCACCCCACACCACATCATGACAACAAAAGGAAGCATCATGTAAGGTTAGAGGAAAATGAGGGGGGCGGCCCACTAGATTTTAGGTGAGAAAAACAATCCGAGCCACTCGGTTCGTGTACCGGACGTTCGCGCGTCTAATACACTTTGTTTTATCTCAAATGTATTTATACTTAATTAATTAATCTAATTAATTAATTTTACCAAATACAAAATTATAATAATATATTTTCAAGAAATAATTATTTATGAATTAAATTAATTTCAATTCACTAGACCATATGATTTATCAAATAAATCAAATTAGATATCTAATATCCAATATAATGAAGAGATAGTCAATACATATTTTATCCATCAAATATCTTTGTACGCGACTTCATAGGTCGGTCTTAGTCGGCGATGAGAGGAACCAAGGAGTACGAGTAACACTTAGCCAGTCTAGTGCTCCGTATCGTAACCCAACTAAGATTATGTTGTGAATACCGTATACGTATAAACCCTTCAATCATATGTCCCGGTTAAGTATTAGGGTCACGGTAAAGTCAAACCCTATTGTAACTTGACTCTATGCATTTGTTAATGCAAACCGAGATCACCGAGCTCTTGCGTATCAAATACAACTAGCTCTAACTACTTGTGCCAAAGACTTATGATCTCATTTGCCATTAACCGCATAGGATATTTATCTGCTCACTTACAGGAGAAAGAATTCTATCTTGGTATTCAGTAGAGACTGCTACTTGCCCACTAAGTTGCATTTCGAGGTTGACCCCACCAACTGGCGATTAGATCGAACAACTCTAATGACTAACTTAATGTCACAAGCACAACTCCTACTGAAACTTCAAGTCAAAGGTCCACGTATACCAATCACAACCTTTTAATTCAGTCATTGACAAACCCTGAGTGATATCCATGTGACCGAATCAACGTGAGTCGTGTTCGAGTATATTAATCTCATTAGCATACATATAACGTGTGCTCCCACTAAATCTTAGTAAAGACATGCACTCTACATGTCAAAGTACATGTTATACAAATCTTGGCTAAACTTAATGCCCAATTAAGTTTTATCGACTTGCGAACTAGTTAAGCATTCGAGCTCTAAACACTTCCAGTGCCTATCTCCTTATCTCCATAAGAAGTGGAATGTTTGATCTCAAATGCAAGGACTATTATTTTATATACCAGATCACAATGTCTATGATATATAATAATATAAAAATAATAAATGCCTTATTTAATATAATATTCATAATAACAATACAATGCTCCCACTCTCTCATCCTCTGAGTGGCATTCGAGGGCATATTCCTAAAGATCTCCCACTTGCACTCAATGCCACAAACTATGGTATCTAATAGGACTGAGCATCGGGTTTGACCCGGCCCGGATCGACCCGACCCGGAATGGCCCGGAAGATAAATGGTTAGACTTTTTGGACCCGAAGCCCGGACCTGTTTGGACCGGGTCATGCCCGGTCCGGACTCGGTAAAATCGGGTCGGTCCGGGCTGGACCTGTTTTGGCCCGGTTGACTATTTGACTTTGTTAAAAAAACCTGTTCTGTACTGTACCTACTTTAAATAAATTGTTCCCACACAAAAATAAATAAAGCCTAACAATAGATAATATTTTAACCATCAAATTACGAATCCAATGTCCCACATATTCTTTATAATAACACCATCCGAATTCCGAATTATTTAAAATTAAATGTCTATTACAAGCCGATAATAATAACCAAAATAACAGTCCTTCAAAAAGTTCAAACAAAAATTTAAGTCATTTCTTGAAGACTTCAAGGTTCCACGATGTAGATGACATTGTCCTCCTCGTCAAGTGTAACACTTCTCATTTCTGTAATGATAGAAAATAAAATCAAACAAACATTCGCATAAGTATAAAAGCAGATTCTAAGCTAAATAATTACAAACATTCGGTTTCAAATTGAGAACTTCTCATAATGTAAAACCCTCTCATAATTATTTAAATTGAAAAAAAAAAATTTATGTTCCAGTAACATTCATCAATGCAGAATTCTAAGCTGATACAAAAGAGAGGCAGACATAAAAAATTTATGTTCCAGTAACAGGCCAAAAAGTATTCTTGCTGAGCTATTCTGGCCAAAAATTTATGTTCCAGTAACAGATGCAAAAAAAGTAACACAGACTTTGCTGAGCTATTCTTGTAACAGGCCAAAAAGTATTCAACCTCAAGCCAAAAAGTAACAGAGTATTCTTGTAACAGGCCAAAAAGTATTCAACCTCATGGCAGAGATATTCTTCTAACAGTAACACAGTTCCACTATTCAATTTTGATACTTTGCTGAGCAATGTTTGCTCCCACTCCCAGACTTCATATGTACAGTCAATTGAACATTAAACCAATGGTTCCTTGCTCGAATAATTACAATAATTGAACAAAACCAAGCTAAATAAATATTAAACCAAATACCTTCTTCAATTTTTTCCAACTCCTCCAAATCCTTCAAGTTATGTTCCATGTCACGTAATACTTTACGGTTCCTTGCTCGAATCCAATCTTGGGTACAAATCAAAGCCTGCACAGTCTAGTAATGACAAAAAAGGAATATGAATGAAAGTTCACAATAAAAAATTGAATAAACATATGATAACAAGAAACTAAAACTTTACCAATGGATTCAAAGAGCTTCTAAATTGATCAACTGTGCGACCTCCCGCACTAAAAGCAGATTCTGATGCAACGGTAGATAAAGGAATAGCAAGAATGTCACGAGCCATCCGTGAAATAATTGGATAACGATGACCATTAAGCCGCCACCAATCTAATGCATCCAAATCATCCTCTTCGACTCCTAATTGTTCACTCATGTACCTTTCAAACTCACTCACATTCACAACTGTTCCCCTCATCCTCTTAGCTCTTTAATGGACATTTCTAGTATAGTTAAACTCCTCTCCTTCACCAAAGTGAATAGAACTGGATGCGACATCACAATTTTGGCCACTGTGAGAAGCCAGAGGAGAGTATATTGATCTATACTCCTCAAATAACTCATAGGCACACTTCTTTACATCTCTAGCTAATTGCTTAGCCTTTTACACCCCAAACATGTCTTCTAGAGTCAATTCAACAATTACAAACTTAGAATGTGGATCAAGAATCACAGCCATGTAAACCATCAAGTTCATTTTATCAAAATCACCCCAATACTTGTCATACTTCTTTTTCATGACAACCGCCATAGATTGCATCTTTTCATCTCTATTTTGTTTCCACTTATTCAACATACTTAGTGCGCCTGAGATTTCAATAAGACCCTTACTGCTTGTCAAATACAAAGCACCAGAAATGCGCTTTGTCGTAATGTAAAACCCTCTCAAAAATACAACTAGTTGTTCTACTTTTGCCCAATCATCATGACTGGGAACTTGTTCATCGGGTTTATCCGAAGGAGGCAATTCAATGCCATCAATTGCTCATCGCATTCTACAAGCAGCATTCAACATGCTATAGGTAGAATTCCAACGAGTAGGACAATCTTGAGACAACAAAGCCTTGGTATCTATATTAAGTCTCTCCCAAGATCTTTCAATCTCTGAAATCTAGCAGGAGAATTTCTAATGTATTTCACAGCAGTTCTAATCCTATTGATGGATGTTTGGTCATCTTTAATGCCATCCCAAACAATAAGATTGATGATATGAGCAATGCATCTCATGTGAACATACTTTCCCTTACCAATACCTCCCGCACGCTCAATCATTTTTCGCAAATAATCACATGCAGTATTGTTCGGGGCAGCATTATCAACAGTCACAGTAAAAAGCTTACTATCAATGCCCCAAGATTCAAGACATTCTTCAATACCTTTACCAATAGATTGACCATTATGACTAGTGATTGGACAAAAGTTAATGATTCTTTTCTGCAACTTCCATTCAATATCAATAAAATGGGCTGTGATACACATGTAATTCAACTTTTGGTTAGATGTCCATGTGTCAGTTGTAATGCTAACCCTTTGACATGAATCTCTGAACAAACCTTTCAACATCATCTTTTCACTCTTATAAAGCTTAAGAACATCACGTGCTATGGTAAAACGTGATTGACAAGTGTATTTCGGACAAGCAGCTTCTATAACACGTACAAAACCAGGACTCAAGAAATCTAAACGAACATTCTTCAACAATAATCATTTCAACAATTGCTTGTCTAACCTCGTCAAATTTACAACCCCATACTTCAATTTCCCCTCACCACCCTCTTCATCACTAGCCAAAACCCGTGTTTAAACGTCAATTCAGATTGTTTACCTTTGCCTTTATTTATAGGATTATGCAAACATTTCTCATAGTGTTTCTTAACATTCTTTGAACCGGCCGTATTACCATGGCATGAATATGTACAGTCACAGAACTTACATTCACAACGAAGTTCTCCGCTCTCTATATACAACATGAAGCTTATCTAATATTCCTTCTTTCTATTGGTTTTCATCTTAATATAGTTGAGCCCATCCATCAGTTTCTTATCTTGCGGTAGTGAAAGGCGTAACTCTTCCAATTCTTCATCTTTAAGTGATACTGCATTTGAAAACATGTCGGGATCGCCTGGGCGATGGGTTACGAAATAGAAGTCACGCCCTTTTGGTCAACATCTAAAAATAAAATTACTATCATATTTAAAAATATAATTACAATCAATGTAAATAAATCAAAAATATCAAGTCTACCTATTTCATTTTTTTTTATTTTTAAAGGATAATAAATTTCATTTTTTCTTTTTACAAGCATAGTCAGCAGTACTCAGTAGATTATTAATTTATTTTACAGGATAGTCCATTTTCTTTTTACAAGCATAGTCCATTTTCTTTTTACAGGTAACAGGATAATAAATTTATTTTACAGAAAAATAAAATTACAAGAATAGTCAGTACTCAGTAGATTAGAGGATAAAACTTACATTGCATGAAGATTGAGAAGCCGTGAGGAGTGGCGGGTGTAACACCCCCGAAATATTCGAAGTATGTTACAGTGCCGTGGACCCCTACATGGGACCCACCAGGCTACAACTAGAAAACACCCCTCGACTAACCATCTCGGTTAGCGAGAACACACATTTAAATGATATGATATAAAAAGATACACCCGGAGCAACCGGCGAATAAGTATCAACCGACAGTGTAACAATTTTAAAGTAATACAATACGGAGTTTGAAATGAAAAGCCTAAGTACTCGCGAGTACCATTTATAAGTTTCAAAAGTGCACAACAACCATATCGAAATAGACAAGATACATCAGAAGACCGAAATGCACATGTCAACGACCCTGGCCAACATCCTCGTACTGTCCCGGTGCTCGCTCGTCCGGATAATCATAACCTGAAATCCATAACAAGAATTTCCCCAAAACGGGTCCCCATAGGGGTTAGCAATTACGCTAGTACAAGTATTCAAGGCAAACCAATCGCTTACACATTTCATAGTACATGCACCAATATCATTTCAAAAACCAAAACCAGACATGTCTTTTCCGGAAATAAACAGTCAAACAATTTGCCTTGGGAACAGAGTAATATCATAGATTCCCGCACGAGGCCTCTAAGGACCCTCCCGCGCTGGCTATATTATAAAACAAAACACGCACATGCATCGCCTTGGGAACAGAGTAATATCATAGATTCCCGCACGAGGCCTCTAAGGACCCTCCCGGCTAGCTAAACAAACTCATGAATCGAGGACTCAACCCTTTCGATTCCCTCCTTGATCCCGTCGGACCAACACGAGGTGAGCAAATCACACACAAAATACATTACCATTCCACGTTAAGCATAAAGGTTTCCAAAAATACTTGCCTTGAATAATAAACGACGCAACGAACGGAAGGAAAAACGCCGGTGACCGATAGGAGCCGATAATCACGAACCTAACGATACGAAGAACACAATCACGACCAATCCTAAATGAATACGGAATTGGAATACACCCGAAAACCCGCCTACGATTCATGTATATTCGTATAGAAACAACGACGAGGGCGGACCACAACCAAACCCTTTCGATTACAAAATTACTACGAAATATACCATGAATCCGTAGGGTAACCAACGAAATAGACAAGATTAATCATGTACATCATGAGTTAATCTAACATACGGAACGATTCGGACAAAACATGAAAACCCCCTTCAATTTACCCAAAACAAGGTTTTAGGAGTTTACCTCGAATTAAAGACGAAGAACACGATTAGATGTTGATAAAATACTCCAAAAACTCGAAGAAGATGATGGCTCAGATTGCTAAGCTTCAAATCGCGGAAGACACCAAGGAAATCGCCCACGAGTCGGAGAAGGGAGAAGGATGAAAAATGACCGAAATCGGTCAACTCCTGGGTTTATAAACCCGGGCTTACGCACGTTAGCCACCACATGCTAACGTCGTAAGCGTAATGCGTCGTAAGCCATAAGGGCCTTACGTACGTAACCAAAAAGCGAGAATCGCAATCAAATACACTTAGGGCGTTACGTACGTAACCAAAAAGGTGTTACGTACGTAACCAAAGGCGAGAATCGCTGGCCGAAAACACTAGAACGTTACGTACGTAACCAAAAGGGTGTTACGTACGTAACACTCCTTTCTGTGGAGTACAGGCCAGAAGAACTGAGGGAGGTACCGGAAAAGAATCGAAATACAACGGTGAATAATTCACGATGGTACGGACGTTAGGGACCTGAAACGACGAACTTAAATGCCGAAAGAAAATATATTCCCGACTACTCAAAGGTTCGGAAAAACAATCAACAAATGAAATTTTCCCAAAAGTTTGGGAAAATTTACAAAACGGCCCAAACATCCGGAATGTACGACACATGGTCGAAACACCAAACAAAAGCTCACAACGCCCATAATAACACAAGATGGATCTTTGGCAACCCCGAAACGGCGGTTCCAAATGACGATTACGATAATATCCGAAATAACAACATGAAACATCAAATCGAGTAAAACGAGTCCGAATCAAGCTCGAACGACAAAAAGTTCAATGACAAATGTCCTCAAAATGACAATACGATTACAAGCGAGCTGTTAAAAACGAAAAATGCACTAAAATGAGAATAATAAGAGAAGGGAAAAATGCGGATATTACATTCTACCCCTCTAAAAACAAGTTTCGTCCCGAAACTTAAGAAATAAACAACTCGGGATGCTTAGTACGCATGCTATCCTCGGTTTCCCAAGTCGCCTCCTCGACACCATGTCTCGACCACTGCACTTTGACCAAAGGAATGGTCTTATGCCTCAGTCGCTTCTCACGGTGTTCCAAAATCTTCAAGGGACGCTCTTCGAAGGTAAAATCTTCGGCAATCTCGACCTCGCCAAAGTCGATGATGTGACTAGGATCCGGAACATATTTCCTCAGCTGGGAAACATGAAAAACGCTATGAACGTGACTCAAGGCCGGGGGTAACGCAAAACGATATGCCAACTCACTGACTCGCTCGAGAATCTCAAAGGGTCCAATAAATCTCGGACTCAACTTCCCTTTCTTCCCGAAACGAAAAACTCCCTTCGTCGGCGACACCTTTAGCAAAACGTGGTCTCCCACCTCGAATTCCAAAGGTCGACGACGGACGTCGGCATACGACTTCTGTCGACTCTGGGCAGTCAACATCCGTTCCCAAATCAAATCCACCTTCCGCCTCGTCTCTAGGACAATATCCGGTTCGGTCCCGACCAAATCGGACGCTTCATTCCAACAAATCGGCGATCGACAGCGCCGCCCGTAGAGCGCCTCATACGGTGCCATCCGGATCGACGCGTGCCAACTATTGTTGTACGTGAATTCGATCAATGGCAAATGCTCCTCCCAGTCACTACTCCAGTCGAGAGCACAAGCACGCAACATGTCTTCGAATGTCTGGATAGTGCGTTCGTATCCGTCATTTGGGATGAAAAGAGGTACTCAACTGCAAACGGGTACCCAACGCCTTATGCACCGCCTGCCAAAAGTGTGATACAAAACGGCCATCACGATCCGAAACAATAGACTTCAGAGTACCGTGAAGTCTCACAATCTGCGCGATAAACACACGAGCCAACTTCTCCGGGCCCCAAGTGTCCTTGATGCCCAGAAAATGTGCCGACTTGGTCAGACGATCAACAACCACCCACACCATATTCATGCCCGACCTCGATCTCGGCAAACTCGTAACAAAATCCATCGATATATCTTCCCATTTCCATTCCGGAACGGAAAGTGGCTGCAATAACCCAGCCGGTCGCTGATGCTCAATTTTGACCTGTTGACAAGTCAAACATTTTGCTACAAATTGCGCGACCTCCTCCTTCATATCATTCCACCAGAAATTCTCCCTCAGGTCCTTATACATCTTACTCGAACCAGGATGAACGGAGTAAGGCGTAGCATGGGCCTCGCGCAAAATACTCTGCCTCAACTCTGAGTCGTTCGGCACACAAAGCCGACTCTGGAATCTCAAAATGCCATCCTCATGAATTATAAACCTAGGAGACTTCCCCTTAAGAACGTTCTCTCGGATTTGAATAATCATCGGATCCTCTAACTGCTTCAGCTTAATTTCATCGATCAAAGACGACGAAATCTCTAAAGCACGAAGTTGCCCGACGGCCCCAGGCAACAAAACTTCAACATCTAACTCGATCAAAGCCCGCCGAAGCTCAGACTGAGACATAAGGATCTCAAGCGTTCGCAACGCAACCGGTTTCCGACTCAAGGCGTCGGCCACGACGTTCGCCTTGCCCGGATGATAAAGAATTTCGAGGTCATAATCCTTAATCAACTCTAACCACCTCCTCTGCCTCATATTCAACTCCCGTTGAGTAAATATGTATTTCAGACTTTTATGATCGGTAAAAATCTGACATGCAGAGCCGAAAAGATAGTGACGCCAAATCTTGAGTGCAAAGACAACTGCCGCTAACTCCAAGTCATGAGTAGGGTAGTTCAGCTCATACGGCCTCAACTGTCTCGACGCATAGGCAATGGTCTTGCCGTGCTGCATCAATACACACCCAAGACCCTGACCCGAAGCATCGCTATAAACGGCAAAACCCTCGTTGCCACATGGCAACGCCAAAACCGGGGCTGAAGTCAAACGCTTCTTAAGCTCCTCAAAGCTGGACTGCCTCTCGTCATTCCAGACGAACTTCTCGGATTTCTGGAGCAACTGTGTAAGTGGCCGAGCTAGTTTCGAGAAACCCTCGACGAACCTACGATAGTAGCCAGCCAAACCCAAGAAACTACGAACCTCCTTCACATTTTTGGGCGGTGCCCAATCCAACACTGCCTCAATTTTCTGCGGATCCACACGAACTCCCTCGACTGAAATCACGTGACCCAAAAACATCACTTCCTTCAGCCAGAACTCGCATTTCGAGAACTTCGCATAGAGTTGCTCGGTCCTCAAAATGTCTAACACTATCCGCAAATGATGGGCATGCTCTTCCTCATTCCTCGAATAGATAAGAATATCGTCAATGAAGACGACGACACACTTATCCAGATAGTCGATAAAGACTTTGTTCATCAACTGCATGAACACCGCCGGCGTATTAGTTAACCCGAAAGGCATAACTACAAACTCGTAATGTCCGTATCTCGTCCGAAAAGCTGTTTTCGGCACGTCGGACTCTCTCACCCAGAGCTGATAGTACCCCGATTTCAAATCAATCTTCGAGAATACCGCAGCTCCCTGCAACTGGTCGAACAGGTCATCAATCCTCGGCAAAGGATACTTGTTCTTGATGGTCACTTTGTTTAGTTCGCGATAGTCGATACACAAACGTAGTGAACCATCCTTCTTCAGCACAAACAGGACCGGTGCGCCCCAAGGCGAGGCGCTCGGTCGAACGTACCCTGACTCAAGAAGCTCGCTCAACTGCTTCTTCAACTCAGACATCTCTGAAGGTGCCATGCGATACGGCGCCTTCGAAATCGGAGCCGCACCCGGCTCTAACTCTATAGCAAACTCAACCTCACGATCCGGTGGCAATCCCGGTAACTCGTCAGGAAAAACATCGGGAAACTCACTAACGACTGGAATCGACGAAAGCTCGACCCCACCATTCTCCGCCTTCAAGGCATAGCACCAATAACCAGTACACCCCTTTCGCAGGAGACTCATCGCCTTTAAGACATTAATAACGAACTTCTGGTTTCCCCTCTTTCGCCCCGCGAAAGAGTGCTCGGTGCCGTCCTCGGCTAACATAGTGATGATTTTCGTGCGGTAGTTCATGATCGCGCCATGCCGCTCGAGCCAATCATCCCCGATAATCAAATCCTCACCCTCGATACCCACGACAATAAGATTAGAGAGCCAAGCCCTCTCACAAATAATCACAGAACAGTCCCGGACTTCTCGATCACCGACAATTCTATCACCGCTAGGAAGTTTAACGATGAAAGGCTCGCAAGGTGACAAGCAGTCGAGACTCAAACGGCGTACACACTCTAGAGAAATGAATGAATGCGTAGCACCCGAATCAAAAAGCACACCGACAGGATGAGAATAGATATGAACGGTACCTGTCGCCACAGTAGCCGCTGGATCATCGGCCCTCCTCATCTCGTAGATACGCGGCTGGGCAGAGCCGACACTGGAAGCTCCTCCTCTAGCGGGTTGACCCCGAACCCTACCTCGGCCGGCACTCGGTGGAGGCGGCGGAGCAAAAGAGCCCTGGTTCACACTCGGCTCCATAGGTGCTGGGTGAGAAGAACGGGCACCGCGAAGCTGTTTGATCTGCTCACAAAAAGGGGCCTTGTGGCCTAGCTGTCCACAAGTATGACAGGTAAACTTCGGACGAGAACACTGTCGGGTCCTATGGCCATGCGCACCACAGTTAAAACATGTGGTCTCACGAGCGGAGGTTCCGGCGGCACCCCGAAATCTCCCAGAGAAATGAGCCGAACCGCCCGTAGAAATATTTGCAGCTTGAGATTTCTGCTGGCCCCCACTCTTGGGACCAGAAAAATTTCCGACCAACTTCCGCTTTTTGCTCTCACGAGCCAAATCACTCGCCGTCACTGACATATCATAAGCGAGGGCCCTACTCTGATAATCCTTCAAGGTAGTGCAGACGAGTCCAGACATGTAGTCCCGAATGGGCAGCTTCATCCTCCTGGAAAAATGGAAAATTTTGTCGCTCTCAGCGACAACTTGGGTCTTCACATAACCCAACTCCTTATTAAAGTCGGCAATGGCCTGAGATACGGGGATATCCCTTGGTTGAGCATCATAGAAAGCATGTACCCGAGCCTGTCTGACCGGCCACGGGCAATATTCGGTCTCCATCAATTCTTGAAATTCGGCCCATGAAGCAACGTGATCTTTGGGACCAACGGCCTCCCACCAATCCGTAGCATCTCCCGTGAGAAAGTATTGAGCAATAGGGACCTTAGGGTCCTCGGGGCAGTTGGTAGCAGTGAAGACCTTGGATATCTCCTTGATCCACCCTTCCCAGCCGATCGGGTCCGAAGCTCCCGAAAACTGAGGAGGATGCATCTTGATGACATCCTGAAGCCAGCGATCCGCTCCGCCCCGATTAGCATGGGCCTGATCGGGGTTCTGGACCACCTGAGATATAGCCGCCATTTGGTAAACCATTTGCTGCATAACAGCCGCAATTCCAAGATCGGCGCGCTCCTGAGAAGAAGCGTGACTGTGACGGTCGCCGGTACTGCTGGCTCCTGAAGAATGCGACGTGGCTGCCCCACCGGCTGCCCCACGTCCTCGGCCGCGCCCACGACCACGACCACGACCACGGTTTCCTCCGGCATCCATACTGGTGTTAAGAGATAACAGAAGTATATTGATGATGAGTAAGGGAGGAAAAGGTAATCACGATTCAAGAGTGGAAATACAATGCAAGAAACAAAAGAGCCGAATAAGAAAACTTACGAGCACTGGAAGTACTGGGATGCTGGCAGCGGTGTGACAATGTGCAAAACAAAACACGACTAGACCCAAATAACCAACAAGCCTAGGTATCCATAAACCTAGAGCTCCGATACCATTTCTGTAACACCCCCGAGATATTCGAAGTATGTTACAGCGCCGTGGACCCCTACATGGGACCCACCAGGCTACAACTAGAAAACACCCCTCGACTAACCATCTCGGTTAGCGAGAACACACATTTAAATGATATGACATAAAAAGATACACCCGGAGCAACCGGCGAATAAGTATCAACCGACAGTGTAACAATTTTAAAGTAATACAATACGGAGTTTGAAATGAAAAGCCTAAGTACTCGCGAGTACCCTTTATAAGTTTCAAAAGTGGACAACAACCATATCGAAATAGACAAGAGACATCAGAAGACCCAAATGCACATGTCAACGACCCTGGCCAACATCCTCGTACTGTCCCGGTGCTCGCTCGTCCGGATAATCATAACCTGAAATCCATAACAAGAATTTCCCCAAAACGGGTCCCCATAGGGGTTAGCAACTACGCTAGTACAAGTATTCAAGGCAAACCAATCGCTTACACATTTCATAGTACATGCACCAATATCATTTCAAAAACCAAAACCAGACATGTCTTTTCCGGAAATAAACAGTCAAACAATTTGCCTTGGGAACAGAGTGATATCATAGATTCCCTCACGAGGCCTCTAAGGATCCTCCCGCACTGGCTATATTATAAAACAAAACACGCACATGCATCGCCTTGGGAACAAATTAATATCATAGATTCCCGCACGAGGCCTCTAAGGACCCTCCCGCACTGGCTAGCTAAACAAACTCATGAATCGAGGACTCAACCCTTTCGATTCCCTCCTTGATCCCGTCGGACCAACACGAGGTGAGCAAATCACACACAAAATACATTACCATTCCACGTTAAGCATAAAGGTTTCCAAAAATACTTGCCTTGAATAATAAACGACGCAACGAACGGAAGGAAAAACGTCGGTGACCGATAGGAGCCGATAATCACGAACGTAACGATACGAAGAACACAATCACGACCAATCCTAAATGAATACGGAATTGGAATACACCCGAAAACCCGCCTACGATTCATGTATATTCGTATAGAAACAACGACGAGGGAGGACCACAACCAAACCCTTTCGATTACAAAATTACTACGAAATATACCATGAATCCGTAGGGTAACCAACGAAATCGACAAGATTAATCATGTACATCATGAGTTAATCTAACATACGGAACGATTCGGACAAAACATGAAAACCCCCTTCAATTTACCCAAAACAAGGTTTTAGGAGTTTACCTCGAATTAAAGACGAAGAACACGATTAGATGTTGATAAAATACTCCAAAAACTCGAAGAAGATGATGGCTCGGAGTTGCTAAGCTTCAAATCGCCGGAAGACACCAAGGAAATCGCCCACGAGTCGGAGAAGGGGAGAAGGATGAAAAATGACCGAAATCGGTCAACTCCTGGGTTTATAAACCCAGGCTTCGTTACGTACGTTAGCCACCACATGCTAACGTACGTAAGCCGTATTACGTACGTAAGCCATAAGGGCCTTACGTACGTAACCAAAAAGGCAGAATCGCCTGAACTGAAATACACTAGGGCGTTACGTACGTAACCAAAAAGGGTGTTACGTACGTAACCAAAAAGGCAGAATCGCCTGAACTGAAAACACTAGAACGTTACGTACGTAACCAAAAGGGTGTTACGTACGTAACACTCCTTTTTGTGGAGTACAGGCCAGAAGAACTGAGGGAGGTACCGGAAAAGAATCGAAATACAACGGTGAATAATTCACGATGGTACGAACGTTAGGGACCTGAAACAACGAACTTAAATGCCGAAAGAAAATATATTCCCGACTACTCAAAGGTTCGGAAAAACAATCAACAAACGAAATTTTCCCAAAAGTTTGGGAAAATTTACAAAACGGCCCAAACATCCGGAATGTACGACACATGGTCGAAACACCAAACAAAAGCTCACAACGCCCATAATAACACAAGATGGATCTTTGGCAACCCCGAAACGGCGGTTCCAAATGACGATTACGATAATATCCGAAATAACAACATGAAACATCAAATCGAGTAAAACGAGTCCGAATCAAGCTCGAACGACAAAAAGTTCAATGACAAATGTCCTCAAAATGACAATACGATTACAAGCGAGCTGTTAAAAACGAAAAATGCACTAAAATGAGAATAATAAGAGAAGGGAAAAATGCGGATATTACAGCGGGAGGAGGTGGAGCCGTTGGAACCGCAGCGGACAGAGGCAGTGAAGTGAGTAGGGGAGGCGCAGCGGGAGGAGGTTGAGCGGCGGTAGGAGGTGGATCGACCGGATTCGCGGCGGAAGGAGGTGGAGCGGCGGATAGAGGTGGAGCGGCGGATAGAGGCCTGAGGGGTGAGGAAGAGCGGGAGGGAGGAGGTGGAACGACCGGATTCGCGGCGGAAGAAGGTGGAACGACCGGATTTGCGGCGGAAGGAGGTGGAGCGGCGGTTAGGTTTGTCTGCCCGATTGTATTTTTAGGGTGGTGTTAACATAGGACTGAAGACTGAAGTGAAGACGAGCGGCTGGTGTGCTGAACTGAAGACTGAAGTAACTAGGGTAAAATATATTTTTATATGCACAATTACTTAGTCACCGGGTCGTTCCGGGCTGGACCCGGATTTTCCGGGTTTTGACCCGGTCCGACCCGGAACCCGGAATTTCTCAAAATATAGACCCGGAACCCGGACCTAAATAACAGGTCCGGTCCGGGTCCGGGTAAAAACTGGGTCCGGACCATTTGTGCTCAGTCCTAGTATCTAATACCCATACTCTCCAGATGTCTCTCTAAGATCTTCTGAGATAGTGGCTTGGTAAGCGGATCAGCAACGTTATTTGCCGTGTCTACTCTCTGCAGTAAAACATTCCCTTCCTGAACCATTTATATAACAAAATGATATTTTCTCGCAATACGTTTGGTGTTGTGGCGATCCCTAGGCTCTTTAGCCTGTGCAACAGCTCCGTCGTTGTCATAAAACAGCGTTACGGGTTTCTCTGCATTAGGAACCACTTGAAGTTCCTCATTGAACTTCTTAACCTAAAAAGCTTTTTTAGCAGCCTCCGTTGTTGCCTGATATTCGGCTTGACATGTAGAGATTGCAGTCGAGCTTTGCTTGGCACTTCTCCAAGAGACTGTCCCATCATTCAGAGTAGAGATATACCCTAATGTGGACATCTGAGCATCTATGTCCCCCGAAAAATCTGAGTCTGTATAACCCATCACTTTAAGTTCTCCACCGCCGTATGTAAGAACCAAGTCTTAAGTCCTCTTCAGGTACTTAAGAATGTTCTTCACAGGAGTCCAATGTTCCTGCCCTAGATTTGACTGAAACCGACTTACTACGCTCATAGCATAGGCAATGTTCGGTATAGTGCAAATCATATCATACATGAGGCTACCAACTGCCGAAGCATAGGGTACCTTGCTCAGTTCCTTTCTGTCTTCCTCACTTTAAGGACACATCTTTAAGAAAAGTTTTGCACCATATTGCATAGGTAGGAACCCTCTTTTAAAATCTTCCATCCTAAATTGCTTCAGGATATTTCCTATATGGAGGACTTGGGAAAGACCTAACATTCTTTTCGCTCTATCCCGGTAGAGGCAAATACCAAGAATATAGGTAGCTTCTCCGAAGTCTTTCATTGAGAACTCTTTATAAAGCTAAGCTTTCACAAAACTGAGCATTCGTACGTCGTTTCCTATAAGTAGAATGTTATATACATATAGTATTAAGAACACAATTTTGCTCCCACTAACCTTTTTGTAAATACAGGGATCCTCTTCGTTTTGGACAAAATCAAACTCTTTGACTGTCTCATTAAAATGAAGATTCCAACATCGCGAAGCTTGCTTCAGTCCATAAATGGCAGGCTGAAGTTTGCATACTTTATGAATATTGTGTAATACCTGAATTTTCAGTATAAATTTTTAACGTTATTTTATCTGAGGTGTATTGTATAGCTTGGTGTCTATACAGTATGGATAAAATAAATTGAGGACCGAGACAGTTATACTTGTGTAATTGACGTGTTTGATTGACAGTTATATTGAGGATTTGTTGTATCAGGTTGAACTGATTTGGATGTCAGGTATATCGTATGAGAATATTTTTGGGTTGAGTATATGTGTATTCAGTATGCCGTATGTTCGTATCCAGTATGTCGAGACGTTGGACAGGAACAGTTGAATTTTTGGCTAAGTATAAAAGCCATTACGTACGTTAAGCCTTGGAGCTTACGTACGTAAAATGTGTTAGCTTACGTACGTTATATAGTGTACATAACGTACGTAACAAGAGGAATCAGACTTGTGATCGGATAGTGGGGCCCGTGGTCGGCGGCTTTCGGCGCAGATGTGGACAGGTGAGTCAACAGATGGAGTTACGTACGTTATACAGGGTGTATTACGTACGTAATACGAGTATAATACTGTAGCAAGTCAACGTACGTATTACGTATGCAACGGAATAAGTGTTACGTACGTTACGGGGTGGCTGGTCGAGTCGTGGCCGAGAGGACCTGTAGTGGCCAAGCATGGTCGGTAGTGACTCGCAAGGATGGCCGATCGAGGTCGGTAGTGACTCACTGGGGGCTAGGACTGGACGATTACGTACGTAAGGCTGTGGCCGGTTACGGCCGTAAGGGCCCGTTACGTATGTAAGCAGCTGTCGGTTACGTACGTAAGCCTGTCGGCAGAACTGGGCAGAAGGGTAGGCCACAGCCGACTACGTACGTAAGGACCCGCCGGTTACGTACGTAACGTGCCGGCAGGTCTCGACCTATATAAGGCCTGGACCGAGTCATCTTGGGCATTTTTCATTTTTATTCATTTTTTGCGATTCCTTCAGCAAAAGTGGATGGATTTGAGTAAGATCATCATGTAACAACATGTTTTGGAAGTTGGAATCATGAATTAACATCATCTTCCACCTGGATCGAAGGTAAGAATACCTAAACACTTGGTTTTGGATATTTTTGAGGTTTCTTGATGTTTTGGCCGATTTGATTCGTTTTAACTCAGATTATTGATGGAACCTTGTTGTATTCTTGAGATTATGCATTATTCTTGAAGTTTTGTGGAACAAATTCGAGTATTTCTTCGAATAAATGATTGAATTGGACTATGCCTTCAAAGTGTTCGATGAAATGTCTCAATGAGTAGAACTTGGAAAATTCTACACGTTTTCGTATGAATGGTGATGGAATTGATATTGTTGTGATGATTCTTGTATTTATGGGAATTTTGTTAAGGGAAGATAATAAATTGGTGATCAAATGATTCGATTATGTTGTTATGATTATGGAATGGTAGTATTCTCGATGTTCTTGGTAGTTTGTTGCGATTCATGATGTTATGAGAAGTATATATGTTGAAGGACATGATTATATATACCTTGAATTGTGAATAAGGATTGTTTAGATGTTAGAACACATCGGATTATGTCGTTTGAGGATTTTGAATGTGATGTCGGAATAAGTTGTGTTCTTAAGGAATTCTTGGATTATATGAATTGATGATCATGTTTAAGTGATGCTGGTGTTTTGGATATGAATATGGAATATTCATATCTAAAACTATGTTGTGTCTTGGTACAATATTCGTATAGGAATATGAATATGATTCCGGATTTGATAAGGTTATGATTCATTTTTGAGTTTGAGAATTCATACGTGTTGAATAAGTGTTCAATTCGGATAAGGGAAATATTTGAAACCTTTGGACTATGGTATTCTATAAAGTTGAATTAATCGGGTTGTCCGGATTGATGATGATAATCGGTAATTGATTTTTATTATGAATTTACACGGAGGAAACTTGTATCCGTATTTAAGATTGAATTTGGAATCGGTAATGTTAGACCCTTGTTGGTTTAAATTGATTGTTATCGGATTGTTGTTAATCAGTTATTGCAATAGATTGATATGTTTGATCGTGGTTTATGACCATTGTGTTGCGGTTGAGGTCGAAGAGTTCGTAGATTGCTTTTGGTCGGGGCTGAGGAGCTCGTAGACATAGGCAATGGATTTTGGTAACGGCTTCGTGGAATCGGTATCGAGGCAAGTTTCTACTTGTCCAGTTTATAATATTTGATGAATGGTTTCGTTTTCATTTCATTTATAATTCGTATAGCAATGTTGTTAGAAATGTAAGTTGTCGGGATAATGGTTTATATATCGAACTCTGGTTGTAATAAATCATAAGGTATATGATTTAATTGTGTTCAGGAAAGACGTGAGTTATCTTTGGTCAAGGATATAGAATATCGGATATCGAGGATAGTTATCGTGATGACATAAGTGTCGGGATAAAGGTTTATTGGTATTGAATGGATGGTACCTTATTTGAGATTATTTGTATAACTGTGTATTCGTGCAGGGATGTTGTTCGTGGAAAGGATGTTGTCTCCGGCTTTGAGGTAATTTATGTATTGTTCAGTTATGAGATAATTATTATGTTGAGTGGTTGTATATGTTGTAATATCCGGAATTTCTACTACTGTTGTTTGATATTATTTTATCCGAGTTATATTGTACATCATGAAATCTGTACAGTAGGGATAAAATAAATGAAGGACTGAGATGTCAGTATTGGTATAATTGTCGTATTTGGTCGACAATTGTATTTGAGGATATAATGTGTTGAGTAATGTATATTTGATATGCCGTATGTTCGTATTTGATATGTCGAGATGTTGGACAAGGATAGCTGAAAATGGCTAAGTATAGCCTTATTAGCGCACGCTGATATTCATGCATAGCGCACGCTATCGTGCAGGATTAGCGCACGCTACGTTCATAGGTTAGCGTACGCTAATGTAGTCCGATCAGAAGGAATCTGCGTATGGACCCGCCGCTTTGGCGCACGTTACGTAAGTCAACGGTTGTTGTCTGAAGTATTAGCGCACGCTAAAGATTAGGCTTAGCGCACGCTAAATATATATCGATCAACAAGGAATCTTATCCTTGTAAGATCTTTGTCGGAATGTGGGGGCGAGAGGTAGGTGAACACCGTAGTAAGTCAACTTCGGATAGCGCACGCTAAGAGTAAGGACTTGCGTACGCTAGACATGATGTTTTACGTGCGTTAATGCATGGGCATTACGTCGTAAGCTAGTTTATGAAGCAAGACAAGAGCCTCTCGGGCTGATAGCGCACGCTAACAAAGTCGATTAGCGCACGCTAAGGCTAGCGCACGCTAAACATAAGGGTTTAGCGCACGCTAGTAAGGTATTCTATATAAAGGGACAAACAGTGTCATGAAGCATTTCGTCCATTTCTTTCCTTTCACCCGATAGAGACAACCTTGGGAGAACATTTGGAGTTCCTAAACACTGAGAGATGATGATCTTTAACAAGATTAAGATGGAGAGCATGGATTCAAGCCTTGTTCTTCAAGTTATTCATGATTCTTGGAATGGAGTCTAGTGTTCTTATTCTTGGTCCATCCAATCCTGGTAATTTTCTTATCATCTTGTTGATATTTCGTTTTCTTGGATGATTTCATGTAATGAGCATGTTGTATATTCTTATGTTGATGTTATATGTGATTGATGGAATTTTGATAAGAGTCTCGGATGTTAGTTAAGATTCTTCATACTATAAGGATGTTGATTCGTTTAACCCGATCTAAGATGGATTTCTGAATCTTGTTAATTATATTGATCGATTTAGAGGAGTTAAATCATGATACGAGGTTGAATTCCGGATTGAATATGATATGATCCTTGTTATCGAGTCGGTTTGATTGTTGGTGTTATTATTGATATGTGGACAATGATATGATCCTTGTGATAGTTATGGTGTCGTTTATCTTCAAGAGATATGGAGATTCATATCTCCCTTCATTCGGATTCGTAGTTGCAAGATGTTAGTCGATGCTTGGATTGCATGCCACATTACAACATTAGAGCACGCAAAGCTTAAAGGCTAGCGCACACTAACGGGACAACTTAGCTCACGCTAAGTTATGCGTTTAACGTGCGCTAAGTAGGCGATGAGGCGATATTTTGTTTTTTGATTATGAATTCGTGATGGTTTGACTTGGTTGGTTCTGACTGTGTTTATTCGAGGTTGTGTTGAACCGTTGAGTTCGATTGGATAGTTTGTCAGTTGTTGATTGTTATCGGATATGTGTTATTTGATTTCTTCGATAGGTTGAGATTGTTGATCGGTGATTATAACCGGATATTGCGGTCGCGTTCGAGTATGTCCATTGTATTGCTTTTGATCGGGGCTGAGAAGCTCGTAGACAAAGGCAATGTGTTCGACAACAGCTTCGTGGTACCGGTATCGAGGCAAGTTATTACTTGATCAGTTATAATATTTAATGAATGGTTTCAGTTTCATTTCGTTTATAATGCATATAGCGATGATTATTATTGTGAACTCTGGGTATTCGGATCGCATATCGTTCTTTCGATTCTGGGAGATAAATCATAATGTATATGCTTATCTCAGTTATTGGTATGTTCGAGTATCAAGGTTACATTATGGTAAAGACGAGGATATGAGTATCTATAGTTCATTGTTCGTATGGATCGCCGAGCATTGAGGATAATCGTCGGTGATGATTGGACATCGAGATTTCTCCCGAAGGACTCGGGGCAAGTATCTTATATCGATTCAATTAGAGTTAGTGATTTGATCATGCGTATTATCATTCATGTTGTCGAACATGAGGTCGTCTTAATTGATTTGTCATATTGTCGTTCATGTTGCGTTGTTCATGATGATGAACATATTGTTTTGCATATGTGTATGCATATTGTGTTGTTTATGTTGTGTTGATCCGATGGGATCGCGCGATCTATGCTGAGGGCGCTGGATCGGATGTCCACCTCGTGTTGGTCCGACGGGATCATCTTGGGATTTATGCTGAGGGCGCTGGATCATTGGACGGGTTTTTCCACCTCGTGTTGGTCCGACGGGATCATCTTGGGATCTATGCTGAGGGCGCTGGATCGTTGGATTACCCAGTATTGTGTTATTGTTGTGCATATGTATATTGTTGGTTATCCACCTCGTGTTGATCTTGTAGGATCATCTTGGGATCTATGCTGAGGGCGCTGGATCATGGGATTTCCATTGAGTATACATAGTTGTTATTGTTTTTGAGCATATTGACGTTGTCATATGAGTATGCATTTGTAGGTCTTGTGTTAAGACCTTGTCCGCATTGCATTGTTCTGATATCGGATTAGACTGATATAATTATCGTGGCACATCATATCTCGAGGTATGTTCCATATTTTCCTTGGTCTTGTCTTTGGTGGACAATTGGTTATCGTCTTGGGATTTGATGATTTTATCCGATGGATCGTATTGGTCAGAAATGGTAGATTTCCGTATCGTGAGTTGGTTATGATAGTTTGAGGATCTTGAGTATTATTTGAGGTACAATACAAATATTATGTTCGAGTTTAATGGTTATTCTGATGAGAATTACTTGAGTAAGTAAAGTCATGGCGGTAAGATTACATTGGTCGTATTCTTATTCTCATTGGTATGTATTCTTAATGTGATGTGACGGTTATCATTGTTGGATATTATGGTGACCCGTCGTGGGATTTCTTTTTAGGTTCTTGGAGTATCGAGCTTGTAGCGGTCGTGAAGAGATGAGCTTCCTGAGGATACCGGCTAGGACATGTTGTGTGCATTGAGTTTTTGATTGGTTCTCGTATTCATTTGCTAGAGTATCCTTATGGTTGGTCTTTTTCATTGCGTGAGTATTTTGAAATGACCTTTTGGTATCTGGTAACTGAGGTTGCTTTGGAAGTCGTTTTCTAAACTTTTGAGTGTCGGCTGTTTGGCCTCGCGATTTCAAATGAGTTTTTACGACGGTTTTTGATAAATGGATTTTATAAGTCTTTGTGAATTTTTAAAGATAGTACCGTCGTTGGCCTCTTGGGCATTTGTAAATGTTTGCGAAAATTTCTTTTAGCCTTGTGGGTTCCATCTCGGGGCCCACGGCGCTGTAATATTTCCGGTTAAATCTGGGGGTGTTACAAAATATGGTATCGGAGCTTAGGTTGAGAAAGCCTAGGCATTTGGGTCGAGTTGGGTCGTGTTTTTGTCACGTCATTCGAGTTGTCGATTGACAAATATTAGAGCCGTGAGTTTTTGTTGTTCACTCAGGCTTATGTGTTATGTGATTTACCAGTATCGTACTGGGCTTGTTATAACTTTTCCAAATGGTGTTAACGAGATTCTCTGGAATGAGATGTATTGTGTTCTTGAGTCGAACTGAGTTTGCCAACGTGTGTTTTGAAAATGTCCGTGTCGAGTATTTTCTAGAGCCGAGACATGTGCCGATTATCACGGGAATCGTCGGCTTCACGATCTGTAAGTATTTGGATTTTTGAATTTCATTGAGATTTATTGCCGTTCTAAGTTGATACGTTTTGAGATTCAGTAGATATTATGCGTTACAGTATAAGGTGACAGAGTTGGGACAGGATTGATGATCTTGAGGAGTTATGATTTCAAGAATCAGTATGTTGGTTAGATTCTGGAACGAAATTATGTATTCGGGAGAAGGGCTATGGATTGTCGAGAAGAACATGTAGTCATGTTAGTTCATTTTGTGATATATATGAACTGTTTTTGAGCATTTGAAAATGATACTTTTCAAAATGAATGTCTTACGGATGTTTTACGGAAAATGATTTTGGGCCGAGACCCAATCGATTTTGAAATGGTTTTATAACTCAGGACTTGGGGTCCGAAAAGAGTTTTCTACTTTTTAAACTTCTTGTAATGTGGAATGAGATACTTCTGAGACCCTAATGTTTCAAAAGACTTTCATGTTTTCTAAAACTCCCGAGATCTGTAAAACACTTTACCAATCGTTTACTTATGTTATTTCCGCCTTTCGAGGCTTTGGTTTACTTGTTCAAATGGAACCTCTCGGGAAGTCTTTCGCCGTGTTTGATTTGCTTGATTTGTTCCAACGTTTTGTCATATCATATTTGAGGTGATCCAGGATGGGTAAATGGTTGACGATACGAGTCATGGGTGGAAAAGGAGTTTTTATCGGAGTCTATATATTGAGGTTTTGGAACTCGGTCATGTGGTTTCCGTTGGAATGTCAGTGGATTGTGACGAGCCGAATTGGTATACAGGAGTATGGTTGTGGTCAATCATTTGCATGATTCCATTTTATTTAATCGCGTATATTCAAAAAGAATTTTTATCGAGAACTTGGCACCAGCGAGCTGATTGAATTTTTAAAAATTGATTTCGTGGTCTTACGAAAATTTATGTTTTGAGTTTTCAAACTCTTGAAAGACTTTTCGAAAATTTGTCTTTTGACAAGAATATACGATTTCAAACTGGTTTTGAAAATGTGATTGATGTACATACGCATTTAGTGCATAATGCTATTATGGTGAAGATATGAGTGTGACTCACGAACTGGATAGTACATCAGTATGGTACGATGAAAGAGGTTCGACCGTTAGTATGGTAGTTTGGTTATCCGGAGATGATCGGTTGATTTATCGGATAAGAGAAAAAATCTGCGTGTAGCGAGGTTTGGGTACATCATGTAATTACGGAACTATGGGTTTTTTGTAACCGGGACATATGTGCTATGTGTTTCCATTGGTTCGGTTGTAGCGCAATTTTTCCTTTGTGATCTTTGAATGTGTTCTTTGTAAGTGTATATTTGGGGATGGTGACCCCATGGTGGTTGTTTTGGATTTTGAGTGGTCGTTCCCACTCGTATGAATTGGTATGTTCGTCGATTTGCGATTCGTTGTTAAATGCCGAGGGGTATGCTCACCGATCGGGTATGTTTATTGAGATACACTGTATGTGATTGGTGTGTCATTTTGAGAATGTTACCCTTTCGTATTTCTTTTTATGTGGTTCTGTGTTGATCGTGTTGGAGTTTACAGTGTGAATGTATTCTAGATTGTCGTTGATCGTTCGTTGGTAATATTGGAGTTTATCACGTTGATGATATTCTCGATTGGGTTTTGACCTCACGGTTGGTCATATTGGAATTTATCATGTCGATGATAAATTCGATTGATTGTTGATCATTGTTGGTGATCATCCGGCGTTCGGATTTTGTGTTAATGTTTGGGATTCGTGTCGTTGTTTTGGGCAATTGTTTTGTAGATGTGTTGTGTATTATTCGTCTTATCGAATTAGGACTTGATTATGTAATCAGCAGACAGGATTTGATTCGGGCGGATTGTTTCATCCGAAGACGATATCTTTTGTTGAGACTCGGAGAATTGTAATCGTAAGCGTATTGGGACCGTACGGTGAGATCGCTTGCTAGTATCTCCGGAGATCGTCGACTGCGTATTTGTAAGTATGCGGTTTTGGCTATTCGAATAATGATGATTGATCGGTGTCGTGATGGTTTTGGGATATTTTGGGTTGGACAAAGATGTTTGTTTGTTTTCTATGACGGATTGCAAGTTTCGAGGACGAAACTTATTTTAAGGGGTGTAGAATGTAATATCAGGAATTTCTACTACTGTTGTTTGATATTATTTTATCCGAGTTATATTTTACAGCATGAAATCTGTACAGTAGGGATAAAATAAATGAAGGACTGAGATGTCAGTATTGGTATAATTGTCGTATTTGGTCGACAATTGTATTTGAGGATATAATGTGTTGAGTAATGTATATTTGATATGCCGTATGTTCGTATTTGATATGTCGAGATGTTGGACAAGGATAGCTGAAAATGGCTAAGTATAGCCTTATTAGCGCACGCTGATATTCATGCATAGCGCACGCTATCGTGCAGGATTAGCGCACGCTACGTTCATAGGTTAGCGTACGCTAATGTAGTCCGATCAGAAGGAATCTGCGTATGGACCCGGCTGCTTTCGGCGCACGTTCTGGTAAGTCAACGGTTGTTGTCCTGAAGTATTAGCGCACGCTAAAGATTAGGCTTAGCGCACGCTAAATATATATCAGTCAACAAGGAATCTTATCCTTGTAAGATGCTGTCGGAATGTGGGGGCGAGAGGTAGGTGAACACTGTAGTAAGTCAACTTCGGATAGCGCACGCTAAGAGTAAGGACTTGCGTACGCTAGACATGATGTTTTACGTACGTTAATGCATGGGCATTACGTACGTAAGCTAGTTTATGAAGCAAGACAGTAGCCTCTGGGCTTCGATAGCGCACGCTAACAAAGTCAGTTAGCGCACGCTAAGGCTAGCGCACGCTAAACATAAGGGTTTAGCGCACGCTAGTAAGGTATTCTATATAAAGGGACAAACAGGTGTCATGAAGCATTTCGTCCATTTCTTTCCTTTCACCCGATAGAGACAACCTTGGGAGAACATTTGGAGTTCCTAAACACTGAGAGATGATGATCTTTAACAAGATTAAGATGGAGAGCATGGATTCAAGCCTTGTTCTTCAAGTTATTCATGATTCTTGGAATGGAGTCTAGTGTTCTTATTCTTGGTCCATCCAATCCAGGTAATTTTCGTATCCTCTTGATGATAGTTCGTTTTCTTGGATGATTTCATGTAAGGAGCATGTTGGATAATCATATGATGATGTTATATGGGATTCAATGGAATTTTGATAAGAGTCTCGGATGTTAGTTAAGATTCTTCATACTATAAGGATGTTGATTCATTTAACCCGATCTAAGATGGATTTCTGAATCTTGTTAATTATATTGATCGATTTAGAGGAGTTAAATCATGATACGAGGTTGAATTCCGGATTGAATATGATATGATCCTTGTTATCGAGTCGGTTTGATTGTTGGTGTTATTATTGATATGTGGACAATGATATGATCCTTGTGATAGTTATGGTGTCGTTTATCTTCAAGAGATATGGAGATTCATATCTCCCTTCATTCGGATTCGTAGTTGCAAGATGTTAGTCGATGCTTGGATTGCATGCCATCAGACGGCATTAGCGCACGCTAAGCTTACCGCTAGCGCACGCTAACGGGACAACTTAGCGCACGCTACGTTATGAGTTTAACGTGCGCTAAGTAGGCGATAAAGGCGTATTTTTGTGTTTTGATTATGAATTCGTGATGGTTTGACTTGGTTGGTTACATTGTGTTTATTCGAGGTTGTGTTGAACCGTTGAGTTCGATTGGATAGTTTGTCGATTGTTGATTGTTATCGGATATGTGTTATCTGATTTCTTCGATAGGTTGAGATTGTTGATCGGTGATTATAACCGGATATTGCGGTCGCGTTGAGTATGTCCATTGTATTGCTTTTGATCGGGCCGAGGAGCTCGTAGACAAAGGCAATGTGTTCGACAACGGCTTCGTGGTACCGGTATCGAGGCAAGTTATTACTTGATCGGTTATAATATTTAATGAATGGTTTGATTTCATTTCGTTTATAATGCATATAGCGATGATTATTATTGTGAACTCTGGGTATTCGGATCGCATATCGTTCTTTCGATTACGGGAGATAAATCATAATGTATATGCTTATCTCGATTATTGGTATGTTCGAGTATCAAGGTTACATTATGGTAAAGACGAGGATATGAGTATCTATAGTTCATTGTTCGTATGGATCGCCGAGCATTGAGGATAATCGTCGGTGATGATTGGACATCGAGATTTCTCCCAAAGGACTCGGGGCAAGTATCTTATATCGATTCAATTAGAGTTAGTGATTTGATCATGCGTATTATCATTCATGTTGTCGAACATGAGGTCGTCTTAATTGATTTGTCATATTGTCGTTCATGTTGCGTTGTTCATGATGATGAACATATTGTTTTGCATATGTGTATGCATATTGTGTTGTTTATGTTGTGTTGATCCGATGGGATCGCGCGATCTATCCGAGGGCGCTGGATCGGATGTCCACCTCGTGTTGGTCCGACGGGATCATCTTGGGATCTATGCTGAGGGCGCTGGATCATTGGACGGGTTTTTCCACCTCGTGTTGGTCCGACGGGATCATCTTGGGATCTATGCTGAGGGCGCTGGATCATTGGATTACCCAGTATTGTGTTATTGTTGTGCATATGTATATTGTTGGTTATCCACCTCGTGTTGATCTTGTAGGATCATCTTCGAATCTATGCTGAGGGCGCTGGATCATGGGATTTCCATTGAGTATACATAGTTGTTATTGTTTTTGAGCATATTGACGTTGTCATATGAGTATGCATTTGTAGGTCTTGTGTTAGGACCTTGTCCGCATTGCATTGTTCTGATATCGGATTAGACTGATATGATTATCGTGGCACATCATATCTCGAGGTATGTTCCATATTTTTCTTGGTCTTGTCTTTGGTGGACAATTGGTTATCGTCTTGGGATTTGATGATTTTATCCGATGGATCGTATTGGTCAGAAATGGTAGATTTCCGTATCGTGAGTTGGTTATGATAGTTTGAGGATCTTGAGTATTATTTGAGGTACAATACAAATATTATGTTCGAGTTTAATGGTTATTCTGATGAGAATTACTTGAGTAAGTAAAGTCATGGCGGTAAGATTACATTGGTCGTATTCTTATTCTCATTGGTATGTATTCTCAATGTGATGTGACGGTTATCATTGTTGGATATTATGGCTGACCCCGTCGTGGGATTTCTTTTTAGGTTCTTGGAGTATCGAGCTTGTAGCGGTCGTGAAGAGATGAGCTTCCCGGAGGATACTGGCTAGGACATGTTGTGTGCATTGAGTTGTTTGATTGGTTCTCGTATTCCGCCGCTAGAGTATCCTTATGGTTGGTCTTTTTCCGCTGCGTGAGTATTTTGAAATGACCTTTTGGTATCTGGTAACTGAGGTTGCTTTGGAAGTCGTTTTCTAAACTTTTGAGTGTCGGCTGTTTGGCCTCGCGATTTCAAATGAGTTTTTACGACGGTTTTTGATAAATGGATTTTATAAGTCTTTGTGAATTTTTAAAGATAGTACCGTCGTTGGCCTCTTGGGCATTTGTAAATGTTTGCGAAAATTTCTTTTAGCCTTGTGGGTTCCATCTCGGGGCCCACGGCGCTGTAATATTTCCGGTTAAATCTGGGGGTGTTACATATGTTGTATGTTGAGGCTTCGTATATTGAGATTCGTACTGGTTGTTCGTTGAGGGATGTTGATCCCAGGACTATTGTTGGTAATAATAGTGGTGTTGATCGTCTCATTGGGGGATGTTGATGGATATGGTCCTCGGCTTTGAGGTAATCTAAGTATTTGTTCAGTCATGTGGATAATTAGTATGTTGAGTTGTTGTATATTTTGAGGTTTCATGTAATGAGTTTCGTATCGGTTATTCGTTGAGGGATGTTGATCCCAGGACTGTTGTATTGAGATCGTAGATCGTGTTGGTCATTCATTTGGGGATGATGATCCCAGGATTGATGTTTTGGATATTGATTAGTCGTGTCTACTTTTCATTGTCAGTATGTTGTTCTTCACTTCGGTGAGTCTTTTGATCCTTATTGGTGTAATACCCGTAATTTCGATTTCCGGTAATTTCTTTTTTTCCGGAGAAAGTCCGTTTTGACGACTCGCTCATGACCGTTTCGTCATTTCGAGAATGATTAATTCTGCACTTTTTGTCATCCGAGTTCGTTTCGGTATCGTTTTGCTGAGTTCCGAAATTTTTAGACGCTTTTCCGCACTTGAGTTCGATTCTTGCGAATCTCGTCCGAAACTGTTGTTTCGAGCTTCTCGTAAGTTCATTTAATGTTATTATTCTTGTTGCAAGCTTTGGTTTGGTGTTTCGATCGCGTATCGTGATTTTCGGACGTTTTGGGCCATTTTCGTAATTTCTCAAAGTTTTGGGTAATTACTTCCGTTGTCGGATTCCGAGCCTTCGGTTGGTCGGAATTGTGTGTTCTCTTATCTCTTAGATTCGTCTTTGCGAGTACGTTGTAACCGTATCATCGATTCGTATTCGAGTTCGGGTTAAAGTCGTCGGCCGTCGGAGTTGCCCGGCCGACATGGCCTGGGCCCAGCCGCAGATCGCCGAGTCACATCCGGCGGTGCTCGGCGGCTTCGCCGAGTCACGGCCGGTAGTGCTCGGCGACTTCCGGCCGAGCGGCCGTCCGTAGGGCCGCGGCACATGCCGGGCAGGCCGCGACACACTCTGTGGCATTTTTCGCCAAACCGATCAGACGGGTGCCGCGGCACACGCCGGATGAGCCGCGGCACACCGCCGACCACCGGGAGCCATTTTTGGGCCTGTGCCGGCACACTCATTGGGCCGCGGCACACTGTGCACTTATTTAAGGCCCAACAGTCGTTTTTTCGCCATTTTTTCTCCTGCTTCTGCTTCTCTTCCGCGGCTGGGGTTGTTCCTATCATGGAGAGATGTTGTTTGTCAACAAATCCATGAAGTTTTGGAGTTCATATCATCAATCATACATCCTATAACATCCTTTGATCGAGCGAATCAGGTCAGATTTTCTAGAAATCTAATCAGGTTCGATTTCGTCTGTTTAATCCGTTTTAACTCAGAATATTGATGGATTGATGATTGTTAAGCTATATTATATCTAATTCCTTGTTATTCCACGGTTGGATTGCCACGGATTTGTCGTTTTATTGAGTATTTTATCGACGCCTTGAAGGTGTTCGATAAAATGTCACAAAGAGAATTCGAGCGTTCTACGATTATTCTTTCTCGTATGATCGATGATTTATTGATTATATGTTGTTAGGGTCGAATTCTTGTGAAGAACTCGAGTCGAAACCCTTCCGTTCGTTGTCTCCTTCGGGGTCCGAGCTTCCCGGTCGAACGGTGTTCTTCGGAACGTTTGGTAGCGGTTATTAAGGCAAGTATCTTATTATACGACTTGTATCTTGTGACTAGTAATTACGTATGATATGTATGACGATTTTGCTTGCCTCCGTAAATATGTTCCGTTTGAGTTGGTTGTGTTTTCCGAAATTTGAAGGCTTTGTGATAATAGTGATATATTGGTATCCGTGTTAGGCGTCGTGCCATTTGTGCTGGATTGCGATGTACATATGAGATGGTTGTACACGTGGTTGTTCAATGTATTGTGTACCGAATGTGTGTTATGTTGGTTAAGAGTCGTTGTGATGATCCTGATATTTGTGTTGTTTTGGTTTACATACTTGTTTGATCATTTCTGTGTAATGTGGAATGGCTTGACATTTATTGATTATGTATGGTGTCGTGTCGATGTGTGTGTGTTCCGGTAGGGTCAGACGAGGCCTCTGGAGTTCGGTACATGATGTGTACGAACAAAGTGTGTGATCCAGGTAGGGTCTGACGAGGCCTCTGGAGTCCGGTACATGACGTGTACGGACAAGGTGTGTGATCCAGGTAGGGTCTGACGAGGCCTCTGGAGTTCGGTACATGATGTGTACGAACAATATTGTGGCCGGGTAGGGTCCGTTGAGGCCTCCGGAGTTCGGTACATGATGTGTACGAACAGTGTGTGTGGCCGGGTAGGGTCCGTTGAGGCCTCCGGAGTTCGGTACATGATGTGTACGAACAATGTGTGTGGTCCGGGTAAGGTCCGTCGAGGCCTCCGGAGTTCGGTACATGATGTGTACGAACAATGATCGTGTAGCAGTGATTGTTCGAGTAACATTTTAAATATGGATCTCGGACTCATAATGATATATTATTTAGTATGCTTTGAAACGAGAATCGGGCTAAGGCCCTATTGTTTACGAAAAGGGTTTTGTAAATTGGGACTCGAGATCCAAAAGAATTTCTGCTTTAAAAATCCCCGAGATGATGTGTTCCTTTTCAAATATCTCTTACTTGAGTTCGAAATTCTAAAACTTCTCGGGAACATTTTGATAATTGATTTACGTATTAAATTCGTAGTTGCTATTTGCTTGTTACATTTCGTATGGTTTGATACTTGCACTAGTAAAACAGTGGAGTTTTACTAACCCCCGAGTATTCGGGGGGTGGATGTCTGTTTTGCGTCCAGGTACATGCGGAGTTCGGGAGCAGTCACAGGATTAGCACAAGGGGATGACGAGCTGCGATACTAATCAAGAGTTGAGAGTTGGTAGAGTTTATTTGTATTGTTAGAGTTGATTCAGTCTTCCGTTGTATTGTATTTCGAACCCTGTGTGGGTAATGTTGTTAGTCAGTCCTGTTGATAGAGTTGTGTGACCTCATCGGTCTGTGTGTTTATGTGTAAGTGACCTTAACGGTCTGTATTATTATATTGTTTGACCCTGGCCGGGCAAGCATTTGGTTGTTTATGGACGTTTAGCCTGGTAGATCCTTGCGGAAAGGGTTTACGGCGTGTAATATTCCCATACGGTTTTGGGGGTGTTACATTTATGGTATCAGAGCTTAGGTTGCAGAAACCTAGGCTGTCGGGTCGAGTCGAGTCGTGGTTTGTCGAGTAATGTGTGGTCTTGTCGTTCGAGTCGTCAGGTGACAAGTTGAGTTGTGCGTAGTCACAACGTGTCGGATATGTTGTCAGACGAGATTAGTATCGTGGGCGACCGTCACCTCCGTGCAACCTGTTGATGTAAGTCTCCTCTTTTATGCATAATAATTGTGTTCATGATTTCATTTATGTGTGATATTTGTGGTGCATAATTTTATTTACACGGTGTTGTGTAATGAAGTTGTATTCGATACTTGGATACGCTGTACGTGTATAGAACTGGATGTATTGATGTTTGGCCCTTGAGCCACCACGTGGTTGGTATGGTGTGAAAGTTGTGAACCTTGATGGGTTTTACGGTAGAGTTTGTGAGAAACTCCGATGAATGATTTTGCTGTGTGTTTAAACTTGATGCCATGAGATGTATGTGATTGAATTGGCGACCCTGTTTGCCATTTGGGCATGTGGTTTTAATATCGACTATTTTGTATTGTTGTAATTATACTCGCTATGGGTAGCTTTGAAAACGTTTTTCCTTAAAGACTACTGATTTGAGCATTTTTGTGGAAATCAAAATTTTTGGAAAAATCTTGTTTTGGAAAACGGCCCTAATTTTCGCAATTTAAATGTTATGTGTTTGTGTGTTGGGGGCTACTGTGACAATTTTGCAGTCCTGCAGCTAGATGTTACGGCCGTAAGATGTTTTCCATTACGGCCGTAAGCTCGAGTTATTCTGACCGTAGAATCGCATGTTATTACTGCCAGTAAACTTTTGACTGACCGGTAGAAATTTGTTATTACAGTTGTACCCGTGCCCCATGGTTATCTAATCTCTGTTGATATATCAGTGATGGATGGCGTGGTAACATGTTGTTACCCCGTATAACGCTAGTAAAGGTAATGATATATTGATAAGGTCATTTTGACGACATCGTCTAGCGAAAAGATTGAAGCCTCAATGTGTTGTTTTGCAAATAGCTTCAATCAAAACAGCTTTGATAATGAGATACATGGTTTTAATCAAACGACCGAGGTATTATAAGAGTTTTCAAAAATTTCCTTTCACCAATTTTTTTCAAACTTGAGAATTTTAAAATTTTATCATTTGAATAATACCAAAACATTTTATTTTTGTTGTTAGTGTTTGATCCTGCGATACATGTGTGGTTTTGACCATGTTTGATTTGGAAAAAATCCAAACCTCTCTGTTGATGTATTTGTGTGGATTATTTTTTTAATGAAGTTCTAAAATTACAGTGTTAGTTCGTGCACTTGTGTGATGACATGGAGTTGATGTTTTAACGTCTGCTATTTATTGTCTTATCTTGACGTTGTGATACTTGTTTGGATGTGTTATTCTTATTGGTCGTCCGTATGCCGAGAGGCCGTGGCCGAGGATGTGGTCGTAGTCGTGGTCGTGATCGCAGCAATCATCCGGAGGTAATGATGATATTGGCGCCGCCACCATCCTTCGTCGGTGGTGGCCGGTTGGCGCTTATGAATCGACTGCACACCGAGACGGATTCGGATGAAGATAACGGAGCTGGTAAGTGGTTACGAGATGTGACGAGAATGCACCCGCCCGCTTTGTAGGTTCTTCGGATTCGTTAGGTCGAGAATTGGCTCTTCCGGTTGGACAGAACATTTGATGCGTAGCTTGCCCCGATGAGAGAAGAGTGCCTATTGCTCAATACCTACTCGACAGGAATCACAGATGGTGGGAGGCCGTAGCGCCTAGTGATCGTCTTGCTACTTGGATCGAATTCAAAGCGCCATGGAGGCCGAGTATTGTCCGCCGCCGTTAAAGAGCGTAGGATTGTCGAGTTTTTCTCGGCTACGCCCGAGACGTGTCGATATCCCGAGCGATAGTCGATTATAATCGGCACTGTGTTATGTTCGGATCGGTGAAAAGTGAGGCGAGATAAGGTTCGTTATTTCGATATGCGTATGAAACCTCAGATTCGGCAGTGTATGGCTCCTTTTATGTGTACAACCTTGAAGGACTATCAGGATCGAGCCTTGGCGTTTGAGATGGCTATAATGTCTACCGAGTCCGTATCGGTAGCGAAAAAGCAGAAGATTTCTGATGATGCATCGGGAAGTAAGGGAATTGGGATTTCCACACCTCAACCCTCGTATCAGCCGAGTATGGGACCTTCTCGGTCAGTTAGAGAACCCAAAAGACCCAAGTCGGTGTCTTTGAGTTCTGGTAATGCTCCTAGGTGTTTCAATTGTAACGTTCTAGGCCATGAACGCGCGCATTGTAAGAAACCGTCAGTGACTTGTTATAATTGTGGACACGAGGGGCATCGAGTTCAGTACTGCGAGATTGTTGCTGAGATGATAAGGGACCGGGATTCTATTCCTACTTCCGGAGGGCCCAGTAATGTCTAGTGATGATGTTTTTGGTTCTCGCTACACGGATTGTTTCGCCTGTAGAGATGTTTCTGTGACGCTTTTACATTTGGAACTTGTTGAATGATATTTTGTTTTGTGTAAGTTCCCGTTTAGTTGTTGAACCTGCGGAGGCGTGTCAGTGGACCACGAGGTCATGAGCATGGTATTTTATTATGTGTCGTTATATTTTGTTTCGTATCACTGTGATAACCTTAGTTTAAGTTTCGGGGCGAAACTTATTTTTTGTGTGATAGAATGTAATATCCGGTATTCTCATTTTCTGTTATCTTGAAATTATTTGTATTTTGACGTCGGACATTTTCTTGTTGATGAGTATCGGAGTGATTTCTATCGTGTTATTCTATTTGTTTCTTTCGCATAGCCGTTTTAGTCGGGTGCGGCTTGTTGTCGCGTCGTTTCTTTGATTAAATGTGTGCATGTGATGTGACGTTAATTTCTCGTTATTGTTTTGAATCTTAGTCGGTGGCATTGTGTTGGTCGTCGTGGAGCGTGTTTTCACGCCGTATGTCTTTGGCGTTTCTTGCGGATTTCGCCGTTGGGCGCGAGTTTTCGGTTTTTGTGTATCTCGTCGAGTCTTCTGACAGTGGATATTGCTTCTCCCTACTTGTTTTAAGTTTCGGGACGAAACTTCTTTTAAGGAGGGTAGAATGTAATACCCGTAATTTCGATTTTCGTAATTTCTTTTTTTTCGGAGAAAGTCCGTTTTGACGACTCGCTCATGACCGTTTCGTCATTTCGAGAATGATTAATTCTGCACTTTTGTCATCCGAGTTCGTTTGGTATCGTTTCTTGAGTTAGAGCTTTTAGATGCTTTTCCGCACTTGAGTTCGATTCTTGCGAATCTCGTCAAAGCTGTTGTTTCGAGCTTCTCGTAAGTTCATTTAATGTTATTATTCTTGTTGCAAGCTTTGGTTTGGTGTTTCGATCGCGTATCGTGATTTTCGGACGTTTGGGCCATTTTCGTAATTTCCCAAAGTTTTGGGTAATTACTTAGTTGTCGGATTCCGAGCCTTCGGTTGGTCGGAATTGTGTGTTCTCTTAGCTCTTAGATTCGTCTTTGCGAGTACGTTGTAACCGTATCATCGATTCGTATTCGAGTTCGGGTTTCGGGTCGTCGCCGTCGGAATTGGCCCGGCCGACATGGCCGGCAATCCTGGGCCAGTGCCAGATCGCCGAGTCACGTCCGGCAGCCTTCCGGCCGAAAGCAGCCGCACCGTAGGGCCGCGGCACATGCCGGCGTGGCCGCGGCACACTCTGTGGCATTTTTCGCCAAACTGATCAGACTGGTGCCGCGGCACACGCCGGCTGAGCCGCGGCACACTGCCGACCACTGGGAGCCATTTTTGGGCCTGTGCCGCGGCACACTGTGCAGCCTATTTAAGGCCCATCAGTCGTTTTTTCGCCATTTTTTCTCCTGCTTCTGCTTCTCTTCCGCGGCTGGGGTTGTTCCTATCATGGAGAGATGTTGTTTGTCAACAAATCCATGAAGTTTTGGAGTTCATATCATCAATCATCCACCCTATAATATCCTTTGATCGAGCGAATCAGGTCAGATTTTCTAGAAATCTAATTTTGGGGATTTTGGGTATTTTGTTCGATTTCGTCCGTTTAATCCGTTTTAACTCAGAATATTGATGGATTGATGATTTTTAAGCTATACAATATCTAATTCCTTGTTATTCCACGGTTTGATTGCCACGGATTTGTCGTTTTATTGAGTATTTTATCGACGCCTTGAAGGTGTTCGATAAAATGTCACAAAGAGAATTCGAGCGTTCTACGATTATTCTTCCTCGTATGATCGATGATTTATTGATTATATGTTGTTAGGGTCGAATTCTTGTGAAGAACTCGAGTCGAAACCCTTCCGTTCGTTGTCTCCTTCGGGGTCCGAGCTTCCCGGTCGAACGGTGTTCTTCGGAACGTTTGGTAGCGGTTATTAAGGCAAGTATCTTATTATACGACTTGTATCTTGTGACTAGTAATTACGTATGATATGTATGACGATTTTGCTTGCCTCCGTAAATATGTTCCGTTTGAGTTGGTTGTGTTTTCCGAAATTTGAAGGCTTTGTGATAATAGTGATATATTGGTATCCGTGTTAGGCGTCGTGCCATTTGTGCAGGATTGCGATGTACATATGAGATGGTTGTACACGTGGTTGTTCAATGTATTGTGTACCGAATGTGTGTTATGTTGGTTAAGAGTCGTTGTGATGATCATGATATTTGTGTTGTTTTGGTTTACATACTTGATTGAACATTTCAGTGTAATGTGGAATGGCTTGACATTTAATGATTATGAATTGTGTCGTGTCGATGTGTGTGTGTTCCAGGTAGGGTCTGACGAGGCCTCTGGAGTTCGGTACATGATGTGTACGAACAAAGTGTGTGATCCAGGTAGGGTCTGACGAGGCCTCTGGAGTCCGGTACATGACGTGTACGGACAAGGTGTGTGATCCAGGTAGGGTCTGACGAGGCCTCTGGAGTTCGGTACATGATGTGTACGAACGTTGTTGTGGCCGGGTAGGGTCCGTTGAGGCCTCCGGAGTTCGGTACATGATGTGTACGAACAGTGTGTGTGGCCGGGTAGGGTCCGTTGAGGCCTCCGGAGTTCGGTACATGATGTGTACGAACAATGTGTGTGGTCCGGGTAAGGTCCGTCGAGGCCTCCGGAGTTCGGTACATGATGTGTACGAACAATGATCGTGTAGCAGTGATTGTTCGGGTAACATTTTAAATATGGATCTCGGACTCATAATGATATATTATTTAGTATGCTTTGAAACGAGAATCGGGCTAAGGCCCTATTGTTTACGAAAAGGGTTTTGTAAATTGGGACTTGAGATCCAAAAGAATTTCTGCTTTAAAAATCCCCGAGATGATGTGTTCCTTTTCAAATATCTCTTACTTGAGTTCGAAATTCTAAAACTTCTCGGTAACATTTTGATAATTGATTTCCGTATTAAATTCGTAGTTGCTATTTGCTTGTTACATTTCGTATGGTTTGATACTTGCACTAGTAAAACAGTGGAGTTTTACTAACCCCCGAGTATTCGGGGGGTGGATGTGTTTTGCGTCCAGGTACATGCAGGTTCAGGGGAGCAGTCACAGGATTGGCACAAGGGGATGACGAGCTGCGATACTAATCAAGAGTTGAGAGTTGGTAGAGTTTATTTGTATTGTTAGAGTTGATTCAGTCTTCCGTTGTATTGTATTTCGAACCCTGTGTGGGTAATGTTGTTAGTCAGTCCTGTTGATAGAGTTGTGTGACCTCATCGGTCTGTGTGTTTATGTGTAAGTGACCTTAACGGTCTGTATTATTATATTGTTTGACCCTGGACGGGCAAGCATTTGGTTGTTTATGGACGTTTAGCCTGGTAGATCCTTGCGGAAAGGGTTTACGGCGTGTAATATTCCCATACGGTTTTGGGGGTGTTACAATTGGATATGTGTTTCTTTGAGTTTCGTTGTCATGTTGCATCGTGACATATCTGGAGTTATATCTGCGTGCTGATTGGTTATTGTGTAGGATTTTTAACCGGGCACATGATGGTTATGTGTTGATATTTCCACATTGAACCGTGCACACGAGACGTAGTTCGTGAGGCTAATTTGGTACAAGACCACACATGTATGTGATCAATACCCGGGGTGGCTTGTGCACGGACACATTTCCGGATCGGGCGTACTATGACTTCCATCTTTGAGCCATATTGTTTGGTCGTTCATCTTCCATTTATGGTTGGGTATGTTCGACGGTTTGTGACTGGTTGTTCATACGCCCGAGGGGTATGTTCGACAGTCGGAGTTATTTCTTTGAGATCCATTATTGTTGATCATTTGGAGTTTACCTTGTTGATGCTATTCTCGGTTATTGTTGGTCCTTTGTCGATCATTTGGAGTCTACCTTGTTGAGGGTATTCGTGGTTATTGTTGATCCTTTGTTGATCGTGTTGGGAGTTTACCATGTTGAGGGTACTCTCGGTTATCATTGATTCTTTGTTGGTCTTATTGGAGTTATCATGTCGATGATATTCTCAGTTGATTTATCGGTTGATCATTGTTATTGATCGTATGAGCATTCGGACTGTACGTCGATGTTTCGGGATTTGTATTCATTGTCATGTGATAGTTGATCTACAGATATATTGTGTACTATTGGTTTATCCAGGTTGAGTTTTGATTGTTTAATCCGATGGACAGGATTTGGCACGCATGAATTATTTCATGATTATGAGTTATGATGATGTTTTGAGGATTTTTGATATTATTTGAATACAGTACAGTTGGTTGTGGTTGAGTTCATTTCGTCATTTGAGAATGAGAAATGTGAATTATGGTAAGGATCGATTTGGTATGGATTGCCATGGATTGGTAAGGTTATAACGGTAAGATTACATTGGTAGTATTCTTACTTCGTTATTACATTGGTATGTAATTATTTATGTTGATGTGATCGATATCTGTAACACCCCAATTCACAAATGGGACATTACACGCCGTAGAGCCCCCGTGAGGTCTACCAGGCTAACTCATGACACGTAAACCACAATGATAACCCCAAAAGATGCACTCAAAAAGTAAATAAGGCCGTGGCCTCGGCCAAAATGTTTTAACGGAGTACATGAGACATAAGTTAAATACCAATTTATTGCCCACGCAGGGGACTTAAACCATGTTTAAAAATAAACAGTCTAACTCCAGTACTCAACAGATGCAATGACCAAACAAAAAAATACAGACTCGAGCCACATCATCATGCCAACCCATCCTTTGCATGCGCATCCCGTGCCAGCTTCTCAGCTCGACCAGTACCTGAAATGCATAAGACGCATTTCCCCCATTTAAGGGGTTAGCATTCGAATAGCTAGTGCAAGTACACAATTACACAACATTATATACATACACGATTCAACGCAAACCAATCATTAGAAAAATCATTTTGAAAATCCATATTCCGGAATATCACATTAACACCAAAACGGTATATCAACAAGTTTTCCACATCACAATTATCCACGCTTGGTAACTCGCGACCGTACCCATTAGTATCGGCCCCCAGAGGTCCCGTCGTACCGTCCTCAGGTGAGAAACCACTTCCGCGGCCGTACCCATTAGTATCGGCCCCCAGAGGTCCCGTCGAACCGTCCCCAGGTGGAAGAACATCAACGCACGCACCCAAGTCCACTTCCGTGGCCGTACCCATTAGTATCGGCCCCCAGAGGCCCCATGCCATCCCCAGGTGGAAGAGAAACAATCACATTCGTTCAATAATACCATTTACATCATTCGCATCAAAATCATACGCACATAACGGAATGTAATACATGTACTTGCCTGGAATAAGAAGAAACGAAGGAAACGACGAAGGAATAGGTTTCGGTCCGAACAATCCTCCCAAATCCGTTCCTAACACAATAACGGTATACAACAAGTCTCAAAAATGCGGAAAGGTAAGAATTCATTCTAATTCTACCCGTTGGACCAATTTGTCGGTCATACAAGGTCAAAACCAAATCCCAACTATCAACGAGGAAAAACATCGAGTTTAATCCGCAAAACCACAAGAGAAACAAGGGATGGTGATTACGCTATCGAAATCTAACAATCGTAAGGGGCAAATCGGACTAGAAGGGTGAAACCTAAAACAAAACCCCAAAATCCCCAAAAGTTAGGGTTCTAAGGAATTATACCTCGATTCGGACGGAGAATGATGATGATTAATCTTCCTTGGAACGCAATAATCAACCTTCAGAGGGTTTCTACGGATTGCACCGGGCAAATCGCTCCAAGGGAACTCCAAGGGAACTCACGTCGCGAGAGAGAAAGAAAAGAAATGAAATGAGGCGACCGAGGATAAGTCAGGAATTAAAAGGCCTGACAGCGCGTTACGTACGTTAACGCAAGCTGTTAACGTACGTTATGAGGGTTACGTACGTAACCCAACACTGGTTAACGTACGTAACAAACAGCCAGTCCTAAAATGTGAAGGCCATAACGTACGTTATAGATCATGCATAACGTACGTTATGCATGCAGCAGTTCCCAGTTCTGAACAATCACATTCAGCACAGTCGATACAACGACGGAACCCGACACAAGGATGGAATTAAAGGTGTAATTACGAGGTGTTCATAACAACAAAGCTGAGTGTTGAAAGAAAATGCACTTCTAACTACCGAGGAATCCACAATACGACAAGGAGGGTAAAGGCACCCTAAACTCTTAAGAAATTACAAAATGACCCAAACATCCGAAAATCCACGATACAACGTCGGATTAATAATCCGAAACTCACAACACGCTCTACTCAACCAAACGAACTAATGGAAATAGGAAAATGGCGAAATCGAACGAGTTTAACGAGAATCGAATACACATGCGATAAAATATAACTCAAGATTAAATTACGTAAAAACATCATCGAGACTCGTCCCAACGGAGAAACTCCAAGAACAAAATAGATTCAAAATTCCAAAACGGTGCCAAGCGAGTCGTCCGAAACGAATATACACCGAAAATAGAAATTACTAAAAATAAAAAGTACGGATATTACATTCTCTCCCCCTAAAAATAAGTTTCGTCCCGAAACTTACAACGCGAATAACTCGGGGTATCTTGACCTCATACTCTCTTCCGTCTCCCACGTGGCTTCCTCGGATCCATGCCTCGACCACTGCACTTTAACCAAAGGAATGGTTTTGTGCCTGAGTTGCTTCACCCGACGTTCTAAGATCTGAATCGGCCTCTCCTCGAAGGTAATGTCGGGCCCCAACTCGATCTCTCCAAAGTCAATAATATGGCTAGGGTCCGGTACGTACTTCCTAAGCTGGGAAACATGAAATACGTTATGAACGTGGCTCAGGGACGGCGGCAAGCCTAACCGATATGCAACCTCTCCGACTCTCTCTAGGATCTCGAATGGCCCAATAAATCTCGGACTAAGTTTACCCTTCCGACCGAAGCGGTAAACTCCCCGAGTCGGCGACACCTTGAGCAACACATGGTCTCCCACCTCAAACTCCAACGGCCGGCGACGTATATCGACATAAGACTTCTGTCGGCTCTGAGCCGTCACCAACCTATCGCGAATGAGAGCAATCTTCTCCCTCGTCTCAACTACTATATCGGGCTCGGTACCAATCAGCTCGGACGCATCGTCCCAACACAATGGCGATCTGCACCTCCTTCCATACAATGCCTCGAATGGTGCCATTTTGATCGAGGCGTGCCAACTATTGTTGTACGTGAACTCGATCAATGGCAAGTGCGATTCCCAATCATCCTTCCAATCTAAGGCACATGCTCTCAACATATCCTCTAGTGTCTCAGATTGCCCGCTCGTATCAGTCGATACGAGGGTGGTAGGATGTACTAAGTCTCAACTCGGTCCCCAAAGCTCTATGAACGGCCTGCCAAAAATGTTATATGAACCGGCCATCACGATCCGAAACAATACTCTTAGGGGTCCCATGCAACCTTACTATCTCCGCAATAAACACTCGCGCTAGTCTCTCTGGCCCCCAAGTGTCCTTAACACTCAGAAAATGAGCTGATTTGGTTAGTCGATCAACAACGACCCAAATCATGTTCATTCCAGTCCGAGTCTTAGGCATACCGGTAATGAAATCCATAGAAATATCCTCCCATTTCCACTCCGGGATAGGAAGTGGTCGTAAAAGCCCCGCGGGTCGCTGATGCTCAATCTTAACCTGCTGACAGGTCAAACACCTCGACACAAACTCGCTAACGTCTGTCTTCAAATTACTCCACCAGTAGTTACTCCTCACATCTTTATACATTTTACTCGTACCAGGATGTATGGAGTAAGGTGTGGTATGAGCTTCACTCAAGATCTTCTGTCTCAGCTCAACAACATTTGGTACACATAGTCTGCCGCGAAATCTCAAAACTCCATCATCGTGAACCACAAATCCAGGGGCTTTCCCCTTCCTCACATCCTCCCTCAACTGGGCCAAAAACAGATCGTCATACTGCTTCGCCTTGATATCATCAGTCAAGGACGAAGTGATCTCTAACGCACATAACTGACCCTGAACTCTCTGAACCCAAACCTCGATATTCTGACAAATAAGATCTCGCTGGATCCTACTATGTGGTGTAAGTACCTATAACATCTGTAACGCCATCGGCTTTCGGCTCAACGCATCAGCCACTACGTTAGCCTTACCCGGATGGTAAAGTATCTCGAGGTCGTAATCTTTAATTAGCTCCAACCACCTACGCTGTCTCATATTCAACTCTTTCTGACTGAAGATATACTTCAAGCTCTTGTGATCCGTAAAAATCTTACACGACGAACCATAGAGATAATGCCTCCATATTTTCAAGGCGAAAACGACCGCAGCTAATTCCAAATCGTGCGTGGGGTAATTTACCTCATAAGGTTTCAACTGGCGGGATGCATACGCAATGACCCTATCTCTCTGCATCAAAACACATCCGAGCCCGAGGCCCGAAGCATCACTGTATACCACGAAATCATCGTTCCCCTGAGGCAACACTAACACGGGTGCGGTGGTTAGTCGTCTCTTCAACTCGTCAAAACTACTCTGTCTGTCTGCGGTCCACTCAAATTTCTGAGTCTTCTGGAGCAACTGAGTGAGTGGTCTAGAGATCTTAGAAAACCCCTCAACAAATCTACGGTAATAGCCGGCGAGACCCAGAAAACTCCTCACTTCCTTCACGTTCTTAGGCGGCTCCCAAGCCATCACCGCCTCTATCTTCTGCGGATCTACCCGAACTCCCTCTGCTGAAATCACATGCCCGAGGAACATCACTTCCTCGAGCCAAAACTCACACTTAGAGAACTTCGCATACAACAGCTCAGCTCTCAAAATGTCTAATACAATCCAGAGATGTAAGGCGTGCTCCTCCCGACTCCGTGAATAGATAAGAATGTCATCGATAAAGACGACTACGAATTTGTCCAGATACTCAATAAAAACTTTGTTCATCAACTGCATGAACACTGCTGGGGCATTGGTTAGCCCGAAAGGCATAACCACAAACTCATAATGGCCATATCTCGTCCGAAAGGCAGCTTTCGGTATATCGCTGTCCCGAATCCTCAACTGGTAGTAGCCCGATCGCAAGTCAATCTTCGAAAAGACTGTCGCCCCTTGAAGCTGATCAAACAAGTCGTCAATCCGGGGCAAATGGTATTTATTTTTGATGGTCAACTTGTTTAATTCTCGATAATCGATGCATAAACGAAGCGATCCATCCTTCTTCTTAACAAAAAGTACAGGCGCACCCCAAGGCGATACGCTCGGTCGAATATACCCTTTATCTAACAACTCTCCCAACTGATTCTTCAACTCTAACATCTCCGACGGTGCCATACGGTACGGTGCTCGAGAAATAGGGGCCGCATTCGGCTCAAGATCAATAGGAAACTCCACCTCTCGATGTGGTGGTAATCCCGGCAAGTCGTCCGGAAATACATCGGGATACTCGCTAACAACTGGAATCGACGATATGTCAACCCCACAGTCTTCCGCCTGCAGAGCGAAACACCGTGATGGCGACACAACCACGGTTCGAAGTTTCATCGCCTTCAAGGCGCTAATCACACTCCCGATCTACCCGACTTACGGTAGGCGAGTATGCTCGGTGCCGTCCTCGGCAACTATCGAGATGGTACGAGTCCGATAGTTCATGATAGCACCATGACGATCCAACCAATCGTCCCCGAGGATCAAATCCTCACCCTTAAGGTCTATAACAATGAGATTCGAGGGCCAATCCCGGCTCCCGATCCTCACTGGGCAATCCCTAACTTCCCGGTCCCCAACCATACGATCCCCGGGCGTACCCACTACAAACGGCTCACACTCAAACAAGCGGTCAAAGCCAATACGTCTCACACAATTGAAGCTATAAAGGAATGGGTCGCACCCGAATCAAAAGCACGAACCGGATGAGAAAGGATCCGAGTGGTACCTGACTCCACCGGAAAGTCTGCCTCCTCTGTGCGCCTCATCCGATACAATCGGGGATGGATCGAACCCGAACTCGGCCATGCGGCGATCCGGTGACTCCGACCTCTACCACGACTCGAACCTGCGTAACATGAGTAGCCGGAGTCCGTGATCCTCCGATCGCGGTGGTAGTCGGAACTCTAGCGGCCACTGGTGGCCCTCTCACAATGAGTGCCGATGCGATGCATCGCAAGTAAAGCAAGCAACTAACGGAAATGGGCAATCCTTCACAACGTGCTCGGTGACTGCAATTAAAACAAACTCTCCCTTGAGTGCAACAGTCGGGTGACTGTTACCACGAGATCCACCGGCTTTGATGAAACGGCCTCTTCCCGGATGTAGGAGCGAACGAGACCTCGGCCCGGCCACCTTTTCCGGCCGAGAACCCACCGGTAGTCTTACGCTTCTTAGCTTCGAAACCGACTGCGGTTCCGGATGACCATCTCGATCGCGGGCGCGATCACAGTATTCCTTCAAAGTGGCACACATGAGCGGCGCCATACTGTCTAATATGCGGCTTCATGCGCATATTGAAGTAACGTTTTATCACCTCTGTTCTCACTTGATCTCTCACGAAACCCAATGCTGATTGTAAGAAATGATGGCACGAGAAATAGGCACATCCGAGGTGTAGCGGTGAAGAACTCCACTGGTCTGCGCTCCTTGGTAGCGGCGGACAATATTCTGCTTCCATAGCAGCCCTGAACTCATCCCAAGTGGCCCGACGGTCTCTGGGCACAACGGCCTCCCACCATTCCGCAGCTTCCTTATCCAGGAGGTACTGGGCAATATGTACCCTCCTGTCTTCAGGACAAGCTACGGCATCAAAGGTCCTGGACAACTGAAAGAGCCAATTCTCCCAACCGAGGGAGTCAGAAGATCCGGAGAAACGAGGAGGGTGCATCTTAGTCACCGTCTGAAGCCACTGACTAGCTTCCTCTTCGGGTGTCGGGGCGGATTAAGCGTCCACCACAGGCTATCTGAGCAAGGTGGGCTACTAGCTGGCGAAATGCAGCGGTAGCCGGCGTCGGCATTATTACCCGACGGCACTGAGTGAGAGGCTGAGTCTGCAGAGGACTGAGAAAGTGAGCCCTCTTCATTATCAGCACCCCGACCACGGCCTCGTCCGCGTCCCCTAGCTGGTCTACCACGACCTCTCAACATACTGAAGAAATACGAAGGAACAAGATCAGAAAGATTCACAATCTACAAGGTTGGTATCATAATTCTCAATTCCGAACAAAGAACGAAAACGAATACAGAAATATCAGAGTTCGAGGAGACTTACAGCCACGGGTCGCATGAAAAGACGGTAGCACGATGATATTAGGCTCAACTACTGACTCTAACGACACAACTGACAGACCCAAAATTAACCGACAGCCTAGGCATTCAAAACCTAGGCTCTGATACCATAAATGTAACACCCCAATTCACAAATGGGACATTACACGCCGTAGAGCCCCCGTGAGGTCTACCAGGCTAACTCATGACACGTAAACCAAAATGATAAACCCAAAAGATGCACTCAAAAAGTAAATAAGGCCGTGGCCTCGGCCAAAACGTTTTAACGGAGTACATGAGACATAAGTTAAATACCAATTTATTGCCCACGCAGGGGACTTAAACCATGTTTAAAAATAAACAGTCTAACTCCAGTACTCAACAGATCCAATGACCAAACAGAAAAATACAGGCTCGAGCCACATCATCATGCCAACCCATCCTTTGCATGCGCATCCCGTGTTAGCTTCTCAGCTCGACCAGTACCTGAAATGCATAAGACGCATTTCCCCCATTTAAGGGGTTAGCATTCGAATAGATAGTGCAAGTACACAATTACACAACATTATATACATACACGATTCAACGCAAACCAATCGTTAGAAAAATCATTTTGAAAATCCATATTCCGGAATATCACATTAACACCAAAACGGTATATCAACAAGTTTTCCGCATCACAATTATCCATGCTTGGTAACTCGCGACCGAACCCATTAGTATCGGCCCCCAGAGGTCCCGTCGGACCGTCCCCAGGTGAGAAACCACTTCCGCGGCCGTACCCATTAGTATCGGCCCCCAGAGGTCCCGTCGAACCGTCCCCATGTGGAAGAACATCAACGCACGCACCCAAGTCCACTTCCGTGGCCGTACCCATTAGTATCGGCCCCCAGAGGCCCCATGCCATCCCCAGATGGAAGAAAAACAATCACATTCGTTCAATAATACCATTTACATCATTCGCATCAAAATCATACGCACATAACGGAATGTAATACATGTACTTGCCTGGAATAAGACGAAACGAAGGAAACGACGAAGGAATAGGTTTCGGTCCGAACAATCCTCCCAAATCCATTCCTAACACAATAACGGTATACAACAAGTCTCAAAAATGCGGAAAGGTAAGAATTCATCCTAATTCTACCCGTTGGAACAATTTGTCGGTCATACAAGGTCAAAACCGAATCCCAACTATCAACGAGGAAAAACATCGAGTTTAATCCGCAAAACCACAAGAGAAACAAGGGATGGTGATTACACTATCGAAATCTAACAATCGTAATGGGAAAATCGGACTAGAAGGGTGAAACCTAAAACAAAACCCCAAAATCCCCAAAAGTTAGGGTTCTAAGGAATTATACCTCGATTCGGATGGAGAATGATGATGATTAATCTTCCTTGGAACGCAATAATCAACCTTCAGAGGGTTTCTACGGATTGCACCGGGCAAATCGCTCCAAGGGAACTCACGTCGCGAGAGAGAAAGAAAAGAAATGAAATGAGGCGACCGAGGATAAGTCAGGAATTAAAAGTCCTGACAGTGCGTTACGTACGTTAACGCAAGCTGTTAACGTACGTTATGAGGGTTACGTACGTAACCCAACACTGGTTAACATACGTAACAAACAGCGTGCCCTAAAATGTGAAGGCCATAACGTACGTTATGGATCATGCATAACGTACGTTATGCATGCAGCAGTTCCCAGTTCTGAACAATCACATTCAGCACAGTCGATACAACGACGGAACCCGACACAAGGATGGAATTAAAGGTGTAATTACGAGGTGTTCATAACAACGAAGCTGAGTGTTGAAAGAAAATGCACTTCTAACTACCGAGGAATCCACAATACGACAAGGAGGGTAAAGGCACCCTAAACTCTTAAGAAATTACAAAATGACCCAAACATCCGAAAATCCACGATACAACGTCGGATTAATAATCCGAAACTCACAACACGCTCTACTCAACCAAACGAACTAATGGAAATAGGAAAATGGCAAAATCGAACGAGTTTAACGAGAATCGAATACACATGCGATAAAATATAACTCAAGATTAAATTACGTAAAAACATCATCGAGACTCGTCCCAACGGAGAAACTCCAAAAACAAAATAGATTCAAAATTCCAAAACGGTGCCAAGCGAGTCGTCCGAAACGAATATACACCGAAAATAGAAATTACTAAAAATAAAAAGTACGGATATTACAATATCATTGTTGAGTATTGTGGCTGACCCCGTCGTGGACTTTATTTTTAGGTACTCGGAGATCGAGCTAGTAGCGGTCATGGAGGGATGAGCTTCCCGAGTGATACTGGCTGTGGCATTTATTTGAGTATTGAGTATTCTTTTCCGGTTATTTATTTCCGCTGCAAATGTGTAATTTAAACTGTGTTTTTATCCGCTGCGTGTGTATATTTCAAAATGGCTTTTCGGTATCTTTGTCCGCTGCGTGTGTGTATTTCAAAGGGCCTTTTTGGCATTTTGCGAACTTGGGTTATTTCGTTAAGCTCTTTTTCCCAATTATTTTTCGGTATGTTTAAGTGGTGGCTTAACGTACACTTTGAACTGTTGAGATTTGGCACTTCGCCTTGTATTTTCAAATGGTATTCCATGACGATATTTCAGAATTATGTTTTTGAAAATATTTGAGTATTTAAAATATTACCGTCATTGGCCTTTTGGCATTTTTAAACGTTTTGTAAACGGTTTTTAGCCTGGTGGGTTCCGGCGCGGGGTCCACGGTGCTGTAATATCCCGGATGGTTTTGGGGGTGTTACAGAAGATGGTATCGGAGCTTGGGTTTTGTGAACCCAGGCGTGTGTGTTATGTGGCTCTACCAGGAGGGTTGTAGCGTGATTTTTGAAAATGAGCTTTTCTGACTTTTGAGTCAAATCGATTTTTGGAGTTTCCAAAATTTTTGAGAATCTTTTCAAATTGCTATTTGTGATATTGGTGTGTGTTGGTTGTGTTGAGACTTCGTATGGGAGTCGTGTGCTAGTATCACAGGAGATCATCGGCTTCACGCACCTGTAAGTATATTGGTTTGGTTATTCTCTTGTGGCAACGCTTGATTGTTTTTGTGATGAGTTGAAAATTTTGGATTTATCTGTTGTTGGTGACAGGTCGCAAGTTTCGAGGACGAAACTTATTTTAAGGGGGGTAGTATGTAATACCCGAATTTTCAGTATAAATTTTTCGCGTTATTTTATCTTAGGTGTATTGTATAGCTTGGTGTCTATACAGTATGCATAAAATAAATTGAGGACCGAGACAGTTATACTTGTGTAATTGACGTGTTTGATTGACAGTTATATTGAGGATTTGTTGTATCAGGTTGAACTGATTTGGATGTCAGGTATATCGTATGAGAATATTTTTGGGTTGAGTATATGTGTATTCAGTATGCCGTATGTTCGTATCTAGTATGTCGAGACGTTGGACAGGAACAGTTGAATTTTTGGCTAAGTATAAAAGCCATTACGTACGTTAAGCCTTGGAGCTTACGTACGTAAAATGTGTTAGCTTACGTACGTTATATAGTGTACATAATGTACGTAACAAGAGGAATCAGACTTGTGATCGGATAGTGGGGCCCGTGGTCGGCGGCTTTCGGCGCAGATGTGGACAGGTGAGTCAACGGATAGAATTACGTACGTTATACAGGGTGTATTACGTACGTAATACTGATATATCTTGTAGCAAGTCAACGTCGTATTACGTGCGCAACGGAATAAGTGTTACGTGCGTTGCGGGCGGGTGGCCGAGTCGTGGCCGAGAGGACTGTAGTGGCCGAGCATGGTCGGCGGTGACTTCGCAAGGATGGCCGATCGCGGTCGGCGGTGACTCGGCCGGGGCTAGGGCGGCCGATTACGTACGTAAGGTGTGGCGATTCTGGCCGTAAGGGCCCGTTACGTGCGTGGCATTGCCGATTACGTCGTAAGCTGTCGCGAATCGGCGAAGGGTAGGCCACGGCCGGCTACGTACGTAAGGACCCGCTGGTTACGTACGTAACGTGCCGGCAGGTCTCGGACTATATAAGGCCTGGACCGAGTCATCTTGGGCATTTTTCATTTTTCTTTGTTTTTTCGCGATTCATTCAGCAAAAATGGATGGATTTGAGTAAGATAATCATGTAACAACATGTTTTGGAAGTTGGAATCAGGGATTAACATCATCTTCCACCCGTATCGAAGGTAAGAACACCTAAACACTTGGTTTTGGATATTTTTGAGGTTTCTTGATGTTTTGGCCGATTTGATTCGTTTTAACTCAGATTATTGATGGAACCTTGTTGTATTCTTGAGATTATGCATTATTCTTGAAGTTTTGTGGAACAAATTCGAGTATTTCTTCGAATAAATGATTGAATTGGACTATGCCTTCAAAGTGTTCGATGAAATGTCTCAATGAGTAGAACTTGGAAATTCTACACGTTTTCGTATGAATGGTGATGGAATTGATATTGTTGTGATGATTCTTGGTATTTATGGGAATTTTGTTAAGGGAAGATAATAAATTGGTGATAAAATGATTCGATTATGTTGTTATGATTATGGAATCGTAGTATTCTCGATGTTCTTGGTAGTTTGTTGCGATTCATGATGTTATGAGAAGTATATATGTTGAAGGACATGATTATATATACCTTGAATTGTGAATAAGAATTGTTTAGATGTTAGAACACATCGGATTATGTCGTTTGAGGATTTTGAATGTGATGTCGGAATAAGTTGTGTTCTTAAGGAATTCTTGGATTATATGAATTGATGATCATGTTTAAGTGATGTTGGTGTTTTGGATATGAATATGGAATATTCATATCTAAAACTAAGTTGTGTGTCTTGGTACAATATTCGTATAGGAATACGAATATGATTCCGGATTTGATAAGGTTATGATTCACTTTTGAGTTTGAGAATTCATACGTGTTGAATAAATGTTCAATTCGGATAATGGAAATATTTGAAACCTTTGGACTATGGTATTCTATAAAGTTGAATTAATCGGATTGTCCGGATTGATAATGATAATCGGTAATTGATTTTTATTATGAATTTACACGGAGGAAACTTGTATCCGTATTTAAGATTGAATTTGGAATCGGTAATGTTAGACCCTTGTTGGTTTAAATTGATTGTTATCGGATTGTTGTTAATCTGTTATTGCAATAGGTTGATATGTTTGATCGTGGTTTATGACCGTTGTGTTGCGGTTGAGGTCGAAGAGTTCGTAGATTACTTTTGGTCGGGGCTGAGGAGCTCGTAGACAAAGGCAATGGATTTTGGTAACGGCTTCGTGGTATCGGTATCGAGGCAAGTTTCTACTTGTTCAGTTTATAATATTTGATGAATGGTTTCGTTTTCATTTCATTTATAATTCGTATAACAATGTTGTTAGAAATGTAAGTTGTCGGGATAATGGTTTGTATATCGAACTCTGGTTGTAATAAATCATAAGGTATATGATTTAATTGTGTTCAGGGAAGACGTGAGTTATCTTTGGTCAAGGATATAGAATATCGGATATCGAGGATAGTTATCGTGATGACATAAGTGTCGGGATAAAGGTTTATTGGTATTGAATGGATGGTACCTTATTTGAGATTATTTGTATAACTGTGTATTCGTTGAGGGATGTTGTTCGTGGAAAGGATGTTGTCTCCGGCTTTGAGGTAATTTATGTATTGTTCAATTATGAGATAATTATTATGTTGAGTTGTTGTATATGTTGTATGTTGAGGCTTCGTATATTGAGATTCGTACTGGTTGTTCGTTGAGGGATGTTGATCCAAGGACTATTGTTGGTATTAATGGTGGTGTTGATCGTCTCATTGGGGGATGTTGATGGATATGGTCCTCGGCTTTGAGGTAATCTAAGTATTTGTTCAGTCATGTGGATAATTAGTATGTTGAGTTGTTGTATATGTTGAGGTTTCATGTAATGAGTTTCGTATCGGTTATTCGTTGAGGGATGTTGATCCCAGGACTGTTGTATTGAGATCGTAGATCGTGTTGGTCATTCATTTGGGGATGATGATCCCAGGATTGATGTTTTGGATATTGATTAGTCGTGTCGACTTTTCATTGTCAGTATGTTGTTGTTCACTTCGGTGAGTCTTTTGATCCTTATTGGATATGTGTTTCTTTGAGTTTCGTTGTCATGTTGCATCGTGACATATCTGGAGTTATATCTGCATGCCGATTGGTTATTGTGTAGGATTTTTAGCCGGGCACATGATGGTTATGTGTTGATATTTCCACATTGAACCGTGCACACGAGACGGAGTTCGTGAGGCTAATTAGGTACAAGACCACACGTGTATGTGATCAATACCCGGGGTGGCTTGTGCACGGACACATTTCCGGATCGGGCGTACTATGACTTCCATCTTTGAGCCATATTGTTTGGTCGTTTATCCTCCATTTATGGTTGGGTATGTTCGACGGTTTGTGACTGGTTGTTCATACGCCCGAGGGGTATGTTCGACAGTCGGAGTTATTTCTTTGAGATCCATTATTGTTGATCATTTGGAGTTTACCTTGTTGATGGTATTCTCGGTTATTGTTGGTCCTTTGTCGATCATTTGGAGTCTACCTTGTTGAGGGTATTCTTGGTTATTGTTGATCCTTTGTTGATCGTGTTGGGAGTTTACCATGTTGAGGGTACTCTCGGTTATCATTGATTCTTTGTTGGTCTTATTGGAGTTATCATGTCGATGATATTCTCAGTTGATTTATCGGTTGATCATTGTTATTGATCGTATGAGCATTCGGACTGTACGTCAATGTTTCGGTATTTGTATTCATTGTCATGTGATAGTTGATCTACAGATATGTTGTGTACTATTGGTTTATCCAGGTTGAGTTTTGATTGTGTAATCCGATGGACAGGATTTGGCACGCATGAATTATTTCATGATTATGAGTTATGATGATGTTTTGAGGATTTTTGATATTATTTGAATACAGTACAGTTGGTTGTGGTTGAGTTCATTTTGTCATTTGAGAATGCGAAATGTGAATTATGGTAAGGATCGATTTGGTATGGATTGCCATGGATTGGTACGATTATAACGGTAAGATTACATTGGTAGTATTCTTACTTCGTTATTACATTGGTATGTAATTATTTATGTTGATGTGATCGATATCATTGTTGAGTATTGTGGCTGACCCCATCGTGGGCTTTATTTTTAGGTACTCGGAGATCGATCTAGTAGCAGTCGTGGAGGGATGAGCTTTCCGAGTGATACTGGCTGTGGCATTTATTTGAGTATTGAGTATTCTTTTTCGGTTATTTATTTCCGCTGCAAATGTGTAATTTGAACTGTGTTTTTATCCGCTGCGTGTGTATATTTCAAAATGGTTTTTCAGTATCTTTATCCGCTGCGTGTGTGTATTTCAAAGGGCCGTTTTGGCATTTTGCGAACTTGGGTTATTTCGTTAAACTCTTTTTCCCAATTATTTTTCGGTATGTTTAAGTGGCGGCTTAACGTACACTTTGAACTGTTGAGATTTGGCACTTCGCCTTGTATTTTCAAATGGTATTCCATGACGGTATTTCAGAATTATGTTTCTGAAAATATTTGAGTATTTAAAATATTACCGTCATTAGCCTTTTGGAATTTTTAAACGTTTTGTAAATGGTTTTTAGCCTGGTGGGTTCCATCGCGGGGCCCACGGTGCTGTAATATCCCGGATGGTTTTGGGGGTGTTACATATTGGTTTCAGATATGAATCCTTTAGGTTGTTACATGTAAATCTCCTCCTCGAGGAATCCATTTAGGAATGCTGTTTTCACATCCATTTGCCACATTTCATAATCAAAGTGGGCTACTATGGCAAGCATCATGAGAATAGACTTAATCATAGCTATAGGCGAGAAGGTTTCGAAATAATCGATTCCTTCTCTTTGGGAATAACCCTTTGCCACAAGCCTGGCCTTATAGGTATCAACCTTGCCATCTCCATCAGTCTTTCTTTTATAGATCCATTTGTTTCCAATAGGCACCATGCCTTTAGGACGATCTACTAAAGTCCAGACCTGATTAGCATGCATCGAGTCTATCTCAGCTTCCATAGCTTCTTGCCACTTAGCGGAGTCAATATCGACCATCGCTTGGTCGTATGTAGAAGGACAATTCTCATAACTAGTTTCTGTCATCTCATGGACATCTAGTTTCTCTTGATGCAGATAGCCATACCTCTCAGGTAATTGAGAAATTCTACTAGACTTGCGAGGTTGTGTTTGTATTTCAGAAGGTTCGGATCTAATATTTTGTATAGGTGTATCATTTGGTGTTTCTTTTATTTCTTCCAAAGAAATGTTTCTACCCGTGTCTCCTTCCTGAATGAACTCATCTTCGAGGAAGTGTGCTTGTACAACAACGATGATTCTATGATCTTCATGCATGTAGAATATATATCCCATGCAATCCCCTGGATATCCTGTGAAATGACCTTTCACAGACCTAACTTCCAATTTCACTACTTTAGTCTTCTTGACATAAGCAGGGCATCCCCAAATCCTAATGTGATTAAGACTTGGTTTCCTACCTTTCCACATCTCATGTGGAGTCTTAGAAATGGAATTGGAAGGACATATGTTCAAGATATGCATAGCAGTAAAGAGCGCATGACCCCACAGATAAATCGGTCGATCAGTATAGTTAAGCATGGAGCGAACCATGTCTAACAAGGTTCGGTTCCTTCTTTCTGATGCACCATTTAATTGTGGAGTAGCTGGAGGAGTGAATTGTGACACTATTCCTAGTTCTTTTAAGAACTCATCAAACTCTGCACTCATGTACTCTCCTCCTAGGTCTGACCAAAGAGTCTTAATATGGTTATCTGTTTGGTTTTCAACTAGGGCTTTAAATTCCTTGAATTTATCAAAAGCTCCAGACTTATGTTTCATTAAGTACACGAACCCATACCTAGTATGGTCATTAGTGAATGTAATGAACTACTGAAAGCCATCTCGTGCCACTTCAGAAGGGCCACAGACGTAGGTATGGATCAATCCAAGTTTTGCAGCAGCTCTTTCAAAAGTCCCCGCGAAGGGTAACTTAGTCATTTTGCCTTGAAGGCAAGATTCACAAGTTGGATAGGAATATGATCCCAATGGACCCGTAAGCCCATTTTTCTCCATTTTATGAACCTTGGTCCGACCAATATGACCAAGTCTAAGATGCCACTTAAGTGCTTGGTTTGTTTCATCCCTACCACGCTTCCTAGTTATAGTGTTCACAATTGTTTTATTGTTTAGATTCAAATGGTATAAACCATTTAATAATGTACCAGTATCAACCAATTTATTTCTGAAATAATACGCCAGGACCCATATCCAATAAAGAAGTGAAATCCCTTTCGGTCCATGACCGGAATTGAACAATATTCTTGTGCCCCTTGGGCAAAACAAGTACATCATGTAAAGTGAATATAACAAATTCTAAATTCAACATAAGGGATCCAATATCAGAAGCCTCGACACTATGTCCACTTCCGACAGTGACCATCACCTCCCCTGAATCTAGCTTCCTACTTTGTTCTAGATCCTGATTCATTGTACAAATATGAGAACTCACATCGGAATCAAGTATCCAAGAAGTAGAATATACATTTACAGAACAATTTGTTTCCAAAACCAGTAGTTCCGTACCTGAAGGCGCATTACGGTCAAGCTTTGGACAGTACCTCTTCCAGTGGCCTAGCTCACCACAGTTGAGGCATACATCCGTTTTATTGGCCCCTTGCTCTTTTGAACCATTGGGGCCGTGCCCTTCTCCTTATCGATCTTGGCTATTGGACCTAACTGCTTTTTGTTCTTTTTCTTCTTATTCTTGGACTTCCAAGTCCCAGAAGAAATCACAAGTGAAGCTTCCTTTCCCTTTGTCTTCATGTGAGACTGGGCAGTCGTCAGTTTACTCATTAGACCAGCTAAGTTCATGCAATCTCATTGCAGTTGAAGTTCATGACAAATTAGGAAAAGGAGTCAGGAAGTGACTGCAGGATAAGGTCAGTTTGGAGAGATGCATGCAACTAAAAATCAAGAGATTCCAATCTCTCAATCATCGAGATATTCTTGAGGACATGGTCCCCAACACTCTCTCCTTCCTTCACCCTGGCGCCGAATAATTGGTTTGATATCTCATATTTAGTAGTTCGACTATGCTCTCCATAGAGCTAAGCCAGGTGCGCTAAGATGGCTCTCTAAGATGTCATCTTTTCATGGGTACATTGAAGCTCATTAGTTATTGAGCCTAGCATGTAACCGCACACTCTTACGCCGTCTTTCACCCATTTCTCATGGGCACCGACAACTTCCTGATTGGATCGGGTTCTTGCAGGAGCCGCTGGGATGTCTGCCTCCAAGATGTATCCCAACATTTCCATAGTGAGTACAATCCTCAAGTTCCAAAGCCAGTCCACATAGTTCGGACCAGTCAGGACGTTCTTTTCAAGTAGTATAGCGAGTGGGTTCATTGTCATATTGAGAGTTTTGTTAACTACAGAGAATAATTTAAGATTTGTTAATGATTGTTTAATTATGACCCGAGTAAAGAATTTAAGGACTTTCTTTATTCATAACTCGGCTCCCACTATTTTATCGGTATTTGCACACTCCCATGTGAAATCAGGAAGTCACAGTTGACTTCACAGTGGTGATTGAGTTCTTTACAAAGTTTAATAGAGGGCAACCCATAAGGTTTCTATTCTATCATTCTTTATAAAGTGGTGTCTAACACCAACCTATCTAATGGATGATTCGATCTTCTTTTAACCCTAGTTCACTTGCCGTCAACCCATTCGGTTTCTATGGCTCGCTGAACTATCTAAGTTTAAACCGTCAACTCCTACTACTCTGACAATTGAATCTTACCCGGCAACCCATACAGTTTCTAGGGATTTGATTTGTCACAACCAAAGGCAATGCACTCTAGAAATTTATCAACCTACCCCAAAAATATTACCCCAACATACTCGAAAAAATAATATTCCGGTTTAGATTTCAATTTTCCATGATTTTGACGGAGGGTAGGAAACCTCGTAACCTTTATAACTTAGTGTTTATAAGTGGGAGTATTAACGCGATTATATGTTCCACTTTGCACATTAATCCGTTTATAAGCGCGGTTTGTCAGTTTTTTTATTTGTTTGTCATACAATATGAAAACATACACAACCTAAAACTAACAACATGCAGTTCATGGACCGTTCCTAGAACATAAACATCGTAATCGAATTACATGTCTTCGGTCTTGAATCTTCGTCTTCTCGAGCGTATCTTCCTCCGGTCTTCGTCATTACATATAAACTTTACATTTGAAAAATTGCATCCTATACAAGTTTTCTAATAAAATAAATAGGCTCAAAACGGCCTTACAACCCAATCGAACAAAATGAACGATTCAAAATTAGGTCCATGAACAACATCGCCATTCAAAATTAATGCAACAATCACATTAAAATAAATCGTACAAATGATTAATGTAAATATTATTCTAATCAACAAAAATTAATCCAACAATTAGAATTAATCCAATTAATTCACGTAATCATTAATTTTAATTTGTTCCTGACAAAATACATATTTCATTAAATTAATTCACTTAAAAATAAAATTACCATAATTATATTTTAGTAAAATTAAATCTAATTTAATTTGCGGAAAATTAATTTACCGAACTAAATATAAAAAATGGAGTCAAAAAATACAAGGCTCGGGCCAAGCCCGCGGCTCGGCAGGGGGCAGCCCATCCCAGTGCTGGGCACTGCCTGCCCCTCTCGGCCAATTTTCCGGGTTAATTTTCGTCCCGAATCAAAAAATGATATTTTTCTACTTTATATTACACATTTAAATCAGTTTTTCAAAAGAAAAATAGATTTATATTGTAACATAAAATCATGAAAAATAATTTTTAGATGAAAAATTAAACATTAATAATTAAAAAAATTATGATTCCAAATCATAAAAGAAAATAACCAAGCATTCCAAATGCTAATATCGAATATACGGTCGCATAGACCTCGCTCCGGTACCACTGTTGGGATTCGGTGATTAAAAACGAGTTACACAGTGGAAAATAAACCGATCTAACCGGATAAAACCAAACCCCAATACGGATCGTACAAGCATCGTATAAACGAATATAAAATTGACGAAGATATAATTTAAAAGTCATACCCTCGTAGACCTTTGATAATATCTTCTTGAAGAAATCCAAGCATTTTCCGGTCACCAACACGAACACAAATCCAATTCGTTCTTCCTTGATGAATGATCAGAACACCGAAATTGTCAAGTGTCTCTACGTTATCACGCGACGGATATTGATCGGAAAAATAGTATGTCAATTCGTTCTTGTAATGCCCGGTTATCCCCTTCTAAGTCAATAACCATTTTATACCTAAATGCATTTACATAATATGCATTAGGGAAGCATGGTATACAAGTAGATATTTCATGAGCATGGATAATTGCTATTTATGTGCTTAATTATGTTTCATGTCTATGATACATGCAACATGTTATTTCATCCTCCTAACATGGTAAAATGTGTCTTTATAAATGTCTCATTGCAGTGAGAAGCGTACTTTCTCGGTTAACGGAGATCGATGTGCTAAATGACTACGAGTGATTTTATTTGTTAATTGCATTTTTACATTACTTTCACATATGATGATTCACTCCACCTCATAGTTAACGCACTATGTTGTAGAGTATTAAACATATTAAATTAGCTCTAAGCATAGGTGGCAAACATATAAGTACTAATAGGGTCACTGACAGGTCTACCGTAGATTAACCTGTTTAACACTGGAGCTTAGTGGTGTGTGTGTTGAGTAAATTTAGATATATGAATCAAGTAGATAATATTTGTTTAACCTAATAAAACGTGTCAAATTTTTGATTCTTATCTGCATTATAAATGGTTCAATTAGTAGTTGCATACGGCATCACCTGTTAAGTAATTGGATATGTCACTTCCCTATTCGTCCCAGTTGCGGTCGGAACCAGTTGAACTTATATTTTGTTTTATCATCATCATCCTATCATATTTATAAGTGAGCCCTTTCATTTTTATCTATAGCGTTATAGGTATGAAGGTTTAGAAAGTTTGACAATAAAATCCCTTATTAGCATTTTTAATGCTTTCTGCATAGTAATCAATTTTAAACAATAAAAACACACCTTAAACTTATACAAAACCACTATACCGGACATTCATACCCTAAATTTCTTCAATATCTATCAAGAACCGGTTTAAACCAACCAAGAAATGGCCTATAAATACTTGAACCGATCCAGTCTTTCAAACATGATTTATAAAAGCTATTTGAGGGCATCTTCGGTATTTCATCCTCAAAACCGCCCCATCACTTGGGTAAGAGAGAAAAATAAACCCTCAACCCTCATTAATACTCTGGACTCGATCTATAAGCATCCATATCCGAAAAATTACCAAAAATTTCAAGAAAAACCATCAAAACACCAACACCTCATATCCTTTGAGAATCAAGGTGAGTTTTCTTTGTTTTCTTCATGTTCTTGATGTATTTAATGATTATTTCGATGAAAGGAGGGTTTGTCCAGGCCCTTAGACATGTCATGATAATGTTAAGAATTCATCCATGGCTTAACCTTGTGTTTATTGTTGGTTTATAGAGCCTAAATCATCCCTAGACAACATAGAACTCAATTCTACCACATTTTATAAACATATATGGATTGTGCATATTTTGTATAGTTCAGGGTCTGTTGTTCTCATATATTTGTTATCCAGTATGTTAGGGATGTTATATCAAAATTTGATCCAAATCCAACTTATATTCAAACAGTTATAGGCTAAACAAGTTCTGTTATTCAAAGGTTTTGATAAACTCTCTTGAACAATTATGTTGTTGTAGAATAGGTTACATAAATTACTATATGTTCATAGTTTCAGAATAAGTTTTCTTGTATAAGTGAAGGAGAAGTATATGAAGTTAAAACATAGTATAAACGGGTATATATGTATAATTATTACATCACAGTAACTAGTTGTGAAGGGATAAGTCATAGATGATCCTAAATTGTATTCCAAATATTTTGTAGCATTCATGAAAGTAATGTTAAGTGCAATACGGTTAATTAATTCAGGGCTTTTAGCACATCCATATAGCTAGAGAAGCTGATCTTTTCACTTCAATACGCAGTTGGACCTGAGGTAAGATGAGGCTTTTCCTTGTTGTATCAAAAGGATCATATATTGATTGATATTTTCATATGTGACTGTTATTAAATGATCATGCATAACATGTGTATGTGAAAGAATGTTTAAGACAAGGAAGTATGGTACTTGATTGATGGCGGGTAGGCACGGGACGCGGGGGACCGGCGGACCCAAAATATGGTGGCAAATACTTGCGGCCGAAAGTCGGTCAAGGAAACCCACACTTAATGAAAAGGTTGAATACGGCTAATACCATTGGTTGAAAAACCTGTATGGGAACCCCCGTATACATGTTTTATTGTCCAATTATATGAAAAGGTTCCGAAAACCATAGCTTATCACTATCAGTCGAGTACCACACTTCAAGGGTATCCGAAGAGAGGATTTTACAAGAACATAACTATATCATATAAAGTATTTATTTGTTGATGAATGTGATATGTGATATGATAAGTGTCAGTTTTGTACACTTATCCATAGTTTGTATCGATAAAATTCATCCATAATTGAGCTAGTCTACTCATTTTTTGCTTTTAATTAATTAGTTTTTAATAATTTTATTTTTATCGGATGATGATCGGATTAAATAACTGATTTACTCAAGAAATAACATGTTTATTAAATATTCTATTTGTTGAATTTTGATATATTCATGTTGTAGGGCTTTACGAGACGAATTTGGCAGTCTTTCCGGATTCAAAATCAGAGTTATATATCAAAAGTTATCATCCGAAGAAGATTTGGGGCAAAAACGCAAAGTCTGAGAAATTCTGAGCTGAAAACGTAACTCTCAAAGCAACCAGTGAACAAATTGACGAAGCCAAGTTATGACCGTAACTACAGAATGTTACGGCCATAAGTCATCCAAGTTACGTCCGTAACTCCTTAATGTTACGGCCGTAACTCTTGACAGATTGTTATGATTTGTCTATTTTTTTTATACTTTTTGTGTATTATTGAGGGGATGGCTGGCATTGATCCGATCTATTGTAATAATGCTGGAGTTTTGGAGCTATTAGATGACTTTAGGTGTATAAATAGACCCCTTAGATCCTTCATCATTCATCATTCATCTTATAATTTTCCATTTTTTGTAAACTTTTCTTTTGTGTGAAGAACACACTTATGTTCTTGAGTGTTATTTGTAAGTGTGGTATAGTATATGTTGTTCAGAGAGTTTATTGCTTCTATCTCCTTTATCTACTAAGGGAGTTAGGATTAATTCTTTCTCTTGATTCAACTAATAATGGCCACCAAAGCTTGTAATATGTATAATAAACTCTTCATGGGCTAAGTAACCTTTAGTTGGGATTATAAACAAGGTTAGTCATGTTATTTATGTTTGTATAAAAGATCTATTGTGAATTACTTATTATTGTGTGTGATTTTCATTGTTTTAACAATCTTTATTTATTTGGCCAATAAATGACGATATTTATGGTCTTCATATGTTTCGAAAGAAAATATATTTGATTAGATCAAATGATCTTCACTCTAAGTTGTTCTAGAGGATAGAAATATACCTCTAGTCCTTAGATGATTCTTTGAGTTATTTTCATAAATCCTAATGCTATGTATTGAAGCCAATCAACATAGAAATATAGTGGATTGATTCAATATGTAAGGGGCGTTTTATAGTTCGAAAGAGAAACCGTCTTTTTAAGGAAAATCGAATCTACACAACATAATAAGTAAATTCATCTTATGATCTCCTATACATCTTTTATAACTAATGACGAACTAAGTTTGTAATCCCAACTATTTTATTTTATCGTTTAATCAATCTATTATTATTGCAATATTTTTATTTCCTTAAATATTAGAACTATTATTGCATTTTCTTTGCAATTATTAAACCAAACTTTTTAATTGTGTGTTTCACTCATCTTAGTATCTATAAAAATATACTAATAGTGTATAATTCAAATTATAACCAAACTTCCTTGTGGGATCGATAAACCGGACTCAAAAAGTCCACTTTACTACTTGATACGATATCGTGCACTTGCGATAGTTACACTAAAAACATGTCATGATACTTTGCTATTACAGAAGTCTCATCTTACTGAGCCATTAGCTCACTAGATTCTTGTGATACAGGTGACGATGCTCATGTTTAGGGGTTGAATATACTTCTTTAGCGTTGCCAGTCGGAGACTCGTCCATATGCCATTCCCCAGCTATTTTGCCCCTATGCTGGAAGACTATGTTGTGCTTTGAATAAGTTCGCTCTGTTATGGTTTTGTTTATGTATTAAACTTAAGGCTGTGTAATGTTTTGAACAAATAATACTAGTTTGCATTATTTCCTGAGTTCTTGCTTTTACCAAATTTAAAATTTAGTTTTCAAGTGTAAAAGGGTGATACTCCCCAACTTAGTAGCACAGACCACCTTGCGGTTCAGATGCTAGGTTAGGGGGTGTTACAGTTGTGGTATCAGAGCGAATGTTTAAATATTTCCTGCAGACAAGATGGCATATGGACATTATCGACTAAGGGATATGGTCAACTTTCATCTGTTAAGTATTATGTTTAGTAGATTACAGTCTATTAGTTGTCATCATCATTATTGTGTGTTCATTATTGGCTTATGAATGGGTGAGATTGGACAGTACAACAGATGTGATGGCACCCAAAAGGAAGAAAAGAGATGAACCAAATCCAAACCACAACCTTCTTGAGAATTTGGCTGAGCTGATGCAGCAACAGACAAGGATGTATGGTGAACAGATGTAACAATTGCTGAATATGCAACAAAGAAACCAGGAACAAAATCGACAACCTCCACCAAGAAACAATAATGGACCAGCAGTATATGAGAAATTTAGGAAAATGGAACCTACTGATTTTCATGGTGGGTCTGATCCTATGGTTGCAGAGGAATGGGTCAAATCACTTGATGTTATCTTTGATTACACGCACATCGATGATGCTGAGAAGATACTTTGTACGGTCTTTCAACTCAAAAAAGATGCTAGAACTTGGTGGGAAGGAGCCAAACATGCAGTCAACATGGAAGAGCTGACATGGGAGAGATTTAAAGTAATATTTTATGATAAATACTTCACCAGGGATACCCGGTCTCTCAAGGTCAAAGAGTTTTTGGAGTTGAAGCAAGGGGATATGTCTATTTGTGAATATATCTGGCAATTTGAAGAAGGCTGCAGGTACGTTCCCTATATTGCTAGGGATAATGCTGAGAAGATGGGTCATTTCCTAAGAGGCCTCCGACCTTAAATTAGAAGAGATGTGAGAATGTCTACATTAACTGAGTTCATAGAAATAGTTGATAAAGTGTGCTCGCAGAAGCTGACGAAAAGGAGATACAAAGGTCTTATCAACAGAAGAGGCAAGTATTTGCTTCAAAAAATTCAGTACATTGGAACAAACCGGAGCAAAAACCAGTCAAAGCCAATCAGAAGCATCCTACAGTGAGACATGCTCTAAATACAACTGAGAAGCCCAAGTGTACTAAATGTGGGAAAAATCACTTCGGAGAATGTTTTGTCGGGTTTAATAATTGTTTCAGATGCAAGAAGCCCGGACAGATGGCGAGAGATTGCCCAAACCCAGAGAATAAAGTTCAAGGAAGGGTGTTTGCAATGACACGAGAACAAGATGATGCAGAGGCTTCCGTAGTCTCAGGTACCATTCTGATCTCATGAATTCCTGCACTTACATTGATAGACCCAAGTTCCACACATTCATTTCCATCATATGCATTTATGAGAAAATCGGGCATAAAACCAGAGCTATTGAAAGTTGGTTATAATGTGGCTGCTCCGTTTGGAGAAAATATGGATTCTGACCAAATGCTGAGGGCTTGTACAGTTGGAATTGGTGGGAGGGTACTCTACGCCGACCTTGTTGTCCTACCAATATCTAATTTTGATGTTATCCTTGGTATGGACTAGCTAGCTAAATATTGTGCAAATGTCGATTGTAATTAGAAGATTGTGGCCTTTCCACCGGCAAAGGGAGGACGGTGTATTTTTAGAGGTAATTCATTTCGTGCTCTTTGCCAATTATAACTGCAATGAAAGCTAGGAAGATGTTAAATAAGGGGTGTACTACTATTTGGCTAATGTTTTGGACACCTCCCTTGAAATGAAATTGAAGTCTGAAGATGTAGATGTGGTTAGAGAATTTCCTGAGGTGTTTCCAGATGATCTACTAGGGTTGCCTCTAGAGCGGGAAATTGAGTTTGCAATCGATGTAATGCCAGGGACTACCCTTATTTTTAAATCCCCACACAGAATGGCACCAACGTAATTGAAAGAATTAAAAATTTAGTTACAGGAATTACTTTATAAGGGATTCATCCATCCTAGTTGTTCACCTTGGGGAGCGCCTGTCTTATTTGTAAAAAAAAAGATGGCTCATTGCGATTATGCATAGACTATATAGAACTGAATAAGGTGACCGTCAAGAACAAATATCTTCTTCCAAGGATAGATGATTTATTTGATCAGTTGCAAGGAGAATCAGTATTCTCAAAGATTGATTTACGTTCCGGATATCATCAACTGAAGGTCAAAGAAGAAGATATCCAAAAGACAACATTTAGAATGCGATATGGTCACTATGAATTTTTAGTGATACCTTTTGGTTTGATAAATGCTCCGACAGCATTTATGGATCTGATGAACCGAGTATTCAAAGAGTTCCTTGATAAATTTTTGGTGGTGTTTATCGATGATATACTTATGTATTCACATGATAGAGATGATCATAAAGAACATCTCAAAATTATGCTTCAAATTCTTAAAGAAAAACGGTTGTATGCTAAATCAAGAAATGTAAATTCTTGATAGAACAAGTGGTATTTTTAGGGCATGTGGTATCCAAGGATGGCATCTCAGTTGATCTAAACAAGGTAGAGGCGGTGAGCAACTGGCCAACACCAACGAATGTATTAGAGGTTCGAAGTTTCTTAGGACTTGCCGGCTACTACCGACAGTTTGTACAAGGATTCTCAAAGAATGCAACCCCATTGACATGGTTAACACGGAAGAAGACAAAGTTTGTTTGGACTGATGCTTGAGAGGAGAGTTTCCAGAAATTGAAGCGTAGATTAACTACAGCTCCTGTCCTTGTCACTCCTATAGGAACAGGTGGCTTTGTAGTTTACACTGATGCTTCTAAAAATGGTTTGGGTGCTGTATTAATGCGACATGGGAAGGTAATAGCCTATGCCTCCAGGCTATTAAAAGAGTAGAAAATAATTATCCAACACATGATCTAGAACTGGCTGCTGTTGTCTTTCCACTAAAAATTTGGAGGCATTACCTATATGGTGAAAAGTACGAAATCTATACAGACTACAAAAGTTTGAAGTACTTTTTCACACAGAAGGAGCTGAATATGCGATAGCGGAGATGGTTAGAATTGGTGAAAGGCTATGATTGTGAGATCAATTATCATCTTGGTAAGGCGAATGTGGTTACAGATGCATTAAGTAGAAAGTCTATGTCTTCCTTTCTAATCACGCAGAAGCCACTATTATTAGACTTGCAAAAATTAGAACTGGAAATTGTGCCCAAAAGGAAGATTTGTTCGTTATCAGCACTCATATTGAAACCTGCACTTCAAGATATAATAAAAGAAACCCAGAAGGCGGATCAGTACATAGACAAATTGAGGTGAAAAGTTGATGAGGGCAAATTACCAAACTTCTCAGTCTCTAGTGATAAAATATTACGATATAAAGGGAGACTGTGTGTGCCAGCCTACGCAACCATCATAGGGGACATTCTGAAGGAGGCTCATTCCAGTCCTTAATAAATACATCCAGGTAGCACAAAAATGTATAAAGACTTGTAACAACATTATTGGTGGCCTAACATGAAGAAATATATTGCTGTAACACCCCAAACTAGGCGGGTATTACAGTGCCATGGACCCCCGACTGGGACCCACCAGGCGAATGAAATTTATGAATTACAAAGTATAAATGTAGTACCGAACCAGATTACATCATCATTTACTCCGATAAGGAGTTTCAAATACAATATACCCAAGAAATACTGAAAACCAGTATATTTTATATAAAGATAAAAATATACAACATTGAAATAAAATGAACATCTAAACGGAAATCTTCAGCGGAAATAAAATGAAGAAGACATGAAAGACTGAAAGGACTGGGGCCCCCTACAAGTATCACTCGGACTCCTCGCCGTCAACGTTCTCTTCCCGTGCTTTTGCCTTGCCATGACCTAAAAACAATATCCCTAATGGGGTCAGTTACACAGAACAACAATCCTCAAGAGTTGAACAATATACAACAATCACATGAATGAATTAAGAAATAGAGTTGAATGATGGGCATCATAGTACGCCCGAATGGAAAGTGAAAGTGTACAAGTAGCCGAGTGTCCGGAGTCCCGTATATACACCCGCAACTTGGCCTAATTAGTCTCACGGAGATACTTCACCGTGTGTACAGCCCAATGTGTCCGGTGTAACACCCTTAACTAGGCGGATATTACAGTGCCGTGGACCCCCGACTGGGACCCACTAGGCGAGTGAAAATAAATGAATTACACAGGGTAAATGTAGTACCGAACCACATTACAACAATAATTACTCCGATGAGGAGTTTCGTACAACACATCCAGGATAATACAGAATACATGTATATTTTATATGAAGATAAAATATACAACACTGAGTAAAATGAGTATTCAAACGGAATGTTTGCAGCGGAATAAATGAAGGAAACATAAATGACTGAAAAGACTGGGGCCCCCTTCTAGTATCATTGGGACTCCTCGCCGTCAATGTGCTCTCCCCGTGCTTTCGCCTTGCCATGACCTGAAAAACAATATCCCCCAACAGGGTCAGTTACACAGAACAACAATCATCAAGAGTTAAATAACCACAATCATGTATATGCTGTATAAACCATAAGTTCGATCAAAAATGAATCGGTTAGATTAGAACCCAATCTTGTTGAAAACATACGCAATCAAACATGCTGTATGAATCAACTAACAGTACGGCTCAAAGGGTGGCGCCACACTACGCCCGGGATGGAAATGTGTCTGTGCACAAGCCACCAACGAGTATCGATCAAATACACGTGTGGTCTTGTACCTAATTAGTCTCACGAAGCAATCGACTCGTGTGCACACTCCAATGTGAGGCCAACAACCAACACACGACTTAAATGTGCCCGACATGAAAATCCTACACATACCAACCGGCACGCCAGTATGACCCGGAATGCCACGATATAACAAAAGTGACATCGAAAATGAATAATGACTCACCGAGATGAAATGATAGTGAAATGAATGATAGCTAAATGAAATGATTGGAACTGTCGTTCCTTGTGACTGAGGTGATTAATTGACAATGACAAGTTTTGATATGGTTAATACAATGATGAATGAGTTATGATTATGAATGAAAAACAACAAAAGGAATTAATATCCTTTTAACCGAGTAAGTTTTAACTTACACAACACCGGTGATAATTATCCTTCCACGAACAACGCCCTAATTGAGATATCGGTCGCTCGAACAACCTTGAATAATACAATTACCAACAATCCGTTCAATATACGAATCAAACATGCATATAACGAACTCAAAACGTCGATACGATTAAACCAAGTTCATTGGGGCATTATATCGAACACTTTGTGGCCAAACTTCGGTTGTTTATAACCAAACCTCAAAAATACCAACATCAAATCCCCAAGAAGTGTTTCAAACCAACAAAACATCTTCAATACGATCAATAATCCATTATGAATATCCAAAATCGTGATTTCAACAACAATTAATCGAAAACCCCCAAATCCAACACAATATTCAAAGTGTTCTTGAATAATCCTTCAATAATCCAATGAATAATCAAACATGTCCATAATCATGCGTATATCACTTCATACAACATGATCTTAACATCCAAAACATCATAACTCAATACAAAATCGAAATCCAAGAGGTTTGATGAATATTACCTTTGAAGATCCAAGTACTTTAATCCGATGAAATCACGTTAGATCGATAATCCGAGCTTCACAACCGAATGAAAATGATGAAAAATGAATACTCAAGTGATTGATGATGAAGATTTCTCCCCTCAAGCTCTTTCTCTCGTATGAAGGTGAAGAAAATGGAAGAAATGAGCTGAACTCGCTCAAAAAACGCAATTATAGAGTTGACTGACCTGTGTGCCGCGGCCCGGCCGAAGTGTGCCGCGGCACAGGGCCAAAAATGCCCCCAGTGATCGGCAGCATGCCGCGGCCCGGACGAGTGTGCCGCGGAAGTGACTCGGCAGTGTGCCGCGGCCCTGCCGGCATGTGCCGCGGCCCAAGGTACAGAAGGGTTGGCCGATAAGTTGCAACACGAGTGTGCCGCGGCCCGGACGAGTGTGCCGCGGCAGTGACTCGGCAGTGTGCCGCGGCCCTGCCGGCATGTGCCACGGCCCACAGTACAGGCTGCTCGGCCAAAAACTGGAAAATGTGTGTGCCGCGGTGCACACTCCCTGTGCCGCGGCTCACACCCCCCTAGCGTCCTAAAATGATGAAAAAATGATCCGGGAAGAGAATGAAAGCAATAGGAACCAATATTTGGGAAACAATAACATGAAATGGAAGTACGAATACCCCAAAACGGTGGTTCCAAGCCATGATTACAAGGGTTCGCCCAACAAAACACAATTTGAACAATGAGAAGGTTTGAAATGACATGAACTCCAACGCCAACATCCACTAATGAATCCATTACCACAATCAAGATAATACTCTTGTCTCGATTCCCGAGTAAGGTTGAAACAATGAACAATATCGATATACAACTCGAAGTTAATTCGAACGGTGAACACGGATGAATGACTATTAACAAGTGAAAAATTACATAACAACGATTACCGAATGAAATTACTGAATGATAATGACTGAAGTACGACCGGGTATTACATACACCCACCTTAAAAGAGTTTTGTCCCCGAAACTAAGGGTCAAACAACTCGGGATAAATCTCCCGCATACTATCCTCGGTTTCCCAAGTAGCCTCTTCGACTCCGTGTCTAGACCACTGTATTTTAACCAAAGGAATCGCCTTATTCCTCAACTGTTTGATTCGCCGCTCTAAGACTCGTATGGGGCGCTCCTCATACGAATAATCATCTGCGATCTCGATTTCGTCGAACTGAAGTATGTGGCTAGGGTCGGCAACATACTTCCGCAACTGAGAGACATGAAACACATTATGAATTCGGCTCAACGCCGGAGGTAAGGCCAAACGATAAGCTAGCTCGCCTACTCGTTCTAAAATATCAAACGGTCCAATAAATCTTGGACTCAACTTCCCCCGTTTTCCGAAACGGAAAATACCTCGACTCGGGGATACCTTGACCAAAACGTGGTCACCTGTCTCGAACTCTAGTGGTCGACGACGATTGTCTGCATAAGATTTCTGTCGACTCTGAGCGGTCAACAAACGACTCCTGATCAAAGCTACCTTCTCACGAGCGGCTATAAGCATATCGGGCTCGGTGCCGTTGGATTCTGATAAATCATTCCAACACAAAGGAGATCAACAACGACGACCGTACAAGGCCTCGTAAGGTGCCATCTTAATCGAAGCATGCCAACTATTATTATACGTGAACTCGATCAATGGTAGTTGGGCTTCCCAATCATCTTTCCACTCGAGGACACAAGCCCTCAACATGTCCTCCAAAGTCTGAATAGTCCTCTCTGATTGTCTGTCGGAATGAGGATGAAAAGCTGTACTGAGATTAAGCTGAGTTCCCATAGCACGATGAACTGATTTCCAAAAATGAGACACGAATCGCCCGTCACGATCGGAAATAATACATTTAGGAGTACCGTGCAGTCTCACTATCTCTTTGATGAACAGTTGAGCAAGTCTCTCGGGACCCCACGTATCCTTAATCTCAAGAAAGTGAGCTGACTTAGTTAAGCGGTCCATAATCACTCAGATCGTATTCATGCCACGACGACTCGTCGTCAAACTCGTGATAAAATCCATAGAAATGTCTTCCCACTTCCATTCTGGAATAGGAAGAGGTTTCAGCATACCCGCCGGTTGCTGATGTTCAATCTTCACTTGTTGACAGGTTAAGCATCTCGAAACAAATTCTGCGACTTCTCGCTTCATATTACTCCACCAGTAATTTTGTTTCAAGTCTTTATACATCTTGCTAGATCCCGGATGAACAGAATAAGGGGTAGCATGAGCTTCTCTCAAAATCGAGTTTTTCAACTCGTCATTCGCCGGTACGCACAACCGATTCTTAAATCTCAAAAGTCCATCCTCGTGGACTATGAATCCAGGGGCTTTCCCCTGAGCCACATCCTCACGGATGCGCAACAATGCTGGGTCCGAACCCTGATTCTCTCTGATTACCTCCTCAACTAGCGATGAAATCTCTAACATGCAAAGTTGCCCTTGTACTCGCTGAAGCCAGACCTCAATCTCGGGTCTAAGGAATTCCTGTTGAAGTTCCTTCTTAACTGTTAAACGAGCAAGCATCTGTTCCTGAACGGACTTACGACTCAAGGCGTCGGCGACAACGTTCGCCTTGCCCGGGTGGTAAAGGATCTCGATATCATAATCTTTGATTAATTCCAACCACCGTCTCTGTCGCATATTTAACTCCTTCTGAGTAAATATATATTTTAAACTCTTATGATCGGTAAATATCTGATAGGTGACGCCATAAAGGTAATGACGCCAGGTTTTCAAAGCGAACACCACGGCTGCTAGCTCCAGGTCGTGGGTCGGATAATTAACCTCGTAAGGTCTCAATTGCTATGAATCATAGGCAATAACCTTCCCATTCTGCATGAGCACACATCCGAGACCCTGTCCGGACGCATCACTATAAACCACAAATCCTTCCGTCCCTTGCGGAAAGGAAAGTACAGGTGCTGAAACTAACCGGCTCTTGAGTTCCTAAAAACTCCGTTGACACGCGTCGGACCATGTGTATTTCTTATCCTTTCGCAAAAGGTTCATCATGGGTTGAGCGATTTTAGAAAATCCTTCCACAAACCGCCGATAATAACCGGCTAATCCGAAAAAGCTTCGGATTTCCTTAACATTCTTCGGAGGTAACCAATCTTGGATAGCCTCCATCTTCTGAGGATCAACACGCACTCCATCTGATGAAATTACATGCCCGAGAAAAGTCACTTCGGACATCCAGAACTCACACTTGGAAAACTTTCCATAAAGTTGCTCTCATCTTAACACGTCGAGAACCTAATGAAGATGAACCTCGTGTTCCTCTCGGTTACGAGATTAAATCAAAATGTCATCGATGAAGACAACAACAAACTGATCCAAAAAGTCGATGAAAACCCGATTCATTAACTCCATGAATACCGCAGGTGCATTAGTCAATCCAAACGGCATAACCACAAACTCATAATGACCATAGCGTGTTCGAAACGCCATCCTCGCGATATCCGACTCTCGAATCCGCAACTGATGATATCCAGATCTTAAGTCGATCTTGGAAAATACTAAAGCTCCCTGAAGTTGATATAAGACATCATCAATACGTGGTAAGGGATACTTATTCTTGATCGTCACCCGGTTCAATTCCCGGTAATCAATACACAAGCGGAACGAACCATCCTTCTTCTTGACAAACAACACTGGTGCCCCCCACGGGGACGCACTCGGACGGATATAACCTTTCTCGAACAATTCCTCAAGTTGATTCTTCAACTCCTGCATTTCGGTCAGGGCCATCCGGTACGGTGCCTTCGATATTGGAGATGTACCAGGCTCCAGCTCAATTGTGAATTCCACATCTCTCTGTGGAGACAAACCAGGTAACTCGTCTGGAAATACGTCGGCATATTCCGTCACTACCGGAATATCCATCAACATTACTGATGATTTCTCGGTTTTGGTCATATAGCACCAATAACCAACACACCCCTGACTGAGTAATCTCACTGCTTTCATCAAATTAATAACTCTTCCAGAACAGTTGGGATTACCTCCCTGAAACAAATATTCGACCCCGTCGTCTGAAATGATAGTGACCATACGCTTACGGACACTAATGATGGCATCATGACGATCCATCCAATCAATACCCAAGATGACGTCGTCTCTCGGCAAATCTACTACGATTAGGTCCGCTGGCCATACACGACCATGAAGCTGAATCGGATAATTCTGAATCTCACGATTTCCAATAATTCGTCTACCATCAAGTAGACCAATGACATAAGGCTCACAACTAGTAGCACTACCCAGACATAGTCTACTCAAACATGACTCGGAAATAAATGAATGCGATACACCAGTATCAAAAAGTGTACACATAGGTTGAGATAGAATATCGAGTGTACCTGAGATCATTCGGGCCTCTGGATCGTCGTTCTTCTTCATCTCGTAAATTCGGGGCTTGCCGGCCCCCGAACCAGATGCTCCCGTCTGATAGCTCTTGGCTCCGCCTTTGTTAGCTCCTGTCATCTTGAACGACACTGACTGTGTGGCCTGATTCTGCGCCGCTGAATGTCCTGGGGCCTGAGATGACGCCGGAGTAGGTTTAGAGTCCCTTCGGCAAAAACGGGGCCTATGCCCAGTAATTCCACAGTTATGGCATGTGACAGCCTGTTTCGGACATTTGGTGCTGAAATGACCCTATTCTTCACAGTTGAAACAGGTGACAGCCGAACTGGCCGTTCGTGACTGAGATTCCGTGGGTTTAGGCGCCATAGGAGGTCGCTCAGAAAAAGCAGAGCCCGCACGAGGTTTCTTGAAAGTGGCCTGACTGCCGTCAGACTGATTACGGTTCTTGGACTTCTTGCTAGCAGATGAAAGTTGCTGCTTAGCAATCTCCTTAACAGTAAGCTCATAGGTAAGAGCTTTCTCGATGAATTCGACCAGAGTGGTGCAATTATGATTAACCAACTGTAGCCGCATACGAGGTTTCATCCTCTTGCTGAAATACTTGATCTTGTCCGCCTCAGAGTGAATGATAGATGAGGCGAACGGAAGAAGTTCCTGAAATTTTTCGGCGATGACAAGAACATCGTCGTCCGCTGAGTGGTCGGGAGTGAGTAATTCCGACAATTTAGCCTCCCTGAGTGGGACTGGATAATACCTCTCCATCATGAGAATTTTGAACTGATCCCAAGTACATGATCCTTCGGTGGGCTTCAACGACAACCACCAAGAATGTGCGCTTTTACCCAGATAGTAAGCCGCAACTGAAACTTTATGCCCTTCAGGGCAATCCACCATAGCAAATAACTTCTCGAAATTCTCAAGCCAATGAACAATATCCGCCGGCTCAGATGAGCCCTCGAAGGTAGGTGGTCGCTGGCGAGAGATATCGCCAATGATATTGCTTACACCCCTCTCTTGCCTCTGAGGTGGCGGCAGGGGAACCTGTTGATTTTGAGTAGTGGAGTTATGTATCGTCTCCATCAGTTGTGCCATCGGAGTCATTTGGGCCATCATGCCCTGCATAAAAGCGAGTGGGTCAACCCGAACACCTTCTGACTGAGCTGTGCCCCAGGTACGACTCCCCGATAGTGAATGATCACGTCCAGGTGAATGAGTGGCAGCGTCGCTGCTCGATGAATTAGCATTATTTCTCGCGTTCGCACATGTATTCACATGATTTCTCGGGATTCGACCCGCACCACGGCCTCGTCCTCCGCGTCCTCTTCTTGCTCTCTCCATACTGAAGTAGGAAAGTCACATGATGATTATATTTCCCGCATGAATATCACGTTATGATTATGACATGAGATGATGAAAATGAGCATACACGCTCTAACACATTGATTACATGAATGATCAACTGAGGTGACATGATTATCTGATGAAATTATTGAAATGATTATCTTGAACAAGTTAACAAGATTAATGATATGATCTTCCATATCAACAACTGAGTAATGAAATGAATGGAGTGATAAATGAGTTAACATGACCGTCCTGGTCAAAATGAAAATGATGATAGAGGATTGTTAACTGATGAATTATGAATGAATGATTATTGCCAGAAATTATACCATGGCATTAGAAATCTTACAGTTCTTGGTCTGATTGGCTCGGCATTTGCACAGGTCACACGTGACGCGAAAGTCTAATGATACTTGTCCGATGACGATGATTTCAAATAAGACATGACTCGGAAGGTAGTATTCAAAAGCACGCTCCGATACCAACTCTGTAACACCCTAAACTAGGCGGATATTACAGTGCCGTGGACCCCCGACTGGGACCCACTAGGCGAGTGAAAATGAATGAATTACACAGGGTAAATGTAGTACCAAACCACATTACAACAATAATTACTCTGATGAGGAGTTTCGTACAACACATCCAGGATAATACAGAATACATGTATATTTTATATGAAGATAAAATATACAATACTGAGTGAAATGAGTATTCAAATGGAATGTTTGCAGCAGAATAAATGAAGGAAACATAAATGACTGAAAAGACTGGGGCCCCCTTCTAGTATCATTGGGACTCCTCTCCGTCAACATGCTCTCCCCGTGCTTTCGCCTTGCCATGACCTGAAAAACAATATCCCCCAATGGGGTCAGTTACACAGAACAACAATCCTCAAGAGTTGAATAACCACAATCATGTATATGTTGTATAAACCACAAGTTCGATCAAAAATGAATCGGTTAGATATAACCCAATCTTGTTTAAAACATACGCAATCAAACATGCTGTATGAATCAACTAACAGTATGGCTCAAAGGGTGGCGCCACACTACGCCCGGGATGGAAATGTGTCCGTGCACAAGCCACCAACGAGTATCGATCGAATACACGTGTGGTCTTATACCTAATCAGTCTCACGAAGCAATCGACTCGTGTGCACAGTCCAATGTGAGGCCAACAACCAACACACGACTTAAATGTGCCCGACATGAAAATCCTACACATACCAACCGGCACGCCAGTATGACCCGGAATGCCACGATATAACAAAAGTGACATCGAAAATGAATAATGACTCACCGAGATGAAATGATAGTGAAATGAATGACAGCTCAATGAAATGATTGGAACTGTCGTTCCTTGTGACTGAGGTGATTAATTGACAATGACAAGTTTTGATATGGTTAATACAATGATGAATGAGTTATGATTATGAATGAAAAACAACAAAAGGAATTAATATCCTTTTAACCGAGTAAGAATTAACTTACACAACACCGGTGACAATTATCCTTCCACGAACAACGTCCTAATTGAGATATCGGTCGCTCGAACAACCTTGAATAATACAATTACCAACAATACGTTCAATATACGAATCAAACATGAATATAACGAACTCAAAACGTCGATACGATTAAACCAAGTTCATTGGGGCATTATATCGAACACTTTGTGGCCAAACTTCGGTTGTTTATAACCAAACCTCAAAAATACCAACATCAAATCCCCAAGAAGTGTTTCAAACCAACAAAACATCTTCAATACGATCAATAATCCATTATGAATATCCAAAATTGTGATTTCAACAACAATTAATCGAAAACCCCCAAATCCAACACAATATTCAAAGTGTTCTTGAATAATCCTTTAATAATCCGATGAATAATCAAACATGTCCATAATCATGCGTATATCACTTCATACAACATGATCTTAACATCCAAAACATCATAACTCAATACAAAATCGAAATCCAAGAGGTTTGATGAATATTACCTTTGAAGATCCAAGTACTTTAATCTGATGAAATCGCGTTAGATCGATAATCCGAGCTTCACAACCGAATGAAAATGATGAAAAATGAATACTCAAGTGATTGATGATGAAGATTTCTCCCCTCAAGCTCTCTCTCTCGTATGAAGGTGAAGAAAATGGAAGAAATGAGCTGAACTCGCTCAAAAAACGCAATTATAGAGTTGACTGCCCTGTGTGCCGCGGCCCGGCCGAAGTGTGCCGCGGCACAGGGCCAAAAATGCCCCCAGTGATCGGCAGCGTGCCGCGGCCCGGACGAGTGTGCCACGGCCTAAGGTACAGAAGGGTTGGCCGATAAGTTGCAACACGAGTGTGCCACGGCCCGGACGAGTGTGCCGCGGCATTGAATTGGCAGTGTGCCGCGGCCCACAGTACAGGCTGCTCGGCCAAAAACTGGAAAATGTGTGTGCCGCGGCCCACACCCCCCTAGGGTCCTAAAATGATGAAAAAATGATTCGGGAAGAGAATGAAAGCAATAGGAACCAATATTTGGGAAACAAAAACACGAAATGGAAGTACGGAAACCCCAAAACGGTAGTTCCAAGCCATGATTACAAGGGTTCGCCCAACAAAACACAATTTGAACAATGAGAAGGTTTGAAATGACATGAACTCCAACGTCAACATCGACTAATGAATCCATTACCACGATCAAGATAATACTCTTGTCTCGATTCCCAAGTAAGGTTGAAATAATGAACAATATCGATACACAACTCGAAGTTAATCCGAACGGTGAACACGGATGAATGATTATTAACAAGTGAAAAATTACATAACGACGATTACCGAATGAAATTACTGAATGATAATGACTGAATTACGACCGGGTATTACATCCGGAGTCCCTCATATACATATGACCATAGTGTGCCCGACTATGAATTCCACACATACGCCACCCGGATGTAACACCCCCAATCCGCTCAGGGATATTACATGCCGTAGAACCTTTCCTCAAGGATCTACCAGGCCGGTAACAACATAGAACATCTCAACAGTGCCTTTAAGGCTAAATGACTCAGTAGACCGATTTGGTCTTTCAATAAATACATACAACTCAAATACATTATATACCCATGCAGGGGTCGAATACAACACACTCCCGTACAACGGGAAAGAATACTGCAGTGGAAATAAAATACAACTAAACCAATATAACATCAAACGGTCCTCGTGTGATTAGTATCGTTCATCTTTCATCATCCTTCATGCCGACCCTGTGCTATGCTCCGAAACCTGAATGCAATACAAACATCCACCCCCGAATACTCGGGGGTTAGCAAAACTCCACTGTTTTGCTAGTGCAAGTACAAGTGCAAAAATACGAGTCATACAATTCACATTCCACGAATAACAATAACCAGGAATCCTCAAAGACCCAAACGAAACGAAAAAAAATACTTCCCGAGGCAAGTGTTTGGGTAAAACATTCCAAAACCGAAAGATCACAAATCAAGGGAAACAATTTATAAAACGGTTTAAAATGCCATCGAGAGTTTTAATAGAAAACAATTTAGGATTTATCAAATCCTACTTTCCAAAACCGAAAATACGAAAGGGGTCACCGCCCCAAAGGTTTACTTTCCGTAAAATGACCTTTACAAAACCGTAGGGATTTTAGCCCCAAATCTCATCAACTCACGGTACGCGAGAACGACAACAAGGTTCGTTTTCCAGCATCAAAATCCATAATTAAACGATTTAACACAACCAACAAAAATACTCTAGTGCCATCCTAGCCAAGTAGGCCAAACGAACAACTTACCTCTTACACACTTAGTCAATGCATGCAAACATGAAAACATAGTTCCAAAGCACTCATTTCCGGAAATGCCATAATTAAATCACATTTGTAAAATGCACCACAATTAACCGTCGATCCACGTCTCTGTGGACCCCTACCGAGACCCCGTCGGATCTAACTCGTAGTGGTTAAAAGCAAGCTCGTCGATCCACGTCTCTGTGGACCCCTAACGAGACCCCGTCAGATCTAACCCGTAGTGAGCATACACACACACGTTACTCATGCAATACTAACATGCTAAGAATGTAAATTCATCAAGAATACTTACTAGGGATGGCCACTTATCCGACATCATTATCAAACTCTTCAAAACACAATAACAAGATTAAACACGGAATACACGATTCCATACTTTAAACAACAGGAGTATCATCAAGTCCTTCAACGTTCAAAATAATCAAATCATAATCAATTCCCAAAACACACCGTTCACAAAACACACACGCATTTTGAAAGAGAGCCTTTAACAAGGCTAAAACAAATATTTTGGAAATTCATTTTAAAATAACCAAACAAACACACCAAGACGACCACCGATCAATCATATCCACAAAACGAGAAGTGTATGAACAAGGTACTTGCCTCGAATAAGAACAACGCGGAGAATCGACCGAAGTAGGTTGACACGAACCGACTACGAACCCGCTGACTCCACCGATCACCAACTCGCGTTCATAAACTACGAAGGACAATAACAACAATGAAATGAATTCCATAACACGACTCAAAGCCGTTGAATTCAAAGAACGAATGACGAAAGTTCAAGTGTTTTCCCCAAAACGGCCAAGAACACGATTCGTCCCGACAAAACACGAAAACGGAATCCAAGTCGAAATATGGATATATAATCCATAGAATATGTTTAAAAACATCATTTAACCACAATAGATCCAACAAAAATGGATGGAAAGCGAGATCGAGAACAAATCCCCTAAAAAGTCGATTTGAAGGAAATCAAGAAATATACTTCGATTCGACGAAGAACAATGGATTAAATGATGTTAAACACAAGAATACTACCAAGATTAATCATACCCATCATGAATTAATCAATAACACGGAACGAATTGGACAAAAATGCAAAACCCCCAAAATTCAAGAAACTAGGGTTCTAAGAAGAGATTACCTTGATTCGCTGGATCAGAGGATGATATAGGATGATCAATCAATGTTATGAACTCAAGAACTTCATGGATTTGTTGTTCAACAACATGGCTTCGAGATCCCCAAGGCTCCAGCCGCGGACGAGAAAGAGAGAAATGGGAAAAATGACCGAAACTGGACTGCTCTGTCACATTTATACTGGGCCGGACTAGCGTGCGCTAGGCTGCCGAGCTAGCGTGCGCTATCGGCCCAGGCCGCAATCCAGAGCCCCCACAGCCCTACTGACTCGGCCAGGTAGCGTGCGCAGCCTTCCGGCCGTAGCGCGTGCTACCTGCCGGTCGTAGCGTGCGCAGCCTTCCAGCCGTAGCGCGCGCTACTTGCCGGTTGTAGCGTGCGCAATGCCCGACAGTATCGTGCGCTACCTGCCGATCATCCCCGAGTCCAGTACTCTAGTAACCCCCCTGCCCAGCCCGACAGCGTACGCTGGGCCAGCCGATAGCGTGCGCTAAACCTGCCGTTTAGCGCGCGCAGCCTTCCGGCCGTAGCGTGCGCTATACCGGTTCCGGCCGTGCCTGCCCGGCCAGTGCCCAACACTTCCAACCGTGCCCGCTGCACCTGTCCGGCCAGTGCTCAGCCGTCGTGATCCGATGACTCAATTTCCGAATACATACGGAACGAACACGACGAAAAGCTCGCGGACAACATCATCGACCCGGAATGAAAACATAATGCAATAATTAATCATACGCGACCAAGAAATGGGTCGAGACAACAAATACAGATACAGATACCCATAACTTTGGGTAAATTACAAAATGGCCCAAAACGCCCCGAAAATCACGATACGTGATCGAATAACCAAACCGAAGTTCACAACACGTCTAACAAAGTTAAACGGACTTACGGGAAACTCGAAACAGCAGTTTCGAATGATATTCGCAAGAATCGAACTCAAGTGCGGAAAAGTCGCCAAAAAGCACGGAACTCAACAAAACGACACCGAAACGAACTCGGATGACAAAAAGTGCAGAATTAATCATTCTCGGAAAGACGAAATGGTCAGGAGCGAGTTGTCAAAATGGAGTTTTGCCGAAAAAAAATTACCGGAAATTGAAATTACGGGTATTACACCGGCCACACAATATAATCCCGGAAGGTCACAAGAACAAAAGCGACCAAGATGAGAGATAATGAATAAAATCCGACAAGGATAAGGAACGACTCACCGAGATGAAATAATGATACAACGAGTGATAGCTTCAATGAAATGATTTGGAACCGTTGTTCCTCGTGAGTTACATGATTGGTTGATAATTAGAAGTTTCGACATGAATGATATATTATGAATGAATTACATATATGAATGAACAACAACGTAAGGAATGAATATCCCTTTAACCGAGTAAGAATTAACTTACCCAACACCGGTGATGAAATGTCTCCTCACGAACAAACATCTCTAAAGGAGATATCGGTCGCTCGAACAACCTTGAATAACACAATTACCAACAACTCGCTTAATATACGTATCAAGCACGATCATTGAAGAGATAAATTTACCACTAGAAGGGGGGTTGAATAGTGGTAATGCGGAATAACGAAATTTCTTTCGAATAAATGAAAGATAGTGCGGAATTTAAAGACTCAAAGATTTATATAGGTTCGGCAACTTGCCTACGTCCTCTCTCCGACTTTCTTTTTCTATTGGCTCAAGAACAACCACAATCTTGACTCGTCTTCGATCGGTCCGAGTTCACAACCGTTACAATCGCTTGTCTTCTATCGGTCCAAGCTCAACCTCTCTCTCAATATAAACTTTTGTATATCTAGTGTTCTATAGGAACTAGATAGTCCTCACTATACGAATATGGGAGTATAATCCTAACAATGCCGGATCAAAGATCCTAATAACACCGGATTAGTGACTCTTGATTCGTTTCTCTTACGCTCAAGTGTAAGTGATGCAACACTTACAATCAAATGAAGGAATAAAAAGTATAATAAATATTACAAGGTATATCACTCTTTGTATTTCTCTTCTCACAACTTAAAATGCAATAAAAGATATGAAACTGAGCTCAAGTATGCTTTGATTGCTTGTATGCTTGTATGCTTGAAGTTGTGTGTTTGATACCCAAGTCTTATGGGTATTTATAGGTGAGAGCCATCCTTCAAATACTGAAAAACGTATTATTAGCGTGCGCTAATAATGTCAACTAGCGTGCGCTATCGATCTTGACTTGGCTTCTCTGAACGGCCACAAAGACTATTGCAACGGTAAAATTGTATGGCTAGCGTGTAATACCCGAGATTTCTGATATGTATTTGGAACGTGTGATATTGTAATTATTGCACTTTAATCTGAGTATTATTCTCCGTATCTCATAGTCCGGTGTTGTTGAGCGTATAATTTCATGAATGTGATTTAAGATTGTGATTCTGCGCATGTAGCGCACGCTATCGTCTATGTGTAGCGTACGCTAACATGGATCCATAGCGCACGCTACAAAGGAACATTAGCGCACGCTATACGTGGTCAATATGATTGAGACGTGTGCTAGGTGAGATCAGGCCGGGGATCTTGGTCGGATTGTGTCGGGATGAACCTGGACGGCTTTCGGGAAAAGCCAAGTCAATGCCTTAGCGCACGCTACTGACATGAGAATAGCGCACGCTAAGTGCTGAGTACAGCGAAGTCAGTAAGCCATTAGCGCACGCTAAGAGTATGGACTAGCGCGCGCTAATAACCATTTCCTATAAATAGGACAACATCCTTTTCGTATTTTCAGTCCTTTCTTTTCCCACATCCGAATTCTTATACTTAGAGTATTACTCTCTACATCCTAAACACTTCATATCAGCATCCTAGCTCGTGTTGAAGATTGTAGATCATTGAGGATTGCTGTTCAAGCCTTCGACGTTGGATTGCTTCGATTTCTTCCTTGTTCTTCACTACTTTGAGGTAGGTGATTCTTCACCAATATTAGTAGTGTTCTAAAGGACGTTTAATCATGTTTATCTAGTCAGTTAGATTCATTAATAGTCGAACATCATGTGTTAGAAGGATATTTTCGACGTTTCGGCACTTATTCATCGTACGATCCATTGAACCTTTTTAGTATGTGGACTCCTAAGCATATTATGTGTCTTCAAAACCGATCATGACCAGTATATGGATATTACCTAGTTCGTATGTTTTACGTAAGGAATCATATGTTTTGGGACTTGGAATGAACGGAACTTAGAATATTTTCATGAAGATCTAGGATGAATTATGGTGTTGTGATGATTATACGTGTCCTTGTATCTCATAGTCATTTAGTACGTATAGAACTTTCACAAAACCTTATGAGCATGATATGCACGGGGATGACATGTATTATCACCATAGAATCCATGAGTTCATCACCATTAGATCTAGTTTTTTGCTAGTAGTAATCTGCCATGCACGGTTAGCGCACGCTAACATACGTAAGTTAACGTGCGCTATCGGGGATAAGCTAACGCACGCTACGTTTGGTACGTAATGTACGTTATGATATCATCCGAGTCAGTCGGCTGATCAGAGAGAACTGTCAGTCCATGGCTAGCGTACGCTAGGCTTAGACGATAGCGTACGCTAATAGGCAGGCTTAGCGCACGTTACGTAGAGTACGTAGCGTACGCTAAGTGGTTCAGGCAGATTGTATATTTTGAGCTTTTGGCCGTAGACCGAATTGCTAGGCAATCGTACGACTTGAGATGATTTGTATATCATTTCTTTTGTTAAGGTTCGAGCTTGCTACGTTGATCGAAGGAGGCGACCTTCGAGTGTGTTGAGATCATTGAAGTGTTTCGTTCTTGCCATCTTCGAGGCAAGTATCGTAATATGTTAATATCGGTATTTTGAGCATGCGTGTGATTATTCATGTTGTTGAACATGAGATTTACTTCGTTGAATTGTCATGATATTCGTTATCTAGTGTTTGTATATTCATGTTGATGGACATGGCGATTTGGCATATATGTATGCATGAGTTACATTTGTGTTTGTTGTGCGATCTATGCTGAGGGCGCTGGATCGGATGTCCACCTCGTGTTGGTCCGACGGGATCATCTTGGGATCTAGGCTGAGGGCGCTGGATCATTGGACGGGTTATTTCCACCTCGTGTTGGTCCGACGGGATCATCTTGGGATCTATGCTGAGGGCGCTGGATCATTGGAATACGCTTGATGTGTTAATGGAATCTTTTGGATTCGCATTGTCGGATTCCGGTAGCGGAAGTCCGTGTGGTGTATCTTGTTATGTATTGTTGATGCATATTTGATTCGTTTAAATGATACTTGTACTAGCATCGTTTTGCTAACCCCTTCGGGGGTGGACATTTGTTTTGATGTTCAGGTAGCCGAGGAGCAGGGAAACAACCACAGTACCGACGTGATGACGAAGGGGTTCAGTGATGTTTGTTGTTGTTGGTGATTTGTTTTCTTGGTTTAATTTCAATACTCGAGTACGCGTGTCTTATTAATATCATTTCGATATGGTTGTATTAATTACTCGTTGAACTAGTTGAATGGTTTTGTAAACTTGAATTTCCGCAGTATTGATGTCTTATATTTACATTTTCTTTTAAATTAGCCTTGTAAATTCTTACTTAAAGGGTTTACGGCGCTGTAATTATTCCGAATATCTCGGGGTGTTACAGAATATGGTATCGGAGCTAAGATTCATGGATATCTTGGCAGTCCGGTTTTAAGTTGGGTCTGTTTACGTTATTGATTTACGAGTCGTTCGTAACATCACTGTTCAGCCAAAAGTCGTCATGTGGACCGTGGTTGTAAGTCTCCTAATCTCTTGTACCGTTTTACTTAACTCTGTTTTGTGAGTATTGGCGGGCTTTATTTTTGAAAATTTTGTCCTGGATATTAAAAAATTTGTGTTTTCAGTATGTTGAGAGGAGGTCGTGGACGCGGACGTGGTCGTGGATGCGGACGTGGAAATATGAGACAGGAGGACTCCGCAACTACCCCAGAATTATCGGCTAGTAGAACTAATTCCCATTCTGGAGGGCAGCAGGGATCGGCGAATGACGACGCAAATCCTAACATGCCGGGAGTGCTTCAACAGGTGGTGGCTCAAATAAACCAGTTCGCTCAGGTAGTTGATCGCATGCAGACAGCGATGGGACAGCAGCACCACGAGGATAACCGGGGAGACAGATGGCTTACTGAGGTAGTCAAATTGCACTCGCCAAAGTTTGACGGATCTACTGAAGCACTTACTTGGGATCATTGGCTAAAGGAGTTAGAGAAAATATTCGCGGGTATTAACTGTCCCGAAGACCGGAAGGTTCCCATTGCCCAGTATTTTCTGACTGGGGAGGCCTTTGACTGGTGGGAAGCTATTCGACCCGAGGATCATAATGCGGACTGGACGGAATTCAAACTAATGATGGAAGCACAGTATTGTCCTCTTCCAGTTAGAGAGGCAAGGATCCGAGAGTTTCTCTCACCACAGAGTTCGGAAGCAACTGTAACAGACATAATCAAAACTTTTAATCATCAGCTGATGTGTGTCCGACACTTGGTCAAAACGGAGGCAGAAAAGATTTTTCATTTCGATATGCGAATGAAGCCGGAGATTCAGCAGTACATGTCCGGGTTCGAGTGTACTACGTTGCGACAGTATCAAGACAAAGCGCTGGTCTACGACATGAAAGAGGCGGCAGTGGAGAAATCAGTGGAGGCAAAGAAGCAGAAGGTGACCGGCAGCTTCTCAAAAAACAGGAATGGTGGGCCCCGCAAGGGCCAGTCTTCCTTTTATCCGGCTAGGAAACCTCCAAATCCTTCTAGAGGTGGAAAGAAGTTCCGGACTACATCAGCAGTTTCGGACGCATCAAAGAAATGCTACAATTGTGGTCGAGCAGGGCATATTCGACGGGATTGCCCCTCATCTTCTGTGACTTGTTACGATTATGGGCAAGAAGGGCACCGTGCGGCTTTCTATGGAGTTGCTACTAGATCCATTGTTACTCGCACTCCAGCGCCAGTTCCAAAGGAGATGAGTGTGAACCAGACGCAGCAAAGTGGATTTCAGCAGCAAAATATTGGGAAGAGAGAGACATCCAGTGCTGGGTCCGTACCTCCGCGCCTGTACGAGATGAGGAAATCTGACGATCAAAACACTGCTATTGCATCAGGTACGATTCAGATCCTTTTGCAACCAGTCAGTGTCTTATTCGATTCCGGAGCTACACATTCTTTCATATCATTGAACTGTGTTAATCGTTTAAAAATCTCGTGCTTATTTGATTGTGAACCATATGTTGTGGGTTTGCCTAGTGGAGAGAGAATTGTGGGAACCCTAGAGGCTAGAGATTTTCCAGTGTCTATAGGAGGGAGAGATTGACCATCGAATCTTATTGTAGTTGACATCTACGGTGACGATTTAATTCTCGGAGACGATTGGCTCAACCGTTATGGAGCTATTCTGAATTACCGAGAGAGAGTCATTTCTATCATTGTTGATGACGGATCTGAACACTTTTTCCGAGGATGGAGACCGGGAAGCTCGGGAAAATTGATCAAAGCAATGAAAGCCGTGAAATTACTGCAGCAGGGATGTCATGGACTCTGGTGCTATGCCATGAGGAAAGAGGAAAGAGTAGAGCTCTCGTCTATTTCAGTTGTGAATGAGTTCTCAGATGTATTTCCTGACGAACTACCTGGGTTACCTCCGCAGAGAGAAGTGGAGTTCACTATCGAATTAGAGCCTGGAGCAGCTCCTGTTTCCAGAGCACCATACCGCATGGTGCCAACCGTGATGTATGAACTCAAGAAGCAACTGGAGGAATTGTTACAGAAGGGTTATATTCAACCTAGCGTTTCTCCTTGGGGAGCGCCCGTTCTCTTTGTCCGGAAGAAAGACGGATCCCTCCGACTGTGTATTGATTACAGGGAGCTCAACAAGATGACGATCAAGAATAAGTATCCTATACCTCGGATCGATGACTTGTTTGATCAACTGCAAGGGGCAAGGGTATTCTCGAAGATTGACTTGCGATCAGGATACCATCAGTTGAGAATTAAGGAATCGGATATACCGAAATCTGCTTTCAGATCCCGGTACGGGCATTATGAATTTGTAGTGATGCCATTTGGACTTACCAATGCTCCTGCGGTATTCATGCAATTGATGAATCGGGTATTCTTGGAATACTTGGATAAATTTGTGGTCGTCTTCATTGATGACATCTTGATATATTCGAAGGACGTAGAGGAGCATGCCGAACATTTGCGTGTGGTTTTGAGCACCTTGAGGAAGGAACAGCTGTATGCAAAGCTTTCAAAATGCGAGTTCTGGCTTAGGGAGGTAACTTTCCTTGGGCATGTGATATCAACTGACGGAGTTCCGGTGGACCCAAAAAAAGTCGAAGCAATCCTGGAATGGGAAGCTCCTAATAACGTGAAAGAAGTCCGGAGTTTCTTAGGACTTGCTGGATATTATCGCCGCTTTGTAGAGGGATTTTTCAAAATTGCTCGTCCGCTCACTCAGCTGTTACAGAAAACTCAAAAGTTCACGTGGGATGAGAAATGCCAGGCTGGTTTTGATGAACTTAAGAAGAGACTGACGACAACACCTATATTAGCATTACCAGATGGAACTGATGGATTCTTAGTGTACAGCGACGCTTCAAATCAGGGTCTGGGATGTGTGTTGATGCAAAGAGATAAGGTGATTGCCTATGCTTCTCGGCAGTTGAAACCATACGAGGTTAATTACCCGACTCATGATCTGGAGCTAGCAGCTGTAGTCTTTGCATTAAAAATTTGGAGACATTATTTATACGGCTCTCATTGTCAGATCTTTACAGATCATAAGAGCCTCAAGTACATTTTCAGTCAGAAAGAATTAAACATGAGGCAGAGAAGGTGGCTGGAATTGATCAAGGATTACGACTTGGAGATTCTCTATCATTCGGGGAAAGCAAACGTAGTAGCCGATGCTTTGAGCCGTAAACCTGTTTCTCTTCGAGTGTTGGAAGCACTTACGTCTCAAACCAGCATTCAACGGGGACTGATCCGCGAAGGGATTGAAGTATGGGCACCAGGAATACAAGGGCAACTATATGTGATGGAACTACCTTCATCACTAGTCGAGGAGATCAAATCTAAGCAGTTGGACGATTCTCTGATCCTTCGGTTATGTGACAAAGTAAAGAAAGGAAAATCCCCAGGATTCGTGATACAAGATGATGGAGTTCTGAGGTTTCAGAGTCGACTTTGCGTTCCCGATGATGACAATTTGAGACGAGCAATTCTGAAAGAAGCTCATAGTGCACCTTATTCTATCCACCCGGCGTGATAAGATGTACAAGGATCTAAAACAAAACTTCTGGTGGGGGAATATGAAGAAGGACGTAGCAGAGTACGTTTCGAAGTGTTTGACTTGTCAGCAGGTTAAGATTGAACATCAGCAACCTGCCGGAATGTTAAAGCCACTTCCGATCCCTGAGTGGAAGTGGGAAGATATCTCAATGGATTTCATCACCAGTATGCCAAGGACTAGATCGGGAATGAACATGATTTGGGTTATAGTTGATCGACTAACCAAGTCGGCTCATTTCCTAGGAATTAAAGATACATGGGGACCCGAAAGATTGGCGCAAGTATTTATTGCGGAGATAGTCAGATTGCATGGGACGCCGAAGACCATTATTTCGGATCGAGATGGTCGCTTCGTGTCACATTTCTGGAAGGCAGTCCACAGGGCTTTGGGGACTGAGCTCCACTTTAGCACAGCTTATCATCCCCAAACGGACGGTCAGTCCGAAAGGACTATACAAACGGTAGAAGACATGCTTAGAGCTTGTGCCTTAGATTGGCCGACTGATTGGGAAGTTCATTTGCCGTTGATTGAATTCAGTTACAATAATAGTTGGCATGCTTCTATTAAGATGGCACCATTTGAAGCTTTGTACGGGAGAAGGTGCCGATCACCCCTGTGTTGGGATGATTCTTCGGATTTGATCGGGATGGAACCAGAATTGATAATTCAGACTCAAGAGAAGATAGCTTTGATTCGAGAAAGACTGTTGACTGCCCAGAGTCGACAGAAGTCTTATGCAGACGTACGTCGTCGCCCTTTAGAGTTCGACGCTGGGGACCATGTACTATTGAAGGTGTCGGAGAGGCAAGCTTAGTCCAAGATATATCGGACCATTCGAGATCCTCGAGAGAGTTGGAGATTTAGCATACAGGTTGGCCTTACCGCCATCGCTGAGTCACGTTCACAATGTGTTTCACGTATCCCAATTGCGGAAGTATGTACCGGACCCCAGTCACGTCATTGATTTCGACGAGATCGAGATAGCTAATGATGGAACCTTCGAGGAGAGACCAATCAAGATATTTGAGAGTCGGATCAAACAGTTGAGGAATAAACCAATACACTTGGTTAGAGTACAATGGTCACGACACGGAGTCGAAGAGGCCACTTGGGAAACAGAGGACAGTATGAAGGCTAGATATCCAGAGTTGTTCTCATCTTAAGTTTCGGGACAAAACTTCTTTTTAGGGAGGAAGGATGTAATACCCGAGATTTCTGATATGTATTTGGAACTTGTGATATTGTAATTGTTGCACTTTAATCTGAGTATTATTCTCCGTATCTCATAGTCCGGTGTTGTTGAGCGTATAATTTTATGAATGTGATTTAAGATTGTGATTCTGCGCATGTAGCGCACGCTATCGTCTATGTGTAGCGTACGCTAACATGGATCCATAGCGCACTCTACAAAGGAACATTAGCGCACGCTATACGTGGTCAATATGATTGAGACGTGTAGTAGGTGAGATCAGGCCGGGGATCTTGGTCGGATTGTGTCGGGATGAACCTGGACGACTTTCGGGAAAAGCCAAGTCAACGCCTTAGCGCACGCTACTGACATGAGAATAGCGCACGCTAAGTCTTGAGTCTGATGAAGTCGATAAGCCGTTAGCGCACCCTAAGAGTATGGACTAGCGCGCGCTAATAACCATTTCCTATAAATAGGATAACATCCTTTTCGTATTTTCAGTCCTTTCTTTTCCCACATCCGAATTCTTATACTTAGAGTATTACTCTCTACATCCTAAACATTTCATATCAGCATCCTAGCTCGTGTTGAAGATTGTAGATCATTGAGGATTGGTGTTCAAGCCTTCGACGTTGGATTGCTTCGATTTCCTCCTTGTTCTTCACTACTTTGAGGTAGGTGATTCTTCACCAATATTAGTAGTGTTCTAAAGGACGTTTAATCATGTTTATCTAGTCAGTTAGATTCGTTAATAGTCGAACATCATGTGTTAGAAGGATATTTTCAACGTTTCGGCACTTATTCATCGTATGATCCATTGAACCTTTTTAGTATGTGGACTCCTAAGCATATTATGTGTCTTCAAAACCGATCATGACCAGTATATGGATATTACCTAGTTCGTATGTTTTACGTAAGGAATCATATGTTTTGGGACTTGGAATGAACGGAACTTAGAATATTTTCATGAAGATCTAGGATGAATTATGGTGTTGTGATGATTATACGTGTCCTTGTATCTCATAGTCATTTAGTACGTATAGAACTTTCACAAAACCTTATGAGCATGATATGCACGGGGATGACATGTATTATCACCATAGAATTTATGAGTTCATCACCATTAGATCTAGTTTTACGCGTGTAATCGCCATGCGGTTAGCGCACGCTAACATACGTAAGTTAACGTGCGCTATCGGGATAAGCTAACGCGCGCTACGTGCAGTGCGTAACGTGCGTTATGATATCGGCCAGTCGATCGGTGATCGGAGAACTGTCAGTCCATGGCTAGCGTACGCTAGGCTTAGACGATAGCGTACGCTAATAGGCAGGCTTAGCGCACGTTACGTAGAGTACGTAGCGTACGCTAAGTGGTTCAGGCAGATTGTATATTTTGAGCTTTTGGCCGTAGACCGAATTGCTAGGCAATTGTACGACTTGAGATGATTTGTATATCATTTCTTTTGTTAAGGTTCGAGCTTGCTACGTTGATCGAAGGAGGCGGCCTTCGAGTATGTTGAGATCATTGAAGTGTTTCGTTCTTGCCATCTTCGAGGCAAGTATCGTAATATGTTAATATTGGTATTTTGAGCATGCGTGTGATTATTCATGTTGTTGAACATGAGATTTATTTCGTTGAATTGTCATGATATTCGTTATCTAGTGTTTGTATGTTCATGTTGATGGACATGGCGATTTGGCATATATGTATGCATGAGTTACGTTTGTGTTTGTTGTGCGATCTATGCTGATTTGGCATATATGTATGCTGGATCGGATGTCCACCTCGTGTTGGTCCGACGGGATCATCTTGGGATCTAGTCTGAGGGCGCTGGATCATTGGACGGGTTATTTCCACCTCGTGTTGGTCCGATGGGATCATCTTGGGATCTATGCTGAGGGCGCTGGATCATTGGAATACCCTTGATGTGTTAATGGAATCTTTTGGATTCGCATTGTCGGATTCCGGTAGCGGAAGTCCGTGTGGTGTATCTTGTTATGTATTGTTGATGCATATTTGATTGGTTTAAATGATACTTGTACTAGCATCGTTTTGCTAACCCCTTCGGGGGTGGACATTTGTTTTGATGTTCAGGTAGCCGAGGAGCAGGGAAACAGCCACAGTACCGACGTGACAACGAAGGGGTTCAGTGATGTTTGTTGTTGTTGGTGATTTGTTTTCTTGGTTTGATTTCAGTACTCGAGTACGCGTGTCTTATTAATATCATTTCGATATGGTTGTATTAATTACTCGTTGAACCAGTTGAATGGTTTTGTAAACTTGAATTTCCGCAGTATTGATGTCTTATATTTACATTTTCTTTTAAATTAGCCTTGTAAATTCTTACTTAAAGGGTTTACGGCGCTGTAATTATTCCAAATATCTCGGGGTGTTACATAGCGTGCGCTAGTCATGTATCCGTAGCGTGCGTTATCGGCTGGTCAAGAAGTCTTCAATCTTGACTTTGAAAATGTTGGTTTGTCTCCCCAACGTCTCTTTATCCAACGGCTAGATTTGAGCTTAGCGTGCGCTAGCAAGTATGCATAGCGTGCGCTAGTATTAATTAAATCCAACTTTTCCAGATTTCACGGATCTTCATTGACCCTTGCCTTCCAACTGTAGAAAATCCAACGGTAAGATGCTGACTCCTTTTAGCGTGCGCTAATGCTTATACCTTAGCGTGCGCTAAATATTTCTTTCAGTAACGTACGTTACCCTTTGTAGCGTACGTAAAGTCCTTGACATATTGAGTCCAGTAGCTACTGGACTACTGACCGTGATATCGGTAGCGTGCGCAAGTAGTGAGTAATAACGTGCGCTAAATACTTGTATTAGCGTACGTAAGTAGATGTTTGTAGCGTGCGCAAAAACCATTTCCAATTTCTTCCAAACCTCACTGTCCTCTGGAATGATGCGATAGCATGCGTTAATATTGATTGCATAGTGTGTGCTAACTGTAGTTGCTTAGCGTGCGCTAATGTTGAATGACTTGCGTGCGCTATCCATCAGGTGACTTCGCTTGGCTGCAGCTGACTGACTGGGTTGTACATGCATTTCTCGATAGCGTGCGCTACTATGATATGGGTAGCGTGCGCTAACACTATTTAGCTCCTTCAATATAATATCGATCTGAGATTGATCTAATTAAATGTTTTGAATGGAATAATCATCAAAATACATTTTGAGTCAACAATCTCCCCCTTTTTGATAATGTCAAAACATTTAATTTATACCTGCAAAAACATTTTAAATGATTCGAATCAAGGTAACTTGTTCGATATATTAGTATATTTCGGTTTTTGGAGTATTCTCCCCTTTTTGACATAAACAAAAAGGAACTCCCCCTGAATTGTTGCATTTTTAACAAATACCAACGAAAATGCCATTAACCAAAGTGAAATTACGGAAATAGCAATACAACAAATACCAAATGAAGTGAAATGCGAATATCATTAAGATAGAGTTCAAGCAATACATAAAGTTTTCATGACATGAGACATAAAGATCATTCGAATAATAAGATTCTACAACCAAGCATCAAATTCCTAAATTCTAAGGTGCAGGATCGGAAGAGGACGATGGGAAAGGAAACGACGGGTGTGTGTAACGGATGAAATCGGAGATCAGCCCACGAACTTCCCCGACTTCCGAGCGAAGAGACCCGACTTCCGCGTGAAGGGACCGAACATCCTCTCGTATTTCCATCTGAGAGGTCTCGATGCTCCGCATCCGAGCGCAAAGATCGCTCTCTTCTTCCTCCGAGACAACGTCTCTCATCGGGCGCTTCCCTTTCGTCTTCGGATGACGAACAAATGATTTGAATTGCATCTCCCTAAGCGTATGGGGTCCTCGGTGCGTCACACGCTCGACCGATGTTGGCATCCGCGTCCCCTTCGGTACTTGATCATCATCTCAGAGATACGGAAACAATACCCAACCTCGATTGAATGTCTCAACATAATGCATGGCCTTGAGGGTTAGGTCGCTTATTTCGGGTCCCCGAGATACCGGAACGGGTGCCTCATTAGACAAGTCGACGCGAAAATGCCGAAAAATCACCGTGAGAATTGAACCAAAAGGAAGTCCAGATTTTCGAGTCCTCGACATGTAATTTTTCGACTGAAAAGAATCCCCTTTCGCTTTCATCCAGCTTAGCACAATACCAGTGAAATCCACTCTATCATCCTTCAATACCCGATACACCACATTCTTATCAATGCCTACGAGCTTGTGTTGGGTATTAACTCTTGGCATTAAACACTTTGTTAGAGCGGCCAACAACAAGCGAATGTGGATACCGAAATCGTTATTCTCGAAGACGTCATCCGTGACTTCGATGACCATTTTCGAACACAAAAAATCAGCAATATCTCTCTCGGACACAAGAGATTCTTCGGCAATGGTTTTCCTAGAACAATCATATCCGTCTTTCGATAGGCCAAATAACTCGTGAAGTATTTCCGAAGAAATCTTCACCACAGTTCCATTCACTAGGCTACCAAGCACTAATCCTCCATTACCACCACTATCACCCAGGTGCAAATTTGCATAAAACTCACGGACACACGCAGGGTAAATAATCTCTTTGCACTCAACAAACCGTGCTATTCCTAGCGCCTCAAAGAAATCGCGAATACTAACCTTAACCCGTTCAAGGCTGCTGAAATTGAAGAAATAGCAATCGGTCAGACTCTCCTGAGGTAGGATATCGAAGAACACCTTCGATGCAACGTAGGAGACAAAACGGGTCGCGTCATATTCGTTATTGCGAGGGCGTTTGTAGGTTTTCTCCATGGTTTTTCTTCCCTTGCTAGACATTTTGAAGAAAATCGAAGTTTTGAGGGAGAAAAATCGAAGTATTGGTTCGAATTTGCAGCTAGGGTTTTTCGCTGGAAGGGAATTTCTTGCGTTTGCGTGCGTTAGAAAAAGGGTGAAAGTGTTACTGGGTTGCACGGATTATATATAGTCAGCGAAGTTTTAATTAGCGTACGCTAGGGACATAGAGTTAGCGTATGTTAGGTAAAAATGAAAAGCTTACTGGACAGTCCAATAGCTAATATGGAATTTGAAAGGTTTTGGTTAGTGTACGCAAGATAGATATGGTTGACGTACGCTATCGAAGGCAGTAATTAGCGCGCGTTAAGGGAGTGAAGCTAGCGCGCGCTAGCGAATGAAGCGAATCAAGGATATTGATATCTTGAGTAGAAAACTTATTTCAAAAATTGTCTGTATGTCCCATACCAAGTTGTAAACGAATGGAATTAAATGATTCTTTGGGAAGAGGTTTTGTAAAAATATCAGCAAGTTGATCCTTCGTCCCGAAAAAAATTAAACATATATCCTTTTTCTGAACATGATCGCGTAGAAAGTGATGTCTAATATCTATTTGTTTAGTTCTACTATGCAGCACATGATTTTTACTCAGATTAATTGCACTAGTGTTATCACATAGGATAGGAGTATTTTCAAAATATATGCCGTAGTCGCGGAGTTGATTTTTAATCCATAACACTTAAGCACAGGCGCTCCCTGCAGCGACATATTCGGCCTCAGCTGTATACAATGCTACACTGGTTTGCTTTTTACTTCCCCAAGATATTAAACATGATCCAACAAAATGACATGTACCACTAGTACTCTTTTTGTCAATTTTACATCCGCCGAAATCGGCGTCACTATATGTAATTAAATTAAAATCCAAGCAAGAAGGGTACCATATGCCTAGTCCGATAGTCCCTTTCATGTAGCGAAAAATGCGTTTACAAGCAATTAAATGTGATTCCTTGGGATTAGCTTGGAATCGAGCACACAAACATGTAGCAAATATTAAATCTGGCCTAGATGCAGTCAAATATAACAAAGATCCGATCATACCTCGATATAATTTTTGATCTACGGATTTGCCATTTTCATCTTTTTCAAGCTTTAATGATGAAGACATTGGCGTAGATATCACCTTGCTACTTTCCATTTTGAATTTCTTGAGGAGGTCGTTTGAGTACTTCGTTTGATGGATAAAGATTCCATCTTCGCATTGCTTGATTTGAAGCCCGAGGAAGAATGTTAATTCTCCCATCATACTCATCTCGAACTCTCCTTACATAAGATTAGAAAAATCTTGGCACAAAGATTCATTAGTAGCTCCAAATACAATGTCATCAACGTAGATTTGGCAAACAAGTATATCATCATTCAATATTTTAACAAACAAGGTATTATCGACTTTGCCTCTTTTATAATCATTTGCAATTAAAAATTGACTTAAACGATCATACCATGCTCGGGGTGCTTGCTTCAATCCGTAGAGTGCCTTGTTGAGCTTGTAGACATGATCCGGAAATTGATGATCTTCAAAACCGGGAGGTTGCTTGACGTAGACTTCTTCTTGAATGTACCCATTCAAGAATGCACTTTTCACATCCATTTGAAATAGTTTGATCTTTTTATGGGCTGAAAATTCACATAGCAAGCGGATGGATTCGAGTCGAGCCACGGGAGCAAAACTTTCTTCGTAATCAAGACCTTCCTCTTGATTATACCCTTGAGCGACCAAACGAGATTTTTTTCGAATTGGATAACCGTCTTCGTCACTCTTAATTTTATGCACCCATTTAGTTCCGATAATTGTTTTATCTTTAGGAGCGGGAACTAAATTCCATACATTATTGTGCATGAATTGCACAAGCTCCTCTTGCATTGCCATCACCCAACTTTCATCATCGAGAGCTTTGGATATATTCTTGGGAACTATTTCGGATACAAAAGCACAATGAGCCATAAATTCGGTGGTTCTCCTTCGGGTTTGAACACCGTCTTCAATGTTTCCAATCACGAGATCCTTTCGATGGTCTTTGATTGCCTCCAATCTTTCGGTAAATCAATGATTGTGTTCGTTTCGATTTCCGAAATTTTTTTTACTTCGGGTGAGGGATCCGGAAAAGTACCTGCATCATCAAAGTATTCTACCTTTCTCGGGGGTGAGATCATATCATTGAATTTAACATGTATGGACTCTTCAACTTTATTCGTTCTAATATTATAAACACGATATGCTTTACTATTAGTGCAATAACCAAGAAATATTCCGGAGTCGGATTTAGCATCAAACTTGCCCAAGTTATCCTTACCATTGTTCAAAATAAATACATTGCAACCAAAAGGATGAAAATAAGCAATATTGGGCTTTTTGCCCTTCCATAATTCATACGGAGTCTTAAGTTGAGTTCTACGAACATGGACCCGGTTAATCACATAGCATGCCGTAAAAATTGCTTCGGCCCAAAAGTATCGTGGGAGAGAGTATTCATTAAGCATAGTCCTCGACATTTCTTCCAAAGATCGGTTTTTCCTTTCAACAACTCCATTTTGTTGAGGCGTTCTAGGAGCCGAAAAGTTATGATTAATTACGTATTTATCACATAAGAGTTCAAACGGAGTGCAATCAAATTCACCTCCGTGATCGGTGCGAATAGAAATTATGGAGAGATTTTTCTCATTTGATACCAAACGACACCATTTAGAAAACTCGGAAAATGCATCATCCTTATGTGCTAAAAATCTAACCCAAGTAAATCGAGAGAAATCATCAACAATAACCAAAGTGTAAAGCTTACCATTTAAACTAACATGTCTAGATGGTCCAATCAAATCCATATGCACAAGTTCAAGAACGCGACTAGTGTAAACCTCAAATTTTGGTTTAAAATATTCTCGAGTGTGTTTCCCTTTTATGCATGATTCACACAAATGCTTTCTATCAAACTTGAGTTTGGGCAATCCACGAACAAGGTCGTGTCTAGATAGAATAGAAATAATAGGTAAAGACGTATGCCCCAATTTTCGATGCCATAGATATGCATTATCATCCAGAGTAATAAGACATTTTTCATTAAATGAACTTTTATCATTAAGATCAACAATATAGATGTTTCCACATCTCAAACCAATGAATGCAATTTTATTATTTCTAAATGCCGTGCAATGCGTTTGCTCAAAGAGAATTTTAAAACCTTCGTCACAAAGTTGCGAAACGCTAAGAAGATTATGATGCAAACCTTCAACAAATAATACTTTGTTGATAGAACGAGAAGGTTCCTTACCGACTTTGCCGATGCCTTTGATTTTTCTCTTTTGATTATCCCCAAAGGTCACATGTCCTTGTTCTTGATATTCGAGGTCTTCAAATAAGTCCTCGGAGCCGCACATGTGCCTTGAGCATCCGCTATCAATGTACCACTTGCTTTTCCTTGGTGCCGGTACCTACAAAAATACAATTTCTCGGTTGTTTCGGTACCCAAGCCCGTTTGGGTCCTCCAAAGTTAACTATGCTTATAGCATTCAGAACAATTGTCCCTTTAGGAACCCATATTTGTTTAACTTTGATGGTTCTCAACTTTGAGCGAACATTTGCATTATCAACTCGTTTGGAAGGATCTTTTGAGTTCTCGGTTTTGGTTTTCTTTATTTTGTCAAGGTTGATAAGGGATTGTTCCCGTTTAAAAGGATCTAAACCAAGACCGTGTTTGAGCAAGGGCGATTTTTGAATAGATAGAAGCCTTTCGAATTTCTCGTTTCCGAGAGTAAATTTGTTCAAAAAATATTTTAGCTCCTTTTGAGTTTTTGTTAACTCGATTTTCAAAACATTTTCTTTTTCAAGGCATAATGTATGGTCGATCTCAATAGTTTTGCCTTTGTTTTGAAGAGAGGAATTTTCGAGTTCTAGAGATTTTATTTTTCTCTTTAAAGATATGTCTAATTTAACCATCTCGTCATACTCCGTATTCAAGGATTCAAACGCACTCAATAACTCATCATCATGATGAACTTCTTGTGAATCACAAAAATCAAAAGAGTCATATTCGTCATCATTGAGTTTAGAACTTACCTCGATATTACTTTCGGAGTCGAGTGCCATGAATGCAAGATTTGCGTCTAGAGATCTTTCAATCTCCTCCTCGTCATCACTCCAAGAAGCGATTAAGACCTCCTTATTTTTGAATCTTTCCATTTGAGGTTTTGAAGAGGATCCTCGGCATTCTTTGGCATAGTGACCGGCCTGACCACATTTCCGACAATTATTGTCGAACTTCTTTATGGGAGTATAGCCACTCTTCTTTTGCTCCGGTTTGCCATCCCGACCAAGAAAACTTCGCCTCTTTTGAATTAGGCTTTTATACCTTCTAAAGTTCTTGGCATAGAGAGCGAGTTCCTCGTCGTCTTCATCTTCGGGAACATCTTCCTCAACGTTGCTATCAACATTGAATGCGACTACTCTTTCCTGAGGCTTAGGTTTGGTGCCTCTAGACTTGAGAACAATCTCATAATTGATGAGTGACCCGATGAGGGCACTAAATTCGAGCTTGTTGAGATCTTTGGACTCCATGATTGCGGTGACCGTGGCATCCCATTCTCGTGGCAACGATCGAATAATTTTCTTGGCTTTGTCGCTGCTCAATATAGGCTTTCCGAAAGATGCAAGACCATTGGTTATAGCCGAAAATCGATCTAACATATTTGTGATCGTTTCCTCGTCTTTCATGGAGAAAAGTTCGTAGTCATGGAGTAGCATGTTGATTTTGGTCTCCTTGACTTGGGTGGTTCCCTCATGAGTGACTTCGAGAATTTCCCAAATTTCTTTTGCGCTTTCATAGAACGATATCCTATTGAGTTCTTCGGGATTAAGAGCGTAATAGAGAAGTTGAGTAGCTCGTGAGTTGACATGTTTGTTCCTCCAATCCTCATCATTGAATTCGTCGATCTTTTTCAATGATCCATCCTCTTTCTTAGCAAGCTTAGGACCAAGAGCAATAACTTTTCAGATTTCAATATCGTAGGCTTGAACGAAGATAGCCATTTTCTTTTTCCACGTCATGAAATTGGAACCGTCGAAGAAAGGAGGACGGTTGAGAGCATTTCCTTCGATTTGGCCAAGAAGTGCCATTTGCGGATCTTTTTCCCTTAGGTGGTTAAACCTTTAAAAAGAGACCCGCTCTGATACCAACTGAAGAGATAAATTTACCACTAGAAGGGGGGTTGAATAGTGGTAATGCGGAATAACGAAATTTCTTGCGAATAAATGAAAGATAGTGCGGAATTTAAAGACTCAAAGATTTATAGAGGTTCGGCAACTTGCCTACGTCCTCTCTCCGACTTTCTTTTTCTATTGGCTCAAGAACAACCACAATCTTGACTCGTCTTCGATCGGTCCGAGTTCACAACCATTACAATCGCTTGTCTTCTATCGGTCCAAGCTCAACCTCTCTCTCAATATAAACTTTTATATATCTAGTGTTCTATAGGAACTAGATAGTCCTCACTATACGAATATGGGAGTATAATCCTAACAATGCCGGATCAAAGATCCTAATAACACCGGATTAGTGACTCTTGATTCGTTTCTCTTACGCTCAAGTGTAAGTGATGCAACACTTACAATCAAATGAAGGAATACAAAGTATAATAAATATTACAAGGTATGTCACTCTTTGTATTTCTCTTCTCACAACTTAAAATGCAATAAAAGATATGAAACTGAGCTCAAGTATGCTTTGATTGCTTGTATGCTTGTATGCTTGAAGTTGTGTGTTTGATACCCAAGTCTTATGGGTATTTATAGGTGAGAGCCATCCTTCAAATACTGAAAAACGTATTATTAGCGTGCGCTAATAATGTCAACTAGCGTGTGCTATCGATCTTGACTTGGCTTCTCTGAACGGTCACAAAGACTGTTGCAACGGTAAAATTGTATGGCTAGCGTGCGCTAGTCATGTATCCGTAGCGTGCGTTATCGGCTGGTCAATAAGTCTTCAATCTTGACTTTGAAAATGTTGGTTTGTCTCCCCAACGTCTCTTTATCCAACGGCTAGATTTGAGCTTAGCGTGCGCTAGCAAGTATGCACAGCGTGCGCTAGTATTAATTAAATCCAACTTTTCCAGATTTCACGAATCTTCATTGACCCTTGCCTTCCAACGGTAGAAAATCCAACGGTAAGATGCTGACTCCTTTTAGCGTGCGCTAATGCTTATACCTTAGCGTGCACTAAATATTTCTTTCAGTAACGTACGTTACCCTGTGTAGCGTACGTAAAGTCCTTGACATATTGAGTCCAGTAGCTACTGGACTACTTACCGTGATATCGGTTGCGTGCGCAAGTAGTGAGTAATAACGTGTGCTAAATCCTTGTATTAGCGTACGTAAGTAGATGTTTGTAGCGTGCGCAAAAACCATTTCCAATTTCTTCCAAACCTCACTGTCCTCTGGAATGATGCGATAGCGTGCGTTAATATTGATTGCATAGCGTGCGCTAGCTTAGCATGCGCTAATGTTGAATGACTTGCGTGCGCTATCCATCAGGTGACTTCGCTTGGCTGCAGCTGACTGACTGGGCTGTACATGCATTTCTCGATAGCGTGCGCTACTATGATATGGGTAGCGTGCGCTAACACTATTTAGCTCCTTCAATATAATATCGATCTGAGATTGATCTAATTAAATGTTTTGAATGGAATAATCATCAAAATACATTTTGAGTCAAAAATCATAACCAATTCAAGAGGTCGATACAACAAATCAAAACTCATTGGGGCATATCGACAAACACCTTGAAAACAATCTCCCATCCTTAACAACTAATCCCGATTGTATCGAAAACCAACCTCTAATGAATGATTCAATCCAACAAAATACCATCAGTACAATCGATAATCCAATAGGAATACTCAAATCGAGCTTACGATAACATTTAATCGAAAATCCCAATTCCAAGTCAACCTTCAAAGTGTTCTTGAGAAAAACTTCCAACATTCCGATGATAACTCATAAAAACCCATAATCATACATATATCCATCACAAATCATGATTATACCATCCAAAACATCATGCTCCCACTCAAAATCGAATCTAGGCTTGAAGAAATTACCTTGGATTAGGAAGAAGAATCCACAAATATGTTGTTAATCCCCACTACAACTTGAAGAAGATGAAATTATTTGAGTTTTGATGATGTTAAAACACCCCCAAATCGCCCATGAATCGCCCAAGGAAGAGAGGAAGGAAGAAGGTTGAGAAATGAGCTTGTTCTACACAACAAACGCAGAAAAAGAAGAAAACCGTACTGTGTGCCGCGACACAGGCTGAGTGTGCCGCGTCACAGGGCCAAAAATCTGCTCAGGTGCTCGGCTGTGTGCCTCGGCCCGGCCGGCATGGGCCGCAACCCACGGTACAGGCGGGCCAGCCACCATTTGCAAAATGTGTGTGCCGCGGCGCACACTCCCTTGTGCCGCGGCGCACACCTTTCGGGCCCAAAAATGACGAAAAACTTCCCGGGAAGAGAATAAAAACAATAGGATTCAATACTTGGGAACAATAACACGAAATGGAAGTGCGGAAACCCCAAAAGGGTGGTTCCAAGCAATGATTACAAGGGTTTGCCCAACAATAGCACGATTTGAACAAGGAGGAGATTTGAAATGACATGAACTCCAATATCAACATCGACTAATGAAGCAATTATAGCAATCAAGATAATACTCTCATCTCGATTCTCAAACAAGGTTGAAACAATGAACGATATCGATACACGACTCAACATTAGTTCGAACGGTGAACACTAATGAATGAATGTGAATGATGAATGGTTATTAATAAGTGAATTAAATTACAGAATGACGATTAACTGAATGAGAACAAATGAATTTACAATCGGGTATTACATACTCCCCCCTTAAAAATAGTTTCGTTATCTCGATTTCATCAAACTGAAGTATGTGACTAGGGTGGGCAATATACTTCCGCAACTGAGAGACATGAAACACGTTATGAATTCGGCTCAATGCCGGAGGTAAAGCCAATGGATAAGCCAGATTGCCCTCTCGATCCAAAATCTCAAACGGTCCAATGAATCTCGGACTCAACTTCCCCCGTTTCCCGAAATGGAAAACACCTCGACTCGGCGATACCTTGACCAAAATGTGGTCACCTGTCTCGAACTCCAAGGGTCGACGACGGTTATCGGCATATGATTTTTGTCGACTCTGAGCGGTCAACAAATGACTCCTGATTAAAGCTACCTTCTCGCGGGCGGCTGTAAGCATATCGGGCTCAGTGTCGACTGATTCTGATAAGTCATCCCAGCATAGTGGATATCGACAACGGCGACCGTATAAGGCCTCGTAAGGTGCCATTTGAATCGAAGCATGCCAACTGTTATTATACATGAATTCGATCAACGGTAGTTGGTCTTCCCGATCATCTTTCCAATCGAGCACACATGCTCTCAACATGTCCTCCAACGTCAGAATAGTTCTCTCTGACTGTCCGTTAGACTGAGGGTGAAAAGCCGTGCTGAAATTGAGCTGAGTTTCCATGGAACGATGAACAGACTTCAAAAAATACGACACAAATCGCCCGTCACGGTCCGAAACGATACTCTTAGGGGTACCATGCAATCTCACAATTTCTTTAATGAATAACTGGGCAAGTCTCTCAGGACCCCACGAATCCTTAATCTCGAGGAAATGAGCTGACTTAGTTAAACGGTCCACCACAACCCAAATTATATTCATGCCATGATGACTCGTCGGCAAACTCGTGATGAAGTCCATTGATATATCTTCCCACTTCCACTCTAGAATAGGGAGCGGTTTCAGCATACCTGCCGGTCGCTGATGTTCTATCTTGACTTGCTGACAGGTCAGACATCTCGAAACAAATTCTGCGACTTCTTGCTTCATATTACTCCACCAGTAATTTTGTTTCAAGTCCTTGTACATCTTGCTAGACCCCAGATGAATAGAATAAGGGGTAGCATGTGTAATATCCGCAATTTTCGATTTTCGGTAAATTTCTTTTTTTTTGGTCGGAGTCTGTTTTGACGACTCTCTCATGACCGTTTCGTCATTCGGAGAATATTTAATTCTGCACTTTTGTCATCCGAGTTCGTTTCGGTGCTGCTTTGTTGAGTTCCGTGCTTTTTAGCGACTTTTCCGCGCTTGAGTTCGGTTCTTGCGAATCTCGTTTGAAATTGTCGTTTGGGGTTTTTCGTAAGTTCATTTAACGTTGTTATACGTGTTGTGAGCTTCGGTTTGATTATTCGTTGTCGTATGGTGATTTTCGGGCAGTTGGGCCATTTTCGTAATTTCCCAAAGTTTGGGGTAATTACCTTCCGTTGTCGAATTTCGAGCCTTCGGGTGGTCGGAATCGTGTGTTCTACTAGCTCTTAGATTCGTCTTTGTGAGTACTTCGTAACCGTATCTTCGGTTCGTATTCGTGCTCGGTTTCGGTGTCGTTTTGTTGAATTCAGGATTACTAAACGACTTTTCTAAGTATGAGTTCGACTTTGTTAGATCATCATTAATTTTTGGTGACTCCAAAAATTATAAATCTGTGCAATATTATAGAGCATCGAATTAGCTTTCCAATGGTTCAAACGGTGAGTCAATCGGAGTCCTGACGAGAGAGTTATGGTCATTTCGCTTTTGGCCGAGCACTCCCAAGAGCCTTTCGGCCGATAGGGGGCCGATAGACTCTCCGCCGGCATTCGTATGGGTATCGGTTGGGCCTATCGGCCGATAGGCCGGCCGATATGTAAATTTCTTCACCTTCGAACTTCCAAGAGCCTTTCGCCGATAAGGGGGTCGATAGACCCTACTGTCGGCATTCCGTATGGCTATCGGTCAGCCTATCGGCCGATAGGCCGGCCGATAGGTTCTCTGCGTTACTCCTATAAATGTGTTGTTTTGAGCGAACCGCTCATTTTCCTTCCCCATTTTGCACGGCGTCGCGAGAGAGAGGCATAGAGAGGGAGAGAGTTCTTCATCCGGGGTCGATTTTCATCATTTCTTTTCGGTTGTGAGGCTCGGATAATCAATCTAACGCGTGTTCTACGGATCTTAATGCTTGAATCACTCAAGGTAATATCTCTTGAAACCCTACCTTTTGGATAATTGGGGATTTTGGGGTTTTGTCCGATTCTTTCCGCTTTGTTGATGGATTGATGATTATTTAGATGTATTATATCATTTCCTTGTTATTCCATGGTTGGATCGTATCGATTCGTTGTTTGAGTTGAGTTCTTGACCGACGCCTTGAAGGTGTCCTAGAGAATGTCATAGAGGGGTTTTCGGGCGTTCTACGATTATCCTTCCTCGTATGATTGTTGATTTATGGATTATATGTTGTTAGGGTCGAGTTTCTTGCGAAGAAACCAAGTTGAACCCTTCCGCTCGTTGTCGTTTTCCTTTTCAAAACATCGGGCATTTCAAGCTTTCCGTTGAGCCGTGTTCGCTTAATACTTGCGTGCCGATTTCGAGGCAAGTACCTTGTCCATACTATTCTTGTTTTGTGAATATGATAATTGGTGATCGTCTTTATGTGGTTGTTTGATTGTTTGAAATGAGTTTTCAAAAGATTCGGTTTAGCCTTGTTAAGGGCTTGCTTTCAAAATGCGTGTGTTTTGTGAATGGTGTGGTTTGAGAATGATTATGTGAACTCTATGGATATGTTTGGCGTTGATGTTGCACTTGGTATTTGCGTGTGGACGTATATTGTTTCATTTCGGTGCATTGTGGTTTGACGTGGTGTTTTGCTAAGTGTTTGATGCTCTGGGTGAATTGTTTGAATATCCTTGATGTGATATGTTATTTGTGTGAATGTGTGGATACGGTTGAAGGTCTACGGTGACACATGGCACGTGATCATGTGGTCGATGCAACAAGTGATTGATCCAACCGTGAGAGCTCGAGATAATCTACGGTGGCACATGGCATGCGATCATGTGGCCAGGATGCAACAAGCGATTGATCCAACCGTGAGATGTGTGTGAGTTGTTTCGCTAGCCCTCGAGAGGGTCCTTCGAGGCCACGGTGGGACGTCGGTGGTGTCGTCCCGGTCCTAGGCGATGCGCGTGCATGATTATGTTTCGTTGATTTTACGTCCGTTGAGGACACGTGATGTTGGGCTCTGACCCTGTAAATTGTTGGTGATTTCCTATTTGCGAAAACAAAACATTTGGGTCATGACCCTATTGATCTTTTTGGAAAGAGAAGGATTTTATAATCCTAAATTGTTTTCTATTAAAACTCTCGATGGCATTTTAAACTGCTTTGTAAATTGTTTCCCTTATTTGCGATCTTTCGGTTTTGGAAATGTTTACCCAAACTCTTGCCTCGGGAAGTACTTTTCTTTACGTTTGGATCCTTGAGGATTCCCGATTATTATTGTTCTTGGAACTTGTATTGTATGGCTCGTATTTTGCACTTGTACTTGCACTAGCAAAACAAAGGAGTTTGCTAACCCCGAGTATTCGGGGTGGATGTCTATTTTGCATTCGGGTTTTGGAGCATAGCACGAGTCGGCACGAAGGATGATGAAAGATGAACGATACTAATCACACGAGGTTCCGTTGATGTCGTATTGGTCCAGCTTGTATTTTCTTTTCCGCTGCGGTATCTTTTCCCCGTTGTACGGGAGTTTATTTTATTTTGACCCTCGCGTGGGTATGTGTTTGGGAATGAATTGTATGTTATTATTGAAAGACCAAGTCGGTCTACTGAGTCATTTTAGCCTTAAAGGCGATGTTTAGATGTTTGATTTTAGTTATCAGCCTGGTAGATCCTCGAGGAGAGGGTCTACGGCGTGTAATATCCCCGAGTGGATTGGGGTGTTACATAAATGGTATCGGAGCTTAGGTTGTGGAAACCTAGGCCGTCGGGTCGATGGTGTCTGTTGAGTCCTTGTCTCGTCGGATTTTGTCCGACTAAGTCGTGTCGCGCCGCGTCGTCTGAGTTTGTTGGCCGTGATTAGTATCGTGGGCGATCATCATCTTCGTGCGACTGTGGATGTAAGTCTCCCTTATTCGTGTTGAGCCTCGTGTGACACGAGCTATTTTTTTGATTATTTGTTAAGTGACGGATCCTCTTATGGATTTTGATTTCTTGATACGTGACTAGTTGACTCTCATATTTCGCTCGTATGATGAGTATTGTTCTTTGGGTGTGCATGTCGAATCGTATTTCTTTTATCCGCCGCGTGAGTTCTTCAGAATGGATTTCGGTATTTTACCGATCGAGTTTTATTTCAAAACCAATTCCCTTAATCGAGTTTTTGGCATTATGGCCTTGATCATTTTGGCGAAATTCTTATGACGGAATTTAGTATTTTGTAAATGGATTTTGTGAGTTTTTGAAATATTACCGCCATCGGCCTTTTTGGCGTTTTTGTGAATGGTTTTTAACCTGGTGGGTTCCGGCGGGACCACGGCGCTATATTGTTCCTTGTAATTACGAAATTTTTGGGCATTCTAGCTCATTGAATTATTTTGAAAACCTTGAGTATCTTAGAAAATTAAAATTCGAGACGTACTTTTAAAACGAATTATTTTCATGCGGTGTTTTCAAGGTGTTTTCTAATGCCGCAATACATTTCAAAAATTTTCCGGTTGAGGACCAAAAATATTTTGAGATATTTTCAAATGCAGCTTGCTTAGACCCAAGGGTCGAATATTTTTGAAAGTTTTTCACTAAAGGAAAGGTGTCCTCATTTTTGTTCGAACGCAAGATGACTTTCAAAGTCTCGATAATGGTGTTTGTACCGCTTTTTGTAAAATGATACTCAAGATCAACCGTTGTTTCCAAACTGTTTTCAAAAGGTGGTTTTTGTTTTTAAAACCTATCATTCCTGCTTGCGGACCGGAAATGCGTGTATGGTTTTCGAACTTTCGTTACGGTGTTAACCCCGAATTGTGATTGAATTGGTGGTGTGAACGTTGAGTCGTTCGCCACGCATATGTTTTGTTAACCCTCCGTGAGAGGTGTGAACGGTGTTTACCGCTTGTCGCCTCGTGGTGCTTTGCGTGTTGTCGCACGGTGTGAGCCGTTGAAGCTTGAGTTTGTACGTTTGTGTACATGTGTGATTGTTTCATTATGGTTGAAATTATGTCTTGGTTATCGTTCGGGCCGTTGAGGTCGCCGAACGATACCGTCGTTCTTTGTAGTGTTTGTGTGTGTATTACTTTATGATGGTAATCGTTGTATATGGTATGTGTTATGATTCTCTATTATGCTGAGTTGGCATCTCCGCTATGTTGTTTTGCGACGTTATGCCCCATGGTATCTAGCATTTGTATTTTCGGTATGCCGAGCCGAGGCGTTTCAATCGTGATGTGCCGGGAATGTACGTGCAAATTGTCCTTCTCACAAGAACACATTTCGAGTGTGGGCTCGAGGACACCGAATTGATTTCTCGGGTGGCTACGAGACTTTCGGAGTTCGCGCTTCAAAGACAGATGTAATCGGCTTTGAGAGGCCTTCAAGGATGTTTCGGTTGCTTGTTGTGTCGTCACCTTGATTTCGCTGTTGTGAGTTGCGGGGGCGACCTTCTTTTATAAGAGGTCGAATGTAGTACCCGTGTTGTTTTTAGACTCCTGCGTTTTCTCTTTCTCGAGTCTATCGACTCGCTCGTGTTCGTTGATACTTTCAACTTGTTCTGTATTTCGGTTTCGCTGCTCGAACGAGCCGTGATCTTGTTTTGGGTCAATCTGGTTATCGCCGTGATTTTTTCGAGTTCGGTTCGATTCTTGTGAACCTTGTTCGGAAGTGACATCATCTGGTTTTACTAGTTCTCTTATTCGAAGTGGATCGGATTTGGAACTTCTGTATTTTCGACTCTGTCGACTCATTTATGTTCATTGACATTTTCTGAGCTTGTCCTGCCCCTTGCTTTTGTTGATCGAACGAGGGTGGTATTATTTCGAATTACTCGCTCGTCGATGTGACTTTTCAATTGTTATTCCCTTTCTGTGGATCTTATGCGAGTGTGCATCTTGTTGTTTTCACCGGATCTTGTTTTGTCTCGTGTCGAGATGTGAACCTCGGAGTTGTCGGTTGAACCTTATTGTTCTTCGTGATCCGAACATGATCGTTCGATTTTTGTTGTCTCGATCGTTTGTTTGTTCGCTTTTGTCCTCGTTTCGTGATCGTTGAGCATTCGTGCTCCTTCCTAATTCCCTTAAGTTTGGGAAATTAGTCTCGTTTCGATCTTCCAACCCTTGGGCGGTGGAATTCAGTATTAGTTCAGCTAATGGCTCGCGATTCGATTGATGTACCGTTGGGTTGGTCAATCAAAATGACATTCGATCGTTGTGTATTGTGATTGTAGGATAAATGACTTGTGTATATTATCCGCTTGATGACGCTTGTCATTTGTTGGTTTTATTGTGTCTCTACCGCGACGTTGTGTTGGTCGTCGTGGAGCGTGTTTTCACACCGTATACCCCTTTGCGTTGTTTGTAACATTTCGCCGTTGGGCGTTAGTTACGCATTCTTGTGTGTCTCGTTGAGTTTTTCCTGGCGGAATATTTCTTCCCCCTACTTGTTTTAAGTTTCGGGACGAAACTTCTTTTAAGGAGGGTAGAATGTAATATCCGCAATTTTCGATTTTCGTAAATTTCTTTTTTTTTGGTGAGTCTGTTTGTGACTCTCTCATGACCGTTTCGTCATTCGGAGAATATTTAATTCTGCACTTTTGTCATCCGAGTTCGTTTCGGTGCTGCTTTGTTGAGTTCCGTGCTTTTAGCGACTTTTCCGCGCTTGAGTTCGGTTCTTGCGAATCTCGTTTGAAATTGTCGTTTGGGGTTTTTCGTAAGTTCATTTAACGTTGTTATACGTGTTGTGAGCTTCGGTTTGATTATTCGTTGTCGTATGGTGATTTTCGGGCAGTTGGGCCATTTTCGTAATTTCCCAAAGTTTGGGGTAATTACCTTCCGTTGTCGAATTTCGAGCCTTCGGGTGGTCGGAATCGTGTGTTCTACTAGCTCTTAGATTCGTCTTTGTGAGTACTTCGTAACCGTATCTTCGGTTCGTATTCAGGCTCGGGTTTCGGTGTCGTTTTGTTGAATTCAGGATTACTAAACGACTTTTCTAAGTATGAGTTCGACTTTGTTAGATCATCATTAATTTTTGGTGACTCCAAAAATTATAAATCTGTGCAATATTATAGAGCATCGAATTAGCTTTCCAATGGTTCAAACGGTGAGTCAATCGGAGTCCGGACGAGAGAGTTATTGTCGTTTCGCTTTTGGCCGAGCACTCCCAGAGCCTTTCGGCCGATAGGGGGCCGATAGACTCTCTGCCGGCATTCTCGTATGGGTATCGGTTGGGCCTATCGGCCGATAGGCGGCCGATATGTAAATTTCTTCACCTTCGAACTTCCAAGAGCCTTTCGGCCGATAAGGGGTCGATAGACCCTACTGTCGGCATTCCGTATGGCTATCGGTCATTTATCGGCCGATAGGCGGCCGATAGGTTCTGCGTTACCCTATAAATGTGTTGTTTTGAGCGAACCGCTCATTTTCCTTCCCATTTTGCACGGCGTCGCGAGAGAGAGGCATAGAGAGGGAGAGAGTTCTTCATCCGGGGTCGATTTTCATCATTTCTTTTCGGTTGTGAGGCTCGGATAATCAATCTAACGCGTGTTCTACGGATCTTAATGCTTGAATCACTCAAGGTAATATCTCTTGAAACCCTACCTTTTTGGATAATTGGGGATTTTGGGGTTTTGTCCGATTCTTTCCGCTTTGTTGATGGATTGATGATTATTTAGATGTATTATATCATTTCCCTTGTTATTCCATGGTTGGATCGTATCGATTCGTTGTTTGAGTTGAGTTCTTGACCGACGCCTTGAAGGTGTCCTAGAATGTCATAGAGGGTTTTCGGGCGTTCTACGATTATCCTTCCTCGTATGATTGTTGATTTATGGATTATATGTTGTTAGGGTCGAGTTTCTTGCGAAGAAACCAAGTTGAACCCTTCCGCTCGTTGTCGCTTTCCTTTTCGAAACATCGGGCATTTCAAGCTTTCGGTTGAGCCGTCTTCGTCGGAATACTTGCGTGCGATTTGAGGCAAGTACCTTGTCCATACTATTCTTGTTTTGTGAATATGATAATTGGTGATCGTCTTTATGTGGTTGTTTGATTGTTTGAAATGAGTTTTCAAAAGATTCGGTTTAGCCTTGTTAAGGGCTTGCTTTCAAAATGCGTGTGTTTTGTGAATGGTGTGGTTTGAGAATGATTATGTGAACTCTATGGATATGTTTGGCGTTGATGTTGCACTTGGTATTTGCGTGTGGACGTATATTGTTTCATTTCGGTGCATTGTGGTTTGACGTGGTGTTTTGCTAAGTGTTTGATGCTCTGGGTGAATTGTTTGAATATCCTTGATGTGATATGTTATTTGTGTGAATGTGTGGATACGGTTGAAGGTCTACGGTGACACATGGCACGTGATCATGTGGTCGATGCAACAAGTGATTGATCCAACCGTGAGAGCACGAGATAATCTACGGTGGCACATGGCATGCGATCATGTGGCCAGATGCAACAAGCGATTGATCCAACCGTGAGATGTGTGTGAGTTGTTTCGCTAGCCACTCGAGAGGGTCCTTCGAGGCCACGGGTGGGACGTCGGTGGTGTCGTCCGGTCTAGGCGATGCGCGTGCATGATTATGTTTCGTTGATTTTACGTCCGTTGAGGACACGTGATGTTGGGCTCGACCACCGTAAATTGTTGGTGATTTCTATTTGCGAAAACAAAACATTTGGTGTGACCCTATTGATCTTTTGGAAAGAGAAGGATTTTATAATCCTAAATTGTTTTCTATTAAAACTCTCGATGGCATTTTAAAGCTGTTTGTAAATTGTTTCCCTTATTTGCGATCTTTCGGTTTTGGAAATGTTTACCCAAACTCTTGCCTCGGGAAGTACTTTTCTTTACGTTTGGATCCTTGAGGATTCTGATTATTATTGTTCTTGGAACTTGTATTGTATGGCTCGTATTTTTGCACTTGTACTTGCACTAGCAAAACAAAGGAGTTTTGCTAACCCCAGTATTCGGGGTGGATGTCTATTTTGCATTCGGGTTTTGGAGCATAGCACAGGTCGGCCACGAAGGATGATGAAAGATGAACGATACTAATCACACGAGGTTCCGTTGATGTCGTATTGGTCGATTGTATTTTCTTTTCCATTGCGGTATCTTTTCCCCGTTGTACGGGAGTTTATTTTATTTTGACCCCTGCGTGGGTATGTGTTTGGGAATGAATTGTATGTTATTATTGAAAGACCAAGTCGGTCTACTGAGTCATTTTAGCCTTAAAGGCGATGTTTAGATGTTTGATTTTAGTTATCAGCCTGGTAGATCCTCGAGGAGAGGGTCTACGGCGTGTAATATCCCTGAGTGGATTGGGGGTGTTACAGCATGAGCTTCTCTGAAAATTGAGTTTTTCAACTCGTCATTTGCCAGTACACATAACTGATTCTTAAATCAGACAAGTCCATCCTTGTGGACTACAAATCTAGGGGCTTTCCCCTGAACCACATCATCTCAAATGCGCAATAAAAATGGATCTGAACCCTGATTCACTCTGATCGCCTCTTCGAGTGGCGATGAAATCTCTAACATACAAAGTTGCCCTTGTACTCGCTATAACCAGACCTCGATCTCGGATCTTAGGTATTCCTGTTGAAGCTCTTTCTGAACAGTTAAACGAGCAAGCATCTACTCCTGAACGGACTTACGGCTCAAGGCATTGGCGACAATATTCACCTTACCCGGGTGATACTGAATCTCGATATCATAGTCCTTAATCAGTTCTAATTCGCATATTCAACTCATTTTGAGTAAATATATACTTCAAACTCTTATGATCAGTGAAAATCCGATAGGTGACGCCATAAAGATATTGACGCCAAATCTCCAATGCGAAAACTATGGCCACTAGCTCTAGGTCATGGGTTGGATAGTTGACCTCATAAGGTCTCAGCTGCCGTGAAGCATAGGCAATCATTTTCCTGTTCTGCATTAATACACATCCGAGACCTTGTCCGAACACGTCACTATAAACCACAAATCCTTCCGTCCCTTGTGGTAAAGAAAGGACAGGCGCTAAAATTAAATGACTCTTGAGTTCCTCAAGACTCTCCTGACATGCGTTAGACCATGTGTATTACTTATCCTTCCGCAAAAGGTTCGTCATGGGTTGAGCGATTTTATAAAATCCTTCCACAAATCGCCGATAATAGCTAGCTAATATGATAAAGCTTCGGATTTCCTTAACATTCTTCGGATGTTGCCAATATCGGATAGCCTCCGTCTTCTGAGGGTCGACACGTACTCCGTCTGCTAAAATTACATGTCCGAGAAATGTCACCTCGGACATCTAGAATTCACACTTGGAAAACTTTCCATAGAGCTGCTCTCATCTCAACACGTCAAGAACTTGATGAAGGTGAAATTCGTGCTCCTCTCGGTCACGGGAATAAATTAAAATGTCATCAATGAATACAACCACGAATTGATCCAAATAGTCGATGAAGACTCGATTCATTAATTCCATGAATACCGCAAGTGCATTAGTCAGCCCAAATGGCATTACCACAGACTCATAATGACTATAGCGTGTTTGAAATGCCATCCTTGCGATATCCGGCTCTCGAATTCGCAACTGATGATACCCAGATCTTAAATCGATCTTGGAAAATACTGAAGCTCCCTGAAGTTGATCCAAGAGATCATCGATGCGGGGAAGGGCATATTTATTCTTGATTGTCACCCTGTTTAGCTCTCGATAATCAATGCACAAGCGAAATGAACCATCCTTCTTCTTGACAAATAATACTGTTGCTCCCCCACGGAGACGCACTCAGTCCGATATAACCCTTCTCGGTCAAATCTTCCAGTTGATTCTTCGATTCCTGCATTTCGGTTGGGGCCATCCGATACGGTGCCTTTGATAATGGGGACGTACCAGGCTCCAACTCAATCGTGAATTCCACATCTCTCTGTGGAGGCAAACTAGGTAACTCGTCTGGAAAATACATCGGAGTATTCTCTCACCACCGGGATATCCGTCAATAACACTGATGATTTCTCGGTCTTGGTATATAGCACCAATAACCAACACAATCCTGATTGAGTTATTTCACTGCTTTCATCATATTGATAATTCTTCCGGACAGCTGGGATTACTTCCCTGAAATACCCATTCGACTTCATCGTCTGAAATGATAGTGACTATACACTTAAGGACACTAAGGATGGCGTCATGACGATCCATCCAATCAATACCCAAAATGACATCATCTCTAGGTAAATCTACCACGATCAAGTCTGCCGACCAAACACGGCCATGAAGCTGAATCAGGCAATTCCTAATATCACGATCTCCGATTATTCTTCTACCGTCAGGTAGTCCAATGATATAAGGTTCACAACTAGTAGCACTATCCAGATGAAGTCTACTCAAGCATGACTCGGAAATGAATGAATGTGATGCACCAGTATCAAAAAGAGTACACACGGGTTGAGATAAAATTTCGAGTGTACCTGAAATCATTCGGGCCTCCGGATTATCAACCCTCTTCATCTCATAAATTCGAGGCTTGTCGGCTCTTGAAACGGACGTTCCCATCTGATAAGTATGGGCTCCGCTTTTAGTTGCTCCCGTCGTCCTAAACGATGCTGACTGAGTAGCCTAATTCTGAATAGTTGGTCGCTTCGGGACCTGAGATGCCGCCGGAATATGCTTGGAGTCTCTTCGGCAGAAACGGGCCTTATGCCCGGTAACTCCACAGTTGTAACACGTGATAGACGGCATCGAACACCTAGTGCTGAAATGACCCTGCCCTCCACAGTTGAAACAGATGATGGCCGAACTGGCCGTTCGGGATTGGGACTCCGCAGGTTTCGGCGCCATAGGAGGTCGCTCGGAAAAAGTAGGGTCCACATGGGGTTTCTTGAAGGTTGCCTGACTGCCTTCGGACTGAATATGATTCTTTGACTTCTTGCTAGCAGATGAAGGTTGTTGCTCAGCAATTTCCTTAGCCGTAAGCTCATCAGTAAGAGCTTTCTCGATTTATTCGGCCAGAGTAGCGCATTGATGATTAAGCAATTGCATATGGGCCATCATGCCCTACATAAAAATGAGTGGATCGACCCAGACACCTTCTGATTGAGTTGTATCTCGGTTATGAATTCCTGACAGTGAGTGATTATTTTCCGGGTTTCGGCCCGCACCTCGGCCTCTCCCCCTGCGTCCTCTGACAGCTCTTTTCATAATAAAGTAGGAAGGCCATATGATAATTATAGATCTTGCATGAGTACCGTAATATGATTACGTTATGAAATGATAATGATGAGCATATGCGCTCTAATACAATGATTATATGAATGATCAACTGAGGTGACATGATTATCGGATGAAATTCTTGAAATGATTATCTTGAACAAGTTAACAAGATTAATGATACAATATTCAAGATCAACAAGCGAGTAATCAAATGAACTAAATGATTAATGAGTTAACATGATCGACATGATCAAAATGAAAATGATGTTTGAGGATTGTTGAATGATGAATGATGAATGAGTGATTCTTATTGCCAGAAATTATACCATGGCTTCAGAAATCTTATAGTTCTTTTGGTCTGAGGGGCTCGACACTTGCACAGGTCACACGTGACACGAAAGTCCAATGATACTAGTATAATGAACAATGATTTCAAATGATACATGACTCGGATGGTAGTATTCAAAACCACGCTCCGATACCAACTCTGTAACACCCCAAACTAGGCGGGTATTACAGTGCCGTGGACCCCCGACTAGGACCCACCAGGCGAATGAAATTTATGAATTACAAAGTATAAATGTAGTACCGAACCACATTACATCATCATTTACTCCAATAAGGAGTTTCAAATACAATACACCCAAGAAATACTTAAAACCTATATATTTTATATGAAGATAAAATATACAACACTGAAATAAAATGAACATCCAAACGGAAATCTGTAGCGGAATTAAATGAAGAAGACATGAAAGACTGAAAGGACTGGCCCCCCTACTTGTATCACTGGGACTCCTCGCCGTCAACGTTCTCTTCCCGTGCTTTTGCCTTGCCATGACCTAAAAACAATATCCCCAACGGGGTCAGTTACACAGAACAACAATCCTCAAGAGTTGAACAATATACAACAATCACATGAATGAATTAAGAAATAGAGTTGAATGATGGGCATCATAGTATGCCCGAATGGAAATTGTAAGTGCACAAGTAGGCGAGTGTCCGGGGTCCCGCATATACACCCGCAACTTGGCCTAATTAGTCTCACGGAGATACTTCACCGTGTGCACAGTCCCGCATATACACATGACCATAGTGTGCCCGACTAAAAATTCCACACATACGCCACCCGACCACATAATACAATCCCAGAAGGTCACAAGAACAAAAGCGACCAAGATGAGAGATAATGAATAAAATCCGACAAGGATAAAGAACGACTCACCTAGATGAAATAATGATACAACGAGTGATAGCTTCAATGAAATAATTTGGAACCATCGTTCCTCGTGAGTTACATGATTGGTTGATAATTACAAGTTTCGACATGAATGATATATTATGAGTGAATTACATGTATGAATGAACAACAACGTAAGGAATGAATATCCCTTTAACCGAGTAAGAATTAACTTACCCAACATCGGTGATGAAATGTCTCCTCACGAACAAACGTCTCTAAAGGAGATATCGGTCGCTCGAACAACCTTGAATAACACAATTACCAACAACTCGCTTAATATACGTATCAAGCACGATCATAACCAATTCAAGAGGTCGATAGAACATATCAAAACTTATTGGGGCATTTCGACAAACACCTTGAAAACAATCTCCCATCCTTAACAACTAATCCCGATTGTATCGAAAACCAACTTCTAATGAATGATTCAATCCAACAAAATACCATCAATACAATCGATAATCCAATAGGAATACTCAAATCGAGCTTACAATAACATTTAATCGAAAATCCCAATTCCAAGTCAACCTTCAAAGTGTTCTTGAGAAAAACTTCCAACAATCCGATGATAACTCATAAAAACCCATAATCATACGTATATCCATCACAAATTATGATTATACCATCCAAAATATCATGCTCCAACTCAAAATCGAATCTAGGGTTGAAGAAATTACCTTGGATTAGGATGAAGAATCCACAAATATGTTGTTAATCCCGACCACAACTGGAAGAAGATGAAATTCTCTGATTTTGATGATGTTAAAACACCCCATAATCACCCATGAATCGCCCAAGGAAGAGAGGAAGGAGGAAGGTTGAGAAATGAGTTTGTTCTACATAAAAAATGCATAAAAAGAAAAGAAACTGTACTGTGTGCAGCGGCACAAGGCCAAAAATCTGCCCAGGTGCTCGGCTGTGTACCGTGGCCCGGCCGACAGGGGCCGCGGCCCACGGTACAGGCGGGTCAGACATCATGTGCAAAATGTGTATGCCACGGCGCACACCATTCGGGCCTAAAAATGACGAAAAATGACCCGGGAAGAGAATAAAAACAATAGGATTCAATACTTGGAACAATAACACGAAATGGAAGTGCAGAAACCCCAAACGGTGGTTCCAAGCAATGATTACAAGGGTTTGCCCAACAATAGCACGATTTGAACAAGGAGGAGATTTGAAATGACATGAACTCTAATATAAACACCGACTAATGAAGCAATTATAACAATCAAGATAATATTCTCATCTCGATTCTCAAACAAGGTTAAAACAATGAATGATATCGATACACGACTCAACATTAGTTCGAACGGTGAACACTAATGAATGAATGTGAATGATGAATCGTTATTAATAAGTGAAAAAATTACAGAATGATGATTAACTGAATGAGAACGAATGAATTTACAATCGGGTATTATAATTGCAAAATTCGTGGCAGAATGTCTAACTTGCCAGCAGATCAAAACTGAACATCAGAGACCAGCAGGATTATTGAAGCCTTTACTAATTCTGGAATGGAAATGGGAACACATTACAATGCATTTTGTGCTTGGGCTACCAAGGACTCAAAGTGGGTACAATTCGATATGGGTTGTTGATAGATTGACCAAATTTGCTCATTTCCTTCGAATAAAATCCACATATAATATGGATCGATATGCTCATGAATATATTAAAGAGATAGTCTGACTACATGGGGTGACGGTATCAATAGTATCTGACAGGGACCCTAAATTCACATCTGCATTTTGGAAATGTTTACATAATGCAATGGGTACGAAGCTTTCTTTCAGCACCGTATTTCATCCACAAAGTGATGGGCAGTCAGAAAGAGTTATTCAAATACTCGAAGATATGTTGAGAGCATGCATACTAGATTTCAAGGGCAATTGGGATACAAAGCTTCCATTGGTAGAGTTTACCTATAACAATAGTTACCAATCTACAATTGGGATGGCACCTTATGAAGCATTGTATGGGATAAATGTAGATCTCCCGTACACTGGGATGAAGTTGGAGAAAGAAGTCTACTGGGCCCAGAAATGATAAAACAGAGTAGAAAAGATAAGAGAACGAATGAAGATTGCACAAAGTAGACAAAAGAGTTATTGAGATATTCAAAGAAGAGATTTAGAATTTGCAGTTGGAGACCATGTGTTCTAGAGGGTATCTCCAATGAAAAGCATAATAAGATTTGGGAAGAAAGGAAAACTTAGCCCGAGATATGTTGGCCCATTTAAATTCTTGAGAGAGTTGGTGATAGAGCTTATAGAGTATCCTTACCTCCTTCACTATCTGGTGTGCACAATGTCTTCCATGTGTCCATGTTAAAGAAGTACATTTCAAAACCCCTCACATGTGTTAAATTATGAGTCGTTGGAATTATCCCCAGATTTGTCCTATGAAGAGAAGCCGGTACAGGTTCTTGATAAGAAAGTAAAGAAACTAAGAAACAAGGAGATTCATTTGGTAAAGATTTTGTGGAGGAATCATGCTGTCGAAGAGGCTACATGGGAAAGAGAGGAGGAAATACAAAGCAAGTATCCAGAACTGTTCGGTATGTCAATTTCGAGGACGAAATTTTATAATGAGGGGAGGATTATAATGCCCGGTTATCCCCTTCCAAGCCAATAACCATTTTATACCTAAATGTATTTACATGATATGCATTAGGGAAGCATGGTATACAAGTAGACATTTCATGATAATGGATAATTGCTATTTATGTGCTTAATTATATTTCATGTCTATGATACATGAAACATGTTATTTATTCCTCCTAACATGGTAAAATGTGTCTTTATAAATGTCTCATTCCAGTGAAAAGCTCAGTTTCTCGGTTAACAGAGATCGATGTGCTAAATAACTACGAGCGATTTTATTTGTTAATTGCATTTTTACATTACTTTCACATATGATGATTCACTCCACCTCATAGTTAACGCACTATGTTGTAGAGTATTAAACATATTAAATTATCTCTAAGCATAGGTGGCAAACATATAAGTACTGATAGGGTCACTGACAGGTCTACCGTAGGTTAACCTGTTTAACACTGGAGCTTAGTGGTGTGTGTGTGTTGAGTAAATTTAGATATATGAATCAAGTAGATAACATTTGTTTAACCTAATAAAACATGTCAAATATTTGATTCTTATCTACATTATAAATGGTTCAATTAGTAGTTGCATACGGCATCACCTGTTAAGTAATTGGATATGTCACTTCCCTATTCGTCCCAGTTGCAGTTGGAACCAGTTGAACTTATCTTTTATTTTATCATCATCATCATATCATATTAATAAGTGAGCCCTTTCATTCTTATCTATAGCGTTATAGGTATGAAGGTTTAGAAAGTTTGACAATAAAATCCCTTATTAGCATTTTTAATGCTTTCTGCATAGTAATCAATTTGAAACAATAAAAGCACACCTTAAACTTATACAAAACCACTAGACCGGAAAATCATACCTAAATATATTCAATATCTATCAACAACCGGTTAAAACAAACCAAGAAATGGCCTATAACTACTTGAACCGATCCTGTCTTTCAAACATGATTTATAGAAGCTATTTGAGGGTATCTTCTGTATTTCACCCTAAAAACCGCCCCCATCACTTGGATAAGAGAGGAAAATCGAGCCTCAACCCTCATTAACACTCTGGACTCGACCTAGAAGCATCCATATCCGAAAAATCACCAAACAATTCAAGAAAAACCATCAAAACACCAACACCTCATATCCTTTGAGAATCAAGGTAAGTTTCCTTTGTTTTTTTCATGCTCTTGATGTATTTAATGATTATTTCGATGAAAGGAGGGTTTGTCCAGGCCCTTAAACATGTCATGATAATTTTAAGAATTCATCTATGGCTTAACCTTGTGTTTATTGTTGGTTTATAGAGCCTAAATCATCACTAGACAACATAGAACTCAATTCTGCCACCTTTTATAAACATATATGGATTGTGCATATTTCGTATAGTTCAGGGTCTGGTGTTCCTATATATTTGTTCTACAGTATGTTAGATATGTTATATCAAAATTTTATGCAAATCCAACTTATATTCAAACGGTTATAAGCTAAACAAGTTCTCTTATTCAAAGGTTTTGATAAACTCTCTTGAACAATTATGTTGTTATAGAATAGGTTACATAACTTACTATATGTTCATAGTTTCAGATTAAGTTTTCTTGTATAAGTGAAGGAGAAGTATATGAAGTTAAAACATAGTATAAACGGGTATATATGTATAATTATTGCATCACAATAACTAGTTGTGAAGGGATAAGTCATAGATGATCCTAAATTGTATTCCAAACATTTTGTAGCATTCATGAAAGTAATGTTAAGTGCAATACGGTTAACTAATTCAGGGATTTTAGTACATCCATCTAGCTAGAGAAGCTGATCTTTTCACTTCAATACGCAGTTGGACCTGAGGTAAGATGAGGCTTTTCCTTGCCGTATCATAAAGATCATATATTGATTGATATTTTCATATGTGACTATTATTAAATGATCATGCATAACATGTGTATGTGAAATAATGTTTAAGACAAGGAAGTATGGTACTTGATTGATGGCGGGTAGGCACGGGAAGCGGGGGACCGGCGGACCCAAAACATGGTGGCAAATACTTGTGGATGAAAGTCGGTCAAGAAAACCCACACTGAATGAAAAGGTTGAATATGGCTAATACCATTGGTTGAAAAACCAGTATGGGAACCCACGTATATATTTTTATTGGCCAATTATATGAACATGTTCTGAAAACGATGGATTATCACTATCAGTCGAGTACCACTCTTCAAGGGTACTCGAAGAAAGGATTTTACAAGAACATAACTATATCATATAAAGTAGTTATTTGTTGATGAATGTGATATGTGATACTTTGCTATTACAGAAGTCTCATCTTACTGAGCCATTAGCTCACTAGATTCTTGTGATACAGGTGACGGTGCTCATGTTTAGGGGTTGACTATACTTCTTCTGTGTTGCAGTTGGAGACTCGTCCATATGCCATTCTCCAGCTATTTTGCCCCTATGCTGGAAGACTATGTTGTGCTTTGAATAAATTTGCTCTATTATGGTTTTGTTTATGTATTAAACTTAAGGTTGTGTAATGTTTTGAACAAATAATACCAGTTTACGTTATTTCCTGAGTTCTTCCAAATTTAAAATTTTGGTTTTCAAAGTGTAAAAGAGTGATACTTCCCAACTTAGTAGCACGAACCACCTTGCGGTTCAGCTGCTAGGTTAGGGGGTGTTACAGTTCTCAAAGAACACAGCTAGGAATCGACACAATATTTTTCTTCTCTTCTCTGCTTCCTTTTCTTTCTCTCAAAGATGAACAAGATGAATAAAATAATTTCTCTCTCACCTCAAATATACCTCTCGGCTGAAATCACATCCCAAGTGGTGAGTTATTGTCATGTTTTATAACATGATTGAAAAGACACATAAGATCAACATTATCATGTTATCTTTTGTATTCATGTTAAAAAACAAATCAAACTCACCCCACACCACATCATGACAACAAAAGGAAGCATCATGCAAGGTGGGAGGAAAATGAGGGGGGCGGCCCACTAGATTTTAGGTGAGAAAAATGAGCCGAGTCACTCGGTTCATGTACCGGACGTTCGCGCGTCTAATACACTTTGTTTTTATCTCAAATGTATATATACTTAATTAATTAATCTAATTAATTAATTTTATCAAATACAAAATTATAATAATATATTTCCAAGAAATAATTATTTATGAATTAAATTAATCACCCAGTAATTAATTTCAATTCACTAGACCGCATGATTTATCAAATAAATCAAATTAGATATCTAATATCCAATATTATTGAAGAGATATTAATACATATTTTACCCATCAAATATCCTTGTGTGCGACTTTATAGGTCCGTCTTAGTCGGCGATGGGAGGAACCAAGGAGTACGGATAACACTTAGCCAGTCTAGTGCTCCGTATCGTAACCGAACTAAGAACGAATGATTGGATCATTCAAAACCATTGTGTTGTGAATACCGTATTGTTGGCCACCAAGTATACAAAATACAACTTGGAAAGGTGTTGGTACAACAAGCTGTACGTTTTTCAAATAAGAGTGCGTAGTGGAAGTTCTTTTAAGTGAGTTGCTGTAAATACAGCAACTAGGTTTTTCTCCTGTTAGCTTGGTGCGTACAGGGTATGTAATATATACTTATGAGTAATCACAGTAATGAGAAACAGTAAATGCAGAAGGTAAATAACACAGTATTTAAAGTGGTTCGAGGTAAACCCCTCTACGTCCACTGATCCTCCACACAGGAGTAAAAATATTTATTATAATCACTACGTACACAACTACATGACTATAATCAAACCTATCCTTGTATCGTTCCACAGATTGATACAAAGACTGTCGCCTTCAACCGTTCACACAGATTGGTTAAAGCTTTCAGTTGACTTGCTTCTTCACACACAGTTCCAAAGCTTCATCTACAATACAAATCCGTCACACACAGTTTCAGGAAAAGCAAGGCTTTCTTAAGTCCACACAGGGCTGATGGTTTTCTTCAAATGTAAGAACACGGGTTTGAACAACAACTTGACTTCTTGAGCTTGATATGATGATGTGTTGTTCAAAGTTGAGCACTTGTATATTTCTTCTCTCAAGAATGGCAGTATGCTCAAAGAAATATGTTTTTTCTTGATATAATGTTCTTGTAAAGTTTAAGTATGTATCTCAGTAAATCTTAGTTCGTTTAGTTTTCAGTTGTATCTCTAATCTTCAAACTTTGGGGTATATATAGCCTTAGGGATAGATTCGTTGTGAATAGATCCACTGAGCAAAGAGTCCATTCCAACGTGTTTATTGACTTGCAAAAATACAAGATCCGGATTTTGCTCATTGTCTGATGTTCCTTGTCGGCTGGTATTTAAATACTTTATCCAGTCAGTATTTAAATACTTCTTTTCAAACAATGGCTTGAATTTAGCGTATAAAGTAGATTTCGTTCCAATGGTCTCCAGTCCTGTTGGATAAGTGTTGAAGATCCTAACACTCTACAGCCTGTTTGCTGTATCCAACATGTTGTATATATAATGTTGTAGCTGTAGGTTCCAACGCTGTAGGCTTATCTCTTAGTGCTGCTGTATGGAAGGTGCTGTATGAATGTTTCCGGATAGCTTCCATACTTGGTGTCATCGACTCATGAACTTCTTGCTGTATGATGGGCGATATATCCTTTTGCTGTATGATGGCAGCGCTAAGTCTTGCTGTATATTGGCACTTTATCAAAAAAAAGTACATGATTGTTTATCCCAACACGTATACGTATAAAACCTTCAATCATATGTCCCGGTCAAGTATTAGGATCACGGTAAAGTCAAAGCATATTGTAACTTGACTCTATGAATTTGTTAATGCAAACCGAGATCACCGAGCTCTTGTGTATCAATATAACTAGCTCTAATTGCTTTGACCAAAGACTTATGATCTCATTTGCCATTAACCGCATAGGAAATTTACCTACTCACTTACAGGAGAAAGAATTCTATCTTGGTATTCAGTAGAGACTGCTACTTGCCCACTAAGTTGCATTTCGAGGTTGACCCCACCAACTGGCGATTGGATAGAACTACTCTAATGACTAACTTAATGTCACAAGCACATCTCCTACTGAAATCTCAAGTCAGAGGTCCACATATACCTATCACAACCTTTCGATTCAGTCATTGACAAACCCCGAGTGATATCCATGTGACCGAATCGACATGAGTCGTGTTCGAGTATACTAATATCATTAGCATACCTATAACGTGTGCTCCCACTAACTCTTAGTGAAGACAGGCACTCTATATGTCAAAGTGCACGTTATACAAATCTTGGCTAAACTTAATGCCCAATTAAGTTTTATCGACTTGCGAACTAGTTAAGCAATCGAGCTCTAAACACTTTCAGTACCTATCTCCTTATCTCCATAAGGAGTAGAATGTTTGCTCTTAAATGCAAGGACTATTATTTTATATACCAAATCAAATGCAAGTGATATACAATAATATAGAAATAATAATTGCCTTATTAAATATTCATAATTACAATACATATGCTCTCACTCTCTCATCCTCTGAGTGGCATTCGAGGGCATATTCGTAACAGTAACATCCCCAATCTGAAGGTAATTACAATGCCGTGAATCCCCAACTGGGACCCATAAGGCTGTACATAATACAATAATCAGCAAAGCATAACTGCAGTATCGAACTACATCATGCTATTGAATACTCCGATTAGGAGCTTATACAATACTTTGGTTAACATGTGCCCCGAAAAAACCAAGATCAACAAAAGTACAAGTATATTGAAACACCCCCAAAACCATAATAAAATCTCACACGCTGTAAACCCTTTCTCAGAAGGATCTACCAGGCTAAGTCTGAAAGACAACTCCATGTTCGACTACCCAGGGTCAAATTAAATAACAATACAGACCGATAAGGTTGAAAACGCAAATATACGGACCAATGAGGTCACACCCAAGACATGAGTAGCACAACTTGAACAAACTACATGATATTCCCGCGGAGGGGTCAATATATAATAGTGGAAAGGCAATACAACTCAACAATATAAATAATTATGACTATCGATTGATTAGTATCATAGCTTGTTATCTTCCATGCGACCCTGTTTCCGCCACTTCGAACTAAGTATACCTGAATGCATGAAACACATTTTCCCATTTAAGGGGTTAGTAATTCGAATTTTCTAGTGCAAGTATTCTAATCATACAACATATACTACGCAAATATCATTCATATTAAAACCACAACAATCATTAAGAGAAATTCCGGAGGGATTTTTAATATTTAGAAAATAAACTAAAGTCTATGAAAATAATTTAAAAAATCGGGATTTTTAGAAAATGGTAAAGCCTTTTAGGACCTCAAGTCCGAAGTACACAGTCATCATATAAGATATCTATCAATCGATAACTCGGCATAATACACATCCAAAGTGTATGGCAAACCAACCAAATGATCGCAATCATCATGAGCGTCACAACTTCACAACAATACAATGATTCTCAACACATTATAATACACATCTAAGTGTATTATCAAATGAACACAACTTCACAATCAACACGTTTCACGGCAAGAAACAATCAAACACCAAAACACATAATGAAATATAAACAACGACAATCCACATAATATACAATCAACAAGAATAAAAAATCATCACAATTCCATTACATAACTTCAATTCACAAGATATAAGTCGTATAGACAAAGATACTTGCCTCGAAACCAACATGTGAATACTCATGTAATACCCAGTTGTAATTCAGTAATTATCACTCAGTGATTATCATTCAGTAATTGGTACTCAGTAATTTCATTCATTATTGATCATTTGTCACTCATATTCAGTCATGGTATTCATCATTCAGAGTAATTGTATCGTGTATCAATCGTCATTCATCACTAATCTGATTGGAGTTTCGTGCAGTGTTTATCATCATTGTCATTTTCGTTGCGAGCTGTGCATGAGGAGTAGCGCACGCTACATACTCCTGTTAGCGTACGCTAATGGGGTATAGGTAGCGCACGCTACCACTCAGCTTTAGCGCACGCTAAGGTTACCTGGCCGATCCGAGGTCGGACTGCAGTGAGTTATAAGTAGCGCACGCTACGAATGGTAAGTAACGCGCGCTAGTGGGTCGAGTAGCGCACGCTAATATGAGGTGTAGCGCGCTAAGGGCGGATCGGGTTGAGTCCGGTGGCTCTTTGGATCGCCTTTGAATTAATTCATAGCGCACGCTATGTGTTGTTGTTAGCGTACGCAACCGATATATTAGCGCACGCTAAACATTGGTTGTAGCGCACGCTATCGTGGTCAGATCAGAGGTCAGATAGTTTTCTGGACTCCAGTGCTGGGCATCAATATTTCGTTAGCGCACGCTAATAATGGGTCTTAGCGCACGCTAGTAGTATAGCCGTAGCGCACGCTACAAGAAGGTACGTAGCGCGCGCTAACGTATTCGGACAGTGGGTACTGGACTACCCAAATTACTCGTTAGCGCACGCTACGCACAAGGGCTAGCGCACGCTAACCAGGACTGACTATAAATTGGACAGTTTAGTCAGAGTTCGTCATTATTCATTTCATTTCATTCCTTCGGTAGTTTTGGGCGAATTCGAGCGATTCGGAGAGGATTCTTCGAGGTGTAATCGTCAATCAACATCTTCAAGCTCATCTTTCGGATTAATTATCATTTCATCATCTTCATCGCATCGAATCAAAGGTATTAATCTCTTGGATCTAGAATTTCGGATTTTTGGGTTTTCCTTCCGATTTCTTCGTGTAAGCTTGGATTATCATTGGAATATGTTAGTTATGGATTATCTAACTTGGATAAATATATTCCTACGGATTTAATGGTTATTTTCGGAATTATTCCAAGAACCCTTGGGGTTGACTTCGGTTATTTTGGGGATTTCCGATTGTCGTTATTATAAACATGGATTGTGGATTTCTATGAGATTATTGATGTCATTGATAATGTTTTGCTGGTTTGAATCAATCATGTTGGAGTTGGTTCGATTATTTGGGTTTGGTTTTAACCAACGGGTATCTCAACGTTTTCGTTAGAGTACATCTACGAGTTCGGATATTGTTGTATCGACGTTTGGGTCGGTTATGATCGTATTTGAGTCGTGTATTGATCGGTTGTTGGTAACTATTGATGTTCAAGGTGGTTCGAGCGACCGACTTTTCATTTAGGACGTTGTTCGTGGAAGGACATTCTTCATCGGTATTGTGTAAGTTAATTCTTACTCGGTTAAAAGGATATTCATTCCTTTTGTTGTTGTTCATTCATAATCGTAACTCATTCATCATTGTATTAACCGTATCAAAACTCGTCATTGTCAATTAATCACTTGATCATAAGGAGCAGCCGGTTCCGATCATTTCATTGAGCTATCATTCATTTCACCATCATTTAATCTTGGTGAGTCATTATTCATTTTCGTTGTCACTTTTGACATATTGTGACATTCGGGTCATCTTGGCGTGCGGTTGGAATGTGTAGGATTTTCATGTCGGGCACAATTATGTCGTGTGATGGTTGTTGGCCTCACATTGGGTGTGCACACGAGTCGATTGCTTCGTGAGGCGATTAGGCACAAGACCGAGGTGTGATGGTGGCTTGTGCACGGACACATTTCCATCCGGACGTAGTGTGGCGCCATTCCTTTGAGCCGTCTTGATAGTCGATTCATATAGCATGTTTGATTGCGTATGTTTCGGCGAGATAATTCATAATTTCGGATATATCATGATTGTGTATTTTCAACCCTTGAGGATTGTTGTTACGTATGGCGGCCTGTTGGGGATCTTGTTTTTAGTCATGGCAAGGCTAAGGCACGGGAGAGCACGGTGACGGCGAGGAGTCCAGTGATACTAGTAGGGGCCCGATCTTTTCAGTCATTTTGTTTCTTTTATTTATTCCGCTGCAGACATTCCGTTTGAATATTCATTTCACTCATTGTTGTATATTTTATCTCCATATAAAATATACTTGAATTCAGTATCATCCTGGGTGTGTTGTATAAAACTCCTCATCGGAGTAATTGATGTTGTAATGTGGTTCGGTACTACATTTACCTGTGTAATTCATTCATTTTCATTCGCCTGGTGGGTCCCAGTCGGGGGTCCACGGCACTGTAATATCCGCCTAGTTTGGGGTGTTACAGAGTTGGTATCGGAGCGTGGTTTTGAATACTACCCTCCAAGTCATGTCTCATTTGAGATCATCGTCATCGGACTAGTATCATTGGACTTTCGCGTCACGTGTGACCTGTGCAAATGCCGAGCCAATCAGACCAAGAACTGTAAGATTTCTAATGCCATGGTATAATTTCTGGCATTAATCATTCATTCATAATTCATCAGTTAACAATCCTCAATCATCATTGTCATTTTGACCGGGACGGTCAGGTTAACTCATTAATCAGTCAATGCATTTCATTGTTCAGTTGTTGATCAGGAAGATCGAATCATTAATCTTGTTAACTCATTCAAGATAATCATTTCAATAATTCCATCAGATAATCATGTCACGTCAATTAATCATTCATGTAATCGCTGTATTTGAGCGCGTATGCTCATTTTCATCATTTCATAATATAACCATAATGTAATACTCACGCGAGATATATAATCATCATATGACTTTCCACTTCAGTATGGAAAGGGCTGGCAGAGGACGTGGAGGACGAGGCCGTGGAGCGGGCCGAATCCCGAGAACTCGTGCGAATACACGTGCAAATGCCAGGAATAATGCTAACTCATCGAGCAGTGATGCTGCCACTCACTCACCTGGACGCGATCATTCACTATCGGGAGTCGTGCACGGGACACGGCTCGGTCGGAGGGTGTCCGGTTGACCCTCTAGCATTTATGCAGGGCATGATGGCCCAAATGACCCGGATGGCTCGGTTGATGGAGACGATGCATAACTCCGTCAATCAAAATCAGCGAGCTCCTCCGCCGCCACCTCGGAGGCAAGAGGGGTGAAAGCAATATCATTAGCGATATCTCTCGCCAGCGACCACCTACCTTTGAGGGCTCATCTGAGCCGGCGGATATTGTTCATTGGCTTGAGCATTTTGAGAAGTTATTTGCTATGGTGGATTGCCCTGAAGGGCATAAAGTTTCAGTTGCGGCTTACTATCTCGGTAAGAGCGCTCATTCATGGTGGTTATCGTTGAAGCCCACAGATGGATCATGTACTTGGGATCAATTCAAGACTCTCATGATGGAGAGGTATTATCCGGCCCCAATCAGAGAGGCCAAGCTGTCAGAATTACTCACTCCTGACCCTTCATCAGACGCGGATGTTCTCGCCAGTGCCGAGAAATTTCAGGAACTTCTTCCGTTCGCCTCATCTATCGTTCGCTCCGAAGCGGACAAGATCAAGTATTTCAGCAAGAGGCTGAAACCCCGTATGAGACTTCAGTTGCTTAATCATAATTGTACCACTCTGGCTGAGTTCATTGAGAAAGCTCTCACTTACGAGCTTACTGTTAAGGAGATTTCTAAGCAGCAACCTTCATCTGCTGGCAAGAAGTCTAAGAACCGTAATCAGTCTGACGGAAGTCAGGCCACCTTCAAGAAACCGCGGGCGGGCTCTACTTTTTCTGAGCGACCTCCCCTGGCGTCTAAACCCGCGGAATCTCAGTCTCGAGCGGCCAGTTCAGCCGTCACATGTTTCAACTGTGAAGAACAGGGACATTTCGGCACAAAATGTCCGGCGGTATCACATGCCATAATCGTGGGATTGCTGGGCATAGGGCCCGTTTTGCCGTAGGGACTCTAAACCCACTCCGGCGTCATCTCAAGCCCCAGTCATTCAGCGATGCGGGAATCGAGCCACTCGGTCGGCGTCGTTCAAGACGACAGGAGCTAAAGGCGGAGCAGAGCTATCGACGGAGCGTCCGGTTCGAGGTCGGCAAGCCCCGAATTTATGAGATGAAGAAGACCGATGATCCGAGGCCCGAATGATCTCGGTACACTCGATATTCTATCTCAACTTTGTGTGTACCCTTTTTGATCTTGGTGCATCTCATTCATTCATTTCCGAGTCATGTTTGAGTAGACTACGTGCGGGTAGTGCTACTAGTTGTGAGCCTTATGTCATTGGCCTACACGATGGTAGACGAATTATCGGAAGTCGTGAGATTGATTGTCCGATTCGACTTCATGGTCGTGTATGGCGGCGGACCTAATCGTAGTAGATTTGCCGAGGGACGACATCATCTTGGGTATTGATTGGATGGATCGTCATGATGCCATCATTAGTGTCCAGCGTTTGGTCACTATCATTTCGGACTATGGAGTCGAATGTGTGTTTCAGGAGGTAATCCCATTACTGCAGTAAAGTCATTAATTTGATGAAAGCAAGAAGATTACTCAATCGGGGATGTCGGTTATTGGTGCTATATGGCCAAAACCGAGAAATCATCGATAATGTTAATGGATATTCCGGTGGTGAGGGAATATGCCGATGTTTTTCCGCACGAGTTACGGTTTGCCTCCACAGAGGATGTGGAATTCACGATTGAGTTGGAGCACAGTACGTCCCGATATCGAAGGCATCGTCTTAGGATGGCCCCGACGAAATGCAGAATTAAAGAACCAACTTGAGGAGTTGTTCGAGAAAGGTTATATCCGGCCAAGTGCGTCCCGTGGGGAGCACCGGTGTTGTTTGTCAAGAAGAAGGATGGTTCATTCCGCTTATGTATTGATTATCGGGAGTTGAACAGGTGACGATCAAGAATAAGTATCCCTTACCCCGTATTGATGATCTCTTAGATCAACTTCGTGGAGCTTGGTATTTTCCAAGATCGACTTAAGATCTGGATATCATCGATTGCGGATTCGAGAGTCGGATATCGCGAGGACGGCGTTTCGAACACGCTATGGTCATTATGAGTTTGTGGTTATGCCGTTCGGATTGACTAATGCACTGCGGTATTCATGGAGTTAATGAATCGGGTCTTCATCGACTTTTTGGATCGGTTTGTTGTTGTCTTCATCGATGACATTTTGATTTATTCTCGTGACCGGGAGGAACACGAGTCTCACCTTCATCAAGTGCTCGACGTGTTGAGGCGAGAACAACTTTTTGGGAAGTTTTCCAAATGTGAGTTCTGGATGTCCGAAGTGACTTTTCTCGGACATGTAATTTCATCAGACGGAGTTCGTGTCGATCCTCAGAAGACGGAGGCTATTCGGGATTGGCTACCTCCGAAGAACGTTAAGGAAATCCGAAGTTTTCTCGGATTAGCGGGTTATTATCGGCGGTTTGTGGAAGGATTTTCTAGAATCGCTCAACCCTTAACGAACCTTTTGCGGAAGGATAAGAAATACACGTGGTCCGACGCGTGTCAACGGAGTTTTGAGGAACTCAAGAGCCGGTTAATGTCAGCACCTGTACTTTCCTTGCCGCAGGGGACGGAAGGATTTGTGGTCTATAGTGATGCGTCCGGACAGGGTCTCGGATGTGTACTCATGCAGAACGGGAAGGTTATTGCCTATGCTTCACGGCAATTGAGACCTTACGAGGTTAATTATCCGACCCACGACCTGGAGCTAGCAGCCGTGGTGTTCGCTTTGAAAATTTGGCGTCATTATCTTTATGGCGTTACCTGTCAGATATTCACCGATCATAAGAGCTTAAAGTATATATTTACTCAGAAGGAGTTAAATATGCGCCAGAGACGGTGGTTGGAATTAATCAAGGATTATGATATCGAGATCCTCTACCACCCGGGCAAGGCGAACGTTGTCGCCGACGCCTTGAGTCGTAAGTCCGTTCAGGAGAAGATGCTTGCCCGTTTAACAGTTCAGAAGCAGCTTCAGCAGGAATTCCTTAGACCCGAGATCGAGGTCTGGCTTCAGCGAGTTCAGGGGCAGCTTTGTATGTTAGAGATTTCATCGTCACTCGAGGAGGAAATCCGAGAGAATCAGGGTTCGGACCCATCATTGTTACGCATCCGTGAGGATGTGGCTCAGGGGAAAGCCCCTGGATTTGTGGTTCACGAGGATGGACTTTTGAGGTTTAAGAATCGGTTGTGCGTACCGGCGAATGACGAGTTGAAAAACTCTATTTTGAGAGAAGCTCATGCTACCCCTTATTCTGTTCATCCGGGGTCCAGCAAGATGTACAAGGACTTGAAACAAAATTACTGGTGGAGTAATATGAAGCGAGAAGTCGCAGAATTTGTTTCGAGATGCTTAACCTGTCAACAAGTTAAGATTGAACATCAGCGACCGGCGGGTATGCTGAAACCCCTTCCTATTCCCGAGTGGAAGTGGGAAGACATTTCTATGGATTTCATCACGAGTTTGCCGACGAGTCGTCGTGGCATGAATACGATCTGGGTACTCGTGGACCGCTTAACTAAATCAGCTCATTTCCTTGAGATCAAGGAGACGTGGGGTCCCGAGAGACTTGCTCAACTGTTCATCAAAGAGATAGTCAGACTTCACGGTACTCCTAAAAGTATCGTTTCCGATCGTGACGGACGGTTTGTGTCCCATTTTTGGAAATCAGTTCATCGTGCTATGGGAACTCAGCTTAATCTCAGTACCGCCTTTCATCCTCAGTCCGACGGACAATCAGAGAGGACCATTCAGACATTAGAGGACATGTTGAGGGCATGCGTCCTCGATTGGAAAGACGATTCGGAAGCCCAACTACCATTGATCGAGTTCACGTATAACAATAGTTGGCATGCTTCGATCAAGATGGCACCTTACGAGGCCTTGTATGGTCGTCGTTGTCGATCTCCGTTGTGTTGGGACGACTTATCAGAATCAATCGGCACCGAGCCCGATATGCTTATAGCCGCCCGTGAGAAGGTAGCTTTGATCAGAAGTCGTTTGTTGACCGCTCAGAGTCGACAGAAATCATATGCGGATAACCGTCGTCGACCATTAGAGTTCGAGGCTGGCGACCATGTGTTGGTCAAGGTATCCCCGAGTCGTGGTATCTTCCGGTTTGGGAAGAGGGGAAAGTTGAGTCCGAGATTCATTGGACCGTTCGAGATTTTGGATCGAGTAGGCGAGTTAGCTTATCGATTGGCTTTACCTCCGGCGATGAGCCGAATTCATAATGTGTTTCACGTCTCTCAGTTGCGGAAGTATGTTGCCGACCCGAGTCACATACTTCAGTTCGACGAAATCGAGATCGCCGACGATCATTCATATGAGGAACGTCCTATACGAGTTTTAGAGCGGCGAATCAAACAGTTGAGGAATAAGACGATTCCTTTGGTTAAAATTCAGTGGTCTAGACACGGAGTCGAAAAGGCTACTTGGGAAACCGAGGACAGTATGCGGGAGAGTTATCCCGAGTTGTTTGACCCTTAGTTTCGGGGACGAAACTCTTTTAAGGGGGGGTGTATGTAATACCCAGTTGTAATTCAGTAATTATCACTCAGTGATTATCATTCAGTAATTGGTACTCAGTAATTTCATTCATTATTGATCATTTGTCACTCATATTCAGTCATGGTATTCATCATTCAGAGTAATTGTATCGTGTATCAATCGTCATTCATCACTAATCTGATTGGAGTTTCGTGCAGTGTTTATCATCATTGTCATTTTCGTTGCGAGCTGTGCATGAGGAGTAGCGCACGCTACATACTCCTGTTAGCGTACGCTAATGGGGTATAGGTAGCGCACGCTACCACTCAGCTTTAGCGCACGCTAAGGTTACCCTGGCTGCAGTCCAGAAGGTACTGGACTGCAGGTGAGTTATAAGTAGCGCACGCTACGAATGGTAAGTAACGCGCTAGTGGGTCGAGTAGCGCACGCTAATATGAGGTGTAGCGCGCTAAGGGCGGATCGAGGTTGAGTCCGGTGGCTCTTTGGATCGCACCGATTAATTCATAGCGCACGCTATGTGTTGTTGTTAGCGTCACGCAACCGATATATTAGCGCACGCTAAACATTGGTTGTAGCGCACGCTATCGTGGTCAGATCAGAGGTCAGATAGTTTTCTGGACTCCAGTGCTGGGCATCAATATTTCATTAGCGCACGCTAATAATGGGTCTTAGCGCACGCTAGTAGTATTGCCGTAGCACACGCTACAAGAAGGTACGTAGCGCGCTACCGTGTCGGACGGTGGGTCTTGGACTACCCAAATTACTCGTTAGCGCACGCTACGCACAGAGCTAGCGCACGCTAACGGGTGACTATAAATTGGACAGTTTAGTCAGAGTTTGTCATTATTCATCTCATTTCATTCCTTCGGTAGTTTTGGGCGAATTCGAGCGATTCGGAGAGGATTCTTCGAGGTGTAATCGTCAATCAACATCTTCAAGCTCATCTTTCGGATTAATTATCATTTCATCATCTTCATCGCATCGAATCAAAGGTATTAATCTCTTGGATCTAGAATTTGGATTTTGGGTTTTCCTTCCGATTTCTTCGTGTAATCTTGGATTATCATTGGAATATGTTAGTTATGGATTATCTAACTTGGATAAATATATTCCTACGGATTTAATGGTTATTTTGAATTATTCCAAGAACCCTTGGGGTTGACTTCGGTTATTTTGGGGATTTCCGATTGTTGTTATTATAAACATGGATTGTGGATTTCTATGAGATTATTGATGTCATTGATAATGTTTTCTTTGGTTTGAATCAATCATGTTGGAGTTGGTTCGATTATTTGGGTTTGGTTTTAACCAACGGGTATCTCAACGTTTTCGTTAGAGTACATCTACGAGTTCGGATATTGTTGTATCGACGTTTGGGTCGGTTATGATCGTATTTGAGTCGTGTATTGATCGGTTGTTGGTAACTATTGATGTTCAAGGTGGTTCGAGCGACCGACTTTTCATTTAGGACGTTGTTCGTGGAAGGACATTCTTCATCGGTATTGTGTAAGTTAATTCTTACTCGGTTAAAAGGATATTCATTCCTTTTGTTGTTGTTCATTCATAATCGTAACTCATTCATCATTGTATTAACCGTATCAAAACTCGTCATTGTCAATTAATCACTTGATCATAAGGAACAGCGGTTCCGATCATTTCATTGAGCTATCATACATATCACCATCATTTAATCTTTGTGAGTCATTATTCATTTTCGTTGTCACTTTTGACATATTGTGACATTAGGGTCATCTTGGCGTGCAGTTGGAATGTGTAGGATTTTCATGTCGGGCACAATTATGTCGTGTGATGGTTGTTGGCGTCACATTGGACTGTGCACACGAGTCGATTGCTTCGTGAGACTGATTAGGCACAAGACCACGTGTGATGGTGGCTTGTGCACGGACACATTTCCATCCCGGACGTAGTGTGGCGCCATTCCTTTGAGCCGTACTGATAGTCGATTCATATAGCATGTTTCATTGCGTATGTTTCGACGGGATAATTCATAATTTCAGATATATCATGATTGTGTATTTTCAACCCTTGAGGATTGTTGTTACGTATGGCGACCCTGTTGGGGATCTTGTTTTCGTGTCATGGCAAGGCTAAGGCACGGGAGAGCACGGTGACGAGAGTCCAGTGATACTAGTAGGGGGCCCCAGTCTTTTCAGTCATTTTGTTTCTTTTATTTATTCCGCTGCAGACATTCCGTTTGAATATTCATTTCACTCATTGTTGTATATTTTATCTCCATATAAAATATACTTGAATTCAGTATCATCCTGGGTGTGTTGTATAAAACTCCTCATCGGAGTAATTGATGTTGTAATGTGGTTCGGTACTACATTTACCTGTGTAATTCATTCATTTTCATTCGCCTGGTGGGTCCCAGTCGGGGGTCCACGGCACTGTAATATCCGCCTAGTTTGGGGTGTTACAACTCAGACGAACACGGTCCGACCAAAAATCCCCCAAAACCTACAATCTCCACGAGAAAACCACAAAAACACAATCACTTCGAGAATAACGACGAAAAACACACCCAACACCTGACGGAAACTCATTGATATCTTTAATCGAACAATAAACGATCAAGATTTCTCAAGAACACTCAAATCATCAATCGAGTTAAATAAACTCGAAAAATAGATACAAAATCCATAGAATGAAATCAACAACATCATCTAACACTAACCGATTCATCGAAATTGAGTAAGAAATCAAAATCAAGAGTTTTTTCCAAAAATTCAACCCTAAGAGATTTAAGGAAAAATACCTTGATCTGACAAAGAACAACGGATTAGATGACCCTACAAAACACCTTTCGATGGAGTAGAATCGGTCCAAGAATCCCAAGCCAAGCCAAATCGCTCAGCCATCGCGGAAGAAGAGAAGGAAATGAGAAAATGCCGAAAAAACTGCATATATTGGAGCATCTAGCGCGCGCTAAGCATGCCCCGTAGCCTGCGCTAACGGGCCAAAATTTCGGCATGTTCTGTCTCAGACTCTAGTATTCTGTCTCGATCTCTAATTGGAGCCCGCTAATCACATCCTTTAACATGATATAATGCACTCTGAACAAACAGCAATCCTGCTCCAAGACTCTGCACAACGCCGAAAGTCCTCGACAAAACAATGACTATGCAACACGCAACGAAGCGCTAAAGTACAATACCAACGATCCAAAATGGAAGCAAATATATGACCAAGCACGACACACATAAACACACATGAAGTATCACGACACACACATCAAATAATCCACGTTAAATAGCTAACAAGACAATACAGTCTCAACATACATTAGTCAACAGGAAAACAATTCCAATTAATCAACAATGGAAAAATATTCAACACAAATTGACTAATAATTCAAGACAATCGGAAATAAAAATCCAGGTATTACATTCTACCCCACTAAAAATAAGTTTCGTCTTTGAAACTTAAAAACAAGGAACATCGAAGTGCCAAATAACAAAACGGATGTGATGGAACCATAAAGGAATATCACACGGCGTATACCCTTCTCACAAGGATCTACCTGACTGGAGTCCGAAAGACAACTCGATGTTTAACCGGACGAGGTCAAATTAAATAACAATACAGACCTATAAGGTTGAAAACTCAAATATACGGACCGATGAGGTCACACCCAAGACATGAGTAGCATAACTTGAACAAACTACATGATATACCCACGCAGGGGTCAATATACAATAGTGGAAATGGCATACAACTCAACAATATAAATAACTATGACTCTAAATTGATTAGTATCATAGCTTGTTATCTTCCATGCGACCCTGTCTCCGCTTCTTCGAACTATGTATACCTGAAATGCATGAAACACATTCTCCCATTTTAAGGGGTTAGCAATTCGAATTTGCTAGTGCAAGTATTCTAATCATACAACATGTACCATAAAAATATCAATCATAGTCAAACCACAACAAACAATAATAGAAGCTCCCGAGGGGTTTTTAATATTTAGAAAACAAACTAAAGTCTTTGAAAACATTTCGCCAACTTGGGAGTTTTAGAAAACAGCAAAGCCTTTAGGACCTCAAGTCCGAAGTTCTAAAAATATTGTCGAAACATTAGGGTTTGGCCTCAGCCCTAAATCTCTTTCTACATCACAACGGTTATATAACACATAAAACTTTTTGAAAATCAATTGGGTTTGGCCCGACAATCATTTTCATAAAACTTCATTTAAAAGCTTTGATCGTTAAAACATGCTCGTGACTTCCCGATCTCTTTCCACGTATCTCCGTAGATTCAACAACCCGCATGGATTGCGCTAAACAACACAATCACAACATGCTTGTAACCCCATGATCTCTCGCCACATTCCGTAGGTTCAACAACCATAACAGTTTGAGCTAAAAAAATAATCACAGTATCTGGTCCTCGACTCCGTGAGCCCCTGCCATGAGTCACTGTAGGTCCCGTTGAATCCGCAAGGTTGGACTATGATGTTTCCTGACCCTATGATCTCATGTCATGTGTCATCGTAGGCCTCGTCAGACCCACACGATTGGACCTTAACACCAGTTACTAAGTTCCGATCCCATGGTCCTTTGCCATGTATCCTCGTAAGCCCCGTCGGACCCGCACGAGTGAAGTTAGCATCATATCACGCAACATTCACAAATGAATACAACACAATATACACGATCAATATCGCAACAACCATCAAGATCAATATACAATCATCACACAAGACATATATCAATCAATAACTCGGCATAATTAGGGCTGTGAACAAACCTGAAGGTTCGATTCGGTTCGAAGTATTTGGCTCGAAAAATCTCGGCTCGAGGCTCGATTTGGGACGCCAAAAGTAGAGCCGAACCCTATAAAATAGGATTCGGCATTCAGACCGAACCGTTCAACTTGGTTCGGTGCTTTCGCCTAATAATGAAAGACATAACCTCCTTGTTAATTCATTTATTTTGGGAATGTAATTTTATTTTGGATTCTCGAATTGTTAATTTTGGAATTATGAATTCATTTTTGGAATTTAATTTTACTTTGGATTCTGGACTTGTTAATTCTGAGACTATGTAATTTTATTCCAACAGTTCGAAAAATTGAGCCGAATTGAACTATATTCGAACGGTAATCGAGTCGAATCGAACTATACTTGAACGGTTCGAAAAATCGAGCCAAATCGAATCGAACTGTATTAAAAAAAATTAGCCTTCGAGCCGAATCGAACCTCAAATTCTGAGGTTCGAAATTTTCGAGCCGAATCGAACTTAAGATTCGAATAATTTCGAGTCGGACCGAACCCAGTAAAGGTTCAGTACAGTTCAGATCGTTTACAGCCCTAGGCATAATACACATCCAAGTGTATGTCAAAACCAATCAGATCATCGCAATCATCATGACACACAACTTTAAAACAACACAATGACTCTCAACACATCATAATAAACATCTAAGTGTATTATCAAATGAACACAAGTTCACAATCAACACGTTTTCACGACAAGAAACAAGCAAACACCAAATCACATAACGAAATATCAACAATGACAATACACATAATATATAATCAAAGGGAATAAACAAACCATCACAATTACATTACACAACTTCAATTCACAAGATATAAGTCGTATAGACAAGGATAATTTTTCGAAACCAACACGTAAATACTCCGACGAACACGGTTCGAGCGAAAATCCCCAAAACTTACAACCTCTGTGAGAAACCAACAACAACACAATCACCGCGAGAATAACGACCAACAACGACGGAAAACACACCAAACACCCAAAGAAAACTCATTAAAACCTCTAATCGAACATTAAATGTTCAATATTTTTCAAGAACTCTCAAATCGTCAATCAAGTTAACAAACTCGAAATATGGATATACAATTCATAGAATGCTATCAACAACATCATATAACACTAACCGATTCATCAAAATCGAGTTAGAATTCGAAATCAAGAGTGTTTCCTAAAAATTAAACCCTAAGGGATTTGAGGAAGAATATCTTGATCCGACGAAGGACAACATATTAGATGATGTTATAATCACCTAAGACCCTCCAAAGCACCTATGGATGGAGTAGAATCGGTCTAAGAATCCCAATCCTAGACGGAGTATATACTGGAGCAGTGGATGGAGTATATACACCTTGATCTAAGAATCAACCACATTTGATGGAGTGTATATACTGAAGCAGCTAGCGTGCGTTAAGCATGCTCCGTAGTGTGCGCTAACGGGCTAAATTTTCTGCATGTTCTGTCTCGGCCTCCAGTATTCTATCTCGACCTCCAGTTACCGCGCGCTAATTACATCCTTTAGCATGCGCTAGTATACTTTGAACAGGCAGCAATCCCGCTCCAAAGACTTGGCACAACGGCGAAAGCCCTCGACAAAACAACGATTATGCAACATGCAATGAAGCGCTAACGTACAATTCAAACGATCTAAAGTGGGAGCAAATATATGACAAAGAACGACATAGAATCACACAATCATGCAAACACATATGAAGTATCACGACATACACATCAAATAATCCACGTTAAATGGCAAACACGACAATACAGTCTCAACGTATGTCAGTTAACAAGAAAACAATTCCAATTAATCAACAATGGAAAAATATTTAACACAAATTGACAAATAATTCAAGACAACCAGAAATGAAAATCCCAGGCATTACATATATTCCATATGAAGATAGATATACTAAAACAACAAGATAAACGAAATTATAAATGCAGCAAAAATGAAAAATACATCCAAAATTAAGAAGACTCGTCCCTCGACTAGTATCTTTGAGATCCTTTGCCTTCACCATGATCTTCTTGTACCTTAGCCTTTCCGCGACCTTAGATATGATAAAATATATTCCGCCTAGAATCAAAGGGTCAGTTACGCAAGACAATAAATCTCAATATACCAAACATATGCAATCATATATGCCGTATGGACTACAAAACATTATCTCAAACTAGAATATATATGCAATTATGCATGCTGTATAGACCCAAGTCTGATTATAGTCTCACTTTGTCAAAAGCATATGGACCAATATGAATCGACCAAATTATAACCAGATACCGTTGAAACACACGCAATTGTTATGCCCTATGTATAAACTAAAATTAATGGCTCAAAAGATGGCACCACACTACTTTCGTGCCAGCCTGTGTGCATAGTCCAATGTGAGGCCAACTGTAATATCCGAATATTTGTGGTGTATTTTTACTTGTACTTGAATCATGTGGTGTATGATTATGTCATAGAATTAATTGAAGTATCATTTCCTTTATTCGTATTCCAGTACTCATGGTCGTATTGTGTAAAGATTATTAATTCATGCATGTACCTGCATGATACTAGCGTACACTGACTGATGTATCTAGCATACGCTAATGGTCATAGCTGCCATACGTTAAAATAGCTACCTAACATACGCAAGAGGTAGTCAGGATCAGATAAGACGTGGATGGCGTATGGGACCGGATGTCGGAACTTGTTGGATTTTCTCACATGCACTTAGAGAACGTTTGAAATATATAAGTTAATGAGCATTAGCGTGCCTTACGTGATGCACATAACGTGCGCTAAATCAACATGTATCTTATATAAGTCAGCATGGCAACGTACGCAAAGGCAAGGACAGAATGAGATAGTGAGCTACGAAGATCGCTAGCATGCGCAATGTTTGTGCATTAGTGTGCGTTAAGTACCTAGCGTATGTTAACTCCGGACGATAGCGTACGCAAGGTATAATTTTCTATTTAAAGACACCAACCCCTTTCATTTCTTTCATTCGTCTTGTCCGAGCTCTACCCATTTGACAGTCTTCCCAGCCTTACAAATCCCTTATATCAGCTTCTCAACTTGGTTTTGAGGATCATAGGTGTAACACCCCCGTGATTTATGGAGATATTACAGCGCCGTAGGTTCTTGTTGGAGAACCTACCAGGCTTAGACCAACATAGAACACATAAAAAAAATTAAAAAACACACGACATTCACTTTCTTAAAACAAAACTGACTTCAACATGATATACATTACAAAACCAAACAATACGTTGTCCCGTAGGATCACAACTGATACAACAACTCACAGCTGATACAACAACATCATCAACAATCAACAACAACACGATATACATCACATGACAGTACCCGAGCGAGTACAAAACCAATACACAACACTGGCCACGACATGACGACCACAGACTCAACATAAGGTATGATATCAATGCTGTCCACCAAGCTCATGTCTGCCCTCTGCTGGCTCGCGTACTGGACCTGTACCTGAATACACAACAAGTAAATACACCCACGAAAGGGTCAGCAAGAAGCCGGTGCAAGTACAACAATTCCAGAATATGTACAATAAGTGAATAAACAACAGAAATCACAGTGCCATCACATATATTCCGGAATACAATACCACAATCAACATCACAAAACAACCTCCCGGGCTGTACTGGCCCTGTACCTCACCCGAGATACACACCCCAGGAGTCCTCATCAGGCCCTCTCTGGTTGTACAACCCAACCGAGTGATCCGCAGATACTCGCAGTCTAACAGATCCCGGGGACCCTCGCTGGTTTTGCTCAGCTCGCACACACTCAGTAACCACATGGCACAAATCACATTTTCTGAAATTATCAGTTTTCGCAAAAATCACATTTTTCACATATTCACACGAAGTACACTAAACGCAAGCAAAGTACTTTCCTCGATTAGAACAACACAGGAAACAATGAACGAAAAGGCCTACGATCCGAACTTCTTTAATGTTTTGATCCTAACACAACCAAATACCAAATCAGTCACAATACTACGGAAATGGAAGGATTTCCTTCAAATTCTACTCTTAGGGACAAACTATCGAACACTACAAAGGCGGAGTCGTTCATACTCCAATTAACGTGAAAACTCAAAACCAAATCCATAGACTTCAAGGAACACAAGGTTCAAAGATTACAACATCATAATCCAGTAGAAATCGAAGCTAAAATGAATTAGAATTGAAGATCTTAGCAAAACTCCCAAAATATGAAGAACTAGGGTTCGAACGAATTTTACCTTGATTCGGACGGTGAAAGCTGATGAGATGTTGTTAACTTGATGCTAGGATCACAAAAACATAGTTGAATGATGAAATCTGGCCAAAACCCGCACTACCCTATGTTCAAGATCACCAACCGTCGGAGAAGAAGAGAGAAAGGAAAGAAATGACGAAGTTGACCACTACTGTATCTTATATATATATATATTAAGTGGACTTAGTGCGCGCTAATGGTAGGCATAGCGTGCACTACCTGGCTGTCTCTGTCGTCCAGAAACTTCTGCTCAATCCCGTTAGCGTGCACTAGTGTTTGTGGTAGCGTGCGCTACCTGCTCTGGTCCAAAATTCATGATTTTTCTGCCCAAATCCAGAATGTTCTGATCAACCTCAATAGCGTGCGTTAATAGGACATTAATAAGCGCTAATTGACTCATTCCAGACCCAGAAAACCCACTATCCAGTCTTAGGGCGCGCTACGCACAACATTAGCATGCACTACGTATGTCTGTTTAGCGCGCGCTAGTTACCCAAGTTAGCGTGTGCTAACTGCTTCTCTTCAGCATTACAATTGTGAAGTCCGGTCCAAATGAACACATCCCGGTAGGTACAGAACTAGATAATAACTAACAATCAACATAGCAGTTCCAAAACCAATATACACATGATTCCAAATACCAAACAATATAACATGAAAATTCACAAACCAATTCTCAACGGAATACGTCCAGAAGTAAAATACCTCAATAATAAAGTACACGAATATTACACCCTTACCCCCTGAAAATAAGTTTCGTCCCGAAACTTGCAATTCTGTTACAAACAACATCTCAACCAAATATTTCCAATCTCATCACAAAAACAATTAATCGTTACCACAAGCGACTAACCAAAGCAATATACTTACATGCGTGAAGTTGAGGATTTCCCGTGATACTAGCATCCGACTCCCATACGAAGTCTCAACACTACCAACATACCAATTTCTGTATCACTCCCAAACTATCCTGGGATATTACAGCATTGTGGACCCCATGCCGGATTCCACAAGTCGATAAATCATTTTCCTAATCATTTTAAACACGCCAAAAGACAATTGACGGTAATATCTTTAAAAAAACATTTGAAAGATTTTATAAAATTCCTTTATGAAATACCATCGTAAAATATCATTTGGAAGTACAAAACCAAAATGACAACTCAACAAATTCAAGAGTATACGTTAAGCCACCGTTTTAAGTACTGGCAAAAGTTTAGAAAATGATTTTTCCAAAATAACTTGAGTTGCAAAGTACCATAAGGGTCATTTAAAAATACTCATGCAGCGTTTATAACAAACAGTTAAAATACATTGACAGCAAGTCCCGAAACATCGACACAAGATCCGAATGTTCATGCGATCAATAACAGTTATCAATCAATATATCAACCGAGAATATAATCACCATGATAAAACTCCAATACTACCCATGAAGGATCAACAACAATCGTGAATACCATCAACATGGTAAAACTTCAACACGATCAACAAAGGATCACAGGGACAGATATATGAGCGAGTAAAAATTCTCAAAATGTTATACAAATCACATACGACGGATCTCAAAGAACAAACTCCATTGTCGAACATATCCCTCGGCCATATGAATCACTAGTCACAAACCGATGAATATACCCAATCATACATGGACTACGAATGACCAATCAATATGGCTCAAAATGGACGTCATTGTACGCTTGACCCGGAAATGTGTCCGTACACAAGCCACCAGTGGGTTTCGATTGAATACACGTGTGGTCTTATAACTAATCAGTCTCACAAAATACGTCTCGTGTGCACAACTCAATGTGAGGTCAAAAACCTACATATGTCTATATGTGCCTGCCTGAAAATCCTGCACATAACCAATCGACACGCAGATATGACTCCGAATATGTCACGATTCAACAGGACAACGAACTCAAGGAATCACATATCCAATAAGGATCAAAAGACTCACTAAAGTGAACAACACGCTGATAATGAAGGACCGACACGACCAATAATATCCAAAATAAAAATCCTGGAGTCATTGTTCCCAAATGAACGATCATCACGATCAACAATCTCGACACAATAGTCCTGGAATCCTCATTCCTCAACGATCAGTCAATACGAATCTCATTGTATGAAACATCAACATACAACACATACAACAATTCAACAGAATAATCATCCTCATAACCGAACAATACTTAAATTACATCAAAGACGGAGACAATATCTTTATCACGAATAAACATCCCTGAACGAATACACAGTTATTCAGATAATCTCGAATAAAGTACAGTCCATCGATATCAATAAACCACCACTCCGACATTAATGTCGACACGATAAACTATCCTCGATATCCGACATTCCATATCACAGACCAAAAATAACTCACATCTCCGTCTTCACCAAACACATTTAAATCATATACATTATGATTAAAAATCCAAACCAAAGCGCAATATACAAATCATCATCCCGACAATTTACATTTATAATATCATTGCTATTTGAATTATAAATGAACTGAAATCAAAATCGTTTATTTAAACATTATGAACTTAACAAGGATAAACTTGTCTCGATACCGATACGACGAATCTGTTACCATATCTATTGTGTTCATCTACGAGTTCCTTCATCCCGGCCAAGGCAATCCACGAGTTCTTCACTCTCAACCTCAACATAACGGTTATAGTCATCGATCAATTATCACAATTTATTGTCATAATCGATTAACAACGCGTTCGATAATAAGCAACAACCAGTATAACCAACTAACAAACCCAATGGTTCAACAATACTTCGATCAATTACGAACTCATATTTACAACACAAGTTCGAAATCCGATAATCATACCAATAATCAATTAGAACTAATAACAAGGGTTTTAACATTATCGCTTCCAACTTCGACCCCAAATAAGAATTAACAAGGTTCCTTGTTCATATTCGTAAGTCCATAGGAAAACAATGATACCGATACAATCAAAAAAGCCGAACTATCCGAATAGTTAAATATTATGAGTAATCATATTCCAAGATTAACCATAATCTTTCTGGTTTCAACCTCATATCATGATTCGTGTTTCATCAAGAACATCCAAAATCCACCACTATAATCAACATATTATTGGTTTCTAAACATCTAATCCATATTTATATCCAAAACCATTTATATATTTTAACATATCCCTCTTTGATGTGATATGTACCAAGAACACCAAGAACACCATGATCTTAAAATCATGTTCATAATAAAACATCATAATCTGATATAGATATATATATATATATATATATATCATGAAAATCGTGTTGAGGAAGATAATGATATGATATAATCTATCATCACATGATGTAATCATCAATAACAACATCAAAATCCGAAAATAAGGTGTAGAATGGATCAACATACCTCAAGAAATGATCAACACAATTGAACATCTCAAGAATCAAAGGGAACTCCATATCTCTAACTCCAATCCAAAATCGGCCTCGGAGGGTTGAAGGGCGTAGAAACGAAGTTGAACTTCTCAAAACACCAAAGTGATGGAGATCTCACATATTTATAAACTTCAGTCACTACGTATGCTACATGAACAACCTAATGCACATAACACTCCTTACGTACGTTATCTGACCTTGATAGTGTACGTAACACTAATCTATAGGCCATTATCTCCTTTCCTCACGTACACAACATGCAACAACAATGTCTGCAATAATGCCTTACGTACGCTTTCTAGCGTACGCAACAACAGTCCAGAGGCTAGTGCCTTAATTCATTCAATGACTTACGTACACAAAACCCATGCCTTAGCGTCGTAATATAGTAGTTGACTTGCTACAATAACTTACCAATTCAACGTATGTAATGTGCAATCCATAATGTACGTTAACTTCGATATTGACTTGCTTTGTCCACCGCTGTGCCGAAAGTTGCCGACCACGGGACCTACTTGTCGGCCATAGCTTGGACCCTGACCCGTTCCTCCCATGGCGTACATTATGTATAATATATAGCATACGCTACACTTAACATCTTATCATACATTAGCTCCTCGACTTAGCGCACATTATGGCTTCTGTAATAGCCACTTATAACTGCTCTGGCCTGTCGTCTCAACATACTGAATATGTATACTCATCCCAGTAATGCTCTCATATGATATACCTGATATCAAATTAATACAATTTGATACACGATATCCTCAGATGTATCTATCGACTGAATTCATCCATTATATGGATACAACTGTCTCAGTTCTGAAATTATTCATCCATACTGAAGGACAAGGAAAGTTTGAGGAGATAAAAGATTACAACAACAGATTATCCAACCACATCAACAATCACTCCCGAAAAGAAGGAATAACTATCCTCCGAAGCGACTTCTAGCACAGACAGCACGAGGTGGCAGCAAACAGTGATATCATAAACAAACGACCGACACAACTTTAACAGACCCAAAACATCAACAACCTAGGTACCCATAAATCTAAACTCTGATACCATATTCTGTAACACTCCAATGATTTACGGAGATATTACAGCGCCGTAGATTCTTTTTGGAGAACCTACCTTGCTTATACCAACATAGAACTCATAAAAAAAATTAACAAAACCACGACATTCACTTTCTTAAAACAAAACTGACTTCAACACGACATACATTACAAAACCAAACAATACATCATCCCGTAGGATCACAACTGATACAACAGCTTACATATGATACAAGAACATCATCAACAATCAACAACAACACGATATACATCACATGACAGTACCCGCGCGAGTACAAAACTAATACACAACACTGGCCATGACATGACGACCACAGACTCAACATAAGGTATGATATCAATGCTGGCCACCAAGCTCATGTCTGCCTTGTGATGGCTCGCGTACTGGACCTGTACCTGAATACACAACAAGTATATCCACCCCCAAAAGGGTCAACAAGAAGCCGGTGCAAGTACAATGATTCCAGAATATGTACAATAGGTGAATAAAAAATAGGAATCACAGTGCCATCACATATATTCTGGAATACAATACCACAATCAACATCACAAAACAACCTCCCGGGCTGTACTGACCCTGTACCTCACGCGAGTTACACACCCCAGGAGTCCTCGCCAGGCCCTCTCTGGTTGTACAACCCAACCGAGTGATCCACAGATACTCGCAGTCTAAAGGATCCCAGGGGATCCTTGCTGGTTTTACTCTGCTCGCACACACTCAGTAACCACATGGAAAAATCACATTTTCGTAAATTACCACTTTTCGCAAAAATCACAATTTTCACATATTAACACGAAGTGCATTAAACGCAATTAGAGTACTTGCCTCGATTAGAACAACATAGGAAACGATGAACAGAAAGGCCTACGATCCGAACTTGTTCAACGTTTTGATACTAACACAACTAAATACCAAATCAGGCACAATACTATGGAAACAGAAGGATTTCCTTCAAATTATACTCTTAGGGACAAACTATCGAACACTACGAATGCCGAGTCATTCATACTCCAGTTAACTGTTGAAAACTCGAAACAAAATCCATAGAGTTTAAGGAACACAAGGTTCAAGGATTACAACATCATAATCCAGTAGAAATCGAAGCTAAAACGAATTAGAATTGAAGATCTTAGCAAAAACCCCAAAATATGAATAACTAGGGTTCAAACGAATTTTACCTTGATTCGGACAGTGAAAGTTGATGAGATGTTGTTAACTTGATGCTAGGATCACAAAAACGTAGTTGAATGATGAAATCTGGCCAAAACCCGCACTATCCTATGTTCAAGATCGCCCAACCACCGGAGAAGAAGAGAGAAGGGAAAGAAATGACAAAGTTGACCACTGTTGTCCCTTATATATTAACTGGACTTAGAGCACGCTAATGGTAGGCATATCGTGTGCTACCTGGATGTCTTTGCAGTCCAGAAACTTCTGTCCAATCCCGTTAGCGTGCGCTAGTGGTTGCGGTATCATGCGCTACCTGCCCTGGTCCAAAATTCATGAATTTTCTGCCCAAATCTAGAATGTTCTAATCAACCTCAATAGTGTGCGTTAATAGGACATTAGCATGCGCTAATTGACTCATTCGAGACCCCAGAAAACCCACTGTCTAGCCTAATTAGGGCGTGCTACGAACAACATTAGTGTGCACTACATATGTTTGTTTAGTGCGGGCTAGCTACCCAAGTTAGCGTGCGCTAACTGCTTCTCTTCAGCATTACAATTGTGAAGTCCGATCCGAATGAACACATCCCGGTAGGTACAGAACTAGATAATAACCAACAACTAACATACCAGTTCCAAAACCAATATACACATGATTCCATATACCAAACAATACAACATGGAAATTCACAAACCAATTCTCAATGGAATACGTCCACAAGTAAGATACCTCAATAATAAAGTACACAGATATTATAGTAGGCATCTTCGATTGGTGTTCAAGCTTCCGGTGTTGAGTTCTACTGATCATTTCGTCGTTTCTCTCTGTATAAGGTATGTTGATGCTATTCCAGCCTTGAGTTTATGTTTTTAGGAATGCTATGAACATGCTTCTAAGGTTATTAGGCTTGTTGATGACTCAATAGACTAAACAACATGATTTAATAAGCTTGAAGTGATTAAAACTTAGGTTCTTCCATTGTTAAGATGATTACAAGTTGAGCATGATTATGTTGAACATTAAGATGAAGTTTCAGAGATTTTCACATATCCTTCATGATGATTTCGAAATGCTTCTCTACCAGATGACTTGTAGATGTTGTTGCCTATAATAGACGAATTTAACTCTTGCAAGGATTGGTTTCAATTGGATAATCTTCTCGTACCGATTGTTAAGATGAAGTGAATATGTTGGTGATGAACATATTGAGACGTAGAACTCTTGTAGGAGGAATTACTTCACGGGAGAATTGGAATATTAGTAAAGTTATGAATTAAATGTAGAAATCCGGATGAATACGATTTCTTTGTATGATGTTTTAGGATTCGTTCATCACGATCATGCCCTTGATAAGAAACTATAGAGTAGCCGAACTATATATTAGAGTTGATAATCACCGTCGGAGTATTAAATTCTTGATGACTTGAATATTCTTGAATTTCGTAGAAATCATCCAATCATCACGGTTATTGTCATTCGACTCTCATGATGTATGTCTAAAGTCCGACTAAGTGTTCATTGGATTGTTAAACCATCAAAACCGGCCATACATAGGATGATTAACTCAATCATATCATAGAAACTTTAGATGCTCGTGCATTAATTATGAATACATAATTTGAACTCTTCGTTTCTTTTGTATAAGGTTTGAGTTTTGCAAGTGGATGATCGAAGGGACGTCCTTCGAATGTGTTAATGTTCGTCGAAAGTATTTACTCGTTGTCGTCATTCTAAGTCAAGTAATTTAATTATGTTTTCTGTATTAATGTCATTCATGTTGTCGTGCATGTATGTCATTAATGTTTGTCCACCACGTGTTGGTCCGACGAGAATATATTGGGATCTATGCTAGCGTGCGCTGGATCATTGGATGGGTTTTCCACTACATGCTGGTCCGACGAGATCATCTTGGGAGTGAGTAATTCTGACAACTTGGCCTCTATGAGTGGGGCCGGATAATACCTCTCCATCATGAGAGTCCTGAATTGGTCCCATGTACAAGATACATCGGTGGGCTTCAACAATAACCACCATGAATGTGCGCCCTTACCAAGATAGTAAGCCGCAACTGAAACTTTGTGTTCCTCAGGACAGTCCAACATAGCAAACAGTTTCTCGAAATGTTCAAGCCAGTGAATGATATCTGCCGGCTCAGATGAGCCCTCGAAGGTAGGTGGTCTCTGGCGAGAGATGTCGCCAATGATACTGCTCACGCCCCTCTCTTGCCTCTGAGGTGGCGGCGGAGGATCCTGTTGATTTTGAGTAGTCAAGTTCTGCATCGTCTCCATCAGTTGTGCCATCTGAGTCATTTGGGCCATCATGCCCTGCATAAAAGCGAGTGGATCAACCCGAACACCTTCTGACTGAGCTGTGTCCCGGGTACGACTCCCTGATAGTGAATGATTACGTCCAGGTGAATGAGTGGCAGCGTCACTGCTTGATAAGTTAGCATTATTCCTAGCATTAGCGCGTGTATTCACACGAGCTCTCGGGTTTCGGCCCGCACCACAGCCTCTTTCCCCGCGTCCTCTGCCAGCTCTTTCCATACTGAAGTGGAAAGTCATATGATGATTATATATCTCGCATGAATATCACATTATGATTATATTATGAAATGATGAGAATGAGCATACGCGCTCAAACACAATGATTACATGAATGATCAACTGAAGTGACGTGATTATCTGATGAAATTCTTGAAATGAATATCTTGAACAAGTTAACAAGATTAATGAAAAGATCCTCAAGATCAACAACTAAATAATGAAATGAACTGAGTGATTAATGAATTAACATGATCGACTTGATCAAAAATGAAAATGATGAAAGAGGATTGTTGACTGTTGAATGATGAATGAGTGATTCTATAGCCAGAAATTATACCATGGCGTCAGAAATCTTACTGTTCTTTGGTCTGAGGGGCTCGGCTCTTGCATAGGTCACACGTGACACGAAAGTCCAATGATGCTAGTCTGATGAATGATGATTTCAAATGAGACATGAGTCGGAAGGTAGTATTCAAAACCACTTTCCGATACCAACTCTGTAACACCCCAAACTAGGCGAATATTACAGTGCCGTGGACCCCCGACTGGGACCCACTAGGCAAATGAAAATTAATGAATTAAGTGATATAATTGTAGTACCGAACCACATTATATCAATAATTACTCCGATGAGGAGTTTCATTACAACACACCCAAGATAATACCGAGTACATGTATATTTTATATGAAGATAAAATATACAACACTGAATGAAATGAATATCCAAACGGAAGTCTGCAGCGGAAATAAAATAAAGAAAACATGAGTGAATGAAAGGACTGGTCCCCCTACTAGTATCACTGGGACTCCTCGCTGTCAGCGTTCTCTTCCTGTGCCTTAGCCTTGCCATGACCTGAAAACAACATCTCCAACGGGGTCAGTTACATAGAATAACAATCCTCAAGGGTTGAATAAACACAATCATGACATATCTTAAATTATGAAATGACACTGAAGAGAGGCATCACAGTACGCCCGTAATGGTATGTGCACGTGCACAAGACGAGTGTCCGGACACACCCGCCCTTGTACCTAATTAGTCTCACGGAGGTACATTACCGTGTGCACAGTCCAATGTGTCGGTGAACCCAACACATGACCATCACGTGCCCGACTAAAAATTCCACACATCCCCACCCGGACGTGCAATATGAACCCAGAAGGTCATATGAACAAGAATGACCATGAAGAATATTAATGAATAACAATCCGACAAAGTCAAGAATGACTCACCGAGATAAAATGATAGTGAAATGAATGATAGCTCAATGAAATAGTTGGAACCGTCGTTCCTCGTGAATGAAGTGATTAATTGACAATTACAAGTCTCAATACAGTTAATACATTATGAATGAATTATGATTATGAATGAACAACAACAAAAGTAATGAATATCCTTTTAACCGAATAAGAATTAACTTACACAACCGGTGAAGAATGTCCTTCCTCGAACAAACATCCAAAAAGGGATGTCGGTCGCTCGAACAACCTTGAATGAAAATTACCAACAATGCTCAATATACGAATCAAACATGATTATAACCGACTCAAACGTCGATACAACAATATCCAACTCATTGAGGCATTCTAGCGAACACTTAGCAAACACACATCCGTCGATGATATCCAAATCTCGAATATATCAAAACCAACTCCAAAATGAGTATTTCAAACCAACAAAACGTCTCCAATGATATCAATAATCCCATAGAAATCCGCAAAACAAGTTAACGACAACATCTAAATAAAAACCCCCAAATATCAAAGTCAACTCCAAGGTGTTCTTGAATTAAACCCCAACAATAAGTGAAATCCAAAATATATGTTATCAAATCCGAAGAAATACATTTATCCAAGGTAGATAATCCATATCTAACATATTCCAACAACAATCCAAGCTTACACGAAGAAATCGGAAGGAAAAACCCCAAAATCCGAAATTCTAGATCCAAGGGATTATTACATTGATTTGATGTGATGGGGATGATGAAATGATGATTAATACGAATGATAAGATTGAAGGTGATGATTGATGATTGCACCTCGAAGAACACTCTCCAAATTGTACAAAATCGCCCGGAATTGCCCAAAAATGAAGTGAGAAATGAAATTGACGAAGAAAGGGCTGAACTGTCCTATTTATAGTAATCCCAGTTTAGCGCGCGCTAGCCCCAGTTCTTAGCGTGCGCTAACGGGTGTTTTGGGTAGTCCAGTACCCACTGTCCGTAAACGGTAGCGTGCGCTACATATCTTTTCGTAGTGTGCGCTACGGCTGTACACTTAGCGTGCGCTAACCCCAGAATGTTAGCGTGCGCTAACGAATTATCTGATGCCCAGTACTGGAGTCCAGAACCTACTGTCCTCTGGTCTGTTCGCGGTAGCGCGCGTTACCCTCAATATTTAGCGTGCGCTACTACACCGTTTGCGTACGCTAAAAACCACTCGTAGCGTGCGCTAAGAAATAATCCAATTCAGTCCAGTACCCACTGGACTCTGCCTGTCCGACCTTAGCGCGCGCTACACCAAAATGTATAACGTGCGTTACTACAACCCACTAGCGCGCGCTACTTACCATTTGTAGCGTGCGCTACTTATAACTCACCTGCAGTCCAGTGCCTTCTGGACTGTCAGCCTGAACAACATTAGCGTGCACTAATGCTGAGTGGTAGCGTGCGCTACCTGTACTCAATTAGCGTGCACTAAAGAGAGTACGTAGCGTGCGCTACTCCTCACACACATCCCACAACAAAGATGATAATGATGATACACTCGGCCCGACTATCCAACCAGGTTGAATGATGAATAAAACTGATACGTGATACCAATATACTCCGAACGGTTGAATACAATGATTAAATATGAGTGACAAATGATCAATAATGAGTGAAAATTACTGAGTGGTAATTATGGAATGATAAATACTGAATGATAATGACTGAATTACAACCGGGTATTACAGAAAAGAACTATATTATGTGGAGGAATTCCTGCCTGTAGAAGCTGAACCAATGTGGGGAACAACAAGAAAGCAATTCATAGAGAAGTATTACTTATGGGAAATACTTAAAGACCCTGAATGTTCCCCACAACAAATTTTTATTGACTTCATGGAGCTCAATTGGCCAAATATATGGGAAATATTAAAGAAGCATGCTGAGCAAGAATTCAATGCATATACCATGATTCCAGACTTCAGACCTGAAGAAGCACCCATACTTATGAATAGAGAATTGGATGAGATTGCTCTTCAAAAAGAGATTAGACAAGTATGCATTGAAAAAAATATACCTCACCAGAAGATCAAGAGTTTGCTTCTTCGATCGTCAAGAAGAAATATGGGCTAATAGTGAAAAGGCCAATTAGAGCAAAGCCACTGAAGTCTCTCCCTCCATCAAGGACCAGAGGAAGAAGAGGGAGATATTAAGTTTTTTTGTCAATCACTTGTAACTTTTACTTGCATTTTTTTCATTAAGGACTCTACTATAATCTCAAATATTAAAAGTTTATTACAGTCGATTTGAATGACAACCACTAGTTGTCTCAAACAGACCAAATCTTTACATTTCAGTACTTTACGTGTCTGTGTGATGATTTTACTACATTTGATCATTACGTTTTGCCATCATCAAAATAGGAGGAATTTTTTAGGAATATAATTTTAGGATTTTGATGATGTCATACTTGTATTAAAGATTATTCAAATGTTTGTACTTGGCATTATAAAGAAGAACCAAATGAGTATCTTCTACAGGCCTTTAAATGATTAGGCTAAGTATTTATCATGTTGATCAAATAGAAATTTGGCTAAGTATAGAACATGCATACTACCAGCCGAGGTTTCAGTCAAAGGAAAATATCAGCCGGGTTTGACCACGTCTGAAATACAGCTGAATATATCTGAAAGACAATTTTGGCCAAGTACAAAACAGCTAATATATCAGTTGGGTCTGGTCAAAGCATAATATCAGTCGAGGTTTGACCAAGTGAATAACAACCAACTTTCAAGACCGAATATCAGACAACTTTTGTCTAGGCAGAACATCAGCTAAGTTTGACCAACGTATTAGACAGGTTTGACCAAGAGAAATATCATATGAGTTTTAATCAGGTGAGATATCGGCCAAGTTTTAGATATCAACTGTCCACGTCAGCAAATGTTGAAAAGTCAACAATGACGGCAAAACACATGAAAGTCAAGGAGAGAAAGTGATTGATTCCCAGAAAGTAAGGAATGGAATAATCATCGAGATTCGCACCGTAAAGACTTTCTAATTATAGTAACCAAAGAAAATCCGCGTAATGGGAAGAAACATCTTCAAACGGTCCGATTTGAAGAAAGGGATAAAGCATTACAAAGAGATGAAAAGAGAAACAATGAAGTCCACTCTCCAACAGATGGATTTGTTACAAGATGCAACGGCTATGAAGAGCTTAAGATCATACTATAAATATCTGAAGAAAGATTGAGCAGAAGTATGATGCGAACAATACTTACAAGCAATCAAAGCAATCAGAGCAATCAAAGCAAATCTTTAGCATCGTGAAGTGCAAGTTCTTAAAGCTAATACTGAGAAGCTCTTAAAAGTTGGAGAAGAAAACACTCTTGTCTTTAAGTTTGAGTATGGGTTTACTTTCTTGAATGAGGTTCTTGAGAGTAAAGAGGTTGTCAAAAACCCACGGGCTCTTGATTGGAAGCTCATAGGCAGCTTGCGAGTTGTTGAAGCATCCATGGCTTTTCGATCAAGAGGTGTCAAGCAACCAAGGGAAGGAGTTACAATGGCCACGGTTTTCCACTCGTTGGAAGTTATTGTAACAAGATTCATTGTAACATTAATTTCACTAGTTGAAAGTTATAGTGAATTTATCTCCAACTAGTTTGGAGAGAAGTGGACTAGTAGAGCATTACCCCACATCTGAAACCACTATAAAAGTTCTATGTGATTTACTGCTTTAACATCATACTTAACAATTGCATTCATATTAACTGTTGCATTCAATGTCAGATGTCATTCTGCAAAACCATTTTACAGCTGACATAGTTTAACTACATTATTATCAGTTGAGTAACCTTAGCTGCATCAACTTCAGCCATGTTTTAACAGTTATTTAAGCAAAAGATTTTATAAGTCTATTCACCCCCTAGACTTATAACTGACGCATTGTGACCTACAGGACAGACTCAAGGAGCAAATTGATCACATATGATGTTCCAATGAGTTGGAAGATCAACGAAGACCAATTATACCCTTTAGATTGATCTTTGTGATTTTTATGTTGGCCCATGAAAATCACGTTAGGATTATAGTCATGCTATACATGCTCTTATGCTTTATAATGTTATGTGATGCTATGTATGTTTAAATTTATACATGTATGTGATGCGATGTATTTTTAGATAAGATAGACATTATAAAACCCATCGTTAATTTTTTTTAATGCTGTTCATTTAGAACACCTATCAAGACTTCGATCACCTTGAGCAGGTCATGCGAAAGACGGGTGCTCGGATTATCTTAGTAAGGAACGATAGGTAATGTTGATACCTATGTGTTTTAATGAACTAGGAATTCAAAATAGTTTTGAACCTTGAGGTATAAGATGGAATTGTAACGTGCTTGGGCATAAGATGCCAAATCCTATAAGTATAATCTAAGAGTTACATATGATGTAATCGATAAAGAGTTATCCACCTAAAGTAGCTCAATTCTTGGCATCATGCTAAAACTAAGTTTAGAATTGCGCAAAATTGTAACACCCCCAGATTTAACCGGAAATATTACAGCGCCGTAAGCCCCGAGATGGAACCCACAAGGCTGAAGGAAATCTTCACAAACATTTACAAATGCCCAAGAGGCCAACGACGATACTATCTTTAAAAATTCACAAAGACTTATAAAATCCATTTATCAAAAACCGTCGTAAAAACTCATTTGAAATCGCAAGGCCAAACGGCCGACACTCAAAAGTTTAGAAAACAATTTCCAAAGTAATCTCAGTTACCAGATACCAAAAGAGCATTTCAAAATACTCACGCAGCGGAAAAAGACCAACCATAAAGATACTCTAGCAGCAGAAATACAAGAACCAATCAAGAAACTCAATGCACAAAACATGTCCTAGCCAGTATCCTCCGGGAAGCTCATCTCTTCACGACCGCTACAAGCTCGATACTCCAAGAACCTAAAAATAAAGCCCACGACGGGGTCAGCCATAATATCCAACAATGATTTCAATCACATCACAATTATAATTACATACCAATGAGAATAAGAATACAACCAAAGTAATCTTACCGTCATAACTTTACCAAAGTTCACATCTCGCATCCTCAACAACATGATAAGCCCATAACCAACCATCTGTACTGTATCTCAACGGAACCCCAAGGTTCACAAAGCATCATCATAAATCACGGTTACGAAATCTACTAACTTAGTCCAATCCCAATCCATCGGGTGACATCATCACATCTCGACTCAATAATCGATTGTCCACTAAAGACAGTTACCAAAGGAATACAGAACATACCTCAAGATGCACAATCTCATGAAAATCATGCCAGTCTAATCCCAGATCAGATCAAAGCAACATGCGAACACGGTCCTAACACAAGACCTACAAATGCATACTCATGTGACAACGTCAATATGCTCAAAAAGAATAACAATGTATACTCAATGGCAATCCTATGATCTAGCGCCCTCAGCATAGATCCCAAGATGATCCTATAAGATCAACACGAGGTGGATAACCAATAATATATATGTAATAACACATATAAAACCAACGATGCGAATCCACATGATTCCATCAACACAACACTGGGTAATCCAATGATCCGGCGCCCTCGGCATAGATCACAAGATGATCCCATCGGATCAACACGAGGTGGAAAAACCCGTCCAATGATCCAGCGCCCTCAGCATAGATCCCAAGATGATCCCATCAGACCAATACGAGGTGGACATCTGATCCAGCGCCCTCAGCATAGATCACACGATCCCATCGGATCAACACAACACAAACAACACAATTATGCATACACATATGCAAATCAAAATGTTCATAAACATGAACAACATATGAATCAAACATGAACGACACTATGATGAAACAACTAGGACGACTTCATGTTCAGCAACATGAATGACAACCTGCGTGATCAGCATCATTAACACTAAACCGAATCAAACTAAGATACTTGTCCCGAGTCCTTCAGGAGCAATCTCGATGTCAAATCATCACCGGAAATTATCCTCAATGCTCGGCGATCCAAATGAACAATGAACTATAGATACTCATATCCTCGTCTTTACCATAATGTAACCTCGATACCCGAACATACCAATAACTGAGATAAAGCATATACATTATGATTTACCTCCCAGAATCGGAAGAACGATATACAATCCAAATACCCAGAGTTCACAATAATAATCATCGCTATATGCATTATAAACGAAATGAAACTGAAACCATTCATTAAATATTATGACTGAGCAAGTAATAACTTGCCTCGATACCGATACCACAAAGCTGCTACCGAAAACATTGCCTTTATCTACGAGCTCCTCAGCCCCGATCAAAAGCAACACAACAGACATACTCGAACACGACCGCAACATCCGGTTATAATCGCCGATCAATAATCTCAACCTATCGAAGTAATCAAATAACACATATCCGATAACAATCAACAACCAACAAAACTAACCAATCGAACTCAATGGTTCAACACAACCTCGAATAAACGCAGTCAGAACAAACCAAATCAAACAATCACGAATTCATAATCAAAACACAAAAATACTGCACTGTCTGCCTACTTAGCGCACGTTAAATGCATAACATAGCGTGCGCTAAGTTGCTCCCGTTAGCGTGCGCTAGCCAGTAAGCTTAGCGTGCGCTAATGTTGTACAGTGGCATGCATTCCAAGCATCGTCTAACACTTCCATCATATCAATGATCGACTCATCTCGATATTAAGGATTTCATAACATATTCGATTCTAACTTTTATCTTTAAACACGAACCAACAAGATTCCTTCTTGTTCATATTTGGTAAATTCATAGAACAATTTACCGGTTATTATCATGAATAATCATATTCTAAAATCATCAGTAACCTTTCCAATTTCCAGTTCTTATTCATAACAATCATGACATATATAATTCAATAGTTCTTCAAGAACACGAATTATACGAATTCACGTTCATGATCCATAAAATGACATAATCCGATGTGCTCTAACATCTAAAAATCCTTATTCATCATGATCTTCGACATACAATTCACATAACTTCAGGAATCACAACAGCACCACCATAATCGTTACCATACGAAGTAACCAACGACAAAACATCAAAAATCCGAGTTGAAGAAGGGAATTACATCAACATATCTCTTGAATTCCATCCAAAACCATACGAAACATATCAATACTCATATATTGATAACAACACTAACTTAATTCGGTAATCCAACTCGTTATCATGCTCATCAACTCGAATATATGATAATCATCAACTCAAGAACATCAATAATCAATCCAAACAAAATCCAAAAGTGAAGAGTTATTACCTTGTATAGACGAACCATGAAGGAGAACAATCAACTTCATTCCAAGAATCATCAATAATTTCAAGAACAAGACTTTAATCCATGTTCCTCAGCTTAATCTTTGTTAAAGATCATCATCTCTCAGTGTTTGGGACCTCAAACTTCTCTCTAAAAACTCTCTCTCTCAGTTGCAAGGAAGGAATGGACAAAATGAAGGATAATGCCCAACTATACATATATATACTGTATATTATTAACGTGCGCTAACATATCATGTTTAACGTGCGCTGCAGCCTTAGCGTGCGCTAACTGACTTTGTTAGCATGCGCTATCGCAGCCCAGAGGCTACTGCCTTGCTTCGTAAACTAGCTTACGTACATAATGCCTATGCATTAACGTACGTAAAACATCATGTCTAGAGTACGCAAGTCCTTGCCCTTAGCGTGCGCTATCCGAAGTTGACTTACTACAGTATACACGTACCACGAAGATGCTCATGACCCACATGCCGAAAGCAACCAATAAAGCCAAGATTCCCTGTTGACCGATCTGATTAGCGTGTGCTATAAATATACATTAGTGTGCGCTAATAGTTCACAACAAACATCCGTTGACCTTGTCGGTACATGCGCCGAAAGTGACCGGGTCCACACATAGATTCCTTCAGATCTGGTCTGTACTAGCGTGCGTTATCTTTTTCCTCTAGCGTGCGCTAAACCAAAACGATAGCGTGCGCTAGGAATGTATATTAGCGTGCGCTAATAATGTTACACTTAGCCATTTTCAGCTACTCTTGTCCAATGTCTCAACATACAGAATACGAACATATGGCATACTGAATACATATACTCAACACATTATATCCTTAAATACAATTGTCGGCCAAATACAACAATTATACCAATACTGACATCTCATTCCTTCATTATTTTATCCATACTGTACAGATTCCACGCTGTACAACATAACTCGAATAAAATAAGATTAAACAACAGTACTAGAAATTCCGGATATTACATTCTACACCACTTAAAATAAGTTTCGGCCTCGAAACTTGCAAGCCGTCATAAAAACAAACAAACATACCGTTCAACCCAAAATATCCCAAAACCATCACGACAATGATCAATCATCATCACTATAGAATAACCACATCAAAATACTTACCAATGCGCAAAGTCGACGATATCCTGAGATACTAGCTAATGACCTCACTGTAAAGTCTCAATACACTTTACAATCACAATTACTTGAGTCTCAACAAAATATATCATCTTCGGATGAAATAATCTGCTCGAATCAAATTCTGTCTTCCTGATTACATAATCATGTCTCAATTCCGATAAGATGAATAATACACAATACATCTTCAAAACAACTGCCCAAAACGACACGAATCCCGAGACACCGACACAAAATCCGAACGCTCAGATGATCACCAACAATGATCAACCAATAAGTCAACCGAATTTAGCATCTACATGATAAATTCCAATATGACCGACCAGAGGTCAAAACACCATCGAGAATATCATCAACATGATAAACTCCAATATGACCAACCAGAACCAAAGAAATCGATATACAAACGAATAAAGTTCTCAAACGACACGCCAAACACATACAGTGGATCTCAATAAACACAACCGACTGTTGAACGAACCTCTCAGGCGTACGAACAACGAGTCGCAAATCGGCGAACATCCCAAATCATACATGGAGTGGGAATGACCAATCAGTACTGCTCAAAATTCAAAAAGTGTTACCATCACATCAGTAGAGCCACCTAGCACATATGCTCCAGTTTCACAAAATCCAAAGTTTCAAGATTACATTCTGTACACGAGTCTACAAAACGCAGTATTTCTCTTATCCGATAAATCAACCGATCATCCCTGGATAATCAAACAACCATATCAAAGTTCGGATCCCTATTCATCGTTCCACACTGATATATTATCCAGTTCATGAGTCACACTCACAACTTCACCATGATATGTAATATATACTAAATGCGTATGGTTATCAATCACATTTTCAAAACCAGTTTGAAATCATACAATCTCGTCAAGAAGACAAACTTTCGAAAGTTCTTTCAAAAATTTCAAAACTCAAAACAGAAATTTTCGTAAGACCACGAAATCAATTTTCGATAAAATTAAATCGGCTCGCTGGTGCCTAGTATTCGATAACAGTTTTCCTTCGAATCCATACGATTTCGAAGTTTAAAAAAATGAAAACTATGCAAATGATTGACCACATCTATACCCCTGTATACCAGTCCCACTTGTCACAAATTCCACCGACATTCGGTCGGAGACTGCACGATAGAATCCAAAATCTCAACGTATAGGCTCCAGTAAAACTCCTTTTTCTACATATGGCTCACAACGTCAACCATTAATCCATCCTGGATCACCTCTAATATGCTATGACAAAATATTGATAAATCGACAAATCAAATACAGCGAAAGACTTCCCGAGAAGTTTCATTTGAACGAGTAAACCAAAACCTCAAAAGGTATGAACGAAATAAATAAACGATTGATAAAGAGTTTTACAAATCCCGGGAGTTTTATGAAAACTAAAAAGCCTTTTTGAAACACTAGGGTCTCATCCCATATCTCGTTCCGCATTACAAGAAGTTTCTATAGTAGAAAACTCTTTACGGACCCCAAGTCCTGAGTTACGAAACTATTTCAAAATTGATTGGGTCTCGACCCAAAAAAATCATTTTCCGTAAAACATTCGTGAAACGTTCATTTTGAAAAGTATATTTTCAAATGCTCAAAAGCAGTTCATATATCAAAATGAATTAGCATGACTACATGTTCTTCTCAACAATTCACGGTCCTTCTCCCGAATACACAATTCCGTTTTCCAAAATCTAACCGACATTGATTTCCAAAATCATAGCATCTCAAGATCATCAATCCTGTCCCAACTACTGTGTTCTGTTATCTCATAATCATAACACATAATATTTTTCCGAATCTCAAAGCATATCAATTTAGAACGGCAGTAAATCTCAATGAAATTCGAAAATCCAAATACTTACAGATCGTGAAGCCGACGATTCCCCGTGATACTGGCACATGTCTCGACTCAAGAAAATACTCGACACATGTATTTTCAAAACACAAGTTCTGCAAAATCAGTTGAAATTGAGAACACAACACATCTCTTTCAAGAGAATCACGTTAGCACCGTTTGTAAAAGTTCACAACAATCCCAGTACCACACTGGTAAATCACATAACGCACAAGCCCGAGTGAACAACAAAAACTCAAGGCTCTAGAATTAGTCAATCGACAACTCGACTGACGCGACAAAACACGACCCAACTCGACCTAAATGCCTAGGTTTTATCAAGCTAAGCTCTGATACCATATTTTGTAACACCCCCAGATTTAACCGGAAATATTACAGCACCGTGGGCCCTGAGATGGAACCCACAAGGCTGAAGGAAATTTTCGCATACATTTACAAATGCCCAAGAGGCCAACGACGGTACTATCTTTAAAAATTCACAAAGACATATAAAATCCATTTATCAAAAACCGTCATAAAAACTCATTTGAAATCGCAAGGCCAAACGGCCGACACTCAAAAGTTTAGAAAACGATTTCCAAAGTAATCTCAGTTACCAGATACCAAAAGAGCATTTCAAAATACTCACGCAGCGGAAAAAGACCAACCATAAAGATACTCTAGCAGCGGAAATACAAGAACCAATCAAGAAACTCAATGCACAAAACATGTCCTAGCCAGTATCCTCCGGGAAGCTCATCTCTTCACGACCGCTACAAGCTCGATACTCCAAGGACCTAAAAAGAAAGCCCACGACGGGGTCAGCCATAATATCCAATAATGATGTCAATCACTGTAACACCCCCGAGATATTCAGGGTATATTACAGTGCCGTGGACCCCTACATGGGACCCACCAGGCTAGACACAATTTACCACAGTAAATAAACACATTATCCAATTTTAAAACCAAATCACACGTCCGGTACAACCGGCGGAATAATCCACAATGGCAACATAAATAACTTGACGAATATAAATCTTAATTCGAAGAGAAAAGCCTAAGTACTCACGAGTACAATCTATAAGTTTCAAAAGTGGACAACAACCATATCGAATGGAGTAACAGAAAAACAAGACTCAACCGCATATGTCAACGACCCTGGCCAACATCCTTGTACTGTCCCAACGCTCGCTCGTCCGGATGATCATAACCTGAAATCCATAAACAAGAATTTCCCCACAACGGGTCCCCAGAGGGGTTAGCAATTACGCTAGTACAAGTAATCAAGGCAAACCAATCGCATACACATTTCATAGTACATGCACCAATATCATTTCAAAACCAAAACCAGACATGTTTTTTCCGAAAACAAACAATCAAATAATCAATTTGCCTAGGACTAGGACGCCACCATGAATCCCACCCGAGGCCTCTAAGGACCCTCCCGAGCTGGCCACGTTATAAAACAAGTCACGCACAGGCATCGCCTAGGACCAGGACGCCACCATGAATCCCACCCCAGGCCTCAAAGGACCCTCCCGAGCTGGCTAGCGAAACAAACTCGTGAATCCAGAGTGAAGTCATAGATTCCGCCGAGGCCCCGTCGGACCCTCCCAGGGTGAGTAAAGCACACACAATATACATTACCATTTCATGTTAAGCATAAAGGTTTCCAAAAATACTTGCCTTGAATTATTGACGACGTAACGAACGAAAGGAAAAACACCGACGAACGCTAGGAACCAACGGAACCGAACCTAACGATTGGAAGAACACAATGACAACCAACTCTAGACGAATACAGAAATGGAATACACCCGAAAATCTGCCTATGATCCATGTATATTCCTATAAAAATAACAATGAGGGCGGACCACAACCAAACCCTCCCGATTTCGCAAAACCAAGAAAATATACCATGAATCCGTAGGAAAACTAATGATATCAACAAGATTAATCATATTCATCATGGATTAACCAACAAAACGGAACGGATCGGACGAAAATCCCAAAACCCCCAATTTATCGAAAAATAGGGTTCTAAGAGGTTTTACCTTGGATTAGGATGAAGATTCGTGTTGATGTTGATAATATACACCAAGTACTCAAGGAAGTTGATGGTTGAGATGATCGGAGGAAGAAATCGCCAAGAAATCGCCCCGAATCGCCTCATCCGCGGAGAGAAGGAAGAAATGAAAATAATAGCCAGGGAGTGTTAGCGCGCGCTAATCTACAAAGGTAGCGTGCGCTAACGAAACAAACTCCAGTCCAGTAGCCAGATTTTAGCCGTTAGCGTGCGCTACTCCAAACGTAGCGTGTGCTAATAACCTCTCGGTAGCGCGCGCTATCGACCAATAGCGTGCGCTACCTGGACATCAGCCGAGTCCAAAAGCAACTGTCAGTACACACCTGATCCGGTTAGCGCGCGCTATTGACCAAACATAGCGTGCGCTAAAGTGTATTGGTAGCACGCGCTATCGACCAATAGCGTACGCTACCTGGGCATCAGTCGAGTCCAGTGGCAAACTGCCCAGTACTGGACATCCACACTAGCGCACGCTACCGGGCGTCTCAGCGTGTGCTAACCCCCGACATTAGCGTGCGCTAGACTACGTTGCGTACGCTAATCCACCAGTCCAGAGGGCTGGAATCAGCACTGCCACTCCCAGGGCTTGCTCTCTAGCGCGCGCTACGAAACAGTTGTAGCGTACGCTACTAAGGGACATCTAGCATGCGCTATGTAGAAAAGATAGCGTGCACTAGGTACGAAATATAAACGGTCCAAAACACCGTAATATGAACGAACATCCAATGGAACATCTCAAAACGTATCACAATGTAGAATGGATCCACGGAAACCCCGAAACGGTGGTTCCGCACAACAATAACGAGAATCAGATCAACAGGTGACTGAAAAGATACACGAGGGTCACTACGACCGAGAAATGCACCGAAAATGAAAATACAAGGGAAAGAAAAATGCGGATATTACATTCTACCCCTCTAAAAATAAGTTTCGTCCCGAAACTTAAGAAACAAACAACTCAGGGTACCTAGCACGCATGCTATCCTCGGTCTACCAAGTTGCCTCCTCAACACCATGTCTCGATCACTGCACTTTGACCAAAGGGATGGTCTTATGCCTCAGTCGTTTCTCGCGATGCTCCAAAATCTTCAAGGGATGTTCTTCAAAAGTAATATCCTCGGCGACATCAATCTCCCCATAGTCGATGACGTGACTAGGATCCGAGACATAAAACATAAAAAACGCTATGAACATGACTCAGCGCCGGGGGTAACACCAAACGGTATGCCAACCCACCGACTCGCTCGAGAATCTCGAAGGGTCCAATAAATCTCGGACTCAACTTCCCCTTTTTCCCGAAACGGAAAACTCCTCTCGTCGGCGACACCTTTAGTAGAACGTGGTCTCCCACCTCGAATTCTAAAGGTCGACGACGGACATCGGAATATGACTTCTGTCGACTCTGGGCAGTCAACATCCGTTCTCGAATTAATTCTATCTTCCGCCTCATCTCTAAAATGACATCCGGCTCGGTTCCAACCAAATCGGACGCCTCATTCTAACAAATCGGTGATCGACATCGCCGACCATAAAGTGCCTCATACGGTGCCATCCGAATCGACGTGTGCCAACTATTGTTGTACGTGAATTCGATCAATGGCAAATGCTCCTCCCAGTTACTGCTCCAATCGAGAGCACAAGCACGCAACATATCCTCGAACGTCTGTATAGTGCGTTCGGACTGCCCATCTGACTGTGGATGAAAGGAGGTACTCAAACGCAAACGGGTACCCAACGCCTTATGCACCGCCTGCTAGAAGTGCGATACAAAATGTCCATCACAATCCGAAACAATAGACTTCGGAGTACCGTGAAGCCTCACAATCTGCGCGATAAACACACGAGCTAACTTCTCCGGGCCCCAAGTGTCCTTGATGCCCAGAAAGTGTGCCGAATTGGTCAGACGATCAACAACCACCCATACCATATTCATGCCCGACCTCGATCTCGGCAAACTCGTAATGAAATCCATCGATATATCTTCCCATTTCCATTCCGGAACGCGAAGTGACTGCAATAACCCAGCCGGTCACTGATGCTCGATTTTGACCTGCTGACAAGTCAAACATGTCGCTAAAAACTGTGCGACCTCCTCCTTCATATCATTCCACCAGGAATTCCTTCTCAGGTCCTTGTACATCTTACTCGAACCAGGATGAACGGAATAAGGTGTAGCATGGGCCTCACGCAAAATACTCTGTCGCAACTCTGAGTCGTTCGGCACAGAAAGCCGACCCTGGAATCTCAAAACACCATCCTTCAGAATCACAAACCCATGAGACTTTCCCTTAAGAACGTTCTCTCGGATTTGAGTAATCATCGGATCCTCTAACTGCTTCAGCTTAATTTCATCTATCAAAGACGACGAAATCTCTAAAGCACAAAGTTGCCCGACAGCTCCACACAACAAAACCTCAACATCTAACTCGATCAAAGCCTGCCGAAGCTCACACTACGATGTAAGGATCTCAAGCTTTCGCAATGCAACCGGTTTCCAACTCAAGGCGTCAGCCACGACGTTCGCCTTGCCCGGATGATAAAGGATTTCGAGGTCATAATCCTTGTTGTGCGGCGATTAATACGCCTCGATAGGCGATCGGCATCATGATCAGAGAAGCCAACCTTGGGAGACATACTCTGGACAAACGCCTAGAGTTCGGCATATTACGGCGACCGTCTTTTGGTACCCAGCGATCATCTTTTGATATCTGACGATCGTCTTTAATGAGCGAACCAGAGGCGATCGTCTCGTGCCACGTATGGATCCAGCATCCGCCAAAGTCGTCGAAGACCGAATCTTGGACGGTGGCCCACGTGCGGATCTTCAAAGGATACCGACAGATAGGACCTTTGACCCCAGCCTGTCACCTACCACACCTACCGACAAGGCCACCGAAAGGTACAAAGTGGGTCCTCCCCAGACAGCGACTCAAGACGCGTGCTGGCTTCCCATTGATTCGCCCAGCTGGCCACCAGCAGCGACCTCGGACCTCAAGGGAACAAGCCCACGTGACGGGACGATCGGCCATCTTATTTTAATATAGAAAACGGCGGTCGCCCGCGATCGCCTGAGGAGTCCCAACTACCTTGTCCCCTATAAATAGAGAACTCACTGCAATGGCCAAGAGGGGGCGAATGTACTACGAATTCAGTGCAAAATACACACAAAAGAGAGAATCAAAGACTCTTTTGGCAACCACTTACACATTCATAGGGATATTCATACACATTCATCATATATCCCAAGCAAGAACTCACAGATTTATCTATCTGGTTCTTCCGACAATCTACGCGCTCTAAAGCCTAGATAACTAGAGGTCTTTACACTCCTTGTAATAGATTCTAACATTAATATTTGTACTCGACAGTATATTTATTAATAACATCTCGCGAGAGCATTCAAGCCCAGGATTAAAAACCCCGGCAAATCTTGTGTTATCTATTTTCTCACGGAAGTGTTCTCGCATTTGTCTGTTACTCGATCATCTCCGGATAATATTTTGGGTAACAACAATTGGCGCTAGAGGAATGGGATCTAAACCTTCATTTTTATTCCTACCGTCTTGAAGAACACTCACTGTTCTCCAGACATATACTTGAAGAAACACTCACTGTTCTTCAATAGAAAAGCCTTCAGAAAAATGACATCTGCAAAAACATCCAAGAGAGCCACCCTAAGATCTGCCGGAAACCTCATTCCGGAACGGACCGAATCCCAGCCCACGGCGGAAGGCGACCGTGGCGACGCTAGGCTCTCACTCCCGCCCCCGAGGGACGGTTCTAGCCTCTCACTCGATCAGTTCCAGACTGCGGAACAGATTGAGGAGGCTATAGCCATCCTCAGGGAGCGACGGAAGGCCTACGACTCGCCCACCATCACTCCATCGACCATCCGCCGGGCAGGCAAGCGGAAGCTTAAGGGGATCTATGTTGAGAAATCGACAGAAAGCCCCGAGCCGCAGGAGAAGGCTCTCGTGAGGCGGGACGATTCCGTCTTCAGCCGCCTGGGGAGCGATCCCTCTTGGCGACCCGGGCACTCAGGCCCCAGCCGGGAGACTTCGGTATCTGAATCCTTTACCAGGAGTTCGGCATATCCGACTCCCAGGAGACAGGTCGGTCAGCGAACCCCTGCTCGCCCGAGGAAGGAACCCACTGGTAGGGAGATCGCATTCACCACGGAGCTAGGGGATCAGTACACGATCGCCTCGGCTCGCGTTCTGAGAGCCAATCGGCGAGCAGTCAGGCGACGGCGATGGCCGCCATGCAACGCCAGCTCGACGAGATGAAGGCGCTCCTAGAAACTGGGGCAGGTGCCAGGAGATCGATCGCTGGGCTAAATGAACCACTCGCGGTCCAGATCGAGATCGCCCCAATTCAAACAAAGATCGCTCCCCCATAAACGCCTCTATATGAGGGGAGGTCGGATCCAGAGACCCACTTGGGCAAATTCCGGATCTACATGACCGGATGCGGAGCCTCATATGCGACAAAATGTCGAATGTTCCCTTTACCTCTGGGCGATCTCGCCCACAGGTGATACATCTCACTACCATCTCGCTCAATTAATTGCTTTGAGAAGCTGGCGAACGACTTCACGTCGTACTTCGCCGCCAAAGTCGCTCGCCCGGAAGGTCCCCACTGCATGATGAAAATCAGGCAGGGGAAGGACGAATCAGATGAGGATTTCATCGACCGGGTAGACGAGATAGTCCTCACCGGTGAGCCCATCAGTGACGAGCTCGCTCTCCACGCAGTCCTGAGCGGATTCCACGGACGCTTGCCCATGTTCAGGCACCTCACAAAGGATATTCCCCCAACCTATACGGTCTTCCGCGTCAGAGCCGCCGATTTTCTGGCCAGGCAGAGGATGCTCTCCCTCCGTTTAGGCGAGGAACCCTCCGGAGAAGGGAAAACACCTTCCCATGTCCAGAAGAAGGCGGTCGCCAAGCCCAGAAAGGCGGTCGCAAAGCCGCCTGGTGAGTTCAAAGCCCTTGAGGATGTGGAGGTCCACCTTCTCCACAACCTCAACTTATCTCCGGCCCACATCTTCAACACAATCAAAGGTCGCGAGTGGCTCTCCAAACCAAAACCGATAAGGGACCACGGTCACCTAGATCGCAGCAAATTCTGTGCATACCACAAGAGTCCCGGCCACAACACCAGCCAATGCCGCGACCTCCTCAGACAGCTCTGGCGACTATTTGAGGAAGGTAAACTGGACAGCTTGGTCACCAAGCCAGAACCTAGGACGGAGAGAACCGGAGGGCGCGATCGCCGACAAAACGAAAGAGCTCCTCCCAATTCGGTCGCCAGAATCGAGCATGAGCCGGAATACTCTGACGAGTCGGTCCCTCTGATCAACCCGAGCGGTCGGATCAACATGCTTCAAGCAGGAGATGGAAACCTCGGGGGTCTTTCCTCGGTTTCCACCATGTCAAATAGGAAGCGAAAGGCCGAGCTGAGGGCGTTCGCCGGGGTCCATACCGTGGTTCCTCCGGAGCCGACCATTTCTAAAGACGCACTCATCACATTTTCCAACAAGGACAGGGAGGGAGTGCAATGCCTGATCGCTAGAATTCGCGTAGTATGGTTTTCAAATCCGATCAATTTTAAAATTTGTAAAACCTCGAAGTAATTCCAAGGTGTCGAACCCAAGGGAATTGATGTGTCGAAAATAAAGGAAGTAACTCTACTCAAAATTTGACTGCTATTTAGGAATCCAAAAGTTTGTTTTGATTCTAATTATCTAACTTTAAAAATCGAAAAATAAAAATTAAATATAAGATGAATTATCTAAATCAAGCAAATGAAGCAAATTAGCAAGATAAAATCACAAGATGAAAGTTAATTGATCCTAGGGTAGTATCATCTAATTGAGTTCACACAATCCATTCACTTGATTCCTTTTCCCCAAATTTTAATTCAATCCTAGAAATAATCACTCAGCCAATCTAGAATTCCGATCAAGGCAACCTAGAAAGATAGTTAATTTAAACCCTTTTCGCTTGTGGCTCAAAGAATTTAAATCACTTAAAAAGCGCCAACTTATTTATCTATGATTTATCTTACTCCACTTAGGTCTTAAGATTAAATCATATTGTGTATCAAGTATTTCCACTAATTAATTAATCCTTCCGGGCGAAATCAATTAGCTAACATGCATCGATTAAGGGCCCTTTAATCTAGCATGAGATTTGACACATCTTGATCACAAGCCTAGGATGAAAGGTAAAAAGGTAATCAAAGGAACATCATGTGAACATCAATTAAATTTACTAACCCTAGAATCAATCAATGAATTTAGCCAGACATAATTGAAATTAAACAAGAAATAGATGAAGAATGCATATTATTAATATGAAAAGAGAGATTACAACCCTTACGGATGAACTCCGAGTCTTCAATCTCGGAAAAACAATAATAATTGCTGCCTCCAAAAAGTTCTTGTATCCCAAGAATTAATCTTGCCAAAATATGTAAAAGATTGCAAAAGATGATAAAAGATGAAGAAGAATGATCAAAGATGATGGTAGATAGTAAAAGTAGGTCTAGCTGGAGGTTTATATAGCCTAAGGGGGTTAAAATCCCGATTAGCCCTAATCTAGGAAACAAAATCTCTCCAAAAGAGTTATAATCCGTCAAAACACGAGAGTCCGCTGGGCAGCCTATCGGCCGATAGGATGGCCGATAGTTGGTTCGTCGATAGACTTCACTCGGTAGTGCAGGAACACCTTTCGGACGCACCTATCGGCCGATAGGCTGGGCCGATAGGGTGGTCTGTCTCTTGCAAAAAATCCGTTTCTTCCGTCCGTGACTCGACTCTCGGTCCTTTGTCTCGTTTTGGGTCCTTTTGGCTCTAAAAACCTGCAAACACACTAAAACTAACCCAAACGCGTAATACGGCTCGACTAATCATAAATAAGCCAAATACGAGCACATTAATCACGAAACGAGATAAAAACCTAGTATAAAATCCTAGAAATAAGTGGTAAAATTACCACTTATCAAACCCCCCCAAACTTAAACCTTGTTCGTCCCGAACAACAAAAAGAAAAGAAAACGAATGTCGTGAATCATCGTGCAACTCATAGTGTTCAACCTAATCAATACTATCCTGTAATTCTCTCTAAATAATCCGAGTGTCGTAAAAGCGAGCTGCACTCAGAATAATGATTCCGCAAAGTGTTCAAGTTCGGTCCTAATCATTCGTTCATGAAGAAAATCCAGTCAAAGATTAACAAAACGTGAGTCAAATCGACCGTCAATATGAAAGGCTAAAATAAACAAGCTAGTTCGTCCCGTTACACAGTCTAGTGGCACAATTTTCACGAGTTTCATAACAAATAAACCTCGGACAGTATTCCCTTAAATATATGTTCAAGAATTTGATTCGGGTTGACCACTAGGTTAGGATCTCGGGATGTTTCATCGGGGTAATCCTAGGGTGGAACTTCCATTCTCATGTATTAGGAAACCGTTTGACGTAAAAGACACTCATGGGGCACATGGATGCTTCTAGTTACTAAGTTCCCGTCTACAGCGGAGAAACAACTCGAATATATAATTTCCGCATGTCCGAATCAAGGTCGCCGTTTTGCGCGAGAGTAAACAGCGGGTCACGCGAATACCCCCGGTTACTAGGCTTCCTATCATTGGCACATGTGAAATATCTAAATCACTAGTCTAATCAGAGTCGTCGTTTTACGCGAGAGAAGACAACGGGTCATGCGAATGCCCCCGGTTACTAGACTTCCCTTCATAGAATAACATTATCTCGATTTTTGGGAAAAACTGACCGCCTCTAAACTCAATCTAAGTGCCAACACGACTAAAGAAACAGTACGACTCACTATCCGGAAGATGTAACCAAACGTATTGACGGTGATTTTAAAACAAGTATGTATCGTCTCTTATCTGCCAAGACCTCTACAATCACGAAAAAGTTTGGACCTAAATGAATACTATGCAAAACAGAAATAACTGACTACAACTCGACTAAAACTCGACCGTTTCTTCAGAGAGAAAAACTGTGTCGTAACATCGGTATCACACAAATAGAAGCACGAAAGATTCACTAATAAAGAAAACTAAGACAAGCAAGGCTATCTAAAACAAACAACGAAAAGCAAATAAAAGCAAACACGAAATCTAAAAAAAACTACTACGACCTAAAAAATATAGAAACTAGCAAACACACCAAACGAAAATGAACATAAAAATCTAAAAACTAAGCAACAAAAACCAAAACCACGCAACACCAATATGATAAGCACAAATAAAAAGAACGGGCACCAACACAAGCAAATAGTGATACAAGGCATACAAGGTACTCACACGTAAAGAAATTAACAAAGCCGCACTTCTCCCCCCCCCCCCCCCCAAACTTATTTCGCATCCCAAAGGAGTAATAAGTTTGAAAAGAGAAAGGAGTGGCTTTGTTAACGGAGTACCTGATCACTGTGGCGGAAGTCGAAGCATATACAGTGCCGGGTATGTCATATCGGGCTGGCCTATCGGCCGATAGGCTGGGCCGATAGGAACTACTGAAACTTATGCACATCATATCGGATGGGATATCGGTCGATGTGGTCTGCCTATCGACCACTGCTTGCAACATAAAAATTCTTTTAATTTTCCTCAGCCTATCGGCCGGGCCTATCGGCCGATAGGCTCGCCCGATAGGATCTTCTGTCTCAAAAATTTTTTTCAACTCGTTCTATTTCGTACTTGGTCCCGATTTTGCTTGGATATGGCGATTAAAGACCTGCAAGTATCCAAAACTCGGCGTGCATGGATTAGAACTTAACAAAACTAACAAAGCTACTACGAAACTAGAAACTACAAAAATCACGCAAACGAAAAATCGAAAACAAACGAATAAAACGAACTAATATACATACGTTGGGTTACCTCCCAACAAGTGCTACGTTTAACGTCTTTAGCTAGACGATACCTCATTCATTCCGGGTCTTCAGCGACAACTCCCCCTTGAACGTGTTTGTTGATATCAAGATAGCATACATCCCTCTCATTAGATCGACTCTCGTTCGCCTCCAACATTCGAACATACTTTGGCAAATCCTCGTAAATTTCTTCAACATCGGAATGTGAGTAAATGGAGTGTGAAATGCAATGCTCCAACAAGTCGGTCGGGGGCGGCATAATAGACTCAATTTCATAACATTCCTCGGGCGCATCCTCGGGCTTCTTCATCGCGTCATAGATGGAAATTTTCAGATTTTGATCATTAACCCGGAAAGTAAGATCACCCTCTTGGACGTCGATAAGTGCTCTCCCCGTCGCTAGAAACGGTCTCCCAAAGATCAATGGTTGATTCTCGTCCTCGGGCATATCAAGAACTACGAAATCGGCCGGGAAGACTAAGTGTTGGATTCTAACGAACACATCCTCCACAATTCCCCTCGGATAAGCGATCGACCGGTCCGCCATGAGTAGAGAAATGGTAGTCGGCTTCATCTCCCCAATCTTCAACTTCTTAAAGATGGATAGGGGCATAAGATTGACGCTTGCCCCGAGATCACACAACCCATTACGGAACGTTTGGTCGCCAATCATGCATGTCAAAGTAAAACGTCCCGGATCCTTCTGCTTGAGCGGGAGCTTGTTTTGAATGATAGCGCTACACTCCTCGGTCAAATTTATGGTTTCAAACTTCGCCAACTTCCTCTTGCTTGCCACAGCGTCTTTCAAGAATTTCACATACCCCGGCATGTCTCTCAAAGCGTCTAGAAGTGGAATGTTGATATTCACCTTTTGAAACATGTCGATAAATCGTTGAAGCTTTTCATCATATCTTGACTTGGCCAATCGCTGTGGAAATGGAGCTTTTACCTCAAAATCCTTCACATTCGAACTTCCAGGACCCTTTCGACTGATAGGGGGGTCGATAGGATCAACTGCCGGCATTCTGTCTGGGTATCGGGTGGGCCTATCGGCCGATAGTTTTGGCCGATGGGCCTGCTGCATTTCATCTTCTTTCTCGTTCTCGGCTCCCGTTTCTAATACATTCTCGTTTCCAGATTCCTTAACTCCAGCCCCATGATTACTGTACCTTGTCCCACTCCGAAGCTCGATTGCGTTGCATTGTTGCGTCTTCGGGTTGGTTTCGGTACTGCTCGGAAAATGGCCCGGCTTATGAATTCCGGCTTGGGCGTTCGCCATTTGACTCATTTGGGTCTCCACCATCGACATCTGCTTTGTCAATGCTATCACTGAGTTTCCAATAGATGTCACACTATGCTCGAGAGCCCCGAACCTCTTGTCTACTTTATAAATAAAATCTTTTTGACTCGCCTCCAACCGTTCCAACATCTCTTCCATCGGTGTCTTAGCAATCGGCTCTTGAATAACCCCGTTTTTCACATTAAATCCCGGTGGTGGCTGAAGAGCATTGTTCGGGTTGGCATAGGAGAAATTAGGGTGGTTTCGATTGTTCGGATAATAGTTCCCCCTATTTCCCCCTTGCCAGAAGTTTCCTCCTTGCATGTAATTTACATCCTCCTTAACTGCAATAGGCTCGTTTAGCTCTTCAAAAACTGAATTGACTCCCAAAGTATTCTTTTTTAGCATCTCAAGCTCTTTTTGTTGTCTTTCAAATCTTGCCTTCAAATCACCGTAGGCGTCCTCGTCACTGGATGGAACCTTTCTTCTCGTCATCTTCCTATCGGTCACCTCCTCGTAATCATTGTTGACCGCTAGCTCGATGAGATTCTTGGCCTCTTCATAATCGTTAGCAAGAAATCCCCCTTTCGATGAATAGTCCAACTCTCTTCTAGCCTTCCTCGTCAAACCCCGATAAAACCGAATGTAGATTTCCTCCTTGTCAATTCCATGTCAGGCATTTGCGAAGTAGCTTCTTAAATCGGATCCATGCCTCGTATAAGTATTCATCCTCATATTGCTCGAATTGCAAGATATCGTTGATTTGTTTTTGCACCTTCGAGGGAGGATAGAACTGTGCTAAGAACAACCGGGTCATCTCTCTCCAAGTACCAATTTCCTTCCGATCTAGGCTCTTGTACCAATCTAGCGCATCATCTTCTAAAGAGAACCGGAATAGGCGGAGCTTAATGACATCTGGAGGCACTCCGTTTTGCTTGATGGTGGCACATATATCCAAAAACGACTCAAGGTGAGCGTTTGGATCTTCACTAACTCCTCCTCCGTATGTTTGAGACTTCACTGTAGCGATGAGGGACGGCTTCAGCTCGAAGTTGTTGGCATCAATCTTCCCCCAACCTCCTTCTTGATAATCGTCCAGCTTAGGTCGAAAGCGGGCATTCAAAGGAATCTTCTCGGGACGAGCGAGTTCTCGTGGTGGGTCAACAATGCCGGCCATGGTATCAACGAAAGGTATAGAAATAGTCTCGGTTCTCGCTTCTTGCTTCTTCCTCCTCAAAGACTTCTCGATTTCCGGATCCAAAGGAAATAAGTCCTTTCCTTGGGATCTTGTGATCATGCACCACCTACAAGGAAGAGAAAACAAGATGTGAGGAAACGAGATCGAATATTAATAATAGTAGTAAACAACCTAAAGTAACAATCTCTTCTTTTTCGAATTATCCCCTTACGTTTTCTATCAATTCCCCGGCAACGGCGCCAAAAATTGATCGCTAGAATTCGCGTAGTATGGTTTTCAAATCCGATCAGTTTTAAAATTTGTAAAACCTCGAAGTAATTCCAAGGTGTCGAACCCAAGGGAATTGATGTGTCGAAAATAAAGGAAGTAACTCTACTCAAAATTTGACTGCTATTTAGGAATCCGAAAGTTTGTTTTGATTCTAATTATCTAACTTTAAAAATCGAAAAATAAAAATTAAATATAAGATGAATTATCTAAATCAAGCAAATGAAGCAAATTAGCAAGATAAAATCACAAGATGAAAGTTAATTGATCCTAGGGTAGTATCATCTAATTGAGTTCACACAATCCATTCACTTGATTCCTTTTCCCCAAATTTTAATTCAATCCTAGAAATAATCACTCAGCCAATCTAGAATTCCGATCAAGGCAACCTAGAAAGATAGTTAATTTAAACCCTTTTCCCCGCCAGGGCTCAAAGAATTTAAATCACTTAAAAAGCGCCAACTTATTTATCTATGATTTATCTTACTCCACTTAGGTCTTAAGATTAAATCATATTGTGTATCAAGTATTTCCACTAATTAATTAATCCTTCCGGGCAAAATCAATTAGCTAACATGCATCGATTAAGGGCCCTTTAATCTAGCATGAGATTTGACACATCTTGATCACAAGCCTAGGATGAAAGGTAAAAAGGTAATCAAAGGAACATCATGTGAACATCAATTAAATTTACTAACCCTAGAATCAATCAATGAATTTAGCCAGACATAATTGAAATTAAACAAGAAATAGATGAAGAATGCATATTATTAATATGAAAAGAGAGATTACAACCCTTACGGATGAACTCCGAGTCTTCAATCTCCGAAAAACAATAATAATTGCTGCCTCCAAAAAGTTCTTGTATCCCAAGAATTAATCTTGCCAAATTATGTAAAGGATTGCAAAAGATGATAAAAGATGAAGAAGAATGATCAAAGATGATGGTAGATAGTAAAACTAGGTCTAGCTGGAGGTTTATATAGCCTAAGGGGGTTAAAATCCCGATTAGCCCTAATCTAGGAAACAAAATCTCTCCAAAAGAGTTATAATCCGTCAAAACACGAGAGTCCGCTGGCACTTATCGGATCGCCTATCGGCCGATAGTCGCCGATAGTTGGTTCGTCGATCGACTTCACTCGGTAGGGCAGGAACACCTTTCGGACGCACCTATCGGCCGATAGGCTGGGCCGATAGGGTGGTCTGTCTCTTGCAAAAAATCCGTTTCTTCCGTCCGTGACTCGACTCTCGGTCCTTTGTCTCGTTTTGGGTCCTTTTGGCTCTAAAAACCTGCAAACACACTAAAACCAACCCAAACGCGTAATACGGCTCGATTAATCATAAATAAGCCAAATACGAGCACATTAATCACGAAACGAGATAAAAACCTAGTATAAAATCCTCGAAATATGTGGTAAAATTACCACTTATCAGTGCCCCAAAGAGGATGCACTGGTGATCTCCGCCTGCATCCTTGGGAAGACGGTCGATCACGTGCTGGTCGACAATGGGAGTTTCTGCAGCATCATATTCAAATCCGCCCTAGACCAACTCGGCAACTTAATCAAATTCATCAAGCCTTTCGACACCGTGCTCCAAGGGTTCGGCGACAACACAGTCCAAGCCTACGGGAGGATCAAGCTCTCCGTCGAGCTAGTATGCTTTTATGATCCCAAGGTTAGGATTACTAGGAACCTAAGTTTTGTAATCATAGATAGGCCCAGCATCTATAATGGGTTCCTAGGTCGCCCCTATTTAGAAACTTTTGAGGCGGTCGCCTCATCTTTCTTTTACTGTATCAAATTCCCCACTGCCGATGGGACGGTCGGTACTGTAAAAGGAGATCAGCTAATGGCAAAAAGATGTTTGAATTACTCCTATGTTGTTACTTCTTTCAATACTTCCCATACTATATGTAACATTGAAGCGATCGACGATCAACCCATAGAGATCGACGAGCCGAGCACATCGTAACAACCCGACTCAGGGGACGCCATCTCTCATCAATTGACGGACGACATCGAGCCAAGGATTGGTTTCGAGCCAAGTCTCGACTTCGATCCAAGGACCGAGTCCGGAGATCGCACCAAACGAGAGGCGACCGTCCCTGTCAAAGAGTTGGAAAGCATTACGATGGATCCAGTTCATCCAGAACGGGAAGTACAGATCGGCGCAAGCATCGACCACAAATTAAAGGGAGATCTGATCAACTTGCTACGTAGGAACATCGGAGTCTTTGCCTGGTCGCATCAAGATATGGTTGGCATAAGTCCCGAACACGCTTGCCATTATCTAAAGATCGACCGAGCAATGAAGCCTGTTCACCAGAAGCGTAGGAAGTTCGGCCCCGAGAAATACGCGACGCTCGACATAGAAGTCCAGAAGTTACTCAACAACAAATTGATCGGAGTAGCCACGCATTTAACCACGGTGGGTCGCCAACGCGTCCTCGCCAAAAAGCCAATCGCTCCTGGAGGTTATGCATTGACTTCACCGACCTCAACGCGGCATGTCCAAAAGATCACTTCCGATGCCTCATACCGATCACTTGGTCGATAGTACGGCAGTTGCGAAATGATGTCATTTATGGATGCCTTCACGGTATCATCAAATCCCAATGGCGGAGGAAGACATAAAACACACATCTTTCCACACGGAAAAAGACATATACTTTTGGGTCCGAATGCCGCTCGCTTGAAAAACGCAGGGCGACCTACCGCCGATTAGTCAATGTAATGTTCGCTAATCGATCGGCAAGACCATGGAGGTCTACATTGACGATATCGTAGTCAAAAGCCTCAAGAAGGAATATCACCTCAACGATCTCGCCGAGACGTTCGCCATCCTTGAGAAGTTTAACATTAAGCTGAACCCCAAGAAATGCAACTTCGGGGTGGGCTCCGGGAAGTTCCTGGGGCACATAGTAAGCCAAAGGGGGATCGAGGCGAACCCCACCAAGATACAGGCGATCCTTGACATGCAGGAACCGCGAAACATCAAGCAGGTGCAACGCCTCACAGGTTGTCTAGCCGCCCTCAACCGTTTCATATCACGGCTCGGCGATAAAAGCAAGCCTTTCTTCGCAACCATCAAGAACAAGAAGTTCGCATGGACGAAGGAAAGCCAGATAGCGTTCGCCAAGATAAAGGAATATCTATCTAACCCCCAGATCCTGGAAAAGCCGACCCCCGGTGAAAAAATATTCCTTTACCTAGCAGCCTCGGAGGTCGCGCTGAGTGCCGTTCTGGTGCGAGCAGGGGGACAAGCCCACTTGCCGATCTACTATGTTAGCCAGGCGCTCCACGACGCTGAGACACTCTATACACCATTGGAGAAGATCGCCTATGCCCTTGTCATGAGTGTTCGTAAGCTGAGGGCTTACTTCTTCGATCACCAAGTGGAAGTCCTAACAACTCTACCTCTAAGGCAAGTCCTACACCGGCCACTAACGGGCGACTCCTCAAGTCGTCGCTGGAGATCGCCCAATACGGTATCACATACGCTCCTCGCACGACGATCAAGGGCCAAGCTCTGGCGGACTTCGTGGTGGAATTAACTTTCCCTCACAGTCCGACCCAGATCGGCCGACCCGCCTGGAAATTATATGTGGATGGCTCGGCGACCAATTCGCGAGCAGGGGCAGGGATTGTCCTCATCAGCCCCAACGGACAAAGTTTCACAAATGCTGTGCGTTTCGGTTTTCGTGCGACCAACAATGAAGCCGAATACGAAGCTTTGGTAGGCGGGCTTGATCTAGCCCTCGCCCTAGATGTTCGTCGCCTCCATATCTTTATGGACTCCCTTTTGGTCGTGAACCAAGTCAAGGGAGAATATGAGGCGCGCGGCGAACAGATGGTCAAATACCAAGAGCTGGTCGCCGAAATGTGCACAAAATTTGAAGAAGTGCTAATCGAACAAGTCCCAAGAGAACACAACTCCCAGGCCGATGCCCTTTCCAAACTAGCATCGTCGGATGGGGCAGCCGACTTCTCCAATATCCAAATCACAAAGTCAACAAGGCCGGCGATCGACAAAAGCCTGGTTACCACAGTTTCCATCGCCGAGGAGAACTGGATGACTCCGTTCATCAAATACCTAAAGGACGGAACGGTCCCTGACGACCATGTCAAAGCTCGCCAACTCCAGCTCCATGCGACCAGATATACCCTATTGGACGACCGGCATTACAAGCGAGCCTTCAGCCTTCCCCTCCTCAAGTGTATTACACCAGAGGAAGGTCGGCTCGTTTTAGCTGAGATCCATGACGGGATTTGTGGAAACCATGCGGACGGGCGAGCTCTCATCCATAAGACAACCAGGCAAGGGTTTTTCTGGCCATCACTTTAGAAGGTTGCAATCGCCTATGCCAGATCGTGTCATAGATGTCAGATAATGGGCCCCAACATTAAACTATCCCCCGAACAGCTCACCTCCATGTATAGACCTTGGCCATTTGCGCAATGGGGCATCGACCTTATAGGTCCCTTGCCGACGGCTCCAGGGGGCTGTAAGTTCGCCATCGTAGGGGTCGACTATTTCACCAAATGGGCTGAGGCCGAACCGCTCAACAAGATCGGCCAAGAGCAAGTGATCAAGTTTATATGGAGAAACGTCATATGCCGATTCGGTCTGCCCCAGGCCATCATCTCCGACAACGAAAAACAGTTCGATGGCTTAGAAGTCATGCAATTCTGTGAAAAGTGGGGAATCAAGAGGTTATTCTCAGCGCCCTATCACCCTCAGACGAACGGGCAGGTAGAGGCAGTGAATAAGATCCTCAAACACACGATTAAAGCGCGACTCGAATCCAGGCAAGGACGATGGGCGAGCGAGCTCCCAGACGTTTTGTGGTCCTACCGAACGACGACTCGCAATTCAACCGGCGAAACCCCATTCGCCCTTGCCTTCGGAACAGAAGCAGTGATTCCTTCAGAGATCGCCGTCCTCAGCCATCGAACCGAACAGGAGATGACGACCGACAACGATATGGCCCGATGAATCGACCTAGACATGCTCGAAGAACGACGACTGACCTCAGAAATGAAGAACACAATCCACAAAAGGAGAGCCGAGAAGTTCTTCAATTCAAAGGTCAAAGAAAGAAGGTTTCGAGTGGGCGATCTCGTCCTCAAGAAGATCCAAATCCACACAGGCGTTCTCGGTCCGAACTGGGAGGGACCATTCAGAGTATCCAGATGGCTAACTAAAGGAGCCTACGAACTGGAACATCCTGACGGTACTCCGGATCAATACCCCTGGAACACCGTACATCTGAAAAAATACTACCAGTGATAATTTTGTATTCAATTTCAATGATGTACAAGGAATATAATGAGATTTTTTCCTATCCCATCTATTCTGGCGATCGCCACACCAGGCATATCGCATACCGCCGACGATCGTTGATCACGACGATCCTAGGTAAAATCAATGTAGCCATGGTCCTGGAGGTCGATGGAACCGACAGCTTCGCCCATGCAAGGTTCCTTTGGGCTGAGATCGCCCGCCCTTCGTTTAAATACGAGGCCGGCGTAGCCGAAGGACCCTCCAAAATAATCAGTAGACACGATCGCACGTCCTCAAGGTACATCATCTAACATGGTGAACCCGGACAATGCGACGTGCCACTACCCCCGTCTCAACGTACACCGTCGAGGGTCTCCATCTTCATGGCGGGCCGAGGTGGAAGCAGAGCTGACAAGCCGCGGACGTGGAGTCGAATAAGCCGACGACACTCCGCGCAAGGACTCCTCCAGACCAAGATCGCCCGCCTTTCATTTTAACACAAGGCAGGCGTAGCCTAACGGAGGACCCTCACAAAAAGTGAGTCGCGGGATACACAATATCCCTCGCGCACAAAGACACGAATGGAGAGGTCGGTCCATCGAACACTCCAACCGTACATGATTCTTCAGAATCGGCAAAACTGAAGATAGCTCGCCAGACAAACTAGTTTTTGTTTCCTTACTTACAATATGTAAACAAAAACAAGGGGGCAGATATGGGTCGAGCTAATCCCAAATACGATCGAACAAAAAGGAACCACGCACGATTGGCTTCGCTCAAACACACGCAGGACGATCGGAGTCCTTCGACGAAAATTACAAGTAAGAATTCCGATTCAAAACATATCAATGCTTTCAACACTCAGACGATCGGTCGGATGAACAAAACGTCGAAAGCAATCATACACGTACTTGTAAAAATTGCACGCAAACATTCAAAGGCGATCGTATATAAAGAGACAGTATGAACAGAGGAACATTTTATTCATAACACAAGTTTCATACATTACGGGGCCCGAAGGCATTACAAAAGGAAAACAAAAAAGTACAAGTTACAGAGGAAAACAAAAATGTCTCTCAAGGCCCCGCCGGCTGGTCATCGCCCTCAGGTTGCGGATCGGCTTGGGCCCCCCCATCGGCCTTGGGATGAATGAGTTTACCAGTATACCAACTCAAGTCGATCCCGAAGTCGACAAAGTCAAGGATCGGCGAGGAGAACTCCGGGTGCAGAGGATGCTCGAGGGCATAGGATTTGAAGCTCTCCATCAAAGGACCGATCTCGATCCCTGCCTTTTTTGCGGCTCGAATAGCGCCAGCATAGGCCAAGTAATAAGCGAACTCGCCGACGAGCGCAACGTTGAGGTAGGGATCGGCCTCGATTGCCTTTAGCTGCCACTTCAAATCCACGGCCATCTTCTCGGCCTCCGCCAGCTCGACCACCTTGGCGGCATTCTCACCCTTGGCCTTCTCCAGCTCCTTTTTCGCCGCCTCCAGCTCACCGCTGAGCCGATCCACCATCACCTTCAGCCCGGCCGCCTTCTCCTGCGAAGCCGCGAACTTCTGGCGGGTTTCCTTCTCCTTATCACGGGACCGGTCGGCAGCCTCCTTAGAGCGGCTCAGCTCCTGCTTCAATCGGTCAACGTCCTGTTTAGCCCTTTTGGCCGTCTCCTCATACTCCTTCTCCATAGACTGGATCCGGTTGGCAAACTCGATATTTTTTTTCCGGGCGGCCTCGAGGTCGCTATGGAGACGAGCAGTGGAGGGTCGCCCCTCAAAATCCCTAGCGGCTTGGACAGCCATCATCGCCGTCTGGAGAGCCAGGGCAAGGGTCGCCTGCATGGCATCTCCAGATCGACGACGAGCGATCGCATCAAGATCGGCCGCCTGTGCCTTGGGCAGAGAGGAGATAGCTGCCGGATGTAAGTGGGGACGTCGAGAGATGTTTGCGAGCTTTGCTCGACAAAAAGTCCAAGACCATAGAGCAACGTCCGGTCGGCAAGACGAACTCGCAAAGACAAACCAAAGAAACCAAAGAGTTAGCCTATACCTTGCCCAGAATGCCTAACTCAGAAAATTTTGATCCTTTCTTACCTGTTGACCAGCTCGGGATCGCGTCCAAAATAAGGCTTGCCCCGAGAGGTTTCTGCCTCGGCAATCGCCACCTTCTTCATCGAGACGCCAGATGACCGGGAGCTGGGGACCGAAGGCCTAGGGCCTGATCGCTCCATCATCGGGATGGCAGAGATAGGTGCCGCAGCAGCCTGAGGCTCAAGAATGGATACATCCGCCTCAGAAATCGACGGGGACTCCTCCGACCTCCGCCTCTTGCGGCGCTGAAGCTGTTCCTCTCCCTGAACCACCGGCTCGGCGACTGGCACCTCGGCAAGCCTTGTCACCGGAGCAGGGCGAGACGTCGTCGCAGGAACGCGACCAGTCTGCTTACCCAAGTGAAGGCGACCGATGAGTCCCAGGTTTGACATGGCGATCTCTGGCGGTGGCTCGGCAAATTGGGGAAAATGAACCTCTGTCAAAGAAGAGATACAAACATGTTAGACAACAACTTAAACGATACGACCTCCTGGAGACGATCGTCAAGCAAGGAAGCACCACTTAAGCTCATACCTGGAACTTTCAAGTGACGGGGGAAGCAGAACAATCGAGCCCCCAACCGATGAGCTTCGGTACCAAGCGAGCGAACGTCAATAAAAGAGTTCGGCAAGGCACAGATCCGCTCCCAAACGATCAAGAAATCGAATGGAAGGTCGCCGATCGCTGGAACGAGAGGTCCTGCAAAAAGAAAACAAAATTAGATCAGTCCAAGACAAGCTCAATCAAGGGGAGAGTTAAAATCCTTACTCGGATTCCTCTCCCGGAAAGTGGTGGGGATCTCCAACTCCTCATTCGGCCTGTCACTCGATGCCGATCGCCACGCCCCGCCGACCCAGCACCATTTATCCAGGTCACCCCTGGTCTTATTCGGCACACCGAGGAACACTCTCCCGATTCGGCCTTGGATATGATTGCCGCCGATTGACCCTTTATGCGCGGCCAGTTTAAACAGATAATTCATCTCCAGCGCAGTGAGGAGGCGGAACAACCGGTGACCGCCAAACAGTGTCAACGTGCAGATGATCTGTAGCCAAGCATTCGGCATCAGTTGAAGAGGCGCCAAATTCCAGGCGATCAGCAAGTAGGAGATGGCGAATGGCAGAGGAAATCGCAGATCGGCCTCCATAATCATCTCGCTGACGGCAACCATATCCTCGGGCAGTTAGTCGGCACGTTCATTCTCCGAGGGCACGTGCAAGGAAACATCAGAGGGGATATGATATTTGGCCGTCCAACGGCTCAGGTCTTTCTTGGTCGTCGTACTCCGGATCTTTCCGAGAGTCCACGGAGATGGGACGGCGGCCTGAAAAACCATCCGCTTCACATGTTTGTAAGGGTGAGCGGCGGAGTAGGCTTCGAAGTCGAATTCCGGACAGGGTCCGGCGATCGCTTCCATCATCTGAGCAAAAGCCACATAGGCAGGGTCGAATCTACTCTCTCGTTCCCAGGCCGCCCGCACCAAATCATCCTCATCCACCGGCGAGCCCCCCTGCTCCGCCGTCGCCGCCGTCCTCGCCACTTCGGCCTCGTTGAAAAGTTCTTCGAGTTTTGCGGGTGCAATCCCCGCACGAATAGCCTCAACGGCCGTCTCCATATCCACTCCAATGGGAATCTCCTCCCATTCAGGCGACGCTGCGGCAGCGGAAGAACTTCCGGTCTCGAAGGTTCTGGATCCTCCCGACATATTAGAAAGTAAAGGGAGAGAGAAGATTAATTTTTCTTACCTAGAGAAAAGAAGGAGATCGGCACAAGAAGTTCCATAAATTTTTGCATAATTTCGGCTATGGATGTAATGACGCGTAAAAAGTGAAGGAGAAGAAGCCCCGGCCCTTTTATATATGGAGACGAGGGTCTAAATGCAAATAGGAGAAATCTCGAGGGCTGGATCGCAACCGTCACGTGGGGACGCATTAAATGCTGCCCTCGAATCCCGCGTACGCATCTTTTCGAGGGCATGCCAGCCGACAAGTCCGACAAACCGTCGGACTCCCCCAACAGCGGCGCGACGCGTGTCCCTTCCACTTTTAGAAAGCACGCCTTCATTTCCCGCTGCTCCCGGCACGAAAGGAGATCGTCCAGATTTGAATTCAGATTGGCTGATCGGCTAAACATTGGCGATCGCCAACAGTGCCACCTCACCCCGTGTTTTCAACATCGCCTATTCACCAGAAGCGTAGGAGGTTTGGCCCCGAGAAATACGCGGCGCTCGACATAGAAGTCCAGAAGTTACTCAACAACAAATTGATCGGAGTAGCCACAGACGAACCACAGTGGGTCGCCAACGCGGTCCTCGTCAAAAAGCCAACTGCTCCTGTTGGTTATCCATTGACTTCACCGACCTCAACGCGGCATGTCCAAAAGATCACTTCCCGATGCCTCATATTGATCACTTGGTCGATAGTACGGCAGGTTGCGAAATGATGTCATTTATGGATGCCTTCGCCGGGTATCATCAAATCCCAATGGCGGAGGAAGACATAAAACACACATCTTTCCACACGGAAAAAGACATATACTTTTGGGTCCGAATGCCGTTCGGCTTGAAAAACGCAGGGGCGACCTACCAGCGATTAGTCAACAGAATGTTCGCTAATCAGATCGGCAAGACCATGGAGGTCTACATTGACGATATCGTAGTCAAAAGCCTCAAGAAGGAAGATCACCTCAACGATCTCGCCGAGACGTTCGCCATCCTTGAGAAGTTTAACATGAAGCTGAACCCCAAGAAATGCAACTTCGGGGTGGGCTCCGGGAAGTTCCTGGGGCACATAGTAAGCCAAAGGGGGATCGAGGCGAACCCCACCAAGATACAGGCGAACCTTGACATGCAGGAACTGCGAAACATCAAGCAGGTGCAACGCCTCATAGGTTGTCTATCCGCCCTCAACCGTTTCATATCACGGCTCGTTGATAAAAGCAAGCCTTTCTTCGCAACCATCAAGAACAAGAAGTTCGCATGGACGAAGGAAAGCCAGATAGCGTTCGCCAAGATAAAGGAATATCTATCTAACCCCCAGATCCTGGCAAAGCCGATCCCCGGTGGAAAATTATTCCTTTACCTAGCAGCCTCGGAGGTCGCGCTGAGTGCCGTTCTGGTGCGAGCAGAGGGACAAGCCCACTTTCCGATCTACTACGTTAGCCAGGTGATGAGTCGATTTTTGATCGTCTCATTCTGTTCTATCGAGCCGCACTTTCATTTGTTTTCGAGTGTTTTTGTCCTTTTTACGCGTGGTATGTTGTGTTTTTGTTTTGTAGGTATCCGGACGAAGATTGTGGTGAAATATGCGCTTTTATGGCCAATGTTGGAGTTTATGACGATCAAGAGCGCGAACGGGGCCTACAACGACGAAAGATTTAAGCAGTATCGGTCGAATCTCCTAAATACCAGAATCTCTACTCCGAATTGAGATGTATTCTCTTTTGGTATAAATTCCTCGTGAAATTAGCTTCGAAACGGTATATCATATGCTAAAATCCGAGTTGAATTGATACAAGAACGAAGGATCATGCCGAAGAAGACCAAAAACCGGACTAGCCGCACTGTGCAACCGACTAGCCGCACTGTGCAACCGGACTAGGTCGCGACAGCGCCGGCTGCATCAGGTAACTCGGCCGTGCCATGGGACACGGCCGGGTCTCATTCCAGCGCGAACTCCACTTTCCGGATGAGAAGGACTCGACCGTGCCTTTTGGGACACGGCCGAGTCACTTTCGGCCATTTCGCTTTCCCGCATAGTGCTGCACGGCCGTGTCACGGGACACGACCGAGCCTCTCGGCTGCACTACTTTCGATTATTCAGCGCAGCGACACGGCCGTGTCCCCTCGACACGGCCGTGCCACTTTTTGGTTCATGTCACTTTCCTTGACATCTTTGCATATTTTAAGCCTTTGTCTTGATTTTTGGCTATAAAACAAAGTGGAGTGACCCCTTGAGAGGTGTACTTGTCTTGTGAAGAAGATATTTTGTGGAAAAACACAAGATTAGGGAGGAAAACACCAAAAGAGTGGGAAAGAGAGAGATTTTCATCATCTTCCTTGTGTGTTCTTGGAGTGAGAAAATACTTTAGTGAGATATAATAATTCCTTGTATAAATTTGTTGTGAGTTCTTGTAAGAAGATCATCAAACCTTTTTCGAATTCGATTTCGCATTTACAAGGGAAGTTTTTACCATGTTTTGTTCTTCAATTTCCATTATTGTTGTTGAATTAATCATGTGTGGCTAAACACTTCATATGGGTTTTTAGATATAGCCACACACATGTTTTTGATTATTAGTTCCTTTTGATTTTCCGGATAAAGTTTGGGATTGTTCCTCTTGTTCGTTCTTCGTTTAAGAACTTTTGAATTAGATCATCAAACCTTTTTCATTGTTGTTATTATTATTCGAATCGAGGGTTTTTATCGGTGTTCGCCATCAAACGACCCGAAAGAAACGATTGTGAATGTTCTCGAGCTTTTTCGCGCGATCTTTTAACGATTTACCTCATCAAAAGTAGTCGGTTAATTGATTGTTAGCTAGGGTTTCGTCACCATCAAAAGAGTATCCCTTAATTTTCGTTGAGAACAATCGTGATTTTTAGAATTTCCACCATCAAACGGATTTCTTTTAATCGTGAGCAATCGATAATTCCTAACCTTATTTATTTGAGTATCGGAACTAATAATTGATTACGTGTGTGTCGGTGACTCTAAATTCCCATATTAATCTCATTATTGTTATCTCTCATTTATCCGACTATCAAATTGGTGTTGATATCACTTAGTTCAATTTAAATTTTGTGCATTAGTAATTGTAATCATAATCAACAAATGATGTATTTTAATTTAATTTACCTTTGTTCATTCGACTATTTGCCGAACATTATCGAATTTTAAACCGTTTCCAATTCCTCGAGAGATCGACCTCGGAGTTACTTGCCGCTTACTAAAAGAGCGATTCGTACACTTGCGAGTATTTAATTTGAATCCATCAAGTTTTTGGCGCCGTTGCCGGGGAGTTGGCGTTTAATTTTTGATCTTGTTTTAATAATAGTTGAATTGTTTTTCTTGATTATTTTTCCGTTTTCATTATTTTCGATAAAGTCTTAAAATTCGCTCTAATTTCTCTTGTTTATGCTTGGTAGGAGATCGTTGGGAAACCCGATTCTTCCACCCATAGATGAGGTTCAAAGAATTAGAGCACCAAAAATAATAGCGCAATCATCAATGGCAAACGACGAGAATAACCCGGATCTTGAAGAGCACCAATTGCTTGAGAGAGAAAACATTCGTCAACCAAGGTTTCCGAGATATGATAATGTTGGGCGCAATCAAGGGATGCCCGAAGCTCAACAAGGGAGATACTTCTATCCGAGACAACCACCCGTTGGAGTGCAATATGGAGCGAATTATTATCCCGGATCTCAATATGGGATGGAGGCGAACTATAACATGCCGCAACAACCTCCGGTCGAACATCTTATGAGGGACTATGCAAAGCCCGTAGTGAACACCGCCATTTCATGCATCCAATTAGCACCGGCCGCAAGGAACTACCACATAAGCGGATTTCACATCGAGCAATTGCCCTCATTTCATGGATTAGCACGAGAGGATCCGTTATCATTCATCCGAGATTTCTATGTGGCGATTGATAACTTCCCATTGAATGGGTTGAGCGAGGATCAACTACGAATGAAGTGTTTCCCTTATACACTCAAGGACGGGGCGAAACAATGGTTGATGACTTTGGTGCCCGGATCACTAAGAACATGGGATGAAGTTTACGATAAATTCATTACCAAGTACTTCTCTCATTCAAAGACTACACAATTGAGAGCCCAAATCTCAACATTCGGACAACAAGACAGAGAGGCATTTCATGAAGCATGGGACCGATTCAAGATGCTCCTCGTTCAATGCCCACACCATCACTATCCGCTTCAACTACTTAATCAATTCTTCTATGATGGGTTGACACAATATTGCCAAGGAGCGGTAGATAACGCCGCCGGTGGTTCGTTTTGGGGGTTAACGGAGAGACAAGCTTATGACGTATTTGAATTATTGGGGGCTAATTCTCAGCAAAAAAATGTGCGTGTTCATAGAGGAGTTGTGAACCAAGTAAGCGAGAAGGACGAGATGCAATCTAAAATCGATGAGTTAATGAAGGAACTAAGACAACTCAAGATTCAAAATAAATCTTCGAGCTCACGAGTTTGCGAAATTTGTTGGGGACCTGGACATCATGCTAATTCTTGCCCTTATATTTTTCCGGGAGAACAAACCGAACAAGTTAATTGGGATATGGGACAAAGCATGGGAAGGCCCGAGTGGGAGGAGAGGAGGAATAATTATGGCGGAAACGCAAGAAATGCACCTCTCCCAAATACTTATCACCCGATGGCTTACGACGCAAATGTCCAAACTCAATACAACGGAGGAAACCGAGCCCAACAACCAACGCGAAGTGAACCACCTACACAACAAATGAACTCTCTTGAGGAGAGTATTGCGGCATTCATTAAGGAGGGCAAGGAAAACCGAGTGGAGAACAATAAAAGGTTTGAATCTTTAGAAGTTTCGATGAAGAAAATGGAGATTCAAATTGGGCAACTTGCTACCGAGTCATGCAAACAAGAAACGGGTAAACTACCAAGTCAACCCGAGCAAGTTCAAGCTATTACCACCATCCGAAGTGGTAAAGTGATAAATAAAGAGACAATTTCCGAAGCGAAAGAGAGGGGCGGTGAGAAAGAAGAATTGCCGAGTCAATCGGAGAAATCTATGGTGATTGAAGAGGATGAGTCGAACGATGAAGAAATCCGAGTAACTACTACCCAATCTTGCGAGACTCGAATTCCTTGGGACAAATCTAAAGATCCAATCGAGAAGCCAATTGAAGAGAATAAGAGCGAACCAGTCAACTCAATGCATCAAAATGAGGACCTAGAAAGCTTTGATATGGAAGTTCTTTTCGTGGAGAAAGAAGTTCCCATTGTGAACTTAGGAGCGAGTATTAATTAAACACAAAAATCAATATACTCGCCACTAGATTTGGGGGAGGTGATAGCCCCGATGGATTTCGTGATACCAAACATAGAAGAAACATCACCAACAAAAATCACGTCACTTATTCTTCAAGGAAGACATTTCATGGTGACGATGATACTGAAAATTGAAATGGTGACAAAAGCGCTCACAATGGAAATCCATGGAACCACTCTCCACATCCTTACAAAGGAAAACGAGCGAAAAATGACGAGCTATATGGTTGGACCTAGCACATTTCCATTTAATCCCGGATAGAAGAATCCAAAGAAGTCGAGCTAAAGACTATAAAAAAGCGCTGCTTGGGAGGCAACCCAAGGGAGTTTTAATTTTTATCGCTTTTATTATTATTATTGCATTAATTTTGTTTTTGTCTATGGCGTGTGTAGGTAATCTAATAAAGGAGGTATTTATGGGAGGAAGAAGCCTAGCTTATTGAAAGTTGAGACCCGAGCACAAAGGATGGTACCACACTTCTTAATCCGGTAGTTTTATTTTCTTTCTTTTTAATTTGCATTTTCGCATTTTTCCTGACTTAATCTTTTTGCTTGGGGATAAGCAAAGGTTTAGGTTTGGGGGGGTGCAACTTCTTCGATTTTTATTTATTTTTTGTTTGCGTGATGTTTGTTTCCTTTCTTTACTTTTTTTTTCTTGCGTAATGTCGTAGTTGGATTGCAATAACCTTGTTAACTGTTGGGTATATGGATGATTAATCGTGTTTGTGTTTGGCTCGTAGAGTTTAATAAATCTAATTGATTGCTTGACCTTGCGTGTGAATGTATAGTTTTTGGTTACTTGATTTGACGTGTAAGGAATGAGTATGGTAGTCCAAAAGCCGTGAGTCCTTGTGCCTAATTAAACCGTTCACTTTTAGCGGTGAAATTCTTTCATGAGTGATTTCTCTTCTTATGGACTGTATTCTTTAGAACTTGCATGATTCTGTCGGATGACGTGTTTATATTTACATACACGAGGAATGATTAGGGCTGCCCATTTTTTGTCTTGAACCTACTTATCTAAAAATATCCACCAATTCATATCAATATCCTTTGCTAGCCTCGTTGAGCCTTTAGCCGTAATTTTGTTCGAAAAACCCGCATCTTATTGCTCCATATCCAAAAGCCATAACTTACCCAAGTATTGGTCCACGTAAGAGCATGAGAGGGTATATTTGAAAAACGAAGGTGTGCAAAGTTTGTGGTGTATAGAGGCAAGAATCTTCTCTCTCGTTCCCCTGAAAATAATAAGCCCCATCCTAATAATAATAGTGGGATAGAAAAAAATAGGGGAGGAGAGGAGTGAGCCTAAGAAAAACAAAAGGGAAGTCGTTGGGTTGTGAGAAATAGGCCAATATCATAAGAATTACACTTAACAAGGCCTAGAAAAAAAGAGGGAGATATATATACGGGAGAATTGAAGTAGAATGATCGATCTTGCTTTGAGTTTTTATTTCATATATATGAGGATCGTATATGCTCTACTTGGACTGAACTTGTAACTACTAGCCAAATTTTCCCGACCTGAGCCACAGCCCTGTTACAACCAAAAGTAAGACCCTATGACTCATGTTTTGTGAATATTGATGCGTTTGATGAAGAGAAGAAGTGCAAGCATATAGTAGAACTTTCCATTTAAATCGAGTTGAGCGTATTGACCTATCTAAACACTTGAGAGATGAGTGAATCGATATAATTCAGTAAGGGACTATTAAGACTTGTTTTCTTGCATGTTCGATCAAGTGCCATTGCTTTCCACTCATTTGTGAGTTTAGGCTTCCATGATGAATTACGAGACTTTACGATACTTTTACATTCCCGGTTGATTGTATGTATACCCGATGATTAACTTGATTATTCAATCCTTCTCGTTTATTTGTCGTGTGTTTTATTTCTTTTTGCTTGAGGGCAAGCAAAGTTTAGGTTTGGGGGGGTTTGATGAGTCGATTTTTGATCGTCTCATTCTGTTCTATCGAGCCGCACTTTCATTTGTTTTCGAGTGTTTTTGCCCTTTTTACGCGTGGTATGTTGTGTTTTTGTTTTGTAGGTATCCGGACGAAGATTGTGGTGAAATATGCGCTTTTATGGCCAATGTTGGAGTTTATGACGATCAAGAGCGCGAACGGGGCCTAAAACGACGAAAGATTTAAGCAGTATCGGTCGAATCTCCTAAATACCAGAATCTCTACTCCGAATTGAGATGTATTCTCTTTTGGTATAAATTCCTCGTGAAACTAGCTTCGAAACGGTATATCATATGCTAAAATCCGAGGTGAATTGATACAAGAACGAAGGATCATGCCGAAGAAGACCAAAAACCGGACTAGGCTGCACCAGGCAACCGGACTAGGCTGCACCAGGCAACCGGACTAGGCTGCGACAGGCGCTCGGCTGCATCAGGTAACTCGGCCGTGCCATGGGACACGGCCGGGTCTCATTCCAGCGCGAACTCCACTTTCCGGATGAGAAGGACTCGACCGTGCCTTTTGGGACACGGCCGAGTCACTTTCGGCCATTTCGCTTTCCCGCATAGTGCTGCACGGCCGTGTCACGGGACACGACCGAGCCTCTCGACAGACTACTTTCGATTATTCAGCGCAGTGCGACACGGCCGTGTCCCTGGACACGGGCCGTGCCACTTTTTGGTTCATGTCACTTTCCTTGACATCTTTGCATATTTTAAGCCTTTGTCTTGATTTTTTTGGCTATAAAACAAAGTGGAGTGACCCCTTGAGAGGTGTACTTGTCTTGTGAAGAAGATATTTTGTGGAAAAACACAAGATTAGGGAGGAAAAACACCAAAAGAGTGGGAAAGAGAGAGATTTTCATCATCTTCCTTGTGTGTTCTTGGAGTGAGAAAAATACTTTAGTGAGATATAATAATTCCTTGTATAAATTTGTTGTGAGTTCTTGTAAGAAGATCATCAAACCTTTTTCGAATTCGATTTCGCATTTACAAGGGAAGTTTTTACCATGTTTTGTTCTTCAATTTCCATTATTGTTGTTGAATTAATCATGTGTGGCTAAACACTTCATATGGGTTTTTAGATATAGCCACACACATGTTTTTAATTATTAGTTCCTTTTGATTTTCCGGATAAAGTTTGGGATTGTTCCTCTTGTTCGTTCTTCGTTTAAGAACTTTTGAATTAGATCATCAAACCTTTTTCATTGTTGTTATTATTATTCTAATCGAGGGTTTTTATCGGTGTTCGCCATCAAACGACCGAAGAAACGATTTTGAATTTTCTCGACCTTTTTCTCGAGATCATATAACGATTGACCACAACAAAAGTAGTCGGTTAATTGATTGTTAGCTAGTGTTTCGTCCCCATCAAAAGAGTATCCCTTAATTTTCGTTGAGAACAATCGTGATTTTTAGAATTTCCGCCATCAAACGGATTTCTTTTAATCGTGAGCAATCGATAATTCCTAACCTTATTTATTTGAGTATCGGAACTAATAATTGATTACGTGTGTGTCGGTGACTCTAAATTCCCATATTAATCTCATTATTGTTATCTCTCATTTATCCGACTATCAAATTGGTGTTGATATCACTTAGTTCAATTTAAATTTTGTGCATTAGTAATTGTAATCATAATCAACAAATGATGTATTTTAATTTAATTTACCTTTGTTCATTCGACTATTTGCCGAACATTATCGAATTTTAAATCGTTTCCAATTCCTCGAGAGATCGACCTCGGAGTTACTTGCCGCTTACTAAAAGAGCGATTCGTACACTTGCGAGTATTTAATTTGAATCCATCACCAGGCGCTCCACGACGCTGAGACACGCTATACACCATTGGAGAAGATCGCCTATGCCCTTGTCATGAGTGTTCGTAAGCTGAGGGCTTACTTCTTCGATCACCAAGTGGAAGTCCTAACAACTCTACCTCTAAGGCAAGTCCTACACCGGCCGGACACTAACGGGCGACTCCTCAAGTGGTCGCTGGAGATCGCCCAATACGGTATCACATACGCTCCTCGCACGGCGATCAAGGGCCAAGCTCTGGCAGACTTCGTGGTGGAATTAACTTTCCCTCACAGTCCAACCCAGATCGGCCGACCCGCCTGGAAATTATATATGGATGGCTCGGCGACCAATTCGCGAGCAGGGGCAGGGATTGTCCTCATCAGCCCCGACGGACAAAGTTTCACAAATGCTGTGCGTTTCGGTTTTCGTGCGACCAACAATGAAGACGAATACAAAGCTTTGGTAGGCGGGCTCGATCTAGCCCTCGCCCTAGATGTTCGTCGCCTCCATATCTTCATGGACTCCCTTTTGGTCGTGAACCAAGTCAAGGTAGAATATGAGGCGCGCGACGAACAGATGGTCAAATACCACGAGCTGGTTGCCGAAATGTGCACAAAATTTGAAGAAGTGCTAATCGAACAAGTCCCAAGAGAACACAACTCCCAGGCCGATGCCCTTTCCAAACTAGCATCGTCGGATGGGGCAGCCGACTTCTCCAATATCCAAATCACAAAGTCAACAAGGCCGGCGATCGACAAAAGCCTCGTTACCACGGTTGCCATCGCCGAGGAGAACTGGATGACTCCGTTCATCAAATACCTAAAGGACGGAACGGTCCCTGACGACCGTGTTAAAGCTCGCCAACTCCAGCTCCGTGCGACCAGATATACCCTATTGGACGACCGGCTTTACAAGCGAGCCTTCAGCCTTCCCCTCCTCAAGTGTATTACACCAGAGGAAGGTCGGCTCGTTTTAGCTGAGATCCATGATGGGATTTGTGGAAACCATGCGGGCGGGCGAGCTCTCATCCATAAGACAACCAGGCAAGGGTTTTTCTGGCCATCGCTTCAGAAGGATGCAATCGCCTATGCCAGATCGTGTCATAGATGTCAGATAATGGGCCCCAACATTAAACTATCCCCCGAACAGCTCTCCTCCATGTATAGCCCTTGGCCATTTGCGCAATGGGGCATCGACCTTATAGGTCCCTTGCCGACGACTCCAGGGGGATGTAAGTTCGCCATCGTATGGGTCGACTATTTCACCAAATGGGCTCAGGCCGAACCGCTCAACAAGATCGGCCAAGATCAAGTGATCAAGTTTATATGGAGAAACGTCATATGCCGATTCGGTCTGCCCCAGGCCATCATCTCCAACAACGGAAAACAGTTCGACGGCTTAGAAGTCATGCAATTTTGTGAAAAGTGGGGAATCAAAAGGTTATTCTCAGCGCCCTATCACCCTCAGACGAACGGGCAGGTAGAGGCAGTGAATAAGATCCTCAAACACACGATTAAAGCGCGACTCGAATCCAGGCAAGGACGATGGGCGAGCGAGCTCCCAGACGTTTTGTGGTCCTACCGAACGACGACCCGCAATTCAACCGGCGAAACCCCATTCGCCCTTGCCTTCGAATGCGGTGATTCCTTCAGAGATCGCCGTCTCGCCCATCGAACCGAACAGGAGATGACGACCGACAACGATATGGCCCGACGAATCGACCTAGACATGCTCGAAGAACGACGACTGACCTCAGAAATGAAGAACACAATCCACAAAAGGAGAGCCGAGAAGTTCTTCAATTCAAAGGTCAAAGAAAGAAGGTTTCGAGTGGGCGATCTCGTCCTCAAGAAGATCCAAACCCACACAGGCGTTATCGGTCCGAACTGGGAGGGACCATTCAGAGTATCCAGATGGCTAACTAAAGGAGCCTACGAACTGGAACATCCTGACGGTACTCCGGATCAATACCTCTGCAACGCCGTACATCTGAAAAAATACTACCAGTGATAATTTTGTATTCAATTTCAATGATGTACAAGGAATATAATGATATTTTTTCCTATCCCATCTATTCTGGCGATCGCCCCACCAGGCATATCGCATACCGCCGACGATCGTTGATCACGATGATCCTAGGTAAAATCAATGCAGCCATGGTCCTGGAGTTCGATGGAACCGACAGCTTAGCCCATGCAAGGTTCCTTTGGGCTGAGATCGCCCACCCTTCGCTTAAATACGAGGCCGGCGTAGCCGAAGGACCCTCCAAAATAATCAGTAGACACGATCGCACGTCCTCAAGGTACATCATCTAACATGGTGAACCCGGACAATGCGACGTGCCACTACCCCCGTCTCAACGTACACCGTCTAGGGTCGCCATCTTCATGGCGGGCCGAGGTGGAAGCAGAGCTAACAAGCCGCGGACGTGGAGTCAAATAAGCCGACGACACTCCGCGCAAGGACTCCTCCAGACCAAGATCGCCCGCCTTTCGTTTTAACACAAGGCAGGCGTAGCCTAACGGAGGACCCTCACAAAAAGTGAGTCGCGGGATACACAATATCCCTCGCGCACAAAGACACGAATGGGGAGGTCGGTCCATCGAACACCCCAACCGTACATGATCCTTCAGAATCGGCAAAACTGAAGATAGCTCGCCACACAAACTAGTTTTTGTTTCCTTACTTACAATATGTAAACAAAAACAAGGGGGCAGAGATGGGTCGAGCTAATCCCAAATACGATCGAACAAAAAGGAACCACGCACAATCGTCTTCGCTCAAACACACGCAGGACGATTGGAGTCCTTCGACGAAAATTACAAGTAAGAATTCCGATTCAAAACATATCAATGCTTTCAACAATCAGACGATCGGTCGGATGAACAAAACGTCGAAAGCAATCATACACGTACTTGTAAAAATTGCACGCAAACATTCAAAGGCAATTGTATATAAAGAGACAGTATGAAAAGAGGAACATTTTATTCATAACACAAGTTTCATACATTACGGGGCCCGAAGGCATTACAAAAGGAAAACAAAAAAGTACAAGTTACAGAGGAAAACAAAATTGTCTCTCAAGGCCCCGCCGGCTGGTCATCGCCCTCAGGTTGCGGATCGGCTTGGGCCCCCCCATCGGCCTCGGGATGAATGAGTTTACTAGTATACCAACTCAAGTCGATCCCGAAGTCGACAAAGTCAAGGATCGGCAAGGAGAACTCCGGGTGCAGAGGATGCTCGAGGGCATAGGATTTGAAGCTCTCCATCAAGGGACCGATCTCGATCCCTGCCTTTTTGGCGGCTCGAACAGCGTCAGCATAGGCCAAGTAATAAGCGAACTCGCCGACGAGCGCAACGTTGAGGTAGGATCGCCTCACCGCCTTCAATCGCCTTCAAATCCACGGCCGTCTTCTCGGCCTCCGCCGGCCGACCACCTTGGCGGCATTCTCACCTCGCCTTCTCCAGCCTTTTTTCGCGCCTCCACTCACCGAGCCGATCCACCATCACCTTCACCCGACCGCCTCCTCGCGAAGCCGCGAACTTCTCGCGGGTTTCCTTCTCCTTATCACGGACCGGCCGGCAGCCTCCTTAGAGCGGCTCACCTCGCTAATCGGTCAACGTCTGTTTAGCCCTTTTGGCCGTCTCTCATACTCCTTCTCCATAGACTGGATCCGGTTGGAAAACTCGATATTTTTGTTCCGGCGGCCTCGAGGTCGCTATGGAGACGAGCAAGGAGGGTCGCCTCAAAATCCCTAGCGGCTTGACGACCATCGCCGTCTTCGGAGAGCCAGGCAAGGGTCGCCGCATGGCATCTCCAGATCGACGACAAGCGATCGCATCAAGATCGGCCGCCCGTGCCTTGGGCGTAGATGAGATAGCCTGCCGGATGTAAGTGGGGACGTCGAGAGATGTTTGCGGAGCCTTGCTCGACAAAGTCCAAGACCATAGAGCAACGTCCGGCGGCAAGACGAACCCTGCAAAGACAAACCAAAGAAACCAAAGAGTTAGCCTATACCTTGCCCAGAATGCCTAACTCAGAAAATTTTGATCCTTTCTTACCTGTTGACCAGCTCGGGATCGCGTCCAAAATAAGGCTTGCCCCGAGAGGTTTCCACCTCGGCGATCGCCACCTTCTTCATCGAGCCGCCAGATGACCGGGAGCCGGGGACCGAAGGCTTAGGGCCTGATCGCTCCATCATCGGGATGGCAGAGATAGGTGCCGCAACAACCGGAGGCTCAAGAATGGATACATCCGCCTCAGAAATCGACGGGGACTCCTCCGACCTCCGCCTCTTGCGGCGCTGAAGTTGTTCCTCTCCCTGAACCACCGGCTCGGCGACTGGCACCTCGGCAGGCCTCGTCACCGGAGCAGGGCGAGACGTCGTCGCAGGAACGCGACCAGTCTGCTTACGCAAGTGAAGAAGACCGATGAGTCCCGGGTTTGACATGGCGATCTCTGGCGGTGGCTCGGCAAATCAGGGAAAATGAACCTCTGTCAAAGAAGAGATACAAACAAGTTAGACAACAACTTAAACGATACGACCTCCTGGAGACGATCGTCAAGCAAGGAAGCACCACTTAAGCTCATACCTGGAACTTTCAAGTGACGGGGGAAGCAGAACAATCGAGCCCCCAACCGATGAGCTTCGGTACCAAGCGAGCGAACGTCAATAAAGGAGTTCGGCAAGGCACGGATCCGCTCCCTAACGATCAAGAAATCGAATGAAAGGTCGCCGATCGCTGGAACGAGAGGTCCTGCAAAAAGAAAACAAAATTAGATCACCCAAGACAAGCTCAATCAAGGGAGAGTTAAAATCCTTACTTGGATTCCTCTCCTAAAGTGGTGGGGATCTCCAACTCATTCGGCCTGTCACTCGATGCCGATCGCCATGCCCCGCCGACTCCAAAGACCATTTAGCCGTGTCACCCCTGGTCTTATTCGCACACCGAGGACCACTCTCCCGATTCGGCCTTGGATATGATTGCCGCCGATCGACCCTTTCGCGCGCCGCTTTAAACAGATAATTCATCTCCAGCAGTGAGGAGGCGAACAACCGTGACCGCCAAACAAAGGTCAACGTGCGAGATGATTTGTAGAGCTGCCGCTCGCCGCTGAAGAGAGGCGATCAGCAAGTAGGAGACGGCAAATGGCAGAGGAAATCGCAGACCGGCCTCCATAATCATCTCGCTGACGGCAACCATATCCTCGGGCGATTGGTCGGCACGTTCATTCTCCGAGGGCACGTGCAAGGAAACGTCAGAGGGGATGTGATATTTGGCCCTCCAACGGCTCAGGTCTTTCTTGGTCGCCGTACTCCGGATCTTTCCGAGAGTCCACGGAGACGGGACGGCGGCCTGAAAAACTGTCCGCTTCACATGTTCGTAAGGGTGAGCGGCGGAGTAGGCTTCGAAGTCGAATTCCGGACAGGGTCCGGCGATCGCTTCCATCATCTGAGCAAAAGCCACATAGGCAGGGCCGAATCTACTCTCTCGTTCCCAGGTCGCCCGCACCAAATCATCCTCATCCATCGGCGAGCCCCCCTGGTCCGCCGTCGCCGCCGTCCTCGCCACTTCGGCCTCGTTGAAAAGTTCTTCGAGTTCTGCGGGTGCAATCCCCGCACGAATAGCTTCAACGGCCGTCTCTATATCCAATCCAATGGGAATCTCCTCCCGTTCAGGCGACGCTGCGGCAGCAGAAGAACTTCCGGTCTCGAAGGTTCTGGATCCTCCCGACATATTAGAAAGTAAAGGGAGAGAGAAGATTAATTTTTCTTACCTAGAGAAAAGAAGGAGATCGGCCCAAGAAGCTCCAGAAATTTTAGCAGAATTTCGGCTATGGATGCAAGCACGCGTAAAAAGTGAAGGAGAAGAAGCCATGGCCCTTTTATAGATGGAGACGAGGGTCTAAATGCAAATAGGAGAAATCTCGAGGGCTGGATCGCAACCGTCACGTGGGGACGCATTAAATGCTGCCCTCGAATCCCGCGTACGCGTCTTTTCGAGGGCATGCCATCCGACAAGTCCGACAAACCGTCGGACTCCCCCAACAGCGGCGCGACGCGTGTCCCTGCCACCTTTAGAAAGCCCGCCTTCATTTCCCGCTGCTCCCGGCACGAAAGGAGATCGTCCAGATTTGAATTCAGATCGGCTGATCGGCTAAACATTGGCGATCGCCAACAGTGCCACCTCACCCCGTGTTTTCAACATCGAGGCGGGCTGGGGGGGAATTGTTATGCGGCGATTAATACGCCTCGATAGGCGATCGGCATCACGATCAGAGAAGCCAACCTTGGGAGACATACTCTGGACAAACTCCTAGAGTTCGGCATATTACGGCGACCGTCTTTTGGTACCCAGCGATCGTCTTTTGATATCTGACGATCGTCTTTAATGAGCGAACCAGAGGCGATCGTCTCGTGCCACGTATGGATCCAGCATCCGTCAAAGTCGTCGAAGACCGAATCTTGGACGGTGGCCCACGTGCGGATCTTCAAAGGATACCGACAGATAGGACCTTTGACCCCAGCCTGTCACCTACCACACCTACCGACAAGGCCGCCGAAAGGTACAAAGTGGGTCCTCCTGACAAATGACTCAAGACGCTGCGTCGCTTCCCATTGGTTCGCCCAGCTGGCAACCAGCAGCGACCTCGGACCTCAAGGGAACAGGCCCACGTGACGGGACGATCGGCCATCTTATTTTAATATAGAAAACGGCGGTCGCCCGCGATCGCCTGAGGAGTCCCAACTACCTTGTCCCCTATAAATAGAGAACTCACTGCAATGGCCAAGAGGGGGCGAATTTACTACGAATTCAGTGCAAAATACACACAAAAGATAGAATCAAAGACTCTTTTGGCAACCACTTACACATTCATACAGATATTCATACACATTCATCATATATCCCAAGCAAGAACTCACAGATTTATCTATCTGGTTCTTCCGGCAATCTACGCGCTCTAAAGCCTAGATAACTAGAGGTCTTTACACTCCTTGTAATAGATTTTAACAGTAATATTTGTAATCGACAGTATATTTATTAATAACATCTCGCGAGAGCATTCAAGCCCGGGATTAACAACCCCGGCAAATCTTGTGTTATCTATTTTCTCACGGAAGTGTTCTCGCATTTGTCTGTTACTCGATCATTCCAGCAATATTATCTCCGGATAATATTTTGGGTAACAACAATCCTTAATCAGTTCTAACCACCTCCTCTGCCTAATATTCAACTCCCGCTGAGTAAATATGTATTTCAGACTTTTATGATCGGTAAAAATCTGACATGCAGAGCCGAAAAGATAGTGACGCCAAATCTTGAACGCAAAAACGACTGCCGCCAACTCTAAATCATGAGTAGGGTAGTTAAGCTCATACGGCCTCAACTGTCTCGACGCATATGCAATGGTCTTGCCGTGCTGCATCAATACGCACCCAAGACCCTGACCCGAAGCATCACTGTAAACAGCAAAACCCTCGTTGCCACACGGCAATGTTAAAACCGGGGCTGAAGTCAAACGCCTCTTCAGCTCCTCAAAACTCGACTGTCTCTCGTCATTCCAGGCGAACTTCTCGGACTTCTGGAGCAACTGTGTAAGCGGCCGAGCCAGTTTCTGTAATATCCGCAATTTTCGATTTTCGGTAAATTTCTTTTTCGGCCGGAGTCCATTTTGACGACTCGCTCATGACCGTTTCGTCATTTCCAGAATGATTAATTCTGTACTTTTTGTCATCCGAGTTCATTTCGGTATCGTTTTGTTGAGTTCCGAGCTTTTTAGCGACTTTTCCGCACTTGAGTTCGATTCTTGCGAATCTCGTCCGAACTCTTGTTTCGAGTTTTTCGTAAGTTCATTTAATGTTATTATTCATGTTGCGAGCTTTGGTTTGGTGTTTCGATCGCATATCGTGATTTTCGGACGTTTTGGGCCATTTTCGTAATTTCCCAAAGTTTTGGGTAATTACTTCCGTTCTCGAATTTCGAGCCTTCAAGTGGTCAGAATTGTGTGTTCTCTTCGCTCTTGGATTCATCTTTGCGAGTACGTCGTAACCGTATCATCGATTCGTATTCAGGTTCGGGTTTCGGGGTCGTTCGGGCTGTCGGAGTTGGCCCCGGCCGAGTCATGGCCGGCACCCAGGCTCAGCCGCAAGATCGCCGAGCTACGGTAGTTCTCAGCCTTCTGACGAGCAGTTGCCGTCAGGCCGCGGCACATGCCGGCAGGCTGCGCACACTGTGGCATTTTTCGCCAAACTGACTATACCGGTGCCGCGGCACACGCTGCCGGCCGCGCACACCGCCGACCACCGGAGCCATTTTTGGGCTCGTGCCGCGGCACACTCCCGGGCCGCGGCACACTGCGGCTATTTATGGTCCTGCACACGGGTTTTTGGCCATTTTTCTTCTTCTTCTCCTTCTCTTCCGCGGCTGAGGATGATCTTACCATGGAGCCATGTTGTTTAACAACAAATCCATGAAGTTCTTGAGTTCATATCATCAATCAATCATCCGTTATCATCCTTTGATCCAGCGAATCAAGGTAATCTTCCTTAGAACCCTAATTTCGTGAATTTGGGGGTTTTTGCATTTTTATCCGATTCGTTCCGTGTTGTTGATTAATCCATGATGGGTATGATTAATCTTGGTAGTATTCTTGTGTTGAACATCATTTAATCCATTTTTCTTCGTCGAATCGAAGTATATTTCTTGATTTCCTTCGAATCGACTTTTTGGGGGATTTGTTCTCGATCTCGTTTTCCATCCGTTTTTGTTGGATAAATTGTGGTTAAATGATGTTGTTAAACATATTCTATGGATTGTATATCCATATTTCAACTTAGAATTCCGTTTTCGTGTTTTGTCGGGACGAATCGTGTTCTTGGCCGTTTTGGGGAAAACACTTGAACTTTCGTCATTCGTTCTTTGAATTCAGCGGCTTTGGGTCGCACTTTGGAATTTATTTTCGTTATTATTGTTTTCGTTCGTAGTTCATTGTTGCGTATTGTCGTTCGGTGGAGTCGGCGAGTTCATAGTCGGTTCGTGCCAACCTACTTCGGCCGATTCTCTGCGTTGTGGTTGTTCGAGGCAAGTATCTTGCCAATACATTACGTGTTTTGTGGATATATTAGTTGGTAATTTATGATACGTGATTTATGAATGCCTATAATTAACTTTCAAAGGAATTGATATGCTTTTCAATACTTCCTTAAAAGATGACTCGTATGATTTCGTTGTTAAATATGCTTGTCTAAGTACGTGTGGGGTATCGTTTTGTGTGATTATGACATTGTGGATTTATAGCTTAACCTTTCCTTGAGAAATGTATGGAACATATGCCTATTGATGATCCTGTCTCATTGTGTCGTTCGGCGTGGTTGGATAGGTATTTTCCCTCGTTGCTATGTTATTTGTACTAGCGGCATCGTTGAAATTCTAGCATGAATCGTATCATTACTTGGTCGTGAGTATATGTTGGATGAACTGGCCATTCTAGTAAGGTACCTCGACTATATATACTGTGATTGACCTTCGAGGCTTGTGGTTTGCAACTGTGATTTTGGAACGTGTGTGTGTTGTTCCTTCCACCCGGAGTGTCCGACGGGATGTCTGGGGGTCGATACTAAGGGGTACGGCCACGGAAGTGGACTTGGGTGCGTGTGTGGATGAACTTCCACCCGGAGTGTCCGACGGGATGTCTGGGGGTCGATACTAAGGGGTACGGCCACGGAAGTGGTTTCCCACCCGGAGTGTCCGACGGGATGTCTGGGGGTCGATACTAAGGGGTACGGCCGCGGGTTACCAGTTGTGGTTTTCATCTTGAGGATGACATTGATGTTTTCGTTACTTGTGATATTGTCCGGAGTATCACAATGCTTTGTGCTCGGGGTCGAGAGACATTATATATCGAGTCTTGGTGCTTGGCTAGAATGGCATAAGAATAATGTGTTATGTGTAATGTGTACTTGTAAGTGATTTGCAGTGGATGATCGGGTCGTAGGCCCTGTGTTTTGTGACCGGAATGGTTGGGTCGTGGATCCCGTGTCTTGTTAACGGATTTGCATTTTGGAAAATGAACTTTGGGGCTGTGACCCTAAATGACTTTCGAGGAATTAAGAACTTTTCAATTTCTAATGTTTTCAAAACTCCCGAGATTTGGAAATGTTTTCAAAGTGATTACTTGCTTCGTTTCTCATTTCAAGACTTACACTATTTTTAACTAAATATATATCTCGGGAAGTCTTTCGTTGTATTCTCGGAATGTGTTGTGTATGGCTCGTATTTGCACTTTATACTTGCACTAGCGAAACAGTGGAGTTTTGCTAACCCCCGAGTAATCGGGGGGTGGATATCTGTATTGTGTCCAGGTACATGCAGGTTTTCGGGAGCAAGACGCAGGATCGGTGCGAGGGATGATGAAAGACGAATGATACTAATCACACGAAGGCCAGTTTTGACTTCAGTTATTCGGAGTCCATTGTATTGTCTTTTCCGCTGTCTTATTGTTCGTTGTTTCAAGTATTTTACCCTTGCATGTGTATGAGTCTGGATGAGTTTATGTATTTTGATTTGTAAGTCAGTGACGGAAGACCAAATCGGTCTATTGATTCGTTATTTTGATTCGTCTGTATGTAATGTAATGTGTTGTGTTGATGTCTAGCCTGGTGGATCCTCACGGAGAGGGTCTGCGGCGTGTAATATTCCCGGTTTGATCTGGGGGTGTTACATTTATGGTATCGAAGCTTAGGTTGCGGAAACCTAGGTTGTCGGGTCCAGTCGTGTATTGTTGGGTCTTGTCTTGTCAGATTGAGTCTGACTGATGTCGTGTCGCGACGCGTCATTTGGAATGTCGGCCGTGATTAGTATCAGGGTGCAGCCATCATCTTCGTGCGATCTGTGGATGTAAGTCTCCCTACTACAGGTTGCACCACGAGCTATACGAGCCTGTGTGATTCTGTGTTATGTAGTTAGTATTTGAAGGTGCATCGTGATGTAAGTGACATATATTTGTTGATTCCCGTCTTGCGCTAAAATGTAGAATGATATTGCTGAATGTATCTTTGTATAAATCGTTTTTCTTGCAAGAGTATAAACCTTGGAATTTTAAGTTTTTGAATCCTTTTGGGGAGTCACGTAAAATTTTTAAAATGTCCTCCAAGGGAGGAAAAAGTTGATTTTCGTATGTTGACCTCAAGGCTGAAAGTTCTGAAAACTCGAATTATTGATAATTCTTTTCCACTGTGTACTATAAGTTTTCAAAACACGAGTTTTGAACTCAAATGAGTTCTACAAAATATACTCAAGACGTGACCCTTTCTTTTCACTTGTCGGTTTTGAATGACAATTGCCTTTTGATGGTTGCTCATGATGTGTTGTAATTATGTAAATCGATGGCTTTGAGATTCGAATATTGTTGTTGTTTATTTGTGACCTTCGATTCCAGTAATGTCGTATATATATTCGCAATCATGTTGCTAAAATAGAACCGTTAGCGCACGCTAAGTGTAAGGCTAGCGCGCGCTAATGCAGCATGGGTAGCGCACGCTAAATATGTGTTGTCGCGCGCGTTAGTCAGTCTGGACAGAGGCTAGGGAACTACATTTCTTTTAAGCCGTTAGGCCTAACCTTAGCAGTCAATCACCCGGGACTGTATTCTATGTGTGTTGTGAAGTAATGACAACTGTTTTGTATGAATGTGCGTTATGATTTTTATTTCGTTGCGCTAAGTGATAATTGATTGGGTTCGGCAAATTGATAAATTATGTCTGCTGCGAGTGTGTTCGAACACGCTTTTCTAAAACCTTCATAAGTTTGTGCAAGTGCGATTAGCCGGCGGCTTCGTATGAACTTTGGAAATTGTTTGAAATCTGCGAGCCGGCCTAGGATTCTCAAATAAAACCTCGACGGTATTTGAAAGAGTTGTTTTAAAGTACCTTGAACATTTTGTAAAGTATTACCGTCGTTGATGTTTGTGAAGTGTTGGGAGAATTTTCGAAAATAATTTTTAACGTATTGTTACACTTTCAAATAATTCGAGTGAATGATTTTCAAAAATCTTTCAAACCATAAAAATATTTTATTTCAAAAACCAATGCGATTTTTATTTTCGAAAATATATAGTGAAAGATGAAAAATCTCACTCGATGTAAAGTTCAAACTCGGATTTGGAAATGTTAGAGTATGTAAGAATGATTTGATGATCATGCATGGTTAACTTGTTAGTTGTTAACAGTGATGATGATACGTAGAGGCATGATGACTTCAAATGATTTCAAATGAGACGGTTAAAGTATGTTGTTTACAAGTTTTGATGAAACAACCCGAGGTACCAAAAGTACTTTTGAAGTTTATTTTAAATAGCATACAAATCCAAGGATTTTCAAAAGATTTCCTTTAAAAGGATACCTCGTGGATTTTCTTTTCGAGTTGTTATTGGTTACCTTATGTGATATGTCATGCTGAGTTGGTACTTTAGTATAATATTTTGCGAAGTTGTGCAATCGTATTGAGTGGGAATCCGCTTAGTATGCCGTTGGGCAGAGGACACAGTCGTGACCACGATACTAATGGCCATGAAGATCGGATGTGGACCAAGAGGGTATGGTCGAGGAGGTTGCTATTCCAGCACTTCGCTCTCGTTGTTTAGGTTTCGGTACGAAACCTCTTTTAAAGGTGATATGATGTAATACCCACATTTTTCTTTCTTTCTCTTCTGTTTCGTCCAACCGTATCGACTCGACTGTGTTCGTTGATGCTTCTGACCTGGTGTTGTTTTCCACCTTTGTCACTCGAACGAGTTCTGATATTGTCCCAAATTGATCTATATATCGTTGTGACCTTTCCAAGTTCGGAAAATTAGTCTCGTTTTCGATCTTCCAACCCTTGGGCGGTGGAATTCCGCATTTGTTCAGCGATTGGCTCGCGTTTTGATTGATGTACCATTGGGTTGGTCAATCGTATTGATTTTCGTTCGTTGTGTTTTGTGATTGTTCGGATAATTGACTTGATTGTATTGTCCATTTGATGACGCTTGTCACTTATTGGTTTTATTATATCCCTAACGGCGGCGTTGTGTTGGTCGTCGTGGAGCGTGTTTTCACGCCGTATATTCCTTTGCGTTGCTTGTAACGTTTCGCCGATGGGCGTAAGTTACGCGTTTCCTTGCGTATCTCGTTGAGTTTTCCTGGCGGGATATTGCTTCTCTCTACTTGTTTTAAGTTTCGGACGAAACTTTTTTTAAGGAGGGTAGAATGTAATATCCGCAATTTTCGATTTTCGGTAAAAAAATTTTTTGGCCGGAGTCTGTTCTGACGACTCGCCCATGACCGTTTCGTCATTTCGAGAATGATTAATTCTGCACTTTTTGTCATCCGAGTTCGTTTCGGTATCGTTTTGTTGAGTTCCGAGCTTTTTAGCGACTTTTCCGCACTTGAGTTCGATTCTTGCGAATCTCGTCCGAACTGTTGTTTCGAGTTTCTCGTAAGTTCATTTAATGTTATTATTCATGTTGTGAGCTTTGGTTTGGTGTTTCGATCGCGTATCGTGATTTTCGGACGTTTTGGGCTATTTTCGTAATTTCCCAAAGTTTTGGGTAATTACTTCCGTTGTCGAATTCCGAGCCTTCGAGTGGTCGTAATTGTGTGTTCTCTTAGCTCTTGGATTCGTCTTTGCGAGTACGTCGTAACCGTATCATCGATTCGTATTCAGGTTCGGGTTTCGGGGTCGTTCGGGCCGTCGGATTTGGCCCCGGCCGAGTCATGGCCGGGCAATCTGGGCCCAGGCCGAGCTACGGACGGTAGTGCTCGGCAGCTTCTGGCCGAGCTACGGCCGGTAGTGCTCGGCATCTTCTGGCCGAGCAGGCCGTACCGTGGGCCGCGGCACATGCCGGCAGGGCCGCGGCACTCTGTGGCATTTTTCGGCCATACCGATCAGATCGGTGCCGCGCACACGCCGGGCCGCTGCACACACCACCACCGGGAGCCATTTTGGGCTCGTCTGCACACACTGTGGCACTATTTATGGTCCTGCACACGGGTTTTTGGCCATTTTTCTCCTTTTTCTCCTTCTCTTCCGCGGCTGAGGGTGATCTTACCATGGATCCATGTTGTTTAACAACAAATCCATAAAGTTCTTGAGTTCATATCATCAATCAATCATCCGTTATTATCCTTTGATCCAGCGAATCAAGGTAATCTTCCTTAGAACCCTAATTTCGTGAATTTGGGGGTTTTTGCATTTTTATCCGATTCGTTCCGTGTTGTTGATTAATCCATGATGGGTATGATTAATCTTGGTAGTATTCTTGTGTTTAACATCATTTAATCCATTGTCTTCGTCGAATCGAAGTATATTTCTTGATTTCCTTCGAATCGACTTTTTGGGGGATTTGTTCTCGATCTCGTTTTCCATCCGTTTTTGTTGGATAAATTGTGGTTAAATGATGTTGTTAAACATATTCTATGGATTGTATATCCATATTTCGACTTAGAATTCCGTTTTCATGTTTTGTCGGGACGAATCGTGTTCTTGGCCGTTTTGGGGAAAACACTTGAACTTTCGTCATTCGTTCTTTGAATTCAGCGGCTTTGGGTCGCACTTTAGAATTTATTTTCGTTATTATTGTTTTCGTTCGTAGTTCATTGTTGCGGATTGTCGTTCGGTGGAGTCGGCGAGTTCGTAGTCGGTTCGTGCCAACCTACTTCGGCCGATTCTCTGCGTTGTGGTTGTTCGAGGCAAGTATCTTGCCCATACATTACGTGTTTTGTGGATATATTAGTTGGTAATTTATGATACGTGATTTATGAATGCCTATAATTAACTTTCAAAGGAATTGATATGCTTTGCAATACTTCCTTAAAAGATAACTCGTATGATTTCGTTGTTAAATATGCTTGTCTAAGTATGTGTGGGGTATCGTTTTGTGTGATTATGACATTTTGTATTTATAGCTTAACCTTTCCTTGAGATATGTATGGAACGTATGCCTATTGATGATCCTGTCTCATTGTGTCGTTCGGCGTGGTTAGATAGGTATTTTCCCTCGTTGCTATGTTATTTGTACTAGCGGCATCGTTGAAATTCTAGCATGAATCGTATCATTACTTGGTCGTGAGTATATGTTGGATGAACTGGCCATTCTAGTAAGGTACCTCGACTATATATACTGTGATTGACCTTCGAGGCTTGTGGTTTGCAACTGTGATTTTGGAACGTGTGTGTGTGTTGTTCCTTCCACCCGGAGTGTCCGACGGGATGTCTAGGGGTCGATACTAAGGGGTACGGCCGCGAAAGTGGTTTCCCACCCGGAGTGTCCGACGGGATGTCTGGGGGTCGATACTAAGGGGTACGGCCGCGGGTTACCAGTTGTGGTTTTCATCTTGAGGATGACGTTGATGTTTTCGTTACTTGTGATATTGTCCGGAGTATCACAATGCTTTGTGCTCGGGGTCGAGAGACATTATATATCGAGTCTTGGTGCTTGGCTAGAATGGCATAAGAATAATGTGTTATGTGTAATGTGTCCTTGTAAGTGATTTGCAGTGGATGATCGGGTCGTAGGCCCTGTGTTTTGTGACCGGAATGGTTGGGTCGTGGACCCCGTGTCTTGTTAATGGATTTGCATTTTGGAAAATGAACTTTGGGGCTGTGACCCTAAATGACTTTCGAGGAATTAAGAACTTTTCAATTTATAATGTTTTCAAAACTCCCGAGATTTGGAAATGTTTTCAATGTGCTTACTTGCTTCGTTTCTACTTTCAAGACTTGAACTATTTTTAACTAAATATATATCTGGGGAAGTCTTTCGTTGTATTCTCGGAATGTGTTGTGTATGGCTCGTATTTGCACTTTATACTTGCACTAGCGAAACAGTGGAGTTTTGCTAACCCACGAGTAATCGGGGGCTGGATATCTGTATTGTGTCCAGGTACATGCTGGTTTTCGGGAGCAAGACGCAGGATCGGTGCGAGGGATGATGAAATACGAATGATAATAATCACACGAAGGCCAGTTTTGACTTCAGTTAGTCGGAGTCCATTGTATTATCTTTTCCGCTGTCTTATTGTTCGTCGTTGCAAGTATTTTACCCTTGCATGTGTATGAGTCTGGATGAGTTTATGTATTTTGATTTGTAAGTCAGTGACGGAAGACCAAATCGGTCTATTGATTCGTTATTTTGATTCGTCAGTATGTAATGTAATGTGTTGTGTTGATGTCTAGCCTGGTGGATCCTCACGGAGAGGGTCTGCGGCGTGTAATATTCCCGGTTTGATCTGGGAGTGTTACAGTTTCGAGAAACCCTCGATGAACCTACGGTAGTAGCCAGCCAAACCCAAGAAACTACGGACCTCCTTCACATTTGTGGGCGGCGCCCAATCCAACACTGCCTCAATCTTCAGCGGATCCACCCGGACTCCCTCGGCTGAAATCACGTGACCCAAAAACATCACTTCCTTCAGCCAGAACTCACATTTCGAGAACTTCGAATAGAGTCGCTCGGTCCTCAAAATGTCTAACACTATCCGCAAATGATGGGCATGCTCACCCTCATTCCTCGAATAGACAAGAATATCGTCAATGAAGACGACGACACACTTATCCAAATACTCAATAAAGACTTTGTTCATCAACTGCATGAACACCGCCGGCGCATTAGTTAACCAGAAAGGCACAACTACGAACTCGTAATGTCCGTATCTCGTCCGAAAAGCTATTCTCGGAACGTCTGACTCCTTCACCCGAAGCTGATAGTACCCCAATCTCAAGTCGATCTTCGAGAATACCGCAGCTCCCTGCAGCTGATCGAACAAGTCATCAATCCTTGGCAGGGGATACTTGTTCTTGATGGTCACCGTGTTTAGTTCGCGGTAGTCGATACACAAATGCAGTGAACCATCCTTCTTCCGGACAAACAAAACCGGTGCGCCCCAAGGCGAAGCGCTTGGTCGAATATAACCTGACTCGAGAAGCTCACCCAACTGCTTCTTCAGTTCGGCCATCTCTGAAGGTGCCATGCGATACGGCACCTTTGAAATCGGAGCCGCGCCCGGCTCTAGCTCTATAGCAAACTGAACCTCACGATCCGGTGGCAATCCCGGTAACTCGTCAGGAAATACATTAGGAAACTCACTAACGACTGGAATCGACAAAAGCTCGACTCCACTATCCTCCGCCTTCAAGGCGTAGCACCAATAACCAGTACACCCCTTCTAATATCCGGATTTATTACTGTGTATTTCATCTGTATTCAAACCCTGTAATATTTAGATTTGTGGTTTTGATTATTGGAGTATGATATTTCTTGCATTGGCATCCTTATACTTAAGTATAACAACATGCAAAATTTTCTCATACAAACTCGTGATAGCGCACGCTAAGAATGTAGCTAACGCGCGCTATCAGCTATTACTAGCGCACGCTACGTATGTAGGAGTTGCGTGCGCTAGACACTGAATTATTGAGGTAGACGGCTAGCACATGCGCCAGCCGGGACGTGGGTCCGGATAAGATTCCCGCGGACGAACCTCGATAGATTTGGAGTCAACGCTTATTAGCACGCGCTAAGTATGTATTATAGCGTGCACTAATTAGCTAAAGTGCAGAATATTATAAATGAGACAACCATCCATTTTGGCTTACATTTCCTTCGTCCATTCTTCATTCTTGGGAGGCCAGAGAGCTATAATCATCCTTCTAACACAATTAGAACACATCATATTGATCCTTGTATATTGGTTATCCCTTGTGAGTGATCATTGAAGAGAAGTAACACCTTGGAGTGGCACATAACCAACCGGAGTCAGATTCTACCTTGTGGTTTAGTGATTTCGTCATATTAAGGTATCTTGATTCTATCTTCAAACTCTCGATCCGTGTTATGGAGAATAAGATGATCATGTTAGCAAATATTGATCTTCGTGGATGAATTATCCAAAGTACATTATGTTTGGAATATTAAGATGAATAGGCCTTAAGTACCTTGATTATGAACATCATGATTCGAATCTTATTACATTGAACAAGTAGAGGAAGCTTCTATCATTGGTAATCCGAATCTAGTAGGTGTTTTCTTAACAATCATGGACTTGACTTTTACATCATTATTGTTAGACGAATCTATAGGGTTGATCATGGAAGGATTTATTTTGTAAAGATGGAACATTATTCAAACTTCAGAGTGATAGTTTTGATTGACATAAAGGTGTTAATATCAACCGTCAAGCCTTCCGAATCATCGCATGAAGAATTGTATTTGAAATGGAATATAGTTTCATAATAGTATACATATTCTTGAATCCGAAGTTGTTGTTATCTGTAACATCATTCATAACCGTATGAACATGATATTCATGGAGGTAACATGAATTAACACTAAGGATTTCATTTGGCTTGATCATGTTGAGATCCGTCTACTACCCAGTAGTAACCTGCCATGCACAGTTAGCGCATGCTAAGCTATGTAGATTAGCGTGCGCTATCGAGCATGAGTTAACGTACACTACGTTTGGTACGTAACGTACGTTAGGCCATTAGACGAGTCAGTCGGCTGATCAGTGAAGTACTGACCATGCATAGTTAGCGTATGCTAGGCTTTGTTGTTTGCGTGCGCTATCGAGCAAACGTAACGCACGCTACACTGAGTACTTAGCGTGCGCTAAGAAGTTCAGGCAGATTACATTTTATGAGCTTTTGGCCGTAAATCGAATTGTTAGACATTCGTACGATGTGAGATAAATCCTATATTATTTCTTTTGTTAAGGTTTGAGCTTGTTACGTGATTGATTGAGGGGGACGACCTTCGAGTGTTCGTTTTCTTGGAAGTATTGTTCTTGTCTTCGAATCGAGGCAAGTACCTTATTTGTTTTGTGTATTGATGTTATACATATTGTCGTGCATGTATGCCGTTGTTGTATGTACACCTCGCGTTGGTCCGACGGGATCATCGGGGGATCTATGCTAGCGTGCACTGGATCATCGGACGGGTTTTTCCACCACGGGTTGGTCTGACGGGATCATCGTGGGTTCTAGGCAGTGAACGCTGGATCGAAGGAATTACCATGTGTATGTTATGATATCATGTTGTGATTATCAGTTGTATATGTCATTTATGAGTTTCTCGTAGGAGAAGACTCGTTGGTATTTTTGTCGTTTACGTTATTATTCTTCGTGAGATATGAATAATATGTTGTGGTACTTGTACTAGCATCGTTGTGCTAACCCCTTCGGGGGTGAACATTTTGTTTATGTTCAGGATCCAGGAGAGCGGGAAAACAACCACTGGAGCTGCATGACGACGAGGGTGCAAAGTGATGTTCCGGCCGGGTGTATTTGACTGTTGTTTGTTGGTTATTTCAATAAGTACTCGAGTACGTAGTCGTTTATGATGAATTTGAATTTGGTGATGTATTAATAAGTTTCTGTTGAATATTTGTATTTTCAGTATTGTCATAACTGTCGTATCTTAATTCAGTTACTTTCATTTATTTGTACCTGTTAAGGTTTGTTCAATTCTTCAGCCTTGTAAATCCTTATGTAAAGGATTTACGGCGCTGTAATATTCCTGAATATATCGGGGGTGTTACATCCCTTTCGCAGGAGTCTCATCGCCTTCAAGGCGTTAATAACAAACTTCTGGTTTCTCTTTCGCCCTGCGAAAGAGTGTTCAGTGCCGTCCTCAGCTAGCATGGTAATGATCCTCGTGCGGTAGTTCATGATTGCACCATGCCGCTCGAGCCAATCATCCCCGAGAATCAAATCCTCACCCTAGATACCCACTTTAATAAGATTAGAGAGCCAAGCGCTCTCACAAATAAACACAGAACAGTCCCGGACCTCTCGATCACTGACAATTCTATCACCGCTAGGAAGTTTAACGATGAAAGGCTGGCAAGGTAATAAGCAGTCGAGACTCAAACGGCGTACACACTCTAGAGAAATGAATGAATGCATAGCACCCGAATCAAAAAGCACACTGGCAGGATGTGAATGGATATGAACGGTACCTGTCGCCACAGTGGCCGCTGGATCATCGGCCTTTCTCATCTCATAGATACGTGGAGGGGTGGAGCCATCACTGGAAGTTCCCCCTCTAGCGGGCTGACCCGACCTCTCCCTCGACCGGCACCCGGTGGAGGCTGCGGAGCAAAAGAGCCCTGATTCACACTCGGCTGCATAGGTGCTGGAAAAGAAGTCTGGGCACCAAGAAGCCATCTTGCCCGCTCACAAAAGGAAGCCTTGTGGCCCGACTGACCACAAGTATGACAAATCAGAGGCGGACGAGGACACTCCCGGTTCCGATGGCCCGGCTCGCCACAATTAAAGCATTTGGTATCCCGAACGAAGGCACTGGCAGTACCTCGATAGCCCCCAGAGAAACGAGCCGAATTACCACCAGGAATATTTGCAGACTGAGACTTGTGCTGACCTCCACCCTTGTGACTCAAGGAATTTACGGTGGATTTCTGTTTCTTACTCTCCCGAACCGCCGCACTGGCCGTCACCGACATATCATAGGCAAGAGCTCGACTCTGATAATCCTTCAGGGTAGTGCAGACAAGTCCAGACATGTAGTCCCGAATCGACAGTTTCATACGTCTGGAGAAATGAAAAATTTTGTCACTCTCCTCGACAACTTGGGTCTTCACATAACCCAACTCCTTGTTAAAATCGGCAATAGCTTGGGATACGGGAATATCCCGAGGTTGAGCATCATAGAAGGCATGGACTCGAGCCTATCTAACCGGCCACGGGCAATATTCAGTTTCCATTAATTCCTGAAATTTGGCCCACGAAGCAACATGATCTTTGGGCCCAACAGCCTCCCACCAATTCGTGGCGTCCCCAGTGAGAAAATACTGGGCAATAGGAACTTTACGGTCCTCGGGACAGTTGGTGGCAACAAAGACTTTGGATATCTCCTTGATCTATCCTTCCCAGCCAATCGGGTCAGAGGCTCCCGTGAACTGAGGAGGATGCATCTTGATGACATCCTAGAGCCAACGGTCAGCTCCGTCCTGAGCAGCATGGGCCGGATTCTGGACCGCCTGGGCAATCGCCGCCATATGGTTTACCATCTGTTGCATAACAGCCGCAACACCAAGGTCAGCGCCACCTTGAGAAGAATGCGACGTGGCTGCCCCATCGACTGCCCCACGTCCTCGGCCGCATCCAAGACCACGACCACGTCCACGACCACGGTTTCTTCCGGCATCCACACTGGTGTTAAGAGATATCAGAAGTATATTGATGATGAGTAAGGGAGGAAAAAGCAACTACGATTAAAGAAGCGGAAACACAATGCAAGGAAACAAAGACCGAATAAGAAAACTTACGAGCACTGGAGGTACCGAGATGCTGGCAGCGGTGTGACAATATGCAAAACAAAACACAACTAGACCCAAATAACCGACAAGCCTAGGTATCCATAAACCTAGTTGCTCTGATACCATTTTCTGTAACACCCCCGAGATATTCAGGGTATATTACAGTGCCGTGGACCCCTACATGGGACCCACCAGGCTAGACACGATTTACCACAGTAAATAAACACATTATCCAATTTTAAAACCAAATCACACATTCGGTACAACCGGCGGAATAATCCACAATGGCAACATAAATAACTTGACGAATATAAATCTTAATCCGAAGAGAAAAGCCTAAGTACTCGCGAGTACAATCTATAAGTTTCAAAAGTGGACAACAACCATATCGAATGGAGTAACAGAAAAAAAAGGACTCAACCGCATATGTCAATGACCCTGGCCAACATCGTCGTACTGTCCCAGCGCTCGGTCGTCCGGATGATCATAACCTGAAATCCATAAACAAGAATTTCCCCACAACGGGTCCCTAGAGGGGTTAGCAATTACGCTAGTACAAGTAATCAAGTCAAACCAATCGCTTACACATTTCATAGTACATGCACCAATATCACTTCAAAACTAAAACCAGACATGTCTTTTCCGGAAACAAACAGTCAAATAATCAATTTGCCTAGGACCAGGATGCCACCATGAATCCCACCCGAGGCCTCTAAGGACCCTCCCGAGCTGGCCACTTTATAAAACAAGTCACGCACAAGCATCGCCTAGGACCAGGACGCCACCATGAATCCCACCCGAGGCCTCAAAGGACCCTCCCGAGCTGGCTAGCGAAACAAACTCGTGAATCCAGAGTGAAGTCATAGATTCCACCAAGGCGCCGTCGGACCCTCCCAGGGTGAGTAAAGCACACACAATATACATTACCATTTCATGTTAAGCATAAAGGTTTCCAAAAATACTTGCCTTGAATTATTGACGACGTAACGAACGGAAGGAAAAACACCGACGAACGCTAGGAACCAATGGAACCGAACGATTCGAAGAACACAATCACAACCAACTCTAGACGAATACAGAAATGGAATATACCCAAAAATACGCCTACGATCTATGTATATTCGTATAAAAATAACAACGAGGGCGGACCACAACCAAACCCTCCCGATTTCGCAAAACCAAGAAAATATACCATGAATCCGTAGGAAAACTAATGATATCAACAAGATTAATCATATTCATAATGGATTAACCAACAAAACGGAACGGATCGGACGAAAATCCCAAAACCCCCAATTTATCCAAAAATAGGGTTCTAAGAGATTTTACCTTGAATTAGGATGAAGATTCGTGTTGATGTTGATAATATACACCAAGTACTCAAGGAAGTTGATGGTTGAGATGATCGGAGGAAGAAATCGCCAAGAAATCGCCCCGAATCGCCTCAGCCGCGGAGAGAAGGAAGAAATGAAAATAATACATTCATCTCGGTCAACTCCCTCGTTTATATAGCCAGGGAGTGTTAGCGCGCGCTAATCTACAAAGGTAGTGTGCGCTAAGGAAACAAACTCCAGTCCAGTACCCAGATTTTGGCCGTTAGAGTGCGCTACTCCAAACGTAGCGTGCGCTAATAACCTCTCGGTAGCGCGCGCTATCGACCAATAGCGTGTGCTTACTGGACATCAGCCGAGTCCAGAAGAAACTGTCAGTACACACCTGATCCGGTTCGCGCGCGCTATTTACCAAACGTAGCGTGCGCTAAAGCGTATTGGTAGCGCGCGCTATCGACCAATAGCGTACGCTACCTGGGCATCAGTCGAGTCCAGTGGAAAACTGCCCCGTACCGGACATCCACACTAGCGCACGCTACCGGGCGTCTCAGCGTGCGCTAACCCCCGACATTAGCGTGCGCTAGACTACGTAGCGTATGCTAATTCACCAGTCTAGAGGGATGGAATCAGCACTGCCATTCCCAGGGCTTGCTCTCTAGCGCGCGCTACGAAACAGTCGTAGCGTGCGCTACTAAGGGACATCTAGCGTGCGCTATGCAGAAAAGATAGCGTGCGCTAGGTACGAAATATAAACGGTCCAAAACACCGTAATATGAACGAACATCCAATGGAACATCTCAAAACGTATCACAATGTAGAATGGATCCACGGCAACCCCGAAACGGTGGTTCCGCACAACAATAACGAGAATCAGATCAACAGGTGACTGAAAAGATACACTGATAGATACACGAGGGTCACTACGACCGAGAAATGCACCGAAAATGAAAATACAAGGGAAATAAGAGTACGACCAAAGTAATCTTATCGTCATAACTTTACCAAAGTTCACATCTCGCATCCTCAACAACATGATAAGCCCATAACCAACCATCTGTACTGTATCTCAACGGAACCCCAAGGTCCTCAAAGCATCATCATAAATCATGGTTACGAAATCTACTAACTTAGTCCAATCCCAATCCATCGGGTGACATCATCACATCTCGACTCAATAATCGATTGTCCACTAAAGATAGTTACCAAAGGAATACAGAACATACCTCAAGATGCACAATCTCATGACAATCATGTCAGTCTAATCCCAGATCATATCAAAGCAACATGCGAACACGGTCCTAACACAAGACCTACCAATGCATACTCATGTGACAATGTCAATATGCTCAAAAAGAATAACAATGTATACTCAATGGCAATCCCATGTTCTAGCGCCCTCAGCATAGATCCCAAGATGATCCTATAAGATCAACACGGGGTGGATAACCTATAATATACATGTAATAACACATATAAAACCAACGATGCGAATCCACATGATTCTATCAACACAACACTGGGTAATCCAATGATCCAGCGCCCCCAGCATAGATCCCAAGATGATCCCGTCGGACTAACACGAGGTGGAAAAACCCATCCAATGATCCAGCGCCCTCAGCATAGATCCCAAGATGATCCCGTCGGACCAACACGAGGTGGACATCTGATCCAGCGCCCTCAGCAAAGATCACACGATCCCATCGGATCAACACAACACAAACAACACAATTATGCATACACATATGCAAATCAAAATGTTCATAAACATGAACAACATATGAATCAAATATGAACGACACTATGATGAAACAACTAGGACGACTTCATGTTCAGCAACATGAATGACAACCTGCATGATCAACATCATTAACACTAAACCGAATAAAACTAAGATACTTGTCCCGAGTCCTTCAGGAGCAATCTCGATGTCAAATCATCACCGGCAATTATCCTCAATGCTCGGCGATCCAAACGTACAATGAACTATATATACTCATATCCTCGTCTTTACCATAATGTAACCTCGATACCCGAACATACCAATAACTGAGATAAAGCATATACATTATGATTTACCTCCCAGAATCGGAAAAACGATATACAATCCAAATACCCAGAGTTCACAATAATAATCATCGCTATATGCATTATAAACGAACTGAAACTGAAACCATTCATTAAATATTATGACCGAGCAAGTAATAACTTTCCTCGATACCAATACCACAAAGTTTCTACCGAACACATTGCCTTTGTCTACAAGCTCCTCAGCCCCGATCAAAAGCAACACAACAGACATACTCGAACACGACCGCAACATTCGGTTATAATCGCCGATCAATAATCTCAACCTATCGAAGTAATCAAATAACACATATCCGATAACAATCAACAACCGACGAAACTAACCAATCAAACTCAACGGTTCAACACAACCTCGAATAAACGCAGTCAGAACAAACCAAATCAAACCATCACAAATTCATAATCAAAACACAAAATTACTGCATTGTCTGCCTACTTAGCGCACGTTAAACGCATAACGTAGCGTGTGCTTAGTTGCTCCCGTTAGCGTGCGCTAGCCAGTAAGCTTAGCGTGCGCTAATGCTGTACAGTGGCATGCATTCCAAGCATCGTCTAACACTTCCATCATATCAATGATCAACTCATCTCGATATTAAGGATTTCATAACATATTCGATTCCAACTTTTATCTTTAAACATGAATCAACAAGATTCCTTCTTGTTCATATTTGGTAAATTCATAGAACAATTTACCAGTTATTATCATGAATAATCATATTCCAAAATCAACCGTAACCTTTCCAATTTCTAGTTCTTATTCATAACAATCATGACATATATAATTCAATAGTTCTTCAGAACACGAATTATCCGAATTCACATTCATGATCCATAAAATGACATAATCCGATGTGTTCTAACATCTGAAAACCCTTATTCATCATGATCTTCGATATACAATTCATATAACTTCAAGAGTCACAACAGCACCACCATAATTGTTACCATACGAAGTAACCAACGACAAAACATCAAAAATCCGAGTTGAAGAAGGAAATTACATCAACATATCTCTTGAATTCCATCCAAAACCATACGAAACATATCAATACTCATATATTGATAACAACACTAACTTAGTTCGGTAATCCAACTCGTTATCATGCTCATCAACTCGAATATATGATAATCATCAACTCAAGAACATCAATAATCAATCCAAACGAAATCCAAAAGTGAAGAATTATTACCTTGTATAGACGAACCATGAAGGAGAACAATCAACTTCATTCCAAGAATCATCAATAATTTCAAGAACAAGACTTTAATCCATGTTCCTCAGCTTAATCTTTGTTAAAGATCATCATCTCTCCGTGTTTGGGACCTCAAACTTCTCTCTAAAAACTCTCTCTCTCGGTTGCAAGGAAGGAATGGACGAAATGAAGGATAATGCCCAACTACACACACACACACACACATATATATATATATATATATACTATATATTATTAACATGCGCTAACATCTCATGTTTAGCGTGCGCTACAGCCTTAGCGTGCGCTAACTGACTTTGTTAGCGTGCGCTATCGCAGCCCAGAGGCTACTTCCTTGCATCGTAAACTAGCTTACGTACGTAATGCCCATGCATTAACGTACGTAAAACATCATGTCTAGCGTATGCAAGTCCTTGCCCTTAGCGTGCGCTATTCGAAGTTGACTTACTACAGTATACACCTACCACGAAGATGCTCGTGACCCACATGCCGAAAGGAACCAATAAAGCCAAGATTCCCTGTTGACCGATCTGATTAGCGTGCGCTATAAATATACATTAGCGTGCGCTAATAGTTCACAACAAACATCCGTTGACCTTGTCGGTACATGCGCCGAAAGTGACCGGCTCCACACATAGATTCCTTCAGATCTGGTCTGTACTAGCGTGCGTTATCTTTTTCCTCTAGCATGCGCTAAACCAGAATGATAGCGTGCGCTAGGAATGTATATTAGCGTGCGATAATAATGTTACACTTAGCCATTTTCAGCTACTCTCGTCCAATGTCTCAACATACAAAATACGAACATATGGCATACAGAATACATATACTCAACACATTATATTCTTAAATACAATTGGCAACCAAATACAACAATTATACCAATACTGACATCTCAGTCCTTCATTATTTATCCATACTTTACAGATTTCATGCTGTACAACATAACTCAAATAAAATAAGATTAAACAACAGTACTAGAAATTCCGGATATTACAAAAATGGGGTCTTAGCACACTAAAATAACAAATGTTGTAATATGAGGGTACCTTATTTTAGTGGGAGTATTTTTAGAGAAATAGTAATCTGACTAAATACTTTGCATATTTAAATTTTATAGATAAAAGAATGGCATCAAACATATCCACCATTTCATTGCGATCCGTCCTTGAGGAGGACAAGCTCAAAGAAACAACATCAACTATATGGATTGGATCTGGAGCTTGAGAATAGTACTGAAACAAGAAAGAAATGGAAGCTTTGGCTACCATCTATCCAGAACTTTAGAAGAATCTAGAAGAAATGGAAGATTATGAGCTTAATGGTCACCTCAAGGGCATTTTCTAAAAGCACGCTAATCAAGAAAGGTATGAGACCTTTCAAGTCTTGCACGATTGCAAGATGGTTGAGGGGACATCTATCAGCGATCATGTACTCAAGATGAAAGTATACATTGATCATCTTGATAGGCTTGATTTTCCACTTTCTAAGGAGCATTCCACGGATGTGAACGTAAAGCTATTACCTGATAGTTCGTTCAGTTCATTATGAATTATAATATGAATGAGATGCAGACGTCCATTGCTGAGCTGCATGGGATGCTTAAAAAGATTGAGCAAAATAGTAAGAGGAAACCAAGCCACGTACTGATGGTTAGCAAATGGAAGTTCTTTCAGAACAAAGACAAGGGTAAAGGTAAAGTAAAAGCTGCCAATGCTAAAGACCCAACTAAGCCGATTTTCAAGGCAAAAGCTCCCAAAGATGGAAACTGCCATCATTGCAATAAACCAGGACACTGGAAGAGCAATTGCAAGGTTTATTTGGAAGAGCTAAAGCGTACCAGGGGTAGTGTGACTACCACAAGTATATTTGTTATAGAAGTTAACTTATCTATTTCTAACTCCTGAGTATTGAATAGTAGATGTGGATCTCATGTTTGTGCAAATATGTAGGGTTCAGAAGTAGTAAAGAGCAGATAAAAGAGGAAGTGGATCTAATAGAAGGCAATGAGCAAGAGTTGCTGCACTAGCCGTTGGAACTTATGATTTAGTTTTACCCAATGAGCTTTTGTTAGTGTTGAATAATTGATATTATGTTCCAGCTATGAGTAAAAATATTATTTCTGTTTCTACATTAGATTGTGAAGGCTGAAGTTTTTTTATTAAGAATAAGATTATTCGTATTTTCTTTGATGACTTGCTTTATGGTACTGTAAAGTTATATACTAGCTTTTACAATATTGATCTAGATGAGTCCAATATTTTGGAAGTCTATAACATTGCAACAAAGAAACCAAAGCTCAAATATTCTAATCCAACTTACCTACGGCACTGTCGTCTTGGCCACATAAACGAGAAACACATGTCTAAACTCCATCATGATGGACTTTTAGACTCTTTTGACTATGAGTCATTTGGGACTGCGAATATTGTTTATTGGGCAAGATGATGAAGAACCCTTTCACTGGTCATGGAGAAAGGGCTAGTGATCTATTAGGCCTAGTACATAATGATGTATGTGGACCTCTTAACACTTATGCTAGAGGCGGATATCATTACTTCATCACATTTATCGATGATTTTAGTTTGCATGGATGTGTTTATATTATGAAGCATAAACATGAATATTTTGAAATATTCAAAATATTCCAAAATGAAGTATAGAATCAAGTTGGCAAGATGATTAAAGCCCTTCAATCCGATCGAGGTGGCGAATACTGGAGCCAAGAATTTGATGATCATCTTAGGAATTGAACCTTATTAGATATGGTCCGATCTATGATGTCTCGAATGAAGCTTCCATTATCATTTTGAGGCCACAACTTAGAAACAGTAGCATTCACAACCCTGTCCCATGTAAAGCAGTTGAAAAGACACCATTTGAGAAATGGACTGGTAAGAGACCAAACTTGTTTTTCTAAGGATCTGGGGTCGCAAAGTGTTAGTAAGACACCACATGTTTGACAAATTGGCGGAAAGATCTGTAAGATGTTTATTTGTGGTATATCTTAAGGAAACTGAAGGATACTATTTTCATAAGCCCGTAAAGAACAGAGTATTTGTTGCTCGAAATGTTGTCTTCTTAGAAAGGGAATTTTTCTCCAAAATAGATAGTGGGAGAAAAGTAATTCTCGAGAACCATAAGAAGACATTACTTTTCCAATGGAACCAGAACATGCTCAATAATTAGTTGAGGAGCCAGTTCAAAGTACACATGTTCCTCGCAGATATGATATGGTGCGACATGAACCTGAGAGATATGGGTATATCGTGACAGAGGATGAAGACACGTCACTCATAGATGATGAGCCTAGTACTTATACCAAAGTATCTTCAGGACCAGAGTCCGAGGAATGGCTAGAGGCCATGAATTCAGAGATGTAATCTACGACAATCAAGTTTGGAACTTGATAGATCCACCTGAAGGTGTAAAAACAATTGGGTGCAAATGGGTATTCAAAAAGAAGAAAGACATGGACGACAATCTGCAAGCCTATAAAGACTGACTAGTTGCAAAAAGTTATAGATATACTCATGTTATTAAACTATGATGAGACCTTCATGCTTAAAGCAATTAGAATTTTAGTTGCTATTGCCGCATACTATGATTATGATATATGGAAAATAGATGTCAAAACAACATTTCTTAATGAAAATGTACTCAAGGATGTGTACATGACACAACCTGAGAGTTTTGTTCATCCAGAAAACAAAATGGGTTTGCAAGCTTGAAAGATCTATTTAAGGGTTGAAACAGGCTTCTTGGAGCTAGAATCTTCGTTTTGATAAAACTATCAAAGAGTTTGGGTTTATTCAAAATGTAGATGAACCATGCATTTACAAGAAGGTTAGTGGGAGCATAGTTGTCTTTCTTGTAACACCCCCAAAACCATCCGGGATATTACAGCGCCGTGGGTCCCGCGCCGGAACCCACCAGGCTAAAAATCATTTACAAAACCAATTCAAAAACGCCAAAAGGCTGATGACGGTAATATTTTAAATACTCAAATATTTTCAAAAGCATAGTTCTCAAATACCGTCATAAAATACCATTTGAAAATACAAGGCGAAGTGCCAATTCTGGATAGTTCAAAATGTACGTTAAGCTACCACTTAAACGTACCGATAAAATAATTTGGGAAAAAGAGTTTGACGAAAATAACCCAAGTTCGTAAAATGTCCAAAAGGCCATTTTGAAAATATACACACGCAGCGGATAAAAACACAGTTCAAAATACACATTTGCAGCAGAAATGAATAACCAGAAAAGAAATACTCGATACTCCAAAACATGCCACCGCCAGTATCACATCGGGAAGCTCATCTGTTGGCCACTAAGTATACTGGATACAGTTTGAAAAATAGTTTAAACAACAAACTGTATGGATTTTAAATCTGAGTGCGTAGCGGAAGTCTTGGATACAGTAGGTTGTTGTGGATACAGCAACTAAATGTATAGTGTATACTTAATTAATCACAGTAATTGAAAACAGTAAAAGTTGAAGGTAAATAACACAGTAATTAAAGTGGTTCGAGGTAAACCCCTCTACGTCCACTGGTCCTCCACACAGGAGTAAAAAGTTTATTATAATTACTATGTACATAACTACGTAATTATAACAACACACACAATCAATATATCGTTCACACAGATTGATATAAAGATCTTAGCTTAAACCGTTCACACAGATTGGTTTTGAGCTAATGCTTTGACTTGCTTCTTCACACACAGTTCTGAAGCTTCGTCTTCTTCAATGCAAATCCTTCACACACAGTTCCGGAGAAGCACAGATTGTTCAGTCCACACAGGGCTGATCTTGAGTTTGTTCAACGTATAGAACAGATGGTGAACAACAACTTTGACTTTAAGAGCTTTCAGCTGATGAAGTGTTGTTCAGGATGATGAGCACTATATATCTCTTTAGATCTTAATTGCAGTAAGATTTGGAGATATGTTTTGCTCTGATGATAACTTTTGATAGCTTGAGTGTTAGGTGACTTGTAACTGATCTTCAATACCTTCATAAGATATATATAGTCTTTGAAATATATATCCGTTGAGATGTATCCGTTTGAATGAGATTTCGTTCCAACGGGATTATGACACGATCCGGATTTAGCGGGATTCTGAAGATCTGTTGACTGGCAGTATTTAAATACTTCATCTTTGAGTATTTAAATACTTCTTTATTCAACGGGACTTGACTTTTGGATATTCCTTCTTTGTCCTGTTGTGAGCTGTATGGAAGATAACTGTATTTTGAGTTTCGAGACAGTTTCCATACTTTGGTCTTTTACAAGACTTCTTGATGTACTGAAGGGCTTCACTATATCTTTGATTCGAGCGGAGTCTTCGATACTGAGATAAAACCTCAAAGCTTCGATACAGTTTCCTTTACTGATTTCGGATTGGCATATATGTCAAAACCTCTTTATCAAATACCATTCGATACAGGGATCGTATATCCCGGCTGTTTTGATACAGGGTTCTTGTTTTCCCAACAATTTCCCCCTTTTTGATAATTTGCCAAGACTTACTTTCTTTAACTTTTCAAGTCTTCTTGATGATGCCAAAACCTTCTTCATGAATTGATCTTCTTTGATGACTTCTGGCAGATTTCTTGGTCTTTCGTCAAAGGGTCTGTCTTTGGTCTAAATAATGAAGCGCTTTCGCGACGAGTTCGATCTGATTAAGGATTATTACAACTTAGGCTTATGATTGGCGCGCAGGCACAATCTTACAATGAATTCTAAGCTTACAACTGAATTTATGAATTGTTCGTAGACTAGTTCGTACAGCTTAATTTTCAATCAAGTTATCTAACTTGAGATTGCCATCAAACAATTTAAGTAATCATACATCAACACAGTAGATTACGAGTTGTAATCTTTCAAGACAAACAAACGCTTTTATTGATATTCAAAATGAATTGAGTACAAAGTTTGCTGTTTCGAAGAGAAATTATAAAACAAAAATAATATACAGAGATTTCAGCTTCTATCTATAGTCCGCATGCCTCCATGGCTTTTTCCCTGGGTCATTCTCGGTACCACGCCACCAGTTCTGAAGAGAATCATTGCCTCGATCCTGGTATAAAGCTCTTCCTTCATAGGATCGATCAAAGGCAAGAATCCAGTCTTCTGGATGGGTGATCCGATCTCCTCTTCTATGTTTGGATTTCATCTCGATTTGGATAGGGAGTTTTCCGTCTTCTAGCATCTTTGTAAATTTGTCTGCGGCCTCCGCTAACATTTTATAGTTCTTGAAGATGGCGGATTCCCTGATGAGTTTGACAAAGTATCTCATCAGTTCGTTCTTCCTCCAATGCTTCACTTCGTCGGCAGTAGGATTGCGGTTGGTCGTGACCGAATTTCAGAAGGTCTCTGAATAAGAGTTTGCCAAGGGACATTGGGATCATGAAATTCCGGTCGGGAGCCTGAAATTTTAAAACTTTGGGAGGGAGGTGCTAGTTTGTTCAACTCGGCAGTGATGCTGTTTTGAGCAGCCTCAAATTCCCTTTCATGCTGTAGCCTGATTCTCCTAGCTGCTTCTCGTGCCTCTTCCCCCTTTTTGGCTTCATCAAGACTTTTCAGGATTTCTAGAGCATCATCCTGTTTTGTCTCGATGTTAGTCATTCTCTCTACAAGGGAGGAAAGTGTCTGCGACATATCCTTAATGCATTTGTTGTGAGTGCGCAGTTGAGAGCTGTTTTCAATCATAGCACAAGCGGTCTTGGCTTCAGCTATCCTCGTTTTTGTTGCTTCTTCCTTCAGCAGTTGCTCCTGCTTATCTTCCATGATTTTCAAAGCTTGTATGAAAACTTCTGGCAAAATAGTGAATGCTTCGACAACACGAGATACTTCATGTTGAAGAGTGGTCATTTCTTCCACGACAGAAGTATGTTAATGCTTTCTCAATGGAAGACAGAGCATTTACTGCATCCTGGATGAATACAGTTTGAAGACCAAGTGCACGCAGGCGCTCTTTCCTAGCGGCAGAAATCGGAGAATCTGGTTGGGTAAGGTCTCCAGAGCTGTTCAACCTTCTTACATTCACGGATGGGCGTGAAGTAAGTTGGACATCCTCAGGTTCGATACCGTCCTCGGATTCCACGGTTGAAGGGGCGGGAGCAGCTTGCTCTGGTTCGGCGACAGGGGGTTGAGAGGCTTCCTGTTGTGAAGATTCTTCAGTATACATGGATACAGGAGGGACTGAATCCTCCTGTTGTCTTTCATTAATAGCTTCTTCGGTCGCAGCAGGCTCAGGTGCCTGTTCCAAAATTTCTTCTACTTCCTCGACTGGAGGGAATGATTCCTCTTCGTCGGGAATGTTCTCATGCTGTGGTGAAGGGGGATTGTTTTGAGTAGAAGGCCTTTCGTCGTCTATCGGTGGAGAGGCGTATCTAGCTTCAGCCTCTTCACGACTCATCCTCAGACCTGCTTGAAAAGCATCGTCGTCGTCGTCTGAGTCATGATCTTCGTCGTCTTTTGGATTAGTGGGAGAGTCCTCTGACTTGTTCTTTCCTTTCCTCCGAGCGTCAGATTTGTGCAGAAGATGGATTTCAATTAGTTCCTTGCAGGAGGGATTGTCCCATCAGAGCAGGGCCTCAATTTCTGTTGAGTCCGTCACTTCTAAGACGAATCTCTCTTCGTGGCTCCAATCGCTCCAGTTGTACAATGTTTCGTACGGAGCTAGCCTGTAGCCTTTCCATTGCAAAAATCTTTCGTAGGCGTGTTCAATTTGAACAGAAAGAAGGGTCTGATTAATAATCGAGTCAGGGGAGGGACTGCGTACAACGTGCAGAGCTGTAGCGAGGATTCTGTGCGGTATGGGATCTTGCATGCGGAAGTGGGACTCCTTACAGGGGATGGTGCCCTGAAGGAAGATGGATCCTGTACGGGTGTGGGATCCCGCAGAGGAGAAGTAGCTTTTGGCTCCAAATGGGCAGCCGACTCGCTAAAGTCTTGGTCGTTGGAAGATGTCTCATTATCCGTCCTAGCCGCCAAAGGCTCGGGATCTACTGTCGATACAGTAGGAGACACCTCTTCCACAGGGGTTGGGCCCTGGGGTTCTTCGTCAGTGGGTTGAGCCACGGGGGAGACTTCTTCAGAGGGCTTGGCAGATTTGACTTTCGAAAGCCTCCTGAGTCTCTTCTTGGGCTTCTCACCAGCAGTGCGTTTCTTGCTGTGAGATCTCTTTCTCTTCTTTAAAGATTCCACTTCTTGGAACTTCAAGGATTCATCTCTTGGATTATCAGAAATTGGCATATGTCTTGTTCTCGGGTGGTTGCAAGACAAGGTTCTCTGGTTATACGCAGTAGGCTTGACGCCTCCTAAGTATATCCTCGAGCTATTCTTCGTCGCATCGGCGGATTGCGTCAGTCCGCACTTCGTCAGGATATAGTTCAACATTAAACCAAAAGATTTCTTCTGGGTGGCAGGTTTGCACACCTCCTCTTGTAGGCGCTTCAGGATTATTTGGCACCAATTGACCTTTTCACAGGTCAGAATAGCCACCATCATCCTGAACCTCAAGTTGGTACACATTTCGAACGCACCGGTTCGATTTTCAATTATCCTGGAGCAAAAATCATGAAGATACACATAAGGGAGACAAAAATTTTTCTTGTGACATGTAGTCTGCACCATGTCAACAACTTTGGACCCTGTGAACAGTCCATAAAATTTAGTAATGAGCTCTTGAGACCCGAATGTCTCAAGTTGATCCATGGTCAGGCCATCAGCGGGTAGCCTGTAGATGTTCTGGAGCAGATCGTTATCGATACAGATCTCAACTCCCTGGACTGTAGCAGTGATGTCAGCAACATGACCTCCTTGGGCCAATGACAGAAAACGTACGGCGGCGTTGAGGAAGAATTCCTCAACCATATGGGTGTCGTATTTGTCAGCAGTCTTGCTTCCAAGGCGATAGAGGCCTTGTTGTTGAAGATGAGTTATGATATACTCCATGGGTTCTGCGTCGTTGGTTTTACGGCGAATACGCTCAATGATGACAGTTTGGAGAAGATCCGGCCATCAATGATGTTAGCGATTTCTTCAGAGCAGGAGAGGAAGATTGTCCGGCCATTGATGATTTCTTAAGAAAAAGGTGCAAGAAAATAATCGAAATATGCGGTAAAATGCGAGAAAAGTATGTAGTTGTTTTTGCTTGAGAACTCTTGAATTTGCGAAAGCGTAAAGAGTCTCTAATGGCGATTCTCCTTTTATAGTTGGGCGCGAAATAGGGTTTTGCAGAGTACGAATGGTCAGATTTTAAGGGATGGGAACCGGTTTTGAAATCAACGGTTAAGATGGACTGAGTGTAACTGGTACGCTAATCCATTGAAATGTTTAAAAATTGAGCGGGTCCCACTTCTGACATTTGTGTCACCCTAAATGCCTAAAACGGCGGTTTTGAAACAATAAACAATTTAAAACATCGCGGCTTTTGAGATTCAGTTGTCCAGATGTCGTGTAAGGCATTTAATGTACATGACGTTTGACATAAAAACAGGGCACGTGGACAAAAATTACTTTGAAAGGAAATAATATTATATTATATACTGAATCAAAATCCTATAGCATGTGTTGTTTCCGCGTCGATACAGCGTTCCCCCTTAAAAAGGTACATATAGGTTTCAAAATTCCATACAACAATATTTGGATTAATGCTGTATTCATGGGTCCTACAGTATTCCCCCTTAATTATTGCACACGCCAGCTGTAGGAGTCATATGTCTTCGCTCGCTATAGTGCTGTATTGACGATTCTGAGTGTACAAATAATTAACATTGGATACTGTATTCTTGGGTCTTACAGCATTCCCCCTCAATTGTTGAGTAAAAACAGTAAATTACTTACAGGGAGTCTGGCTGTAGCATTCCCAATTCTTGTCTGAGCATGTTGAATCTTGCTGTGTCGAGAGGCTTGGTGAAGATGTCGGCCAGCTGAACGTCTGTATGAACTTTTTCCAGGCGAACATCCTTGTTCTCGACGTGATTCCTTATAAAATGATGCTTCATGTTGATATGCTTGGTGCGCGAGTGCGAGCGAGGATTGTGCGTGATTGCAATTGCACTCGTGCTATCACACATGATTGGAGTCTCTCTAGCATCGATTCCATAGTCGGCGGTTGTTCCGCATCAAAGGATCTGCATACGGCACCTACCAAATGACATAGTACTCTGATTCAGCCGTGGAAAGAGAGTTAGCCAATTGCTTCTTCTTGAACCAAGAAACGAGTCTAGGTCCAAGAAAGTGACAAGTTCCACTTGTACTCTTCCTATCTAGCTTGCACCTCCGAGATCCGAGTCATTTGTATCCAACTAAATCGAATCCGCCTTCCTTAGGATACCATAGTCCTGCATCGACTGTTCCTTTAATGTACTTCAGGATTCGTTTAGCTGTATTGAAGTGTGATTCCTTAGGTGCAACTTGGTATCTCGCACACACTCCAACAACAAACTGGATATCGGGCCTGCTAGCCGTTAGGTACAGGAGCGAACCAATGAGCTTCCTGTAGAGTGATTGGTCAAACGGCTTTCCGGCTTCATCAACACTAATTTGCACGGAAGTGCTCATGGGGGTTGGCGAGGATTTGGAAGTGTTCATTCCAAATTTGTTGAGAAGCTCCTTGCTGTATTTCTCCTGGTTGATAAATATACCTGTAGGCAACTGCTTTACCTGCAACCCTAGGAAATAACTAAGTTCCCCCATCATACTCATTTCAAATTTGCTTTGCATGAGATGAGAGAATCTTTGACATAAAGCAAGGTTAGTTGAACCAAAAATAATATCATCCACATAGATTTGTACCAATAGATGGTCATCACCTTCCTGTATCTTGAACAGGGTCTTGTCCACAGCACCTTTCTCAAATCCGTTGTTGGTTAGATACTGGGACAGGGTTTCGTACCAGGCTCTAGGGGCTTGTTTAAGTCCATACAGCGCTTTCCTTAGTCTGTAAACTAGATCGATACCGTCTGTGTTGGCAAATCCTAGTGGTTGTTCAACATAAACTTCTTCTGCAAGATCTCCATTCAGGAAAGCAGTTTTGACGTCCATTTGGTATACAATAAAACTCTTATGGGTGGCAAAGGCTAAAAATATCCTAATGGCTTCTAGTCTCGCTACAGGGGCGAAGGTTTCATCATAGTCTATTCCTTCTTCCTGACTATAGCCTTGTGCTACTAGTCTGGATTTGTTCCTTATGATAAGTCCATTTCGATCCTTTTTCTTTCGAAATACCCATTTGGTTCCTATAACCGATTGGTGTGTTGGGGTACAAGATACCATATATTGTTTCTTTCGAAACCGTTAAGATCTTATTCCATAGATGTTATCCAATGAGAATTGTTAAGAGCGTCTATGGTCGAAACAGGTTCGGACTGGGCTAAGAATACAGCGATAGTGCACATATTGAGTCTTCTAACTTCGGATTGAGATTTCCATTCAGGAAACTGTGAAATTTCAGCATTAGATTCTTCTTGTGCACAAAGTACATTTCCTTGTGTACTCTGTATTCTCCTACGAGTAGAAACACTGGCATTAATGTTTCCAATGATCAGCTCTTGCGGGTGATCTCTCAACCATCTTCGGTCGGGTTCTAATTCAGGATCCCGTACTGTATCGAAAGATGCTGTGGATACGACTTCGACTTATCTGGCGTCGGCTTCATCCACATCGATTCTTACAGCTGCGGGGTTGATTTCTAAATTAACGACAGGTTCTATGGGTGTTGGTGGATCCAAGATAGATAGATGGTGAATGTTCTGAGTGATATCATCTACTCCTGTAGGGTCATGGTGTGGTTCTTCGAACACTATATGAACTGATTCCTCGATCGTCAGCTTCCTTTTATTAAAGATTCTGAAAGCTTTGCTGACGGAGGAGTATCCTACGAATATTCCTTCATCTGATTTTTCATCAAAGGGTTCTAAGTTGGTCCTTCCCATTGTTCAATACATAACATCTGCATCCAAAAATGTGGAAATACGAAACTAATGGAGTTTTGTTATTCCATACCTCATATGCTGTTTTGTTGTGGTGCTTGTTGATGATACAGCGGTTTTGAGTGTAGCATGCTGTATTGGTTGCTTCACCCCAGAAACGCTGTGGCAATTTGCTTGCGGCAATCATTGTCCTTGTTGCTTCTTTCAACGTCCTATTCTTTCGCTCGGCAACACCATTTTGTTGAGGTGTACGGGCAGCTGAGTATTCGTGCTGTATTTCATTCTCCGAACAGTATTGCTCTATAAAGCGGTTGGTGAATTCTGTACCTCTGTCGGAACGAATGCACACGATACTCGATGCTTTTTCATTTTGCAACTTTCTCAGGAGCTCGGGCAGCTTTGATGTTGTTTCCTTCTTCTTGCTAAGAAAGATCGTCCAAGCATACCTGGAATAATCATCAACAACAACCATGCAGTATTTCTTACCTCCCAAACTTACTGGGTCTACAGGACCGTAGAGATCCATGTGTAGCATTTCCAACACTCTTTGGGTTGAAAGGTAGGATTTGCTTTTCAGGGTTGACTTGATTTGCTTGCCTTTCTGACATGGTCCGCAGACGCTGTCCTTCTTGAATGACACATTTGGCAAACCTCTAACCATTCCCTGTCTTGAGAGCTTGTTGATCGTCTTGAAGTTGACGTGAGACGTCCTCTTGTGCCATAACCAGCTAAGATCTGCAGTGCCTTTGGCAACAAAGCATGGTATTGAGGAGCTCATAGGCTTCCAGTCAGCAATATACATATTACCTGATCTGCTTCCTGTAAGCACAACTTCCTTGGTTTGGGTGTTCTTGACTCTACAACGATCTATATAGAACTTCACCGAGAACTGTTTATCACAGAACTGGCTAATACTAAGTAGATTATACTGTAAGCCTTCAACATATGCAACATCGGTGACCTTGAATTTCCCGACAAGTAGGTTTCCTTTCCCTCTTGTTCTTCCTTTAGACTTATCACCGAAGCGAACTTTTAGACCGCGACCTTCTACAAAATCAGATAGCTTGCTCCTATCTCCGATCATGTGACGAGAGCATCCACTATCAAAGTACCAGGTATCCTCCTCTAGAATGTCCTGTAACAAAGAAATTAGGTAGATTTAGGTCCCCTTTGATTTTTGGGTCCATGTATGTTAGTTCCTTTAGGTACCCAAGTTTTCCTGGCAGCAATTGGTTTACTGTAGGACATACTTGGTACAGTGTTGCGATATCTATGGGGGGCATATCCGTAGTCGTTATAATCATGATAATTATTATGCATGTAAAATTCAGGGTTATTTTTATTAATCCAGTACGAGTGCCGTTTTGGAGGTGGAGCCATTTTCTTAGGCCTAACAGCTTGTCTTCTGGGTCTCCAGTTGGATTCCCAATGCTGTTGTTGATACTGAACTGGCATCTTCTGTCTTGAGGGATAACGGGGCTCCTGTATCCAATACCTCGGCGTCTTTATCGATAATCTTGCCGTGCGGGCCTTTGGTGGTTGGATACGACCTTCCTTCGAACGGCAGTCATTGCGCCGTTGATATGCTCGGGAGCATCTTTGAGTGCGCCTCACGAGGTTGGAATGGCTTATGAATTGCGGCCTTTGGTTTTCTCGTCTGACAGAGTTCCTTCACGGGACTAGGGGTATCTTCCGATTCTGGAATGTGTTCCACACTCTTGACGAACACTGTACTAGATTTCCCTTTGTTTGAACATGAGCTGTATCCTAAGCCACTTTTATCATGAGCATGTTGCCCAGTGCTCAGAATTTCTTCCATTCTTTTGGACGATTTCTCAAACGACTTTAGAATGGTCTCAAGTTCAGTTTCTCGCTTTTCGAGACTTGTGATTTTGGCTTGTAGTAGAACCAAATCATTTGTCTTGCTCTCATTGTGGGTTTTAACCTCATTTAGTTCATGAGCAAGTTGATGATTGCTCTCCATGAGTTTTTCAAAATCCACCTTGCTGGTTTCACAATCAAGAGACATATTTTCATAATTTATTTTCAAAGAAGTCATTTTCATCTTTCAGCTCTAAATTTGTTAATTGAAGCTGTATATTCTCAGTTTTTAGAGTCTCATGGGCCTTTTGAATGTTTTTAAATTCATTCATCATATTTTCGAAAGTATGAGATGCATTTGACGGAATAGCTGAGGTTGAACTTACCTCATCGTCATTGTCTTCACCTTGGAACATCTTTGGCCATAAAGCAAATATATGCTTTATCATCGAACTCATCGTCCGATGAATCACTTTCGATGACCACTGAAGACATTCTGTGATTTGGATGGTGTGGGGAGGCTTCGATTCTCCAATCGGGGCCTTGAGCTTGTCTTTCAAGCACGTCTTCTTTCATCTCTCTCTTGTTGCTCGGCCTCGTGCAATCTTTGGACTTTGGGATGAGGACATTTATTTGCATAATGCCACGGTTTCCTGCAATTATAGCACGAGTTAGCATCACCGGATGATGTTTCGGTACTTAACTTGTGGACAGCTTTTGGCCTGTAGGGAGACTATCCAGACTGTTTGATGAACTATTTGAATATATGCATAATAAGCGCCATTTCATCTTGAGACGGGATGTCGTCGTCCATCGGCATTCTTGTGGCCCGGGCTTGACAGTGGGCATCTTTGTATCGACGGTTCGATACAGCGGCTAGAGTTGTGACCTTTGAAGGAGATTCTTTAGCTTTCTCTCTTCTGTCAATATCATACTCAAAAGCTTTGAGTTCAGAGAAGAGATCAAAAGTAGATATTTCATTAAGATTACAGGATACACGCATAGCTGTGGTCTTAATGTCCCATCGGGTTGGGAGAGATCTGAAAATTTTTAAGTTCTTCTCCTTTTGGGTGTAGATTTTGCCCAACGCTTCAAGTTCACCAACAATACCAGTGAATCTGAGGTCAAGTTCCTCAAGTGTTTCAGTTGGTTTCATTTCAAAAGATTCAAATTGCTGAGTTAGTTTTGAAATCTTGTTTTCTTTTGAGAGCTCAGTTCCCTCACAAATCAACTTGAGTTTATCCTGCATTTCTTTGGGTCGCTTTGCGGCTCTTTACCTTTGAGAACGTGCCTTTGTCAAGAGTGACAAATAACGCGTTCTTAGCCACGTTGTCGAGATTGGCTCGCTTTCTTTCATCATTGTCCATTGCTCGCGTTCCTTCTCGAGCATTTCGGATGGGCTTGGCCCTCATTGCGGCGGATTTACCTTCATGATCTTGATAGGACCATCTGTATAACAAAAATCATCTCTTCGTGCATTGCCGCAAGATGAGCCTCCATCCTAATTCTCCGGTCGTCAAATTCGTTAATAGAGAACATAGGGACTTTGTTAATCATAGAAGTATCCATACCGATAATACAGAATGAAAGAGACTTTTGAAAATAAGTGATTTGAATCGATTCGGTTAAGAATACGATCGATTCTTTTTAGAATCAACCGCCCGATACCACTTGTTGGCCACTAAGTATACCGGATACGCTTTGGAAAATAGTTTAAACAACAAATCGTATGGATTTTAAATCGAGTGCGTAGCGGAAGTCTTGGATACGAGGTTGTTGTGGATACGGAACTAAATGTATAGTGTATTCTTAATTAATCACGTAATTGAAAACAAGAAAAGTCAAGGTAAATAACACGTAATTAAAGTGGTTCGAGGTAAACCCTCTACGTCCACCGGTCCTCCACACAGAGTAAAGTTTATTATAATTACTGCGTACACAAGTACGTAATTATAACAACACACACAATCAATATATCGTTCACACAGATTGATATAAAGATCTTAGCTTAAACCGTTCACACAGATTGGTTTTGAGCTAATGCTTTGACTTGCTTCTTCACACACAGTTCTGAAGCTTCGTCTTCTTCAATGCAAATCCTTCACACACAGTTCCGGAGAAGCACAGATTGTTCAGTCCACACAGGGCTGATCTTGAGTTTGTTCAACGTATAGAACAGATGGTGAACAACAACTTTGACTTTAAGAGCTTTCAGCTGATGAAGTGTTGTTCAGGATGATGAGCACTATATATCTCTTTAGATCTTAATTGCAGTAAGCTTTGGAGATATGTTTTGCTCTGATGATAACTTTTGATAGCTTGAGTGTTAGGTGACTGGTAACTGATCTTCAATACCTTCATAAGATATATATAGTCTCTGAAATATATATCCGTTGAGATGTATCCGTTTGAATGAGATTTCGTTCCAACGGGATTATGACACGATCCGGATTTAGCGGGATTCTGAAGATCTGTTGACTGGCAGTATTTAAATACTTTATCTTTGAGTATTTAAATACTTCTTTATTCAACGGGACTTGACTTCTGGATATTCCTTCTTTGTCCTGTTGTGAGCTGTATGGAAGATAACTGTATTTTGAGTTTCGAGACAGTTTCCATACTTTGGTCTTTTACAAGACTTCTTGCTGTACTGAAGGGCTTCACTATATGCTGATTCGAGGCAGGTCTTAGATACAGGATAAAACCTCAAAGCTTCGATACAGTTTCCTTTATTGATTTCGGATTGGCATATATGCCAAAACCTCTTTATCAAATACCATTCGATACAAGGATCGGATATCCCGGCTGTTTCGATACAGGGTTCTTGTTTTCCCAACATCATCCCTTCACGACGGGGTCAGCCACAATACTCGATAATGATAACGATCACATCATCATAAATAATTACATACCAATGTAATAATACTGTAAGAATACTACCAATGTAAACTTACCGTCATAACCTTACCAATCCATGGCAATCCATACCAAATCGATCCTTACCATAATTCACATTTCGCATTCTCAAATGACGAAAAGAACTCAACAACAATTATACTGTACTGTATTCAAACAATACCAAGTGTCCTCAAATCGTCCTCATAACTCATAAGTGCGAAAATAATCCAATCTGTGCCAAATCCTGTCCGCCGGATTACACAATCAAATCTCAACCTAGATAAACCAATAATACACAACATATCTCAGATCAACTACCACATGATAATGATAACAAATCCCGAACATCGACGCATTCCGAATGCTCATACAATTAATTACAATGATCAACCAATACATCACTGAGAATATCATCGATATGATGAGTTCCAATATGACCAACCCAAGGTCAAAGTACAACCGAAATTATCATCAACATGATGAATTCCAATACGATCGACAAGGATCAACAATAACCGAGAATACCCTCAACATGGTAAACTCCAAACACGATCAACAAAGATCAACAATAACCGAGAATTCCCTCAACGAGGTAAACTCCAAATGATCAACAAAGGACCAACAATAACCGAGAATTCCCTCAACGAGATAAACTCCAAATGATCAACAAAGGACCAACAATAACCGAGAATACCCTCAACAAGGTAGACTCCAAATGATCAACAAGGACCAACAATAACCGAGAATACCCTCAACAAGGTAGACTCCAAATGATCAACAGTAATGGATCTCAAAGAAATAACTCTGGCTGTCGAACATACCCCTCGGGCGTATGAACAACCAGTCACAAACCGTCGAACATATCCAATCATACATGGAAGTATGAACGACCAAACGGTATGGCTCAAAGATGGACATCACAGTACGCCCGATCCGGAAATGTGTCCGTGCACAAGCCACCCCGGGTATCGATCAAATACACGTGCGGTCTTTTACCTAATCAGCCTCACGAACTACGTCTCGTGTGCACGGTTCAATGCGGAAATAATATCCACGCATAACCATCATGCGCCTGGCTAAAAATCCTACACAATAACCAATCGGAATGCAGATATGATTCCAGATATGTCACGATGCAACATGACAACGAAACTCAAAGAATCACATATCCAATAAGGATCAAAAGAATCACCGAAGTGAAACAACAGACTGACAGTGAAAAGTCGACACGACTAATCAATATTCAAGACAATAATCCTGGGATCATCATCCCCGACAAATAATCAACACGATCAATGATCTCAATACAATCAGCCCTGGGATCATCATCCCTCAGCGAAGTAATCAATACGAATCCCAGCATACGAAACATCAACGTACAACATATATACAATAATTCCTCAGAACAATTATCCTCATAACTGAATAATACTAGAATTACCTCAAAGCCGAAGACAATATTCTTTCCACGAGCAACATCCCTGAACGAATACACACTTATTCAAATAATCTCAAATAAGGTACCATCCATTCAATACCAATAAACCTTTATCCCGATACTTATGTCATCACGTTAACTATCCTCGATATCCGATATACTATACCCTTGACCAAAGATAACTCACGTCTTCCTTGAACACAATTAAATCATATACCTTATGATTTAATACAAGCCAGAGCACGATATACAACTCGTTAACCGACAACTTACCTTTCTAACAACATCGCCGTACGATTTATAAATGAAATGAAAACGATACCATTCATCAAATATTATAAACTGAACAAGTATAAACTTGCCTCGATACCGATACCACGAAGCTGTTACCAGAATCCATTGCCTTCGTCTCCGAGCTCCTCAGCCCCGAACAAAAGCAACCTACGAACTCTCCAACCTTGACCGAAACACAACGGCCATAATCAACGCTCAATTATCGCGACCTAATGCAATAATCAAATGACAACATATCCGATAATAATCAATAACCGGTATAACCAACCAATCAAACTCAACGGTTCAACAATACCTCGATCATTTACAAAACCGAACAATACAACTCAAACAATTATGAACTCATATCAACAATACAAGCCGAAATCCGATAAATCATAATTATCAATCAATAACCGATCAATAACCCAACAGTTCCACAATATCTCGATTAAATACAGTCTTAAACAATCCAGTTCAACCCATCACGAATTCATAATCACAACACGAAAATACTATGATGTCTGCCTACTTAGCGCGCGTTAAACGCATAACGTAGCGTGCGCTAAGTTGTTTCCGTTAGCGTGCGCTATCCAGTAAGCTTAGCGTGCGCTAATGCTGTACAGTGGCATGCATTCCAAGCATCGACTAACACCTTGCGACTACGAATTCGAATGAAAAGGAAATCTTACTCCAAGATTAACAATAACTTCCCAGATCAAAACTCATCATCATGATCCATATCTTATCATACGAACTCAATCACTACAATCAACATAATGTTTAGATTCAATTATATTATCCATGTTAATAATCAAACCAACATATATCCTTCCTCTTTGATGATATATATACCAAGAACACTAAAAGTACCATGATTCCATAATCACGTTCATGACAACCATCATAATCCGATATGCTAACATGTAATTAATCACCTAAGTCATATATATCCGTATATCATCTTAACATCAAATCCGAAATGAAGGGAGACATAAAACGACATATCTCCTGAACACCATTCAAAACCATACAAAACATATCAATATCCGCATACCAACAATAACATCAACATTACCCGGGAAGCCATCTCGAAATCATACTTATCAACTCATTAATATGATAAGTATCAACTCAAGAACACCAATATTCAATCCCCAAAACGAAATCCAAAGTGAAGATTAATTACCTCTTTGAAGAAAAGGATGGATTATCAAGGTTGAATCCGTTCCCAATCATTTCCAAGCTCTAAATGTTGATAAGGACACTCAACTCCATCATAATCCAGTATTTGGAACCTCAAGACTCTCTCTATGAACTCCATTCCAAGACTCATTAATAATTTCAAGAACAGAGCTTTGAATCCATGCTCTCCATCTTAATCTCGTTAAAGATCATCATCTCAGAGTGTTTTAGGAACTCAAGTACCTCCCAAAGCTCTCTCTATCGAGTGAAAGGAAAGAAATGGACGAGAATGCTTCATAACACCCGTCTGTCCCCTTTTTATAAAGTGTATTACTAGCGTGCGCTAAACCTTATGTTTGGCGTGCGCTACGGCCTTAGCGTGCGCTAACCGACTTTGTTAGCGTGCGCTATCACAGCCCAGATGCCACTGTCTTGCGTCGAACATGAGCTTACGTACGTAATGCCCATGCATTAGCGTACGTATTTCACACTGTTTGGCGTACGCAAGTCCTTACATTTAGCGTGCCCTAATATCAGTTGACTTGATACAGTCTACGTACCGCATGTGGCCCACATGCCGATCTAACAAGGATAAGATTCCCTTTGACCGATCTACAATTAGCGTGCGCTAAGCCTCATGCTTTAGCGTGCGCTAATACTTCAGGACAACAACTGTTGACTTACGAGAACGTGCGCCGAAAGCATCCGGGTCCACACGCAGATTCCTTTCGATCTGACTGCATTTAGCGTGCGCTACATTCCGCCTTTAGCGTGCGCTAACCATGAACGATAGCATGCGCTATACTTGAACATTAGCGCGCGCTAATCAGGCTATACTTAGCCATTTTCCAGTTCTCCTCGTCCGTCTCGACATATCAAAATACGAACATACTGCATACTGAATACATGTACTGAATCCAATAACGTCATCATACGATATATCCAATATTAAAAGTACGATAACCTGATACACGGTATCCTCAAATTAATTGTCGAACCACTACGACAGTTATACGAGTACAAATACAGCTGTCTCAGTTCTCAATTTATTTTATCCATATTGTATAGACACCAAGCCATCCAGTATATCTTAGATAAAATAACGCGAAAAATTCATACTGAAAATTCGGGTATTACATACTACCCCCCTTAAAATAAGTTTCGTCCTCGAAACTTGCAACCTGCCACCAACAACAGATAAATCCAAAACTTTCCAACTCATCACAAAACAATCAAGTGTCGCCACAAGCGAATAACCAAACCAATATACTTACAGGTGCGTGAAGCTGATGATCTCCCGTGATACTAGCACACGACTCCCACACAAAGTCTCAAAACAATACTAACACACGCCAATATCACAAATAACAATTGGAAAATATCTCAAAAATTTTGGAAACTCCAAAATCGGTTTGACTCAAAAGTCAGAAAAAAAAAATCATTTTCAAAAGTCACGCTACTACCGTCCCGGAAGAGCCACATAACACACACGCCCGGGTTTCACAAAACCCAAGCTCCGATACCATCTTCTGTAACACCCCCAAAACCATCCGGGATATTACAGCGCCGTGGGTCCCGCGCCGGAACCCACTGTGCTAAAAATCGCTTACAAAACCAATTCAAAAACGCCAAAAGGCTGATGACGGTAATATTTTAAATACTCAAATATTTTCAAAAGCATAGTTCTCAAATACCATCATAAAATACCATTTGAAAATACAAGGCGAAGTGCCAATTCTCGATAGTTCAAAATGTACGTTAAGCTACCACTTAAACGTACCGATAAAATAATTTGGGAAAAGAGTTTGACGAAAATAACCTAAGTTCGTAAAATGTCCAAAAGGCCATTTTGAAAATATACACACGCAATGGATAAAAACACAAATTCAAAATACACATTTGCAAATGAAATGAATAACCGTAAAAGAAATACTCGATACTCCAAAACATGCCACCGCCGATCACATCGGGAAGCTCATCCCTTCACGACCGCTACTAGCTCGATCTCCGAGTACCTAAAAATAAAGCCCACGACGGGGTCAGCCACAATACTCGATAATGATAATGATCACATCATCATAAATAATTACATACCAATGTAATAATACTGTAAGAATACTACCAATGTAAACTTACCGTCATAACCTTACCAATCCATGGCAATCCATACCAAATCGATCCTTACCATAATTCACATTTCACATTCTCAAATGACGAAAAGAACTCAACAACAATTATACTGTACTGTATTCAAACAATACCAAGTGTCCTCAAATCGTCCTCATAACTCATAAGTGCGAAAATAATCCAATCTGTGCCAAATCCTGTCCGCCGGATTACACAATCAAATATCAACCTAGATAAACCAATAATACACAACATATCTGTAGATCAACTACCACATGATAATGATAACAAATCCCGAACATCGACGTACAGTCCGAATGCTCATACAATTAATAACAATGATCAACCAATACATCACTGAGAATATCATCGATATGATGAGTTCCAATATGACCAACCCAAGGTCAAAGTACAACCGAAATTATCATCAACATGATGAATTCCAATACGATCGACAAGGATCAACAATAACCGAGAATACCCTCAACATGGTAAACTCCAAACACGATCAACAAAGATCAACAATAACCGAGAATTCCCTCAACGAGGTAAACTCCAAATGATCAACAAAGGACCAACAATAACCGAGAATTCCCTCAACGAGATAAACTCCAAATGATCAACAAAGGACCAACAATAACCGAGAATACCCTCAACAAGGTAGACTCCAAATGATCAACAAGGACCAACAATAACCGAGAATACCCTCAACAAGGTAGACTCCGAATGATCAACAATAATGGATCTCAAAGAAATAACTCTGGCTGTCGAACATACCCCTCGGGCGTATGAACAACCAGTCGCAAACCGTCGAACATATCCAATCATACATGGAAGTATGAACGACCAAACGGTATGGCTCAAAGATGGACATCACAGTACGCTTGATCCGGAAATGTGTCCGTGCACAAGCCACCCCGGGTATCGATCAAATACACGTGCGGTCTTTTACCTAATTAGCCTCACAAACTACGTCTCGTGTGCACGGTTCAATGCGGAAATAATATCCACGCATAACCATCATGCGCCTGGCTAAAAATCCTACACAATAACCAATCGGAACGCAGATATGATTCCAGATATGTCACGATGCAACATGACAATGAAACTCAAAGAATCACATATCCAATAAGGATCAAAAGAATCACCGAAGTGAAACAACAGACTGACAGTGAAAAGTCGACACGACTAATCAATATTCAAGACAATAATCCTGGGATCATCATCCCCGACAAATAATCAACACGATCAATGATCTCAATACAATCAGCCCTGGGATCATCATCCCTCAATAAGTAATCAATACGAATCCCAAGATACGAAACATCAACGTACAACATATATACAAGAATTCCTCGTAACAATTATCCTCATAATCAATAATACTAGAATTACCTCAAAGCCGAAGACAATATTCTTTCCACGAGCAACATCCCTGAACGAATACACAATTATTCAAATAATCTCAAATAAGGTACCATCCATTCAATACCAATAAACCTTTATCCCGATACTTATGTCATCACGTTAACTATCCTCGATATCCGATATACTATACCCTTGACCAAAGATAACTCACGTCTTCCTTGAACACAATTAAATCATATACCTTATGATTTAATACAAGCCAGAGCACGATATACAACTCGTTAACCGACAACTTACCTTTCTAACAACATCGCCGTACGATTTATAAATGAAATGAAAACGATACCATTCATCAAATATTATAAACTGAACAAGTATAAACTTGCCTCGATACCAATACCACGAAGTCATTACTGTAATCCATTGCCTTCGTCTCCGAGCTCCTCAGCCCCGACCAAAAGCAACCTACGAATTCTCCAACCTTGACCGCAACACAACCGCCATAATCAACGCTCAATTATCGCGACCTAATGCAATAATCAAATGACAACATATCCGATAATAATCAATAACCGGTATAACCAACCAATCAAACTCAACGGTTCAATAATACCTCGATCATTTACAAAACCGAACAATACAACTCAAACAATTACGAACTCATATCAACAATACAAGCCGAAATCCGATAAATCATAATTATCAATCAATAACCGATCAATAACCCAACAGTTCCACAATATCTCGATTAAACACAGTCTTAAACAATCCAGTTCAACCCATCACGAATTCATAATCACAACACGAAAATACTATGCTGTCTGCCTACTTAGCGCGCGTTAAACGCATAACGTAGCGTGCGCTAAGTTGTTCCCGTTAGCGTGCGCTATCCAGTAAGCTTAGCGTGCGCTAATGCTATACAGTGGCATGCATTCCAAGCATCGACTAACACCTTGCGACTATGAATTCGGATGAAAAGGAAATCTTACTCCAAGATTAACAATAACTTTCCAGATCAAAACTCATCATCATGATCCATATCTTATCATACGAACTCAATCACTACAATCAACATAATGTTTAGTTTCAATTATCTTATCCATGTTAATAATCAAACCAACATATATCCTTCCTCTTTGATGATATATATACCAAGAACACTAAAAGTACCATGATTCCATAATCACGTTCATGACAACCATCATAATCCGATATGCTAACATGTAATTAATCACCTAAGTCATATATATCCGTATATCATCTTAACATCAAATCCGAAATGAAGGGAGACATAAATCGACATATCTCCTGAACACCATTCAAAACCATACAAAACATATCAATATCCGCATACCAACAATAACATCAACATTACCCGGGAAGCCATCTCGAAATCATACTTATCAACTCATTAATATGATAAGTATCAACTCAAGAACACCAATATTCAATCCCCAAAACGAAATCCAAAGTGAAGATTAATTACCTCTTTGAAGAAAAGGATGGATTATCAAGGTTGAATCCGTTCCCAATCATTTCCAAGCTCCAAATGTTGATAAGGACGCTCAACTCCATCATAATCCAGTATTTGGAACCTCAAGACTCTCTCTATGAACTCCATTCCAAGACTCATTAATAATTTCAAGAACAAAGCTTTGAATCCATGCTCTCCATCTTAATCTCGTTAAAGATTATCATCTCAGAGTGTTTTAGGAACTCAAGTACCTCCCAAAGCTCTCTCTATCGAGTGAAAGGAAAGAAATGGACGAGAATGCTTCATAACACCCGTCTGTCCCCTTTTTATAAAGTGTATTACTAGCGTGCGCTAAACCTTATGTTTGGCGTGCGCTACGGCCTTAGCGTGCGCTAACCGACTTTGTTAGCGTGCGCTATCGCAGCCCAGAGGCCACTGTCTTGCCTCGAACATGAGCTTACGTACGTAATGCCCATGCATTAGCGTACGTAATTCACACTGTTTAGCGTACGAAGTCCTTACATTTAGCGTGCGCTAATATCAGTTGACTTGATACAGTCTACGTACCGCATGTGCCCCACATGCCGATCTAACAAGGATAAGATTCCCTTTGACCGATCTACAATTAGCGTGCGCTAAGCCTCATGCTTTAGCGTGCTCTAATACTTCAGGACAACAACCGTTGACTTACGAGAACGTGCGCCGAAAGCATCCGGGTCCACACGCAGATTCCTTCCGATCTGACTGCATTTAGCGTGCGCTACATTCCGCCTCTAGCGTGCGCTAACCATGAACGAGAAGCGCGCTATACTTAAACATTAGCGCGATCTAATCAGGCTATACTTAGCCATTTTCCAGTTCTCCTCGTCCGTCTCGACATATCAAAATACGAACATACTGCATACTGAATACATGTACTGAATCCAATAACATCATCATACGATATATCCAATATCAAAAGTACGATAACCTGATACACGATATCCTCAAAATAATTTTCGAACCACTACGACAGTTATACGAGTACAAATACAGCTGTCTCAGTTCTCAATTTATTTTATCCATACTGTATAGACACCAAGCCATCCAGTATATCTTAGATAAAATAACGCGAAAAATTCATACTGAAAATTCGAGTATTACATACTACCCCCCTTAAAATAATTTTCGTCCTCGAAACTTGCAACCTGCCACCAACAACAGATAAATCCAAAACTTTCCAACTCATCACAAAACAATCAAGTGTCGCCACAAGCGAATAACCAAACCAATATACTTACAGGTGCGTGAAGCCGATGATCTCCCGTGATAGTAGCACACGACTCCCACATAAAGTCTCAAAACAATACTAACACACGCCAATATCACAAATAACAATTGGAAAATATCTCAAAAATTTTGGAAACTCCAAAATCGGTTTGACTCAAAAGTCAGAAAAAAAAATCATTTTCAAAAGTCACGCTACTACCGTCCCGGTAGAGCCACATAACACACACGCCCGGGTTTCACAAAACCCAAGCTCCAATACCATCTTCTGTAACACCCCCAAAACCATCCGGGATATTACAGCGCCGTGGGTCCTGCGCCGGAACCCACCAGGCTAAAAATCGTTTACAAAACCAATTCAAAAACGCCAAAAGGCTGATGACGGTAATATTTTAAATACTCAAATATTTTCAAAAGCATAGTTCTCAAATACCGTCATAAAATACCATTTGAAAATACAAGGCGAAGTACCAATTCTCGATAGTTCAAAATGTACGTTAAGCTACCACTTAAACGTACCGATAAAATAATTTGGGAAAAGGAGTTTGACGAAAATAACCCAAGTTCGTAAAATGTCCAAAAGGCCATTTTGAAAATATACACACGCAACGGATAAAAACACAGTTCAAAATACACATTTGCAGCGGAAATGAATAACCAGAAAAGAAATACTCGATACTCCAAAACATGCCACCGCCAGTATCACATCGGGAAGCTCATCCCTTCACGACCGCTACTAGCTCGATCTCCGAGTACCTACAAATAAAGCCCACGACGGGGTCAGCCACAATACTCGATAATGATAACGATCACATCATTATAAATAATTACACACCAATGTAATAATACTGTAAGAATACTACCAATGTAAACTTACTGTCATAACCTTACCAATCCATGGCAATCCACACCAAATCGATCCTTACCATAATTCACATTTCACATTCTCAAATGACGAAAAGAACTCAACAACAATTATACTGTACTGTATTCAAACAATACCAAGTGTCCTCAAATCGTCCTCATAACTCATAAGTGCGAAAATAATCCAATCTGTGCCAAATCCTGTCCGCCGGATTACACAATCAAATCTCAACCTAGATAAACCAATAATACACAACATATCTGTAGATCAACTACCACATGATAATGATAACAAATCCCGAACATCGACGTACAGTCCGAATGCTCATACAATTAATAACAATGATCAACCAATACATCACTGAGAATATCATCGATATGATGAGTTCCAATATGACCAACCCAAGGTCAAAGTACAACCGAAATTATCATCAACATGATGAATTCCAATACGATCGACAAGGATCAACAATAACCGAGAATACCCTCAACATGGTAAACTCCAAACACGATCAACAAAGATCAACAATAACCGAGAATTCCCTCAACGAGGTAAACTCCAAATGATCAACAAAGGACCAACAATAACCGAGAATTCCCTCAACGAGATAAACTCCAAATGATCAACAAAGGACCAACAATAACCGAGAATACCCTCAACAAGGTAGACTCCAAATGATCAACAAGGACCAACAATGACCGAGAATACCCTCAACAAGGTAGACTCCAAATGATCAACAATAATGGATCTCAAAGAAATAACTCTGGCTGTCGAACATACCCCTCGGGCGTATGAACAACCAGTCGCAAATCGTCGAACATATCCAATCATACATGGAAGTATGAACGACCAAACGGTATGGCTCAAAGATGGACATCACAGTACGCCCGATCCGGAAATGTGTCCGTGCACAAGCCACCCCGGGTATCGATCAAATACACGTGCGGTCTTTTACCTAATTAGCCTCACGAACTACGTCTCGTGTGCACGGTTCAATGCGGAAATAATATCCACGCATAACCATCATGCGCCTGGCTAAAAATCCTACACAATAACCAATCGGAACGCAGATATGATTCCAGATATGTCACGATGCAACATGACAACGAAACTCAAAGAATCACATATCCAATAAGGATCAAAAGACTCACCGAAGTGAAACAACAGACTGACAGTGAAAAGTCGACACGACTAATCAATATTCAAGACAATAATCCTGGGATCATCATCCCCGACAAATAATCAACACGATCAATGATCTCAATACAATCAGCCCTGGGATCATCATCCCTCAGCGAAGTAATCAATACGAATCCCAGCATACGAAACATCAACGTACAACATATATACAATAAATCCTCAGAACAATTATCCTCATAACTGAATAATACTAGAATTACCTCAAAGCCGAAGACAATATTCTTTCCACGAGCAACATCCCTGAACGAATACACAGTTATTCAAATAATCTCAAATAAGGTACCATCCATTCAATACCAATAAACCTTTATCCCGATACTTATGTCATCACGTTAACTATCCTCGATATCCGATATACTATACCCTTGACCAAAGTTAACTCACGTCTTCCTTGAACATAATTAAATCATATACCTTATGATTTAATACAAGCCAGAGCACGATATACAACTCGTTAATGTTAGGCGTATTTTTTATACGCTTATATATCATTATTTTGTAGTATTTTGGAGAGTGAAAGTGTCTAAATGAGCCTTTAATGCCTTAATTTTGTATGATTGACAGGAAATTGAAGTCCGGGAGCTAAAACGAGGCAAAACGGCAAAACGGCAACTGACTCGAGCCGCGACACAGAAGACACCACCAAGGCAGAGTAACTCAGTACTGTGCCGCGGCATAGCCTGTGAGCCGCACGTAAGAAATTGATGACGCCTGTGTTTAAAGTCAAGGCTCTATGCCGCGGCACAGGTTTAGTGCGCCGCGGCACACTTGGCAGTTTTTGTATGTCCGCGCGGATTTTGGGCCGTTTCGAAGCTAGTTTTCGACCGACTGATACGGACGCGATTTGGAGTTGTGCTGAGCTATAAATAGGGTTTAAGACCCTAATTAAAATTATCTTTTGATCTTGAATCTTTTGGAGCTTAAGCTTGGAGACGGCAGAAGAAGAGGGAAGCAGAAGACTTCAAGGGCAGAGGGCGGAAGCTGAAGAACGGAGGAATCCGAGCTTCATCTGCGTTTGAAATTTATGCTTTCATTTATTTATTCTATATTTTCAATTATTAGTATGTCGGGCTAAAGCCCTAATCTAGGGTTTTGATGAAACCTTTGTTTTGACGAATTAATTGAGATTATCCAATTAATTACCTTTTTATTGAGTTTTCCCAATTGTGTTTAATGCTTGCAATTATCGGCCAATAGTTGTATTGATTTAATCATTCACTTCGAATCGGGAGAGGAGATTTGGTGAGGAACTATTGGTGAGGACCGTTTTATTCTGTGAGATAGGAATATACTCATAGGAACTACGTGGCCTTTAGGAGATTTTATGCTTTTCGCCTATTGACGAATTAATTCACCTAGGGATAGAGTGCGTTATTCGCCTTTAGATAAATCTATTGACCTCGGGAGAGGCGGTAGAATATATTAGCAATCTCCGCCTTCAATAAATTGGGAAAATTATTTATTACGGATAATCGAGAGTATATTCGGATAAATTAAGGTGGATTCAGAATCCTAGACTTATTCATCAATTGATTTATTTTATTCAAGCCATCGTTTTATACTAGTCTGTTAGTAATTCTTCTAGTTATTAATTACAAAATCCCAAATTCGATTGTTCAGATAAAATTGAAATACGAAAAAATCGGTAGTTAGAGATTCAGTCCTCGTGGGAACGATACTCTACTTATCACTTTATTACTTGTAAACGATGACGTGCACTTGCGTGTAAAGAATATCGCAACAAGTTTTTGGCGCCGTTGCCGGGGACTGAAATTTTTCTAATATCGATTTAAGTATTTCCAGTCTTAATTTGAACGTTTTATTTTTATTTTTTTTTGTGTTTAATCTCGTTTGTTTGTTTTTCCTTTCAGGACCTTTCGTGTAGTGCATGAGAAAACTCGGTAACGAAGGCCTACTACCTTTGGATACCGAGCTCGAGCGCACTCTAAGAAGGAACAAAAAGGAGAAAAGAGAGTTGCAGACGACGGTCAACATGGCCGAGAATATCGAAGTCCAAGGAGGAGATAACCAAGTGCGGCAAGTTCAACCGGAACTAGCTCTTCGAGATTATGCCATGCCGCAAATCAACGCTAATTTTTCGGGAATTCGGCGTCCCACTATCCAAGCTAATAATTTTGAGATCAAGCCTGCTATTATTCAGATGGTGCAGGCGAGCCAATTCTGTGGACTGCCGAATGACGACCCGAATGCCCATATTGCTTCTTTCCTTGAGATATGCAACACGTTCAAGACAAATGGTGTCACCGACGATGCCATCCGATTGAGGCTTTTCCCTTTCTCTTTGAGGGATAAAGCAAAGTTTTGGTTAAATTCCTTACCGCCGGGGTCGATTACAACATGGGAGAGGTTAGCGCAAGCCTTCCTTGCCAAATTCTTCCCACCTGCTAAGACGGCGAGGTTGAGAAACGAAATAACCACCTTTGGTCAGTATGATATGGAATCGCTCCACGAGGCATGGGAGCGATATAAAGATTTGCTACGAAGATGCCCTCATCACGGCATTCCTGATTGGCTTCAGCTTCATACGTTCTATAATGGTTTGAGTGCTTCTACACGCACTCTCGTGGATGCGGCCTCTGGTGGGGCCTTCATGGGAAAATCTATGGCCGAGGCACACGTGCTTTTGGAAGATATGGCCGCAAACGCATACCAATGGCCATCAGAAAGATTGACACCGAAGAGAGTCATGGAAGTTTCAAGTACTGATCCGATTTCCACTTTGTCAGCTCAAGTCGCCGCTTTGACCCAACAGCTCCAGGCATTTTCTCACGCACCTTTACCCGTTACCATTGAGACATGCAATTGGTGTAACGGATCACACCTGAGTGCGGAGTGTCAAGTTGGAAACCCGTTCGAGCAACATCAGATGGAGCAGGCTCATTTCGTGGGAAATGGGAATCGGCCGAACAACCCGTACTCCAACACTTATAATCCGGGGTGGCGCAATCATCCCAACTTTTCATGGAGAAACGGACAGAACTCACACCAGCCCCCGTTCGCCCAGAATCAACAGCAGCCCCCTACCGCTCCCAAAGTGTCTATCGAGGAAGCACTTGCAAAATTGGCGGCAAATACGAGTCAATTTATGACTCGTACTGAAGCAACATTGCAAAATCATTCCGCTTCCATTCGGAATTTGGAGGTCCAGCTGGGCCAAATTGCTAATGTGTTGACAGCTCGTCCGGAGGGAGCATTGCCGAGTACAACAGAGACAAATCCTAGAGAGAGTCTAAACGCAATCAGCTTAAGAAGTGGGAAAGAGGTGCTGGATCAGCCCGAGTGGTGTGAAAAGAAGAAGGAAACTGAAGAAGAGAAGGATTTAAAGCCAGAGGAGTCGAAGGATTTGAAGTCAGACAACTCGAAGACATGTGTGTCCCCCGTCCCGTTTCTGCATAGATTACAGCAAAGAAGGGCGGACAAACAATTTTCTAAGTTCCTTGATGTGTTTAAAAAGCTTCACATAAACATTCCGTTCGCCGACGCATTGGAACAGATGCCGAGTTACGTCAAGTTCATGAAAGAGATATTATCGAAGAAAAGAAAGCTTGAGGAGTTTGAAACGGTCGCCTTGACAGAGGAGTGCAGTGCAATTCTTCAAAAGAAGCTCCCACCTAAATTGAAAGATCTGGGAAGTTTCAACATACCGTGCACCATGGGGAATCTTTCGTTTAATAAGGCACTATGCGATCTTGGTGCGAGTATCAACCTCATGCCTCTGTCGATTTTCAAAAAGATGGATATTGGGGAAGCCAAGCCAACAACAGTCTCCTTACAATTGGCGGATCGATTATCCGAGGGGAGTGATCGAGGATGTATTAGTTAAGGTTGACAAGTTCATCTTTTCGGCCGATTTCATCGTACTCGAAATGGAGGAAGATGGAAATATTCCAATCATCTTGGGACGACCATTTTTAGCGACGGGCCGAACCCTTATAGACGTGGAAAAAGGGGAGTTAACTCTGAGGGTCCAAGACGAGCAAGTTACTTTTCAAGTATTCAAATCGTTTCCATGTCCCGGAAGTATTGATAAAAGGTCACAAAGTGAAAGTGTAAATGCCGTTGAAAGAGGAAAGCACCGAAAACATCGTCGGTGGGAAAATTCAGATTTTGTGTTAAATGATCCAAGTCTTAAGAAGGATGTAGAACGAGTGGCGTTCCTCGAGCATGAGGAAAAATCTGCTGCAGTCTTGAGTGCGTTTGTGAAGGAGGAGAGTGAGCCGAAAGCCCAGCGGACAATTGGTCATGGAGAAACCGGGTGTTTCGAAAAGTTGTTCACGTCAAAACCTTTTCGCAAACAACATTTGATGACCGAACCGAAAGTCGAATCGCTAACGACCAATGGTCATAATTTTAACAAAAATATGAACGGTTCGATGAACGGGGCGGAAACCAAATGGAGTTTGCGAAAAGCGAACTAACGTTTTCCAATAGGTCCGGCTGAAGACTATAAACTTAGCGCTTCTCGGGAGGCAACCCGAGTTCGTAGTTGTAGATTTTTTCATTTCTTTATTTTTCTTGCATTCGTGATTCTTATTTTTCCTTCATTTTTGTGCTTCAATTTGCTTCTGCCTCTCGCTTTTAACGAGTTCTTCTCAAAATTCTGTGCAGGAAAGTCCCAGGGAAGAGACTGAAGTATGAGCCGCGGCACAGGTATTGTGAGCCGCGGCACACATCAATCGCAAGGGGAGGCTAAACCATCTGTACTCTGTGCCGCGGCACGGCTAGAGTGAGCCGCGGCACACTATGCGGAATCTGAAAGGCCCAGGTAGCATATAACACGCATTCGGCCGGCATTTCCAGGTACGCCTTCGTCCTTTCTCTTTCCCTCCCCAGCGCGCGACTCGGCCGAATTTATCTTCAAATTTTTTCTTGCGATTCCTTCTTGCATTCTTCACAAAACCAACCAAAAGGTATGTTCAAATCTTTACTCTCCACTTGTTTATGGTTTAGATTTGAAGTTGTTTATGCTTTGAATGGATTGAACATGTTATTTTCCTTCAAAAGGTTTTATGATTGTTAGAGAATAACATGGTAGTTTTATCGAATTTTCATGGTTAAATCGGAATATCAATGAGTTGAATGTGTTGAGTTGATGATGATTGAATTATGTTTCGGTTTTTGGGGTTTGAATCGAGCTATAACTATGTTTATTCTTCAAGTAAACTTGTGCCCTCAAGGTGTTTGATAAATTGCCTAAATGAAAAATTTTCTTTGGAAAAGCAATCGTTTTGAATTTTCGTGCAACGTATACGTTTTGAATTTACAGCAAGCCCAACCCTTACATCCAGGTTAAACGTTTAAGTCCAATTTCATCCTTCTCTCACGTATGCGCTATTTTCTTAAATTCGGAATTTCTGGCTGGACATCCTTAGCCGAGCGTAGATCATTGTTATTATTGTTGGGTGAATAAACCCTAGTGTTGTACTTTTCAGGACTGATTATGGCGAGAACAAAGAAACTGAGCAAGAGAGCTAGGACCGAGTCATCCCCTACTCCAGGGGAGACCTCTCGTGGTCGGGCCGAGGCGGAGGGGCACCAATTTTCGGACCCTGAAATTCACAAGATATTCAATGAAAAGATCCGGCCACGACCACTTATTCCAGAGAGGGGTTTTACTCCAGCTCCTCAGGACGGGGAATTGCTCACTATGATTGATGAGATGGGGTGGGCCAGATTTACCGCACCTCCCGAGCCAGCGGTTATCTCGATCGTGCAGGAGTTTTACGCCAGCCGACCGAAGCACATTCGGGCAGGGCATACGTTGCCGTCTTTAGAGTCTCGGACTCAGGTCGACGTCCGAGGGGTTACAGTTGATTTCTCCACGGCTGCTATTCGGAGGCTTTTTGGGTTTCCGGTGGTTGACGAGTCAGCCTATGACCGAGTGATGACCAGCCTCACTAAGGAGGCCCTGCTCGAGACCATTGCATAGCCTGATACCGACTGGGAGCAGCGAGCACAGGGTTCTTCCACTTTTCACTTCAGGAGCTCGCGCCTCAGCCGGCTCGGGCGTGCCTGGCTTTATTTTATCTGCGCACGCATTGACCCCACCTCCCAGATCCGTACTATCTTTCTCTCCCGCGCCCGGACTCTTTATGCTATCACGTCCGGGCTGCATTTCGATGTGGCCCCCATCCTGGTCCGATCTATCTTCCAGTGTATCCAGGGGGGGCCAAGACGGGGTCGAAGCACCCCTCCCTCATCTGCGCTTTATGCCGGCAGTCGGGGCTGACGTGGTCAGACGACGAGCCGATGCTAGCCCCCCAGGCCCCGATCGACCACCGCATCATATCACACTTCGACCAGTGGGGAGGAGCAGAGAGAGGATTTGAGGAGACAGAGAGAGGAGCAGAGAGAGGATCTGAGGAGAGAGAGAGAGAGAGGGGCTGAGAGAGGAGACGAGGAGAGAGATAGATGAGATGAGGAGAGAGAGAGAGAGAGAGAGAGCTTGATGGCTGCCATGCGGGAGGAGCAGCGGACGGAGCGGGAGAGCGTTGTTGCTGCCGTCAGAGCAGAGATGCGAGAGCAGGCCCGCCGGGCCAGCCGACGAGAGGCGAGGCGTCTTGCTGCGAGGGATGCTTATCATCAGGAGCACCTCGCCGCATGGACGGCCCATATCATGCATCCCGACGGGCCATTTATTGCACCCGCCCGGCCAGCCACACCACCCTCCTCACCGGACGATGCCGGCACGGCTCTGAGCAGATCGAGGGGAGTACTTGACCTTTTACGTTTATTGCATATCATTTTTGTCCATTGAGGTCAATGTACGTCCTAAGTTTGGAGGGGGATTTACTTTCAGTTGCTACTTTATTTGCTGTACTTTATTTCGTTGCACTTTTCATTTCTTTGCGTAAAATTTTTTTAGATAGCCTTGCTTGTCTTAGTTTTTCTTTATTCGTGAATTGTTCGTGCTTCTATTTGTGTGATACTGATGTTACGACACTATTTTTCTCTCTGAAGAAACGGTCGAGTTTTAGTCGAGTTGTAGTCAGTTATTTCTGTTCTGCTTAGTATTCATTTAGGTCCGAAATTTTTCGTGATTGTAGAGGTCTTGGCAGATAAGAGACGATACATACTTGTTTTTAAATCCCCATCAATACGTTTGGCTACATTTTCCGGATAGTGAGTCGTACTGTTTCTTTAGTCGTTTTGGCACTTAGATTGAGTTTAGAGTCGGTCAGTTTTTCCCAAAAGTCGAGATAATGTGTTCTATGAAGGGAAGTCTAGTAACCGGGGGCATTCGCGTGACCCGTTGTTTACTCTCGCGTAAAACGACGACCCTGATTAGACTAGTGATTTAGTTATTTCACATGTGCCAATGAGAGGGAGCCTAGTAACCGGGGGTATTCGCGTGACACGCTGTTTACTCTCGCATAAAACGGCAACCTTGATTCGGACATGCGGAAATTATATATTCGAGTTGTTTCTCCGCTGTAGACGGGAACTTAGTAACTAGAAGCATCCATGTGCCCCATGAGTGTCTTTTACGTCAAACGGTTTCCTAATACATGAGAATGGAAGTTCCACCCTAGGATTATCCCGATGAAACATCCCGAGATCCTAACCTAGTGGTCAACTCGAATCAAATTCTTGAGCATATATATAAGGGGATACTGTCCGAGGTTTATTTGTTATGAAACTCGTGAAAATTGTGCCACTAGACTGTGTAACGGGACGAACTAGCTTGTTTATTTTAGCCTTTCATATTGACGGTCGATTTGACTCACGTTTTGTTAATCTTTGAGCTGGATTTTCTCCATGAATGAGTGATTAGGACTGAACTTGATTACTTTGCCGAATCATTTTTCTGAGTGCAGCTCGCTTTTATGACACTCGTATTATTTAGAGAGAATTACAGGATAGTATTGATTAGGTTGAACACTATGAGTTGCACAATGATTCACGACATTCTTTTATTGAATTTAATTCTTTTTGCTTGAGGACAAGCAAAGGCTTAAGTTTGGGGGTATTTGTTAGGCGTATTTTTTATACGCTTATTTATCATTATTTTGTAGTATTTTGGAGAGTGAAAGTGTCTAAATGAGCCTTTAATGCCTTAATTTTGTATGATTGACAGGAAATTGAAGTCTGGGAGCTAAAACGAAGCAAAACGGGCGAAAACGGCAAATCTGGACTCTGAGCCGCGGCACAAGGAAGCTGAGCCGCGGCATAGGAAGACACCAGCCGAAGGCAGAGTAACCTATACTCTGTGCCGCGGCACAGCCCAGGTGAGCCGCGGCACAGAAGAAATTGATGACGCCCAGGTTTAAATCTGAAGGCTCTATGCCGCGGCACAGGTTTAGTGCGCCGCGGCACACTTGGCGGTTTTTGTATGTCCGCGCGGATTTTGGTCCGTTTCGAAGCCAGTTTTCGACCGACTGATACGGACGCGATTTGGAGTTGTGCTGAGCTATAAATAGGGTTTAAGACCCTAATTAAAATTATCTTTTGATCTTGAATCTTTTGGAGCTTAAGCTTGGAGACGGCAGAAGAAGAGGGAAGCAGAAGACTTCAAGGGCAGAGGGCGGAAGCTGAAGAACGGAGGAATCCGAGCGTCATCTGCGTTTGAATTTTATGCTTTCATTTATTTATTCTGTATTTTCAATTATTAGTATGTCAGGCTAAAGCCCTAATCTAGGGTTTTGATGAAACCTTTGTTTTGACGAATTGATTGAGATTATCCAATTAATTACCTCTTTATTGAGTTTTCCCAATTGTGTTTAATGCTTGCAATTATCTGGCCAATAGTTGTATTGATTTGATCATTCACTTCGAATCGGGAGAGGAGATTTGGTGAGGAACTATTGGTGAGGACCGTTTTATTCTGTGAGATAGGAATATACTCATAGGAACTACGTGGCCTTTAGGAGATTTTATGCTTTTCGCCTATTGACGAATTAATTCACCTAGGGATAGAGTGCGTTATTCGCCTTTAGATAAATCTATTGACCTCGGGAGAGGCGGTAGAATATATTAGCAATCTCCGCCTTCAATAAATTGGGAAAATTATTTATTACGGATAATCGAGAGTATATTCGGATAAACTAAGGTGGATTCAGAATCCTAGACTTATTCATCATTTGATTTATTTTATTCAAGCCATCGTTTTATACTAGTCTTTTAGTAATTCTTCTAGTTATTAATTACAAAATCCCAAATTCGAATGTTCAGATAAAATTGGAATACGAAAAAATCGGTAGTGAGAGATTCAGTCCTCGTGGGAACGATACTCTACTTATCACTTTATTATTTGTAAACGATGACGTGCACTTGCGTGTAAAGAATATCGCAATAGTTAACCGACAACTTACATTTCTAACAACATCGCCATATGAATTATAAATGAAATGAAAACGATACCATTCATCAAATATAATAAACTGAACAAGTATAAACTTGCCTCGATACCGATACCACGAAGCTGTTACCAGAATCCATTGCCTTCGTCTCCGAGCTCCTCAGCCCCGACCAAAAGCAACCTACGAACTCTCCAACCTTGACCGCAACACAACGGCCATAATCAACGCTCAATTATCGCGACCTAATGCAATAATCAAATGACAACATATCCGATAATAATCAATAACCGGTATAACCAACCAATCAAACTCAACGGTTCAACAATACCTCGATCATTTACAAAACCGAACAATACAACTCAAACAATTACTAACTCATATCAACAATACAAGCCGAAATCCGATAAATCATAATTATCAATCAATAACCGATCAATAACCCAACAGTTCCACAATATCTCGATTAAACACAGTCTTAAATAATACAGTTCAACCCATCACGAATTCATCATCACAACACGAAAATACTATCCTGTCTGCCTACTTAGTGCGCGTTAAACGCATAACGTAGCGTGCGCTAAGTTGTTCCCGTTAGCGTGCGCTAATGCTGTACAGTGGCATGCATTCCAAGCATCGACTAACACCTTGCGACTACGAATTCAAATGAAAAGGAAATCTTACTCCAAGATTAACAATAACTTTCCAGATCAAAACTCATCATCATGATCCATATCTTATCATACGAACTCAATCACTACAATCAACATAATGTTTAGTTTCAATTATCTTATCCATGTTAATAATCAAACCAACATATATCCTTCCTCTTTGATGATATATATACCAAGAACACTAAAAGTACCATGATTCCATAATCATGTTCATGACAACCATCATAATCCGATATGCTAACATGTAATTCATCACCTAAGTCATATATATCCGTATATCATCTTAACATCAAATCCGAAATGAAGGGAGACATAAATCGACATATCTCCTGAACACCATTCAAAACCATACAAAACATATCAATATCCGCATACCAACAATAACATCAACGTTACCCGGGAAGCCATCTCGAAATCATACTTATCAACTCATTAATATGATAAGTATCAACTCAAGAACACCAATATTCAATCCCCAAAACGAAATCCAAAGTGAAGATTAATTACCTCTTTGAAGAAAAGGAGGGATTATCAAGGTTGAATCCATTCCCAATCATTTCCAAGCTCCAAATGTTGATAAGGACGCTCAACTCCATCGTAATCCAGTATTTGGAACCTCAAGACTCTCTCTATGAACTCCATTCCAAGACTCATTAATAATTTCAAGAACAAAGCTTTGAATCCATGCTCTCCATCTTAATCTCGTTAAAGATCGTCATCTCAGAGTGTTTTAGGAACTCAAGTACCTCCCAAAGCTCTCTCTATCGAGTGAAAGGAAAGAAATGGACGAGAATGCTTCATAACACCCGTCTGTCCCCTTTTTATAAAGTGTATTACTAGCGTGCGCTAAACCTTATGTTTGGCGTGTGCTACGGCCTTAGCGTGCGCTAACCGACTTTGTTAGCGTGCGCTATCGCAGCCCAGAGGCCACTGTCTTGCCTCGAACATGAGCTTACGTACGTAATGCCCATGCATGAGCGTACGTATTTCACACTGTTTAGCGTACGCAAGTCCTTACATTTAGCGTGCGCTAATATCAGTTGACTTGCTACAGTATACGTACCACATGTGCCCCACATGCCGATCTAACAAGGATAAGATTCCCTTTGACCGATCTACAATTAGCGTGCACTAAGCCTCATGCTTTAGCGTGCGCTAATACTTCAGGACAACAACCGTTGACTTACGAGAATGTGCGCCGAAAGCAGCCGGGTCCACACGCAGATTCCTTCCGATCTGACTGCATTTAGCGTGCGCTACATTCCTCCTCTAGCGTGCGCTAACCATGAACGATAGCGTGCGCTATACTTGAACATTAGCGCGCGCTAATCAGGCTATACTTAGCCATTTTCCAGTTCTCCTCGTCCGTCTCGACATATCAAAATACGAACATACTGCATACTGAATACATGTACTGAATCCAATAACATCATCATACGATATATCCAATATCAAAAGTACGATAACCTGATACACGGTATCCTCAAAGTAATTGTCGAACCACTACGACAGTTATATGAGTACAAATACAGCTGTCTCAGTTCTCAATTTATTTTATCCATACTGTATAGACACCAAGCCATCCAGTATATCTTAGATAAAATAACGCGAAAAATTCATACTGAAAATTCGGGTATTACATTTCTAGTCTTATATGTAGATGAGATAATACTCATTGGAAATGATATACCCACCTTGCATACAGTCACGACTTGGATGGGAAGTTTTTTCTCCATGAAAGACTTAGAAGCTGCTTACATTCTTGGGATAAAGATCTATAGAGATAGATCAAAGTGAATGATTGGTCTGAGTCAGAGTACCTACATTAACAAGATATTGAAGAGGTTCAATATGCAGAACTCCAAGAGAGGAATCTTGCCAATATAATATGTCATTCATATGAGTATGACTCAGAGTCCTTCAACTCCTGATGGGCAAGCCCGTATGAGCAAGATTCCATATGCTTCGTCCGTTGGATCGATCATGTATGCCATGATTTGTACTTGACCAAATGTTTAACTTGCTTTTCGCATGACAACTCGATACCAATCAAATCTATGTGAAAGTCACTGGAAAATAGTGAAAACCATCTTAAAGTACTTAACAAGAACTAAGGATGCATTCCTAATTTATGGAGATGTGGGAGACTAGCTGGCAGTAAATAGATACGCTGATGCTAGTTTCGAATTGATAGAGATGATTTTAAATCGCGAACTGGACATGCTATGATTTAGAAGAGTTCCAAGCAAAGCACGATTGCTGATTCTGTAACAGAAGCTGAGTACCTAGCAGCATCGGGTGCAGCTAAGGAAGCTGTATGGATCAAGAAGTTTGTTACTAAACTAGGAGCGGTGCCGACCATCCAGGGTCCCATAAGCTTTTATTGTGACAATAATGGTGCTATTGCACATGGTAAAGAGCCTAGGTCCCATCATAATTCCAAACATAAACTCATGAAACATCACCTAGTCATAGATATATTACAATATGCAAAGTAGCAACAAAAAAGAATATTGGTGATCCACTTACCAAGCCTCTCTCACAAGGAAGGCATGAAGAGCATGCTAGAACGATAGGCTTAAGAGTCACGAATGAATGGTCCCAGTGCAAGTGGGATGTTGTTGGAAATAATTCATAGGACATTCGATATGCCTAGATTTGTAATTGTCATATTTAAATAAAGTTATTTGATAACATCTATTTCTCATTGATTATTATAATGTATGCATGTTTTAATATTATAATAATCGAATAATAGTTATTCACGAATAATAAGATTATTCAAATATCTCTGCTCCAATCACGTAGAGTGGAAACTCAAGTAATTAATATACTAGTATAAGTTTGATTGATCACTGTAAGGAAATGTCATAAGTGAATCTAATATAACAGTATGTCGATAAATCCTTGAGCCTGAGATTATCATAGAGTCCAACATGATAACTTCTATGCCTTGATGTAATCCAACGTCATCGGAAATATGGTGATCATAAAGATTAGTGATCATGATTAGTAGGAGTCGTGTAGATGGCAATGAATAATAAAGATAGAGATCTGTCCCTCCCATTAGGGAGAGAGATATTTGCTGGAGCCCTTGATAAGAAGGACTAAAGGAAATGCATGACCATGATCAAATGAAGAGCCATTTGGATTCAATCAGTCTATTTAAGATCAAGAAAGCATTTGAATGTAAGTATGACAGTACTCAGTTCAAATATGATATCATGCGAAAACGTGATTTGACATGTTAAATAGTTTAATGGACTATAAACTTATATTATTTGGGTAGTCATAATGTCTTGATAGACACCGCTTATGATTTATTATTTAATAATGTATTAAATTATTGCCAATATAAAATTAGCCTTTTGGATCACACATACGACAATTAAAGACAAGCAATAATAATTAATGGTTCCATGACTTAGTTCAAATGTGATATCGCGCGACAATGGATTTGTCATGTTAAATGGTTTAATGGATTATAAACTTATATTATTTGGGTAGTCCTAATGTCTTGCTAGAGACCGCTTATGATTTATTATTTAATAAGGTATGAAATTATTACTAATATAATATAAGCCTTTTGGGTCACACATACGACAATTAAAGACAAGCAATAATAATTAATAGATATAATATTGGATATTATATCTATTAAGAAACTAACTAATGAGTCATATATAATATTGGATATTATATATTATATCATTTACTTATATCAACTGAGAATAGTAAATATAATATTGGATATTATATTTATTAAAGATTAAATATTATGTAATATATAATATGGGATGTTATATATATGATATTATTTAATAAGTTGAGGGTTAAATTAAGCAAGTACTATAGTTTTGACTCTAGTGTTTGCTTAGGATAAATAAGGGATTTATGACAAGAAGTTGTCATATAATTAAGAGAAGAAAAATTGGCCTGTTCCCCCTCAAGTCGGCTGCCCCCTTTTCTTGTCCAAAAAATCCCGGTTCGGCCATCTCATGTTCTTTCCTTAGTTGATTTTGATTAACAGTACAAATCTTCTAGCAAGAATCATCTGTTATACTGTTTATCAATATTATTCGTAAGGATCTAGCAATCTCTCTCGTGCAATTGTTCGTGTGTGGATCACCGAAAGAGGAAGGTGACTTTCATCAGTTTTTAGTCCTGATCTAAATATGTTCATCGATTAAGGTAATTCGACGAACCCTTATTAAATCAATTTAATTATTGCATGAAGATCCTCATCTTGGGTTTTCGTTTTCTATTCTGCTGCGTTTTACTCATATTTAATATATTAGATTTATGAAAAAACCAACACCCTCGAGTGCCACTTTGAGGATGAACGATTTAAGGTATTTATATATAAGTATGAACTTTTGTTTTATGTAATAAAATGCAGTTATTTCTTAATTATTGTATGTCATTGATATTCATAATTTGGTAAACAAATGAAAATACTGCCCATGTAATTGAGTGGAAATATTCTACTCCTTATGACATAAGCAGTCTGAACTGGATATAATATCTGGGTGTTAATTTTATTTTTTGTACTGTTGTATCATTGGATTTTTATTGTTCTCATTCAGTTTGTTTATCGAACGTGGTTGGGATCATTTGTGACTGATTTTATATAGTACCACCAGGGTCCAACTACGGCTATATACATAGGAGTTATGTCCATAAAATATTGTAGATACGATCGTGTGTAGGTTAGTGTACGATTGTATATATCATTTAAGTTGATGGTTTTTTATGTATAATTGTATGGTCATATATGTTTGTGCGCCCATATGCGTACATGGTAACGACCATATATATAGATTATACGACCGTATTGACTAAAGTACGAACATATGGCCGTCAAACACCAAGCTGATTGGATGACAACTATGCAAGACACGACCATATGAACTGGATATACGATCATATATTAGAGAGTTACGACTGTAGCATTTGGAGACACGATATCTCATGGCAGTACTTAAGACTGCAACTTGGGTTCTTACAACCATTTCTTCATTTCTTCTTCATTTGCCCGAGACAAATACTTTTTGAAGAGCTTTGTGATTTTCAAACACTTGAATGTTCGTGGAATTGATCATATTTAACAACTGTTAAATTTGAGAAAAGTATTAAGAGGATTCAACCGCGAGTTTTCATCTGAATCGTCAAGATTGTTCTTTAGCATGGATTTCATGCTCGAAAGGATTACGATGTGTATGAAGTTAGAGTCATGATATATACGAGTTTGTACATATATAGTTATGAGATGGGTACGATTACTCCTTGAGGTTCTTTTAATTTTGTTGAAGAACACTTTCATTGTGAAACGACCCACACTAACTACCTAATATGAACAATCATATATCATATTAATACTTATAACATGTGGTGGAATTTCGCCAGAGTTTCCCCGAAAAATAGTACCTATATCAACAACCTGTAATAATAGTAATACAAAATTAATATCACCACCACAAAGGGACATCATGCCTCATCCATAATAAAACTCATGTCATCCATATGGCATTATATCCCCAAAATTAAAATGCCAGTAAACACCAAGTCTCTAATCATCCCAATCAATTATTTATGCATTTTACAAGTTCACTACTTAAGCAAACTTATTTGTTACATAACCATACCAAGAATATATAAAACATCAAACCACACCATCACCGACACTCAAACATATATGCTTCCTAACTCTATGACATACATATATTTATAAAACAAAGTTTAGAGAAAATAAAAATAACGCAATAACCCCACGGATTAGACCAACAGGCCGTCCATGTACATCGACTCTCCGCAACAGTGGAAATCCAACCCATCCAGCAATGAAAGTGGAACTCCACCCCATCCAACAATGAAAATCTCTCAAGCATCAAGGTTACCTACAATGCATAAACTACGTGAGCTAAAGCCCAATAAGTAGAAACCATGCATGTATCATGTCTAATGCTACATATGACGTATGATCATAAATGAGAATATCTCTCAAAAATCATTTTCTTCTTTGCGCCCGTTGGCCCACATAGTAGTCACCGAAGATAGCTCAATATCATATAATATCAAAAGGTATGCATCTGCTACGCAATGTCATATCATATCATAAGGCATGCATCTACCATGCCAGATATATAAGGCATACATCTACCATATCAAATATATCGTGAGAACATGCTTTTACCATGTCTCACATATCATAAAAGCATGTATATACCATGCTAAATTTATCATAAAAGCATGCATCTACCATGCCTCAGTGCTTTAATAGCGGCCAATAAAATATTTTTTCCTTTCCATGATCATTCCATACATGCAGACACTAGTGAGTCTCATATTATGCATGCATGTAAAAATGCTAATGGATGTTATGTTCATGTAAGGTGAAACCAGAAACTTTAAGCATCACTTAGATCAAGCATAAAATGTAATGTAACACTCTCAAGATATCATCAAGTTCAACAAATAGTAATACAAACAATACTATGTTTATGCATTGTAGTTGCAGGTGTATTTCTACTTACCATGTTGGGTGGTACCCCTGCTCTTATATCGATATGAGATGGTTACGATGATAAACCTTAACACACTGTTTTAAATAGTGTGCTTAAATTTGAGCAATGGTATTCATAATGGTTTTACCGATTTCTATCAGGATGCCTAATTGATGTTTTACGGTTTTATGTCTATCTTTCTATTATACCAGCCTAATAACCTAGAATTTATGACATTATAGTATGTTAAAATATCCGGTTTTAATGTCCTTTGAGACACCACAACAAAAGTCTCTTAGATTTTATAGAAACATGTTTGTATAAGAGGACTTACCAAAGCCTTATAATAATCAGTTTTTGTTTTGCTTATAACCACTTGGATATAGGTTGCATTTGCACCAAATTTTGATAAAATATCCCAACATACTTAAGAACAAATATATCAAAGCTCCTGCCCATGAACCAGATGACTTATGAATAATATATAGATGTTTCGAAAAGGTAGCATAATTGAATCTTTTATTGTTCTAGTGAGTTTTAAGCTCTCTAGATCCATTATAAAATATTGCTTAAGCCATGAACGAATTCCTAACATTCTTTTAATATGTTTAAGGAAATTAAAATCTTTACTAACTTCAAAACAACCAAGAAATGTAACAAAAGCATCAAGAGAACCAAGAAGACTCACCTTGCTTGTCAAAGAAATTGAGTTGTTGTTTTGATGATTTCACCTTGACTTTTTGGTGAATTTTCGAAGGGTGAAGTTCTTGCTTAATTTCAGAGAGTATATGAGGGCATAGATCGGTTTTATCACTAATCTAAGAGAGAGAGAGAGAGAGAGAGAGAGAGAGAGAGAGAGAGAGAGAGAGAGAGAGAGAGAGAGAGAGAGAGAGAGAGAGAGAGAGAGAGAGAGAGAGAGAGAGAGAGAAAGAGAGAGAGATAGAGAGGTGGTTATAAGGGGGAAATTATAAAACTGACCCTTAGTAACCTTTAAATATCATCTTCTACGATGTAGACCGATTTAGGCATATGAGGTCCTATTCTTGGACAACATGAATTTTTGTAGATTATTAGGACCATATAAATTCTATTATTGACATTCCAAGGTTTTCTTAAAGGTATAATATATGTTTCAACTATTTAGATTCGGTTACTCGCGCGGATAAAGGTTTAAAATGCTAGCAGAGGAGCTTCTTGTAAAAATCTTCTAGTGACTCGTACATAGAACACTATATATAAGAATGTAAGGATTCATTTATCAATATGATCTGGTTTGTATAATAAACTTAAAGATAAGTTTAAGAGTATTATTCAACCTCAATTGGGACAAATCGGGCATCGACAAATCGAACTATTTAAGAAAGACTACCGGATGACACCATTAATTATTTCCTATATGGTGTTGATAAGAATAGTCATAAATGATATATATCATTAGATTAAATTAGAGTTATTCACTTTGACCATAATCTAGATTTAGTTAGCATATACACTGACTACAACCCCGATACAAATCGGATAACATAAAATGGACGCCTCAGTAGCACAACTAGCAGTTTTAGGTTTACCAGATGAACTTAGAGTTATGTAAAATCCTAACATGTATTTTATTTTTATATAAAGTAATATTCTAAACATGTTAGAGTTTTCAGGATTAGATTTACATGTTCCATATCACAGAATGCGCTTGGATGAAGTTTTAAGATGAAATAAACATTAAAATACCAAAGTAAACATAACTAGCACATGATTGGTAAGTGTAATGCATGAATCATATTGACTAAATGGGTAGCATCAAGATCAGGAATCACATCCTCCCCTTTTTATAAAAAATTCTTCTCCGAAAATTAATGCACCTGAAAAGATCAGGGTATCTAGACCTCATTTCACCCTCTCTCCAAAGTGGCTTCTTCTAGAAGTTGATTTCTCCACAACACCTTGACTAATTATATTTTCTTATGTCTGAGTTCCTTTACTTCTCTTAGCAAGATTTTTACAGATACTTCCTTATAATTCAGATCTGCCTCTAACTCGCTGGTTCATTCTTGAGAATGTGGGATGGATTTGCAATGTATTTTCTTAGTAAATAAATGTGAAACACATTGTGTATCTGAGACAATGACGCTGCAACTCTAGTCTATAAGCTACTTCACCAACCCGCTCAGTAATAGGAAATGGCCCAATGTATATTGGACTCAGTTTTCCTTCCTTACCAATCTCATTAGTCCCTTCATTGGAGAAACTTCCAGGAATACTCGATCACTCACGGAAAATTCCATTGCTCTTCTTCTCTTATCTGCATAACTCTTTTGTCTACTTTGAGGTGTTCTAGTACTTTTTTTGCTCAGTGAAACTGCTTTTGTCATTTCTTGGATCATATCAGGACCTAAAAGTCTTCCTTCACCAACCTCATCCCAATGTATAGGTGATCGACACTTCTGGCCATACAAAGCTTCATAAGGAACCATTCCAATTGTACTTTGATAATTTTTATTGTAAGAGAACTTAATCAAATAAATGTATACTCCACTGGCCCTGAAAGTCCATAACACAAGATCTGACCATATATTCAAGAGTTTGTATAGTTCTCTCTAATTGTCCATCCGACTGTGGATGATAAGCGGTGCTGAAAGATGAGCGGGTACCTAATACTCTATGCAAGCCCTTCCAAAAGGATGACACAAATCGTGAATCTCTATCTGACACAATAGATAATGGCACTCCATGTAGCCTTCCTATTTCTTGTATATATAGTTGAGCATAGCGATCTATGGAGTATATCGTAAAAACTGGAATGAAGTGAGCAGAACTATAATCGTGAGCTTTTATTGTTCTTGGCAAACGTGTCACCAAATCCATGGTAAAGTCCTTCACTTCCATTATGGAATAAACAAAGGTTGCAAGGTGCCTGTTGGTCTTAGATGCTATGATTTTATCTTTTGACATGTTAGACATTTCTACACATATTGTGCAATAGCTTCTTTGATACCTGGACACATATAATGTAATTTCAAGTCTCTATACATTTTGGTTTTTACTAGATGTACTGAATATGGTGTTGAGCGTGCCTCAAATAATATTTCTTTACGAACTTCTTCAACATTAGGTACATATAAACAATTTCTAAATAAAATAATACTATTATCCGACAATTGGAAGTCTGACGATGTTCCGAATCCAATGTTCTTCTTTATTTTATCTAAATCTTGATCATCTTTCTTTCGTTGCTGAATTCTATCAATTAAATTAGGTTGAAGGGTTAATGCTGATAATTTTACATCTAGCCATCCATGTTGGATAATTTCTACATCTATATTCATCAAATCATGTAACTCTAGCTTCTGGATAAAATTCATGGCCGCAATAGATTGTGCTCATTTTCTGCTTTATGTATCTGCCACCATGTTAGCTTTATTGGGGTGGTAATTTATAACACAATCATAGTCTTTAACAAGTTCTAACTATCTACGCTGTCTCATCTTTAATTCTTTCCGAGTGAAGAAATATTTATGGCCTTTGTGATGGGTATATACTTCACATCGTTGTCCATATAGATGATGCCTCCATATTTCAAATGTAAATACTGTTGCAAGTTCCAAATCATATGTTGGCTCATTCCTTCCATACTCTTTCACTTGTTAGATGCATAAGCTATTACTTTAACATTTTGAATCAATACACAACCTAACCTTTCTTTGAAGCATCAGTGTAGACATTAAAATTTCCATTCCCACTAGAATGGTCAAGACCAATGCCGATGTTAACCGCTTCTTCAATTCTTGAAAGATCTATTTGCATGATTCTGTCCACTTGAAAAAACATTCTTTCTAGTCAATTGTGTTAATGGAGAGGTAATTTTGGAGAATCCCTCTACAAATCGACGCTAATATCCAGCTAGACCAAGAAAGCTGCATAATTCTGTAGAATTTGTGGGTGTGGCCAGTTATTGATTGCTTCAACTTTGCTTTGGTCTACTAGAATCCATGCTCCGGATATAACATGCCCCAAGAATACCACTTGGTCTAACCAGAATTCGCATTTATTAAACTTATCATATAGCCGCTTCTCTTTTAAAACATCTAAAACTTTCCTTAGATGCACTACATGGTCTTCTTTGGTCTTCGAATATGTGAGAATATCATTAATAAACATAATAACAAACTTATCCAGGAAGTCTTTAAACACCCTATTCATTATCCATGAATGCTGATGGGGCATTTGTTGTAATGCCCAGATAATTATTATGTATTTTACCTGTATTCGAACTTGCAACATTTTATTATGTGGTATTATTAATCGAAGTGTGGTTTCTCGTAATCGTATTCCTGCATTCTTGAGTTTCCAACACATTCATGCATGCATGCATCTGCACGTCATAACGTACGCTAGATATTGAGACTAACATATGTTAAATGTTGAATATAACGTACGTTATAATCGTAGCTTAGCGTACGTAATCTTTAGTCAAAGGCAAATCAGATAAGGTCAGCGTGTGGTGGCCAGGGGGAGATTTGTCGAATTGCCCCGCATGAACCTGGATGGTTTTTCAATAAAGTAGGTCAAAGAGGCTTAACGTACATTAGATATAGGTGATAACGTGCGCTATGTTCATAGGGTTACGTACGTAAAGGCTTTGGATAATGTATGTAAGAGAATCCAGAATTGAGGCAGTGAGCTACTGCTAGACGCTAATGTATGCTAAGGATTGAGGATAGCGTACGCTAAGGCAATAACGTACGTAAGTCTTTGCCCTTAATGTCCGTAATGTGTAAAATTCTATTTATAGACCTCAACCTCCTTTTCATTTCCTCCTCACTCCTTGGCCGATTTCTGCAACCTGAGAACTCCCCAACACCATAAATCTCTCATATCATCATCCCAACTCGACTTAGAAGATCGTAGACCCTTGTGGATTGGTGTACAAGTTTTTAGTGTTGAGTTTCACCAAGTATTTCGTCGTTCTTCTCTATATTAAGGTATGTTGATCCTTCACCAACTAGAATACATGTTCTTAATGACGTTTTGAACCTATTTTTGTGATTACCAAGTTTGTTATTATCATGAGGAGTCGAACACCATGTTTTTAGAAGAATATATTCAGTTATACTTCGGTTCTCCTTCGTTGTTAAGAGTATTAATCGAACCTTGTTGGGATAGAACCCTAGGATGTAGTTTTTTGAGTTTGTTATGGATTTTAATCATGTTTTCGAATGAGTTTTCTGAGGTTTCTAAGGTATTTCACCGAGGATAATTCGTGTTTTGAGAGAGATGCTTGAATTAACAATCTTCTTCATATTCATGGTTAAAATGGATAGACTATTTTGTTAGAATCAAACCCAGAACACCGTTGTATCGTCTCCTTTCGTAGTACGCTTTGGTATGCTTATATCTTGAATCATACCTTGGATATGAATTATTTGATTAACCAAACCATATATTTAATAGAATTAGAAATCAAGATTGAGGTTTGGATTGTGATTACATATATATCCATGAACCCGTAGACGTCGACATTTCATCTCCGATATGGTCATTCAATTCATATGAAATACGTCATTAATTCTGGCTTAGCTTTCACCGAGTAGATAAACCGTGAACCGACCTTACGTTAATGTTAACTCTGATATAACGTAATGCTCTAGGTGTTCGTACGTTAACTTTATGAAGTAAGTTGAAACCATTGTTATTTATTTGAATAGGGTCCAAGCCTTGCAAGGTGATTGATCGAGGGGGCGACCTTCAGGCGTATTGATAGTCGTTGAAGTATTTAATTCTTGCCATCTTTCTAAGGCAACTATCGTAATTTGACTATTGGTTTAATGATGATGATTTGATCATGCTTATTGTTATTCATGTTGTTGAACATGAGATCATCCAAGTTGAATTGTCATAATGTCGTTCAGGTTATTGATTCATATGTTGTTCAATTTGTGGACATATCGATTTGCATATATATGTTGTATATATCAGTTGTCCACCTCATGTTGGTCCGACGAGATCATCTTGGGATCTATGCTGAGGGCGTTTGATTATTGGACGGAGTTTCAACCTCGTGTTAGTCCAACGGGATCATCTAGGGATCTATGCTAAGGGCGCTAGATCATTGGATTACCCTGTGTTGTGTTGATGGAATCATGTAGATTCGCATCGTTGGATTCCGGTAGAGGAAGTCCGTATTTTGTATCTTGCTATGAATCGTTGTTGCATATATGATTTTGTATATTATGATACTTGTACTAGCATCGTTTTGCTAAATCCTGTGGGGGTGGACATTTATTTTGATGTTCAGGTAGCCGAGGAGCGGGGAAGCAACCACAGTACCGGCATGATGATGAAGGCGCACAGTGATGTTATCCATTGTATTGTTTTGGTATTCTGGTTTGGTATTTAGTACTCGAGTACGTGTGTTCTTTTGATGATTTGATAAGTTTGTAATAAATGGATAGTTTTGGGGTGATTAAACCAGTTATTAAATTACTCAACTATTGGTGGTACTTTTGTATTGTTCAGCATTTCTTTTAATTTAACATTGTAAATTCTTATATAAAGGGTTTGCGGCGCCGTAATTATTCCGAATATCTAGGGGTATTACAGAATATGGTATCTGAGCTAAGATTCATGGATATCTTGGCAGTTGGGTTTAGTTTGCTCTGTTTATGTCGTTGATTTATCGGTCGCACATAACATCACTGTACAGCCAGCATCGTCATGTGGACCGTGGTTGTAAGTTTCCTAATCTCATATGCTACCATTTTAATTATTTCGTGTTTTGTGGATATTGACGAATTTTAGAAGATTTTGCTCTGGGTATTGAGTATTTGTGTTTACAGTATGTTGAGAGGAGGGCGTGGACGCGGACGCGGTCGGGGATGCGGATGTGGTAATGCGAGACATGAAGATTCGCCGTCTACCCCGAATTTGTCGGCTAATACTGATTCCAGTTCTGGCGGACAACAGGAATAGGTTAAGAATGACAGAGCGCGAACTGTGGAGGAAGATGCAAATCCTAACATGCCGGGAGTGCTTCAACAAGTGGTCACTCAGATGACCCGATTTGCTCAGGTGGTTGACCGCATGCAAGCAACAATGGGCCAACAGCGTAACGAATACAATCGGGGAGACTAGTGGCTTTCAGAAGTGGTCAAATTATACCCACCAAAATGTGATGGTTCTTCAGAGATGCCTACATGGGACCACTGGCTGAAAGAACTAGAGAGATATTTGCAGGAATTAATTGTCCCAATGACCAAAAAGTTCCGGTCGCTCAGTATTTTCTGACCGAGGAAGCTTTCGACTAGTGGGAAACCATTCGACCTGAGGATCATAATGCTAGATGGACAGAATTCAAATCAATGATGGAAGCACAATATTGTCCTCATCCAGTTAGAGAGGCTAGAGTCCGAGAGTTTTTCTCACCGCAAAATCTGGAGGCATCCGTGACAGATATGATTAAGGCTTTTAATCACCAACTGACTTTTATGCGATATCTGGTCAGAACCGAGGCAGAAAATATTTTTCACTTCGATATGCGGATGATGCCGGAGATCCAACAATATATGTCGGGATTTGAATGTACTACTCTTCGACAGTATCAGGACAAAGCCCTCACTTACGAGATGAAAGAGACGACAATGGAGAAATTTGTGGAATAGAAGAAGCAGAGATATCTGGCAACCTCACTAGAGCAAGAGTAGTGGCCGCAAGAGCCAGTCCTCATTCCATTCATCCAAGAGGCCTCCATATCCTTCTCGAGGTAGAAAGAAGTTCAGAACAGCATCAACGGTTGGAAATGCAGCGAAGAAGTGTTATAACTGTGGACGGCCAGGGCATGTTCTGCGTGATTGCTCCGCTTCTTCTGTGACCTGTTTTGAATGTGGGCAAGAAGGGCATCAATTGACTTTTTGCGGAAATGTGACTAGATCATTTGGAGCTCACACGTCAGCACATTCCGAAATAGACGACTGTGAACCTGACACATCAGAGTGGTCTTCAACAGCAGAATTTTGGAAAAAGAGAAGCATCCAGTGCTGGGTCGGTTCCTCCACGCCTTTATGAGATGAGGAGGTCAGATGTTCAGAATACTGCTATTGAATCAGGTACGATTCATATTCTTTTACAACCAGTTAGTGTCTTGTTCGATTCAGGAGCTACGCATTCTTTCATATCATTGAACTGTGTTAATCGTTTGAAAATCTGGTGTTTGCATAATTGTGAACCTTATGTTGTGAGTCTGCCGAGTGGAGAGAGAATTATGGGAAATCTAGAAGCTAGAAATTTTTCTATGTCCATAGGAGGGAGAAATTGGCCGTCAAATCTTATTGTGGTCGACATCCATGGTGACGATTTAATTCTTGGAGACGATTGACTCAATCGTTATGGGGCTATTTTGAATTATCGGAAGAGAGTTATATCGATTATTGCTGATGATGGATCTGAACATTTATTTGAAGGATAGAGACCAGGAAGCTCAGGAAAAGTGATCAAAGCCATGAAAGCGATTAAATTGTTGAAATAGTGTTGTACCGGGTTTCGGTGTTATGCCATGAAGAAGGAAGAAAGAGTAGAGCTCTCATCTATTCCAGTAGTGATGAATTCTCAGATGTATTCCCTGACAAACTACCTGTATTACCTCCACGTAGAGCTGTAGAGTTTAATATCGAATTGGAACCAAGAGCCTCACCTATTTCCAGAGCACCATACCGTATGGCGCCAACCGAGATGTATGAGTTAAAGAATCAGCTTGAGGAATTGTTGCAGAGGGGTTTCATTCAACCTAGCGTTTCTCCTTGGGGTGTGCCCGTTCTTTTTGTTTGGAAGAAATACGGATCCCTCTGATTGTGTATTAATTACAAGGAGCTAAATAAGGTGACGATTAAGAATAAATACCCATTGCCTTAGATCGATGATTTATTTGATCAACTGCAGGGGGCGATGGTATTCTCGAAGATCGACTTGAGATCAGGATACCATCATTTGAGGATTAAGGAATCTGATATACCAAAATCCGCTTTCAGATCCCGGTACGGGTACTATGAGTTTGTGGTGATGCCATTTGGACTTACTAATGCTCGTGCTGTGTTTATGCAATTGATGAATCGGGTATTCCTAGAATACTTGGATAAATTCGTGGTCGTTGTCATTGACGACATATTGATTTATTTAAAGGATCCAGAAGAGCATGCAGAACATTTGCATATTGTTTTGAATACTTTGAGGAATGAACAACTTTATGCAAACTTTCCAAATGTGAGTTCTGGCTTAAGGAAGTAATGTTCCTTGGGCACATGATATCAACCGACGGAGTACACGTAGACCCGAAGAAAGTTGAGGCAATTTTGGAGTGGGAATCTCCTAAGAACGTAAATGAAGTCCGAAGTTTCTTAGGACTTGCTAGATATTATCATCATTTTGTGGAAGGATTTTCTGAAATTGCTCATCTGCTTACTCATCTGTTACAGAAGGCTCAGAAATTCATGTGGGACGAGAAATGTCAGACTAGTTTTGATGAACTTAAGAGAAGACTGACAACGGCGCCAATATTAGAACTACCAGATGGAACTGATGGGTTAATGGTTTATAGCGATGCTTCAAATCAGGGTCTGGGTTGCGTGTTGATGCAGAAGGATAGGGTGACTGCCTATGACTCTCGACAAGTGAAGCCGTATGAGGTTAACTACCCAGCACATGATTTAGAGTTAGCAGCCATTGTCTTTGCCCCGAAGATTTGACGACATTATTTGTACGACACTCACTCTGAGATCTTCACAGATCACAAGAGTCTCAAATATATTTTCAGTCAGAAGGAATTAAACATGAGACATAGAAGGTGGCTAATTGATTAAAGATTATGACCTGGAAATTCTTTATCATACCAGGCAAAGCGAATGTGGTAGCTGATGCACTAAGCCTCAAACCTATTTCTATTCGGATGTTGGAAATGCTTACGTCCCATTCCAGCATTCAACGAGAATTGATTCGCGAAGGAGTTGAAGTTTGGGTGCAAGGAGTCCAAGGGCAACTGTGTGTGATGGAATTAACTTCGTCGTGAATCGAAGAAATCAAATCTAAGCAGTTGGATGATCCTCTGATTATTCGGTTACGTGGTGAAGTGGACAAAGGAAAGGCCCCATGATTCGCAATACATGATGATGGAGTTCTGAGATTCCAGAGTCGACTTTGTATCCTCGATGATGATGTTTTGAAATAGATGATCATGAAAGAAGCTCACACCGCACCCTATTCTATTCATTTGGGCACCAGTAAGATGTACAAGGATCTAAAGCAGTATTTATGGTGGGGAAATATGAAGAAGGACATAGTGGAATACGTCTCAAAGTGTTTAACTTGTCGATAGGTTAAGATTGAACATCAGTGAACTGCCGAAATATTGAAGCCACTTCCGATTCCTGAATAGAAGTGGGAAGATATATCGATGGATTTTATCACCACTATGCCAAGGACCAGAATGGGGATGAACATGATTTGGGTGATAGTTGATCGTCTAACCAAGTTGGCTCATTTTCTGGGTATTAAGGATACTTGAGGACCAGAGAAGTTGGCACGAGTGTTTATTGCGGAGATAGTTCGATAGCATGGTATGCAGAAGACCATTATTTCAGATCAGGATGGTCGCTTTGTGTCACACTTTTGGAAGGAAGTTCATAAATCCTTGGGAACCGAGCTGAACTTTAGCACAACTTATCATCCTCAGATTGACGGACAATCGGAAAAGACTATTCATATAGTAGAAGATATGCTAAGAGATTGTGCCTTAGATTGGTCGAATGATTGGGAGGTTCATTTGCCGTTGATTGAATTCACCTACAACAATAGTTGACATGCTTCCATTCAGATGGCACCATTTGAAGGATTGTACGGGAGAAGATGCAGATCACCCTTGTGTTGGTATGATTCGTTTGTCTTGATCAATACGGAACCAGAGTTGATAGTACAAACTCAAGAGAAGGTAGCTCTGATTCGTGAAAGGCTGTTGACTGCCCAGTGTCGACAGAAGTCTTATGCAGACGTGCGCCGTCGCCCGTTAGAGTTTGAAATTGGGGACCACGTGCTCTTAAAGATTTCTCCTACTCGGGGAATTTTCCGTTTTGGGAAGAAAAGAAAGCTGAGTTCGAAATATATCGGACCATTAGAGATCCTTGAAAGAGTTGGGGAGTTGGCGTATAGGTTGTCCTTACCACCGTCGCTGAGTCATGTTCATCATGTGTTTCACATATCCCAATTACGGAAATATGTACCGGATCCCAGTCATATCTTCGATTTTGGCAAGATTGAAGTGGCTAATGATGGCACAATCGAAGAAAATCCAATCAAGATACTCGAGTGTCGAGTCAACTAATTGAGGAATTAACCCAATCTCCTTGGTTAAAGTTCAGTGGTCTCCACATGGAGTCGAAGAAGCAACTTGGAGACTTAGGATAGTATGAATTCGAGATACCCGGAATTGTTTTCGTCTTAAGTTTCGGGACGAAACTTCTTTTTAGAGGGGTAGTATGTAATGCCCAGATAATTATTGTGTATTTTACCTGTATTCGAACTTGTAACATTTGATTATGTGGTATTATTAATCAAAGTGTGGTTTCCCGTATTCATATTCCTGCATTCTTGAGTTTCCAACACATTCATGCATGCATGCATCTGCACGTCATAACATACGCTAGATATTGAGCATAACGTATGTTAAGTGTTGAATATAATGTATGTCATAATCGTAGCGTAGCGTACGTAATCTTCAGTCAATGGCAGATCAGATAAGGTCTGCGTGTGGGGGCCAGAGGGAGATTCGTCGAATTACCCCGCGTGAACCTGGATGGCTTTTCAATAAAGTAGGTCAACGAGGCTTAACGTACATTAGATATGGGTGATAACGTGTGCTATGTTCATAGGGTTACGTACGTAAAGGCTTTGGATAACGTACGTAAGAGAAGCCATAATCGAGGTAGTGAGCTACTCGTGGACACTAACGTATGCTAAAGATTAAGGATAGTGTATGCTAAGGCGATAACGTACGTAAGGCTTTGCCCTTAACGTACGTAATGTGTAAAATTCTATTTATAGACCTCAACCTCCTTTTCATTTCCTCCTCACCCCTTGGTCGATTTCTGCAACCTGAGAACTCTCCAGCACCATAAATCTCTCATATCATCATCCCAGCTCGACCTAAAAGATCGTAGACCCTTGTGGATTGGTGTTCAAGCTTCCGGTGTTGAGTTTCACCAAGTATTTCGTCGTTCTTCTCTATATTAAGGTACGTTGATCCTTCACCAACTAGAATACATGGTCTTAATGACGTTTTGAACGTGTTTTTGAGATTACCAAGTTCGTTATTATCATGAGGAGTCAAACACCATGTTTTTAGAAGAATAGATTCAGTTATACTTCGGTTCTCCTTCATTGTTAAGAGTATTAATCGAACCTTGTTTGGATCACTACACCATAGATTGGCTATAACAACCAGATTTCAAAAATTTCATCAGAAAACATTGGTATTGATAGACCAGCTCGGATATATTGCAATGCATTTATAAAGTGTTACAATTGAAGAAGTTTAATATTAAAAAAGTTTAATAAACAATGCGATTATTAAACAATTTCAATATTAAAAAAGTTTAATAATCGCTGCTGCTGCTGGGCGATATACACACACACTAGGTGTGATTTACACACACTAGGGATTCTTCCTCTCGGCCGGCCCAGATTTTAGTATTATCATCCGATTCTGGATTTCTTCCATCGCGATTTCAGCCGCTCTTCCTCTTGTGTGTCAGTCGTCGGGCGGCGACTTCGCCGTGAGTTTGCAGGTCAGCCGCCGAGTTCAACAATGGCGGTTTCTACTTTATCATGAGGTGGGATTTGCAGCACAATTAACGGGTTTGTTCCATTCACCATCTGTTCTTTACATTTTATTATTCTTGGGTATTGTTTTGTTTTCCTTTGGTTGTTATTCGATCAATTCGCTGGAGATATATCTTCACTTTGCGTAGCTTGCCCTGGGTGGTATTTTGTCTGGGGTTGAGTTGGTGATTTTTCTAGTAATGTACAGGGTCTGGAATTTGTCTTTGGGTTGTACTTACAATTTGACAGCTTTGAGTCGATGCATTGAAATCCTCCCGTGGATATTTGCTCGCGGCCTCTAATCTGTCCCTTTGCCTATAGACGAGCCTAAATCGCTCCCGCTACTTATCAGAAATTATATCAGATGGTTGAACCCTTAACTTATATCATTATGACCTATGTTTTGCCTTGGCGAATGGCTTAAACTTGACATTGCTCTTTGCTTTATTTGTTGCTAACTGTACATATAGGTGCTGTATTTGGCGATCGAGTCTTTTCACTTGATATGCGTGCTACTTGTACATTAGTGTGTTCACTTGATCCTCTGTGAATTATTTCATGGTGCAGGTGATACTAAGTGATGGCGACTTATCAACTTTATCAACTATGAAAGTTAACTTGGAACTAAACCACTTGAAGACAGGAAATCAGACGTGGTTTAGTTGCCTGACAACATCTTTATACACATTATTAATGTTTCAACCTAACTGCCGAATGTTATCATTGTGTTCTTTGGTGACACCTCTACGCGTGCATTGACCTGTGCATGTGTTGGTGTATTTGAATCTGTATTCTAATCTTGGCAAGTTTACATGTTGGAATAGTTACAAAAATGAACCTTTGAGATTTGTCCAAATCACAAGAAGTCCGCTAACTTTGAAAATTACCAAAACCATCCTTAAGGTTACATCCATATTACGTTTTGCACTGCTGTCAGTAGAGCTAATGGAAATTGCTAACATCATCAGATATTTCACAATTAAATAACTTAACCTTTTTATACATTACAAATAATCATAGCTTCCCATCTTACATTTACATCCCTCAGTTTTTCCTCAGTATTATAAACAGCCACATGTTCAGGCTATTTGTAACATTTTGAAATGTTGAGGTGTATGTAGTTTTAAGTTCTAAAATACTTTATGACATTGGGGCAAATGTAAGACGAGATAAAGTTACAAGGGTGGTTTTTGTAATTTTGGAACTTGCATGTTTTTTTTGGTAAATACCCCAGAGCTCGGGGGTAATTTTTGTAACTATCCCCTACATGTTTAACAGATTCAAACAAATTCTTACTAGTTTGTATAATTTTTCTGATAGGTGCTGACTATAGTCGATTGTGTATTTAGAGGCTAAAAGCTTTGAAGGTTGAGAAGCTTGTTATATCTGCGATTCCGACTTTGGTGGATACCTGGACTGTTGGCTTTGGCTTCCAACCTTTGGAAGAGGATGAGACGCGTAGCCTTTGTAAACTTAACCTAATGGTGTTCCCTAGTGCCGTAACAGTCTTGCCATAACTCCTATGTCCATTAAACCAGTGACATGACAAGAAACATCTGTAGTGAATCAGAAAATGTTGGATCTAATGAAGAGAACGACTTGGATGTTTGGCCAAATCAACCGTCCAAACTTGATGAAGCTACAAATATTGTTAGGGAGGCGAGATTTGAAGACCCGGAGAATGTGCAATTTGCAGAGAAGCAAAAACCTGTCTATTTTCTTGATGAATTATCGGAACAATGTGATGTTGTATAGGATCGTGGCATTTTGGACAATCTAAATACGGCCATGACTCATGTTTATATAATGTTTAACTAAGAATTTGGTCTATGTATTACTAAGTTAGATTGTGTGTCATTTGAACTTAGTTATTTTGCTTCAACTTGGTCATTTTCCTAAACTTACTCTGAGTGAATTTATTGATGTTGGAACAAGAGCAATATTGCTCCGCTGGATTGATGTTACAATATACCAATTGAAATAAATCTAATGGTCATGCCAGTTTTTTTATTTAGCATTGCAATAGAAGCTTAAATGTTGCCATATATGTTATATTCATTAATAAAATTAGATTCCATTTGATTCTAAATTCGTTGCAATTGGGGATATATATGTTGCCTTACGGTTGCCTGAGTCCATGTATTGCAACAATTAACACAAAAAAATCGTTGCAAAAAAATATTGCCATAAGTAGTCCAAGATATTGCAATGGTGTTAAACATGTTGCTATAGCCGTTAAATCGTTGCCATATATTATATTTGCAACGATAATATGCCGTTGCAATATGGTACCAAATTTGTTGCCATAAGCGCCCTATGGCAACCAGAGCAAAGTGCACGCTTGATTTTTGCATAATCGTTGCAATAGGCCCTATTGCAATGAATTTAGGGCATATTGCAACGTATTTTACACGTTGTTGTATGCAATCTATGGTGTAGTGGATAAAACCCTAGGATGTAGTTTCCTGAGTTTGTTATGTATTTTAATCATGTTTTCGAATGAGTTTTCTGAGATTTCTAAGGTATTTCACCGAGGATAATTCGTGTTTTGAGAGAGGTGCTTGAATTAACAATCTTCTTCATATTCATGGTTAAAATGGATAGACTATGTTGTTATAATCAAACCCGGAACACCGTTGTATCGTCTCCTTTCATAGTATGCTTTGGTATGCTTATATCTTGAATCATACCTTGGATATGAATTGTTAGATTAGCCGAACCATATATTTATTGGAATTAGAAATCAAGATTGAGGTTTGGATTGTGATGACATATATATCCATGAAACCGTAGATGTCGACATTTCATCTCCGATATGGTCATTCGATCCATATGAAGTATGTCATTAGTTCCGCCTTAGCTTTCATCAAGTAGATAAACCGTGAACTGGCCTTAAGTTAATGTTAACTCGGATATACCTTAAGGCGCTAGGTGTTCGGACGTTAACTTTGTGAAGTAAGTTGAACCCTTTGTTATTTCTTTTGAATAAGGTCTGAGCCTTGCAAGGTGATTGATCGAGGGGGGCGACCTTCGGGCGTATTGATAGTCATTGAAGTATTTAATTCTTGACATCTTTCTAAGGCAACTAGCGTAATTTGACTATTGGTTTAATGTTGATGATTTTGATCATGCATATTGTTATTTATGTTGTTGAACATGAGATCATCCAAGTTGAATTGTCATAATGTTGTTCAGGTTATTGATTCATATGTTGTTCATGTTGATGGACATATCGATTTGCATATGTATATGCAGAGTTGTTCGGATATATTGCAATGCGATTATTAAACAATTTCAATATTAAAAAAGTTTAATAATCGCTGCTGCTGCTGGGCGATATACACACACACTAGGTGTGATTTACACACACTAGGGATTCTTCCTCTCGGCCGGCCCAGATTTTAGTATTATCCTCCAATTCTGGATTTCTTCCATCGCGATTTCAGCCGCTCTTCCTCTTGTGTGTCAGTCGTCGGGCGGCGACTTCGCCGTGAGTTTGCAGGTCAGCCGCCGAGTTCAACAACGGCAGTTTCTACTTTATCATGAGGTGGGATTTGCAGCACAATTAACGGGTCTGTTCCATTCACCAGCTGTTCTTTACATTTTATTATTCTTGGGTATTGTTTTGTTTTCCTTTGGTTGTTATTCGATCAATTCGCTGGAGATATATCTTCACTTTGCGTAGCTTGCCCTGGGTGGTATTTTGTCTGGGGTTGAGTTGGTGATTTTTCTAGTAATGTACAGGGTCTGGAATTTGTCTTTGGGTTGTACTTACAATTTGACAGCTTTGAGTCGATGCATTGAAATCCTCCCGTGGATATTTGCTCGCGGCCTCTAATCTGTCCCTTTGCCTATAGACGAGCCTAAATCGCTCCCGCTACTTATCAGAAATTATATCAGATGGTTGAACCCTTAACTTATATCATTATGACCTATGTTTTGCCTTGGCGAATGGCTTAAACTTGACATTGCTCTTTGCTTTATTTGTTGCTAACTGTACATATAGGTGCTGTATTTGGCGATCGAGTCTTTTCACTTGATATGCGTGCTACTTGTACATTAGTGTGTTCACTTGATCCTCTGTGAATTATTTCATGGTGCAGGTGATACTAAGTGATGGCGACTTATCAACTTTATCAACTATGAAAGTTAACTTGGAACTAAACCACTTGAAGACAGGAAATCAGACGTGGTTTAGTTGCGACAACATCTTTATACACATTATTAATGTTTCAACCTAACGCCGAATGTTATCATTGTGTTCTTTGGTGACACCTCTACGCGTGCATTGACCTGTGCATGTGTTGGTGTATTTGAATCTGTATTCTAATCTTGGCAAGTTTACATGTTGGAATAGTTACAAAAATGAACCTTTGAGATTTGTCCAAATCACAAGAAGTCCGCTAACTTTGAAAATTACCAAAACCATACTTCAGGTTACATCGATATTACTTTTTGCATCCGCACAAGAGAGCTAATGGAAATTGCTAACATCATCGATATTTCACAATTAAATAACTTAACCTTTTTATACATTACAAATAATCATAGCTTCCCATCTTACATTTACATCCTCGCTTTTCCTCAAGATTATAAATACCACATGTTCAGGCTATTTGTAACATTTTGAAATGTTGAGGTGTATGTAGTTTTAAGTTCTAAAATACTTTATGACATTGGGGCAAATGTAAGACGAGATAAAGTTACAAGGGTGGTTTTTGTAATTTTGGAACTTGCATGTTTTTTTTGGTAAATACCCCAGAGCTCGGGGGTAATTTTTGTAACTATCCCCTACATGTTTAACAGATTCAAACAAATTCTTACTAGTTTGTATAATTTTTCTGATAGGTGCTGACTATAGTCGATTGTGTATTTAGAGGCTAAAAGCTTTGAAGGTTGAGAAGCTTGTTATATCTGCGATTCCGACTTTGGTGGATACCTGGACTGTTGGCTTTGGCTTCCAACCTTTGGAAGAGGATGAGACGCGTAGCCTTTGTAAACTTAACCTAATGGTGTTCCCTAGTGCCGTAACAGTCTTGCCATAACTCCTATGTCCATTAAACCAGTGACATGACAAGAAACATCTGTAGTGAATCAGAAAATGTTGGATCTAATGAAGAGAACGACTTGGATGTTTGGCCAAATCAACCGTCCAAACTTGATGAAGCTACAAATATTGTTAGGGAGGCGAGATTTGAAGACCCGGAGAATGTGCAATTTGCAGAGAAGCAAAAACCTGTCTATTTTCTTGATGAATTATCGGAACAATGTGATGTTGTATAGGATCGTGGCATTTTGGACAATCTAAATACGGCCATGACTCATGTTTATATAATGTTTAACTAAGAATTTGGTCTATGTATTACTAAGTTAGATTGTGTGTCATTTGAACTTAGTTATTTTGCTTCAACTTGGTCATTTTCCTAAACTTACTCTGAGTGAATTTATTGATGTTGGAACAGTAGCAATATTGCTCCGTTGGATTGATGTTACAATATACCAATTGAAATAAATCTAATGGTCATGCCAGTTTTTTTATTTAGCATTGCAATAGAAGCTTAAATGTTGCCATATATGTTATATTCATTAATAAAATTAGATTCCATTTGATTCTAAATTCGTTGCAATTGGGGATATATATGTTGCCTTACGGTTGCCTGAGTCCATGTATTGCAACAATTAACACAAAAAAATCGTTGCAAAAAAATATTGCCATAAGTAGTCCAAGATATTGCAATGGTGTTAAACATGTTGCTATAGCCGTTAAATCGTTGCCATATATTATATTTGCAACGATAATATGCCGTTGCAATATGGTACCAAATTTGTTGCCATAAGTGCCCTATGGCAACCAGAGCAAAGTGCACGCTTGATTTTTGCATAATCGTTGCAATAGGCCCTATTGAAATGAATTTAGGGCATATTGCAACGTATTTTACACGTTGTTGTATGCAATCTATGGTGTAGTGGATAAAACCCTAGGATGTAGTTTCCTGAGTTTGTTATGTATTTTAATCATGTTTTCGAATGAGTTTTCTGAGATTTCTAAGGTATTTCACCGAGGATAATTCGTGTTTTGAGAGAGGTGCTTGAATTAACAATCTTCTTCATATTCATGGTTAAAATGGATAGACTATGTTGTTATAATCAAACCCGGAACACCGTTGTATCGTCTCCTTTCATAGTATGCTTTGGTATGCTTATATCTTGAATCATACCTTGGATATGAATTGTTAGATTAGCGAACCATATATTTATTGGAATTAGAAATCAAGATTGAGGTTTGGATTGTGATGACATATATATCCATGAAACCGTAGATGTCGACATTTCATCTCCGATATGGTCATTCGATCCATATGAAGTATGTCATTAGTTCCGCCTTAGCTTTCATCAAGTAGATAAACCGTGAACTGGCCTTAAGTTAATGTTAACTCGGATATACCTTAAGGCGCTAGGTGTTCGGACGTTAACTTTGTGAAGTAAGTTGAACCCTTTGTTATTTCTTTTGAATAAGGTCTGAGCCTTGCAAGGTGATTGATCGAGGGGGGCGACCTTCGGGCGTATTGATAGTCATTGAAGTATTTAATTCTTGACATCTTTCTAAGGCAACTAGCGTAATTTGACTGTTGGTTTAATGTTGATGATTTTGATCATGCATATTGTTATTTATGTTGTTGAACATGAGATCATCCAAGTTGAATTGTCATAATGTCGTTCAGGTTATTGATTCATATGTTGTTCATGTTGATGGACATATCGATTTGCATATGTATATGCAGAGTTGTATTGTATATGTTGTATTGATCCAAAGGGATCGTGTGATCTATGCTGAGGGTGCTGGATCAGTTGTCCACCTCATGTTGTCCCGACGGGATCATCTTGGGATCTATGCTGAGGGCGCTGGATCATTAGATGGGTTTTCCACCTCATGTTGGTCCGACGGGATCATTTTGGGATCTACGCTGAGGGTGCTGGATCATTGAATTACCCTGTGTTGTGTTTATGGAATCATGTGGATTTGTATCGTTGGATTCCGGTAGAGGAAGTATGCATTTTGTATCTTGCTATGCATCGTTGTTGCAAATCTGATTTTGTATATTATGATACTTGTACTAGCATCATTTTGCTAACCCCTGTGGGGGTGGACATTTGTTTTGATGTTCAGGTAGCCGAAGAGCGGCGAAGCAACCACAGTGTTGCGATTTTTCTTTAACGCAAGTGTACGTTATCGTATGCAAGTAATAAAGTGATGAGTGAGTATCGTTCCCACGAGGACTGAATCACTAACTACCGATTTTTATGTATTCTAGTTTTATTTGAACAATCGAATTTTGAGTTTGCAATTAATTACTAAAAGAATTAATAAAAGATTAGACAGTAAAAATGATCTCTTGGAGAAAGAGAATCAAATGATAAATAAGTCTAGGATTCAGAATCCACCTCGGTTTATCCGAATTTACTCTCGATTATCTGAAGTTAATGATTTTCCCAATTTATTGAAGGCGAAGATTGCTAATATACTCTACCGCCTCTCCCGAGGTCAATAGATTTTTCTAAAGGCGAATAATGCACTCTATCCCTAGGTGAATTAATTCGTCAATAGGTAAAAAGCATAAAATCTCCAAAAGGCCACGTAGTTCCTATGAGTATATTCCTATCTCACAGAATAAAACGGTCCTCACCAATAGTTCCTCACCAACTCTCCTCTCCCGATTCGAATTGAATGATTAAAACAATACAACTATTGGCGAGATAATTGAAAGCATTAAACACGATTGGGAAAACTCAACAAAAAGGGAATTAAATAGATAATCTCAAGCAAATCCGTCAAAACGTAGGTTTCATCAAAATCCTAGATTAGGGTTTTAGCCTGACATGCTAATTAATGAAAATACAGAATTAATAGATAAAAGCATGAAAATCAAACGCAGATGAAGCTCGGATCCCTCCGTTCTTCTGGCTTCCGCCCTCTGCCTTTGATCTCTTCTGCTTATCTTCCTCTTCTGACGTCTCCTCCAAGGTTCTCTAATTCCAAGATTCAAAGATTCAAGATATCCAAAGATGATTAATTAGGGTCTTAAACCCTTATTTATAGCTCTGCACAGTCTCCAATTCGCATCCATGTTAGTAGGTCGAGAACTGGCTTCAAAACGGCCCAAATCCGCGCGGAGCTCACCATAACCGCCTAGTGTGATGCGGCTCACTAAATCTGTGCCGCGGCACATTGTCTTCAGCTGGATGCCTGGGCCTTTTAATTCATCTGTGCCGCGGCTCACCTGGACTGTGCCGCGGCACAGAGTGCAGTCTACTTTGTGCCCGCTGGTTGCCTTCCTGTGCTGCGGCCCACTTTCCTTGTGCCGCGGCTCACAACCAAAATTTGCCGTTTTCGCCCGTTTCGCCTCGTTTTAGCTTCCGGACTCCAATCTCCTGACAAACATACAAAATTAAGGCATTAAGAGTTCATTTAAGCAAATTCACTCTCCAAAATAATACAAAATGATGATAAATAAACGTATAAAAATACGCCTAACAAATACCCCCAAACTTAAGCCTTTGCTTGTCCTCAAGCAAAAAGAATTAAATTCAACAAAAGAATGTCGTGAATAATCGTGCAACTCATAGTGTTCCACCTAATCAATACTATCCTGAAATTCTCTCTGAAAAATACGAGTATCGTAATCGCGAGCTACACTCAGAACACTGATTCTACAAAGTAACCAAGTTCAGTCTTAATTACTCGTTCATGAAGAAAATCCAGCTCAAAGATTAACAAACGTGAATCAAATCGACCGTCAATATGAAAGGTTAAAATAAACGAGCTAAAGTCGCCCCGTTCCATAGTCTAATGGCAACATTTTCACGAGTTTCATAAAAATAACCCTCGGACAGTATTCCCTTATATATATATATGCTCAAGAAATTGATTCGAGTTGACCACTAGGTTCGGATCTCGGGATGTTTCATCGGGATAATCCTAGGGTGGAACTTCCATTCTCATGTATTGGGAAACCGTTTGACGTAAAAGACACTCATGGGGCGCATGGATGCTTCTAGTTACTAAGTTCCCCTCCACAGCGGAAAAACAACTCGAATAGCTAATTCTCGCATGTCCGAATCAAGGTCGCTGTTTTACGCGAGAGTAAACAACGGGTCACGCGAGTACCCTCGGTTACTAGGCTTCCCATCTTCGGCACATGTGAAATTTCTAAATCACTAGTCTAATCAGGGTCGTCGTTTTACGCGAGAGTAAACAACGGTTCACGTGAATACCCCCGGTTACTAGATTTCCCATCATAGAACAAAAATATCTCGACTTTTTGGGAAAAACTGACCGACTCTAAACTCACTCTAAGTGCCAACACGACTTATGTACTAAACGACTAGCTAACCAAAAAATGTAACCAAACGTATCGACGGTGATTGTAAAACAAGTATGTATCCTCTCTTATCCGCCAAGACCTTTACAATCACGAGAAAAAAATTTAGACCTAAATGACGACTTAGCAGAAACAGAAATCACTGACTACAACTCGACTAAAACTCGACCGTTTCTTCAGAAAGAAAAACAGTGTCGTAACATCAGTATCACACCAATAGAAGCACGAAAAATTCACGAATAGAGTAAGATCAAGACAAGCAAGGTTATCGACAAAAATAACGCAAAGTAATAAAAAGTGCAACAAAATCAGTACAACAATGAATGTAGCAACAGAAAATAAACCCCCCCCCCCCAAACTTAGGACGTACATTGACCTCAATGGACAAAATATGATATGCAATAGAATAAGAAGGTCAAGTACTCACCTCCAGTCCTCTCACGAGCTGGTGCCCGCATCATCCGGTGAAGAGGGTGGTGTGGCTGGCCGAGCAGGTGCAATAAATGGCCCGTCTGGGTGCATGATATGGGCCGTCCAAGCGGCAAGGTGCTCCTGATGGTAGGCGTCCCTCGCTTCCAGACGCCTCGCCTCACGCCGGTTGGCCCGGCGGGCCTGCTCTCGCATCTCACCCCTAACGGTAGCAATAATGCTCTCTCGCTCCGTCCGCTGCTCCTCTCGCATGGCAGCCAGCATACTCTCCCTCTCTCTCCTCATATATTCTCTCTCTCCTCATGTCCTCTCTCATATCCTCTCTCTCTCTCCTCGTCTCCTCTCTCTCCTCATATCCTCCCTCAGCTCATCGAACATCGCCTGCAATCTCTCTCTGTCGGGCAGCGGGCCGGCATCTGCCTGCCCCTGTGTCAGCAAAAGTGGCTCGGGGGACCCCTCGTGGGCCTCATCCAGTAGAAATCCTCTCCCCCATGCGTGCGCCGGCGCTCCTCCCCACTGGTCAAAATGTGAGATGATGTGGTGGTCGATCGGGGCCTGGGGAGCCAGCATCGGCTCGTCGTCCGACCACGTCAGCCCCGACTGCCGGCACAGAGCGCAGATAAGAGAGGGGTGCTTCAACCCCGTCTTGGCCCCTCCCTGAATGCACTGAAATATAGATCGGACCAAAAGAGGGGCCACATCGAACCGCAGCCCGGATGTGATAACATATAGTGTCCGGGCGCGGGAGAGAAAAACAGTGCGGATCTGAGATGTGGGGTCTATACGAGCGCAGATAAAATATATCCAGGCACACCCGAGCCGACTGAGGCGCGAGCTCTTGAAATGGAAAGTGGAAGAACCCGGTGCGCGCTGCTCCCAGTCGGAGTCGGGCTGCGTAATAGTCTCAAGCAGAGCCTCCTTCGTGAGGCTAGTCATAACCCGGTCATAATCCGACTCATCTACCACCGGAAGCCCAAACAACCTCCGAATAGCAGCTGTGGAAAAATCAACCGTAATACCTCGGACATCGACCTGAGTCCGAGTGTATGACTGCTGCAACATCTGGCCTGCCCGAATATGCTTCAATAACGCGCTGGCATAGAACTCCTGCACTATCGATATCACTGCTGGCTCGGGGGGTGCAGCGAATCGGGCCCACCCCATCTCGTCTATCATCATAAGCAGTTCCCCGTCTTGGGGGGCTGGAGTAAATCCCCTCTCCAGGATAAGAGGTCGCGGCCGAATCTTCTCATTGAAGATTTTGTGGATCTCAGGGTCAGAAAACTGGTGCCCCTCCGACTCGGCACGACCACGAGAGGTTTCCCCTCGAGTGGGGGATGACTGAGTCCTGGCCCTCTTGTTCAACTTTTTAGTCCTAGCCATAGTGATCCCTGAAAAAATTAAACACCAGAGTTTATTTACGCAAACAATAACGAAACTAATCATTACTTGGCCAAAGATATCCAGCCGTAAATCAAGAATTTAACAAGATAGCACAACCGTGAGAGAAAAATGAAATTGAACTTTAATGTTTAAACTAGACGTAAGGGTTGGGCTTGCTGTAATTTCAAGACGAATACATTGCACAAAGATTCAAAATATTGCCTTAACAAAGAAAATTTTTCATTTAGACATTTCATCGAACACCTAAAGGGCAAGAGTTTACTTGAAGAACAAACATGGCAATAGCTCGATTAAATCCCCAAGAACAAAAACACGAATCATTCACCATCAAAACGACATATTCAATTCATTCTTAATCCAAAATAACCATAAAAATTCGATCAAAACCATCATGTCATCACTTAACTATCATAGAACTTTTGAAGGAAATAAACATATTCAATCCTCAAATGCATAACACAACTTCAAAATTTAAATTCGTAGAACAATTTGAGATTAGGAATTCATACATACCTTGCTTGGATTGTGGAAAATGCAAGAAAATCGCAAGAAGAAGAAGAAAAGAAGACTCGGCCGATCGCGCGCAAGGGGAGGGAGGAAGAAAGGGAATTGTACCTGGAGTGGCCGGCCGAATGCAGGTTATAAGGTACCTGGCTGTTCGAATTCCGCATGGTGTGCCGCGGCACCGCGTACAGTCCCTTTTTACGTGTTCGCATGTTTTGTCGTGGGCCGCGGCTCAGGTTTCGTGTGCCGCGGCTCAGTGTTCAAGTGTGCCGCGGCTCAGAGTACAGTTTGTTTAGCCCTCCCTTTCGATCTGTGTGTGCCGCGGCTCACAATACTTGTGCCGCGGCTCAGTAATGAATTTCTCCCCTGGGATTTTTCCTGCACATAATTTTGAGAAGAACACGTCAAAAGCGAGAGGTAGAAGCAAATCAAAGCACAAAATGATGAAAAATAAAAATTCAAGAATGCAAGATAAAAGCAGAAACTCAAAAATCTACAACTACGAACTCGGGTTGCCTCCCGAGAAGCGCTAAGTTTATAGTCTTCAAAGGACCTATTTAAAAAATCGGCCGCTTCGCAAACTCCATTTGGTTTCCGCCTCGTTCATCGAACTGTTAATATGGTTTTTAAAATTTTGACCATCGGTCATTAACGATTCAATTTTCGGTTCGGGCACCCAATGTTGGTTGCGGAAAGGTTTTGACGTGAACAACTTCCCGAAACACCCGTTTTTCTCATGACTAGATGTCCGTTTGATTTCCGTCTTATTTCCCTCTTTCAAAAATGACTTTATGACCGCAGCAGACTTGTCCGCATGCTCGAGAAATGCTACTCGTTCTACATCTTTCTTAAAAATTGGACCATCTGACACAGAATCTGAATTTTTCGACCGACGATGTTTTCGGTATTTTTCTTTTTCAACGGCATCTACACTTTCAATTTGTGAGCTTTTATCAACACCTCCCGGACATGGAAAAGATTTGAACACTTGGAACGTGACATGCCCCTCTTTAACCCGCAGAGTTAATTCTCCTTTTCCACGTCAATAAGAGTTCTGCCGGTCGCCAAAAATGGTCGTCCCAAGATAATCGGGATATCTTCATCTTCCTCCATGTCGAGAACAATAAAACTACCGGAAAGATAAATTTATCCACTTTTACTAGCACATCCTCAATCACTCCTCTCGGATACTTAATAGATCGATCCGCTAATTGCAAGGAGACCGTCGTCGGATTTGCTTCTCCAATTCCCAGCTTCTTGAAAATAGACAAAGGCATGAGGTTAATACTAGCACCGAGATCGCACAATGCCTTATTAAAAGAAAGATTCCCCATGGTGCACAGTATGTTGAAACTTCCCGGATCTTTCAATTTTGGTGGGAGCTTCTTTTGAAGAATTGCGCTGCATTCCTCTATCAAGGCGACTGTCTCAAACTCCTCGAGTTTTCATTTCTTCGACAATATCTCATTCATGAATTTAACGTAGCTCGGCATTTGTTCCAACGCGTCGGCAAACAGAATGTTAATATGAAGCTTTTTGAACACGTCAAGGAACTTAGAGAATTGTTTTTCCGCCTTTTTCTGCTGTAATCTCTGCAGAAACGGGACGGGGGGCACATATGCCTTCGGGTTATCCGGAAACGTTATCGAAGATCTCCAATCTTGTGATTCCTCCGGTTCTAAATTTTTCTTCTCCTCAATTTCACTCCTCTTTTCACACCTCTCGGGCTGGTCACATACCTCCTTCCCGCTTTTCAAACTGATTGCATTTAGACTCTCTCTAGGATTTGTCTCGGTTGTACTTGGCAATGCTCCTCCGGCCGGTCACAACACATTAGCAATTTGGCCCAGCTGGACTTCCAAGTTGCGAATGGATGCGGAATGATTCTGCAATGTCGCTTCAGTACGGGTCATGAATTGACTCGTATTCGCTGCCAATTTCGCAATTGCTTCCTCGAGAGAAACTTTTAGAGCGGGAGGGGGTTGCTGTTGGTTTTGAGGGAACGGATGCTGGTTCGAGTTCTGTCCATTTCTCCACGAAAAGTTGGAATGATTACGCCACCCCGGATTATACGTGTTGGAGTACGGATTATTTTACCGGTTTCCATTTCCTACAAACTGAGCTTGTTCAAATTGGGGCTGCTCGAACGGATTTCCGACTTGACACTCTGCGCTAGGGTGAGATCCGTTACACCAATTGCAAGACTCAATGGTAACAGGGGAAGGAGCATGCGAAAATGCTTGAAGCTGCTGAGTCAAGGCTGCGACTTGGGCTGACAATGTAGATATCGCGTCATTACTCGAAATTTCCATCACTCGCTTCGGCGTTATTCTTTCAGATGGCCATTGATATGCATTTGCGGTCATAGCTTCCAACAACGAGTGTGCCTCGGCCATAGTCTTTCCCATCAAAGCCCCACCGACGACTGCATCCACGAGAGTGCGTGTAGAGGCACTCAATCCATTGTAGAACGTCTGAATTTGAAGCCAGTCTGGAAGGCCATGATGTGGGCATCTTCATAACAAATCTTTGTATCGCTCCCACGCCTCGTGGAGCGATTCCATATCATACTAACCAAAGGTGGTGATCTAGTTTCTCAATCTCGGCGTCTTAGAAGGTGGGAAGAATTTAGCAAGGAAGACTTGCACTAACTCTGCCCATGTTGTGATCGACCCCGGCGGTAAGGAATTCAGCCAAAATTTCGCTTTATCCCTCAAAGAGAAAGGGAAAAGCCGTAATCGGATAGCATCGTCGGTGACACCATTGTTCTTGAACGTGTCACAAATCTCAAGAAAAGAAGCAGTATGAGCATTGGGGTCGTCATTCGGTAATCCACAAAACTGGCTAGCCTGCACCATCTGAATGATCGCAGGCTTGATCTCGAAGTTGTTCGCCTGGATAGTGGGGCGCCGAATTCCCGAAAAATTATCATTAATTTGCGGCATGGCATAATCTCGAAGAGCTAGTGCCGGTTGAACTGGCTGCACATGGTTATCTCCTCCTTGAATTTCGATATTCTCGGCCATGGTCACCGTCGTCTGTAACTCTCTTTTCTCCTTCTTCTTTCTCCTAAGAGTGCGCTCGAGTTCGGTATTCAAAGGTAGTAGGCCTTTGTTACCGAGTTTTCTCATGCACTACGCGAAAGATCCTGAAAGGAAAAACAAATAAAATAAATAAAATTAAATACACGAAAATAAGTAAATAAAACGTTCAAACTAAGACTAGAAATACTGAAATCGATATTAGCAAAAATTCCAGTCCCCGGCAACGGCGCCAAAAACTTGTCGCGATTTTTCTTTAACGCAAGTGTACGTTATCGTATACAAGTAATAAAGTGATGAGTGAGTATCGTTCCCACGAGGACTGAATCACTAACTACCGATTTTTATGTATTCTAGTTTTATTTGAACAATCGAATTTTGGGTTTGCAATTAATTACTAAAAGAATTAATAAAAGATTAGACAGTAAAAGTGATCGCTTGGAGAAAGAGAATCAAATGATAAATAAGTCTAGGATTCAGAATCCACCTCGATTTATCCGAATTTACTCTCGATTATCTGAAGTTAATGATTTTCCCAATTTATTGAAGGCGAAGATTGCTAATATACTCTACCGCCTCTCCCGAGGTCAATAGATTTTTCCAAAGGCGAATAACGCACTCTATCCCTAGGTGAATTAATTCATCAATAGGCAAAAAGCATAAAATCTCCAAAAGGCCACGTAGTTCCTATGAGTATATTCCTATCTCACAGAATAAAACGGTCCTCACCAATAGTTCCTCACCAACTCTCCTCTCCCAATTCGAATTGAATGATTAAAACAATACAACTATTGGCCAGATAATTGAAAGCATTAAACACGATTGGGAAAACTCAACAAAAAGGGAATTAAATAGATCATCTCAAGCAAATCCGTCAAAACGTAGGTTTCATCAAAATCCTAGATTAGGGTTTTAGCCTGACATGCTAATTAATGAAAATACAGAATTAATAGATAAAAGCATGAAAATCAAACGCAGATGAAGCTCGGATCCCTCCGTTCTTCTGGCTTCCGCCCTCTGCCTTTGATCTCTTCTGCTTATCTTCCTCTTCTGCCGTCTCCTCCAAGGTTCTCTAATTCCAAGATTCAAAGATTCAAGATATCCAAAGATGATTAATTAGGGTCCTAAACCCTTATTTATAGCTCTGCACAGTCTCCAATTCGCGTCCATGTGAGTAGGTCGAGAACTGGCTTCAAAACGTCCAAAATCCGCGCGGAGCTCACCATAACCGCCTAGTGTGCCGCGGCTCACTAAATCTGTGCCGCGGCACACTGTCTTCAGCTGGATGCCTGGGCGCCTTTTAATTCATCTGTGCCGCACCACTGGATCGTGCCGCATGCACAGTACATGCCTACTTTGTGCTCCGGTTGCCTTCCTGTGCCGCGGCCCACTTGCCTTGTGCCGCGGCTCACAGCCAAAATTTTCCGTATTCGCCCGTTTCGCCTCGTTTTAGCTTCCGAACTCCAATCTCCTGACAAACATACAAAATTAAGGCATTAAGAGTTCATTTAAGCAAATTCACTCTCCAAAATAATACAAAATGATGATAAATAAATGTATAAAAATACGCCTAACACACAGTACCAGCATGATGACGAAGGGGCACAATAATGTTATCCGTTGTATTGTTTTGGTATTCTGGTTTGGTATTTTGTACTCGAGTACGTGTGTTCTTTTGATGATTTGAGAAGTTTGTAATAAATGGATTATTTTGGGGTGATTAAACCGGTTATTAAATTACTCAACTATTAATGGTACTTTTGTATTGTTCAACACTTCTTTTAATTTAGCCCTGTAAATTCTTATATAAAGGGTTTACGGCGCTGTAATTATTCTGAATATCTCGGGGTGTTACATTTGTTAGGCCAAATGGCATCACCAAAAAATCATAGTGTCCATACCTCATACTTAATGCCAATTTTGGGATGTCTTGCAAATCAATCTTGGAAAAAATAGATGCGCCTTGAATTTGATCAAACAAGTCATCAATTCGAGGCAAAGGATACTTGTTCTTGATCGTGACTTTGTTGAGCTCTCGATAGTCTATGCACATCCTCAATGAGCCATCCTTCCTAGAACGAACAATATTGGTGCTCCCCACGGTGAATAACTAGGCCTAATGAGGCCCTTATATAACAACTTTTGCAACTTGGTCCTTATTTCTTCTAATTCAGCTTGTGCCATTATATATGGTGACATTGATATTAGTACTGTTCCCAGCTGCAAGTTAATCACAAACTCTATTTCACAATCTGGTGGTAGTCCGGTAGATCATCGGGAAATACTTCAGGATATTCTTTCACCACTAGTACTTCATTAACTCTTGAGCAATCTTGCTTTTCAATGCACATTACACTACTAGACAGCCTTCACAACCACTAATAGACATTGTGCCTTCATTGCTGAGATTACTGGAAATCTAAAATTCTTACTGACGCTGATAAAATAAAAATGTTCTTACCCAAGTGGTTAGGACATCACAGTCTTTCTCCCGTAGTCATAGTAGCATGATATTTTTATAACCAGTCCATACCAAATATTATGTTATAGTCATTCATGTCCAAAATAATTAAATCAGCATAGAGTTCCCTAGTTTCAATAGGAATACTACATGCTCGTATGATCTTATTTGTTTGTTATATATCTCCGGGGCGGTCACTACATTATAACTTATCATAACTTTTTTTGCTATTCTACCCAGTCCCTCACATGCCTAGTGGATGTAAATGAATTTGTAGCACTATGATCAAATAATATCGATGTTGAAATACCAAATACTAGAAGGTTACCTATGATAACAGATGGTTTAGCTTCAGCATCTTCTCTGGTCATAGTGAAAACTCTAGCTGGTACCCTTTATGTGCTTTGGGTTTTGGCTTGTTTGGGCAAATGTTGGCCATATGTCCAGGTTGTCTACATGGAAATCATACAATAGAACCCAACAAGCAAACTTCACTATGTTGTTTTTCACAGTTAGAGCATAACGGTAATGGTACAAATGGTCTGCCCTCTTCAGACTTCATATGCTTACGTGGATCTCCTGGTTCTGGTCCCTTTTTAGACGAAAAACCAGATCTTGGGTTTTGAAATTGAGGTGGTCTTTTATTTTCATTCCTAAACTAGTATTGGCCTTGCCATTGAGCAAATTGCCGCTGAACCTCTTGTGCCCATCGAAGTCTCAATCCTACTTGTTCTGCAACTAATGCTCTCTCGGCAACTATTGAATAAGTCGTTACTTGAATTCATGTCATTTTGACATCTCCAGAGAGTTCTGGTCTCAAGCCTTCACGTTACCTCCCCACTTGCTAACCATATGCTTGGAAAGCCTAGACAACAGTTTAAACTTACAGATATAGTCTGAAACTATCATACTTCCCTATTTCAACTGTATAAATTCATTCATCTTCATTGCATGAATAGATGCTGTAAAGTACTTATTTCTGAAGAGTTCCTTGAACTTAGCCCAAGTCATTGTTGCCACATTCTCAATAGCGCTTATTGAATCCCACCAATGACCTGCACTGCCCCATAACATGAAAGATGCACAAAGTACTTTATTCTCTTCAGAAACATTAGTATACTGAAACATATTCTCTATAGTCCTTAGCCAATACTCTACTTTCGGAGGATCCACTGCATTCTCAAATGTTAGGGGATTCAACTTCCTGAACCTTCCTCCATCCAATTCAAATTTATTCTACTCGAGGTGGAGGTTGATTCATATGATCTCTCTTTTGTCCTCCTATATCTCTTTGTTAAATGAGTTATTGGATTGGTTGAGATTGACTTTCTATTAGTTCAGTCAATCAACCAATGATCAGATCATGATCGGAACTTGCGGACGTTGTAACACCCCGAGATATTCGGAATAATTACAGCGCCATAAACCCTTTAAGTAAGGATTTACAAGGCTAATTTAAGAGAAATGCAAATATGATCCAACCGTACAACTGAAGTTCAAAATACGGAATTGGTTCAACTGATCGAATGAGTTAACTTATACAACCATATCGAAAATGACATTATTAAAACATACGCACTCAAGTACTAAATGAACCAAGAAGACAAATCACAAAAACAATAAACATCAACCACATCACTGAGCCATTTCATCGTCCTGTCGGTACTGTGGTTGCTTCCCCGCTCCTCGGCTACCTGAACATCAAAACAATGTCCACCCCCTAAGGGGTTAGCAAAACAATGCTAGTACAAGTATCATAATACATAAATCATCAGTGCATCATAAAACATGCAGAACGGACTTCCGTCATCGGAATCCAACGATGTGAATCCTCACGATTCCGTCAACACAATACAGGGTAATCCAGCGATCCATCGCCCTTGGTATAGATCCCCATGATGATCCCGTCGGACCAACGCATGGTGGAAAACCCGTCCAGCGATTCAGCGCCCTCAGCATAGATCCCCATGATGATCCATCAGACTAACGCATGGTGGACATTCGATCCAGCGCCCTCAGCATAGATCCTCATGATCCCCTCGGATCATTTATACCATAAACCAATCAATTATGCATACATATATGCATTTCAATATGTTCATCAATACGAAAAATTAACAATGAATACCACGAGAAATTTCAGAAATACATCTCATATTCGACAACATGAACAAAACCATAAGCATGATCAAAGTTCCAATATAAATCAAACTCAACATATGATACTTGCCTCGAAAATGGCAATAATGGAAATACTCCAACAAATGACACGCGTCTGTATGTCACCGCCCCTCGATCGTCCCCTATGAAAGGCTCGGACCTAAGAAATAATAAAGAATTCCTCTCAAGTCGTACGAACGTCTAACAATCCGGTTTTCGGCCGCAAGCTCTAAAAAAATGAATTCTGTCTGAACTACTTAGCGTGCACTACGTACTCTACGTAACGTGCACTAAGCCTGCCCGTTAACGTACGCAAATGACCAAGTTTAGCGTGCGCTAGCTGTGTACTGACAGTCTTCTCTGAACAGCCGACTGCCCTGCCTGATGATATAACGTACGTTACGTACCCAACGTAGCATACGTTACTCATTCCCGATAGCGCACGTTAATATATACATCTTAGTGTGCGCTAATCGTGCATGGCAGTCACTACTGGGTAAAAACTTGAGCTAAAGGTGATGAAAACTCATGAAATCCTCAGTGTTAATACATGCCAACTCCGTGCATATCATGCTCATACGGTTTATGAAAGATCTTTATAGATTAAATGACTACGAGACACAAGGATACATATCATCATTACTACACCATAATTCATCTTGATCTTTAAGAAAATATCCTAAGTTCAATTCATTCCATGTCCAAAAACATATGATCTCTTACGCAAAACATAAGAACTATGTAATCTCCATACACTGGTCATGATCGGTTTTGAAGATACATGAATATGCTTAGGAGTCCACATACTAAAAAGGTTCAATGGATCATACGATGAATAAGTGCCGAAACGTCAAAATATCCTTCACACATGATGTTCGACTACTTATGAATCTAACTAACTAGGTAAATCCCAAACATGATCAAAAACATCCTTCAGAATACTACTAATATTGGTGAAGAATCACCTACCTCAAAGTAGTGAAGAACAAGGAGGAAATTCGAAGCAATCCAACGCCGAAGGCTTGAACACCAATCCCCAATGATCTACAATCTTCAACACGAGCTAGGATGCCGGAAAGAAGTGTTTAGGATGAAGAGAGTGACTTTCTAAGTTCAAGAATTTGGATGGGGGAGTGAAAAGTCTGAAAATATGAAAAAGGATGCTGTCCTATATATAGAAAATGGTTATTAGCGCGCGCTAGTCCATATTCATAGCGTGCGCTAACGTCTATTTGAAACGCATCGATTTCATCAGACTCAGCCTTTAGCGTGCGCTATCCTCATATGAGTAGCGTGCGCTAACGCGTTGACTTGGCTTTTTCCCAAAAGCCGTCCAGGTTCATCCCGACACAATCCGACCAAGATGCCCGGCCTGATCTCACCTACCAACACGTCTCAATCATATTGACCACGTATAGCGTGCGCTAAGGTTTCTTCACAGCGTGCGCTATGGATCCAAGTTAGCGTACGCTACACTTAATCGATAGCGTGCACTACATGCGCAAAATCACAAATTTAAGTCACACTCATGAAATCATACGCTCAACAACACCGGATTATGAAATACGGAGAATAATACTGAGATCAAAATGCAATAATTACAATATCACAAGTTCCAAATACATATCAGAAGTCTCGGGTATTACATCCTTCCTCCCTAAAAAGAAGTTTCGTCCCGAAACTTAAGATGAAAACAACTCTGGATATCTAGTCTTCATACTGTCCTCCGTTTCTCAAGTGGCCTCTTCAACTCCGTGACGTGACCACTGCACTTTGACCAAGTGTATTGGTTTATTCCTCAATTGTTTGATCCGACTCTCAAGTATCTTGATGGGTCTCTCTTCGAAGGTACCGTCATTAGCTATCACGATCTCGTCGAAGTCAATGACGTGACTGGGGTCTGGTAGATACTTCCGCAATTGGGATACGTGAAACACATGGTGAACGTGACTCAGCGATGGCGGTAAGGCCAACCTGTATGCTAAATCCCCAACTCTTTCGAGGAACTCAAATGGTCCGATATACCTCGGACTTAGCTTGCCTCTCCTCCCAAAACGGAAAATTCCTTGTGTAGGAGACACCTTCAATAATACGTGGTCCCCAATGTCGAACTCTAGAGGGCAACGACGTACATCTACATAAGACTTCTGTCGACTATGGGCAGTCAACAGTCTTTCCCGAATCAAAGCTATCTTCTCTTGAGTCTGAATTATCAATTCCGGTTCCGTCCCGATCAAGTCCGAAGAATCATCCCAGCACAGGGGTAATCGACATCTTCTCCCGTACAAAGCTTCAAATGGTGCCATCTTAATAGAAGCATGCCAATTATTATTGTAGGTGAATTCAATCAACGGCAAATGAACTTCCCAATCAGTCGACCAATCTAAGGCACAAGCTCTAAGCATGTCTTCTACTGTTTGTATAGTCCTTTCGGACTGACCGTCCGTTTGGGGATGATAAGCCGTGCTAAAGTTGAGCTCAGTCCCCAAAGCCATGTGAACTGCCTTCCAGAAGTGCGACACGAAGCGACCATCTTGATCTGAAATAATGGTCTTCGGCGTCCCATGTAATCTGACTACCTCTGCAATGAACGCTCGCGCCAATCTCTCGGGTCCCCAAGTATCTTTAATTCCTAGGAAATGAGCCGACTTGGTTAGTCGACCAACTATAACCCAAATCATGTTCATTCCCGTTTTGGTCCTTGGCATATTGGTGATGAAATCCATCGAGATATCCTCCTACTTCCACTCAGGGATCGGAAGCGGCTTTAACATTCCGACAGGTCGCTGATGTTCAATCTTAACCTGCTGACAAGTCAAACACTTCGAAACGCACTCTGCTACGTCCTTCTTCATATTCCCCCACCAGTAGTTTTGTTTTAGATCCTTATACATCTTACTACTGCCCGGGTGAATAGAATAAGGTGCGCTATGAGCTTCCTTCAGAATTGCCCGTCTCAAATCATCATCATCGGGAATGCAAAGTCGACTCTGAAATCTCAGAACTCCATCATCTTATATCACGAATCCTGGGGCTTTTCATTTCTTTACTTTATCACATAACCGAAGGATCATAGAATCGTTCAACTGCTTAGATTTGATCCCCTCGACTAGTGATGAAGTCAGTTCCATCATATATAGTTGCCCTTGGATTCCTGGTGCCCATACTTCAATCCCTTCGCGGATCAGTTCCCGTTGAATGCTGGTTTGGGATGTAAGTGCTTCCAATACTCGAAGAGAAACAGGTTTACGTCTCAAAGCATCGGCTACTACGTTTGCTTTACCCGGATGATAGAGAATCTCCAAGTCGTAATCCTTGATCAATTCCAGCCACCTTCTCTGCCTCATGTTTAATTCTTTCTGACTGAAAATGTACTTGAGGCTCTTATGATATGTAAAGATCTGACAATGAGTGCCATACAAATAATGTCTCCAAATTTTCAATGCAAAGACTACAGCTGCTAGCTCCAGATCATGAGTCGGGTAATTAACCTCGTACGGTTTCAATTGCCGAGAAGCATAGGCAATCACCTTATCCTTTTGCATCAACACACATCCTGCACTCGATTTGAAGCGTCAGTATACCATGAATCCATCACCCCATCCGTAACGCTAATATAGGTGTCAGTCCTCTTCTTAAGTTCATCAAAACCAGCCTGGCATTTCTCATCCCACGCAAACTTTTGAGTTTTCTGTAACAGCTGAGTGAGCGGACGAGCAATTTTGGAAAATCCCTCTACAAAGCGGCGATAATATCCAGCAAGTCCTAAGAAACTCCGGAATTCTTTCACGTTATTAGGAGCTTCCCACTCCAAGATTGCTTCGACTTTATTCGGGTCTACCTGAACTCCATCAGCTGATATCACATGCCCAAGGAAAGTTACTTCCCTAAGCCAGAACTCGCATTTGGAAAGCTTTGCATACAGCTGTTCCTTCCTCAAGGTGCTCAAAACCACACGCAAATGTTCGGCATGCTCCTCTGCGTCCTTCGAATATATCAAGATGTCATCAATGAAGACAACCACAAATTTATCCAAGTATTATAAGAATACCCGATTCATCAATTGCATGAATACCACAGGAGCATTGGTAAGTCCAAATGGCATCACTACAAATTCACAATGCCCGTACCGGGACCTGAAAGCAGATTTTAGTATATCCGATTCCTTAATTCTCAACTGATGGTATCCTGATCGCAAGTCAATCTTCGAGAATACCCTTGCCCCTTGCAGTTGATCAAACAAGTCGTCGATCCGAGGTATAAGATACTTATTCTTGATCGTCATCTTGTTGAGCTCCCTGTAATCAATACACAGTCGGAGGGATCCGTCTTTCTTCCAGACAAAGAGAATGGGCGCTCCCCAAGGAGAAATGCTAGGTTGAATATAACCCTTCTGTAACAATTCCTCCAGTTGCTTCTTGAGTTCATACATCTCGGTTGGCGCCATGCGGTATGGTGCTCTGGAAATAGGAGCTGCTCCAGGCTCTAATTCGATAGTGAACTCCACTTCTCTGTGGGTGGTAACCCAGGTAGTTCGTCAAGAAATACATCTGAGAACTCATTCACAACTGAAATAGACGAGAGCTCTACTCCTTCCTCTTTCCTCATGGCATAGCACCAAAGTCCATGACATCCCTGCTTCAGTAATTTCACGGCTTTCATTGCTTTGATCAATTTTCCCGAGCTTCCAGGTCTCCATCCTTGGAATAAGTGTTCAGATCCGTCATCCGCAATGATAGAAATGACTCTCTTTCGGTAATTCAGAATAGCTCCATAACGGTTGAGCCAATCGTCTCCGAGAATTAAATCATCACCGTAGATGTCAACTACAATAAGATTCGATGGCCAATCTCTCCCTCCTATAGACACTGGAAAATTTCTATCTTCTAGGGTTCCCACAATTTTCTCTCCGCTCGGTAATCCCACAACATAAGGTTCACAATCATACAAGCACGAGATTTTCAAACGATTAACACAGTTCAAAGATATAAAAGAATGCGTAGCTCCCGAATCGAATAAGACACTAACTTGTTGCAAAAGGATCTGAATCGCACTCGATGCAACAAATGTTATGATCATCCTTCTTCATCTCGTAAATACGCGAGGAACGGACTCAAAGATCGATGCCTCTCTTTTCCCAACATTCGGCTGCGGGAAACCGCTTTGCTGCATCTGGTTTACACTAGTGTCCTTCGGAACCGGTACAGGAGTGCGAGTACCAAAAGATCGAGTCGTATTCCCACAAAATGTTGCGCGATGCCCTTCCTGTCCACACTCGAAACAGGTCACAAGAAAGCAAATACGCCGAACATGCCCCGCTTTGCCACGCTTATAACATTTCTTCCCCGCGTCGATACGGTTGGTGCCGCCAGAACTTCTTTCCACCACGAGACGGATGCGAGGCCTCTCGATGAATGAAAAGAGGATCGGCCTCGCGAGGCCCACTACTCTTATTCTCCGTGAAGTTGCCACCACTTTCTCGCTTCTTTGCTTCCGTTGATTTCTCTCATCGCCTCTTTCATATCATAAAGCCGCCTTGTCCCGAGCATCGTCGCAAGGTGGTACATTCAAATCCGGACATATATTGCTGAATTTCCAGCTTCATTCGCATGTCGAAATGAAAAATCCTCTCTGCCTCGGTTCTGACCAAATGGCGCACATAAGTCAGCTGGTGATTAAAAGTCTTAATCACGTCCGTCACAGATGCCTCTGAATTTTGTGGTGAGAAAAACTCCCAGACTCGGGCCTCTCTAATCAAGCGAGGACACATCGCGCTTCCATCACTAATTTGAATTCCGTCCAGTCAACATTATGCTCCTCAGGTCGAATGGCCTCCCACCAGTCGAAAGCCTCCCCTGTCAGAAGATACTGGGCGACCGGAACCTTTCTATCGTTGGGACAGTTAATCCCCGCAAAAATCTTATCTAATTCCTTCAGCGAGTGATCCCAAGAAAGCATCTCCGCAGAACCGTCAAATTTCGGAGGATGCAATTTGATCACCTCAGTAAGCCATTTATCTCCCCGATTATCCACGTTATGCTGTTGTCCCATCACCGTCTGCATGCGATCCACAACTAGAGCAAACTGGTTTATCTGAGCAACCACCTGCTGAAGCACTCCCGGCACATTAGGATCTGCATTATTATTTGCTGATCCCTGTTGTCCTCCGGAATGGGAATCCGTTCGACTAGCGGTTATTTATGGGGTAGACACCGAATCTTCTTGTCTCGCATTTCCACATCCGCGTCCACGACCGCGTCCGCGTCCACGACCTCCTCTCAACATACTGTAAACACAAATACTCAATATGCAGGGCAAACTTTCTAAAAGGAGTCCATCAATGTTTACAAAACATGAATTAAATAAAACTGTAGTATTTGAGATTAGGAAACTTACAACCACGGTCCACACGACGATGCTGGCTCAGCAGTGATGTTACAACTGACCAATAATCAAATAACGTAAACAGACCCAACTAACCCGACTGCCAAGATATCCATGAATCTTAGCTCCAATACCATATTCTGTAACACCCCGAGATATTCGGAATAATTACAGCGCCGTAAACCCTTTAAGTAAGGATTTACAAGGCTAATTTAAGAGAAATGCAAATATGATCCAACCGTACAACTGAAGTTCAAAATACGGAATTGGTTCAACTGATCGAATGAGTTAACTTATACAACCATATCGAAAATGACATTATTAAAACATACGTACTCGAGTACTAAATGAACCAAGAAGACAAATCACAAAAACAATAAACATCAACCACATCACAGAGCCCTATCATCGTCTCCGCTTGCATCGTGGTTGCTTCCTCTCTCCTCGGCTACCTGAACATCAAAACAATGTCCACCCCCGAAGGGGTTAGCAAAACAATGCTAGTACAAGTATAATAATACATAAATCATCAGTGCATCATAAAACATGCAGAACGGACTTCCGTCATCGGAATCCAATGATGTGAATCCTCACGATTCCATTAACACAATACAGGGTAATCCAAACATCCAAATACTTCTTGGTATAGATCCCCATGATGATCCCGCTTGACCAACTCATGGTGGAAAACCCGTCCAGCCGATCCAGCTTCTCAAGATAGATCCCCATGATGATCCCGTCGGACCAACGCATGGTGGACATTCGATCCAGCGCCCTCAGCATAGATCCTCATGATCCCCTCGGATTATTTATACCATAAACCAATCAATTTTGCATACATATATGCATTTCAATATGTTCATCGATACAAACAATTAACAATGAATACCACGAGAAATTTCAAAAATACATCTCATATTCGACAAAATGAACAAAACCATAAGCATGATCAAAGTTCCAATATAAATCAAACTCAACATATGATACTTGCCTCGAAAATGGCAAGAATGGAAATACTCCAACAAATGACACGCGTCCGTATGTCACCGCTCCTCGATCGTCCCCTATGAAAGGCTCGGACCTAAGAAATAATAAAGAATTCCTCTCAAGTCGTACGAACGTCTAACAATCCGGTTTTCGGCTGCAAGCTCTAAAAAAAATGAATTCTGTCTGAACTACTTAGCGCGCGCTACGTACTCTACGTAACGTGCGCTAAGCCTGCCCGTTAACGTACGCAAATGACCAAGTTTAGCGTGGCGCTTAGCCGTGTAATCGACAGCCTTCTCTCAATGTACCGATCGCCTCGCTCGATGATATAACGTACGTTACGTACCCAACGTAGCGTACTTTACTCATTCCCGATAGTGCATGTTAATATATACATCTTAGTGTGCACTAATCGTGCATGGCAGTCACTACTGGGTAAAAACTTGAGCTAAAGGTGATGAAAACTCATGAAATCCTCAGTGTTAATACATGCCAACTCCGTGCATATCATGCTCATATGGTTTATGAAAGATCTTTATGGATTAAATGACTACGAGATACAAGGATACGTAACATCATTACTACACCATAATTCATCTAGATCTTTAAGAAAATATCCTAAGTTCAATTCATTCCAAGTCCCAAAACATAAGATCCCTTACGCAAAACATAAGAACTAGGTAATCTCCATACACTGGTCATGATCGGTTTTGAAGATACATGAATATGCTTAGGAGTCCACATACTGAAAAGGTTCAATGGATCATACGATGAATAAGTGCCGAAACGTCAAAATATCCTTCTAACACATGATGTTCGACTACTTATGAATCTAACTGACTAGGTAAATCCCAAAACATGATCAAAAACGTCCTTCAAAATACTACTAATATTGGTGAAGAATCACCTACCTCAAAGTAGTGAAGAACAAGGAGGAAATTCGAAGCAATCCAACGCCGAAGGCTTAAACACCAATCCCCAATGATCTACAATCTTCAACATGAGCTAGGATGCCGGCAAGAAGTGTTTAGGATGAAGAGAGTGACTTTCTAAGTTCAAGAATTTGGATGGGGGAGTGAAAAGTCTGAAAATATGAAAAATGATGCTGTCCTATATATAGAAAATGGTTATTAGCGTGCGCTAGTCCATATTCATAGCGTGCGCTAACGGCTATTTGAAACGTTACTGATTTCACTGTACTTAGCCTTTAGTGTGCGCTATCCTCATATGAGTAGCGTGCGCTAACGCGTTGACTTGGCTTTTTCCCGAAAGCCGTCCAGGTTCATCCCGACACAATCCGACCAAGATCCCCGGCCTGATCTCACCTACCAACACGTCTCAATCATATTGACCACGTATAGCGTGCGCTAAGGTTCCTTCACAGCGTGCGCTATGGATCCAAGTTAGCGTACGCTACACTTAATCGACAGCGTGCGCTACATGCGCAGAATCACAAATTTAAGTCACACTCATGAAATCATACGCTCAACAACACCGAATTATGAAATACGGAGAATAATACTCGATCAAAATGCTATAATTACAATATCACAAGTTCCAAATACATATCAGAAGTCTCAGGTATTACAAACGTCATTTCTAGTTCTTATGTTCTAACCCCTTCACTACCTCCTGTTCTTGTTCTTGACATTAGTTTCTAGTTATGACTGAGTCGTATATAATATGGCCAATATAATTCATGAAATATGAATACAGATAAATGAAACAACACTTACTGGAATTTTTGTGCTCTACATGCTTCGAGCTCGTGTATACGGACAATCTACAGGGTAAAAATCGGGCTCTGATACCACATGAAATGACCTACACTAACTACCTAAACTGAACTATCCTATATCATATTAATATTTACAAAATGTGGTGGAGTTTCGACAGAGTTTCCCCTAAAATAGTATCTATATCGGCAACCTGTACTAAAAGTAAAACAAAATCATCGTGGCTCCTTCAGAATCAAACTCATGTCATCCATATGATATCATGTACCCAAAATAAAAACATTAGTAAACAACCAAGTCTCTAATCTTCCCACATAATTATTACGTACTATACAAGTTCACTATTTAAATAAACTTATTAATTACATAACATACCAAAAGCACATAAAATATCAAACCACACCATCGTCCGCACTCAGGCATATATTATTTTCTACTCAATGACATAACATATATTTTATAAAACAAAGTTTAGAGAAAATAGCAATAGCACAATAATCCCATGGTTTATCCCATCAAGTTGTCATCCATGTACATTGGCCCTCAGCAACAGTGGAACTCCAACCCATCCAGCAATGAAAATCTACCAAGCATCTAGGTTAACTACAATGTATAAACTACGTGAGATAAAGCCCCATAAGTATAAATCATGCATGTATCATGTCTGACACTACACATCACATATGATCATAAATGAGAATCTCTCTAAAAAATCATTTTCTTTTCTTTGGGCCCAATGACCCACATACTATGCACCGGAGAGAGATCAATATCATATCATATCATAAGGCATGCATCTACCATGCCAGTTATATAAGGCATACATCTACCATACTAAATATATCGTGAGAACATGCATATACCATCTCTCACACACCATATAAGCACGCATCTACCGTGCTAAATTTATCTTAAAAGCATGCATCTACCATGCTTCGGTGCTCTAGAAGCAGCCAACAAACATTTTTTTTCCTTTCTATGATCATTCCATGCATGCACATACTAGTGAGTCTCATGTTATGTGGAAATGCTAATGGATGTTGTTGGGATAAACAATCCTATTTTGATAATTGCCATCATAGAACAAAGAAGTCGAAAGAATTAAAATGCCGCTAAGTATGGAAGCAGTCTAGAATCTCCATACATCCCTTCCATACAGCATTGAAGATCTCATACAATCAATCCTACAGAGCCTACAGCTACAGCAAAAGACAATGCGTCGGCTATAGCAGTCAAGATGTAAGATGTTTTACTTGGGAAAAGTAAAACACATCCGACAAGCCCGATTAAAGAATGCTTTAAACCGTTGTGGAATACAGTTTATTTACTCATAAAGTATTCATGGTTAAAGTAGTATTTATTACTGATAGGACAACATTTAAATGCAGTCGGAGTGAGACAAGTCTGAACGCGCTGAAGAGCAATTAATGTGAAGTAAGAAAGAATGTCTGAAGCAGTAAATGCAATCTGCTTTAATTTAAATATTCTGCAAGCCGCCAATCAGAGACATCAACATCTCACCTACCTGCAATGGCTACATTTATAACGGATGCTTTTTACAAAGGTTATAAACAACCCCTAGCCAGAGGACTTAAACACACGAATAACACATATTGCAAAAGCTCTGACAGATCACTCTGACATTCTAGCGATCACAACATAGTATATTTCGTGAGCGTATAACAAGTATTCAAGCGAAGAAATATACAAGTCCTTAACGCAAACAGCACAGCATAAAATGAGTGTTCATCAAAGATATAGCTCCTGTTTGAGATTTGTTTTACCTTTACCGTTGAGATAATCATCAGCCCTGTGTGGACTGAAGATCATTGTGTATTCTAACCTGTGTGGGAAGAATAACACTAAATATGTGTGTGAAGAAGCAAGTCAAGAAAGAGCTCAAGCCAATCTGTGTGAACGGTAAAAAGCTTCGGTCCCTGTATCAATCTGTGTGAACGATAGAGAGACAGGATTAGTTATACTCACGTAGTTGTGTACGTAGTGATTATAATAAACTATTTACTCCTGTGTGGTGGACCATTGGACGTAGAGGGATTTACCTCGAACCACTTTAAATTGTGTGTTATTTACCTTCTGTCTTTATTATTTTCATAAATGTGATTTATACAAGTATATATTGCAAAATCCTGTACGCACTAAGCAAATAGGAAACGCCTAGTTGCTGTATTTACAGCAACCCACACTAAAACTTATGCAAACTCACTTTAGAAAAATATATAGCTTGTAGTATTATCTCTTTCCAAGCTGTTTATCGTATACTAAGTGGCTAACAAGTGGTATCAGAGTGGTTGATTCTAAAAAGAATCAATCATATTTTTAACCAAATCAGATCCAAAAATCACTTATTTTTTAAAACAGTCTTATCTTTCCTATTTTCTCTAATGGATACCTCAATGATAAACAAGGTTCCTGTGTTTTCGATTAACGAGTTTGATGACTGGAGAATCGAGATGGAAGCCCATCTTGCTTCCATGCACGAGGAGATGATATTTGTCATCCAAGAAGGTCCAATAAAGATAATGAAGGTTAATTATGCTGCATGGATAGAAGGATAACCTTACGCTGAAATACTCGAGAAGGAGCACAAGCAATGGAAAGTTGACGATCGCAAGCGCGCAAATCTCGATAATGTAGCTAAGAATGCACTGTTTGTCACTCTTGACAAAGGCACATTCTCAAAGGTAAAAAGTTGTAAGACAGCTAAGGAAATCTGGGAGAAACTCAAGCTGATTTGCGAGGGCACTGAGCTCTCGCAAGAAAACAAAATTTCCAAACTTATGCAGCAATTTGAATCTTTTGAAATGCAATCTTCCGAAATGCTTGAGAAGCTTGACCTCAGATTCACTGGCATTGTCGGTGAACTTGAAGCATTAGGTAAAGTGTTTACCCAAAAGGAGAAAAATTTAAAAATCTTTAGATCACTCCCTGCCCGATGGGACATTAAGACTACAGCTATGCATGTATCGTGTAACCTTGATACTTCTACTTTTAACCTATTCTCTGACCTCAAAGCTTTCGATTATGATATTGACAAGAGAGAGAAGGCCGAAGAGTCACCTACCAAGACTACAACACTGGATGTTGTATCTGACAGGAGACACAGCTCCGCACCTAGCACATCCAAGTCCGCCCACAAGACTGCTGATAGTGATGATGATATCCTGTCACAGGATGAAATGGCCCTTCTTATGCATAAATTCAAAATGTTCATCAAACAGTCTGGAAAGACTTCCTTCAGGCCCAAGCCTTTTCACAAGGTAAGTTCCGAATATCCTCCTTCTGGTGATGCAAGCTTGTGCTACAACTGTAGGAAACCCGGGCACTATACAAATAAGTGTCTGCACCTGAAAGTGCAAAACTTTCCGGTGTTAGAGCAATTTCGGTATTAGCGCCGTTGTGCGGAAGCGTGAATATAAAGAGCGAAAAATAAACGACACACGGATTTATAGAGGTTCAGCTGTAATCGAGTCTACGTCCTCTCTCGGTATCTTTTTCTATAGGTTGAAGATATAAACCTCTGCACCTCTCTTCTATCGGTCGAGGAATTACCGTTACAATCACGTCTTCAATTGGTCCGTCATAAACTACTCGTACTTGTCTTTGTGTCGGTCCAAGTTAAACTGTTTTCCTTTTCTATTGTACAAGGAATCAACCACTCTATCTTTCTATCGGTACTAGATAAACCTCACGAAGATATCGATTGCGATTCTAATAATGCCGGATCTTTGATCCTAATAACACCGAATCTAATTGTATCTTTTCTTTTACCTCTCATGTATGTATTGAATGTATAAACACTCAAACTAACAATATAAGCTCAATATCACAACAACAATATATTGTAAATCAATCTCTGATGAATGTATCATTTGCTTGAAGTCGTTCTAGTGAAACAGTACCATAGGAATGGTATTTATAGGCATTGGAGCCTTACTGTCCATTAGCTCCCTGACTCTTCAATACGTCTGTTATCTTCTTCATATTATGGTCGTTAGCCGTTTAACGTACGTTAACGCATACTGGTTACGTATGTTAACATCACCCAATTTCAGTCCAGTAGCATCTGATTGGATCATTACGTACGTTAATCAATCACCCTTTACATACGTTAAGGATACGTCATTGCTGACGTCATATATCCGTTTCCGCCTTTTTGACTTTGACTTGTCTAACGTTCTTCTGGTTTGAACTCTGAATACTCTATTATGTACGTTAGCCATCCGTGATTACGTACGTTAAGTATCTTATATTACGTACGCTATAAATGATATATTATGTATGTTAAGCTTGAACAATTCCATCTTTTTGCACTTCATTTCATTCGATGCTTTGCTTCGTCTTTTTGTTGTTTTGCTTTGTTTATCAACTTTAATCATCAAAACACTTTTAAGCATGTATGGAACAAAATGTTCCAATAGCCGGAAGCCGAGCAACAAGAAAAGGATGAAAGAAGGCGTGTCTATAAAAAAAAAGCTCAAGGCCCTGATTGGTGAATCAGAAGCCTCGCCCGCATCAATCAAAACCAAGGAATTCCTTCAGACAGTCACTGATAGTGACTCGTCCGATGATGAGATTGAAGATAAAGCCTATATGTGCTTTATGGCCAAAGAAATACAGGACGATGAAGACAATGATGATGAGGTGAGCTCAACGTCAACTACTCCTATAAATGCATCTCATACTTTTGAAAACATGATGAATGAATTCAGAAACATTCAAAGGCCTATGAGACTCTGAAACAAGAAAACATACAGCTCGAACTTTCAAACTTAGAGCTGAGAGAAGAAAATGACTTGCTAAAAAATAACTACGAAAATATGTCTATTGATTGCGAAAATAGCAAGGTCACATTTGAAAAACTCATGGAAAGCAATCATCCACTTGATAAAGATCTAAATGAGACTAGGTATTATAATGAAAGCAAGACAAATGATTATGCTTTGCTCGAAGCCAAAGTAAAATCTCTCGAAAAGCGAGAAGGAGAATTAGAGACCATATTGAAATCATTCGAGAAATCTTCTAAACGGATGGAAGAAATTCTAAGCACCGGGCAACATGCTCATAATAAAAGTAGCTTAGGATATAGCTTATTCTTCAACAAAGGGAAAACTAGTACGGTGTTCGTCAGGGGTGTGAAACTCATTCCTGTACCTGAAGAGACCCCAAGTCCCGTAAAGGTAACAGTTGCCCCGCGTACAGCAAAGGCTGCTATTTTGCCACCAATGTCATATCATCGACAGCAGAACCCTCAGCCTCAAGGACCTGTAAGGCGTAACCAATAGCATGCTCCCCAAGCATATCAAAAGCGCCAACATCCGTTCAGAAAGAAGGTTGTATCTAAGTATCAAAGGCAAGCACCATAGTACTTTCAACAGTATAGTGCGCCTAGATATTGGATACAAGAGCCCCAATATCTATCCAGAAAACAAGTCATCGCGCAATATAATCAACAGCTCTGGGAATCCAACTGGAGACCCAGGAGGCAAGCTCTAAGGCCTAAGAAAATGTTTCCACCTCTGAGATAGCAATCGTACTAGAATAATAATAATAACCCTCAATTTTACATGTATAATAATCAAGGTTACACTATGCATCTGCCGCACGTAGACATCACAAAACTGGACCAAAAGTAACCTATAGCAAACCAATTGCTGTTAGGCAAATTTGGGTACAAAAAGGCATTAACATTCATGGACCCAACAATCAAAGAGGATCTATATCAAAGAAAATGACATATGGTACTTTGACAGAGGATGTTCTCTGCACACGACTCGAGACATCAGCAAGCTGTCAGACTATGTAGAAGGTCGCAGTCCAAAAGTGCACTTCAATGACAAGTCCAAAGGAAGAACAAGAGGGAAGGGAACCCTACTTGTAGGAAAGTTCAAAATCACCGACGTAGCTTATGTTGAAGGCTTATGTTGAAGGCTTACAGTACAATCTACTCAGTATTAGCCAGTTCTGTGACAAACAGTTCTTGGTGAAATTCTATATAGATCACTATAGAGTAAACAACATCTTGACCAAAGAAGTTGTTCTCACAGGAAGCAGGTCAGGTAATATGTATATTGCTGATTGGAAGCCTACGAGCTCCACTATTCCTTATTTTGTTGCCAAAGGCACTGCAGATCAAAGCTGGCTATGGCACAAGAGTCTGTCTCATATCAACCTCAAGACAATCAACACACTCGCCAGACAGGGAATGGTTAAAGGCTTGCCCGATGTGTCATTCCATAACAACAGCGTCTGCGGGTCAAAAAGGAAAACAAGTCAAAACCACCATAAAAGGTAAATCCTACCTTTCCACTCACAGAGTTCTGGATATGCTACATATAGACCTCTATGGTTTTGTAGACCCTATAAGTTTGGGAGGTAAGAAATATTGTCTAGTTATTTTTGATGATTTATCCAGGTATGCTTGGACAATCTTTCTAAGCAAGAAGAAAGAAACCACAACAAAGTTGCCTAAGCACCTGAGAAAGCTTCAAAATGAGGAAGGGTTGAGTATCATGTCCATTCATTCTGACAGGGGTACTGAATTCACTAACTGCTTTATAGAGCAATACTGTTCAGACAATGGAATACAACACGAATACTCAGCAGCCCAGACTCCTCAACAAAATGGTGATACCGAGCGAAATAATCGGATGCTCAAGGAAGCCACAAGAACCTTGATCGCCGCAAGCAAGTTGCCGCAGTGGTTCTGGGGTGAAGCAACAAATACAACATGCTATACACAAAGCCGCTGTATTATCAACAAGCATCACAACAAAATAGCCTGTGAGGTATAGAATAATAGAACTCTGTTAGTTTTCACATCTTTGTTTTTCGGTGTTATGTTCTGAATAATGGAAAAGATCATCTCAAGACTTTTGACGAGAAGTCAGATGAAGGAATATTTGTAGCATATTCCTCTGTCAGCAAGGCTTTCAGAATCTTTAACAAAAGGAAGATGACATGTAGTGTTTGGCGAACCTCACCGTGATCCTACAAGAGTAGAAGACTTAACCCAAAATATCCAAACACTCTCCATCAATGACCCTCAAACTCCAACAGAGCATGTCGTAGACTTAGAGATTAACCTCGCAGCTGTAAGAACAGTGGTAGTTGAAGCTGATGTTGTACAAACTGAAGCGCAAACTACATCACCACAAGATATAGTACGGGACGCAGAACTAGAACCCGATAGGAGATGGCTAAGAGATCAGCATCAGGAATTAATCATAGGAGAGATTGATGCTGGTGTATCTACCCGAAAAAGAATACAAAATACATAAGGAATAGTACTGTCTCAAGAAGAATCCGATTCTGAGAAATCTCCATTTCCTCTATGGAAATATCAAGCTGAACTTAGGAGACTAGCTATGTACACCCCAGCTGTATTCTTAGCTCAATCCGAATCTATTTCTACCAATGAAGCTTTGAATAATTCTCACTGGATCACTTCAATGGAAGAAGAGCTTAACGATTTCGTAAGAAACAATGTATGGTATCTAGTACACAGGATAGAACATCAAGCTGTAATTGGAACCAAATGGATATTTTAGAAACAAGGAGGATGAGAATGGACTTGTTATTCGGAATAAATCCCGTCTAGTCGCACAAAGCTACAGACAGGAAAAAGGCATAGACTACGATGAAACATTTGCCCCTGTAGTCAAACTAGAAGCCATCAAGATATTCCCAACTTTTGCCGCCCATAAAAGTTTATAGTATATCAAATGGACGTTAAGAGCGTATTCCTGAATGGAGACCTCGCCGAAGAAGTCTATGTTGAACAACCACCAGAGTTTGTCAACACTGAAGGCGGAGACCTAGTATACAGACTACGTAAAGCTCTGTATGGACTTAAGCAAGCACCTAGAGCATGGTACGAAACCCTGTCCCTGTACCTTACCGATAAGGGATTTGAGAAAGGTGCTGTGGACAAGACTCTATTTAAGATACAGGAAGGAGATGACATGTTAATGGTGCAAATATATGTCGATGATATTATATTTGGTTCTAGTAACCTTGCTTTATGTCAAAGGTTCTCTCATCTTAGGCAAAGTAAATTTGAAATGAGTATGATGGGGGAACTTTGTTATTTCCTAGGATTGCAGGTGAAGCAATTGCCTACAGGAGTCTTCATCAACCAGAAGAAGTACAGCAAGGAGGTACTCAACAAATTTTGGATGAACAACTCCAAATCCTCATCAACCCCTATGAGCACTTCCGTGCAAATTAGTGCTGACGAAGCTGGAAAGCTGGTTGATCAATCACTCTACAGAAAGCTAATTGGCTCATTCCTATACCTAATGGCTAGCAGGCCCGATATCCAGTTTGCTGTATGAGCATGTGCTCAGTATCAAGTAGCACCTAAGGAGTCACACTTCACGACAGCCAAATGAATCCTTAAATACGTCAAAGGAACATTTGATGTAGGTTTGTGGTATCCTAAGGAAGGAGGATTCGATTTGGTTTATTATAACGACTCGGATCGCGGAGGCTGTAAGTTGGATAGGAAGAGTACAAGCAGTACTTGTCACTTTCTTAGACCGAGACTTGTGACATCGTTCAGTAAGAAGAAATTGGCCAACTCGTTTTCTACAACTGAGTCGGAATACTATGCCGCTGGAAGTTGCTGTATGCATATTCTCTGGATGCAACAACAATTATCAGATTATGGAATCAGTGTGATAAGTGTCAGTTTTATACACTTATCCGTGATTGATATTGATATATTTCACCCATAATTATGATCTAGTATACTCGTTTTTGTTTTAAATTAATTAGTTTTTAATAATTTTATTTTTATAGGATGAAGATGTAAATTTAGCCTTAATCGGATTGAATTACTGATTTACTCAAGAAATAACATGTTTATAAAATATTCTCTTTATTTAGTTTTTTATGTATTCATGTTGTAGAGATTTACGAGACGAGTTTGGCAGTCTTTCCGGATTCAAAATCAGAGTTATATATCAAAAGTTATCATCCGAAGAAGATTTGGGGCGAAAACGCAAAAGTCTAAGAAATTCTGGGCTAAAAATGAAGTTTGAAACTCTATACGGGCGTAAAAATAAAGTTACGGCCATAACTCACACAGCAACTAATGTGCAGAAAGCCGAAACCATGTTACAGTCGTAACATCCAAAGCTTACGACCGTAAGTCCTCTATGTTACGGCCATAACATCTGAAAGTTATGGCCGTAACTCTTGCCAGATATATGATCATTTTTAAATCTTTTATACTTTTGGTCTATTATTGAGGGGATGACTGGCCTTGATCCGATCTAATGTAATAATGCTGGAGTTTTGGAGCTATTAGATGACTTTAGGTGCATAAATAGACCCCTTAGATCCATCATTTATCATCCTTCATCTTATATTTTTCCTACTTTGTAATATTTTTCTTTGTGTGAAGAACACACTTGTGTTCTTGAGTGATTTATGTAAGAGTGATTTAATGTTGTTGAGGGAGTTTATTGCTTCTTTCTCCTTTATCTACTAAGGGAGTTAGGATCAATTCTTTCCCTTTTTCAACAAATAATGACCACTCAAGCTTGTAATATGTTGAATAAACCCTTCATGGGCTAAGTTATCCTTAGTTGGGATTATAAACAAGGTTTGTCATGTTATTTAAGTTTGTATACAGATCTATTATGGATTACTTATTATTGTGTGTGATTTTCATTGTTTTACCAATCTTTATTTATTTGGCCAATCAATGATGATATTTATTGTCTTCATATGTTTCGAAAGAAAATATGTTGATTAGATCAAATGATCTTCACTCTACGTTGTTCTAGGCGATAGAAATATACCTCTAGACCTTATATGATTCTTTGAGTTGTTTTCATAAAACCTAATGCTATGTATTGAAGCCAATCAACATAGAAATATAGTGGATTGATTCAATACATAAAAGGCATTTTGACATTCGAAAGAGGAACCATCTTTTTAAGGAAAATCGAATCTACACAACATAATAAGTAAATACATCTTATGATCTCCTATACATCTTCTATAACTAATGATGAACTAAGTTTGTAATCCCAACTATTTCATTTTACCTTTTATTAATCTATTACTAGTACAATCTTTCATTTCCTTAAATTTTAGAACTATTATTGCATTTTCCTTGCAATTGTCAAACCAAACTCTTAAATTGTGTGTTCTACTCATCTTAATCTCTATAACAAATATATAATAAGTAAATACATCTTATGATCTCCTATACATCTTCTATAACTAATGATGAACTAAGTTTGTAATCTCAACTATTTCATTTTACCTTTTATTAATCTATTATTAGTACAATCTTTCATTTCCTTAAATTTTAGAACTATTATTGCATTTTCCTTGCGATTGTCAAACCAAACTCTTAAATTATGTGTTCCACTCATCTTAATCTCTATAACAAATAGTGTATAATTCAATATATAACCTAACTTCCTCGTGGGGTCGATAAACCGGACTCAAAAAGTCCATTTACTAATTGATACGATATCGTGCACTTGCGATCGTTACACAAAAGACGTGTCACAGTGCCAGAAAAACACCAATCATGTGCGATAGCACGAGTGCAATTGCAATAACACACAATCCTGTACTGCACTCGTGAACTAAGCATATTGATATGAAGCATCACTTCATCAGGAATCATGTTGAGAATAAGAATGTTCGGATCGAGAAGGTTCATACAGACATTTAGTTGGCCGAGATCTTTACAAAACCACTCAGCACAACCATATTCTGTTTGCTTCGACAAGAATTGAGAATGGTATAGCCTGACTCCCTATAATTTTTTATGCTTTTACTCATCAACTGAGGGGGAATGCTGTAAAACCTAAGAATACAGTATCCACCATTAATTAATTGTACACTCAGAACAAGTCAGATCTTACTGTAAGAAAAAGGTACAAAACCTTCATACAGTTGACATGTGCATTAATTAAGGGGGAATACAGTTCGACCCGTGAATACAGTATTAATCCAAATTTTGCTGTAAGAATTGAATCTTGTATGTACTTTTTAAAGGGGAATGCTGTTTTATTCACGGATACAGCACATATACTGTGGGACGTTAATTAACATTATATTATTATTCTTTTCATACTGAAAACGTTTTTAGTCCACGTGCCCTGTTAAATTCAAACATTTTACACTTTCAGAACCGCCATTTCATGCAATGAGGGAAGATGAACTTTCAAAAGTGGGACCAGTTATCATTTCAAAAATAGATGGAGAAGATGTACCAATTATTCTAAATCCATCCTATACGTTCATTTTAAAATGGATGGTTCCAATCCCTTAAATCTGACCATTCACTGTATGTAACCTTAATCTTCCCTACATACTATAAAAAGATTGTATCTTGCTCTATTTAACTCTTTACACTTTCTGCAATATTAAACGAGTCAAGAGCAAAGAGTCTACAAACTTTCTACAAAATTTACTGCATTCTGTCTTTGTTTCTTCAAATCTTTTTCTGCAAATCAAATGGCAACTTCACAGACTTCCTCTCTGTCCCTGAAGAAGAAGAAATCAATCATTGACGGGCGAATCTTCGCCAGGTCTGTTGTCATGGAGAGAATTAACCTTGAAATTGATGACGTTGACAGAATGGAACTGGTTGTTTCCAGGTCAGGCAACAAGGCTTGTACCGTCTTAGAAGTCAGCACACTGAGCTCTACGATGAGCGTATCGTTGAAGAGTTCTATATAGATGCCTCTATCAAATTAATTTCTCTCAAAAGAGGAGGAGATGTTTCTGACATCACTGCTACCGTTCGAGGAATTGAGATTTATGTGAACCAGGAGCTAATGGAAAGCTTATTCTGGCTGCCATCCGATGGCCTGAAAATGGAGAAACTTGAGACCTTCAGGTCGGAAGAATTTTTAACGGCCTACTGGAGGATATTCACAGGAGATAGTTTAGATAAGAATGTACACCCGTCATGACACAAGAAGATGTTTTGCCTACCGTACATTTATCTCCATGATTTTTGCTACCGGGTTATTGAGAACCGGACTGGAGCATTTGAAATGTGCACGAACCTTCGCTTTCGGATGATGGTAGCGATCATGTCCGGCGAAAGGGTGAACTGGTGCCAGATTGTGTTGAGAAGGATACAGGAAGAGGCCGCAAATCTAGTAACTCAGAAGAAATCCTTCAGCCTCATCCTCAATTACATTCTCACTCACTATGGTGTGCCGCAGTCTCGCAGTGCCAAGAAGATTGGCCCAGGAAAATTTATAGGTGGGAGCAAGCCCACTGTATTCAACAAGTACGGACTGATCTCTAGCAGGCCTCATCCCAGGGTTATGCCCATTTCTGATGACTCTAGGGATGTTACTGTCAAGGCTGTGCGTGAAGAGAAGAAGAAGAGAAAGAGAAGTGTCTCTGAAAGCAGGTCACCACATGCTTAGAGAAGGCGAAGAAGCTAAAGAAAGCTTCTAAGGCTAAGGCCACAGTGGCTACAGCGGTCACTGTAGATGTCCCAACCGTTCAACCTGATGTACAAATCCCAAAGGGTGCAACCCCTTAGGAAGAAATAATTGTTGAACAAATAGCAGATCCCGAGCCAGTGGCGGCTATGATGGATGAACAACTATTTTCCAAACTAGAGGGCTCTGGCGAGTCGGCTGCCCCCACGGAGCCAAAGGCCACCTCTCCTGTAAGGGAACCCACACCCAGGCAGGATCTCTCTCCCATCAGGGTACCATCCCATATTAGGGATCCCTGTCCAATACAGGCTCCCATACCTGTTTCAGATCCCATCCTTATATTAGACCCAAATACTGTAAGGAGTCCCTCCCCATCAGTTATAATCAATGAAACTCTTCCCCAGGTGCAAATTGAACAAGCATACGAGCGTTTTGTAACATGGAAATCATACAGGGTCGCCCCGTACGACAACCTTTACAACTGGGAAGAGTGGAAGGAGGAAGAACGTTTCGTTCTGGAGGTTACGGACACCCAGAATATCGAAGTCTTGATTTAATGGGAGAATCAATTTTGCTGTGAGCTGATTTCAAATTACTACCTGGCGAAAGAGAAGGCTCGATTGAATGGGAAGTCTCAGTCAGATGAAAACGCTCCTTCTGACAGCCACAAGTCCGGCCCCGACTCAGATGCCGATGATGATATTCTATAGGCCGGTCTAAGGATCAGCCGCGAAGAGGCGAAGGAAGGAGAAATGGCTCAATTGCAAGACCAACAAGGTCAGAGGACCTCGGAAAGACATCAGTCCCCTACCCCTTAGCAGGAAGCTATTCAAGACATACAGGAGGATCCAATCCCTCCTGTACAGCAAACAGTTCATGAGCAGGCAGCCCAGCCTGTCTCAGATCATGAAGAAGAAGCCCGCGCCATCCGCCAAGAGGAATCAGTCCCTCTTTCGGAGCAGGCGGAAGCTGAGAGTGGCCAGGAGTATTCAGTCCCTTCTGTATTTCCGACTACTGATGATCATGCTGCATAATCTTTCGCAGCACCTGCTTCTGAAGCCCCCGCTCCTGAAGCACCTGTCCCCGAGACTGAACCAACAGCACCCTCTGCTGTTCCAACTCAAGATGCCCCTGCATCTCCCATATCTGTGAGCTCCAAATTTGGTTCCAATGACGGTTTCCTGCCAGATGACAGACCACGAAGCCCTTGTCATAATGTGGTTCTCCGTCAGGTTAATGAACCAGAGGATTCCAAAATTGCATGACCTGGCTCCCCGCAAACCGAAGCCCGCATTGAGCAACTCCATGCAATCGACTGACAGACCCTATTCCTACAACATGCCATGAAGGCACTGTATGACGTCAGTAAAGAACTCGATTGGATGCGAGGAACTGCCCAGGATGAGATCTTTGATCTGAAAACTGCAATCACCAACTTCGAGGACGTGTTCCGCCTAATGCCTAATGCATTATGGCAAGCGCTCAATCAGCTCAAGCAGCATCAGGAGAGAGTCCTATGAAAGGAATAAGGAAATCTCTGAATTTCAGAGGCTAAGATGCTTGCTACCCTCAAAGAGACCAGAACCAGACTGACAGACCATGATAAAATGATAGATAACATGTCTCTGGTGCTCGGTACTCTTGTGGATAAGATCAATAATCTGACGACCAAACAAGACAATGCTATAAAGCTCCTATAGGAGCTTCATACCAAGGTATCAGTTATTGATGATGCCAAAAAGGGGGAAGAAGCCAGAGAGACAGGCCGGCAATGGAGATTGGAGAGAGAAAAAGAGATCGATGATGTTCTTGAAGAAAGTGTCACTACTGGGATAGGCCGTCTGGCCTCACCTACAAGAAGATATAGTGTATCTAGTTCTCGTCTGGAGTTCCATGATCCCAATGTTGCTTGGAATAACAACGTTCAAAAACCATCCGAGATTCTTCTGCCCACTAACCGACAGCCTACAGTTGATGAAGTAAAGGACTGGAGGAAAAACGAACTGATGAGATACTTTGTTAAACTCACCAGGGAGTCCTCTATGTTCAACAAGTTCAAGACGCTGGCGGATGCTGCAGATGATTTCACGAGGATGTTAGCAGAAGGAATGCTTCCTACGCAAATGATGATGAAATCAAGGCACCAAAAAGGTGATCGACTCACCCGCCCAAATGACTGGATACTTGCTTTCGACCAATCCGCTGAAAGAATAGCTATCTACCAGGATCGAGGCAAGGATCCACTAGTCAATTGGTGGAAAGGGACCGAAAATGATCCTGACAGGAGACCTTGGAGGCATTCTCAGTACATGAATTAGCTTGTCTGTCTCTTCTCACTGTATATGTTCCTTAGGCTTATTATTGTAGTATACACTTTTTCTGTATCTTTTCTATTTCAAGAACTTGTAATTTCCTTGATTATCAATAAAATTTGTTATCTTGAAAGAATAAAGCTCGTAATCTACGCTTACTGTTTTATTGTTTAATTATGAATTTATTTACTACAAACAAACAAGTATATAACTTGTCTTAAAGCTGTAAGAACTTGTCTGCGAACAGTTTATAGGTTAAGTTGTATCCAACCTAGACAAACACTGTAAGATTATGCCTGCGCGCCAATCATAAGTTTAAAGTTGTAATACACATACCTATAGATGTTTTCATTTTCTTAGAATGTGCCTGCGACAGAAGACCAAGAGTTGGTCTCTCTGAATCAAGAAGTTATCTTGAAGAAGTTTTGGAATTATCAAAAAAGGGGAAATTGTTGGGATAAACAATCATGTTTTGATAATTGCCATCATACAAGAAAGAAGTCGAAAGAATTAAAATGTCGCTAAGTATGGAAGCTATCTAGAATCTCCATACATCCCTTCCATACAGCATTGAATATCTCATACAATAGAGCATACAACTACAGCAAAAGACAATGCGTCGAATACAGCAGTCAGGCTGTAAGATGTTTTACTTGGAAAAAGAAAAACACATCCGACACGCCGGATTAAAGAATGCTTTAAACCATTGTGGAATACACTTTGCTTATTCGTAAAGTATTCACAGTTAAAGCAGTATTTATTGCTGATCTGACAACATTTAAATGCATCCGGAGTGAGATAAGTCTGAACACGCTGAAGAGCATTTAATGCAAAGTCAAAAAGAATGTCTGAAGCATTAAATGCGATCTACTTTAATTTAAATATTCAGCAAGCCGCCAATTAGAGACGTCAACATCTCACCTACCTGCAATGGCTACATCTATAACAGATGCATTTTTCAAAGGTTATAAATACCCCAAAGCCACAGGACTTAAACACACGAAGAACACATATCCCAAAAGCTCTGAAAGATCACTCTGACATTCTAGCGATTACAACATAGTATATTTCTCGAGCATACAACAAGTATTCAAGCGAAGAAATATACAAGTCCTCAACGCAAATAGCACAACATACAGCGAGTGGTCATCCAAGATATAGCTACTGTTTGAGATTTGTTTTACCTTTACCGTTGAGATAATCACCAGCCCTATGTGAACTGAATATCCTTGCGTATTTCGACCTGTGTGGGAAGAATATCATTGAAGATGAAGCTTCGATATGTGTGTGAAGAAGCGAGTCAAGAAAGAGCTCAAGCCAATCTGTGTGAACGGCAAAAAGCTTCGGTCCCTATATCAATCTGTGTGAAAGATACAGAGACAGGTTTAGTTTTAGTCATGTAGTTGTGTACATAGTGATTATAATAAACTATTTACTCCTATGTGGAGGACCAGTGGACGTAGAGGGGTTTACCTCGAACCACTTTAAATTGTGTGTCATTTACCTTATGTCGTTATTATTTTCATAGCTGTGATTTATACAAGTATACATTGCAAAGCTCTGTATTCACTAATCAAACAGGAGAACGCCTAGTTTATGTATTTATACCAACCCACACTAAAACTTCCGCTATGCAAATTCACTTTAGAAAAACGTACAACTTGTAGTACTATCTCTTTCCAAGCTATTTATTGTATAATAAGTGGCCAACAGATGTCATGTTCATGTAAGGTGCAACCAGGAACTTTGAGCATCATTCAGATCAAGCATAAAATATAATGGAACACTCTCAAGATATCATCAAGTTCAACAAATAGTTATGCAAACAATACTATGTTTATGCATTGTAGTTGCAGATAGATTTTTACTTACCTTGTTCGGGTGATACCCTAACTCTTATATCGATATGACATGTTCTGATGATAATCCATGATATCCTGTTTCAAGTAGTGTGCCTAAATAGGTGCAATGGTATTCATAAAGTTCAGCACACTTCCTATCCGAAGGGGTTTATCGATTTCTATCAGGATGGCTAGTTGGTGTTTACGGTTTTATGTCTATCCTTCTCTGCGTACTAGCCTACTAAGCTAGCACTTATTACCTTTTACTATGTTAAAAATTTTGATTCTAATGCTCTTTGAGACACCACAACAAAAGTCTCTTAGATTTTATAGCAACATGGTTGTATAAGAGGACTTACCAAAGCCTTGTAATAATCAGGATTTGTTTTGCTTATAGCCACTTGGATACAGCCCCAATTTTTTATAAAACATCCCAACATACTTAATAATAAATATATCAAATCTCCTTCCCCTGAATCAGACGAGTTCCATACAGTATACATATGTTTCGAAAAGGTAGCAAAATTGAATCCTTAATTGTCCTAGTGACTTTTAAGCTCTATAGATCCATTATAAACCATTGCTTAAGCCATGAACGAATTCTTAACATCTTTATAACATGTTAAGCAACTTAAAAAGCATTAATAATTTCAGAACAACCAAAAAACATACCAAAAACAATTAGAGAACCAAGAAGAGTCACCTTGATTGTCAAACAAATCGAGGTGTTGTTGTTTTGATGATTTCTCCTTGAATTTTCGGTGAATTTTAGAAGGATGAATCTTCTTGATCAAGTTATGAGTTATATGAGGGCGTAGGGTCGGTTTTATCACTTGTCTAAGACATAGAGTGTAATGCTCCCAAAATTTACCGGAACGTTACAGTGTCGTGAACCCCGTGTGGACCCACAAGACAAATTTTTAAGATTTTAAAATTTATCCATTAAATAATTTTATGAAAGTAGCTCCATGATGATATAATTACGAAACGAAATACTTTAGAAAAATAAGTTCGAATACACTGTTATTACATCAACTTGGAATATTCAGAATTCAGTTTAAAGAAACGAAATAACACTACTACAAAAACAGGGCTTTAACAGCGGTTCTGGAGCCATATTAACAGCGGTTCTGGAACCGCTGTTAAAGGTGCCGATGTTAAATTTAACAGCAGTTTTTTAAAAAACCGCTGTTAAATAATTTTTTTTTTTCAAAATATTTTTTTTAGAAATTATTTTTTTAACAGCGGTTCTTTTACAACCGCTGCTAAAATTGATGAAATAAAAAAATTAATTAAACCGCTCGCCTGCATCCTCGCCCCGCCCGGCCAAGACATCCTCGCTCGCTCACCCGCCCGCCTCACATGACTCCGCACATTTATGCATATAAATGTGCATTTTCAGTGGACATGGGATTCGAACCTCTGACCTCCACTTTTGTGGAGGTGGTATCAAACCAATGAGCTAAAGTCAATTCTTATACTTTTGTTGCTTTATTTTATATAAGTGTACAATTAATCATATATATGTATATATATATGTTTATTAATATTTTCAGAATTATATTATATATATAAAAGTTATAATGTATATTATATAAAAATTTAATGAAACTGATTATTAAACTTTTATGATTTATATTATTAATTAAGATATTATATTATTATAGAATAATAATATAATGTAATAAAAATTATATTACATATTTATAATGTATATTGTATATAACCATGCTGAAAATTTAAATTTTATAATGTACATTAAAATTTATAATATATATTGATTACGAATATATATTATTATAAATCAATATTTAAAATTATATATTGCTTTATATATTAAATGTTACGTTAACAGCGGTTGTTTTAAACAACCGCTGTTAAACTTATGCAATTAACAGCGGTTGATTTATACAACCGATGTTAAATTTTTTTTTTCCCTAACAGCGGTTGTTTTAAACAACCGATGTTAAAGTTTTTTTTCTTTTTTTTTTAACAGCGGTTGTTTTAAACAACCGCTGTTAAACGTTTTTTTAACAGCGGTTGTTTTAAACAACCGATGTTAAAAGTTTTTTTTTTTTTACAGCGGTTGCTTTAAACAACCGATATTAAACGTCTTTTTTTTATATTACATTAACAGCGGTTGTTTAAAACAACAGCTGTTAAACTTATGCAATTAACAGCGGTTGTTTTAAACAACCGATGTTAAACGTTCTTTTTTTTAACAACGGTTTTTAAAAAAACCGCTGTTAATATATTACACAAAATTTACAGGTATGCCACCGCGTCATTTTAACAGCAGTTTTCGAACAACCGCTGTTAAAATGGCGTTGTTAAAGGCCAGTTTTGTAGTAGTGTAACAGGGCTTCTTCCCAACACCGCTCAAGCCTGACCAGAAACTTCGGGAATGTCCTGCACATATTCAAAAATTTGCCTGACACGATGAATCGTGCCAGCCAACCTAGGTTAAACAATATGAACGAAAAATCAACGAGAGTATTAGATAAACCTGCAATACAATATCATTATTCAGTTTGGCATTAGATCACAACATACTCAACATTATCTTTTCTATCAACACATAAACTCCTAGGTCGCAACCAAGGGTCACAGAATTATCTATACAGGAATACTCCGAACGTGGGTACCATTCAGGTTTTATCGCTCAACACAGTTCTATATAGATATATCAACACATAAACTCCCAAGGTCGCAACCAAGGGTCATAAAAGTATCTACACAGGAATACTCCGGACGTGGGTAACATTCAGGTTTTATCCCTCAACACATCGGCCCATCAATCAAGTTTTCAAGTAAAACGAAATCCAATTTCCATGAATAGAGACACACATTAAATTTTGGAATTTATCGTAACATAGACTGGGCAAAGTATCACTTGCCTTAGTTCCGACGAGAGCAACTTCCTTGATAACACAACGGCTCAAATGTCCACAACCGAGATCTCAACCTATTACATATTCGTCGATTACAATCTCATGGTGATAATGACGAATAGCGACTATTGCCCCTGTCCCGATAGGATTCTAAACCTAGTTCGTTTCATAATGTCGAAATCAAAATTCCATGTTTAATGCAAATTACTTAAATCCTCAATCCACCGATTTTCAATTTATCACATCATTTTAACCACAATGTTTTTATACACTATTTCTACTTTATGACTAAAATTATAACCACCCGTAATCTTGCTAATTACTCAAACTCGAAATTCCATAACTCTAGGGTATAACGGACAAGTATGATTCCCACGAAATCCTAATATTGATTACCTATCCAATTCGATAATTGATAACTAACTCATTAAAGAATTACCAACGAGTTTACCATACGATAATCGGATTAGAAACATAATCCATAACATGACGATTCCATGGTGTTGGTGATTTACAAGTTCGATCATGAGTTTTACAATCCAACTATATTTACTACCACAAGTCATACAAAATAATAGCTTGATAGGTTTTGTTTAACAATTATGATTAGTTTCATTGGTTCGATCATCATCAAAAGTTCTAAACTACCCAAAACATCCAAAATCTAGTACAACTTAACTAACAACACTGAGATTGATTCAAAGGTTTGATAAACTTACCTTACTTGACGAGGTACGAGGAAGAACAACAAAGGACGATGAAGAACGGGAGGACAACACCTTCAAAACCTTCTCCGGGTCTTGATCAATCCACTCTTACTATGATAACACGTGGCTAGGGAGGCTAAAATTTGATTAGGAGGGCTGGAGAATGATATTTGGGAGAGGAGAAATGTTTAAGGGTCGGAAAAAGTGAAAGAGGAGATGTCATTTTATAACACCAGGATGACATTACTTACGTTATGCCCAAGGGATTACATACGTAAACTTCGTTATGTACATTATTGCCAAAAGGTTAACGTACATAAGGGGTTCTCAGAGCCTACTGCCCGAAATGACGTTGTCTATTACGTACGCAATGTATTGCTGAGTTACGTACGTAAATCTCAGTTGACTTACTGTCGTTATCGCGGCGAAAGTTGTCCTGACCATGCGGGATCAAGATTCTCGTCCAAAGACTGAAGACTGCATTACGTACGTAAGGCCTAAGCTTTAACGTAGGTAACGCGATGAGGCTAGCGTACATAATGCATTTCGAATAACTTACGTACGATTCGTTTAATACACTAAGTTATATTATCACGTTTAATCCTTATAACACGACTTCCCTTTAGACTCGTCCAGTAATTTCTCGGGGTACAAGACGTTGGTCACCATCATATTCGCACCGATAATTTCTCAACGACATCAAGGTATGTCACCGACATATCATACAATTATATCATAAAAACAAATAAACGCCACAAGCTTTTATACGTGACAACAAGGTCTAAACATAACGTATAAAAGTACAAGCGTCGAGAGGTGGAGTAAAATGTTAAATCGTTAAAAATGAAGTATGATGTTCTAACAGCATGGAATACCCATGGTATTACATACCATCCTCCTTAAATAGTTTCATCCCGAAACTAAGAAAATAACTCGGGGTGACACTCTCTCATGCTCGACTCAGTCTCCCAAGTTGCTTCTTCAATACTGTGATTTGACCAACGATCTTTCACAAGGGGTATAACTTTATTCCTTAGAGTCTTTATGCAATGATCTAGAATCGCGATTGGCACTTCTCTGAATGTAGCATCATTAGAAATCTCTACTTCTTCAAAATTGATCTTGTGGCTCGGATCGTAAACGTACTTCATCAACTGGGAGATGTGGAAGACATCATGCACTCCGTCTAATGATGGCGGAAGTGCTAATCGATAAGCGTGTCTACCAACACGGTCTAAAATCTCAAACAGGCCAATAAATCTCGGGCTCAACATGCCCTTCTGGACGAAATGTCGAATGCCCCGCATCGGCGATACTTTAACCCAGACGTGATCTCAAACTAGATATTCCAACTATCGCTGGTGACGTAGCGTATGACTTCTAGCGGTTCTGTGCTGCTAGCATGTGTTTCCGAACAACGAAATTTATTTCAATAGATTCCTGGATCAGATCTAACTCGGTAGCGAAGACATCGGAAGTATCATCCCAACATAGGGGAGACTTGCATCTCCTACCGTATAAGGCTTCGAAGGGTGCCATCCCTATGCTTGCATGTCAACGGTTGTTGTATGAAAACTCCGCTAAGCAGAGATGTTTAACCAAGTCTTTGCCCCAATCGAGTAGACATGCTCTCAACATATCCTCCAGGGTCTGTATCTTACATTCTATCTGTCCGTCTGTTTGAGGGTGATAGGCTGTGCTGAAATGTAGCTGAGTACCCATAGCCTTATGGACTTCTTTACAGAAGCGGGACACGTACCCGTTGTCTTTATCTGATATGATTGTTGAGGGAACTCCATGTAGTCTCACGACTTCCCGGATAAAGATAGTGGCCAACTGCTCTGTTCCGGTAGTCTCCTGGATCAGAATGAAATGTGCCGACTTTGTCAGTCGGTCTACAATGACCCATATCGTGTCCTTACCTCCCGTCGACACTGGTAACTTGGTGACAAAATCCATTGATATGCTCTCCCATTTCCATTCTGGAATGGGCAAGGGCTGTATGATTACAGCCAGTCTGCGGTGTTCGATCTTCACTTGTTTACACGTCATACATCAAGCAACGAATCTTCCTACTTCATGCTTCATGTTTTCCATCAAAAGCTCCTCCGCAGATCCTTATACATTTTGCTCGTCCTGGGATGCACAAACTAGGGAGTAGAGTGAGATTCCTTCAGTATAGTTTGATTTAGCTCGTCATTTGGCGGGATACAAATCCTTTTCTTAAATCTCACCAAGCCCCCTTGGATCCTGTAGTCTGAAAATAACTCCCCCCTCGGCTCTTGTGCCGATAGCACATAGTTAGGGGTCTTCCATCTATGCTAGACGTATCTCATCCAACAAGTATGAATGAATATTAATTGAGCACAACTGTCCTTGGCGGTATTGTATCCATACTTCAATACCAATCCTCCTGAGGTCCTGTTACAGTTCCGATTGTACCGTTAAATCGGATAGCGTCATCTCTTGCTCAGTCTTCCGACTAAGTGCATCTGCTACGACATTGGCCTTTCCAGTGTGATATAAAATCTCCACGTCATAATCCTTGATTAGCTCCAGCCAACGCCTCTGCCTCATGTTTAACTCTCTTTGGGTGAAAATATATTTTAAACTCTTGTGGTCTATAAAAATCTTACAGGTAACCCCGTAAAGGTAGTGTCTCCATATCTTAAGAGCGTGGACCACTGCAGTCAGTTCCAAGTCGTGCGTCGGGTAGTTCACCTCATACGACTTAAGTTGTCGAGTGGCGTATGCAATAACTCTGTCGTTTTGCATCAAGACACATCCTAGTCTATGTTTAAATGCATTTGTGTATATTACAAATCCTTCCATGCGCTGGTAATACTAACACCAGAGTGGCAGTCAGTCTCCTTTTTAGTTCAACAAATCTCTCCTAACAATCCGTTGTCTAGATAAACTTGGTACTCTTCCTTAGTAAGTTCGTCAATGGCCGAGCGATACAAGAAAAATCCTCGACGAACCATCGATAATAACCTGCCAATCCCAGAAAACTACCTACTTATTTGACGTTCTTTGGTGGTTCCCAACTCATCACTGTCTTGATCTGTTGTGGATCTACCTTGACGCCTTCTGCTGAAATAACATGTCCCAGAAAGGTCACCTTTGGCATCCAGAACTCGCATTTAGAAAATTTTGCATCGAGTTGGTGTTACCTCAAAACACTTAACACTTGTTTAAAGTGTTCCTCATGCTCCTGTTGGCTCCGGGAATAGATTAAAATGTCGTCAATAAAAACTACCACACACTTATCGAGAAAATCTGTAAGAACCTTGTTCATCAATTCCATAAAATTGGCTGGGGCATTAGTCAAGCCGAACGACACCACCATGTAATCATAGTGTCTATATCTTGATCGAAATGCAGTCTTTGGAATATCCTCCTCCCGATTCCTCAATTGGTGATATCCGGACCGTAAATCGATTTTTGAAAACACAGTCACCCCCTGTAATTGATCCAGTAGATCATCAATACATGGAAGTGGATAACGGTTCTTGATAGTGACTTTGTTTAGCTCTCTGTAATCGATACGTAGGCGTAGGGAGTTATCCTTTTTCTTCACAAAAAGAACCGGCGCACTCCACGACGAAGTACTCGAACGGATCAGTCCTTTCTTTAACAATCCTTCGAGTTGTATTTTTAATTCCTTCATTTCAGCTGGTGCCATCCTGTATGGTTCTTTGGAGATAGGCGTCATTCCCGGCTCAAGCTCAATCGAGATATCAACCTCCCGTCTTGGCGGCAATCCTGGTAATCCATCGGGAAAGACATCTGGAAATTCGCCCACCGCGGGAATATTAACAACTGATAGTTGTGATGTATCCTCCTGAAGAACATAACACTAGTAATATGTTTCTCGAGTGTCACAAGATACTCCCATTATAGGAGGCTGAGAGACCCTTTAGTACTGAAGTGTTCTCGACCCCTGTATGTGTGAGTGGGACCGTCACAAGTCATAATGGTCCTATGCGGGGTCATCCAGTCCATAACCAAAATGATATCTTCGTTCTGAAGTGGGAAAACCATGAGGTTTGCGGTCCAGCCCCAATCGTCAATGCGGATCAGACAGTTTCGAACTTCTAAATTACCCCCAACTCTGATACCCTTGGGCAGTTTAATAGTAAAAGATTCATGAAGTACACAAGGAAGGTTCAAACGATTAACACATTCCACAGATATAAACGAGTGTGTCGCTCTAGTATCAAGCAGTACATGATCAGGTTGGGAATTAACAAGAAATGTACCTGAGACAGCAGGTGCGGTTCAGTCATCAGTAGCCCTCAATTCGAACACGCGGGATGGTAGTGTCCCAGAGGAGGGTGCAGTACATCCCCCGATCCCACGTCCTCTTTCGGCACCGTATGGTGGGGGTTGAGTTTGGTAAGGTGGAGCTCGATAGTCGGAAGTGGCGGGTGCCCTGGATGTCTGTACTGAACCTTGCTGACTCTAAGAAGCTAGATTTGGTGTAGAATTGACCCGCGAATAGTAGCGAGACATATGCCCACTCTTTCCACATGAAAAACACTTCGTATCCACCTTACGACACTGACTCATGGTATGTCCAGCTATGCCACAATTGAAACAGCTCTAGCGGAGGGACCGGTCGGATGTGCCCTTCTGTTGGTACGAAATCGCTGATTTAGAGGAAAACCCTGTTCTCAAGTTCATACTACTGGTGCTCCCAGACTGATTAGATGTCTCCTACTTCTTCTGGTTATGCCCGGTGTCAAAACTAATGACAGTGCCAGCATATGCCATGACTACGTCCTCATATGTTCTCAGAGTTGTGCAGTGAAATCCAGCTACGTAACGTTGGACATCTTCTGACAACCGTTGTGCAAGGTGACAAATTTGCTGATCTTCAGATGGAACCATCAGCGAGACATAGCTTAGTTTGGTCCTATAGGCTCAAATGATTTCTGGCACCGACAAGTTCTATGGTCCTGCACTGAAGAAACTCTGTGCACGAGCACTTTGAGCTGACCTGGGACAATACTCGTCTCTCAACAGTTTGGAAAACTTGGTCCACCCGACTCCCCTGTCCTCCGGCTTATAGGTCCGCCACCATCGGGATGTAGTGTCATGGAGCTGGTTGATTCCCAGTGGTACCTTTCGGTTCCCTGAGCAACCGATTATCTCAAAAGCAGTCCCCATCGAAGATCCAGTCGTCTACGTGCTTATCTCCCAAACCGTCGAATAATGGTGGTCTAGCCTTCAGCATCTCTCCCATCCATCGGTCCTTCCCGGTGTTCTCTTCCATGTTAATGACTGGTACCCGATCTGCTCGGTTGACCTGAGTGCTTCCCATTGCAATGGCCTGGGCGAGAGTCTGAATGAAAGCCTGATCTATCCCCCCCACTAGTAGAATAAACATCAAAGACTTCGCTATGTCTCACTTTGGTAATGTATATTAGCAAAGTAAAAACAAACAACAACTTCGCTTTTCAATTTACTGAAGTAAAAAACCCACATAGACTTCAGTAAATGGTACCAAACAAAAAAAGCAGGAGCTAGTTAGAAATTTTAAGTTACAAAGACTTCGCTAATTTGATAATTACTGAAGTAAAAAGTGTGAAATTTTATTTTTTACCAAAAAGTTTTACAATAGCGAAGTGTATGTCTTGAGACCGGGAATTAATATTTTGAGGTTCAATCTGAAGAGATATTAGAAGCTGACTGGGGCAAAAAATCAAAAGTTCTGGAACTTGAGGGCTAGATTGAATTAACCCTGAAAAGGTTGGGTATAAAACCCCTTTTATAGAATTAAATACAAAATTTAAAATTATGTTATAAAATATTATATATATATATATATATATATTTATTTCGTGCCTCATGTCGTGTTGTGTACCGAAAGGATAAACACAAAACCGAAACTAAATCTCTATCGTGTACTTTCATATTCGTGTATTTTCGTATCGTGTACTCAAAATGTAATTACAAATACTAAATTTTTGTGTCGTTTTCATATCGTGTGGTAAATTTCCGGATGTAGTTATTCGTAGTCAAAAGTCCAACTCAACATCTTCCTTATAAAAAATGCACACGTCATTTTCCCACTAGTCGTCACCTCGTTCTGATTCCGAGAAGAATAGCTTCGTATCTCTGAGAAAAATTTCGGAGGAGCCCGATTTCTCTCAGTCGCCTCCTCTAGCCGCAGACCCTGCGCTACTTTTTTGTGACGAAACATGGCTCTCTCCTCCGACCGCCAGGCACTCATCCCCAGTTTCCTGTACTCCACCTCTGTTACTTCCAAAACCCTAGCTCTCGATAAAGTTGCTGGAAAGTCCAATCCTAGCTTCTCGCTGCACCCGTCATCGATTGCTTCGAAGAAGAGCAGGCCCGGCCCAATACATGTGCCAGATGGGCCAAGGCACATGGCATCCGAAAAATAGGTGCATCATCTTGGCGAAGGTATTAATACTATATATATATATATATATCATTTTGGCCAAATAAATTATAGCCAACAAGATATCCAGCTTGTTTACTTCTTGATAGAGCTGGGCGTGAAATTGGGGGCATCGCATCAGGCATGTTTCAGGAGTCCTCAGGAGCTAGGAACCAACAGGTATGTTTTTTATGCCTTTTAATTTATTAATCGATTTCTGCCTTCTCATTTCTCAATGGACTTAGGATTAGTTTATGTTTATTGTTTATCTTGAGATTTCGATTGTGATCTTCGCTAAATAGTTGATGAATGAACTGTGTGATGCCAATGCCTACATTTTGATGATGTTTAATGTTCGTTTTTTCATGTTCTTTTCCTTATTCAGATTAGCATCTCTTCATTTTCTGTCATCACATTTGATTGATTGTTCTAGTAGTGATACTCGCCTTTTGTTTTTGAGTTCATTACATATTTCAGTTTAATCAATTCAGATTAGTTTCTTTAGAGATTTTCATTGTGTCCCCTAAGTTTTGCTGATCTGTCTTTAGAGACTTTCATTGTTTTAGTAGTGATACTCGCGTTTTGCTTCAAGTTTTATGTAAACTCATAGATTTTCTTTCTGATTTCGTATGTTTCTGTGATTCGGGAGGAATATATACAATCGTTTCATGAGTTTTGAAGTTCTGATTATTCTGATCATTTCTTGTGTTATATTTCTGTTTTCTTGTATTTTTGTGTAGATTATTATTTCATTTCTGTTATGAGTTTTGAAGTTTTGATTTTTCTGATCATTCCCCTTTAAGTTCCTATTTCTGATTCTATATTTCATTTTGCAGATTATTCTACATCTTGAAAGTGGAAACAAAACATAAAGTTTGCAGATTACTCTACACAAAACATAAAGCTTGGTCAGGTTGTATCTTTCTTTGCTAAACTTTTATAACTATATTTGTTGATTTTGTTTGACTATAAACTTCATTGCATTTTTGTTTTATAAAAAAAATTTATATGTGTTTTGTCTATTGTACGGTACAAACGTAGGGGCATAAAAATCTTATATCGCCCGGGGCATTAATACTCAATGGATCGGCCCTGAAGAAGCGTTTAATGATTCCCGCTCCTAGCGAGCCAGGTAAGCTTGAGATGTACTCTCCTCAGTTCTATGCAGCATATACCTTTGGTGGGATACTGAACTGCGGTCTTACTCATATGGCTGTCACTCCTCTTGATGTCGTCAAATGTAATATGCAGGTCGAGATCTATTCACATCTGCTTTACTTTCAAAGGCTGTGATTCTGCTTTTCGCTTAATGATCTTGTCGTCTTTTTGTATATGGTTTAGTTTTGAACACTTTAATCTCTCGGTTTGGACCTTTTGGTGAACCTATCCTGGACCGCATCTATATATTTTCCTGCTTTTGTGCTAACTGCTATGTATATTTGTTCACTAATATATTCTGTTTTTTGGTATGTAGGTAGGTTTTATCATATCTGTATATCTTATATTATTTGAGGTTTTAGGACATGATTGAATGGACTTCCATAATTTTCCATGAGCTGGTCCGATTTGTTTCTATACAAGGTCATGTATGTCGATACACTGGGCTATACGGTGTCAATTAACTCTGTTTTTGTACCTTTTCAGATTGATCCTGCAAAGTATAAGAGCATTTCGTTGGAGTGTTACTTAAGGAGCAGGGTGCAAACAACTAGTAATCTTGAGGAGGTAACTGAAAATGTTGATTATTTGATGAAACTATCAAAGAGTTTGGGTTTATTCAAAATGAAGATGAATAATGCATGTACAAGAAGGTTAGTGGGAGCATATTTGTCTTCTTAGTCTTATATGTAGATGACATATTACTCATTAAAAATGACATACCCATGTTGCAGACAATCAAGACTTGATTGAGAAGTTGTTTCTCCATGAAAGACTTAGGAGAATGTTAGGAATACATTGAAAATTTTGATGATGTCATCCCTGTAATCAAGTTTTAATTCAAATGTATGTTATAAGTACTTGACATTGTAAAGAATAACCAAATCAGTATCTTTTATAAGCCTCAAAATTATTTTAAGCTAAGTATTGATCAACCGGGTTCATAATGCTAAGTATAAACTTAAGCTAAGTATGGACAGCTGGGTAACCAAGCTATGATGAGACAACTAAGTTTCTTAGCCAGGTAATGCACCTGTAAACGAGACAATCGAGTTAGTCAGCCCGAAATGGACGGTCAAGTTAGTCAGCTGGGTATGGACCGCCAAGTTAGTCAACCGAGTATGGAGAACAAGGAACGTTCTATGCTTAGAAAATTATCAAGTATCAATCAGCCATGACCATGTCAGCAAAGTTGAAAAGTCAACAAAAATAGCAAGACACAGGTAGATGTGAATAAAACAAGAAAGAGATAAATTAAGTGATTTACACAACTTGCATGAAAAGGAGGAATAAAATATTCATCTAGATTCATGCCCAAGAGACATTCTTCATTAGAGAAATCAAAGATTGCAATGGAGACATTGAAAATTGAAGGAAGATCTTCAAACGGGTAGATCTAAAGAACATAACAAAGCCTTGCAAAGAAAATAATACTAATAAAGAGGTTTCTCTCCAACGGACCAATTTGTGAAGATGCAACGACTATGAAGAAGTACTCAAGGATCATACTATAAATATTTGAAGATTTAATGAGCAGAAGTACGATGCAATTAGCACTTACAAACTAAACAAGCAAGCAAAGAAATACATTCTATGTATTAAGCATTGTGAAGAGATGAGTTCCAAGATAAAAGTTCAAAAAGTTGGAGAAAACAAAACTTTTGTGTTTGTGATTTGAGTAAGGGGTACTTTTTTGAACGAGGTTCTTGAAAGTTGAGGTTGTGCGACATCTACGAGTTCTTGATTGGAAGGTGATAAACAACTTGAGAGTTGTGAGGCATTCAAGTATTTTTTATCAAAAGATGACAAGCAAACAAATGGAAGAAGTTACCATGGCCAAGTGTTTCCACTGGTTGAAAGCTGTTGTAGCTAGTTCATTGTAGCCATCAAAGTTATAGTGAATTCATCTCCAAATGGATTGGAGAAAAGTGGACTGGTAGAGGATAACCAACCTCTAAAACCAATATAAGTGCTGTGTGATTTCCCGCTTTAAACATCATACTTAACTGTTGCATTAACAAACCTAGTCAGCTAAGTCTTTCGCATATTTATTCAACTGACATCTGAACTGCCGACAGCTAAGTGTACCTAGTTGCTACATATTACGATCGAGTTTCAAGAACAGTTAAGTTATTAAAAGTTATAAAAGTCTATTCACTCCCCCTCAAGAGCCTTACCATATGTATTTCTGACCAACAAGTGGTATTAGAGAGGTTGGTTTGTAGACCACCTATTTGGTAGTCACCGAACTAGATCCATATACCGACGTATATTTAACTACTCTGTCTTCTTAAGATGGTATACATACACTCTAAACTTCCTATTTTCTCTGTTGATGACTATGATCTATGGAAGATAACAATGCAGATACACTTATTACCCATCCACGACGGCATGTGGAACATTATTGAGGAAAGTCCTATCACCTAAATGAAGGACAACACTACTGAGGAGATCACAATTGTTTGGAGTATGTATGCCTCAAATGCCACTCGGAGGATGTTGAATAAAGGCACTGTACTTGTTATTATGTAAAACATTATCAGAATGCAATTGTATGTTTCTTTATTTACTAGTAGTCATTGGCATTTATGACTCGTAAAAATATATATATATATATATATATATATATAGAAACTAGTCCGTGTATTTGAGAGCAAAACATTCCGCTCCTTATTGGATAAGGGGATCGGCACTGGAAAGGTTTATGGCTCAAATACTTAATCGTTCGCAAGTCAATGAAACCTTACTGGGTGTTAAATTTATGCGAAGACTCATACAACGTGTTCTTTGACTTAGAAAGTACCTGTCGATCACTAATGGTTAGTGGGAGCACACGTTATAGGTATGCTAATGAGATTAGTATACTCGAAATGACACACCCTCGATTCGTCAAATGGATTTCACTCCGGGACAGTCTGTTGGGTTTTCTATGCATCGAATACAAAATAATCGGAGTAAAAACGCAGCGGAACAATAAACGTGAAAACCCAATTTAGGATCTCATGCAGTAATTTAATTGTTTAATTAAAGAGTTAATCGAATTACCTTAATCCGATTGAACAATTCTAGATCCGGACTAGAAGCAGATGAATATCTCCTTCCTCTTTTGGTGATCCACACACGAACAATTCCACAAGCCGGATTGCTAGATCTCATTTAATAATATTGATAAATAGTACAACACAAGTTCCTTACTAGAAGGATTGTACTATTGATCAAGATCAACTAAGGGAAGAGGGTTAGACGACCGACTTCGTTCTCCTACAGTATGAGGAAGTGGTCGACTTTTTCTTCTTCTTCTTGGAAGGGGGCGATTTTTGTAGGAGTTCTAATGACAACTCCTTGTCATGGATCTCTTATTTATACTAAGTAATCCCTAGATTCAATAATCTAGTATTTGCTTAGTTGCCCCTCAACTTATTAAATAATACAATATATATAATATCCAATATTATATATATGACTTATTATTTAATCTCCTTATAAATATAATATCCAATATTATATTTATTATTCCAGTTGATATTTATTCCTACCTGTCTATAATTGTCATACGTGCGACCCAAAAGGCTTATATTATGTTGGCAATTATTTAATACTTTATTAAATAATAAATCATAAGCGGCCTCTAGCAAGACATTATGATTACCCAAATAATATAAGTTAATAGTCCATTAAACCTTTTAACGTGTCAAATCCCTTTGTCACGCGATATCATATTTGAACTAAGTCATGGAGTCTGTCATACTTATATATGTTCAAATGCTTTCTCGATTTTAAGTAGACTGATTGAATCAAATGACTCTTCATTTGAGCATGGCCATGCATTTCCTTCAGTCCTACTTATCGAGGGGCCCAGCAGATATCTCTCTCAATTAAGAGAGGGACAAACCCCCATCTTGATTATTCATTGCCCTCTACATGACTCCCACTAATCCCGATCGCTAACCTTTATGATCACCATGTTTCAGATAACGTTGGATTACGTCAAGGCATAGCAGTTATCATGTTGGACTCTATGATAATCTCAGGTTCAAGGATTTATTGACATACTGTCTTATTGAGAATCACTTATGACATTTCCATGCAGTGATCTCAATGCGGGTCAGTCCAGTATTAGTTCTCCAACCAATACCCATAAGATTGATCCGTACCATACGCATAATTATCCGATGATTATCAATCAAACTTATACTAGTATATTAATCACTTGAGTCTCTACTCAACGCGATTTTACCAGGGACATTTGAATAATCTTATTATTCGTGAATAACTATTATTCGATTATTATAATATTAAAACATGCCCACATTATAATAATCAACGAGAAATAAATGATATCAAATAACTTTATTTAAATGTGACAATTACAAATCTAGGCACATCGAATGTCCTAGGGCACTATTCCCAACAATCTCCCACTTGCACTAGGACCATTCATTCATGACTTTTAGTCCTATCGCTCTAGCATGCTCAACATGCTTTCCTTGTGAGAGAGGCTTGGTAAGTGGATCTACAACATTCTCTTCCGTTGCTACTTTGCATATTGTAATATCTCCTCGTCTAATGATCTCTCTGACTAGGTGATATTTTCTGAGTATATGTTTGGAATTATGATGGGACCTAGGCTCTTTAGCTTGTGCAATAGCACCATTATTGTCACAATAAAGGCTTATGGGACCCTGGATGGTCGGAACCACTCCTAGTTCGGTAAAGAACTTCTTGATCCAAACGGCTTCCTTAGCTGCATCCGATGCTGCCAGGTACTCGGCTTCTGTAACAGAATCAGAAACCGTGCTCTACTTGGAACTCTTCTAACTCACAGCACCTCCATTCAATACAAACACATAACCAGTTTGCGATTTGAAATCATCTCTATCGGTTTCGAAACTTGCATCGGCGTAACCTCTTACAGCCAGCTCATTTCCCACCCCTCCATAAACTAGGAAATCATCCTTAGTTCTTCTCAAGTACTTTAGGATGGTTTTCACTGCTGTCCAGTGACTTTCACCTGGATTCGATTGGTATCGACTTGTCATACTAAGGGCAAATGATACATCTGGTCGAGTACAAATCATGGCATACATGATTGATCCAATAGCCGAAGCGTATGGTGTCTTGCTCATGCGGGCTCGCTCATCAGGAGTCTTAGGACTCTGAGTCTCACTCAGATGAATGCCATGTGACATTGGCAAGAGTCCCCTCTTGGAGTCTTGCATATTGAACCTCTTCAATATTTTATTAATGTATGTACTTTGACTCAGACCAATCAATCTCTTTGATCTATCTCTATAGATCTTTATCCTAAGAATGTAAGCAGCTTCTCCTAAGTCTTTCATTGAGAAACAACTTCCCAACCAAGTCTTGACTGTCTGCAAGGTGGGAATGTCATTTCCAATGAGTAATATGTCATCTACATATAAGACTAAGAAAATAACTATTCTCCCACTAACCTTCTTGTACACACAAGGTTCATCTTCATTTTGAATGAACCCAAACTCTTTGACAGTTTCATTAAAACGAAGATTCCAGCTCCGAGAAGCCTGCTTCAACCCATAAATGGATCTTTGAAGCTTGCAAACCTTTTTAGAATTTTCTGGATGAACAAAACCTTCAGGTTGTGTCATGTACACATTTTCGAGTAAGTTTCCATTAAGGAATGTTGTTTTGACATCCATTTTCCATATTTCATAATCATAGTATGCGGCAATGGCAAATAAAATTCTAATTGATTTAAGCATGACTACTGGCGAAAAGGTCTCATCATAGTCAACACCATGAATCTGTCTATAACCTTTGGCCACTAGTCTAGCTTTATAGGCTTGCAGATTATCATCTATGTCTTTCTTTCTTTTATAGACCCATTTGCACCCAATGGTTTTAACACCCTCATGTGGATCTATCAAGTTCCAAACTTGATTGTCATACATGGATTGCATCTCAGACTTCATGGCTTCTAGCCATTCCTCGGACTCGTCCCGGCGGCCTTCAGATAGGTACTAGGCTCATCATCTATGAGCGATGCATCATCATCCTCTGTTACGAGATAACCATATCTCTCAGGTTCATGTCGCATCCTATCAGATCTGCGTGGGACTTGTGTACTTTGAACGGGCTCTTCAACTGATTGTTGAGCTTGTTCTGTTTCCATCAGTGAAGCGATGTCTTCTTGTGGTTCTCGAGTTTCCTCGAGAATTACTCTTCTCCCACTGTCTCTTTTGGAAATAAATTCCCTTTCTATGAATACAGCATTTCGAGCAACAAACACTTTGTTCTCTGCGGGCTTATAAAAGTAATATCATTTAGTTTCCTTAGGATATCCCACAAATAAACATCTTTCGATCCGGCCGCCACTTGTCAAACACTTGGCACCTTACGAACGCTTCGCAACCCTGCATCTTTAGAAAAGACAAGTTTGGTCTTTTACTAGTCCATTTCTCAAATGGTGTCTTTTCAATCGCTTTAGATGGAACACGGTTAAGGGTGAATGTCAGCTTTTTAAGGCGTGGCCCCAAAATGATAATGGAAGCTCTGTCGACTCATCATGGATCGAACCATATCTAATAAAGTTCGATTCCTCCTCTCGGACACTCCGTTATGCCGAGGTGTGCCGGAGGAGTAAGTTGCGAAACAATTCCATAACTCCTAAGATGATCATCGAATTCTTGGCTCAAGTATTCCCCACCTCGATCCGATCGAAGGGCTTTAATTGTCTTGCCAAGTCGATTCTCAGATTTCATTCGGAATATTTTGAACATTTCAAAAGATTCATGTTTATACTTCATAAGATAAACATATCCATATCGGCTAAAATCATCGGTGAATGTAATGAAGTATTGGTATCCGCCTCGGCATGAGTGCTAAGAGGTCCGCATACATCGCATGTATTAGGCCTAATAGATCACTAGCCCTTTCTCCATGACCGGTGAAAGGATTCTTCGTCATCTTGCCCAATAAACAAGATTCGCATGTCCCATATGATTCATAGTCAAAAGAGTCTAAAAGTCCATCATTATGGAGTTTAGAAATGCGTTTCTCGTTTATGTGACCAAGTCGACAATGCCATAAGTAAGTCGGATTAGAATCATTGAGCTTAGGTTTCTTGGATGCAATGTTATAGACTTCCAAAGTGTCGGACTCATCTAGATCAATATTGTAAAGTCCAGTATATAACTTTGCAGTACCATAAAGCAAGTCATCAAAGAAAATACGAATGATCTTATTCTTAATAAGAAAACTGTAACCTTCACAATCTAATGTAGAAACTAAAATAATATTCCTATTCATAGCAGGAACATAATAGCAATTGTTCAAAACTAACAAAAGCCCATTGGGCAAAACTAGATCATAAGTTCCTACGGCTAGTGCAGCAACTCTTGCTCCATTGCCGACTCTTAGATCTACTTCCCCTTTCTTCAGTTCTCTACTGCTTCTCAACCCCTGCACATTTGTACAAATGTGAGATCCACATCAAGTATCTAATACCCAGGAGTTAGAGGTAGATAAGTTAACTTCTATAACAAATATACCTGTGGCAGTCTCACTGCCCTTGGTACGCTTTAGCTCTTCCAAGTAAATCTTGCAATTTCTTTTCCAGTGTCCTGGTTTATTGCAATGATGGCTATTTCCATCTTTGGGAGCTTTAGCCTTGAAACCCGGACTAGTAGGGTCTTTAGATTTGGCAACTTTTGCCTTACCCTTGCCCTTGCCTTTGTTCTTAAAGGATTTCCCTTTGCTGACCATCAACACATGGTTTGGTTTCTTCTTAATATTCTGCTCAGCCGTTTTAAGCATCCCATGCAGCTCAGCAATGGACTTCTCCATCTCATTCATATTATAGTTCATAATGAACTGACCGAAACTTTCGGGCAATGAGTTTAGGATCACATCTGTAACACCCCCAATATATTCGGGAATATTACAGCGCCGTAAATCCTTTACATAAGGATTTACAAGGCTGAAGAATTTAACAAGTATAAAAAGTTACTGACGAATGGAAATAACGGAATTTCAGTACATCAATTCACCAAATACGTAAATAGTACAATTTGTTCAATGTAACTCAATATTACATCACCAATTCAAAACATCACAAACGACTTCGTACTCGAGTACTTATTGAAATAACGAATAAACGAAAGATAAATAAACCCGGTCGGGACATCACTCTGCACCCCGTCATCATACAATTCCGGTGGTTGTTTCCCTGCTCTCCCGGATCCCGAACACAAACAAAATGTTCACCCCCGAAGGGGTTAGCACAACGATGCTAGTACAAGTACCACAACATATTATTCATATCTCACGGTGAATAATAATAACATAAACGACAAAATACCAACGAGTCTTCTCTACGAGAAACTCAAACATAACATACACAATCGATAATCACAAAGATGATATCAATACATACACATGGTAATTCCATCGATCCAGCTGCTTCACCGCCTAGAACCCACGATGATCCCGCTGCACCAACCCGTGGTGGAAAACCCGTCCGATGATCCAGCGCACGCTAGCATAGATCCCCCGATGATCCCGTCGGACCAACACGAGGTGGACACACAATAACGACATACATGCACGACAATATGTATAACAACAATACATAAAACAATTAAGGTACTTGCCTCGATTTGAAGACAATAACAATACTTCCACGAAAATGAACACTCGAAGATCGTCCTCCTCAATCAATCACGTAACGAGACCAAACCTTAACAAAAGAAATGATATAGAGTTTATCTCACGTCGTATGGATGTTTAACAATTCGCTTAACGGTCAAAAGTTCATAAACTGCAATCTGCCCGATGAGCTTAGTGCACGCTAAGTACTTCTGTGTAGCGTGCGTTACGTCTGCCCGATAGCGCACGCAAACAACAAAGCCTAGCGCACGCTAACGACGCATGGTCGATTTCACCGACTACCAATCGACTTCGTCGATGGTCTAGCGTACGTTACGTACCAAACGTAGCGCACGCTAACTAGTGCTCGATAGCGCACGTTAAACTGCATAACATAGCGTGCGCTATTCGCATGGCGCCATCACGAGCAAGAATCGTTCTTGCCATGAACGAAACAATGAAATCCTTCGTGATAATTCATGTTACTTCCATGAATACCAAGTTCTTACTCTTATGAATAATCTCCAGTATTATATCAACTTCAAGATGCAAATATACGAATAATCATCATGACACCATAATCCATCTTGATTACAATTCTCATGCAAAGTTGGTGATCTCCGGTTGATGTATTAGATTCTACTATCATTATACATATTCGACTTCATCTTGCGGTGAACTAACAATTCCGACTTATACGAAAGAATATTTCCTAAGATGATTCTCCCTTTAAGTTCTTATAACATATTTTCCAAATCATGATCACAAAGATAACATAAATCATACGGATTGTTAACTTCCGAATATATCTCTCATCATTTGAAGTACTAGGATTTCCAACTTCAAGGTTCCAACAATAATATCTTAATTGTAGACATCCCAATCTTCTAAACATGATGTTGTTGAAATAGTTTACTAATGAAATTCAATATCCTTAACATGATCATCATATCCATTGTAAATCCGAATCTAAGACCGGTGATAGGTTGAACATACCTTAATATGCCGAAATCACCGAACCACAAGGTGTAATCCGACTCGGTTGGTTACGTGCCCTCCAAGGTGTCACTTCTCTTCAAGGATCACTTCACAAGTGATACTCAATCGCTCTATGATCACTCATACATGTTCTAAGTGTTTAGAAGGTAGATTATTGCTCTGGACTCTCAAAGATGAAGTATAGACGAAGGAAATGAAAGCTCAAGCGGTTGTTGTCCCATTTATAATTTCTGCATTATTGATAAGTTAGCGCACGCTACTAAGTATCTTTTAGCGTGCGCTAATAATGGTTGACTTCAGATTTTGTCCGGGTGCGTCAGCGGGAATCTTATCCGGACCCATGTCCTACGGGCGCACGAGCCACCGCCTCAATAATTGAGTCTTTAGCGCACGTTACTACTACTCCGTGTAGCGTACGCTAATAGTGGCCCGATAGCGCGTTAAGATACATTCTTAGCGTGCGCTATCACTAGGTTGTTTGAGCAATTTTGCATGTTTCTATACTTATGTACAATGATATCAATGCACGAAATATCATACTCCAATAATCAAAATCACCAATCCGAAATAATACATGGTTGAATACGATGAAATACACCGTAATAAATCCGGATATTACATACTCTCCTACTAAAAAGGAGTTTCGTCCCGAAACTCAAGATGAAAATAACTCGGGATATCTAAACTTCATATCGCCTTCCGTTTCCCAAGTGGCTTCTTCCGTTCCATGACGTGACCACCGAACTTTGACCAAAACGATTGACTTGTTCCTCGGTTGCTTAACTCGACTCTCGAGTATCTTGATTGGTCTTTCTTCAAACGCCCCATCTCGTTTCGACTTCGATCTCGCCGAGATCGATGATATGACCGGGATCCGTATATATCTCCGTAATCGGGATACGTGGAACACGTTATGAACATGGTACAATGACGGCGTAATGCTAATCAGAGGCCAACTCCCAACTCTCTCGAGGATCTCAAATGGTCCGATATATCTCGACTTAGCTTACCTTTCCTACCGAAACGAAAGATTCCCCGTGTAGGAGAAACCTTCAAAAGTACGTGATCTCCTGCATCAACTCCAATGGGCGGCGGCGTACGTCCGCATAGATTTCGCGACTGGGCAACAATGACCTTTCACGAATCAAGGTTATCTTCTCTCGAGTCCTGCTCGATCAACTCGTTCTGCTCCGATCAAGTCCGGCGAATCGTCCCAACATAAGGGCGATCTGCATCTCCTTCCGTATAATGCCTCAAACGGTGCCATCTTAATGGAAGCATGCCAACTATTGTTGTAAGTAAATTCAATCAATGGTAGATGAACTTCCCAATCGTTTGACCAATCTAAGGCATGTGCCCTTAGCATATCTTCCACCGTTTGTATAGTTCTCTCATTGTCCATCGATCGCGGGTGATAAGTCAGATCAAGTTCAATTCGGTCCCCAAGGCCTTATGAATCGCCTTCCAAAAGTGAGACACAAAACGGCCGTCTCGATCGAAACAATGGTCTTCGGCGTACCATGTAATCGAACTATCTCTCGAAATAAAGACTCGTACAACCTCTCTGGTCCCCACGTATCCTTAATGCCTAGAAAATGAGCCGATTTGGTTAAACGATCAACTATCACCCAAATCATGTTCATTCCCGCCCGGTTTTCGGCATATTAGTGATGAAGTCCATTGATATGTCCTCCCACTTCCATTCAGGATCGGGAGTGGCTTCAACATTCCAGAAAGCCGTTGATGTTCGATCTTAACCTGCCGACAAGTCAAGCATTTCAAACATAGTCCGCTACGTCTTTCTTCATGTTGCCCCACCGTAAATTCTGCTTCAAGTCCTTATACATTTTATCGTGCCCGGGTGGATAGAATAGGGCGAACTATGAGCTTCCTTCATAATCGTCTGCTTCAAAACATCAACATCGGGAACGCAGAGTCGGTCCCGAAATCTCAAAACTCCATCGTCATGTATTATGAATCCGGCCTTTCCTTTGATCACTTCGCCATGCAACCGAATCATCGAGGGTCATCTCGCCTGTCTAGATTTGATTTCTTCGGTTAATGACGAAGTTATCTCCATCACGCACGCTTGTCCCCTGGACTCTCTGTAACCACACTTCAATCCCTTCACGAATCATCTCTCGCTGAAGGCTAAGTTGGGAGGTCGGTGTCTCCAGATTCGAATAGAGACAGCTTGCGGCTAAGTGCATCGGCCACTACATTCGCTTTGCTGGATGATATAAAATCTCCAAGTCATAGTCCTTAATCGGTTCCAACCATCTTCTTTGCCGCATATTCAACTCTTTTCGATCAATATGTACTTGAGGCTCTTATGATCCGTAAAGATTTGACAAAGTGAGTCCCGCATGCATAATGCCTCCAAATCTTCAAGGCAAAAACCACTGCTAGTTCCAAATCATGTGTCGGGTAATTCACTTCATAAGGTTTCAGTTGTCGCGATGCATAAGCGATCACCTTGTTATTCTCGCATCAACACGCACCCAAGTCCTTGGTTCAAGCATCACAGTAAACTATGAATCCCTCAGTTCCCTGTGGAAGTGATAGAATCGGTGCCGTCGTCAATCTCTTCTTCAATTCATCAAAGCTAATCTGACATAATTCATTCCACTCAAACTTTTGAGTTTTCTGAAGGAGTCGAGTAAGTGGGCGGGAAATTTTAGAAAACCCTTCCACGAATCGACGATAGTATCCTGCAAGTCCTAAGAAGCTTCGGACCTCTTTCACGTTCTTTGGAGGCTTCCAATCCAATATTGCCTCGACCTTCTGAGGATCCACTCGGACTCCTTTAGCTGACACCACATGGCCGAGGAACATTACTTCCTTTAGCCAGAATTCACACTTAGAAAGTTTGGCGTACAATTGTTCGTTCCTCAAAAGTCCCAATACAATCCGCAAATGCCGTGCATGTTCTTCCGGACTCTTAGAATACACCGAATGTCATCGATAAACACGACCACAAATTTATCCAAAATTCAATGAACACACGGTTCATCAATTGCATAAATCTGCAGTGCGTTAGTGAGACCAAACGGCATCACCACAAACTCATAATGCCCGTAACGAGTTACGAATGCGGATTTCGAACATCGATTCCTTAATCCTCACCGATGATATCCCGATCTCGCATCAATTTTAGAAAATACCGTTGCCCCTTGCAACTGGTCAAATAGATCATCAATCCGTGGCAACGGATACTTGTTTTTAATCGTCATCTTGTTCACTCTCGATAGTCAATACACAATCGGAGCGATCCATCCTTCTTTCGGACAAAAGAATCGGCGCTCCCTGTGGTGAAACGCTTGGTCAATATAGCCCTTGTCCAAGAACTCCTCCACCGCTTCTTGATTCGTACATCTCGGTAGGTGCCATACGATACGGCGCCTTAGAAATTGGTGTCGCTCCGTGTTCCAGTTCAATAGTAAATTCCACATCCCTTCGTGGAGGTAGTCCAGGTAACTCGTCAGAAACACATCTGGAAATTCGTTCACAACAGAATGGATGAAAGTTCCACAATTTCTTCTTCTTTCTTCATTGCGTAGCACCATTAGATCTGCATACCTTGTTTCAACAATTTGACTTTCATCGCCTTGATCAACTTTCCGAGCTTCCGGTTTCCATCCCTCAAAATGAATCTCGGAACCATCGTCGCCGATCAGCGAGATATTCCTCCTTCGGTAGTTCACAATTGCTCCATATCGATTAAGCCAATCGTCTCGAGTATTAGGTCATCTCCTTGCATTTCTATCATGATCGATTTGAGAGCCACTCTCGCCTCCAAATGATACAGGAAATTTCTAGTTTCTAAATTTCCGACAATCCTCTCTCCACTCGGTAAACCAACAACATAAGGTTCACAAGCATGAAAACCGGAAATATTTAAACGATTTACACAAGACAAAGATATGAAAGAATGTGTAGCTCTGTATCGAATAAAACGCTAATCGGCCGGGAAAGGATCTCGGGATGCACTGATGCGACAAAGAAGATCACGATCGTCTGTCCTCCTCATCTCGTACAGACGTGGGGAGCAGATCCGCACTCGATGTCCCCTTTCGGTCCCATTGTCCTCTCGCCTCGCCCGCGGCCAAAATTCCGAGGCATCCGAACACTTTGCTGCGTCTATGGAATACTGGCCTCCTTCTGGATCGGGCCGTGGTGCACGGGCTCTAAAAGACTTTGCAGCCTCTTCACAAAACACCGCCCGATGTCCCTCTCGTCCACAGTCAAAACAAGTCACGGCAGGAAGGGGCAATTCTGTCGATAGTGCCCGTCTGCAGGCGCGCTTAAAGCATTTCTGGTAACATCGGTAATAGTTGATGTCGCCCGAAATTCTTTCCGCTCCTAGGCTGGGTGCGGAGGTTTCTTAAAAGAGTGAAAAGATGACCGGCCTTACGGGGCCCCTGCTTTTGTGCTCGTGAAAGTACCGAGACTTTCTGCTTCTTGTTTTCCGCAAATTTCTCCATGGCTGCTTCCTTGATCTCATATGCCAACGCCTTATCTTGGTATTGGCGGAGTGTGGTACATTCGAATCCGGACATGTACCTCTGAACTTCTGGTTTCATTCTCATATCGAAATGAATCATCATTTCTGCATCTGTTCTGACCAGATGTCGAACAAATGCCAGCTGCTGGTTAAACGTCTTGATCGCCTGGGATACGGGCACATCAGAAGGCTGAGCAGAGAAAAACTCTCGAACTTTGGCTTCCCTCACAGGACGAGGGCAATCGGGCTTCCATCATCAATCTAAACTCTGTCCAATCGGCATCATGGTCTACAGCCGGATGGCTTCCCACCATTCGGACGCTTCCCTATCGTAAAATATTGAGCGATAGAGGCTCTCCTGGCCGTCAGGCGCTTAATTCCGCAAAAATCTTCTCCAGCTCCTTTAACCAATGATCCTGTGGGAGTCTCGTAAATACCGTCGAATTTGGGTGGTTGCATCTTCGCCACTTCTTGCAGCCACCGGTCACCTCGATTTCCCATATCCGGGATCCCTTGCCGTCCCTCTCCCTGCCGTAGCCCAACCGCCACTTGCATTCGGTCCACGACACAGGCGAATCGAGTCATCTGGTTCACCACTTGACGAAGGATCTCTGCATGCAGCAGATCTGGTTCATTATTAATAGACTGCTGCGGCTCGCCCGAGCTATGATCGCCCGGTTAGAAGGCGACGTTTCCTTTCGGCATTTCTCCGTCCGCGTCCACGACCGCGACCACGTCCACGTCCGCCTCTCAACATACAGTAAGCATAAATACTCAATATACAGGAAACAACATCGTTCTAATATTCGAGTATAAAGAGATACAATATGCAAAGAACGAGATAGAGTTTAGGAACTTACAACCACTGTTCGCATGAAGACGTAGGCAGTGCAGTGATGTCATTCACGGCCGGTTATCCCAAAAGACATAAATGACCCCTATTTTAACCCAACGGCCAAGATATCCATAATCTTAGCTCCGATACCATATTCTGTAACACCCCCAATATATTCGGGAATATTACAGCGCCGTAAATCCTTTACATAAGGATTTACAAGGCTGAAGAATTTAACAAGTATAAAAAGTTACTGACGAATGGAAATAACGGAATTTCAGTACATCAATTCTGACCAAATACAGAAATAGTACAATTTGTTAAAGTGAACTCAATATTACATCACCAATTCAAAACATCACAAACGACTTCGTACTCGAGTACTTATTGAAATAACGAATAAACGAAAGATAAATAAACCCGGTCGGGACATCACTCTGCACCCCCGTCATCATACAATTCCAGTGGTTGTTTCCCTGCTCTCCTGGATCCTGAACACAAACAAAATGTTCACCCCCGAAGGGGTTAGCACAACGATGCTAGTACAAGTACCACAACATATTATTCATATCTCACGGTGAATAATAATAACATAAACGACAAAATACCAACGAGTCTTCTCCTACGAGAAACTCAAACATAACATACACAACTGATAATCACAGCATGATATCAATACATACACATGGTAATTCCATCGATCCAGCGTTCACTGCCTAGAACCCACGATGATCCCGTCAGACCAACCCGTGGTGGAAAAACCCGTCCGATGATCCAACGCACGCTAGCATAGATCCCCCGATGATCCCGTCGGACCAACACGAGGTGGACACACAATAACGACATACATGCACGACAATATGTATAACAACAATACATAAAACAATTAAGGTACTTGCCTCGATTTGAAGACAATAACAATACTTCCACGAAAATGAACACTCGAAGATCGTCCTCCTCAATCAATCACGTAACGAGACCAAACCTTAACAAAAGAAATGATATAGAGTTTATCTCACGTTGTATGGATGTTTAACACCCGCTTAACGGCCAAAAGTTCATAAACCGCACCGCCTGATGAGCTTAGCGCACGCTAAGTACTTCGTAGCGTGCGTTACGTCGCCCGATAGCGCACGCAAACAACAAAGCCTAGCGCACGCTAACGACGCATGGTCAAGATTTCACCGACTACCAATCGACTTCGTCGATGGTCTAGCGTGCGTTACGTACCAAACGTAGCGCACGCTAACTAGTGCTCGATAGCGCCGCGTTAAATCGCATAACATAGCGTGCGCTATCTCGCATGGCGCTTCTTGGCGAAAGAACTGCTTCTTGCCATGAACGAAACAATGAAATCCTTCGTGATAATTCATGTTACTTCCATGAATACCAAGTTCTTACTCTTATGAATAATCTCCGAGATTATATCAACTTCAAGATGCAAATATACGAATAATCATCATGACACCATAATCCATCTTGATTACAATTCTCATGCAAAGTTGGTGATCTCCGGTTGATGTATTAGATTCTACTATCATTATACATATTCGGACTTCATCTTGCGGTGAACTAACAATTCCGACTTATACGAAAGAATATTTCCTAAGATGATTCTCCCTTTAAGTTCTTATAACATATTTTCCAAATCATGATCACAAAGATAACATAAATCATACGGATTGTTAACTTCCGAATATATCTCTCATCATTTGAAGTACTAGGATTTCCAACTTCAAGGTTCCAACAATAATATCTTAATTGTAGACATCCCAATCTTCTAAACATGATGTTGTTGAAATAGTTTACTAATGAAATTCAATATCCTGTTAACATGATCATCATATCCATTGTAAATCCGAATCTAAGACTGGTGATAGGTTGAACATACCTTAATATGCCGAAATCACTGAACCACAAGGTGTAATCCGACTCCGGTTGGTTACGTGCCCCTCCAAGGTGTCACTTCTCTTCAAGGATCACTTCACAAGTGATACTCAATCGTTCTATGATCACTCATACATGTTCTAAGTGTTTAGAAGGTAGATTATTGCTCTCTGGACTCTCAAAGATGAAGTATAGACGAAGGAAATGAAAGCTCAAGCGGTTGTTGTCCCATTTATAATTTCTGCATTATTGATAAGTTAGCGCACGCTACTAAGTATCTTTTAGCGTGCGCTAATAATGGTTGACTTCAGATTTTGTCCGGGTGCGTCAGCGGGAATCTTATCCGGACCCATGTCCCGCTGGCGTACGAGCCAGCTGCCCCGCTCAATAATTGAGTCTTTAGCGCACGTTACTACTACCTGTGTAGCGTACGCTAATAGTGGCCCGATAGCGCGCGTTAAGATACATTCTTAGCGTGCGCTATCACTAGGTTGTTTGAGCAATTTTGCATGTTTCTATACTTATGTACAATGATATCAATGCACGAAATATCATACTCCAATAATCAAAATCACCAATCCGAAATAATACATGGTTGAATACAGATGAAATACACTGTAATAAATCCGGATATTACAACATCCGTGGAGTGCTCCTTAGAAACTGGAAAACCAAGCCTTTCAAGATGATCAATATATCCTTTCATCTTGAGCACGTGAGCGCTGACAGATGTCCCCTCAACCATCTTGCAAGCATACAAGGCTTGAAAGGTCTCATACCTCTCTTGCCTAGCATGCTTCGAGAAAGTTTCCTTGAGGTGAGCATTTAGCTCATAAGCCTCCATTTCCTCCAGATTCTTCTGAAGTTCTGGACAAATGGTGGCCAACATAAGACAACCGACATCAATGGAATCATCACAATGTTTCTTCCATTTGTCTTTTGTTGCTTTGTTTGCATTGTCAGCTGGCTCATCGGGAATTTCTTCCTCAAGAACATACAGCTTTCTTTCTTGCTTGAGAACTATTCTCAGGCTCCGGATCCAATCCAGATAGTTGCTGCCATTTTCTTTCAGCTTGTCCTTCTCAAGGACGGATCGCAGTGAAATGGTGGATGTGTTGTTTGATGCCATTCTACAAAATTCAATATGCAAAATATTTAGTCACATTATTTTATTTCTCGAAAAATACTCCCACTAAAACAAAGTACCCTCAATTTACAACATTTGTAATTTTAGTGGACTAAGATCCCATTTCGCACAATCCTAAACTCAGCTTTGGCATGACGCCTAGAATTGAGCTACTTTAGGTGGATAACTCTTTATCGATTACATCATATGTAACTCTTAGATTATATCATGGGATTTGGCATCGTATGCCCAAGCATGTTATAATCCCATCTTATGCCTTAAGGTTCAAAACTATTTTGATTTCCAAATTCATTAAACGTATAGGTATCACCATTACCTATCCTACCTTACTAAGATAATCCGAGTGCCTAGCTTTGGCATGACCCACTCATGATGATCGAAGTCTTGATAGGTGTTTTTCAAATGAACGGCATTAAAATTTTAACGAGGGATTTTTATCCTATGTTAATGTCTATGTTTGATAACATACATCTAAACATACATAGCATCACATACATGCATAAATTTAAACATACATCGCATCACATGACAATAAAGCATAGGACCGTGTATAGCATGACCATAATCCTAACGTGATTTTCATGAGCCAGCATGAAAATCACAAAGGTCATCTAAAGGGTTAAATATGGTCTTCATTGATCTTCCCAACTCCTTGGAACGTCATACGCGATCACTTTGCTCCTCGAGTCCGTCTTTCTCGTCCTTCTTGTCTTCATTACATTAATGAAATTTAATACTACACTAATAAATTAAATTACAAGAAGTGCAAACGACACGCAGGCCGTAAAATAATAAATAATTTAAATAGACGACTCGCAGGCCGTAAAACCAATTATAATTAAATGACACGCAGGCCATAAAACCAACCCATAAGAAATTAAATTATCCAATCACATTGATCAATTTATGGTCATGCCATACACCTCACACATACCATAAATAATTATCAAATAATTAATAAAGCACGTAATATATTAAATAATCAATTTGTCTGACAATCAGACAATAAATTAAAACTGTGTCAAAAGTGAACAAATCTGGACTTGGCCGAGATGGTTGTCATTCTGCCCTGGGAACAGGTCCGCCCGGGTTCGAAACCCGGCGGTTGCAGTTGCAACATTTTGCAACAATTATTGCCAAATTTACTTTTATATGTAAAGGGCTTATAAAAAGAACTACTGAAAAGTTACAAAAAACAGAATCCAGCCGAGATGGTAAGTGTTGCTGAAGGAAAGTCGAATGGTGCGAGATCAAATCCCAGTTTTTGCAAAATTATTTTTGCAATATTTAAAACAGATTTTTATACCTTTTATAAAAACTCCGCGTATTTTTACCAAAACAAAAACGTAGCTCACTTGGTAAGTAGCTAGGCTGCTGGCCGGACCACCACGGTTCGAACCCCTGGTGATGTAAAATCATTTTTGCTAATTTAAACAGCCGGGTCGGCCGACCCGACCGGACGACGACCGTCTCGAACAGATCTGCTCTGAGCGATTCTGAGCAGAAATTCGCAAAAAACAGTCCAGAAAATAAATTTTGACGATCCGATTTAATCAAATTAAACCAGAAAAATTATTTTATAAAATTTATATTTTTTAAATATAATTAGGAACATAATTTACACATAAATATGTTCTACACAAACAATTAAATTACATGCAAGTTGGCTCCGATACCACTGTTGGGTTTTCTATGCATCGAATACAAAATAATCGGAGTAAAACGCAGCGGAACAATAAACGTGAAAACCCAATTTAGGATCTCATGCAGTAATTTAATTGTTTAATTAAAGAGTTAATCGAATTACCTTAATCCGATTGAACAATTCTAGATCCGGACTAGAAGCAGATGAATATCTCCTTCCTCTTTTGGTGATCCACACACGAACAATTCCACAAGCCGGATTGCTAGATCCTTACGAATAATATTGATAAATAGTACAACACAAGTTCCTTACTAGAAGGATTGTACTATTGATTAAGATCAACTAAGGGAAGAGGGTTAGACGACCGACTTCGTTCTCCTACAGTATGAGGAAGAGGTCGACTTTTTCTTCTTCTTCTTGGAAGGGGGCGATTTTTGTAGGAGTTCTAATGACAACTCCTTGTCATGGATCTCTTATTTATACTAAGTAATCCCTAGATTCAATAATCTAGTATTTGCTTAGTTGCCCCTCAACTTATTAAATAATACAATATATATAATATCCAATATTATATATATTACTTATTATTTAATCTCCTTATAAATATAATATCCAATATTATATTTATTATTCCCGATTGATATTTATTCCTACTGTCTATAATTGTAAATGCGTGCGACCCAAAGGCTTATATTATGTTGGCAATTATTTAATACCTTATTAAATAATAAATCATAAGCAGCCTCTAGCAAGACATTATGATTACCCAAATAATATAAGTTAATAGTCCATTAAACCTTTTAACGTGTCAAATCCCTTTGTCACGTGATATCATATTTGAACTAAGTCATGGAGTCTGTCATACTTATATATGTTCAAATGCTTTCTCGATCTTAAGTACACTGATTGAATCAAATGACTCTTCATTTGAGCATGGCCATGCATTTCCTTCAGTCCTACTTATCGAGGGGCCCAGCAGATATCTCTCTCACTTAAGAGAGGGACAAATCCCCATCTTGATTATTCATTGCCCTCTACATGACTCCCACTAATCCCGATCGCTAACCTTTATGATCACCATGTTTCAGATGATGTTGGATTACGTCAAGGCATAGCAGTTATCATGTTGGACTCTATGATAATCTTAGGTTCAAGGATTTATTGACATACTGTTATTGAGAATCACTTATGACATTTCCATGCAGTGATCTCAATGCGGGTCGGTCCAGTATTAGTTCTCTAACCAATACCCATAAGATTGATCCGTACCATATGCATAATCATCCGATGATTATCAATCAAACTTATACTAGTATATTAATCACTTAAGTCTCTACTCAACGCGATTTTACCAGGGACATTTGAATAATCTTATTATTCGTGAATAACTATTATTCGATTATTATAATATTAAAACATGCACACATTATAATAATCAACGAGAAATAAATGATATCAAATAACTTTATTTAAATGTCACAATTACAAATCTAGGCACATCGAATGTCCTAGGGCACTATTCCCAACACAGTCAATGACGGAATTGTAAGGTTGTGATAGGTATTCGTGAACCTCCGACTTGAGGATTTAGTAGGGATGTGCTTGTGATGTTAAGATTTTCATTAGAGTAGTTCGACCTGGAAAACCAGAAGGTTGGGGTCAACCTCGACGTACGTCTTGACGGGTAAGTAGCAGGTCCTAATGAATACCAAGATAAGATTTTTTCTCCTGTAAGTGAACAGGCATATGTCCTATGCGGTTATTAGCAAATGAGATCATAAGTCTTTGGCCAAAGCGCTGGAGCTAGTTGTATTAGATACACGAGATCTCAGTGATCTCTATTTGCATTAACTCATGCATAACGTCATGTACAAATATGGTTTGATTGACCGTGACCCTATAACTTGATCGGGACATTTGAGAGAAGGGTTTATACGTATACTAGTATTCACGACAGAAAGGTTTTGGAATGGTCCCCATCATTCGTTCTCAGTTAGGATATGGTGTAGGCCGCCAGGCTGGCTAGGTGGTGCTACTACTCTATGGTTCCTTCTATTGCTAACTAAGACGGACCTACCGAGTCGCGCAATAGGATTGACGACGGAATGAATTGAGCTTATTCTCTTTTAATAAACATTAGATATTGGATATCTAATCTATTGGACATTGGATGTATAATTAATTTTGGGACATTAGATGTCTAAATTAATTTATTGGATAAATTAATTTACAGCTTAATGAATTAAATAAATTATGGGTGATTGATTTAATTCATACATATAATTGTTTCTTGAAGAAATTAATTATTTTATTTTCTAATTGATATGATTAATTAATTAGATTAATTAATTGATATAAATACATCGGAACGGAATGGAGTTTGTCTGTTTGGACATGCGAGAGTCCGAAACGAATCGAATTCCTCCTAGCTCCTTCAAGATGGCCGCCCCTCCTATGTCTTCCACCTAATGTGGTGGAAGACTTGTTGATATAATATCTTTGATGTTTATTCTTGAGGGGACAAGAGATCATGAGGTGATTTCTTTATGGGAGAAGACTTTGGATGAAATGAGATGATAACATTTTATAAAGTCCTCTTCCTCTCACTTGTTGGAAAATTATATGATTCATTCACAATTGAAAGAGAGAGAAAGACTTTATAACTTGTCTTCTTCATCTTCATCATCTTCACCATAAGTTTCTTCATATTTTTCTTAGAGAAAAATTGAGAGGAAAAATAGAGGGAATATATATCTATACACTTAGAGTGATATAGATTATAGTTATAGCTTCTATCAATTTGTTCTATCCGTGTTCTTAGAGGACAACGAGGTGAAGTTATTCCGGTCGTCTTTCCAGCGCGTGGCAAGTAGAGACGCGGTGTTTTCGGCGTTGGATCATCCAAGAGCTTGTTGCGGATTGGATTCGTAAGGTACATCATCGAGGACTTATCAAATCGAACTTGTAGTCACCGGGATCTTCTCAACGATTAAATCAACGGACTACAAGGGTATGATTTCGCATCTCCCTATTTGTTCGTTTTATATTCGTATATACGTAGCTTGAATCGACCCTCTTGAGGGATTCATATTAAACTTTGAGTTTTTGCTTCTGCTGCGCTCTTCGTTTTTTTTATGTACGAATCCCAACAGTGGTATCAGAGCAAGGTCTTGCGATCGTATATACGATATTAGCATTTGGAATGCTTGGTTGAATGATTTATGATTTGGAATCATAAATGTTTAATCGTTGTATATGTTCGTTTGTTTGTTGTAGTTGTGTTTTTTGTAAATTCATATCAAAATATAAATCTTATATTTCTTGGAAATATGATTCATATTGAAGATATGAAAGTCGAAAAATATTAATATTGGATATCCGGTCGAATATCGAACCCCGGTTTGCCGTTGGACGAAACTGAGAGGAATGCTGATTTTGGCTAGGCCAAAGAGGGTGCTGCCATGCGGTCTGACCCTTTGGACCACGGTCTGGGCTTGGGACCGCGGTCCTGTGTGCTCGGACCACGGTCAGGACACTGTTCCAGCATGTTTCGGGCTCGATTTTCTATCCGTTCCAGAAAAATTAATCTCCCACATTTTATATTGGATATAATTTGATTAAAATGGAATAGGGTATTTCATTTTAAAGTGGGAAACTTGATTTGTTGGAATGGTTTTGATTGACCAAATTATTTTGAATGATTTCATATTACCGATTGTGTGGATTAATTGGATCAATCTATTTATAGTTAATTTTATTTATTGATTGGATATATATATATATATATTAATTTTATTTATTTAGTATTTATTGGATAATGCTTCTGAATGAGATGTGGTTCATGGACCTAGTTTGAATCATTCGGTTTTCTTCGATTAGGTTGTAAAGGCCGCTTTGAGCCTATTTATTTTACTAGAAAATTTGTATAGGATGTAATTTTTCAATGTAAAATTTATATGTAATGACGAAGACCAGAGGAAGATCTGTTCGAGAAGACGAAGATTCAAGACCGAAGACTTGTAATTAGATTACGATTTTTTGTTCTAGAAACGGTCCATGAACTGCATGTTGGCAGCAACTAGGTTGTGAATGTTTTATTCATATGGTATGAATGCTACAAACGCGCTTAAATGAATTAATGTGCGAAGTGTAACATTAATCGCGAAAATTCTCCCACATCAAAATATTAAGTTTAAAAGGTTTCAAGGTTTTCCTTCCCTCCATCGAGCTTTCGGAAAATTGAAATCCAAACCAGATGTGCTATGCTTCCGAGTTATCGGGGTAGTCATTCGGGGAGGGTCAATAAATTCTGAGAGTGCATTGGATGCCTTCGGTTGGAGCAAATTTTATCCCTAGAAACTTGTTCGATTACCGGATAAGATTCACTTGTGAAACTGATTAGCGTCGATGGTATAAACTTAACTTGTTCACGAACTGTAGAAACCGTATAGGTTGAGGGGAGTGAACAAGGGAAAAAAGAAGATTGAATCATCCATTAGATGGGTTGGTGTTGGACACCACTTTATGAAGATTAATAGACCAGAAACCTGTTCGGTTGCCCTCTATTAAAATTTATAAAGAACCCGATCACCACTATGAAGTAAAGCGGACAAGTACTTCCGGATTTGACATGGGAGTGTGTTATTCCGATAAAAATCGTGGGAGCTGGGTTAAAAGAATATAAAAGCCCTTAATTCTAAACTCAGATCATAATCAAACGAGTTACTAATCAATATGTTTTACTTAGTGCAGACAAACCAAATAACAACTCTCACAATGACAATGAACCCACTTGCAATTCTACTCGAGAAGAACAACTTAATCGGTCCAAACATTGTGGACTGGCTCTGCAATATGATGATTGTCCTCAGTATGGAGGCACTGAGATACGTCTTGGAGGTGGACATTCCGGCACCTCCAGTGCGGATCAGAGCGAGTCAGGAATATGTTGAAAACCACGAAAAATGGGTTAATGATTACATAAAAGTATGTGCCTATATGATGGCTTCTATGTCTAATGAGTTTCAGAGAGCTCATGAGAAAATGACTTATGCTAGGCAGATTTTATCTCACTTAATCGAGCTTTATGGTGAGCACAGTCGAACTGCTAGATATGAGATAACTAAAGAGCTTTTCGGTGCCAGGATGAAGGAGATGAGAAAGTTGGGGACCATGTCTTCAAAATGATCTCTATGATCGAGAGATTGGAGGCTCTTGATTTTAAGAAGCATGATTCTTTACAAATCGACCCCATCCTGCAATCTCTTCCTGATTCCTTTTCACCGTTTGTTGTGAATTTCAACTGCAATGAGATTGCTTGCCATTTAGCAGGATTGATGAACAAACTGGTAACCGCTCAGTCTCATATGAAGACTCTATGGGTGAAGGAGTCTGCCCTTGTGATTTCTTCTGGACCTCGGAGGTCTAAGAATAAGAATAAAAAGACCAAGAAGTAGATAGGCCCACAAAGCAAGGACTTTAAGGCTAAGGGCAAGGCCCCCGATGGTTCCTAAGAGCAAGAAGAAGGACAAATGTCTCAAATGCGGTAAGCGGGGCAACTGGGCAAGAGACTGTCCGATCCTTCATGGCACTTCAGGTACAAAACTTTTAGTTTTGGAAACGAATGTTTTGCTACTGTATTTTCTACTTCTTGGATACTTGATTCATGTGCTAGTCCTCACATTTGTACCATGAATCAGGATCTGGAACAAAGTAAGAAGCTTGGAGCTGGGGAAGTGATGATTACTGTCGGAAGGTGTCGAAGCAACTGACATAGGATCACTTCTTTTGGATTTGGAATTCGGCTTTGTTTTGACATTGGATGATGTACTTGTTTTGCCCAAGGGGCATACAAATATTGTATCCATTCCGATCATGGATCGGAAAGGCTTTTCATTTTTATTTGGTGATGCTTCCTGCAAAATTTATTTTCGTAATAAACTAGTAGGCACTGCCACATTGTTGAATGGATTATATCATCTAAACCTAAATAACAAAGTTGTTGTAAACACTATGACTAGGAAGCGTGGTAGGGATAAAACTAATCAAGTTTTGAAATGGCATCTTAGACTTGGTCATATTGGTCAGACCAAGGTTGACAAAATGGAAAAGGATGGACTTTTGGGTCCATTGGGCTAGGATCCCTTTCCAACTTGTGAATCTTGCCTTAAAGGCAAAATGACCAAGTCCCTCTTCATAGGGACTTTTAAAAGAGCCACTTATAAAGTTGGATTAGACCATACCGATGTATGTGGTGCTTTGGAAGCAGCACGAGATGGATATCAGTATTTCATTACGTTTACGGATGATCATACTAGGTATGGTTATGTATACTTAATGAAACATAAATCCGAGGCTTTTGAGAAATTCTAGGAAATTAAGGCCCTAATCGAAAAACAAATCGGTAATCATATCAAATCACTTCGGTCGGACCGAGGTGGCGAGTATATGAGTATCGAGTTTGACGAGTTACTTAAGGACCACGGAATAGTGTCAAAACTCACACCTCTAGGAACTCCTCAGTTAAATGGTGTGTTGGAAAGAAGGAACCAAACCCTGTTTGACATGGTTCGTTCCATTCTTAGCTACACCGACTTACCGATTTACCTATAGGGTTATGCACTCCTGACTGCTGCTCATATCTTGAACATATGTCCTTACAAATCCGTTCCTAAAACTCCGCATGAGATGTGGGAGGGTAGGAAACCAAGTCTTAATCATATTAGGATTTGGGGATGTCCCGCCTATGTCAAGAAGACTAAGGTGGAGAAGTTGGAAGCAAGGTTCATGAAGGGACTTCTCATTGGATTTCCATCTAGGACGATGGGTATCTATTCTATATGCCCGAAGATCGAAAGATCATTATTGCTTTGCAAGCACACTTCTTGGAAGATGAGTTTATTCAGGAAGGCGGAGCAGGTAGAAGTATTTCTTTGGAAGAACACAATGAAACTCCTCGGGAGACACCTGTACAAGAAATTGCAACTGAACCTTCTGAAACCCAAGTACAACCATCTCGTAGGTATAGTAGGGTGTCTCAATTACCTGAGAGGTATGGTTTTATGCACTTGGAGGAACTGGGTCACCATGAGGTTCCAGGTGATAACCAAGAGACCAACCCAATGACCTATGACCAAGCGATGGTGGATGTAGACTCCGCGAAATGGCGGGAAGCTATGGAAGCTGAGATAGACTCGATGCATGTCAATCAGGTGTGGACTCTAGTAGACCACCCCAAGGGCATAGTGCCTATTGGGAACAAGTGGATATACAAGAGAAAGACTGATGAGGATGGCAAGGTTGACACCTATAAGGCCAGACTTGTGGCAAAGGTTTATACACAGAAAGAAGGAATCAATTACCATGATACCTTCTCGCTCGTAGCTATGATCAAGTCTATTCGCATGATGCTTGCTATAGCTGTCTACCATGATTATGAGATATGGCAGATGGGCGTAAAGATGGCTTTCCTTAATGGATTCCTCGAGGATGAAACCTATATGGAGCATCGTAAAGGTTTGGTGTCCGAGGTCGATGTTTATAAGGTCTGCAAGCTTCACCGTTCCATTCATGGACTGAAGAAAGCTTCGTATAGTTGGAATCTTCATTTTGATTGTAATATCCGCATTTTTCTTTCCCTTGTATTTTCATTTTTCGGTGTATTTATCGGTTGTAGTGACCCTCGTGTATCTTTCAGTGTATCTTTCCCGTCATCTATTGATCTGATTCTCGTTATTATTGTACGAAACCGCTATTCGGGGTTGCCGTGGATCTATTCTATGTTTCGATGCGTCTTGAGATGTTCCGTTTAATGTTTCGTTCATATTCCGGTGTTTTGGACCGTTTATATCTCGTACCTAGCGCTCGCTATATTTTCTGCATAGCGCACGCTAGGGGTCAGTTAGTAGCGCACGCTACGACTGCTTCGTAGCGCGCGCTAGAGGGCAAGCCCTGGGAGTGGCGATCTTGATTCCACCCTGCGGGTGGTGGATTAGCATACGCTACGTAGCCTAGCGCACGCTAATGTTGGGAGTTAGCGCACGCCGAGACGCCCAGTGGCGTGCGCTAGTGTGGATGTCGATCGGGCGGTTGCCATTGGACTCTCGATGCCCGTGTAGCGCACGCTATTGGTCGATAGCGCGCGCTCTGGATACACTTTAGCGCACGCTACGTTTGGTCGTTAGCGCGCTAACGGATCAGTGGGTACCGCGATTTGCTTCTGGACTTGGCTGATGTCCAAGTAGCGCACGCTATTGGTCGATAGCGCGCGCTACCGAGAAGCTATTAGCGCACGCTACGTTTGGAGTAGCGCACGCTAACGGCCAGAAATCTGGCTACTGGACTGGAGTTTGTTTCGTTAGCGCACGCTAACTTTGAAGATTAGCGCGCGCTAACACTCCCTGGCTATATAAACCAGGGAGTTGACCCATATGAACGTATTACGTTCATTTCTTCTCCTCCCCGCGGCTTAGAGCTCCTTTGGCGATTTTGGGCGATTCTTGGTGATTTCTTCTTCCAATCATCTCATCCAACATCTTCCTTAAGTTCTTGGAGTATTATATCAACATCAACATGAATCTTTCATCCTAATCCAAGGTAAATCTCTTAGAACCCTACTTTTGGGCGATTTGGGAGTTTTGGGATTTTCTTCCGATCCGTTCCGTTTTGTTGGTGGATTCATGATGAATATGATTAATCTTGTTGGTATTCTTAGTTTTCCTACGGATTCATGGTATATTTTCATGGTTTTGCGAAATCAAGAGGGTTTGGTTGTGGTCTGCCCTCGTTGTTATTTTTGTACGAATATACATGAATCGTAGGCGGGTTTTCGGGTGTATTCCATTTCCGTATTCGGCTAGAGTTGGTTGTAATTATGTTCTTCGAATCGTTAGGTTCGGTTCCATTGATTCCTAGTGTTCGTCGGTGATTATCCTCTCTGTTCGTTGTGTCATCAATTATTCAAGGCAAGTATTTTTGGAAACCTTTATGCTTAACGTGGAATGGTAATGTATTTTATGTGTGATTTGCTCACCTCGTGTTGGTCCGACGGGATCAAGGAGGGAATCCAAAGGGTTGAGTCATGGATTCATGAGTTTGTATAGCTAGCCAGTTCGGGAGGGTCCATAGAGGCCTCGGGCGGGATCAATGATATTACTCTGTTCCCAAGGCGATGCATGTGCGTCTTTTGTTTTCATAATGTGGCCAGCTCGGGAGGGTCCTTAGAGGCCTCGGGCGGGATCTATGATATTACTCTGTTCCCAAGGCAAATTTTTTGACTGTTCGTTTCCGGAAAAGACATGTCTAGTTTTGGTTTTTGAAATGATATTGGTGCATGTACTATGAGATGTGTAAGCGATTGGTTTGCCTTGATTACTTGTACTAACGTAATTGCTAACCCCTTTGGGGGACTCGTTATGGGGAAATTATTGTTATGGATTTCAGGTTATGATCATCCAGACGAGCGAGCGCTGGGACAGTACGAGGATGTTGGCCAGGGTCATTGACATGTGCACTTGGGTCTTCTTATTTTCTTTCGTTTACTTCGATTTGGTTGTTCCCATTTTTATAAACTTATAGAGTTGTGCTCGCGAGTACTTAGGCTTTTCATTTTAAACTCCGTTTTGTATCATTTTAAATTGTTACATTATTGGATGATGCTTGTGTCACCGGTTGCTCCGGGCGTATCTTTATATGTCATATTATTAAAATGTGTGTGTCCTCGCTAACCGAATGGTTAGTCGAGTGGGGTTTTTCTTGTTGTAGCCTGGTGGGTCCCAGTTAGGGTTCCACGACACTGTAACATACTCCGAATATCTCGGGGTATTACAGAAAATGGTATCGGAGATCTAGGTTTATGGATACCTAGGCTTGTCGGTTATTTGGGTCTAGTCGTGTTTTGTTTCGCACATTGTCACACCGCTGCCGGCATCTCAGTACTTCCAGTGTTCGTAAGTTTCCTTACTCGATTCTTTACTTTTTCGTACTGTATTCCGTTTCTTGAACTGTGGTTATTCTCCCTCCTCTGCTTATCATCGTAGTTGTTTTTTTTTTCCTTCCTTACTCATCCTCGATATACTTCTGTTATCTCTTAACTCCAGTATGGATGCCGGAGGAAACCGTGGTCGTGGTCGTGGACGCGGCCGAGGACGTACGGCAGCCGGTGGGGCGGCCACGTCGCATTCTTCGAGGCCCGCGATCTGGCGACCGTCACAGTCATGCTTCTTCTCAGGAGCGCGTCGATCTTGGTATTGCGGCTGTTATGCAGCAAATGGTTAACCATATGGCGGCGATAGCTCAGGCGGTTCAGAATCCAGATCCGACCCATGCTAATCGGGGCGGAGCGGATCGCTGGCTTCAGGATGTCATCAAGATGCATCCTCCTCAGTTCTCGGGAGCTTCGGACCCGATCGGCTGGGCAGGATGGATCAAGGAGATATCTAAAGTCTTCGTTGCCACCAACTGTCCCGAGGACCGTAAGGTCCCTATTGCCCAGTACTTTCTCACTGGGGATGCTACGGATTGGTGGTAGGCCGTTGGGCCCAAATACCATGTTGCTTCGTGGGCCGAATTTCAGGAATTGATGGAGACCGAATATTGCCCGTGGCCGGTCAGACAGGCTCGAGTGCATGCCTTCTATGATGCTCAACCACGGGATATCCCCGTATCTCAAGCTATTGCCGATTTTAACAAGGAGTTGGGTTATGTGAAGACCCAAGTTGTCGCTGAGAGCGACAAGATTTTCCATTTTTCCAGGAGGATGAAACTGTCCATTCGGGACTACATGTCTGGACTCGTCTGCACTACCTTGAAGGATTATCAGAGTAGGGCCCTCGCTTATGATATGTCAGTGACGGCTAGTGATTTGGCTCGTGAGAGCAAGAAGCAGAAGTCGGTCGGAAATTTTTATGGTCCCAAGAGTGGAGGCCAGCAGAAATCTCAAGCTACGAATATTTCTACGGGCGGTTCGGCTCGTTTCTCTCGGAGCTTTCGGGGTGCCGCCGGAACCTCCGCTCGTGAACCCACATGCTTTAACTGTGGTGTGCAGGGCCATAGGAGCCGGCAGTGTTCTCGTCCGAAGTTTACTTGTCATACTTGTGGACAGTTGAGCCACAAGGCCCCCTTTTGTGAACAGATCAAACAGCTTCGCGGCGCCCGTTCTTCTCAACCGGTACCTTTGGAGCCGAGTGTGAACCAGGGCTCATTTGCTCTGCCGCCTCCACCGAGTGTCGGCCGTGGTAGAGGCCGGGGTCAGACCGCTAGAGGAGGAGCTTCCAGTGTTGGCTCTGCCCAGCCGCGTATCTATGAGATGAGGAGGGCCGATGATCCAGCAGCTACTGTGGTGACAGGTATCGTTCATATCTATTCCCATCCTGTCAGTGTGCTTTTTGATTCGGGTGCTACGCATTCATCCATTTCTCTAGAGTGTGTACGCCGTCTGAGTCTCGACTGCTTGTCACCTTGCGAGCCTTTCGTTGTTAAACTTCCTAGCGGTGATAGAATTGTCGGTGATCGAGAAGTCCGAGACTGCTCTGTGTTTATTTGTGAGAGAGCTTGGCTCTCTAATCTTATTTCCATTAATATTGTGGGTGAGGATTTGATTCTAGGGGATGATTGGCTCGAGCGTCATGGCGCAATCATGAACTACCACACGAGAATCATCACTACGTTAGCCGAGGACGGCACCGAACACTCTTTCGCAGGGCGAAAGAGGGGAAACCAGAAGTTTGTTATTAATGCCTTGAAGGCGATGAGTCTCCTGCGAAAGGGGTGTACTGGTTATTGGTGCTATGCCTTGAAGGCGGAGGATGGTGGAGTCGAGCTTTCGTCGATTCCAGTCGTTAGTGAGTTTCCTGATGTATTTCCTGACGAGTTACCGGGATTGCCGCCAGATCGTGAGGTTGAGTTTGCTATAGAGTTAGAGCCGGGTGCGGCTCCGATTTCGAAGGCTCCGTATCGCATGGCACCTTCAGAGATGTCAGAGTTGAAGAAGCAGTTGAGCGAGCTTCTTGAGTCGGGGTATGTTCGACCAAGCGCCTCGCCTTGGGGCGCACCGGTCCTGTTTGTGCGGAAGAAGGATGGTTCACTACGTTTGTGTATCGACTATCGCGAACTAAACAAGGTGACCATCAAGAATAAGTATCCCTTGCCGAGAATTGATGCCTTGTTTGACCAGTTGCAGGGAGCTGCGGTATTCTCGAAGATTGATTTGAAATCGGGGTACTATCAGCTTCGGGTGAGAGAGTCCGACGTGCCGAAAACAGCTTTTCGGACGAGATACGGACATTACGAGTTTGTAGTTATGCCTTTCGGGTTAACTAATGCGCCGGCGGTGTTCATGCAATTGATGAACAAAGTTTTTATCGAGTATTTGGATAAGTGTGTCGTCGTCTTCATTGACGATATTCTTATCTATTCGAGGAATGAGGAAGAGCATGCCCATCATTTGCGGATAGTGTTAGACATATTGAGGACCGAGCAACTCTATGCGAAGTTCTCGAAATGTGAGTTCTGGATGAAGGAAGTGATGTTTTTGGGTCACGTGATTTCAACTGAGGGAGTTCGTGTGGATCCGCAGAAAATTGAGGCAGTGTTGGATTGGGCACCGCCCACGAATGTGAAGGAGGTCCGTAGTTTCTTGGGTTTGGCTGGCTACTACCGTAGGTTCGTCGAGGGTTTCTCAAAACTAGCTCGGCCACTTACACAGTTGCTCCAGAAATCCGAGAAGTTCATCTGGAATGACGAGAGACAGTCGAGTTTTGAGGAACTGAAGAAGCGTTTGACTTCAGCCACGGTTTTGGCGTTGCCATGTGGCAACGAGGGATTCGCCGTTTATAGCGATGCTTCGGGTCAGGGTCTTGGGTGCGTATTGATGCAGCATGGCAAGACCATTGCCTTTGCATCGAGACAGTTGAGGCCGTATGAGCTTAACTACCCTACTCATGATTTGGAGTTAGCGGCAGTCGTTTTTGCGCTCAAGATTTGGCGTCACTATATTTTCGGCTCTGCATGTCAGATTTTTACCGATCATAAAAGTCTGAAATACATATTTACTCAGCGGGAGTTGAATATGAGGCAGAGGAGGTGGTTAGAGCTGATTAAGGATTACGACCTCGAAATCCTTTATCATCCGGGCAAGGCGAACGTCGTGGCCGACGCCTTGAGTCGGAAACCGATTGCGTTGCGAATGCTTGATGTCCTTACGTCTCAGTCTGAGCTTCAGCGGGCTTTGATCGAGTTAGATGTTGAGGTTTTGTTGCCTGGGACTGTCGGGCAACTTTGTACTTTAGAGATTTCGTCGTCTTTGATCGATGAAATTAAGCTGAAGCAATTAGAGGATCTGATGATTACTCAAATCCGAGAGAACGTTCTTAAGGGAATGTCTCCTGGGTTTGTGATTCACGAGGATGGTGTTTTGAGATTCCAGAGTCGGCTTTGTGTGCCGAACGACCCAGAGTTGCGACAGAGTATTTTGCGTGAGGCCCATGCTACACCTTATTCCGTTCATCCTGGTTCGAGTAAGATATACAAGGACCTGAGGAGGAATTTCTGGTGGAATGATATGAAGGAGGACGTCGCACAGTTTGTAGCGAGATGTTTGACTTGCCAGCGGGTCAAAATCGAGCATCGGCGACCGGCTGGGTTATTGCAGTCACTTCCCATTCCGGAATGGAAATGGGAAGATATATCGATGGATTTCGTCACGAGTTTGCCGAGATCGAGGTCGGGCATGAATATGGTATGGGTGATTGTTGATCGTCTGACGAAGTCGGCACATTTTCTGGGCATCAAGGACACTTGGGGCCCGGAGAACTTGGCTCGTGTGTTTATCGCGCAGATTGTGAGACTTCACGGTACTCCGAAGTCTATTGTTTCGGATCGTGATGGCCATTTTGTATCGCACTTTTGGCAGGCGGTGCATAAGGCGTTAGGTACCCGTTTGCGTTTGAGTACCTCTTTTCATCCCCAGTCAGATGGACAGTCGGAACGCACAATCCAGACGTTCGAGGATTTATTGCGTGCTTGTGCTCTCGATTGGGGTAGTAACTGGGAGGAGCATTTGCCATTGATCGAATTCACGTACAACAATAGTTGGCACGCGTCGATTCGGATGGCACCGTATGAGGCACTTTATGGGCGGCGATGTCGATCACCGATTTGTTGGAATGAGGCGTCCGATTTAGTCGGGACAGAGCCGGATGTTGTTTTAGAGACGAGGCGGAAGGTAGAATTAATTCGGGAACGGATGTTGACTGCCCAGAGTCGACAGAAGTCGTATGCCGATGTCCGTCGTCGACCTTTGGAATTCGAGGTAGGAGACTACGTTTTGCTAAAGGTGTCGCCGACGAAGGGAGTTTTTCGTTTTGGGAAGAAAGGAAAGTTGAGTTCGAGATTTATCGGCCCCTTTGAGATCCTCGAGCGAGTCGGTGGGTTGGCATACCGTTTGGCGTTACCTCCAGCCTTGAGTCATGTTCATAGCGTTTTTCATGTTTCCCAGCTGAGGAAATATGTCCCGGATCCTAGTCACGTCATCGATTATGGTGAGATTGATGTCGCCGAGGATATTACTTTCGAGGAGCGTCCTTTGAAGATTTTAGAGCATCGTGAGAAACGACTGAGGCATAGGACCATCCTTTTGGTCAAAGTGCAGTGGTCGAGACACGGTGTCGAGGAGGCAACTTGGGAGACCGAGGATAGCATGCGTGCTAGCTACCCTGAGTTGTTTGTTTCTTAAGTTTCGGGACGAAACTTATTTTTAGAGGGGTAGAATGTAATATCCGCATTTTTCTTTCCCTTGTATTTTCATTTATCGGTGTATTTCTCGGTTGTAGTGACCCTCGTGTATCTTTTAGTGTATCTTTCCCGTCATCTATTGATCCAATTCTCGTTATTATTGTACGAAACCGCTATTCGGGGTTGCCGTGGATCCATTCTATGTTTCGATGCATCTTGAGATGTTTCGTTTAACGTTTTGTTCATATTCCGGTGTTTTGGACCGTTTATATCTCGTACCTAGCGCACGCTATATTTTCTGCATAGCGCACGCTAGGGGTCACTTAGTAGCGCACGCTACGACTGCTTCGTAGCGCGCACTAGAGGGCAAGCCCTGGGAGTGGCAGTGCTGATTCCAGCCCTCTGGACTGGTGGATTAGCGTACGCTACGTAGCCTAGCGCACGCTAATGTTGGGAGTTAGCGCACGCTGAAATGCCCGGTAGCGTGCGCTAGTGTGGATGTCCAGTACTGGGCAGTTTGCCACTGGACTCTACTGATGCCCAGGTAGCGCACGCTATTGGTCGATAGCGCGCGCTACCGATACACTTTAGCGCACGCTACGTTTGATCGTTAGTGCGCGCTAACCGGATCAGGTGGGTACTGGCAGTTGCTTCTGGACTTGGCTGATGTCCAGGTAGCGCATGCTATTGGTCGATAGCGCGTGCTACCGAGAAGCTATTAGCGCACGCTACGTTTGGAGTAGCGCACGCTAACGGCCAGAAATCTGGCTACTGGACCGGAGTTTGTTTCGTTAGCGCATGCTAACTTTGAAGATTAGCGCGCGCTAACACTCCCTGGCTATATAAACCAGGGAGTTGACCCAGATGAACGTATTACGTTCATTTCTTCTCCTCCCCGTGGCTTAGAGCTCCTTTGGCGATTTTGGGCGATTCTTGGTGATTTCTTCTTCCGATCATCTCATCCAACATCTTCCTTAAGTTCTGGGAGTATTATATCAACATCAACACGAATCTTTCATCCTAATCCAAGGTAAATCTCTTAGAACCCTACTTTTGGGCGATTTGGGGGTTTTGGGATTTTCTTCCGATCCGTTCCGTTTTGTTGGTGGATTCATGATGAATATGATTAATCTTGTTGGTATTCTTAGTTTCCCTACGGATTCATGGTATATTTTCATGATTTTGCGAAATCGAGAGGGTTTGGTTGTGGTCCGCCCTCGTTTTTATTTTTGTACGAATATACATGAATCGTAGGCGGGTTTTCGGGTGTATTCCATTTCCGTATTCGGCTAGAGTTGGTTGTAATTATGTTCTTCGAATCGTTAGGTTCGGTTCCGTTGATTCCTAGTGTTCTTCGGTAATTATGCTCTCCGTTCGTTGCGTCATCAATTATTCAAGACAAGTATTTTTGGAAACCTTTATACTTAACGTGGAATGGTAATGTATTTTATGTGTGATTTTCTCACATCGTGTTGGTCCGACGGGATCAAGGAGGGAATCCAAAGGGTTGAGTCCTGGATTCATGAGTTTGTATAGCTAGCCAGTTCGGGAGGGTCCTTAGAGGCCTCGGGTGGGATCAATGATATTACTCTGTTCCCAAGGCGATGTATGTGCGTGTTTTGTTTTCATAATGTGGCCAGCTCGGGAAGGTCCTTAGAGGCCTCGGGCGGGATCTATGATATTACTCTGTTCCCAAGGCAAATTGTTTGACTGTTCGTTTTCGGAAAAGACATGTCTAGTTTTGGTTTTTGAAATGATATTGGTGCATGTACTATGAGATGTGTAAGCGATTGGTTTGCCTTGATTACTTGTACTAGCGTAATTGTTAACCCCTTTGGGGGACCCGTTATGTGGAAATTCTTGTTATGGATTTCAGGTTATGATCATCCGGACGAGCGAGCGCTGGGACAGTACGAGGATGTTGGCCAGGATCGTTGACATTTGCACTTGGGTCTTCTTATTTTCTTTCGTTTACTTCGATTTGGTTGTTCCCATTTTTATAAACTTATAGAGTTGTGCTCGCGAGTACTTAGGCTTTTCATTTTAAACTCCGTTTTTGTATCATTTTAAATTGTTACATTATTGGATGATGCTTGTGTCACCGGTTGCTCCGGGCGTATCTTTATATGTCATATTATTAAAATGTGTGTGTCCTCGCTAACCGAATGGTTAGTCGAGTGGGGTTTTTCTTGTTGTAGCCTGGTGGGTCCCAGTTAGGGTTCCACGGCACTGTAACATACTCCGAATATCTCGGGGTGTTACATTGATGAGGCTATCAAAGAGTTTGACTACGTGCAAAATGAAGAGGAACCTTATGTATACAATAGGGTTAATGGGAGCAAGATCGCATTCTTAGTACTACATGTAGATGACATTCTACTAATAGGAAACGATGTGGGAATGCTCAATTCTGTAAAAGCTTGGCTTTCGAGTAGGTTCTCCATGAAAGACTTGGGAGAAGCTACATATATTCTTGGAATTCGGCTCTACCGGGATATAGCGAGAAGAATGATAGGTCTTTCCCAAGCCCTCTATATAGATAAGACCTTAAAGCGATTTAAGATGGATGATTCTAAAACAGGGTTCCTAACGATGCGACATGGAGTAAAACTCTCCTCGAAGATGTGTCCTCAAAGTGAGGAACAACGAAAGGAAATGAGTAATATACCATATGCTTTGGCCGTGAGGTAGCCTTATGTATGCAATGTTGTGTACGAGACCTAACATTGCGCATGTTGTGAGCGTGGTAAGTAGGTTTCAGGCAAACCCAGTTAGGGAATATTGGACTGCTGTAAAGAACGTTCTCAAGTACTTAAGAAGGACTAGAGATCTGATTCTTATGTATTGCGGTGTAGAACTGAACATGATGGGCTTCACCGATTCATATTTCTAAGGACAGAAAGACGATGTGATGTCTACTTCTGGCTAAATATTTACACTTAATGGAGGAGCAGTATCTTGGCGTAGCACCAAGCAAAGCGCGACTGCTGATTCCACCTATCAGGCTGAGTATCAAGCAGCCTCGGAGGCTTTTAAGGAAGGGTTTTGGATTAAGAAGTTTCTGGGAGAACTTCAAGTGATACCATGTACTGAGCTGCATGTTCCACTTTTCTGCAACAACGACGGGCTGTAGCACAGTCCAAGGAGTCGAGGTTTCACAATAGTACCAAACACATTGAGAGGAAGTATCATCTCGTGAGAGAATTTGTTCGCAAAGGATACATTGTGCCGCATAGAGTTGACTCAGCCGACAACGTCGCTTATCCACTGACCAAGCCACTTACTCAGATTATCTTGGAGCATCATATGGAGAACATGGATATTAGATACCATAGTGTGTGGCATTGAGTGCAAGTTGGAGATTGGTAGGAGTATTCCCTTAAATGCCACTCAGAGGATGTTGAGTGAATGCATTGTACTTGTTATTATGTAAAACATTATCAGAAGGCAATCACATGTTTCTTTATTTACTGGTAGTCACTGGCATTTCTGACTCACAAATATATATATATATATATATATATATATATATATATATATATATATATATATATAGAAACTAGTCTATGTATTTGAGAGCGAAACATTCCACTCCTTATTGGATAAGGAGATCGGCACTGGGAAGGTTTATGGCTCAAATACTTAATTGTTCGCAAGTCGATGAAACCTGACTGGGTATTAAGTTTATGCGAAGACTTGTATGGCGTGTTCTTTGACTTGGAAAGTGCCTGTCGATCACTAATGATTAGTGGGAGCACACGTTATAGGTATGAAAATGAGATTAGTATACTCGAACCGACTCACCCTCGATTTGTAACACGGATTTCACTCTGAGACAGTCAATGACGGAATCGTAAGGTTGTGATAGGTATTCGTGAACCTTTGACTTGAGGATTTAGTAGGGATGTGCTTGTGGCATTAAGATTTTCATTAGAGTAGTTCAACCCAGAAAATCGGAAGGTGGGGGTCAACCGTCTTGACGGGCAAGTAGCAGGTCCTACTGAATACCAAGATAGGATTTTTTCTCCTGTAAGTGAACAGGCATATGTCTTATGCGGTTATTGACAAATGAGATCATAAGTCTTTGGACAAAGTATTGGAGCTAGTTATATTAGATACACGAGAGCTCACTAATCTCATTTGCATTAACTCATGCATAACATCAAGTACATATAGGGTTTGACTGACCGTGATCCTATAACTTGATCGGGACATTTGAAAGAAGGGTTTATACATATACTGGTATTCATGACAGAAAGGTTTTGGAATGATCCCCATCATTTGTTCTCAGTTAGGGTACAGTGTAGGCCGCCAGGCTGGCTAGGTGGTGCTACTACTCCTTGGTTCCTCCCATTGCTAACTGAGACGGACCTACCGAGTCGCGCAATAGGACTGATGATGGAATGAATTGAGCTTATTCTTTTTAATGAATATTAGATAGATCTATTTTATTGGACATTGAAATGTCTAATTAATTTTGGGACATTCGATGTCTAAATTAATTTATTGGATAAATTAAATTACGGCCTAATGAATTAAATAAATTACTGGGTGATTGATATAATTCATACATATAATTATTTCTTGGAAAAATTAATATATTATTTTGCATTTGATATAATTAATTAATTGGATTAATTAATTGATATAAATACATCGGAAACGGAATGGAGTTTGTCTGTTTGGACATGTGATAGTCCGAAACGAATCGAACTCCTCCTAGCGCCTTCTAGATGGCAGCCCCTCCCATGTCTTCCACCTAATGTGGTGGAAGACTTCTTGATATAATATCTTTGATGTTTATTATTGAGGGGACAAGAGATCACAAGGTGATTTCTTTTTGGGAGAAGACTTTGAATGAGATGAGATGATAACATTTTATAAAGTCCTCTTCCTCTCACTTGTTGGAAAATTATACGATTCATTGACAATTAAAACAGAGAGAGAGAGACTTTGTAACTTGTCTTCTTCATCTTCATCATCTTCACTAGAAGTTTCTTCATATTTTTCTTAGATAAAAATTGAGAGGAAAAATAGAGAGAATATATATATCTATACACTTAGAGTGATATATATTATAGTTATAGCTTCTATCACTTTGTTCCAGCCGTGTTCTTAGAGGACAACGAGGTGAAGTCGTTCTGGTCATCTTTCCAGCATGTGGCAAGTAGAGATGCGGTGTTTTCAGCGTTGTATCATCCAAGAGCTTGTTGCGGATTGGATTCGTAAGAGACATCATCGAGGACTTATCAAATCGGATTTGTGGTCACCGGGATCTCCTCAATGATTAAATCAACAGACTGCAAGGGTATGATTTTGAATCTCCATCTTTTTTCATTTTATATTCGTATATACGCAGCTTGAATCGATCCTCTTGAGGGATTCGTATTAAACTTTAAGTTTTCGCTTCCGCTGTGCCCTTCATTTTTTTTGTGTGCGAATTCCAACAACATCTAGGAAACCTAAAAGGATTCCCAAGACAAGAACCAAGCTGACCGCAGGTGAAAGAAAGCTCACAAACCTTGACAACTGGTCCAGATATGTTCTATACCAAACTCTTGATAAAGGTACCATGGTAAATATCTAGAACTGCAAAAATGCTAAAGAAATTTGGGGCACATTAACAGTAATGTTTGAAGGAACTGAGCTGATCAAAGAAACAAGTTATCAATAGCAACACAAAAGTATGATAACTTTAAAATGAAGAATGGAGATACCATTGATAATTTGGATACCAGATTCACAGAGATCATACATGAGATCAACTCTCTCGGGAAAATTTATGACAACCGAGAGATGGCATTGAAAGTCTTACAGTCTCTTTGCCCCAGAGTGGAGCATGAAGGTCATAGCCATTAGGGAATCAAATGATCTGAATAAAATAGAGATCCAAGAATTGTTCTCAGACCTCAAGGCATTTGAATTTGAATCCACCCTCATGCTCATCATCAAGTGAGCCAGCTGAGAAGGGAGTTGCCTTTACAGTTGAGTCTTCAACTAAGAGCTCAGATGATGTCATATCGCCAAGCCCTCTAAAGTTTGAGGAAGATATGGCATTCATCATGCAGAGATTCAGTAGTTCAAAAAGAATTACTCGAAGTACAAAAAGAATTACAAAGAAAATACCAAGAGAAATCAGAAACCTGGGAAGTGGAAAGTAGAATGCTACAACTGTCACAAAACAGGTCATATTCAACATGACTGCCCTAACCTGAAGAAAGAGAGAAGAAAAGAAAGACAAGGGCAAAAGAAAAGATAAAAGAAAAGGTCTAATTGGAGAAGATCATGCTCAAGAGACTATGGAATCAAGTGGTGGATTCCTCTCTATAAATGAAGATGACTACAACTTCCTGATGGCCAACATAGCTCATGAAGAGGTATCACCTAAACTCGAACTTTCAGAATGTTTTAGCCGAGACATATCTGAAGATATTGATTTACATAGATCTCTTAACCATATGATAAAAGATTTTGAAAAATTAAAAACAGCACACTTAGCCGTGACAGTTGAGAACACACAATTGAAAGATGAGAATGTCCAGTTGAAAAATGATTTAGATAAATTCAGCAAAGATACAGCCAACTTTAAAACCAATCAGGCTGAAGCTAAAAGGAACTGAGATAAACATGCTAAAAACTTTAAAAAATGAAAGATCAGGTGCACTCGCTCATACAGAGGCTGAACTTACAAAGCTCGAATAGATAAATGATGCTCAAGCTAAAGAAATAACATCTCTTAAAGCATCAAAAATATTAGAGGAATTTATGCACTAAGCATAGACCATTATATTTAAAATCAGGTCTTGGATATGATCCACATGCTGCTCCCATTTCTTAAACCACATTGTTAAAGTAGAAGCAAGTGTACACCCAGCTGAACTAACTAGTGAAAACAGATTTCAAAACAGGCAGCAACCCAATCAAAAGGCTCAGTAACAGCCAAGACAGTCTAGGCAAAAACTAAGATGGTTTAGGCATCAGCCAAGACAGTCTAGGGAGCAACCAGGACAGTTCAGGCCTCAACCGAGACAAAGTACTAGTCAATGGCCAAACTAGAATATGCAGATGAGACACCATTCACAAAATTACTACTACAAAAGGTTCCCACACACAATTTTCAAATCGGGAAAGGTAGATGGAAATCCCAAGGAAATCCAAATTTTCAAAATGTATGGAAACAACAAAAGAACTTTCAGCCAAGATTTAATATTAGCCCACACCAAGCATATTATCAACCTTATCACATGTACAATCCAAATAAGGGATATATAAATAATAATTACGTATATTATAATGGATATCAGAACAATTTTCATAACAAAAGGAGAAACCAATTCTCCAGGAAATTTACTAATCCTAGAGGACCAACTCAGATCTGGGTACCTAAATCTTTCTTGGATGATTGTAGAAAAATCGGGAGGATTACCATGAAGCAGTGATAAGTGTCAAATTTATACACTTACCCATGCATAGTATTGATAAATTTCATCCAGAATTATGAGCTTGTCTACCGGTTTTGCTTCTAGTTAATTAGTTTTAAATAATTTTATTTTTATGGGATGAAGATGTAAATTTGGCCTTAATCGGATTAAATTATTGATTTACTCAAGAAATAACATTTTTATAGAAGATTCTCTTTATTTAGTTTTATATATTCATGTTGTAGAGCTTACGAGACGAATTCGGCAGTCTTTCCGGATTCAAAATCAGAGTTACATATCAAAAGTTATCATCTGAAGAAGGTTTGGGGCTAAAACTGTAATATCCGTATTTTTCTTTTCATTGTATTTTCGTTTTTGGTGTATTTCTCGATCGTAGTGACCCTCGTGTATCTTTCAGTGTGTCCTTCCTGTCAACTGTTGAACTGTATTCTTGTTATTGTTGTGCGAAACCGCCGTTTCGGGGTTGCCGTGGATCCATTTCGTGTTATTAGTCCCCAAATATTGATTCCTATCGTTTTATTCTCTTTCCGGATCATTTTTATCATTTTGGGACCCAAAAGGGGGTGTGGGCCGCGGCACAAGGTGTGTGCGCCGCGGCACACAAATTCCTTCAGTTGTTGGTCGAACAAACTGTACTGTGTGCCGCGGCACACCCATCCGGTGCCGCGCACGGTGCAAAGGCTGCCGCGGCACACTGTCCGGTGCCGCGCACACTCGTGTGTCTTCTGCGACCAAAACCCAATCAGACCGGTGCCGCGGCACACGCAGCCGTGGCCGCGCACAATGCCGAAACACAGGAGTAAATTTTGGCCTGTGCCGCGGCACACTTAGGCTGTGCCGCGGCACACAAAGCGGTCAACTGTGCAATCTCGTCCTTATTAGACGAGATCGGTCGTCTTCTCCTTCATTTCACCTGCGAGAGAGAGAGAGAGAGCTAAGGGGGGAAGAACTTCTCAAGCATTCTTCATTCGGGAGTCGATTTTCATCATCTTCCTTCGGTTGTGAGGCTCGGTTAATCAATCTAACGCGTGTTCTACGGATCTTAGTTCTTGAATCTCCAAAGGTAATATTTCTAGAACCCTATTTTCGATTAATTTGGGGGTTTTGGGTTTTTCTTCCGATTCGTTCCGTTTTGTTGGTGGATTCATGATGAATACGATTAATATTGTTAGTATCTTTAGTTTTCCTACGGATTCATGGATATTTTGTGGATTTTTACGGAATCGAGAGGGTTTGGTTGTGGTCCACCCTCGTTGTTATTTTTGGTACGAATATACATGAATCGTAGGCGGGTTTCTGGGTGTATTCCATTTCCATAATCGTTTAGAAGTGGTTGTGATTGTGCTATTCGAATCGTTAGGTTCATTTTCGCTTCCTCGCGGTTGTGCTTGATTCTTCCGTTCCGTTCGTGTTATCGTCTATTTAATCGAGGCAAGTATCCTTATGAACTTACGATCTTGACATAGTAGTTTTGTATGAGAAATTGTGTGTGTGTGTATGCTCACTACGGGTTAGATCCGACGGGGTCTCGGTAGGGCTCCACGAAGCTGTGGAACCGCGAGCTTGCTTTTAACCACTGTGGGTTAGATCCGACGGGTCTCGGCAGGATCCACGAAGTCAGGTCCGCGGTTAATTGTGATGCATTTTTACAAATGTGGTTTGATCATTGGCATTTCGGAAATGAGTGTTTTGGAACTATGTTTTCTTGAATTGCATGCATTACTATATGTGTAAGATGTAAGTCGTTCATCCGGTTACTTGTACTAGCGTAATTGCTAACCCTCCTGGGACCCGTTTTGGGAAATTCGTTTTATGAATTTCAGTCGTTCATCGAGACGAGCGGGCTACTGACCAAGATGCGGATGATGGCCGTGCGTGATGATTGTGCACAAGTGGTGTCTTGTTGCTTTCTATCTTTTACCTTTGTGGTCTTTCAACTAATAGAAGTACTCGAGTACTTAAGAACTTTTACTTGTCGGGATTGTATTGTTGTTTATTATGTTGTGATGGATTATGGTGTCATGTTTAACCGGTTAAACCGGGTGAATTATTTTGTTGGGCATCTTTATGACGAGGTATTTTTCTGTTGTCTCTGTGAGTCGATGAGTATGATGCTTGTTCAGCCTGGTGGGTCCCATGTAGGGATTCACGGCGCTGTAATATACCTCGGATATCCTGGGGGTGTTACAGAAAATGGTATCGGAGCACTAGGTTTATGGATACCTAGGCTTGTTGGTTTATTGGGTCTTGTGGTGTTTTGTTTTGCACATCATCGTCACGCTGCCATGATTCCGGTACTACCAGTGTCCGTACGTTTTCCTTCCTCTGTTCATTATTCCCTTGTATCGTACCTTTGATTCTCGACTTGTGATTGTTCTTTTCTCGTACTTACCCTCGTATGGCTTTTGCTACTTATTTAACTCCAGTATGGATCTTTGGAAGAGGTCGTGGTCGCGGTCGTGGTCGTGACGCGGCCGGGGCGTGGGGCGGCCGGTGGGCGGCCACATCGCGATCTTGAGCCGGCGTGCAGCGGCCGTCATAGCCATGATTCTTCTCGGGAGCGTGCCGACCTCGGTATTGCGGCCGTTATGCGGCAAATGGTGAATCAAATGGCGGCGATAGCTCGAGCGGTTGAGCCGGATCGAGGCCCACGCTAATCGGGCGGAGCGGATCGTTGGCTCCAAGATGTTATCAAGATGCATCCTCCTCGGTTTTTCGGGAGCTTCGGACCCGATTGGGCGGGAAGGGTGGATCAAGGAGATATCTAAGGTCTTCGTTGCCACTAAGCGTCGAGGAACGTAAAGTCCCTATTGCCCAATACTTTCTCACGAGGGCGCTACGGGTGGTGGGAGGCCATTGGGCCCAAAGATCATCTTTGCCGTGGGCTGAGTTTCAAGAATTGATGGAGGCGAATATTGCCGTGGCGATCAGATGAGGCTCGGGTACATGCTTTTATGATGCTCAACCGCGGGATATCCCCGTATCTCAAGCCATTGCTGATTTTAACAAGGAGTTGGGTTATGTGAAGACCCAAGTTGTCGAGGAGAGCGACAAAATTTTCCATTTCTCCAGACGGATGAAGTTGCCGATTCGGGACTATATGTCGGGGCTGTAATACCCGTAATTTTGTTCCCCGAAAATTTTCTATTTTTGGTGGAAGTCTATTTTGACGACTTGCTTGGGACCATTTCGTCATCCTGAGAATGATTAATTCTACACTTTTTGTCATCCGAGTTCGTTTCGGTATCGTTCTGTTGAATTCCGTGTTCTTTAGCGACTTTTCCACGTATGAGTTCGACTTTGTTAAATCATCATAAATTCTTGGAAACTCCAAAAATTCTGAATCTTGGCAATATTATAAATCATCGAGTTAGCTTTCCAATGGTTCAAACGGTGAGTCAATCGGAGTCCAAACGAGGGAGTTATGATCGAAATAGCTAAGTCACTCTCATTTTCCAGATTCGGCCACATTTCCTAAATTTGGCCGAGCGGGCTGTACCGGGTGCCGCGGCACACTCCGGCAGTGCCGCGGCACACTGCCAAGTCATTGCCGCGGCACACCTATGCTGAGCCGCGGCACACTGGTGTTGCATCCTCAGCCAAAAACCGCTGCAGACAGTGCCGCGACACACCCAGTGAGCCGCGGCACACCGCCGAAACACAGGAACAATTTTTAGGCCTGTGCCGCGGCACACCTATGCTGAGCCGCGGCACACAATGCGGTCAACTGCATAATTCGGCTTTTTAAGCGAGATTTCAGCCATTTTTCCTCCATTTCTTCTTCCATCGCGAGAGAGAGAGAGAGTTTGAGGGAGGAGCTCTTTTCATAGCTATCACTTGTGTGTTGAAGATTTACCATTTTCAATCGGTTGGGAAGCCCGGATCATCGTTCTATCGCGTGCTCTTCGAATCATAGTGCTTGAATCTTCAAGAGGTAATTTCTTCAACATCTTGGATTTCGATTTTGTATTGGGTAATGATGTTTTGGATGTAAAATTCATGGGGTATGAAGTGATATACGCATGATTATGGACTTGTTGGAGTATTCATCGGATTATTGAAAGATTATTCAAGAACACTTCGAATTTTGTGTTGGAAATTGGGGATTTTGTTTGACTTCATCCTTTTAATCCGTAGTAATTTAGATTAGTGATGGATTGATGATGATTTTGTTGGAATATTTATTCCACACATTATTTAATTTGTGTTTTGATGATTAAAGTTGCTAAACTACAAAACAACATCGAGGCAAAGCAAAACGGCGAAGCAGACGAAGACGCAAAAATTGCAATCTGGACTGCATTAGCGCACGCTAAGGAACATATGTTAGCGCACGCTAACGAGGAGTCAGCTGCATTCCGGCCTAGTATCGAAGTAAGCTGCAGTGAAGTCAGCAGATGGATAGCGCACGCTACACTCTATTATTAGCGCACGCTACCCTCTATTATTAGCGCACGCTACAAAGGATGATTTGCGCACGCTAAGATGTTTGAATCTGGTCAATCCGAACGTTGGGAAAAGCAGGTCAAAGTCAGCATATCAAACGGTCACTTTGACAATCCATGCAACGGATATATTGGATTAGCGCACACTACAAAGGAAGTGGTAGCGCACGCTAACTGTTAAGGGCAGTAGCTACTGGACTGAAATATAAAGTGATTAACGCACGCTACATGCAAGCCTTTACGTACGCTAGAGCAAAAATGTGCGATAGCGCACGCTACGAAGGAAGGCTAGCGCACGCTAGCTAGTCAACTGGCAGCAACGGCTAGTAAGGAGGAAGAAGGCTATAAATACCAAGGAGTTGGTATTATCCCATACAACAACATTGAGCAAAGCATACATACGTGTTATATCATTGTAAACATTATAGTTGTTGTTCTTGAGCTTAATTAAGAGTGATTGAGTGTTATACACAAGATCATACACGAGCGATAAAAAGAAAAGATACGATTTGATTCGGTGTTATTAGGATCAAGGATCCGGCATTGTTAGAATCACAATCGCTATCTTAGTGAGGTTTATCTAGTACCGATAGAAAGCTAGAGTGGTTGATTCCTTATCCAATAGAAAAGGAAAAACGGTTTTACTCGGACCGATAGAAGACGAGCTTGTAACGGTAATCCCTCGACCGATAGAAGAGAGGCGTAGAGGTTTTGATCTTAAGCCTAAGGAAAAGATACATCGAGAGAGGACGTAGGCTTCGTTAATAGCCGAACCTCTATAAATCCTCGTGTCCTTTATTTTCCGCAATTTATTTTCGCTTCCGCATAAAAGCGGCGCAAATATCCGATTTGGTACCCAACAATTGGTATCGGAGCGGTACTCCAATCTGCGGCTTATCATCCGAGGAGAAAAGATCCAATGGCGTTTCAAATGGCTCCCGTCGAAGGCCTTGCTCTCAACCGACCACCATTTTTTGATGGCTCAAACTTCATGACGTGGAAGAAGAAGATGTCTATATTCATCCGAGCATATGACATCGAGCTTTGGAAGGTGATTTGTCTTGGTCCGAAAATTCCGACAAATTCCAACGGTACGCTCAAAACCTTCGAAGAATATGACGATTCCGATTGGAAAAACGACCATTATAATTGCAAAGCGACGCAATTATTATACTGTGCTTTAAATCCAGAAGAACACAACCGGATATCATCGTGTGATAGTGCCAAAGAAATCTGGGAAATGCTTGAGGTAACACACGAAGGTATGTCTCAAGTCAAGGAGACGAAGATAAACATGCTCCTTCACGATTATGAATTATTTCAAATGAAGGACGACGAATCCATCTCGATTATGCTTGACCGATTTTCGGTTATCACAAATGGATTAGCATGTTACGGAAAACCACTATCGAGTAGTGAGAAAGTAAAGAAAATTCTCCGATCACTACCTCGAGAATGGGACGGATCTGATTACGGCAATAATGGAATCAAAAGATTTAAATACTCTCGATTTTAGTGCTCTCGTTGGTTCTCTTATCAACTACGAGATTGTTCTAAAATCTCGGAATGCCAAACCAAAACCGAAGGAGAGGTCGATAGCCTTCAAGGCTAAAATGTCGAAGAAGAAAGAAGAAACCCCGGTGGACGAAAGTGACGAAGAAATGGCATATTATGCCAAAAATATTAATAAGTTCCAACACTTATTAAACCGGAGAAAGAAGGACATTCAAGCGGGCGAACCTAAGAAATTCGACAACACTTGTCGATTATGTGGTAAACCAGGCCACTTTGCCAAGAACTGTCGAGTAAAGCAAAAGGAGGTTTTAATCGCAACATGGAGCGACGAAGATCCCGATGAAGATTTTCTTGAACAAAATAATCTCGCGCTCATGGCCCGGAGTTCATTCGACGATAGCGACGTCGAAAGCCAAGTAAGTAATTCTTACGACGAACTTTTTGAAGCATTCGAATTATTACATACGGACTATCAAAATGCTTTAAATGAAATTAAATCCCTCAAGTCTAAATATAAAACTTTGGAAATTGAAAATTCCAAAATACTTGAAAAAGGGAAATTTGTCGAAATTGATCATTCGAAATGCCTTGAAAATGAAAATATTTTGAAAAATGATCTTTTAAAAGTTCAAGATGAACTAAACATTTTGACAAAGAAATTCTCGTGCGGCAATGATAAATTTGAACAAATGTTATGTGTTCAAAAATATACTCTAAATAAAGAGGGGTTAGGATTCAAATCACGTTCGAAAAATGAATCCGTCAATTTCAAAATACCCCGATGTGAAAAATATTTGAAAATTGGGCATCACATTTCAAATTGCAAAAGCCCAAAACGGACGATAAAAATTAAAAAGATTTGGGTTCCTAAAGGAACAAACGTTTCAAACATCGTCTATGTTTCAAAAGAAAAACCAACTATCGGTTGGATCCCCAAAAATAAATTTTGACAAATGACATTTTACAAAGGGGGAGAATGAATATTTTTTAGGGAAAATAATATTTTCAGGGGGAGTTTATACCCTTATTAATGCATAAATTGGTATCATGCATATTTATATTTCATTTGGTATCCTTTATATTTTTTTACTTTTTGATGAAAAACAAAAAGGGGGAGAAAGATATGAATTGAGATAAAAATGATAAAAATGAGAAGGAGATGAAGAGGAGATAAAAATGAGAAAAATCGAAGAAGTCGAAAAGAAAAGAAAAGCATACAAATAGGGGGAGTTGGAAAAAATTGAAAAACGAAAAACGACGGAGTTGAAAAATGAAGAAGTCGGAAAAGAAGAAAAAGAAAAGAAATGGAGAAACTAACGAAACGATCAAAGCCGAAAACTTTGATTCGTATAAATATACAGATATTATTTTTTACAGATTATCCAATTCAAGGGTTGTTTTGTAATCATCAAAAAGGGGGAGATTGTTGGAATATTTATTCCACACATTATTTAATTTGTGTTTTGATGATTAAAGTTGCTAAACTACAAAACAACATCGAGGCGAAGCAAAACGGCGAAGCAGACGAAGACGCAAAAATTGCAATCTGGACTGCATTAGCGCACGCTAAGGAACATATGTTAGCGCACGCTAACGAGGAGTCAGCTGCATTCCAGCCTAGTATCGAAGTAAGCTGCAGTGAAGTCAGCAGATGGATAGCGCACGCTACACTCTATTATTAGCGCACGCTACCCTCTATTATTAGCGCACGCTACAAAGGATGATTTGCGCACGCTAAGATGTTTGAATCTGGTCAATCCGAACGTTGGGAAAAGCAGGTCAAAGTCAGCATATCAAACGGTCACTTTGACAATCCATGCAACGGATATATTGGATTAGCGCACGCTACAAAGGAAGTGGTAGCGCACGCTAACTGTTAAGGGCAGTAGCTACTGGACTGAAATATAAAGTGATTAACGCACGCTACATGCAAGCCTTTACGTACGCTAGAGCAAAAATGTGCGATAGCGCACGCTACGAAGGAAGGCTAGCGCACGCTAGCTAGTCAACTGGCAGCAACGGCTAGTAAGGAGGAAGAAGGCTATAAATACCAAGGAGTTGGTATTATCCCATACAGCAACATTGAGCAAAGCATACATACGTGTTATATCATTGTAAACATTATAGTTGTTGTTCTTGAGCTTAATTAAGAGTGATTGAGTGTTATACACAAGATCATACACGAGCGATAAAAAGAAAAGATACGATTTGATTCGGTGTTATTAGGATCAAGGATCCGGCATTGTTAGAATCACAATCGCTATCTTAGTGAGGTTTATCTAGTACCGATAGAAAGCTAGAGTGGTTGATTCCTTATCCAATAGAAAAGGAAAAATGGTTTTACTCGGACCGATAGAAGACGAGCTTGTAACGGTAATCCCTCGACCGATAGAAGAGAGGCGTAGAGGTTTTGATCTTAAGCCTAAGGAAAAAGATACATCGAGAGAGGACGTAGGCTTCGTTAATAGCCGAACCTCTATAAATCCTCGTGTCCTTTATTTTCCGCAATTTATTTTCGCTTCCGCATAAAACGGCGCAAATATCCGATTTGGTACCCAACAGATTTAGGTGTATTCTATCATTTCCATCGTTATTCCACGGTTGGAGTGTATTGATTCGTCGTTTCGGTTGAGTTATTAGTCGACGCCTTGAAGGTGTCCGACAAAAGGTCTAAGAGGGGGGTTTTGTGCGTTGTACGATTATTATTCATCGTACGATTGTTGATTTATCATTGATATGACTTAGGGACGAAGTCCTTGTGAAGAACTCAAGTCGGAACCCTTCCGTTCGTTGTCTTCTTCGTGGTTCAAGCTTCCCGGTCGAACCGTGTTCTTCGGGATCTTCGGTAACGTTTATTAAGGCAAGTATACATTATTGATTGTACGTTCTCGACTTTGAAAGTATGAAATATTGATGGTATGATTATTTCTAGCCACTCCGGGACGGGCCTATGGTCCTCTGAGGGTTTCGTAGCCTCTGGTGCGATTCCATGGTTGATATGAACGAACCGTTTCTACGGCATTCATATGAAATAATGTTGGCATGTAATGAACGAACCGTTTTGACGGCATTCCTACATGTAACGGCGTATGATATGAACGAACCGTTTCTACGGCATTCACATACGTCTTGAGATTTTAGTTATTCCGGAATACTAGTCTTAAATTGATGAATTGTCGGTTTTTGATGAATTGATTGATTACATTTTCTTTATTGTATAGGATTATTTTTTTTCATATTGTTATACTTGCACTAGCTATTCGACGGCTAACCCTTTATGGGGGAAATACGTTTCATGTATTTCAGGTTCCAGGAGAGCGGACAGATGGGTACCGGGTCGGCATGAAGATGATGGGCAAGTGTGATACTGTGTCTTGTCTCCGGTTATTTTCTGGGATTCCTCCATTCAGTGTTGTTGTACTGGAATGGATTTTTAAATACTCGAGTATTGTATTTCAGTTTCCTTGATGTTCCGGCCTGTGTTGCCGAGGTATTGATTTGTACAGTGATGTATATGGTTTCATTAGTTATGGTTTTGAATACCATTTGTATCGTCTTTCTTTCCATTGTATGTAGACCTTCTCGGTCAAGTTTATAGTTCCGCGTATGTTTAGCCTTGTGGGTCCCACAGCGGGGTTCACGGCGCTGTAATATACCCTGAATAACTTGGGGGTGTTACAGAATATGGTATCAGAGCTTAGGTTTATGGATACCTAGGTTGTCGGTCTTTTAGGTCGATTGAGTCGTCATTTGCCCACAGTATCACTACTCTGCCATCATCACAGTGCGACCGGTACTTGTAAGTCCTCTCACTCTTCTTGTATTATCTTGACCGTTTCGTTTTTAGCTTGGTATTCTTTGGAATTGGTCACTTCGAGAAGGTGCGATTTGGATTATACTTCCGCACGTGTGTGCCTTTCAGAATGTTGACTGAAAGTAGGAAGAAGTCGTGACTGTGGTTACTGACGTGAACCCTTCCTTGAGATTCTGTCAAATTGCTAATTTTGATATTAGCGTGTATCGGTTTTGTGTTGAGACTTTGTTTGGGAGTCGCATGCTAGTACCACGGGAGATCATCGACTTCACAGACCTGTAAGTATGTTGTTTGGATTATTCGATAATTCTTGGTTATCTTGGTGATTTTGGATTTATATGTTGGATAATTGTGCTTGAGGATGATGTGAACGTATGACAATGTTGCTGAATGCGTATATGTATTCATTGTGCCGTATGATCGTTTGGTATGTCGAGATGTTGGTAGAGAATAGCGGAAAATGGCTAAGTACAGCTACGTTAGCGCACGCTACAAGGTATGCCTAGCGCGCGCTAAGATATATACTTAGCGTACGCTACGGTGCATACTTAGCGCACGCTAAGATTACGTACGCTAAGGAGGACCCCTAACGTACGTAACGACTTGCTGGGTTAGTTTCGGAATGTGGCGGCGGTGTAGGCCCAGGTTGATTTTTATATTTAGTTAGCGCACGCTAACGCATGTTGGTTAGCGCACGCTAACACCAGATCGCCAATAATGGAATCTTAGCTTTTGGCGGGTGGACCCGGCCATGTTCGACGCGTGTCCAGATAAGGTCAACGAGTGCTTGTCGTGTAGAGTTAGCGCACGTTAAAACCGTATGATTAGCGCACGCTAATTCCATATCGGTCAAAGGAATCCCGATAATCGCGGATGCTTTCGGCATGTGGGGGCACGATACTGTAGCAAGTCAACGACGATTAGCGCGCGTTAAGGTCGAAGAATGGCGCACGCTACTGAGCATTTCACTGTATCAAGTCAACGCCTGTTAGCGTTCGCTAATGCATGGGCATTACGTACGTTAAATGAATTTCGAAGCAATGTAGTAGCTTCTGGACTGCCCGTTAACGCACGCTATCAAGGAAGGATGGCGCACGCTAGTCATGTAGCGCACGCTAAATATAAGGTCTAGCGCGCTAGTGATGTGTTTTATAGAGAGGATAGACGAGTCTTTGTGAGGCATTTTGTCCATTCTCCTTCCTTGATCGAGAGAGAGAACCTTGGGAAGTACTTGAAGTTCCTAAACATTGAGAGATGATTCTCTCAAACAAGATTAAGATGGAGAGCTCGGATTTAAGTATTGTTCTTGAAGTTTTTGATGATTCTTGGAATGGAGTTCAAATTATTCTTCTTCGTGGTTCGTCCATACATGGTAGTCCTCGTATCCCTTTGATAGTGGTTCATTTCTTTAAGGATTACTACTTGGGAGGGAGTATGTTGGGAATCGTGTATTTTGATGTTCGTCTTATTTCAATGAAAATGCATAAATTGGACTGTACTTTTATCCGCTGCGTGAGTATTTTGAAATGGCTTTTGGTATTTTGTCAACTGAATTTTTATTTTGTAAAACCGATTCCCTAAACTGAGTCTTTGGCATTTTGGCCTTGATTATTTTGACGGTATTTGGAAAATAATTTTTTCTTAATTTTTTAAAAAAAAAATTTTTATATATATATATATTACCGTCATCGATCTTTTTAACATTTTTGAAATGACGTGGAAAATTGTGCTTAGCCTGGTAAATCCTTGCGAGAAGGGTTTACGGCGTGTAATATTCCCAGGAGGATCTGGGGTGTTACAATTGTGGTATCATGTGATAATGTTATACGAGATTTATTGGAATTGTAAAAAGAGATTTCGGATGTTGATATGATTTTTGAGACCTTTTTCATATGGTAATGACAGTATTGTGCGACTCTTAAGGTTGTATGACTGGCATGACGAAGAAAATGGTAACATGGAGATATACACCTCGGATATGTTGTTCTGAATGGGATTTCGGATATTTCGTGTTCTTGAAGAACTCTTGAATTATGCGAGGTGATGAATTTTTTTTAGAAGTGTTGATGTTTTGAAAATGAATATGGAATATTCATATCTAGAGCTAAACTATGTGTCTGATATAATATTCGTATAAGAATACGAATGTGATTATGAGTTTGATGAGACTATTATTCATCTCCGAATTTAGAAGTCCATACGTATTGGAGCAAATATTCAAATCGAATGATTGGACTATTTGATAACCTTCTTAGTAGGATTATCTATTGTTTCGAACCAGTCGGATGATTCGAAATGATGACGGTCATAAGTAAATTTTAACGATGGATTTATGAGAAGGGAACCTTTTCAATTCGAATTTAAGAATTTAGTTTGGAACATTTAGACCCTTATTATTGGTCCTCATTTGTTGCTGATATGATCATCATATTTCGACTCGTATTGTGGACAGGATGTGTAAGTGTCTGAGTTGGATTGTTCAGACTGTGATTAGTCAAGATATAGTGAAACGATTGAGTTTGTGGTTTGGTGGTATTGATATTGGTCGTCATCGAACTTGTTGATTATTAATCCTTCGTTTTACAATAAGATATGATTTTTGATCGTGAATTATCACTGTTGTGTTGCGGTTAAGGTTGAAGGATTCGTAGATTAACTTGGTCGAGACTGAGGAATTTGTAAGACGAAATCAACTGAATTGGTAACAGTTCGTTGTATTGATATCGAGGCAAGTTTTATACTCGTACTAGTCAATGAGACTAATGTTATTGTGTAGGCGTACGAATGTGTGTATCATTTCGGGACTTGGCCTCTTTATGATTGTATTGATGTCAAGGGATTGGTTGACACGACGCCCGTCGGCAAATTATGCCAAATGTTACTGTTATTTGTAAATGGCCGATTCAAGGCATTACGATACTTGTTGGTAAAGTTGCTGTCGATAGCCGGTTCGCGGTATCGATGTATCGATTATTATTGTTCGCAATTAATGTCGTTCTGAGACATCGTCGAATCTTTGTTGCCGAATTGGAACCGTTGCTATGATGTTGCGTTAACCGATTGGGGACGTTTGATATATCCTGTTGTCATCTCCGTTTCGGTGGTCGGTTTAAGACACCGGGACATCTATTCTATCGTATCATTGATTATCGATTGGCCATTCTACGGTAATCGAAGCATTGATTTGGGACTGTCGAGGATAGTTCCCATCCATTGAATTATTATTGCCGTGTTGGCCGACTCAAGGCAGCACACTATTATTCGTGTGAACTCGGTAATTTTTTGATCATTGAGAGTTGATGACTTCCCGAACTGTTGTGTTGTGATCGTTGCTCGTGTTAATCGGTCCTTAGGGAATTCTGATCCCAGGATGGTTGTTTTGAATATCGTTGGTCGTGTCGATCTTTCATTATTCGTGTGTCATCGTTCACTTGGTGAGTCGTATGATCCGTATTGGATGTTTTATCCCTTGAGTTTTGTTGTCATGTTGTATCGTGGCATATCTGGAATCATGTCTGCGTGCCGATTGGTTATGTGTAGGATTTTTAGCCAGGCACTCGATGGTCATGCGTGGATATTTCGGCATTGGACCGTGCACACGAGACGTAGTTCTTGAGGCTAATTAGGTACATTGTCACCCGTATATTCTGGATTCCGTATATGGGGTGGACATGTGCACGGACACATTTCCGGAACGGGCGTACTGTGATGTCCCTCTTGAGCTTTATTGATTGATCGTTCGTAGTCCATGTTGTATTGGATATGTCCGATGATTTGCGACTGGTTGTTCATACGCCGAGGGGTATGTCCGACAGTCAGGTTGGTCTCTTTGAGAACTATTTTGTGATGATTTGCAGCTTTGGGCTGTTCGGCTTTCAGGCCATTGCGATGTATCGGTATTTCCGTTGGAGCCTTCGGGCATTGTGAATTCGTTTCTTTTTTGGCATTGGTTTGGTTTACCTTCGGGTAATGTATTGTTGTGTTCTATATTGATGATTCGCCGTTTGGGCGTAAGTTTCGGTTCTTGTGTATCTCGCTGAGTTTTTCCTAGCGAAATATTTCTTCTCCCTACCTGTTTTAAGTTTCGGGACGAAACTTCTTTTAAGGAGGGTAGAATGTAATACCCGTAATTTTGTTCCCCGGAAATTTTCTATTTTTGGTGGAAGTCTATTTTGACGACTTGCTTGGGACCATTTCGTCATCCTGAGAATGATTAATTCTACACTTTTTGTCATCCGAGTTCGTTTCGGTATCGTTCTGTTGAATTCCGTGTTCTTTAGCGACTTTTCCACGTATGAGTTCGACTTTGTTAAATCATCATAAATTCTTGGAAACTCCAAAAATTTTGAATCTTGGCAATATTATAAAGCATCGAGTTAGCTTTCCAATGGTTCAAACGGTGAGTCAATCGGAGTCCAGACGAGGGAGTTATGATCGAAATAGCTAAGTCACTCTCATTTTCCAGATTCGGCCACATTTCCTAAATTTGGCCGAGCGGGCTGTACCGGGTGCCGCGGCACACTCCGGCAGTGCCACGGCACACTACCAAGTCATTGCCGCGGCACACCTATGCTGAGCCGTGGCACACTGGTGTTGCATCCTCAGCCAAAAACCGCCTGTACCCGGTGCCGCGGCACACCTGAGCTGAGCCGCGGCACACTGCCGAAACCTGGGAACAATTTTTAGGCCTGTGCCGCGGCACACCTATGCTGAGCCGCGGCACACAATGCGGTCAACTGCATAATTTGGCTTTTTAAGCGAGATTTCAGCCATTTTTCCTCCATTTCTTCTTCCATCGCGAGAGAGAGAGAGTTTGAGGGAGGAGCTCTTTTCATAGCTATCACTTGTGTGTTGAAGATTTACCATTTTCAATCGGTTGGGAAGCCCGGATCATCGTTCTATCGCGTGCTCTTCGAATCATAGTGCTTGAATCTTCAAGAGGTAATTTCTTCAACATCTTGGATTTCGATTTTGTATTGGGTAATGATGTTTTGGATGTTAAAATCATGGGGTATGAAGTGATATACGCATGATTATGGACTTGTTGGAGTATTCATCGGATTATTGAAAGATTATTCAAGAACACTTCGAATTTTGTGTTGGAAATTGGGGATTTTGTTTGACTTCATCCTTTTAATCCGTAGTAATTTAGATTAGTGATGGATTGATGATGATTTAGGTGTATTCTATCATTTCCATCGTTATTCCACGGTTGGAGTGTATTGATTCGTCGTTTCGGTTGAGTTATTAGTCGACGCCTTGAAGGTGTCCGACAAAAGGTCTAAGAGGGGGGATTTGTGCGTTGTACGATTATTATTCATCGCACGATTGTTGATTTATCATTGATATGACTTAGGGACGAAGTCCTTGTGAAGAACTCAAGTCGGAACCCTTCCGTTCGTTGTCTTCTTCGTGGTTCAAGCTTCCCGGTCGAACCGTGTTCTTCGGGATCTTCGGTAACGTTTATTAAGGCAAGTATACATTTATGATTGTACGTTCTCGACTTTGAAAGTATGAAATATTGATGGTATGATTATTTCTAGCCACTCCGGGACGGGCCTATGGTCCTCTGAGGGTTTCGTAGCCTCTGGTGCGATTCCATGGTTGATATGAACGAACCGTTTCTACGGCATTCATATGAAATAATGTTGGCATGTAATGAACGAACCGTTTTGATGGCATTCCTACATGTAACGGCGTATGATATGAACGAACCGTTTCTACGGCATTCACATACGTCTTGAGATTTTAGTTATTCCGGAATACTAGTCTTAAATTGATGAATTGACGGATATTGATGAATTGACGGATTACATTTACTTTATTGTCGAGGAGTATTGTTTTTCATATTGTTATACTTGCACTAGCTATTCGACGGCTAACCCCTTTATGGGGGAAATACGTTTCATGTATTTCAGGTTCCAGGAGAGCGGACAGATGGGTACCGGGTCGACATGAAGATGATGGGCAAGTGTGATACTGTGTCTTGTCTCCGGTTATTTTCTTGGATTCCTCCATTAAGTGTTGTTGTACTGGAATGGATTTTTAAATACTCGAGTATTGTATTTCAGTTTCCTTGATGTTCCGGCCTGTGTTGCCGAGGTATTGATTTGTACAGTGATGTATATGGTTTCATTGGTTATGGTTTTGAATACCATTTGTATCGTCTTTCTTTCCATTGTATGTAGACCTTCTCGGTCAAGTTTATAGTTCCGCGTATGTTTAGCCTTGTGGGTCCCACGGCGGGGTTCACGGCGCTGTAATATACCCTGAATAACTTGGGGGTGTTACAGGGGCTTGTATGCACTACCTTGAAAGATTACCAGAGCAGGGCCCTTGCTTACGATATATGCATGGCCGAGTGAGGCGGCCGCGAGTAAGCGAAGTCCGCAAGAATTTTCGGGCCACAAAGGTGGGGTCGAGAAATTTGATCTGCTAACTTTTCCTGGTGGTGGCCCGGCTCGATCTCTGGGTTTCGCCGTAGAGTGCCGGTGCCCCTCCTCGAGAGGTGAAATGCTTTAACCGTGGCGGCGGGGCCACATCGATCGTATTTGTCCGAACCCTTTGCCGACGTGTAATCGGTGTGGCGGTCGGGTCACAAGGCTTTCTGTCTTTGAGAGGAGAAAATCCTTGGTGCCCGGGCTTCCATTCCAGCGCCTAGGGAACCAAGTGTGAATCAGGGATCGTTTGCTCCTCAATCTCCGCCGAGTGCTAGTCGGGGGAGAGGTCGGGGTCAGCCCTCTAAGGGGGGAGCTTCCAGTGTCGGCTCAGCCCACCCGCGTGTCTATGAGATGCGGAGAGCCGATGACCCAGCCGCTACCGTGGCGACAGGTACCGTTTATATTCTTTCTCATCCTATCAGTGTGCTTTTCGATTCCGGTGCTACGCATTCGTTCATATCTCTGGATTGTGTGCGCCGTTTGAGTCTCGACCGTTTGAGGCCTTGTGAGCCCTTCATCGTTAATCTTCCTAGCGGTGATAGGATCGTTGGTGATCAGGAGGTTCGAGACTGTTCTGTGTTTATTTGTGAGAGGGCTTGGCCCTCTAATCTTATTGTTGTGGGTATTGAGGGTGAGGACTTAATTCTCGGGGATGATTGGCTCGAGCGGCATGGTGCAATCATGAATTACCGCACGAGAATCATCACCATGTTAGACGATGATGGCACCGAGCACTCTTTCGCCGGGCGAAAGAGGGGGAACCAGAAATTCGTTATTAACGCCTTGAAGGCGATGAGACTCCTGCGAAAGGGGTGTACCGGCTATTGGTGCTACGCCTTGAAGGCGGAAAGTGGTGGGGTCGAGCTTTCGTCGATTCTAATCGTTAATGAGTTTCCTGATGTTTTTCCTAACGAGTTACCGGGATTGCCACCAGATCGTGAGGTCGAGTTCGCTATAGAGTTAGAGCCGGGTGCGGCTCCTATTTCGAAGGCGCTCTATCGCATGGCACCTTCAGAGATGTCCGAGTTGAAGAAGCAGTTGAGTGAGCTTCTTGAGTCGGGGTATGTTCGACCGAGTGCCTCGCCTTGGGGCGCACCGGTCCTGTTTGTGCGGAAGAAGGATGGTTCACTACGTTTGTGTATCGACTATCGCGAACTAAACAAAGTGACCATCAAAAACAAGTATCCTCTACCGAGAATTGATGACTTGTTCGATCAGTTGCAGGGAGATGCGGTGTTCTCGAAAATTGATTTGAAATCGGGGTACTATCAACTCCGGGTGAGAGAGTCCGATGTGCCGAAAACAGCTTTTCGGACGAGATACGGACATTATGAGTTCCTAGTTATGCCTTTCGGGTTAACTAATGCGCCGGCGGTGTTCATGCAATTGATGAACAAAGTTTTTATCAAGTATTTGGATAAGTGCGTCGTCGTCTTCATAGACGATATTCTTATTTACTCGAGGAATGAGGAAGAGCATGCCCATCATTTGCGGGTAGTATTAGACATTTTGAGGACCGAGCAACTCTATGCAAAGTTCTCGAAATGTGAGTTCTGGCTGAAGGAAGTGATGTTTTTAGGTCACGTGATTTCAGCCGAGGGGGTTGGTGTGGATCCGCAGAAGATTGAGGCAGTGTTGGATTGGGAACCGCCCAAGAATGTGAAGGAGCTCTGTAGTTTCTTGGGTTTGGCTGGCTACTACCGTAGGTTCGTCGAGGGTTTCTCGAAACTGGCTCGGCCACTTACGCAGTTGCTCCAGAAATCCGAGAAGTTAAATGCGGAATGACGAGAGGCAGTTGAGTTTTGAGGAACTGAAGAAGCGTTTGACTTCAGCCCCGGTTTTGGCGTTGCCATGTGGCAACGAAGGTTTTGCCGTTTATAGCGATGCTTCGGGTCAGGGTCTTGGGTGCGTATTAATGCAGCACGGCAAGACCATTGCCTTTGCGTCGAGACAGTTGAGGCCGTATGAGCTTAACTACCCTACTCATGATTTGGAGTTAGCGGCAGTCGTATTTGCGCTCAAGATTTGGCGTCACTATCTTTTCGGCTCTACATGTCAGATTTTTACCGATCATAAAAGTCTGAAATACATATTTACTCAGCGGGAGTTGAATATGAGACAGAGGAGGTGGTTAGAGCTGATTAAGGATTATGACCTCGAAATCCTTTATCATCCGGGCAAGGCGAACGTCGTGGCCGACGCCTTGAGTCGGAAACCGATTACATTGCGATCGCTTGAGATCCTTACGTCTCAGTCCGAGCTTCGGCGAGCTTTAATCGAGTTAGATGTTGAGGTTCTGTTGCCGGGAACTGTCAGACAATTTCGTGCCTTGGAAATTTCGTCGTCTTTGATCGATGAGATTAAGCTGAAGCAGTTAGAGGACCCGATGATTACTCAAATCCGAGAGAACTTTCTTAAAGGAAAGTCTCCTGGATTTGTGATTCACGAAGATGGTGTTTTGAGGTTTCGGGGTCGGCTTTGTGTGCCCGAACGTCTCAGGGTTGAGACAGAGTATTTTGCGGGAGGCCCATGCTACACCTTACTCCGTTCATCCTGGTTCGAGTAAGATGTACAAGGACTTGAGAAGGAACTTCTGGTGGAATGACATGAAGGAGGAGGTCGCGCAGTTTGTAGCAAGGTGTTTGACTTGCCAGCAAGTCAAAATCGAGCATCGGCCATTTGGACTTTTGCAGTCACTTCCCGTTCCGGAATGGAAATGGGAAGATATATCAATGGATTTCATTACGAGTCTGCCGAGATCGAGGTCGGGCATGAATATGGTATGGGTGATAGTCGATCGTCTGACCAAGTCGGCACATTTTCTGGGCATCAAGGACACTTGGGGCCAGGAGAATTTAGCTCGTATGTTTATCGCGCAGATCATGAGACTTCATGGTACCCCGAAGTCTATTGTTTCGGATCGTGATGGCCGTTTTGTATCGCACTTCTGGCAGGCAGTGCATAAAGCGTTGGGTACCCGGTTGCGTTTGAGTACCTCTTTTAATCCCCAGTCAGATGGACAGTCAGAACGCACTATCCAGACGTTCGAGGACTTGTTGCGTGCGTGTGCTCTCGATTGGAGTAGTGACTGGGAGGAACATTTGCCGCTGATCGAATTCACGTACAACAACAGTTGGCACGCGTCGATTCGGATGGCACCGTATGAGGCACTTTATGGGCGGCGATGTCGATCACCGATTTGTTGGAATGAGGCGTCCGATTTGGTCGGGACTGAGCCGGATGTCGTTCTAGAGACGAGGCGGAAGATAGAATTAATTCGGGAACGGATGTTGACTGCCCAGAGTCGACAGAAGTCGTATGCCGATGTCCGTCGTCGACCTTTGGAATTCGAGGTAGGAGACTACGTTTTGCTAAAGGTGTCGCCGACGAAGGGAGTTTTTCGTTTTGGGAAGAAAGGAAAGTTGAGTTCGAGATTTATCGGCCCCTTTGAGATCCTCGAGCGAGTCGGTGGGTTGGCATACCGTTTGGCGTTACCTCCAGCCTTGAGTCATGTTCATAGCGTTTTTCATGTTTCCCAGTTGAGGAAATATGTCCCGGATCCTAGTCACGTCATCGATTATGGTGAGATTGATGTCGCCGAGGATATTACTTTCGAAGAGCGTCCTTTGAAGATTTTGGAGCATCGTGAGAAACGATTGAGGCATAAAACCATCCCTTTGGTCAAAGTGCAGTGGTCGAGACACGGTGTCGAGGAGGCAACTTGGGAAACTGAGGATAGCATGCGTACTAGGTACCCGGAGTTGTTTGTTTCTTAAGTTTCGGGACGAAACTTATTTTTAGAGGGGTAGAATGTAATATCCGTATTTTTCTTTTCCTTGTATTTTCATTTTTGGTGTATTTCTCGATCGTAGTGACCCTCGTGTATCTTTCAGTGTGTCCTTCCTGTCAACTGTTGAACTGTATTCTTGTTATTGTTGTGCAAAACCGCCGTTTCGGGGTTGCCGTGGATCCATTTCGTGTTATTACTCCCCAAATATTGATTCCTATCGTTTTATTCTCTTTCCGGATAATTTTTATCATTTTGGGACCCTAAAGGGGGTGTGGGCCGCGGCACAAGGTGTGTGCGCCGCGGCACACAAATTCCTTCAGTTGTTGGTCGAACAAAGCATGCGTGTGCCGGCACACCCATCGATGCCGCGGCACGGTGCGAGCGATCTGCCGCGGCACACTGTCGTGCCGCGGCACACTCGTGTGTCTTCTGCGACCAAAACCCAATCAGCAGGTGCCGCGGCTGCGGTGTATCGCGCGGCACAATGCCGAAACCTGGGAGTAATTTTTTGGCCTGTGCCGCGGCACACTTAGGCTGTGCCGCGGCACACAAAGCGGTCAACTGTGCAATCTCGTCCTTATTAGACGAGATCGGTCGTCTTCTCCTTCATTTCACCTGCGAGAGAGAGAGAGAGAGCTAAGGGGGGAAGAACTTCTCAAGCATTCTTCATTCGGGAGTCAATTTTCATCATCTTCCTTCGGTTGTGAGGCTCGGATAATCAATCTAACGCGTGTTCTACGGATCTTAGTTCTTGAATCTCCAAAGGTAATATTTCTAGAACCCTATTTTCGATTAATTTGGGGGTTTTGGGTTTTTCTTCCGATTCGTTCCATTTTGTTGGTGGATTCATGATGAATACGATTAATATTGTTAGTATCTTTAGTTTTTCTACGGATTCATGGATATTTTGTGGTTTTTTACGGAATCGAGAGGGTTTGGTTGTGGTCCGCCCTCGTTGTTATTTTTGGTACGAATATACATGAATCGTAGGCGGGTTTCTGGGTGTATTCCATTTCCATAATCGTTTAGAAGTGGTTGTGATTGTGCTATTCGAATCGTTAGGTTCATTTTCGTCGGTTCCTCGCGGTTGTGCTTGATTCTTCCGTTCCGTTCGTGTTATCGTCTATTTAATCGAGGCAAGTATCCTTATGAACTTACGATCTTGACATAGTAGTTTTGTATGAGAAATTGTGTGTGTGTGTATGCTCACTACGGGTTAGATCCGACGGGGTCTCGGTAGGGCTCCACGAAGCTGTGGAACCGCGAGCTTGCTTTTAACCACTGTGGGTTAGATCCGACGGGGTCTCGGCAGGGATCCACGAAGCTGTGGGTCCGCGGTTAATTGTGGTGCATTTTTACAAATGTGGTTTGATCATTGGCATTTCCGGAAATGAGTGTTTTGGAACTATGTTTTCTTGAATTGCATGCATTACTATATGTGTAAGATGTAAGTCGTTCATCTGGTTACTTGTACTAGCGTAATTGCTAACCCCTCTGGGGACCCGTTTTGGGGAAATTCGTTTTATGAATTTCAGGTCAGGTTCATCGAGACGAGCGGGCGCTGGACCAGTATGCGGATGATGGCCGTGCGTGATGATTGTGCACAAGTGGTGTCTTGTTGCTTTCTATCTTTTACCTTTGTGGTCTTTCAACTAATAGAAGTACTCGAGTACTTAAGAACTTTTACTTGTCGGGATTGTATTGTTGTTTATTATGTTGTGATGGATTATGGTGTCATGTTTAACCGGTTAAACCGGGTGAATTATTTTGTTGGGCGTCTTTATGACGAGGTATTTTTCTGTTGTCTCTGTGAGTCGATGAGTATGATGCTTGTTCAGCCTGGTGGGTCCCATGTAGGGATTCACGGCGCTGTAATATACCTCGGATATCCTGGGGGTGTTACAAAAACACAAGAGTCAAAGAAATTTTGGGCTAAAAAATGAAGTCTGAAAACTCCTTACGGCCGTACAACTATCTTTACAGCCGTACAACACCCAACAAACAAAGATCAAAAGCCGTAGCTTAGTTGCGGCTGTAAAATTCAATATTACGGCCGTATGTTTTGTATGTCACGGTTGTAACTCCCTAACGTTATGGCCGTAACTTTTTATAGATTGTATGATCTTACCATATCTTTCACACTTTTGGACCTATATGGAGTGGGTGGTTTGTCTTGATCCGATTTGATATGATAATGCTGAAGTTTTGGAGATATTAGATGATCGTGTGTGTATAAACGGACCCCTTGATCCATTCCATAATTATCTCCCATTTTTATATTTTTCATTTTATAAGTGTAATAAATTGTAGTTTTTCATTTTGTGTGAAGAACACACTTGTGTTCTTGAGAGTTTATGTAAGAGTATTGAATCATATGTTGTGGAGGGAGTTTATTGCTTCTTTCTGCTTTATTTAAAGGGAGTTAGTATCAATTCTTTCCCCTTTTCAACTATTCATGGTTACTAGTTCATGTAATATGTTGGATAAAGCCTTCATGGGCTAAGTTCTCCTAGTTGGGATTATAACAAGATTTGTCATGTTATAAGTTTGTATAAAAACCTACTATGGATTACTTATTATTGTGTGTAATTTTCATTGTTTTATAATCTTTATTTATTTGGCCAATAAATGATGATATTTATGGTCTTCATATACTTTGAAAGAAAATATGTTGATTAGATCAAATGATTTTCACTCTAAGTTCTTCTAGAGGATATAGATATACCTCTAAACTTTAGATGATTCTTTGGGTTATTTTCATAAAACCTAATGTTTACTGAATCCAATCAACATAGAAATATAATAGATTGATTCAATATATAAGAGGCGTTTTGACATTCGAAAGAGATCCGTCTTTTTAAGGAAAATCGAATCTACACAACATAATAAGTAATACATCTTATGATCTCGTATACATCTTCTACAAATAATGACAAATTGAGTTTGTAATCCCAACTATTTCATTTTACATCTTATAATTCTATTATTAGTACAATCATTTACTTCTTTATAATTATTTGAACTATAATTTCAATACCTTGCAATTTTCAAACTCAACTTTTAAACTGTGTATTTCCATTCATCCTTGATAACCATAACAAAAGGATAATAATGTATAAATCAATTAATAACCATACTTCCTCGTGGGATCGATTACCCGGACTCAAAAGTCCACTTACTACTTATGCAATATCGTGCACTTGCGATAAGCTACACCAAACCACGTGGAAAGTTTTTGGCACTATTGCCAGGGAAGTATTAATGTTATTTTGAGATCTTACATTATTAACTATTGTTATATATACAATTTTTTCATCTTTGTTGCAGATTCTCTTGTCTATGCGAAGGAAATATAATCGCGATTTAGGTTCACTAGACCCTGATACTGTGAATTAATACTTTATTATCCAGTCAAGTGGCGGATAACAGTACTCTGTGACTATTACAGTCAAATTTTTCAGTTTCCCACAACAACAGATATCTGTGGATATTTTCTCTTTTTTATTTTTTTTATTATGAAAGAAACTTTGAAACCTATTGAAAAAAGATTTCCCTTTCTTAGCAAAAAATCATTTTAAATCTTTACAAAGACAGACTTGAAAGGATGAGGTTGCTTATAAATAAAAGCATACCTTTTCATAATAGATTCATTATTGAAGTCAAAGTGAGAATAGCAGGTGAATTCACAGAAATACAGAATAGATTTTTACCAGGGCTTGGGAAAAGTTCATATGCCAAGAAACTACGAGCAAAGATAATGTCCGTTTGCGAGATGGAACTGTAATTCAAAATGTCAATCTTTAGAAATTCCTTCTAGAAACAGAGAAGATAAAATTCAGTTCATCAAGGATGGCCTGAGTAAAGAGAATTTAGATGATATCGAAATTCCAATTGACACGCATCCTAGTGGACTTGTACACAACGGCATTCGATGTTTGTGGAATAAATTCAAACCAGAATATGACCGACATCTTGAGAATCTGACGTTAAAAGACACTGTTTGCCAATTTCTAAGAAAATTAGATCGGAAGCTTCTCCCCGACTCATAGAAGGCGTTTAAGCTGTTTTTGAACATAAAATCAGAAGAAGATGTGACCCAAAATCACAACTACTGTACATACATGTGAGTATATTTAATTTTTGTCGTTTTGTCAAATTTTCTTAATAAAAAAGGTGATATGCAATAAATGCATTCATTATTCTATTGAGTAGTTGAAGCGCAATTAACGCAGTCATAAATTTTTATTAAATATTTTTACTTTATTTTGCACCTATAAATAAGCATTGCATTTGTTTTTTTTTTTGCATCCCTCAAACTTGTACTTTTCTCTTTTTCTCTCAAATGACTTTCTTTTCAGAAAATGAAATCATCATCTTTCGCCAAAATATTTAACTCCGTCTGCATTTTTGGCGGAGCTAGTCATGGTACAGAGGCTTGCTTTACTGAAGCAACCCACAACTTGGGCCGTACCTTAGGAGAAATGCATTCATGTAGTTTACGGAGTAGGAAGTCTAGGATTAATGGGACGCGCTGCTGCTTCTGCCTATATGGAAGGAGTAAAAGTTTTTCCAAAATCTCTAGCAGAAAGTAAAATTACCAGGGCAACCATTGGAGATGATTTCAGAACTGTGAATATGCAAGACTGCATAACTCACATGATGAATAATGTCGATGCCTTTGTCATCCTTCTGGGTGGTTTTGGCACTCTTGAGGAACTTTTTCATATGGTTACTAAATCTAAGCTAAATGTTGAAAAATAAACCAACAGGTCTACTAAATGTCAGTGGTTTCTTCGATGGTTTACTATCGTTCATCAACTACTCTTGTGAAAAAGGTTTTATTTCTGAGCGCGCTAAACGAGTCATAGTCGTTACAACAACATCATAAGAACTGATAAAAAAACTTATTGAATTTGTTCCTGAACCAGATCCAACTCTAGATAATATTGTTTGGACGGAAGATTTCACTGTGCGAAAATGCAAAATTGATGCATTGCTTTCCCTTTGATATCCCACTTCAGTGTTGTTGTTGTTTTTACTTCTTAGTGGGTGTAATAGAAGGAGTTTCTTAGTGGGTGTATGATGGAAGCTTAAGGAGTTTTTTTTTATCTCTTGACACGCATCTATTCACAATTTATGTATTGTTAATTCTGTTTCTGTAACTTTTATTGTTTGTTTTTAATAAAAGCATTGATGGTCGCGTAAGGCGACTCTTCGGACTTTTCTAAAGCGCATCTAAGTTACTTGTGTTATACTTCTTGGTATATATTTTCTTTTGTTGTTTTCCCAAACTTATGTTTCTTGCAGGTCCAAAATGGCTCAAGCTAATCATCATCTTCCATAACAGGGAAGCCTTCTTTAAACCCTTATTCCGTTGTTCACTACGGTCGTATGACAAATTATACGACCGTATATTTCATCACTATTACGGTTGTATTCTAGTTGGCATCATACTTCATATTTTCAAGAATGATCATTAAGTCCGTATCATCTATCTTACGGCCATATCTTTCTGGAACACTTGATTGAACTCGACGAAGGCTTATTACGACCGTATGTGACAGAAATCACAGCCGTAACTTGTTACACTTTTATTTTCACGAACGCTCACTACGGCCGTAACACTATAAGCATATAGCCATAGCATACAAACTTCTTCATTTACAAAAGCTTCTTACAGTCGTAACATACTGACGTAACATCCGTAACCTTTACCTGTTATAAAAAAACGAGGCTTAACTTTATTTTTCACTTGGGACCCGTCTGCAGAGAGCACATAGGGCGATTTTCACCCCCTTTCCAAAACCTACAGGTTTTATTGCAATTCTTGTTTCAATTTCGTTTTTTTGAGATTTTGGTTTCTGAGTTTCATTTTGTTTTTAGATTTCGAATTTGTTCAAGTTAATTTGATTTAGACATGTATAATTGTTAGTTTCATTGATATTAGAGTGTTTATGGATTGTTGTTTCTAAGAATTGTGATGAATTGGATAATTTGAGTTAGATTATGACTGAAAAGCTTGTTAACAATGAACTCAAGTGTCCGATGAAATGCCACAATGAAAATCTTTGTTTTTTTGTGTTTTTGATTGTTGTACTTGATGATTATAGTAGTGTGAATGAAAACGATGTGCTAAACATGCCAATGGTATTTGTTTGTGATAATTTCAGGGAAGGCACCAAAGAAGTATACAAAAGGAAAAGAAAAGGTCCAAAGACGGGTCGCCCACGTATCATCAGACAACGGTGAACGAGAAAGTTATAATTTTTTCACCGGAAGTGATCAACAATTATTTGGGGGTAGATACGACTAACGTGGTTGCCATTTCCACCTTACCTAATGAGGATGCGACTGATGAAAGGGTGCTATGATGAGTATTTGTGAGTGAGTTGCATGACAGTATCGGGATCATCAAACCCGGTACAATCAATCAGATCTCATAGATGATGCATTGTTCTTATGGATGTGGGCCGCCGGAGGCATTTACCTGACATCGACTCTGACTACAGTTTTTATAGGCCATCTGAAAGGCATCTAGGCTATCCACCGGGGAGTGAAATGGATTTGGGAATTCACATTTATAATACCATTTTCCACTATGCCGGCATGGTACCTACAAGACAAAAAATGCCATACACCTGCCTTATTATAGGTATTTGCATAAGTCAAAAAGTTAAAATTCCAGCAGGAGGCGATATATTGACACACGAGGACTGTCTCAACATCAGAAGCACTATTATTCGCAGTACGCAGTTGAGAAGCAAGTGGGCATGTGTGGAGCCAGAGGGGGATGCTAGTAGTGAGGAGGATTGGGATGCCGATGATAGTGCAAGGGATTGTTAGGAAAATGCCCTCGAATGCCGCTCAGAGGATGAGAGAGTGAGAGCATCGTATTGTTATTATGAATATTATATTAAATAAGGCATTTATTATTTCTATATTATTATATATCACAGGCATTGTGATTTGGTATATAAAGTACTAGCCCTTGCCTTTGAGAGCAAACATTCCACTTCTTATAGAGATAAGGAGATAGGCACTGGAAGTGTTAGAACTCGAATGCTTAACTGGTTTGCAAGTCGATAAAACTTAACTGAGTAGTAAGTTTAGACAAGACTTGTATAACGTGTACTTTGACATGTAGAGTGCCTGTCTGCCCTAGGGGTTAGTGGGAGCACACATTATAGGTATGCTAATGGGATTAGTATACTCGAACACGACTCAACTCGATGTGGTCACATGGATATCATTCAGGGATTGTCAATGACTGAATCGAAAGATTGTGATAGGTATACGTGGACCTTTCACTTGAGGTTTCAATAGGAGATGTGCTTGTTGCATTAAGTTAGTCATTAGAGTAGTTCTATCCAATCACCGGTTGGTGGGGTCAACCTTGAAATACAACTTAGTGGGCAAGTAGCAGTCTCTACTGAATACTAAGATAGGATTCTTTATCTTATTAGTGAGTAGGTAAATATCCTATGCGGTTAATGGCAAAGGGGATCATAAGTCTTTGGACAAAGCAGTTAGAGCTAGTTGTACTTGATACATGAGAGCTCGGTGATCTCGATTTACATTAGCAAATGCATAGAGTTAAGTTACAATAGGGTTTGACTTTACCGTGACCCTAATACTTGATCGGGACATATGATTGAAGGGTTTATACGCATACGGTATTCACGACATAATGGTTTTGAAATGATCCGATCATTTGTTCTTCTTAGTTGGGTTACGGTACGGAGCACTAGATTGGCTAAGTATTACCCGTACTCCTTGGTTCCTCCCATTACCGACTAAGACGGACCTATGGAGTCGCGCACAAGGATATTTGATGGATAAAATATGTATTTATTATCTCTTCATTAATATTGGATATTGGATATCTAATTTGATTTATTTGATAAATCATGTGGTCTCATGAATTAAAATTAATTACCGGGTGATTGATTTAATTCATAAATAATTATTTTTTGGAAATAGATTATTATAATTTTGTATTTGATAAAATTTATTAATTAATTAAGTATAAATACATTTGAGATAAAACGAAGTGTACTTAACGGACTAGACACGTAAAGGTCCGATACACGAACCGAGTAGCTCGGCTCGTTTTCTCACCTACCACCAATGGGCTGCCCCTCCCTCTTTCCTCTTGGCTTCCTTCAAGCATCTTGACCATGTGGTGGTATTTTAATAATTAGATGAAGACAAAATGAATGAGTAGGTATATCTCATCATTTTATTCTCACCTTTGTATTATTTGTAGGTTAGTCTTTCATTTGATGAAGACTAAGAACATCACACACACACTAAGACACACACTCCAGTCGTGAGTTGTTGTGGGAGGAGAGAAAATTTTATTTTCCTTTTCTTGTTCATCTTTTAGAGAAAGAAAAAGAAGAAGAGAACAGAAGAAAAATACCATATCAATTCCTAGTCGTGTTCTTCGAGAAATAATTGATATTTTATTATTCCTATCAATATCCAACGCGTGATAACATAGAGACACTCGGCATTTTTTGTGTTTGATCTATCATCAAGCTAGAACGAATCATATTTGTGTTGGTGACCGGAAACAATCAAAGGTTGGCTCAGGAATTTTTCCTTCAAGAAGATATTATCAAAGGTCTACGAGGGTATGACTTCTAATTTTATCTTCGTTTATACGATGCTTGATCGATCCATTTTTGGGGTTTGGTTTTATCCGGTTGGACCGGTTTATTTTCTGTTGTAACTCATTTTTCATCACCGAATCCCAACAATGGTATCAGAGCGAGATCTATGCGATCGTATATTCGATATTAGCATTTGGAATGCTTGGTTATTCTTTATGATTTAGAATCATAATTGATGTAATTATTAATGTTTAATTGTTCATCTTAAAATTATTTTTCATGATTTTATGTTTCAATGTAAATCTATTTTTCTTTTGAAAAACTGATTTAAATGTGTAATATAAAGACTAGAAAAATATTATTTTTGGAATCGGGACAAAAAGACTTGCCGAAAATGTGATCGGACCCGGCAGCTTGGAGCTGCTAGGCCACTGCCGTGCGATCTCATTTTGTGAGGGACCGCGGTCCGGCTGCTGGACCGCGAGGCAGTGGCCGCGGGCTTGGCCCGGCCGTTCGACTCCGCTTTTATATTTCGTTCAGTATATTAATTTCTCGCAAATTTAATTGGATTTAATTTGACTAAAATATAATTATGGTAATTTTATTATAAGGGAATTAATTTAATAAAATATTTTTTTGTCCGGAACAAATTAAAATTAACGGTTATGTAAGTTAATTGGATTAATTCTAATAATTGGATTAATTTTTTGTTGATTAGATCAATATTTAGATTAATCATTATTGCCATTTATTTTAATGTAATTGTTGCATTATTTTTGAATAGTGATATAGTTCATGTACTTAGTTTATTGAATATTATTCAATGGGTTGTAATGGCCGTTTTGAGCCGATTTATTTTTAGTAAATTTGTATAGGATGCAAACTTATATATGTAATAAATTAGCTATGACGTAGAGCCGAGGACGAACCGCCATGAAGACGAAGATTCAAGACTTGTAATTAGATTAATTGTAATTTTATCGAGTCGATGAAGACTCGGTACTTAGGAACGGTCCACGAATTGCATGTTGTTGATTTTAGGTTGTGTATGTTTTCATATTGTATGACAAACAAACAAACCGACAAACCGCGCTTATAAACGGATTAATGTGCAGAATGTAACATATAATCGCGTTAAACTCCCACTTAAAAACACTAATTTATAAAGGCTACGAGGTTTCCTACCCTCCATCAAACTTATGGAAAATTGAAATCTAAACTGAAAGATTATCTTCCGAGTATGTCGGGGTAATATTTTTGGGGAAGGTTGATAAATCCCTAGAGTGCATTAGATGCCTTTGGTTGTGACAAATCAAACCCCTAGAAACCGTATGGGTTGCCGCGTAAGATTCTATTGTCAAACTAATATGAGTTGACAGTTTAAACTTAGATAGTTTAGCGAGCCATAAAAACCGAATGGGTTGAGGGCATGTGAAGTAGGGGTAAAAGAAGATCGAATCATTCATTAGATGGGTTGGTGTTAGACACCACTTTATAAAAAATGATAGAATAGAAACCGAATGGGTTGCCTTCCATTAAACTTTGTATAGAACTGATCACCACTATGAAGTCAAACGTGACTTCCGGATTTCACATGTGAGTGTGTAAACGCCGATAAAATAGTGGGAGCCGAGTTATGAATAAAGAAAGTATTTAAATTCTATACTTGGATCATAATTAAACAATCACTAACGAATCTTATTATTCTCTACAGTTAATAAACATCTCTCAATATGACTATTAATCCACTCGCAATTCTACTTGAAAAGAACACTCTAATTGGACCCAAGTTTGTGGACTGGATCCGGAATATAAGGATAATCCTCAGTATGGAGACGCTGGGATACATATTGGAGGCGGACATCCCACTGGCTCCGGCAAGGACTAGGGCTAATCAGGAAGAAGTTGATACCCATGAAAAATGGGTTGAAGATGATGTCAGGGTCCGTGGTTTTATGATGGCCCCCATGAACAATGAGCTTTGGAGGGCCCATGAGAAAATGCCCTCTTCAAGGGCGATTCTGGCACATCTGACTAAAATTTATGGGGAGCACAGTCGAACTGCTCGGTATGAGATATCGAAACAGTTGTTTAGTGCTCGAATGAAGGAAGGATAGAAAGTTGGGGACCACGTTCTCAAAATGATATCTATGATCGAGAGATTAGAGGCTCTTGATTTTAGTATGCACGTTTCTCTCCAGACCGACCTCATTCTTCAATCACTTCTTGACTCCTTCGCTCAATTTGTCATGAACTTTAACTGCAATGAGATTGCATGTAATTTAGCTGGGCTAATGAATAAACCGAGCACGGCACAATCTCAGATGAAGACTAGGACAAAAGAGGCTGCTCTTGTAATTTCTTTGGGGCCTTGGAGGTCTAAGAACAATAAGAAGAAAGGAAAGAAATGGTTCAAGCCAAAAGGTGGGGTACAAAAAGATAAGGAAAGGCCCCAATGGTTCAAAAGAGCAAGGGGGCCAAGGAGACGGACATATGCCTAAAATGCAGTGAGCTAGACGACTGGAGGAGGTACTGTCTGAAACTTGACCGTAATACGCCTTCTGTAATATCAAGATAATTGTTGAGTATTTTCATTTGTATTTGAACCTTGCACTATTCGACTTTGTGGTATCAATAATCGAAATGTGATTTTTCTCGTATTCGTATTCCAACATTCATGATCATATTAGGAAGAGTTTACAAATTCATGCATGCAACTACGTCATAACATACGCTAGCAGGTTAGCTTAACGTACGTTATGAGCTGCGGATAGCGTACGTGATGGACGAAGCGTAGCGTACGTAAGGCAGTCAACGATGGAGAGGTCTGCTTAGCACATGGGCCAGTTGGGGACATGATCAGATAGAGATTCCCCGCGTGAACCTGTATGGCTTTTTGATAAAGCAAGTCAACGAGACATAAGGTATGCTATATATGGCCGATAACGTACGCTATGTTGATCAGATTACGTACGTAAAGGTATTTATTAACATACGTAAGAGAGGCCAGAAACGGGATAGTGAGCTACTACCAGACGTTAACGTACGTAGAGAATAGCAAATAGCAGACGTTAAAACGGTAACGTACGTAATGCCCTGAGGATAACGTACGTAAAGTTCAGAACCTTATATATAGGACACCACCCCATTTCATTTCACAATCGTTTCCCTTCGTTCCTTGTCCGATTTCTGCAAACCTAGAGATCCCTACCTCAATATAAACCTCGTTTTAACATCTCTACTCAGTTGTTGAAGTTGGGAAGCATCTTAGATTGGTGTTCTAGCTCCTGGTGTTGAATTCTGCCGAGTATTTCGTCGTTTCCTTCCATAGTAAGGTATGTGATACTCTAATCGTCTGGAATTCATGTTCTTAGGAATGTTCGTGAGTAGATTACTGAGGTTATTGAACTTGTTATGAACTTTTTGAATCGAACAACATGTTATGGAGAATTAAATTGGATGAACTTGGGTTTTTCATCGGTGATAGTTAAGCCTTGATGACGCATATCGTAGGGATGTGATTTGTTGCAGATTATGACCTGCTTTGTGATGATTTTGTGATGATTGTTATGATGAACAAAATGAGTATGTGATCACCTAGACTAGGTGAATCCGAGATGTTGAACACATGGATTATTCTTTAAGTATTATTCGGGGTTTGTAAGGATTATGCGGATTGATAAACTTGAATATGAATGGTTAGAATGTTATGATCTTGTTGTAACAATCGTGGTGAACGTAGAACTTGTATAAGATGAAACTACTTGCGGAAAGAACGAGAATCATAAGTGGGGCTAACTTAGAATTCGGTTGAACGTACTCACCTTGTTATGAATTGATTTAGATAACCATTGCTTGCATTTAGAATCAATGGGCAGAATTGAATTATGGTTTGGGACGTTTTGAAGACGCTGAAAATCCGTATACATCATCATGTTATCCCCGATATGATCTTTCGTTTCGCATATAGCATGGTATTCGTTCGACGTAGTGTTCTTTAAGAAGTTAACCAAGAATCGACCATGTAATGATAATTAGTTCGGTCACCATTTGGAATGTTTAGTATGATCGTGTGATATCCTTGTTATGTAAAGTTGAGTTGCTGCTATTTCCTTTTGTGTAAGGTTCGAGCTTTACGAACAGTTGATCAAAGGGACGGCCTTCGAGTTTGTTGGAGTTGTTGAAGTATTTTTCTCTTGCCACCTTTCTAAGGCAAGTACCTTAATTATATTTATTCGTATTAATGTTGATCATGTTGTTGTTTGTCGTGCATATGTGTTGTGATTGTTTTCTACACCATGCGTTGGTCCGACGGGATTATCATGGGAATCTATATCTATGTGCGCTGGATCGTAGGATAGGTATTTCCACCATGTGTTGGTCCGACGGGATCATCATGGGAATCTATAGCTGTGTGCGCTGGATCGTTGGAATACCACGAGTATGTTGAGATTGACATGTTGTGTTGTACATTGTTACTGTTCTCGTTGGAGAGACTTGTTGTGATTATTGTTGATATTATTAACGTTATTATTCAGGGATTGCTGAATAAATGATTATTGTATAATTAACGTACTTGTACTAGCATTGTTGTGCTAACCCCTTCGGGGTGAACATTTGTTTTATGTTCAGGATCCAGTGTAGGTCATAAGTCGTCTAGGAATAAGTCTAGGTGGGGTGAATAGACTTATTGAAACTCTTAAACTCTTTTAAGAAAGAGTAAGTTTCTTCAGCTGATAGATATGCAAATGACTTAGAGTCGTTTGTGCTCAATACGTGCGGAAGTCAGCTGATGACGAGTGCAAAACAACTAATGAAACACTTAACAATGAATGCAGCAGTTAAAGTATGATGCTATAAAACAGTAAAATACGCAGGCAGTTATAGTGGTCTCAGAGGTGGGGTAATCCTCTACTAATCCACTTTTCTCCAAACCAATTGGATATGAATTCACTATAATTGTCAACCAGTGATAAAGCTTATAGTGATTCAACAAAATTATAACAGCTTCCAACCAGTGGAAACCCTTGCCGTTGCAACTCCCTTGACTGACTTGCACCTCTTGATCCGTGATCCTTGGATTCCTTTACAGTCTTGAACTTCAACCAGTGAAGTACACCGAACTCAGGATTAAAGACACGATTTTTTATCTTCTCCAACTAAGAGCTTCTTCAAGTATGAAATTTTAAGAACTGCTCTTTTCACGATGCTATAGTTCGCTTTTAGATTACTTTGAATGCTTTGATTGCTTGAGATTATGTTCGCACCGGGTGTTTCTCAACTTCAAATCTTCGGATATATATAGGTGTTGATCCTTGAGCATTCTTCATAGCCGTTGCAAATCTTGTAACAAATCCGTCCATTGGAGAAAGACTTCTTTGTTTATTCTTTTCTGATGTTGCAAGGCTGGATTCCCATATTTTAATCCATCGATCGACCATTGTGTAGACTTTGCATGTGAGGCGCCGAATACTTTGAATATAATAAGATTAATGTCTTCAGTGGTAGGCCTGGATGAATTATTTAATTCATATACTTTGCGGGAATCTCTCCAATATGTCTCTTCACGCTTGCATGTGACTTTCCGTAATATTTGACTTTTCAACGCATGCTGACGTGGACTTTGGAGTACTTGGCTGATCTCAAGTTGGCTGATGTACAGTCATCTTCTCTGCAGTTTTGGACTGCTCTGATGGTGGCTGTTTGGGACTCGCCTGATAAGATGACTTTGTCTAGAGTCACTTGACTGCAGTCTGGTCAAACATCTCTGATGATTTTTGTTGACCAGAACTTCTCTGACTTGACTCGGCTGTACTTTTGTACTTAGCCGATTTGAGCCTAACTTATTTTGGCCTATAGAAGATACTCATTTTGGTTCTTCTTTACATTTTGCCAAGTATTAAACTTAACATAATTTGGCCTATGGAAGATACTCATTTGGTTCTTCCTTACATTTTTGCCAAGTAATAAGTATTTGAATTACATTAATGACATCATCAAAATCTAACAAGTATTCCTAACAAATTCCCCCTATTTTGGTGATGGCAAAACTTAAGCAAACTATTCAAATAAACAAGTCTGCACTTGAGTGCAAGACACAAACTAAAATCAGTCTAGTTTTGAGACAACTGGGAATTGTCATTCAAAAGACTGTTATAAAATTTCTGTATTGATTCACAAATACATGTCTTTCAATGATCAAAAACATTTACAGAAAATTTTACAAGTACAAAAATGAATATAAAACAAATCATCTGCCTCTGCTTCTACCTCTTCGGATAGGCTGTTGGCAGGTCTGAATGGTTTAGCTCCAATTGGTCTTATCTTAATAGGGGCAAGACCATATTTTCTTCTGACAAATAGAGCGGCAAAGTCTTGCTCTTCTTATGAGGAGAACTTATTCTCATCACACAATTTCTTTATTTTCCTTTGGAGAGCTAGTTCATTCAAATCATCATTTTCCAAGGTGGGAGGTTCTTTCGGCCTGAAAGGAGGGATCATTGGATATGCATTGCACTCATTTGCATGTTTTAGAAGGACAGCCCAGAGTTTTGGATGTGCTTCCTCCATGAAGTTAATGAAAATCTGCTGTGGGGAGCAACTATTGTCCTGGAGTAACTCCCAGATATAAAAGTCTATGATAAACTTCTTTTTTGGAGATCCCCACATATGTGCAGCTTCGATGGGGAGGAAATCTTCAACACGCCATAACTCTCTGCCTTCCCATTCTAGTGTAGGCTCGAATCCACTTCTGATCCTCTTTCTTTTGATTGCAGACTGATCATTAGCCTGTTCTGATTCTGCTTCTCCCTTCCTCTTAGCTGAAGATGTCCCAGCAGTGATCAATCGGATATCTTGCCTATTCTTAGTTCTAATATCTTGAGCTCTTTCTCCTTGTTTGCTACCTTCCCCCTGAACCCTTTCTTCCCTCTTTTTGCCAGCATCAACCAGGGTGGTCAATTGCTGCTCCCTTCTTAACATCCAGTCAGACATGGCAAGGGGCATTATGTTGTTTGTAGGAGGAGGTGGTTGAGGGATGTCCCGCTGCAGCAAAGTGTCAATTTTTGCATTGATAGACTGCAGATCAGGAGATATTTGAGAAGCAAGCAGTTCTCCAATAGTGTCTTTAACTATCTGTCTGATCAGCTCGGTCATCACAGGTGAAATTTGTGATGTTGGTGGAGAATGCTCGCCTGAGCCCTCTACTCCTGCAGGTAGGTGTACGGACGACCCACCTGTCTGCAGCTGGCATTCCATATGGGGTATGTTCAGGCGTCCCCAATCTGGAGTCTTCAGCCAAGTCTGAATCTTTGTTGGTATACCGGGCAGGCGCCCCAGCCTTGTCTGCAGCCTCCTTTTCTGGCTACTTCTCTTGCTCCTCCTCTTTTTCTTCTTCTTCGTTTTCTAACTCCTCCTCTCCTTCTTCCTTCTTTTCTTCCTCTTCTACATTCTCTTTCTCTTTCTCAGTCTCTTTTTCTCCTCCGTCATCCTTACCATCATCATCATTATCATCATTATCATCCTTTTTATCTTTTTCATCATCCCTATCTTTTTCATCATCCTTATCTTTTTCATCATCCTTATCTTTTTCATCATCCCTATCTTTTTCATCATCCTTATCTTTTTCATAATCCTCATTTTCTTCTCCATCCTCCTGATCAACTTCTTTTCCTTCTTCTTCTTCTTAATCCACTAATTCCACTGTTTTTTCAACTTTATCTTCTCCAGTTTCTTTTTCAACTAAGATATTTTCTTCTTCCCTTTCTTCCTGTCTCTCTTCTTCATCATCAATAACAATAATTTCTTCTTCTTCTACTTTTTCATCCACTTCTTCTATTCTTATCTCTTTTTCTTCTTCCTCCTCTTCTTCTTCTTTACCAAAGGAAAATGCTATACATAATAGAGTGGATAAATTGGTCCATGTTGGTTTTGAAATTGGTCATGAACCAATTTTCTTGAAGAATCAAAATTGTGTCTGAGACTTTGCAAAAATGTATCAGCACATCTTCTGTGGCTTGGGGATATCCTCAACCACTTACTTCAACATAAGCTTGAAGTTCAGTGAAAGAAAATGATTTTAAGGTTTTCCATTCTTCAAAAATGTGAACAAAAGAATGTTTTAGAGCTTGCGGTTTAACCAACTGAAGTTGCTCTAGGGATAAGTTAAAAATGTTGTTGTCAAGCAGGTGAAAAGTATAATTTGCCTCAGGTATGGAAATTATTAAACCTGCTTCCTCTTCTTCTGAGATGAATGCTGGAGCGAGGAGAGGAACGATCTGGGTCTCCAGGCTGCCCGGAGCAGGCTAGTCCTCCAGGTGAATAGGTGACCTGGCTGCAGGACTGGGAAATTGCTCTGGCTGCTCCTCGTTACTGAACTGCAAGTGCCTGGGCCTCTTCGGAAAGGGTTCTGGTGAGAAATAAATGATTGATGGCTGACCAGGGGCTGGTCCCCTTCTTTTGAAACGAAGAGCTATTGGCGTATTGTCCGATTCTGTCTCAGACTGGGCTGCAGGTGGGTTGCTGGCTGCAGCCTGGTCTGACTCGTCTGATGAAGGGTATTTGTAGGAAGGTCCCTTGTCAGACAGCTGTTTTATTATCTGAGCTGCTCTTCTACTGCTTCCGAGTATCCTCAATGTCTCTTGGTCTAGATGACCAAGTCTCTTGTTGATGTGGAAGTGGTCAGTATTTCCCTTTGCCACACCCAGCTTCTCCAGGATCCAACTTAGCTGCGTTCCAAACGCCAGCTTGGATCTGAACTTCTTCTCATCAACAAGCCATTCGGCCTTGTTGACCTCGCGTACCAACTGCCTGAAAATGTAGGCTGACCAGTCAATCGTCTCATCCTGGATTAGTGCTCCCAGCACCATGAATTTGGCCGACGACAGTTGGTCGTAGCTGTCGGCCATGCCCATGATGATTTTGTTGGTGATGTCCAACACATACCGATACACCTTTTTAATTTCACTCCTCTTGGCGGTGAGCTTTAGCTTCTCTGGCTGGTCGACCGCCTTAATCTTCAGCCAAGTATCGGCTATGGTCTGTTTAAGGGCCTCGACCGCCACGCCACAATTCTTCGTACCAAAAACTTTTCGGATCGTCTCCGGTGATATGTCCACTTGTACTCTGCCGACGGTGCTTCTAATCCCCGCTTCAATCACACGGGCTTCGCGGAAAAATGCGATAACGTCCTCCTTGTACAGGTGTTTGGGACTGATATCCAAAAATGGGTAGATCTCATTCCTCTTCATCGAGCGGATAAGGTCAAGCACATCGTAGTTCTCCAGATTCGATTCCAAAAGTCCTTCAAAATCAACGACCAGAGAAAAAATGATCTGGTCCTTGACAGCCTTCATGTTTACGCCTTCAAAGTAAGCTTCCATTTCTGCAGTATAGGAGATTACTTAGTGTATTTAGAGTTCAAAGGAATTTCTGCTCTGTAAATTAGGGTTTTTGAAAGACTGGTAAAGGTAAAGTGAGGGGTTTTTCCATCCTTAAAAATAAAATGAAACGACGTTGGAATTAAATAAATATTTAATTTAAATTGGTGGTCCACCTTTTGAGATTCCTTTTTAAAATTCAAATTTTAATCGGTGGTCCAGGTTTTGAGTTTGAAAATGGACGGTTGGATTTTAATTGGTCACAGTGGAGGTCGATTTAACCTGTGATTGCCACGTGTATTTAAAGCATATAGCATTATGCCACTTGTGAACCAAAAAATAATATGATATTATTATACATATAGCAGATAATAATATAATATTCAGAAGTCGGTTAGGATTAGAAAACTTAGCTGTTGACTGTTGACTGCTCTGCATCAGGTGAGTTGACTCCTTTGACTTCTCGCCTGTGCTATGATCAGCTAGATTTCTTCGTCTGTCCTTCGTCTTCTTGTCTGCATCAGCTAGCTTTTTCTTCTGTACTACATTCCCAATCTAGTAAACCAAGTTCTCTGCTCAGCTCCAAAAATCTTTCTTCTGGTAAAGGTTTGGTAAAGATATCAGCAATTTGGTAGTCTGTGCTGACTCTTTCAACTCTGACTCTCTTGTTAAGCACGTGATCTCTAATGAAGTGATGCTTAACATCAATGTGCTTGGTCCTTGAATGCAAAACTGGGTTGTTGGTTATTGCAATAGCACTGTTGTTGTCACACTAGATAGGGAATTCATTGGCAATGATGTTGTAGTCCCTCAGCTGTTGTCTGATCCATAGGATATGGGCACAACAACTACCTGCAGCTAGGCATTCTGACTCTATGGTGGAGATAGAGTTAGAAACTTGATTTTTGCTAAACCAGGATATCAGTCTGGTTCCTAGGAATTGGCCACTAGTGCTTTTCCTATTAATTTTGCATCCTGCGAAATCTGCATCTGAATATCCTGATAGCTCGAAGTTATCGTCCTTAGGATACCATAGTCCAACATTGACTGTAGACTTAAGGTATTTAATTATTCTCTTGGCCGCATCTTGGTGCGACTGCTTAGGCTTGGATTGAAATCGTGCACATACTCCTACAGCATAAGATATGTCTGGCCTGCTTGCAGTGAGGTATAACAATGATCCAATAAGTCCTCTGTAGTGGGTTGAATCCACTGATATGCCTCCCTCATCTGCATCTAGGTGAGTACTTGTGCTCATAGGAATTCTTGCTGGTTTGGTTGATTCCATTCCAAATCTCTTGATTAGATCTCAGGTATATTTGGCTTGATTGATGAAAATTCCATTTTTCATCTGCTTGACTTGTAATCCAAGAAAGAAGTTGAGCTTTCCCATCATACTCATCTCAAACTCTCCTTGCATGAGGGTTGAGAATTTCTCACACAGCTCTGGGTTGGTTGAGATAAATATAATGTCATCCACATATATCTGAACTATTAATATGTGGCCTTCGTTCTCCACTCTGAATAAGGTCTTGTCCACCTTCCCTTTGCAGAAACCGTTCTTCTTAAGAAATACAGATAGGGTTTCATACCAAGCTCTTGGTGCTTGCTTAAGTCCATAGAGATCTTTCAACAACTTGTAGACTTTGTCTCCTTTGACAAATCCTGGGGGTTGCTCCACATAGACTTCTTCTTCTAGGATGCCATTTAGAAATGCACACTTTACATCCATCTGGTAGACTTCAAAATCCTTGAACGCAGCATATGCGAGGAATAGTCTGATGGCTTCTAGTCTTGCAAAAGGAGCATAGGTTTCATCAAAATCTATTCCTTCACACTGTGCATAACCTTTAGCAACAAGCCTGGCTTTATTCCTAACAATGGCTCCATCTTTGTCGCTCTTATTTTTGTACACCCATTTGGTGCCAATAACCTTCTCGTGATCTGGTCTATCTGTTAGTGTTCAAACATTGTTCCTTTCCATCTGTTCCAGTTCCTCTTGCATGGCATTGATCCATGAATAATCTTCCAAGGCTTGTTCTGTTGTCTTGGGTTCTATCTGAGACATGAAGCACGAGAACATTGCCATTCCTGCGGGTAGAGTGGACTGTCTTGTCTTAACTCCATCAGTCAGCTTCCCAATGATTTGTTGAATGGGATGATCTTTGAGCCACTTGGGAATATCTTCTTCTTTAGGGTCTGTTCCCCCTGTAGATATGCTATGGTAGATTTCCTCTCTGTCTGCATCATCTTGGATCTGGTCTCCTTGGTCTGCAATTGGATCAGCTACCGTCTTGTTATCTGTAGATTGGGATCTATTCTGGTCTGCAGATGAGTCTTTATCAGCTACAACTGGGTCTTCATCAGGGGCAACTAGATTAGGTAGGTTTGATGTTCTTGTCTGATCTGCAGTTGGGTCTTCAGCAGCTACATATGGGTCTTCAGGATTATCTGCAGATGAGTCCACCATTCCTGTGTCATGTACAATGACTTCTTCGAGGGTTGCCGATTTGAGCTTATTCTAAATTAGCTCAACTTGCTTCCTGTACTCAACAGTAGATTCATCAAATACAACATGGGGTGTTTCCTCCACAACTAAGGTTCTTTTGTTAAAGACTCTATATGCCTTGCTTCTTTGTGAGTATCCCATAAAGAGACCATCATCAGTTTTAGCATCGAAGGCATTTAGTTGTGTTTTACCGTTGTTAAATTTGAAACACTAACAACCAAAAATATGAAAGTAAGCAATAATAGGAGTTATGTTATTCCAAACCTCATAGGGAGTTTTGCCATGTATCCCTACTATCATACTCCTGTTCTGAGTATGGCAAGATGTGTTGACAGCTTCAGCCCAGAACCTCTTGTGCAGTGCCTTCGCAATCATGGACTGTTTGCTTCCTTCGTGGTTCTGTTTCTTCTTTCAAAGAACACCATTCTCGCTGGGGTCCTGGCTGCAGAGAGCTCATGCTGGATTTCATTCTGATCGCTGTAATCAGTGATCGCCTTGTTGAGAAATTCTCCTCCTCTATCTGATCTGATCTTGATGATTGAGAGAGATTTCTCATTCTGGAGCCTTCTCAGCAGCTCAGGTAGCTTGGTCAAGGTTTCACTTTTCTTGTACAAGAAGATAATCCATGTGTACCTTGAATAGTCATCCACTATTACTAGTGCATGCTTTATGCAACTTAGAGTCCTTGGCTTGATAGGACCAAATAGATCCATATGGAGTAGATCTAAGATCCTTGTTGTGATGGTTGTAGGCTGGATTAGTTTGAATGATGCTTTGGTCTGCTTTCCTTTCTGACAAGCATCACAAATAGCTTGCTTCTTGAATGCTTACTCTGGGAGTCCTCTGACCAGCTTATGAGAACTAATCTTGTTGATGGCTTTGAAGTTCAGGTGACATAATCTTTTGTGCCACAGCCATCCGTTCTCAGCTATTGTCTTAGATAGAAAACAGGTATTAGGAGTTCCTATGTTCCAATCTATTGTATAGACATCTCTCCTTCTGAATCCTTGTAGCTTCACTTCTCCAGATAGGATATCTATCACCATACATTTCCAAATTGTGAAGACTACTAGATTCTTCTCATCGCAAAACTGGCTTATGCTCAGGAGATTATACTTGAGCCCTTTGACATAGTGAACTTTGGATATAATGATATTTCCTCGATGCAGCTCTCCAAAGCCCTTTGTTTGTCCTCTAGAGATATCTCCAAAGGTTACGTCAGGACCTCTTTCTTTGGTGTATTTAGTCAGCATCTTCTTGTTCCCGGTCATGTGCCTCGAGCATCCAAAATCTACAAACCATTCTTCACCTTCAAAGTTTGGATTTGTGGAGATGTGGTAGTAGTCCTTCCACCTTTTCTGCAATCATACAAGTAGAGATTTAGGTACCCAGATCCGTGTGGGTCCTTTAGGGTTAGATGGTTTCCTGGAGAATTGATTTCTCCTTGGATTGTTAAAATTGTTATTATTATTACCTCTATAAGGTGCGTAAGGTCTAGGTCTGTATTCTCTGCTATGATTGTATACCGGATATTCCTCAAAATACTAGTAGTGTGGGCCATTTCTAAACTTTGGCTGAGACCATTTATTAAATCTTTGAGGTCTCCACACTTGTTCATTTTGAAAATTAGGATAACCTTGAGGTTTACATGTGCCCCTCCCATTTTGAAATATGTTTTTGGGGAGTTTTTGATAGTAATGGGCATGTTGTCTAGGCTGCTGCTTCTGCCTTGGCCATTGCCTAGTTGCTTGTCTAGGTGGCTGCCTTGTGAACCCTGGCTGCAGCCTAGACTTGTGAACCCTGGCTGCAGCCTAGACTTGTGACTTGGCTGTTGCCTATTTTTAAATATCGGTTTGTATATAGGCTCAGCAGTCGAGACAATTGTTTCTCCCTTGATGAAAGTGGTTTTAGAACTAGAGGGAGTGTGAGGATCATATCCAAGGCCTGATCTGGAATATAGTGGCCTCTTATTGGTACACAGTTCGTCCAGAGTTAGAGACGCCTTCAGGGAGGTTATTTCCTGCGCCTGAGTCTTACTTACCTGAGTCAGTTTAGTAAATTTGGCTTTGACATGAACAAGTGCAGCTGATTTTTCACTATTCAAAACAGTTAATCGTTGTATCTCAGTTGTAGTGACACCAGCCTGGTTTTTCATGTTAACTGCAGCCTGGTTTTCAAAATCAGATTTTACTTTATTCAATTCTAGGCTGAGTTTTTCAAAATCATTTTTCAGCTGCCTATTCTCATCTTGCAGCGGAGTCTTATGTGCAGATTTTAGTGTCTTAAAATCCTTAAGTAGCTGATTTACAGATTCGTGCAGATCCATATCTTGTGACATGACTGAACTATTATTTGAAACAGAGGGTTTTGATGTTACCTTTTCATCAGCTAGGTTGGCCATCAGACAATCAGACACTTCATCATCATCTGAGAAGAATCCGCTGATGGACTCTACACGCTCTTGATCTTCTCCGATGAGGGCCTTCATTCTGTCTTCTTTTCTGCTCACCTCCTTCTTGCTCTCGTCCTTCTTAAGATCAGGAAAGTCGATTTGAATGTGTCCTATCTTATGACAATTGTAGCACTCCACCTTCTAGCTTCCGGCTTTCTGGTTTCTTCTGGGATTCTCCATATAATTCTTCTTGTATTTGGAGTAGTTCTTCCGGAAGTTGCTGAACCTCTGCAATATGAACGCCATCTCTTCCTCAAAATCTAATGGATTTGGGGGTTGTACATCAGATAAGCTCTTGGCGGGGGACTCGACTGCAAAGGCTATTCCCTTCTCTGCAGGCTCAGTTGAGGATGAACTTGGGAGTTCGAACTCATAAGCCTTCAGGTCGGAGAACAACTCTTGGATATTTATTTTATTAAGACCCTTGGATTCTCTCATGGCCACTGCCTTCATGCTCCATTCAGGATTGAGAGATCTTAGTACCTTCAGCGCCATTTCCCTGTTGCCATAGGATTTACCAAGGGAGTTGATCTCATTGATGATCTCAGTGAACCTTGTGTCCACTTGGTCTATTGATTCACCATTCTTCATTTTAAAGTTGTCAAATTTTTGAGCGGCAATTGACAACTTGTTCTCTTTGATCAGCTCTGTTCCCTCACACATTAAGGCTAATGTGTCCCAGATTTCCTTGGCATTTTTGCAGTTTTTGATCTTGACCATTGTTGATTTGTCAAGAGTTTGATACAGCACGTCTCTGGCCCGGTTGTCAAGGTTGGCCAACTTTCTTTCTTCGGAAGTCAGCTCTGTCCTCTTCTTTGGGATCTTCTCTGGCTTCCCTGCTGCGATCTCCTCGGGAGTGTTGTCCTTCTCGAAGGTGAATGGACCATCCTCTAGGATGCACCAAATGTCATCATGGATTGAAGATAAGTGTGCCTGCATCCTTATCTTCCAAAGATCATACTCGTCAACTGAAAACACAGGTAATCTAGAATGCATGTGTTCCATTTTATAATAAGAGTTAAAAAAATATATCCTTGATATATGGATCTGGTTCGTGAAATAAATGAACCAACCTCTCTGATACCACTTGTAGGTCACAAGTCGTCTAGGAATAAGTCTAGAGGGGAGGTGAATAGACTTATTGAAACTCTTAAACTCTTTTAATAAAGAGTAAGTTTCTTCAGCTGATAGATATGTAAATGACTTAGAGTCATTTGTGCTCAATACGTGCGGAAGTCAGCTGATGACGAATGCAAAACAACTAATGAAACACTTAACATTGAATGCAGCAGTTAAAGTACGATGCTATAAAACAATAAAATACGCAGGCAGTTATAGTGGTCTCAGAGGTGGGGTAATCCTCTATTAATCCACTTTTCTCCAAACCAGTTGGAGATGAGTTCACTATAATTGTCAACTAGTGATAAAGATTACAGTGATTCAACCAAATTACAACAGCTTCCAACTAGTGGATATCCTTGCCGTTGCAACTCCCTTGACTGCCTTGCACCTCTTGATCCGTGATCCTTGGATGCCTTTACAGTCTTGAACTTCAACCAGTGAAGTACCCCGAACTCAGGATTAAAGACACGAGTTTTTGTCTTCTCCAACTAAGAGCTTCTTCAAGTATGAATTTTTGAGAACTGCTCTTTTCACGATGCTATAGTTCGCTTTTAGATTGCTTTGAATGCTTTGATTGCTTGAGATTATGTTCGCACCAGGTGTTTCTCAACTTCAAATCTTCGGATATATATAGGTGTTGATCCTTGAGCATTCTTCATAGCCGTTGCAAATCTTGTAACAAATCTGTCCGTTGGAGAAAGACTTCTTTGTTTATTCTTTTCTGAACGTTGCAAGGCTGGATTCCCAAATTTTAATCCGTCGATCAACCATTGTGAAGACTTTGCATGTGAGGCGCCGAATCCTTTAAATATAATAAGATTAACGTCTTCAGTGGTAGGCGTGGATGAATTATTTAATTCATATCCTTTGCGAGAATCTCTCCAATATGTCTCTTCACGCTTGCATGTGACTTTTCGTAATATTTGACTTTTCAACGCATGCTGACGTGGACTTTGGAGTACTTGGCTGATCTCAAGTTGGCTGATGTACAGTCATCTTCTCTGCAGTTTTGGACTTCTCTGATGGTGGCTGTTTGGGACTCGCCTGATCAGATGACTTTGTCTAGAGTCACTTGACTGCAGTCTGCTCAAACATCTCTAATGATTTTTGTTGACTAGAACTTCTCTGACTTGACTCGGCTGTACTTTTGTACTTAGCCGATTTGAGCCTAACTTATTTTGGCCTATAGATGATACTTATTTTGGTTCTTCTTTACATTTTGCCAAGTATTAAACTTAACATAATTTGGCCTATGAAAGATACTCATTTGGTTCTTCCTTACATTTTTGCCAAGTAATAAGTATTTGAATTACATTAATGACATCATCAAAATCTAACAAGTATTCCTAACATCCAGGAGGGCGGGAATACAGCCTCTAGAGCTGCATGACGACGAGGGTGCAAAGTGATGTTACGGCCGGAATGATTTGTCAGATGTTTGTTTTATTTTAATAAAGTACTCGAGTACGCTGTTGTTTTATCGCCTTTGAAGTTTGTATTCGGATGTGGATGGATTTGTATGTTTTAGATTGGTGATGTAATAATTATTTCTTTGATTGGTAATTAATAATGTTGTTTTTAAATTCTTAGCCTAATAAATCCTTACATCAAGGATTTACGGCACTATAATAATCCTGAATATCTCGGGGTGTTACAGAATATGGTATCAGAGCTAAGATTATAAATATCTTGGCCGTTGAGTTAAAATAGGGTTCATATATATCTTTTGAAATAACCGGCCGCGTATAACATCACTGCACTGCCTACGTCTTCGTGTGAGTGGTGGTTGTAAGTTTCCTAAACTCTATCTTGTCCTTCAAAAGTTATACCTTTTTATACTTGAAACATTAGGACGATATTGCTCCCTGTATATTGAGTATTTATGCTTACAGCATGTTGAGAGGAGGACGTGGACGTGGTCGCGGTCGTGGACGCTGACATAGGAATGCTGAGAGAGAAGCTTCACCTTTTGTCCTGGATTCATTGTCAAATCATGATAACAATAGTTCGGAGGAACAACAAGAGTCTGTCAACAATGAACGAGAGCAGATGGTGGAGACAAATGCCGAACCTGCTGTTCCCGACATCCTTCGTCAGGTGGTCAACCAGATGACTCAATTTGCTCAAGTTGTGGACAGGATGCAAGTGGCGGTAGGATTTCAGCTGGGTGAAAGACAGCAAGGCATCCCAGACTTTGGAAATTTAGAAGACAGATGGCTACAAGAGGTGGCGAAGATGCACCCGCCAAAATTCGATGGTTTTTCTGAGACACCGACATGGGATCACTGGTTGAGAGAGCTGGAGAAAGTATTTGCAGGGATTAACTGCCCGGACGACTGGAGAGCCCCTATTGCCCAATACTTTCTGACAGGAGAAGCGTCCGAGTGGTGGGAAGCCATCCAACCTGTAGATCATGATGCCGACTGGGGAGAATTCAAACTGATGATGGAAGCACTATACTGCCCTCGTCCGATAAGGGAAGATAAGATTAGAGAGTTCTTCTCTACACAACCGACGAATGAGTCTATATCCTAAACTATTAAGGCATTTAATCAACAACTGGCGTTTGTTCGAAACCTGGTTAGGACTGATGCAGAAATGATGATCCACTTTGATATAAGAATGAAGCCGGAGATACAAAGGTACATGTCAGGTTTTGAATGTACCACTCTCCGCCAGTATCAAGACAAAGCTCTGGCGTATGAAATGAAAGAAGCAGCTATGGAGAAGTTCTCTGAGTCCAAGAAGCAGAAAGTCTCTGGTGGTTTTGCAGAGCACAAGAACAATGGGCCTCGTAAGGCCCAATCATCCTATCACTCCTTTAAGAGGCCCCCGCACCCATCCAAAGGCGGAAATAACTTCAGATCAGTATCAAAACCGATAGATGTGGCCAAGAACTGTTTTAATTGTGGTCGCCCAGGACACCTTTGGCGTGACTATTTCCGTTCTCCAGTGACATGTTATGAATGCGGACAGGAAGGGCATCGTGCGATATTCTGCACGGATGCCACTAAGTTAATTGGAGTTCGTACTTCGCAGCCGGACCAGAAGGAGGCAAGTGTTCCGCAGATGCAGCAGAGTATCCAGCTACCCCAGAGTTTTGGTCGAGGACGAGGCAGAGGATAGTATGACCGAAAGGGAGCATCGAGTGTTGGATCTGTTCCTCTATGCCTTTATGAGACGTGGAGGGCAGATGATCAGAATGCAGCTATCGCATCAGGTACCGTTCGGATCCTTTCACAACCAGTTAGTGTTTTGTTCGATACAGGAGCTACGCATTCGTTTATATCATTGTCTTGTATTAATCGCTTGAATATTTCTTGTTTTCATGAATGTCAGCCTTATATTGTGGGTTTACCTAGTGGGGAAAGAATTGTGGGTCCCTTAGAAACTAAATATTTTCCTATATCAATTGGAGGAAAAGAGTGGCCCTCAAATTTGATTGTGGTATAGATACAAGGAGATGATCTGATCCTCGGAGATGATTGGCTTAATCGATATGGAGCTATTGTGAACTACCAGAAGAGAAATATCTCAATGATAGCCGAAGATGGTTCCGAATTATTATTTGAGGGATGGAGACCAGGAAGCTCAGGAAAAGTGATCAAAGCTATGAAGGCCGTCAAACTGCTAAAACAGGGCTGTACCGGATACTGGTGTTATGCGATGAAGAAATAAGACAAAAAATAGAGCTTTAATCCATTCCTGTTGTGAATGAATTTCCGGACGTGTTCCCTGACGAATTACCTGGACTACCTCCACAACGAGATGTAGAGTTTACCATCGAGCCAGAACCAGGAGCTACACTAATTTCTAAGGTGCCGTATCGTATGGCACCTACCGAGATGTATGAATTGAAGAAGCAATTGTAAGAGTTATTGGACAAAGGTTATATTCACCCAAGTGTTTCACCCTGGGGTGCACCCGTTCTGTTTGTTCGAAAGAAAGATGGATCGCTTCGATTGTTCATCGACTATCGAGAGCTGAATAAGATGACGATCAAGAATAAGTACCCGTTGCCATGGATTGATGATTTGTTCGGCCAGTTTCAAGGAGCGACAATGTTTTCGAAGATCGATTTGAGGTCGAGATATCATCAGTTGAGGATTAAGGTATCCAATGTCCCGAAGTCAGCATTCAGAACTCGCTACAAACATTATGTGTTTGTGGTGATGCCGTTTGGTCTCACTAATGCACCTGCTGTGTTTATGCAATTAATAAATCGGGCATTCATAGAGTATTTGGACAAATTCATAGTTGTGTTCATCGACAATATTTTGGTTTATTCCAAGAGTCCGGAAGAGCATGCGCAGCATTTATGGATCGTTTTGAACCTCCTGAGAAGCGAGCAGTTATATGCCAAACTTTCTAAGTGTGAATTCTGGCTAAAGGAAGTGATGTTCCTCAGTCACATGGTGTCAGCGGAAGGGGTCCGAGTAGATCCCTAAAAAGTCGTGGTAATTTTGGAATGGAAGTCTCCTAAGAACGTGAAGGAAGTCAGAAGTTTCTTAGGACTTGCCGGGTATTATCGTCGATTCGTGGAAGGGTTTTATAAAATTACCCATCCACTTACTTGATTACTTTAGAAAACCCAAAAGTTTGAATGGAACGATATGTGCCACGCCAATTTTGATGAATTGAAGAAGAGATCGACGATGACACCAATTTTAGCACTACCACAAGGAACTGAAGGATACATAGTTTACAGTGACGCTTCAAATCAAGGTCTCCGGTGTGTACTGATACAGACTGCGAAGGTAATCGCCTACTCTTCACGACAATTGAAGCCATATGAAGTAAACTATCCAACGCACGATTTAGAACTGGCAGCTATGGTTTTCGCCTTGAAGATATAGAGACATTATTTGTATGGGACTCACTCTCAGACCTTCACAGATCATAAGATTCTCAAATACATCTTCAGTCAGAAAGAGTTGAACATGCGGCAGAGGAGATGGCTGGAATTGATTAAAGACTATGACATGGAAATTCTATATCACCCAGGTAAAGCGAACGTAGTGGCTGATGCACTAAGCCGCAAACCTGTTTCTATTCGAATGCTGGAGACTCTCACTTCCCAGTCCAACATTCAAAGAGAGTTGAATTGTGATGGAATTGAAGTATGGTTGCAAGGAGTCCAATGGCAATTGTGCGTGATGGAATTAACCTCATCGTTAATCGAAGAAATCAAATCTAAATAATTAAATGATCCTCTGATGATTCAGTTACACGATGAAGTGATCAAGGGAAAGGCCCAAGGATTTGTGATTCATGATGATGGAGTTTCGAGATTCCAGAGTCGACTTTGTGTTCCCGATATTTATGTTTTGAAGTAGACAATCATGAAGGAAGCTCACAGTACGCCCTGTTCTATTCACCCGGGCACCAGTAAGATGTATAAGGATCTGAAGTAGAATTTTTGGTGGGGCAACATGAAGAAAGATGTGGCAGAATATGTCTCGAAGTGTTTAACTTGTCAGCAGGTTAAGATAAAACATCAGTGACCCACCGGAATGTTGAAGCCGCTTCCAATCCCGTAATGGAAGTGGGAAGATATATTGATGGATTTTATCACCAACATGCCGAAGACCAGGGCAGGAATGAATATGATCTCGGTGATAGTCGACCGTTTAGCTAAATCGGCTCATTTCCTATGCATTAAAGATACTTGGGGACCTGAGAGGCTGGCACGAGTATTTATTGCGGAAATAATCCAATTGCATGGGACACCCAAGACCATTATTTCAGATCAAGATGGTCGCCTCGTGTCAGATTTTTTGAAAGCGGTTCATCGAGCCTTGGGAACCGATCTGAACTTTAGCACAACTTATCATCCTCAAACCGATGGACAGTCCGAGAGAACTATTCAAATAGTAGAAGATATATTGAGAGCTTGTTCCTAAGATTGGTTGACTGATTGGGAAACTCATCCGCCATTGATTGAATTCACTTACAACAATAGTTGGCATGCTTCAATTAAGATGGCACCTTTTAAAGTGTTATACGGGAGAAGATGCAGATCACCCCTGTGTTGGGATGATTCGTCTGACTTGATCGGGACAGAACTGGAGTTGATAGTACAGACTCAAGAGAAGGTATCTCTAATTTGTGAAAGGCTATTGACTGCCCAGAGTCGGCAGAAATCTTATGCAGACATGCGCCGTCGCCTGTTAGAGTTTGGAATTGGGGATCATGTACTTCTGAAAGTTTCTCCTACCCAAGGAATCTTTCGTTTTGGGAGTAAAGGAAAGCTGACTCCAAGATATATCAGACCATTCGAGATTCTTGAAAGAGTTGGGGAGTTGGCGTACAGGTTGGCCTTGCCGCCATCCCAGTCATGTCATTGATTTCGGCGAAATCGAAGTCGCTAAGGATGGAATGTTCGAAGAGAAACCAATCAAGATACTCGAGAGTCGAGTCAAACAATTGAGAAATAAACCAACCACCTTGGCTAAAGTTCAATGGTCGCGACACGGAATTGAAGAAGCCACTTAGGAGACGGAGGATAGTATGAAGTCAAGATACCCAAAATTATTCCCGTCTTAAGTTTCGGGACGAAACTTCTTTTTAGATGGAGAGTGTGTAATATCCGGATAATTGTTGAGTATTTTCAGCTGTATTTGAACCTTGCAATATTCGACTTTGTGGTATCAATAATCGAAGTGTGATTTTTCTCGTATTCGTATTCCAACATTCATGATCATATTAGGAAGAGTTTACAAATTCATGCATGCAACTACATCATAACGTACACTAGCAGGTTAGCTTAACGTATGTTATGAGCTGCAGATAGCATATGCTATGGACGAAGTGTAGCGTACGTAAGGTAATCAACGACGGAGAGGTCTGCTTAGCACATGGTCCAGTTGGGGACATGATCAGATAGACATTCCCCGCGTGAACTTGGACGGCTTTTTGATAAAGCAAGTCAATGAGACTTAACGTATGCTATATATGGCCGATAACGTATGGTATGTTGATCAGATTAAGTACGTAAAGGTATTTGTTAACATACATAAGAGAGGCTAGAAACGGGATAGTGAGCTACTGCCAGACGTTAACGTACGTAAAGAATAGCAAATAACATACATTAAAATGGTGACATACGTAATGCTCTGAGGATAACGTACGTAAAGTTCAGAACCTTATATATAGGCCACCACCCCATTTCATTTCACAATCGTTTCCCTTCATTCCTTGTCCGATTTCTGCAAACCCAGAGATCCCTACCGTGACATAAACCTTGTTTTAACATCTCTCCTCAGTTTTTGAAGTTGGGAAGCATCTTGGATTGGTGTTCTAGCTCCCGATGTTGAATTCTGCCGAGTATTCCATCGTTTCCTTCCGTAGTAAGGTATGTGATACTCTAATCGTCTGGAATTCATGTTCTTAGGAATGTTCATGAGTATATTACTGAGGTTATTGAACTTGTTATGAACTTTTTGAATCCAACAACATGTTTTGGAGAATTAAATTGGATGAAGTTGGGTTTTTCATTGGTGATAGTTAAGCCTTGATGATGCCTATCGTAGGGATGTGATTTGTTGCAGATTATGACCTGCTTTGTAATGATTTTGTGATGATTGTTATGATGAACGAAATGAGTATGTTATCACCTAGACGAGGTGAATCCGAGATGTTGAACATAGGGATTATTCCGTAAGTATTGTCCGGGGTTTGTAAGGATTATTCAGATTGATAAACTTCAATATGAATGGTTAGAATGTTGTGATCTTGTTGTAACAATCATGTTGAACGTAGAACTTGGATAAGATGAATCTACTTGTAGAAAGAACGAGAATCATAAGTGGGGCTAACTTAGAATTCGGTTCAACGTACTCACCTTGTTATGAATTTATTTAGATAACCATTGCTTGTATTTAGAATCAATGGGCAGAATTGAATTATGGTTTGGGACATTTTGAAGATGCTGAAAATCTGTATACATCATCATGTTATCCCCAATATGATCTTTCATTTCGCATGTATCATGGTATTCGTTCGGCGTAGTGTTCTTTAAAAAGTTAACCAAGAATCGACCATGTAATTATAATTAGTTCGGTCACCATTTGGAATGTTTAGCATGATCGTGTGATATCCTTGTTACGTAAAGTTGAGTTGCCACTATTTCCTTTTGTGTAAGGTTCGAGCTTTACGAACAGTTGATTGAAGAGGCGGCCTTTGAGTTTGTTGGAGTCGTTGAAGTATTTATCTCTTGCCACCTTTCTAAGGCAAGTACCTTAATTATATTTATTCGTATTAATGTCGATCATGTTGTTGTGTGTCGTGCATATGCGGTGTGATTGTTTTGTCCACCATGCGTTGGTCCGACGGGAACATCATGGGAATCTACAGTTGTGTGCGCTGGATCGTGGGACAGGTATTTCCACCATGTGTTAGTCCGACGGGATCATCATGGGAATCTATAGCTGTTGCGCTGGATTGTTGGAATACCACGAGTATGTTGAGATTGACATGTTATGTTGTACATTGTTACTATTTCTCGTTGGAGAGACTTGTTGTGATTATTGTTGATATTATTGATGTTATTATTCAGGGATTGTTGAATAAATTATTGTTGTATAATTATCGTACTTGTACTAGCATTGTTGTGCTAACCCCTTCGGGGGCGAACATTTGTTTTATGTTCAGGATCCAGAAGGGCGGGAAAACAACCACTAGAGCTGCATGACGACGAGGGTGCAGAGTGATGTTACGGACAAAATGATTTGTCAGATGTTTGTTTTGTTTTAATAAAGACTCGAGTATGCTCTTGTTTTTTCGCCTTTGAAGTTTGTATTTGGATGTGGATGGATTTGTATGTTTTAGACTGGTGATGTAATAATTATTTCTATGATTGGTATTTAATAATGTTGTTTTGAAATTCTTAGCCTAATAAATCCTTACATCAAAGATTTACGGCACTGTAATAATCCTGAATATCTCGGGGTGTTACACCTTCAGGTACGGAACTACTAGTTTTGGAAACAAATTGTTCTGTAACTGTTTATTCTACTTTTTGGATACTTGATTCTGGTGCGAGTTCTCACATGTGTACAATGAATCAGGACCTAGAACAAAACAGAAAGCTTAGAGCTGGAGAAGTGATGGTGACAGTCGGCAGCGGGCATAATGTCGAGGCTACTGACATCGGATCACTTATGTTGGATTTAGAATCTGATTTTATAATTACTTTGGATGATGTACTTGTTTTGCCCAAGGGACATAAAAATATTTTATCAATTCCATTCATAGATCGAAAAGAATTTCACTTCTTTATTATAGATAGGTCCTGTCGTATTTATTTTAGAAATAAATTGGTTGGTAGTGCTACATTATTAAATGGTTTGTACCATTTGAATCTAAAGAATAAAACAACCGTGAACACTATAACTAGGAAGCATAGTAGGGATGAAATAGGCCAAGCACTTAAGTGGAAGCCTAGACTTGGTCATATTGGTCAGACCAAGGTTCATAAAATGGAGAAAGATGAACTTACGGCTCCATTGGGATTGAATCCCTATCCAACTTGTGAATCTTTCCAGGCAAAATGACTAAGTTACCCTTCACAGGGACTTTTGAAAGAGCTGCTGAAAAACTTGGATTGATCCATACCTATGTCTGTGGCCCTTTTGAGGTGGCACAAGATGGCTTTCGGTATTTCATTTCATTCACCGATGACCATACTAGGTATGGGTTCGTGTACTTAATGAAACATAAATTTGAAGCTTTTGATAAATTCAAGGAATTTAAAGCCCTAGTTGAAAACCAAACAGGTGACCGTATTAAGATTCTTCGGTCGGACCGAGGAGGTGAGTACATGAGTACAGAGTTTGATGAGTTCTTAAAATAACTAGGAATAGTGTCACAATTCACTCCTTCAGCTACTCCACTATTAAATGGTGTATCAGAAAGAAGGAACCGAACCTTGTTGGACATGGTTCGCTCCATGCTTAACTATACTGATCAACCGATTTATCTGTGCGGTCATGTGCTCCTTACTGCTATGCATATCTTGAACATATGTCCTTCCAAATCCATTTCTAATACTCCATATGAGGTGTGGAAAGGTAGGAAACCAAGTCTTAATCACATTAGGATTTGGGGATGCCCTGCTTATGTCAAGAAGACTAAAATAGAGAAATTGGAAGCTAGGTATGTGAAAGGTCGTTTCACAGGATATCCAGGGGATTTCATGGGATATCTATTCTACATGAATGAATATCATAGGATCATCGTTGCTATACAGGCACACTTCCTCGAAGATGAGTTCATTCAGGAAGGAGGCGCAGGTGGAAATATTTCTTTGGAAGAAATAAAAGAAACACCAAATGAGACACCTGTGCAAGATATTAGAACCGAACCTTCTGAAATACAAACACAACCTCGCAAGTCTAGTAGAATTTCTCAATTACCTGAGAGGTATGTCTATCTGCATCAAGAGGAACTATGTGTCCATGAGATGGCAGAAAGTAGTTATGAGAATGGTCCTTCTACATACGACCAAGCGGTGTTAGATGTTGACTCCGCCAAGTGGCAAGAAGCTATGGAAGCTGATATAGACTTGATGCATGCTAATCAGGTCTGGACTTTAGTAGATCGTCCTAAAGGCATGGTGCCTATTGGAAACAAATGTATCTATAAAACAAAGACTGGTGGAGATGGCAAGGTTGATACCTATAAGGCCAGGCTTGTGGCAAAGGATTATTCCCCAAGAGAAGGAATCGATTATTTCGAGACCTTCTCGCCTATAGCTATGATTAAGTCTATTCGCATGATTTTTGCCATAGTAGCCCACTTTGATTATGAAATATGGCAAATGCATGTGAAAACAGCATTCCTAAATGGATTCCTCGAGGAGGAGATTTACATGTAACAACCTAAAGGATTCATATCTGAAACCAATATTCATAAAGTATGCAAACTTCAGCGTGCCATTTATGGACTGAAGCAAGCTTCGCGAAGTTGGAATCTTTATTTTAACGAGACAGTCAAAGAGTTTGATTTTGTCCAAAACGAAGAGGATCCCTGTATTTACAAAAAGGTTAGTGGGAGCAAAATTGCATTCTTAATACTATATGTATATGACATTCTACTTATAGGAAACGATGTAGGAATGCTCAGTTCTGTGAAAGCTTAGCTTTATAAAGAGTTCTCAATGAAAGACTTGGGAGAAGCTACTTATATTCTAGGTATTTGCCTCTACCGGGATAGAGCGAAAAGAATGTTAGGTCTTTCCCAAGTCCTCTATATAAAAAGATTCTGAAGCAATTCAGGATGGAAGATTTTAAAAGAGGGTTCCTACCTATGCAATATGGTGCAAAACTTTCCTTAAAGATGTGTCCTCAAAGTGAGGAAGACAGAAAAGAAATGAACAAGGTACCCTATACTTCAGCAGTTGGTAGCCTCATGTATGATATTATTTGCACTAGACCGGACATTGCCTATGCTGTGAGCATAGTAAGTCGGTTTCAATCAAATCCAGGGCAGAAACATTGTACTGCTGTGAAGAATATTCTTAAGTACCTGAAGAGGACTAAAGACTTGGTTCTTACATACGGCGGTGGAGAACTTAAAGTGATGGGTTATACAGACTCAGATTTTTCGGGGGACATAGATACTCACATGTCCACATCAGAGTATATCTTTACTCTGAATGGTGGGACAGTCTCTTGGAGAAGTGCCAAGCAAAGCTCGACTGCAATCTCTACATGTCAAGCTGTATATCAGGCAACCACGGAGGCTGCTAAAGAAGCTTTTTGGGTTAAGAAGTTTACTGAGGAACTTCAAGTGGTTCCTAACACAGAGAAGCCGGTGATGCTGTTTTGTGACAATGACGGAGCTGTTGCACAGGCTAAAGAGCCTAGGGCTCACCATAATACCAAACATATTGCGAGAAAATATCATTTTGTTATAGAAATGGTTCAAGAAGGGAATTTTTTACTACAGAGAGTAGACACAGCAAATAACGTTGCTGGTCCGCTTACCAAGCCACTATCTCAGAAAGTCTTAGAGAGACATCTGGAGAGTATGGGTATTAGATACCATATTTTGTGGCATTGAGTGCAAGTGGGAGATTGTTAGGAATATGCCCTCGAATGTCACTCAGAGGATGAGAGAGTGTGAGCATTGTATTGTTATTATGAATATTATATTAAATAAGGCTTTTATTATTTTTATATTATTGTATATCACAGACATTGTGATCTGATATATAAAATAATAGCCCTTGCATTTGAGATCAAACATTCCACTTCTTATGGAGATAAGTGTAACACCCCCGATATATTCAGGAATATTACAGCACCGCAAATCCTTTACATAGGGATTTACAAGGCTGAAGAAATGAAAAGACAATAACAAATGCCAACGTATGAAAGTAACTGAAATAAAATACAACAGTTCTGACCAATACTGAAAATACAAATGTCCAAAGGAAAAGTATTAATACATCACCAAATCCAAATCATCACAAACGACGCCGTACTCGAGTACTTATTAAAACGATACAAACAACAGACAAATAAACTCAGCTGGAACATCACTCTGCACCCTCATCGTCATGCAACTCCAGTGGTTGTTTCCCCGCTCTCCTGGATCCTGAACATAAACAAATGTTCACCCCCGAAGGGGTTAAAACAACGATGCTAGTACAAGTACCACGACTTATTATTCAACATCTCATGAAGAATAATAATAACATAAATGACAAAGAACCAAAGAGTCTTCTCCTGCGAGAAACTCAATAATAACATACACACATAATAATCACAACATGATATCAGAACACACACATGGTAATTCCGATGATCCAGCGCTCACTGCCTAGACCCCCCGGGTGATTCCGTCAAACCAACCCGAGGTGGAAAAACCCATCCGATGATCCAACGCACGCTATCATAGATCCCCCGATGATCCCGTTGGACCAACACGAGGTGGACATACAATAACGACATACATGTACAACAATATGTATAACATCAATACATAAAACAATTAAGGTACTTGCCTCGATTCGAAGACAAGAATAATACTTCCATGAAAAACGAAACACTCGAAGGTCACCCCTTCGATCAATCATGTAGAAAGCTCGAACCTTAAACAAAAGAAAATAATATAGAGTTCATCTCACATCGTACGGACATCTAACAATCCAAATTACGGTCGGAAGTTCATAAAACGTAATCTGCCTGGCTTGCTTAACGCACGCTACGTATCCTATCTAGCGTACGTTAAGGCTACTTGCGCACGTAATAATACGAAGTCTAGCGTACGCTAACCATGCACTGTCAGTACCTCACTGATCAGTCGATTGACTCGTCTGATGATATAACGCACGTTACGTTCCAAGCGTAGCGTACGTTAACTTATGCCCGATAGCGCACGTTAACTATAAAGCTTAGCGCATGCTAAACATGTATGTGATTCTTCCTCAGGCGATCATTTATCTAGCGTGATGAAACTTACGAAATCTTCAGTGTTTAATATACGTTATCTCCATACATGTTACGTTCATCTTATTACAAATGATCTCACGGATTCAAACATCTTTGAGATACAATGATACATATAATCATAACAACACCATATTCCATCTTGTTTACAATTCTCATGTGAAGTTTGGTGTTCTTAAGGTCGATGCACTAGATTCCAAGATCATCATTACATCCCGATTTAACCAAGGAGATGCACTAACAATTCCCACTTATAAGAAAGGATGCAAATCTTCTATGATTCTTCCCTAAGTCCATTTAACAAAAGTGATAACAACTTTACATCTATGATCAATATGGTAACGTTATCAATACGGATAATCAATCTCAGAATATTTCTCTCATCATTCGACGTGGTAAGATGCTAATCATGATGTTTCCAACGATGATATCTTAAGTATAAACATTCCAACTTATAAACATGATGTTGTTTGGATAATTCATCAATGGAACTCAATATCTTGATAGCATAATCCTCATATCCTTATTAACACGAATCCAAGGTAGGAGATAGTATTAACATACCTTAAGATGAAGGAAACACCGAGACAATAGGTAGACTTCAACCCCGGTTGCTTGTGTGTCACTCCAAAGTGAGTTTCTTCTTCAATGATCAAGTGTAAGTACTCTCCAATCTCCAATTATCATGTAAGGAGGGTTTATATGTGTTTAAGAAGTAGGGAAGGCTCTCTGGACTCCAAGATATGAAGAACGAGTGATAGAATCGTAAAACAAAAGAAATGAGGTGCCGTCCCTTATATAAAGTTTCTGTATGTTAGCTGTTTAGCGCACACTATCGTACTGTCCTTAGCACACACTAATTAACGTTGACTCCAAAACTATCCAGGTTCATCCGAGGGAATCTCATCCGGACCCTTGTCCGGCTGGTGCATGTGCTAGCCGCCTAGCTCAATAATTGACTGCCTAACGCACGTAATTCCTCATTCGTAGCCGATAACATACGTTAAGCTACATTCTTACCGTACGTTATCACGTGTTCGCATGAGAAAATTTACATGTTGTTATACTCGTGTACAAGGATACAAATATAGGAAATATCATACTCCAATTATCGAGATCACAATTCCAAATAATACAGGGTTCAACAACAGATGAAATACACAATAATAAATCCGGATATTACATACTCTCCTACTAAAAAGGAGTTTCGTCCCGAAACTCAATACGAAAATAACTCTGGATATCTGGACTTCATGCTATCTTCCATTTCCCAAGTGTCTTCTTGTACTCCGTGGCGTGACCACTGAACTTTGACCAAAGCGATTGGTTTGTTCCTAAACTGCTTAACTCGACTCTCGAGTATCCTGACTGGTTTTTCTTCAAACGTTCCATCCTGAGCGATTTCGATCTCGCCGGAATCAATGACATGACTAGAATCCGGTATATATCTTCATAACTGGGATACGTGGAACACGTTATGAACATGGCTCAATGACGGCGGTAATGCCAATATGTAGGCCAACTCTCCAACTCTTTCAATAATTTCGAACGATCCGATATATCTCGGACTCAACTTCCCTTTTCTTCCGAAACGAAAGATTCCCCGAGTAGGAGAAACATTTAAAAGCACGTGATCTCCAGTACTGAACTCCAATAGGCGACGGCGTATGTCTGTGTAAGATTTCTTTCGACTCTGGGCGGTCAACAGCCTTTCACGAATTAAGGCTATTTTCTCTCGTGCTGCACGATCAATTCTGGTTCTATTCCGATCAAATCCGATGAATCGTCCCAACATAGGGGCGATCTGCATCTCCTCCCGTAAAATGCCTCAAACGGTGCCATCTTAATAAAAGCATGCCAACTATTGTTGTAGGTGAATTCAATCAACGACAGATGAACTTCCCAATCAGTTGACCAATCTAAGGCACAGGCCCTTAACATGTCTTCCACTGTTTGAATAGTCCTCGCGGATTGTCCATCTGTGTGCGGGTGATAAGCTGTGCTGAAGTTCAATTCGGTCCCCAAGACCTTATGAACTACTTTCCAAAAATGCGATACAAAGCGACCGTCTCGGTCAGAAATAATGGTCTTCGGCGTACCATGCAATCTGACTATCTCTGAAATAAATACTCGTGCCAACCTATCTGGTCCCCACGTGTCTTTAATGCCTAAAAAATGAGCTGATTTGGTTAAACGATCAACTATCACCCAAATCATGTTCATTCCTGTCTTGGTTCTCGGCATACTAGTGATAAAGTCCATCGATATGTCCTCCCACTTCTATTCAGGAATCGGGAACGGCTTCAGCATTCCGGCAAGTCATTGATGCTCGATCTTAACCTGCTGACAAGTCAAGCATTTCGAAACATAACCCGCTACATCTTTCTTCATGTTGCCCCACCAAAAGTTCTGCTTCAAGTCCTTATATATCTTACTGGTGCCCGGGTGGATAGAATAGGGCGTGCTGTGAGCTTCCTTCATAATCGTCTGTTTCAGATCATCGATATCGGGAACGCAAAGTTGGTTCTGAAATCTCAAAAATCCATCATCATGAATTACGAATCCGGGGGCCTTTCCCTTGATCACTTCATCACGTAACCGAATCATCAGAGGATCATCTACTTGCTTAGATTTAATTTCTTCGATTAACGATGAAGTTATTTCCATCACGCACAGTTGTCCTTGGACTTTTTGCAACCATACTTCAATTCCTTCTCGAATCATCTCTCGTTGAATGCTGAGCTGGGAGGTCAGAGCCTCCAGCATATGAACGGAAATAGGCTTGCGGCTAAGTGCATCGGCTACTACATTTTCCTTGCCTGGATGATAAAGAATCTCCAAGTCATAGTTCTTAATAAGTTCCAGCCATCTCCTTTGTTGAATGTTCAACTCTTTCTGACTGAAGATGTATTTGAGACTCTTGTGATCCGTAAAGATCTGACAGAGAGTCCCGTACAGGTAATGTCTCCAGATTTTCAAAGCAAAAACTACTGCTGCCAACTCCATATTATGCGTTGGGTAATTCACTTCATAAGGTTTCAGCTGTCGTGACGCATAAGCGATCACTTTATCATTCTGCATCAATACGCATCCGAGTCCTTGGTTCGAAGCATCACTGTAAACTATGAATCCTCCAGTTCCCCGTGGGAGTGCTAAAATCGGTGTCGTCGTCAATCTCTTCTTCAATTCATCAAGCTATTCTGGCACAACTCATTCCACTCAAACATTTTAGTTTTCTGAAGTAGTCGAGTAAGTGGGCGGGTAATTTTGGAAAACCCTTCCACAAACCGACGATAATATCCAGCAAGTCCTAACAAACTCCGGACTTCTTTCACGTTCTTAGGAGGCTTCCAATCCATAATTGCTTCGATCTTATGAGGATCTACTCAGACTCCTTCAGCTGATACCACATGGCCGAGGAACATTACTTCCTTTAGCCAGAATTCACACTTAGAAAGTTTGGCGTACAATTGTTCATTTCTCAACAGGTCTAACACAATCCGTAAATGCTGTGCATTCTCCTTCGGGCTCTTAGAATATACCAGAATGTCATCAATGAACACAACCACAAATTTATCCAAATACTCTATAAACACTCAGTTCATCAATTGCATGAATACAGCAGGTGCGTTAGTGAGACCAAACGGCATCACTACAAACTCATAGTGTCCGTAGCGAGTTCTGAATGCTGATTTCGGAACATCAGATTCTTTAATACTCAGCTGATGATATCCTGATCTCAGATCGATTTTAGAAAATATTGTTGCTCCTTGTAACTGGTCAAACAAATCATCAATCCATGGCAATGGATACTTGTTCTTAAACGTCATCTTATTCAGCTCTCGATAGTCAATACACAGTCGAAGCGATCCATCCTTCTTCCGGACAAAAAGAACTGGTGCTCCCCAGGGCGAAACGCTTGGCTGGATATAGCCTTTGTCCAGTAACTCCTCCAGTTGCTTTTTCAGTTCGTACATCTCAGTAGGTGCGATACGATACAGCGTCTTAGAAATTGGTGTAGCTCCGTGTTCCAGCTCAATGGTGAATTCTACATCCCATCGTGGAGGTAGTCCAGGTAACTCGTCAGGAAATATATCTGGAAATTTGTTCACAACAAGAATGGATGAAAGTTCCACAATTCCGTCTTCTTTCTTCATTGCATAGCACCAGTATCCGGTACAACCTTGTTTCAACAATTTGACAGCTTTCATCGCCTTGATCATCTTTCCTGAGCTTCTTGGTTTCCATCCGTCAAATAGTATTTCGGAACCATCGTCAGCGATCAACGAGATATTCCTCTTTCGGTACTTTACAATAGATCCATATCAATTAAGCCAATCATCTCCGAGTATCAGGTCGTCTCCTTGCATTTCTATCACAATCATATTTGAGAGCCACTCTCTGCCTCCAAATGATATAGGGAAATCTCTAATTTCTAAGTTTCCAACAATCCTCTCTCTGCTCGGTAAACCCACAACATAAGGTTCACAATTATGAAAACCAGAAATATTCAAACAATTTACACAAGACAAGGATATAAATGAATGCGTAGCTCCTGTATCGAATAAAATGCTAACTGACTGGGAAAGGATCTGAACAGTACCTGATGCGACAGTACCATCCTGATCGTCTGTTCTCCTCATCTCGTACAGATGTGGGGGAACAGATCCGGCACTCGATGTACCCTTTCGGTCCCATTGTCCTCTGCCTCGTCCGCGGCCAAAATTCTGAGGCATCTAAACACTTTGCTGCGTCTGTTGGATATTGGCTTCCTTCTGAACTGACTGTGGTGTACGGGCTCTAAAAGACTTTGTATCCTCTTCACAGAACACCGCACGATGTCCCTCTTGACCACAATTAAAACAAGTCACGGGAGGTAGGGGGCAATTCCATCGATAGTGCCCTGTCTGGGAACAGTTAAAGCATTTCCTGGTGACATCCGTCGTGGTTGATGCTGCTACGAAGTTCTTTCCGCTCTTAGATGGGTGCGGAGGTTTCTTGAAAGAAGGAAAGGATGAATGGGCCTTGCGGGGGCCACTACTCTTAAGCTCCGTGAAACTACCGGAGACTTTCTGCTTCTTGGACTCTGCCAACTTCTCCATTGCTGCTTACTTAATTTCATACGCCAATGCTTTATCCTGGTATTAACAGAGAGTGGTACATTCAAAACCGGACATGTAGCTCTGGATTTCTGGTTTCATTCTCATATAAAAATGGATCACCATTTCTGCATATGTTCTGACCAGATGTCGAACAAATGCCTGCTGCTGGTTAAACGTCTTAATTGCCTGAGATACTGGTACATCTGAAGGCTGAGCGGAGAAAAACTCCCGAACTTTGGCTTCCCTCACAGGACGAGGGCAATACTGCGCTTCCATCATCAATTTAAATTTTGTCCAATCAACATCATGGTCTACAGGCTGGATGGCTCCCACCATTCGGACGCTTCTCCTATCAGAAAGTACTAAGCAAAAGAGGCTCTCCGGTCGTCAGGGCAATTAATCCCGGCAAAAATTTTCTCTAGTTCCTTCAACCAATGATCCCAGGTGGGAGTCTCAGAAATACTGTCGAATTTAGGTGGTTGCATCTTAGCCACCTATTGCAGCCATCGGTCGCCTCGATTTCCCATGTCTGGGATACCCTGATGTCGATCTCCCTGTTGTAACCCTACTACCACCTGCATTCGATCCACGAATTGGGCGAACTGAGTCATCTGGTTCACCACCTGACGAAGGATTTCGGGCACAGAAGGTTCCGATTCATTATTAATAGATCTTTGTGGCTCGCCTGAGCTGTGGATGGCCTGATTAGAAGGCGAAGCTTCTCTTTCGGCATTCCTTCGTCCGCGTCCACGACTGCGACCACATCCACGTCCACCTCTAAACATACTGTAAGCATAAATACTCAATATACAGGAAACAATATCGTTCAAATGTTCAAGTATAAAGAGATTCAACATGTAAAGGACGAGATAGAGTTTAGGAACTTACAACCACCGCTTGCATGAAGACGTAGGCAGTACATTGATGTTATTCGCGGCCGGTTGCCTCAAAAGACATATATGACCCATATTTTAACCCAATGGCCAAGATATCCATAATCTTAGCTCCAATACCATATTCTGTAACACCCCCGATATATTCAGGAATATTACAGCGCCATAAATCCTTTACATAGGGATTTACAAGGCTGAAGAAATGAAAAGACAATAATAGATACCAACGTATGAAAGTAACTGAAATAACATACAATAGTTCTGACCAATACTGAAATTACAAATGTCCAAAGGAAAAGTATTAATACATCACCAAATCCAAATCATCACAAACGACGACGTACTCGAGTACTTATTAAAACGATACAAACAACAGACAAATAAACTCGGCCGGAGCATTACTCTGCACCCTCGTCGTCATGCAACTCCAGTGGTTGTTTCCCCGCTCTCCTGGATCCTGAACATAAACAAATGTTCACCCCGAAGGGGTTAGCACAACGATGCTAGTACAAATACCACGACATATTATTCAACATCTCACGAAGAATAATAATAACATAAATGACAAAGAACCAAAGAGTCTTTTCCTGTGAGAAACTCAATAATAATATACACACATGATAATCACAACATGATATCACCACATACACATGGTAATTCCGTTGATCCAGCGTTCACTGCCTAGACCCCCCGATGATTCCGTCAAACCAACTTGAGGTGGAAAAACCCGTCCGATGATCAAGCGCACGCTAGCATAGATCCCTCGATGATCCTGTCGTACCAACACGAGGTGGACATACAATAACAACATACATGTACAACAATATGTATAACATCAATACATAAAACAATTAAGGTACTTGCCTCGATTTGAAGACAAGAATAATACTTCCATGAAAAATGAAACACTCAAAGGTCGCCCCTTCGATCAATCACGTAGCAAGCTCGAACCTTAAACAAAATAAAATAATATAGAGTTCATCTCACGTCGTACGGACATCTAACAATACAAATTACGGTCGGAAGTTCATAAAACGTAATCTGCCTGGCTTGCTTAACGCACGCTACGTATCCTATGTAGCGTACGTTAAGGCTACTTGTTAGCATACGCAATAATAAAAAGTCTAGCGTACGCTAACCATGCACTGTCAGTACCTCACTGATCAGTCGATTGACTCATCTAATGATATAACACACGTTACGTTCCAAGCGTAGCGTACGTTAACTTATGCCCGATAGCGCACATTAACTATAAAGCTTAGCGCATGCTAAACATGTATGACAGTTCTTCCATGGCCAGTTCACTGTTCTAACTGTGATGAAACATACGAAATCCTCAGTGTTTAATATACGTTATCTCCATGCATGTTAAGTTCATTTGATTACAAATGATCTCACGGATTCAAACATCTTCGAGATACAAGGATACGTATAATCATAACAACACCATATTCAATATTGATTACAATTCTCATGTGAAGTTTGGTGTTCTTAAGGTCGATGCACTAGATTCCAATATAATTATTACATCCCGATTTAACCAAGGAGATGAACTAACAATTCCAACTTATAAGAAATGATGCAAATCTTCTATGATTCTTCCCTGAGTCCATTTAACAAAAGTGATAACAACTTTATGTCTACGACCAATATGGTAACGTCATCAATTCGGATAATCAATCTCAGAATATTTCTCTCATCATTCGACGTAGTAAGATGCTAATCATGATGTTTCCAACGATGATATCTTAAGTATAAACATTCCAACTTATAAACATGATATTGTTTCGATAATGCATCAATGGAACTCAATATCTTGATAGCATAATCCTCATATCCTTATTAACACGAATCCAAGGTAGGAGATAGTATTAACATACCTTAAGATGAAGGAAACACCGAGACAATAGGTAGACTTCAACCCCGGTTGCTTGTGTGTCACTCCAAAGTGAGTTTCTTCTTCAATGATCAAGTGTAATTACTCTCTAATCTTCAATGATCATGTAGGGAGGGTTTATATATGTTTAAGAAGTAGGGAAGGCTCTCTGGACTCCAAGATATGAAGAACGAGTGATAGAATCGTAAACCAAAAGAAATGGGGTGTTGTCCCTTATATAAAGTTTCTGTATGATAGCCGTTTAGCGCACGCTATCATACTGTCCTTAGCGCATGCTAATTAACATTGACTCCAAAACTGTCTAGGTTCATCCGAGGGAATCTTATCCGGACCTATGTCCGGCTGGCGCATGTTCTAGCCGCCTAGCTCAATAATTGACTGCCTAACGCACGTAATTCCTCATTCGTAGCGTACGCTAGTTTTAGCGGATAACGTACGTTAAGCTACATTCTTAGCGTACGTTATCACGTGTTCACATGAGAAAATTTACATGTTGTTATACTCATGTACAAGGATACAAATATAGGAAACATTATACTCCAATTATCGAGATCACAATTCCGAATAATACAGGGTTCAACAACAGATGAAATACATAATAATAAATCCGGATATTTCAATAAGGATATAGGCACTGGAAGTGTTTAGGACTCGAATGCTTAACTGGTTCGCAAGTTGATAAAACTTGACTGGGCAGTAAGTTTAGACAAGACTTGTATAACATGTAGTTTGACATGTAGAGTGCCTGTCTTCACTAAGAGTTAGTGGGAGCACACGTTATATGTATGCTAATGGGATTAGTATACCCGAACACGACTCAAATCGATTCGATCACATGGATATCACTCAGGGATTGTCAATGACAGAATCGAAAGATTGTGATAGGTATACATGGACCTTTGACTTGAGGTTTCAGTAGGAGATGTGCTTGTGGCATTAAGTTAGTCACTAGAGTAGTTCGATCCAATCGCCGATTGGTGGGGTCAACCTCGAAATGCAACTTAGTGGGAAAATAGCAGTCTCTACTGAATACAAAGATAGGATTCCTTCTCCTTTTAGTGAGCAGGTAAATATCCCATGCGGTTAATAGCAAATGAGATCATAAGTATTTGGCCAAAGTATTTAGAGCTAGTTGTGTTTGATACACGAGAGATCGGTGATCTCGGTATGTATTAACAAATGCATAGAGTCATGTTACAATAGGGTTTGACTTTACCGTGACCCTAATACTTGACCAGGACATATGATTTAAGGGTTTATACGTATACGATATTCACGACATAATGGTTTTGGAATGATCCGATCATTCGTTCTTAGTTGGGTTAAAGTACGGAGCACTAGACTAGCTAAGTGTTACCCGTACTCCTTGGTTCCTCCCATTGCCGACTGAGATGGACCTATGGAGTCGTGCACAAAGATATTTGATAGATAAAATATGTATTTATTATCTCTTCACTAATATTGGATATTGGATATCTAACTTAACTTATTTGATAAATCACGCGTCTTATGAATAGAAATTAATTATAGGGTGATTAATTTAATTCATAAGTAATTATTTCTTGGAAATATATTATTATAATTTATATTTGATAAAATTATTAATGGGATTAATTAATTAAGTATAAATACATTTGAGATAAAACGAAGTGTACATAACGGACTAGACACGCGAACGTCCGGTACACGAACCGAGTAGCTCGGCTTATTTTCTCACCTACCACCAATGGGCCGCCCCTCCTTCTTTCCTCTTAGCTGCCTTGAAGCATATTCACCATGTGGTGGTGTTTTAATAATGAGATGAAGACAAAATGAATGAGTAGGTATATCTTATCATTTAATTCTCACATTTGTATTATTTATAGGTTAGTCTTTCATTTGATGAAGACTAAGAAAAACACACAGACTAAGACACACATTCCAACCGTGAGTTGTTGTGGGAGGATAGAAAAATTTTATTTTCTTTTTCTTGTTCATCATTGAGAGAAAGAAAAGCAAGAAGAGAAGAGAAGAAAAATACCGTATCAATTCCTAGTCGTGTTCTTTGAGAACGAATTGATATTTTATTTTTTCGATCAATATCCGATGCGTGGTAACATAGAGAGACTCGGCATTTTCGGTGTTTGATCATTCATCAATCTAGAACAAATCATATTCGTGTTCGTGTTGGTGATCGGAAACAATCAAACGTTGGCTCGGGAATTTTCCTTTAGGAAGATATTATTAAAGGTCTACGAGGGTATGACTTCTAAATTTTATCTTCGTCATTTTATATTCATTTATACGATGCTTGATCGATCCATTTTTGGGGTTTGGTTTTATACAGTTGGACCGGTTTAGTTTCTGCTGCGTAACTCGTTTTTCATCACCGAATCCCAACAGGGATAACATTGTAATACCCGTAATTTCGATTTCTGATAATTTTCTTTTTTCTTTCGGCAAAAGTCCATTTCGATGACTTGCTCATGACCTTTTCGTCATTATGAGAATGATTAATTCTACACTTTTTGACATCCGAGTTCGTTTCGGCGTCGTTTTGTTCAGTTTCGTGTTTCTTAGCGACTTTTCAGCATTCGAGTTCGATTCTTGTGAATCTCGTTCGAAACTACTGTTTCGAGTTTCCCGTAAGTCCGTTTAACTTTGTTAGACATGTTGTGAACTTCGGTTTGGTTATTCGATCACGTATCGTGATTTTTGGGTGTTTTGGGCTATTTTGTAATTTACCCAAAGTTATGGGTATCCGTATCTGTACTTGTTGTCTCGACCCTTTTCTTGGTCGCGTATGATTAATTATTACATTATGTTTTCATTTCGGGTCGTTGATGTTGTCCACAAGATTTTCATCGTGTTCGTTCCGTATGTTTTCGGAAATCGAGTCGTCGGGTCATGGCGGCTGAGCAGCTGGCCGGACAGGTGCGGCACTATCGGAAGTGTTGGGCACTGGCCGAGTAGGACCGGCAGGAACCGGCGTAGCGCACGCTACGGCCGGAAGGCTGCGCGCGCTAGATCGGCAGGTATAGCGCACGCTGTCGGCCGGCCCAGCATATGCTATCGGGCCTGGGTAGAGGGGTCCTAGGGTTCTGGACTCGGGTAGGCTCGGCAGGTAGCGCACGCTACTGTCGGGCACTGCGCACGATACGACCGGCAGGTAGCGCGCGCTACGGCCAGAAGGCTGCGCACGCTACCTGGCCAAGTCAGTATGGCAGTGAGGTTCTGGATTGCGGCCTGGGCCGATAGCGCACGCTATTCCGGCAGCCTAGCACGCTGTCACGACCCGATATGTCGTGTCTGTGTTGACCGTCCAAATGAGGCGTGCCTTCTGGTTAGCTTGCCACAAGTGGGGTAAAGGGGGCGACATTAGCGTTAAGGCGTTGTTTGCCCGGATGCATCGGTCTGGCCGAGTCAGGCATGCCGACCCGGTTTAGTCCGGAGAGCTTGTCGCTAGTCGAGGACTTGACTATGAAGGGGATCGTTGCTGGTAGGGCACAACTGGTCGGGGACTAATGCCGTCTCCCTGATGAGCCCAGGGCAGGGCGAAACCAGTTGGCATGCTATGTGGGATAGGCTGGTCCCGGGGTGTGAGGGCCCCTGGGACGCCGCACGGGCTTCGGAACTCCCGTCCCGTGACAAATGGTATCGGAGCCATCGTTAGCCACACAAGGAGGTGTGCAAGACTGTGGGAGTCGACGCTAACGATCAACAGGCATCATGGCCGACGGACAGATCGAGGCAGGCATCAATGTGGAGGACGGACGAGTCACAGAGGCTGACAAGGTCCGGGGACGTGGAGAAGTCCCAGCTGAAGGGAAAGCCAAGCGTGGCAAGAGCAAGGCGCGCGGTGTGGTGCCGCCGCAACACGAGGAGAACCCGGAACGAAGCCGACTTCTTGAGGATGAAGACATCCGAAAGATCATACTCACCTTAGCAAACCGCCTACCCGACATCGAGGACGACATCGAAGCTCTTGGGCAGCGCATCACTAACACCCAATTGAGCACGGAGGAACGCGTGGGAACTCTCGAGAAAGCTGTTGGCCAACTGGAAGGGCACACGTTGGGCCAGCTCGAGACCTTCAAGAGGGAACAACTCTCGTTGCACAAGGAGTTAGCAACGATCGAGGATCATGTGGCAGCCAGCATAACGGAGATGCGTAAGCAGTATGCCGAGTTTTGCGAGGTAAGTGCCAAACGATTTGAAGATTTTTGTGATAAAATCTGTCGGGCAAGCAACTCGGGCACCAACTCAAATGGTGGGCCGAGCTGGAACAGCACATTTGGCGGGGCGAGGTTCGAGGGACCAAGGGTTGAGGTCCCCAAACCCAAGGAATTCATTGGCAAGAGAGACGCCAAGTTAATCGAGGAGTTCCTGTGGCGAATGGAACTTTACTTTGATGGTCTGGGACTGACGGACGAGAAGGCCAAGGTGCGGCAGGCTGCACTATATCTTGCCGATGATGCAGCGCTGTGGTGGCGTCATCGACAGGCCGGTGTTACGAAAGGGACTTGCCAACCGATTGGGACTTGGGACGAGTTCGTGTCGGAACTCAAGGCACAATTCTATCCCGGGAACACATGCTATGAGGCAAGGAAGAAACTCCGCGAGCTCAAGCAAAAGACTACCATTCGGGACTATGTTCGGGACTTTACATCGATCATGCTACAGATTCCAGACATGACCGAGAATGATCGACTATTTTTCTTCCTGGATGGACTACCGAGTTGGGTCAGGGACAGAGTACAAGTCCGCGAGGTAAAAACTGTCAATGAGGCAATCAAAGTGGCCGAGTCCCTATCCGAATTCGAGAAGAGGAAGGAGCCGCGAGCTGAGGGTCAAGCCAAAGGCGGGGGAGACACCCGCACGTCAGTACAGCAACCAGCCCAACCATCACGCAGAAGATTCGGGACGAGACCGCAACATGACGCGGACAAGCCATACAACTCGGGTGAACGCAGGGGCGCTCCCGACCAACGAGGATGCTTTATGTGCGGAGGAGCTCATCGGATGAAGGACTGTTCGAAGATGGGGAAGCTCAACGCCATGGCCGAATGTGAGGGGCCAACAGTTGATCAGACAGACGTGCAGCAGGTAGGCACGATTCAACAACTTAATTCTGTCGTCAGTGCAGGCAGCGAGGGACCGCGGGGAAGCAAGTTGATGTTCGTGGAAGGAACCATCAACCACCAACCCATCAAGGCCTTGGTCGACACGGGAGCCGACTACAACTATATCACTGAGGCCGAAGCCAGAAGATTGGGACTACTTGTGCAGCCATGCAAGGGCTGGATGAAATCCAACAACGGACCAGCAGTACCGGTCACAGGGGCAGCAAACGGAGTGCGAATCGTGCTTGGAGACTGGGAATGTCGAGTGCACTTCAAAGTCACCACGATGGATGATCGGGATCTCATTTTGGGAATGGACTTCCTAGAGAAGAACGATTTTGCATTTTTCCCACAAGCGAAGGTACTATGGGTGAACGGTCCGAACAAACCCACCACTATCCCCTTGACGGTGGAGCAACTTCCCTACGCAGCGATGACGACACTTCGATTTCAGAAGAAGCTGACTGAAGAGGAAATGCCGATGTATTATGCAGGATCAATGCGGTACATCGAGGCACCGAGTGGCGGCACACGTCGACGGGGACGTCGGCGGAACAGTGGGGAGAGTGTCACGCCCGAGAGAAATGACCGAGAATGCTCGATGACCCGCACAGAGGAGTGCGAGGTTCAGCAGATCAACGTGCACGGGGCACGTTCGGGACAGCTAGGCCGTGTGGAGCGGCACAACCGACTGAGGGACTTAGCCGTATGGCGCGGCATGCGTGGATGTATGGCCGAGCAAGCAGGCCATCCGGGCAACAGAGTGCCCGCCCGAGGGACAAGGCCATCAGGCCTGATGCGGGACTACCTGGGCGGCTGGACAAGGCACGCCAGGAACGGAACGGACGAGTGCAGCGGACAGGCACGCCGCTTCGGGACAACGTAGGGCAAGATGACGAGACGAGGCACATCCGAGGGCCGAGACTCGGACACGGGCGACGGACACCCGCGAGGGGTGCGCGCGAGGCGCTGGGCGCGCGCGAGGGATGCACGGAGCACCCTCCCCCTATAATAGGCTTAGCGGGATAATGCCTTGTGATGGCAGTGGACATTGGAAAGCTGAGGAGTCCACTGTACGGAAATTATACTCGGAACATTCCAGAAACGGACCGGGATGGTCCAGAACATCAAAGATGAATCCGGAGGCATGTGTGGAAGGCCGGGCCGGATCGGGTCGGGTTACATGGAGACGGGCCGAGCGGGCCGGGTCGGGCCGAACGAGCCAGGAAGATCTGGAAACATGTGGAAGGTGCTGGAGACTCTTGAATGAGTCAAAAGACTTGTAATATAGTAGAGCTTTCTAGACATTGTACAAAGGTTTGTGTTGTACTTAGAATACTCTAGAAATTGTAATAGTGTAGGAGGGTCTAGAAGCCTCCAAATGAGGAGGTGGAGGAAGTTTCTAGTGATAGGAGGTAGTATAAATAGGAGAAGTTGGGCTCATTTGCAGCCATCCTTGGGAATTCATTTGTAAGAGACATACTTGTAACTCTTTAAAACTTAGTGGAAGAAAACTTTCCTCAACCCATTGCCTCTCTTTCGTTGTGCCAACTTTATACTTAGCCAAATTCGGGGAGTTTAAGGCTGACTAGCAAGAGGGTTGCTAGGCCGCACGACGCTTAGGAGCATAGTAAACTCTAAGCCCGTGACAAGTGGTATCGGAGCCGAAACCTCTCTCAGTACGGCATGGTTCGGGTGTGGTCAAGTTCTGCCGAAACCGATGAGGGCGGGGAGTGCTCGCCGGTGCAAAGAGGGCACGGACAAAGTGCGGCTCCTGACAAGGCTTCTAGGCGGAGAACATGAACCGATTCTATGCCGGAATGAGAGGTGGTCCTAGGCTTGTGAAATCAGACGGTCCGGTATGTGGACACACTTGTATTGCGCACTTTTGGTAGCTCCACCTTTCGGTGACCGGGGTGTAAGAGCGTGGATCATCGTGGGCCACTGTGGGAACCTCGACATGCGGGAAAAATGCAGCGGCGAGGGAATGCCGTTCAACCGAGGTACTAACGCCAGGAAGCGCGTAGGGTGAAGGTTGATGTCGATTGGTGATGCGGTATGTGCGTGGCGCACTGCGGGCTAGCGCGAGGCGCGCGAGTGAAGAGCCTGTCCATCAAGGGTATGGTGTCGTATGTTAATGGCCACGATCGTTTTGTGTGCGTGGGGCAATACAGTGTGCGGAAAGAAACATTCTTCCCCAGCACGAGGACGTGCTGCGATTTGAGTGGGGGAGGATGTCACGACCCGATATGTCGTGTCTGTGTTGACCGTCCAAATGAGGCGTGCCTTCTGGTTAGCTTGCCACAAGTGGGGTAAAGGGGGCGACATTAGCGTTAAGGCGTTGTTTGCCCGGATGCATCGGTCTGGCCGAGTCAGGCATGCCGACCCGGTTTAGTCTGGAGAGCTTGTCGCTAGTCGAGGACTTGACTATGAAGGGGATCGTTGCTGGTAGGGCACAACTAGTCGGGGACTAATGCCGTCTCCCTGATGAGCCCAGGGCAGGGCGAAACCAGTTGGCATGCTATGTGGGATAGGCTGGTCCCGGGGTGTGAGGGCCCCTGGGACGCCGCACGGGCTTCGGAACTCCCGTCCCGTGACAACGCGCTAGGCTGCACCAGTATAAATGTGACAGAGCAGCCTCATTTTCACTCGTTTTTAATTTCCTTTCTTTTCGATCCGCAACTGGAGCTTCGGAGGAGGCGAAGTCATGTTGTTGAACAACAAATCCATGAAGTTCTTGAGTTCATATCATTGATTGATCATCCTATATCATTCTTTGATCCAGCGAATCAAGGTAATCTCTTCTTAGAACCCTAATTTCTTGAATTTTGGGGGTTTTGCGTTTTTGTCCGATTCGTTCCGTATTGTTGATTAATTCATGATGGGTATGATTAATCTTGGTAGTATTCTTTTGTTTAACATCATTTAATCCATTGTACTTCATTGAATCGAAGTATATTTCTTGATTTCCTTCGAATCGACTTTTTGGGGGATTTATTCCCTATATCATTTTCCATCCGTTTTTGAAGGATCAATTGTGGTTAAATGATGTTGTTAAACATATTATATAAATTTTATATCCATATTTCGACTTGGAATTCCGTTTTCGTGTTTTGTCGGGACGAGTCGTGTTCTTGGCCGTTTTGGGGGAAACACTTGAACTTTCGTCATTCGTTCTTTGAATTCAACGGCTTTAAGTCGTGCTATGGAATTTATTTTCATTGTTGTTATTGTCCTTCGTAGTTTATTATCGCGAGTTGGCGTTCGGTGGAGTCGGCGGTTTCGTAGTCAGTTCGTGCCAACCTATTTTGGTCGATTCTCCGCGTTGTGGTTATTCGAGGCAAGTACATTGTTCATACAATTCTTGTTTTGTGGATACGATAATTAGTGATCGTCTAAATATGGTTGTTTGGTCATTTGAATCAAACTTTCAAAAGATTCGGTTTAGCCTTGTTAAAGGCTTCCTTTCAAAACGCGTGTGTTTTGTGAATGGTGTGGTTTGAGAATGACTGTGTGAGCTCCATGGATATGTTTGGTGCTGATGTTGCACTTGGTATTGCGTGTGGACGTATATTATTTCGTTTCGGTGCGTTGTGGTTTGACGTGGTGTTTTGCTAAGTGTTTGATACCTCTGGGTGAATTGTTTGAATATATGTGTTGTATTGTACTGTGTGTGAATGTATGGATATGGGCGGGGCCTACGGTGGCACATGGCATGCGATCATGTGGCCAGGATGCAACAAGCGATTGGTCCAGCCGTGAAAGCCTAATAAAAACTACGGTGACACATGGCATGCGATCATGTGGCCAGGATGCAACAAGTGATTGATCTAACCGTGAGCGCCAAAGATAATCTACGGTGGCACATGGCATGCGATCATGTGGCCAGGATGCAACAAGCGATTGATCCAACCGTGAGATGTGTTTGATTTGTTTCGCTAGCCAGATCGGGAGGGTCCTTCGAGGCCTCTAGTGGGATTTGTGGCTTCGTCCCGGTCCTAGGCGATGCGCGTGCGCGATTATGTTTTGTTGATTTTTATGTCCGTCGAGGACACGTGATGTTGGGCTCTGGCCCTGTGAATTGTTTTCGGTTTTCTATTTGCGAAAACAAAACCTTTGGGCTGTGACCCCTGTTGATTTTGGAAAGATAAGGATTCAGTAATCCTAAATTGTTTTCTATTAAAACTCTCGATGGCATTTTAAACTGTTTTACAAATTGTTTCCCTTTATTTGTGATCTTTCGGTTTTGGAATGTTTTACCCAAACTTTTTCCTCGGGAAGTACTTTTCGTTATGTTTAGATCTTTCAGGATTCCTGGTTATTGTTATTCGTGGAATATGAATTGTATGGCTCGTATTTGCACTTTGTTCTTGCACTAGCAAAACAGTGGAGTTTTGCTAACCCCCGAGTATTCGGGGGGTGGATGTCTGTTTTTGCATTCAGGTTTGGGAGCATAACACAGGTTCGGCACGAAGGATGATGAAAGATGAACGATACTAATCACACGAGGATCCGTATGATGTCTTTGGTTTAGTTATAGTTTATTTTCCGCTGTAGTATTCTTTCCCATTGTACGGGAGTGTGTTGTATTCGACCCCTGTGTGGGCATGTAATGAGTTTGAGTTGTATGTATTTACTGAAAGACCAAATCGGTCTATTGAGTCATTTTAGCCTTAAAGGTATTGTTGAGACGTTCTATATTGTTACCAGCCGGGTAGATCCTTGAGGAAAGGTTCTACGGCGTGTAATATCCCTGAGCGGATTGGGGGTGTTACATAAATGGTATCGGAGCGTTAGGTTATGGAAACCTAGGTTGTTGGGTCAAGTAGGGTCTGTTGAGTTTTGTCTCGTCAGATTTTGTCTGACTGAGTCGTGTCGCGACACGTCATCTGAGTTGGTTAGTCGTGATTAGTATCGTGGGGCGATCATCATCTTCGTGCGACCTGTGGATGTAAGTCTCCCTTCTTTGTATTGTGCCTCGTGTGACACGAGCTATTTGTTTGATTTTGTGTTAAGTGATGGAACCTTCATGTAGATTCTTAGTTTCGTGATGCATTCATGTGATTCTCTTATTTCGTTTATATGAGGAGTGTTATCATTATTTATGTCCTTTTGACTGTGATAATTGACTGTTTGTCTTCCCGGTAAAAGACATGTATTGTCTTGACTTTGTACGATTTGATGCGTATATTATAATATGTTTAAACGAATATTGTTACATGAGCATTTTTGGGCATTCTAGCCCAATGAATTATTTTTGAAAACCTTGAGTATCTTAGAAAATAAATTTCGAGACGTACCTTTAAAATGAATCGTTTTCTCGTGGTACTTCCAAGGTGCCACAATATGTTTCAAAATTCTTCTACCTCGAGGACCAAAATATTTTGAGATATTTTCAATTGTTTTTAGAAATGCAGTTACTTAGACCCAAGGGTCGAATATTTCTGAAAGTTTCGATTTAAAGTAAAGTGCCCTCGTTTTATCAAACGCAAGATGGTTTTCAAAGTCTCAATAAGGGTGTTCATACTACTTTATGAAAGGTGATACTCAAGAGCAACTAGTGTTTCCAAAATCATTTTTTTTTTCTCTTTCCAAAGATGGTTTTTGTTTTTAAAACCTGTCACTTCCTACTTGTGGTCGGAAAAGGTGTGTATGGTGTTAGTATTGTCGTTAGGGTGTTAACCCTCTGAATTGTGATTGAATTAGTGGTGTGAGCGTAGAGTCGTTCGCCACGCATTTGTTGTACTAGCCCTCTGTGAGAGGTACGGTGTGGTATTTAATGTTTGTCGCCTTGTGGTGAATTGCGTGTTGCCGCACATGTGCGAGCTGTTAGGGCTTGGGTTTCTACGTTTGTATACATGTGTGATTGTTCATGATGTTTGGTAATTATGTGCTGATTATCGTTCGGGTCGTTGAGATCGCCGAATGGTGCCGTCGTTGCTGTAATGTTTGTATGTGTGTTATGATATTCTATTATGCTGAGTGGTTGTTGATTCAGTATGCCAAGGGGCGGAGGTCGTGGTCGTGGCGACCGGATGCGTGATCGGGATCATGCTGCCGGTGACGGTATTGGTATTGGTGTTGCTACTATTTTGCAGCAGGTAGCCACCCAGATGACTCAGTTGACTCAGGCAGTTCAGCGTGTTACGGATGTGACCCAGCACACTGGTGCAAATCAGTGGCTTCGAGAAGTGGTTCGTATGAATCCCCCTCGTTTTGTTGGTGCTGCAGATGTATTAGGCTGGGATGGTTGGCTTTTCCAGTTGGAAAAGATATTCGAGGTAGTTGATTGTCCAGAAGAACGTAAGGTACCGGTCGCTCAGTATCTTCTCGACAAAGATGCCGCTAGCTGGTGGGAGGCTATTAAGCCTCGAGATCGCGTTGTCACGTGGGCAGAGTTCCAGGGATTCATGAGAGATGAGTTTTGTCTGGAACCGATCAGAAATCAGAGTATTAATGAATTCTTTTTGGTGAAACCGCAAGATGTACCGTTGTCTCAAGTTATTATTGATTTTAGCAAACAGCACAGCTATGTGCAGGATCAAGTAAGGACGGAGGAGGATAAGATATGTCATTTTAGTAGACGGATAAAGCCGTAGATTCGTCATTACATGGCAGGTCTCACTTGTACTTCCTTGAGAGATTATCAGAATCGGGCGTTAGACTATGAGCTATCCAGATTATCGACTGAGAATATGTCTAACTCTAAGAAACAGAAAACCTTTGGGAACTTTTCAGGAAATCAGGGGAGTGGGCCCCTTGAGGCTGGGAATTCGTATCGTCATCCCAAGAGGGTTCCTCGATCGCGTGGTCAGAGGAGTAGTACCCCTGCAGTGAGTAACTTGAGCAGCTCGAAGACGTGTTATAACTGTAGTCGAGCGGGCCATACCACGAAGAACTGTCGTTCACCGTTAGTCAGCTCTTTCGAGTGTGGCCAGGTGGGTCACTGAGCCGTGCATTGTGAGACGATAGCTGAGAGATTTGGTGATCGAGGTGGCGTCTCTACTCCGAAAGGACACGGAGATGCCTAGTGTGGTTTTGAGGATTTCGGCGTAGTCCGAATTGCTTGCGATTGTTCCTTGTGAATCATTTTGTGTTTATTTTCTATTTTCTCGACTGTGCGTGTCTCCTTGTAATAGGTGCTTTGTGTTTCGTGATTGTTCGGATAATTGACTTGATTGTATTATCTGTTTGATGACGCTTGTCACTTGTTGGTTTTATTATGTCTATATTGGTGGCGTTGTGTTGGTCGTCTTGGAGCGTGTGTGCACACCGTATATTCCGTTGCGTTGTTTGTAACATTTTGCCATTGGGCGTTAGTTATGAATTCTTATGCATCTCATTGAAATATTCCTGGTGGTGTATTTCCTCTCCCTACTTGTTTTAAGTTTCGGGACGAAACTTCTTTTAAGGAGGGTAGTGTGTAATACCCGTAATTTCGATTTCTGATAATTTTCTTTTTTTGGCAAAAGTCTATTTCGGCGACTCGCTCATGACCGTTTCGTCATTATGAGAATGATTAATTCTACACTTTTTGACATCCGAGTTCGTTTCGGCGTTGTTTTGTTCAGTTTTGTGTTTCTTAGCGACTTTTCAGCAATCGAGTTCGATTCTTGTGAATCTCGTTCGAAACTACTGTTTCGAGTTTCCCATAAGTCCGTTTAACTTTGTTAGACGTGTTGTGAACTTCAATTTGGTTATTCGATCACGTATCGTGATTTTCGGGCATTTTGGGCGATTTTGTAATTTACCCAAAGTTATGGGTAACCGTATCTGTATTTGTTGTCTCGACCCTTTTCTTGGTCGTGTATGATTAATTATTGCATTATGTTTTCATTTTGGGTCGTTGATGTTGTCCGCGAGCTTTTCGCCATGTTCGTTCCGTATATTTTCGGAAATCGAGTCGTCGGGTCATGGCGGCTGAGCAGCTGGCCGGACAGGTGCGGCACTGTCGGAAGTGCTGGGCACTGGGCGAGCAGGACAAGCAGGAACCGGCGTAGCGCATGCTACGGCCGGAAGGATGTGCGTGCTAGTTCGACAGGTATAGCGCACGTTGTCGACCGGCCCAGCGTACGCTATCGGGTCTGGGCAGAGGGGTCTTGGGGTTCTAGACTCGGGTAGGCTCGGCAGGTAGCGCACGCTACTGTCGGGCATCGCTGCCTTCGACCGTGAGTAGCGCGCTACGGCCGGAAGGCTGCGCACGCTACCTGGCCAAGTCAGTAGGGCAGTGAGGTTCTGGATTGCGGCCCGGGCCGATAGCGCACACTATTCCGGCAGCCTAGCGCACGCTAGGCTGCACCAGTATAAATGTGACAGAGAAGCCTCATTTTCACTCGTTTTTCATTTCCTTTCTTTTCGATCCGCGGCTGGAGCTTCAGAGGAGGCGAATCCATGTTGTTTAACAACAAATCCATGAAGTTCTTGAGTTCATATCATTGATTGATCATCCTATATCATCCTTTGATCCAGCGAATCAAGGTAATCTCTTCTTAGAACCTTATTTTCTTGAATTTTGGGGTTTTTGCATTTTTATCCGATTCGTTCCGTATTGTTGATTAATTCATGATGGGTATGATTAATCTTGGTAGTATTCTTGTGTTTAACATCATTTAATCCATTGTTCTTTGTCGAATCGAAGTATATTTCTTGATTTCCTTCGAATCGACTTTTTGGGGGATTTATTCTCGATCTCGTTTTCCATCCATTTTTTTATGGATCGATTGTGGTTAAATGATGTTGTTAAACATATTCTATGGATTGTATATCCATATTTCGACTTGGAATCCCATTTTCGTGTTTTGTCGGGACGAATCGTGTTCTTGGCCGTTTTGGGGGAAACACTTGAACTTTCGTCATTCGTTCTTTGAATTCAATAGCTTTAAGTCGTGCTATGGAATTCATTTTCATTGTTTTTATTGTCCTTCGTAGTGTATTATCACGAGTTGGCGTTCGGTGGAGTCGGCTGGTTCGTAGTCGGTTCGTGCCAACCTACTTCGGTCGATTCTCCGCGTTGTGGTTATTTGAGGCAAGTACCTTGTCCATACAATTCTTGTTTTGTAGATACTATAATTAGTGATCGTCTAAATATGGTTGTTTGGTCATTTGAATCAAACTTTCAAAAGATTCGGTTTAGCCTTGTTAAAGGCTTCCTTTCAAAACGCGTGTGTTTTGTGAATGGTGTGGTTTGAGAATGACTATGTGAACTCTATGGATATGTTTGGTGTTGATGTTGCACTTGGTATTGCGTGTGGATGTATATTATTTCATTTCGGTGCGTTGTGGTTTGACGTGGTGTTTTGCTAAGTATTTGATGCCTCTGGGTGAATTGTTTGAATATATATGTTGTATTGTGCTGTGTGTGAATGTATGGATGTGGGCGGGGCCGACGGTGGCACATGGAATGCGATCATGTGGCCAGGATGCAACAAGCGATTGGTCCAACCGTGAGAGCCTAATAAAAATGACGGTGGCACATGGCATGCGATCATGTGGCCAGGATGCAACAAGTGATTGATCCAACCGTGAGCGCCAAAGATAATCTAGGGTGGCACATGGCATGCGATCATGTGGCCAGGATGCAACAAGCGATTGATCCAACCATAAGATGTGTGTGATTTGTTTCGCTAGCTAGCTTGGGAGGGTCCTTCGAGGCCTCGAGTGGGATTTGTGGCTTCGTCCTGGTCCTAGGCGATGCGCGTGCGTGATTATGTTTTGTTGATTTTTATGTCCGTCGAGGACACGTGATGTTGGGCTCTGGCCTTGTGAATTGTTGTCGGTTTTCTATTTGCGAAAACAAAACCTTTGGGCTGTGACCCCTGTTGATTTTGGAAAGATAAGGATTCGGTAATCCTAAATTATTTTCTATTAAAACTCTCGATAGCATTTTAAACTGTTTTACAAATTGTTTCCTTATTTGTGATCTTTCGGTTTTGGAATGTTTTACCCAAACTCTTGCCTCGGGAAGTATTTTTCATTACGTTTGGATCTTTGAGGATTCCTGGTTATTGTTATTCGTGGAATATGAATTGTATGGCTCGTATTTGCACTTTGTTCTTGCACTAGCAAAACAGTGGAGTTTTGCTAACCCCCGAGTATTCGGGGGGTGGATGTCTGTTTTTGCATTCAGGTTTGGGAGCATAACACAGGGTCGGCATGAAGGATGATGAAAGATGAACGATACTAATCACACGAGGATCCGTATGATGTCTTTGGTTTAGTTATAGTTTATTTTCCGCTGCAGTATTCTTTCCCGTTGTACGGGAGTGTGTTGTATTCGACCCTGCGTGGGCATGGAATGAGTTTGAGTTGTATGTATTTACTGAAAGAGCAAATCGGTCTACTGAGTCATTTTAGCCTTAAAGGCATTGTTGAGACGTTCTATGTTGTTACCAGCCTGGTATATCCTTGAGGAAAGGTTCTATGGCGTGTAATCTCCCTGAGCGGATTGGGGGTGTTACAAACATCACGCCTTTTGAGAGAGATTTGTTGGAGAGGGTTCGGGGAATAGAGACGTCCCAGATAGAGATAGTAAAAAAGTCATAATAATATAATCGAGCATCAAATAAGGGCGGAAAAGTGTTTTGAGAAGCTTTTTCGCTATCTAAACATCCCTGACGACGCACCCGGGGGATCACAAGGCTAAATTTCAGGGAGTATTCTATTTTTCTCATTAGCTTTTCATTTAAAAAAAACTAAGCACAATTGTTTCTTTAAGTTTTGGGGTGGTGTGTTTTGAACAGTTTGGTTATTTGTTTTTGAATTTGTGTGGTTTGTCAAATATTTTGATTTTGGTGTGATTGGTTTGTTTGTTTGTTTGAAATAATTTTTGTTATTCTTATGTGGTGTGATGTTCGATTAGATTGGAGTGTGTGCATATATATATATATATATATATATATATATATATATATATTGGATTGGAGTATATATATATATATTGTTTATCCTTTTTGTGTCACTATTTTCTTGCTTTTTTAGTTCGAGTTATTAATGTAACACCCCAAACTAGGCGGATATTACAGTGCCGTAGATCCCCAACTGGGACCCACCAGGCAAATGAAAATGAATGAATTACACAAGATAAATGTAGTACCGAACTACATTACAACAATAATTACTCCGATGAGGAGTTTAATTACAACACACCAGGACAATACCGAATACTAGTGTATTTTATATGAAGATAAAATACACAACACTGAATGAAACGGAGTATTCAAATGAAATTCTGCAGCGGAAAATAAAGGACAATAACATGAATAATCGAAAGATCGGGGCCCCTACTAGTATCACTAGGACTCCTCATTGTCACCGTGCTCTCCCGTGCCTTAGCCTTGCCATGACACGAAAAACAAAATCCCCAAACGGGCCGGCTTAAATGTAACAACAATCCTCAAGAGTTGAAAATACACAATCATGATTATATCTGAAATTGTGAAATATCCTGTCGAAACATACGCAATCAAACATGCTATATGATTCAACTAACAGTACGGCTCAAAGGAAATGGCGCCACACTACGCCCGGGATGGAAATGTGTCCGTGCACAAGCCACCAACGATTAATACACGCGTGGTCTTGTACCTAATCAGTCTCACGAGACACATAGACTCGTGTGCACAGTCCAATGTGAGGTCAACAACCAACACACGACCATAATGTGCCCGACATGAAAATCCTACACATACCAACCGGCACGCCAGTATGACCCGGAATGCCACGATGTAACAAAAGTGACATCGAAAATGAATAATGACTCACCGAGAGGGAATGGTAATGAAATAAATGACAGCTCAATGAAAGGATTGGAACCGTCGTTCCTTATGACTGAAACGATTAATTGATGACTGAACCGTCGTTAATATAATGATGAATGAGTTATGATTATGAATGAACAACAACAAAAGGTATGAATATCCTTTTAACCGAGTAAGAATTAACTTACACAATACCGGTGAAAATTATCCTTCCACGAACAACGACCTAAATGAAGTGTCGGTCGCACGAACAACCTTAATTCAATACAATTACCAACAATCCGATCAATACACGAATTAAACATGAATATAACGAATTCCAAACGTCGATACGACTAAACCAAGTCTATAGAGACATTAAATCAAACACGTTGTGTCCAAACTCCGATTGTTTACAATCAAACCTCAATATACCAATATCAAAATCCCCAAGAAGTGTTTCAAACCAACAAAACATCTCCAATACGATCAATAATCCGTTATGAATATCCAAAAATGTGATTATAACAACAATTAGTCGAAAATCCCCAATTCCAACTCGATTTTCAACGTGTTCTTGAATAATTCCTCAATAATCCAATGAATCCTTATACAAACTCATAATCATATACATATCCCTTCATATAACATGATTATAACGTCCAAAACATCATATCTCAACACAAAATCGAAGTCCAAAGTGTTGAAGAATTTACCTCTTGAAGATCCAACCAATTCGATCCGATGAATACGTAAAAACGACTATCCAAGCTTCCCAAATGATTGAAGGTGATGAAAATACACACTCAAATGATAATTGATGAATAAATCTCTCCCTAAAGTTTTTCTCTCTCGGTTGCGGTGAAGAAGATGGAAAAAATGGAAGAAATGATCTCAAAATGCTCAAAAATGAATTTATAGGGTTGACTCGCGACTCGGCCGACACCGCGCCCGCGGTCGCGCATCCGGCCGGCAGGGACTCGACCGTGTCCCGCTTGACACGGTCGCGCGCGCGAAGGGGCCTACCGACAATGACCCGTCCGCGGCGCTCGGCATTGACTTCGACCGTGTCCTAGCACACGGCCGGCCTCTCGGCGCATTGCTCGCCTATCCGGAAGGGTGCGACTGCCGCGCTGCACGACACGGTCGGGTCCTGAGGCAGACACTTCGGCATTATCCGGACGAGTACGGCACGGGCCGTGTCTGACGACACGACCGAGTCCGGTCGGCCGTGATCGGCCAAAATCTGAAAAATGAGCGGGTGAGCTAAAACAACCATAACTCTCTCGTCCGGACTCCGATTGACTCACCGTTTGAACCATTGGAAAGCTAACTCGATGCTCTATAATATTGCAAAGATTTAGAATTTTTGGAGTTACCAAAAATTAATGGTGATCTAACAAAGTCGAACTCGTATGAGGAAAGTTAAAACAATGAACAATAATGATACACAACTCGAAGTTTTTACGAACGGTGAACACGGTGAATGAATATGATTGATGAATGATTATAAATGAGTGAAAATCCACTGAGTGACAATCACCGAATGAAATTACTGAATGATAATGACTGAATTACAACCGGGTATTACATACACCCCCCCTTAAAAGAGTTTCGTCCCCGAAACTAAGGGTCAAACAACTCGGGATAACACTCCCGCATATTCTCCTCGGTTTCCCAAGTGGCCTCTTCGACTCCGTGTCTAGACCACTGAATCTTGACCAAAGGGATCGTCTTGTTCCTCAACTGTTTGATTCGCCGCTCTAACACTCGTACAGGACGCTCCTCGTACGAATGATCATCCGCGATCTCGATTTCGTCGAACTGAAGTATATGACTCGGGTCGGCAACATACTTCCGCAACTGAGAGACGTGAAACACATTATGAATCCTACTCAAAGCCGGAGGTAAAGCCAATCGATAAGCTAACTCGCCTACTTGATCCAAAATTTCAAACGGTCCAATGAATCTTGGGCTCAACTTCCCCCGTTTTCCGAAACGGAAAAATACCTCGACTCGGGGTTACCTTGACCAAAATATGGTCACCCGTCTCGAACTCTAGTGGTCGACGACGATTATCTGCATATGATTTCTGTCGACTCTGAGTTGTCAACATACGACTCTTGATCAAAGCTACCTTCTCCCGGGCGGCTATAAGCATAACGGGTTCGGTGCCGATTGATTCTGACAAGTCATCCCAACACAAGGGAGATCGAAAACGACGACCGTACAAGGCCTCGTCAGGTGCCATCTTAATGGAAGCATGCCAACTATTATTATACGTGAACTCGATCAATGGTAGTTGGGCTTCCCAATCGTCCTTCCAATCGAGGACGCATGCCCTCAACATGTCCTCTAATGTCTGTATAGTCCTCTCTGATTGTCCGTCGGACCGAGGATGAAAGGCGGTACTGAGATTGAGCTGAGTTCCCATAGCACGATGAACTGATTTCCAAAAATGTGACACAAACCTTCCGTCACGATCGGAAACGATACTTTTAGGAGTACCGTGCAGTCTCACTATCTCTTTGATGAATAGCTGGGCAAGTCTCTCGGGACCCCACGTATCCTTGATCTCAAGGAAATGAGCTGATTTAGTTAAGCGGTCCACAATCACCCAGATCGTATTCATGCCACGACGACTCGTCAGCAAACTCGTGATGAAATCCATAGAAATGTCTTCCCACTTCCACTCTGGAATAGGAAGAGTTTTCAGCATACCCGTCGGTCGCTGATGTTCAATCTTGACTTGTTGGCAAGTTAAGCATCTCGAAACAAATTCCGCGACTTCTCGCTTCATATTACTCCACCAGTAATTTTGTTTCAAGTCTTTGTACATCTTGCTGGACCCTAGATGAACAGAATAAGGGGTAGCATGAGCTTCTCTCAAAATAGAGTTTTTCACCATTCACGCAGACGCACAACCGGTTCTTAAACCTCAAAAGTCCATCCTCGTGGACCACGAATCCAGGGGCTTTCCCCTGAGCCACATCTTCACGGATGTGCATCAATGCTGGGTCTGAACTCTGATTCTCTCTGATTACCTCCTCAAGTGACGATGATATCTCTAACATACAAAGTTGTCCCTGAACTCGCTGGCTGCACCTCGATCTCGGGTCTAAGGAATTCCTGTTGAAGCTTCTTCGAACTGTTAAATGAGCAAGCATCTGCTCCCGCACGGACTTACGACTCAAGGCGTCGGCGACAACGTTCGCCTTGCCCGGTGGTAAAGGATCTCAATATCATAATCCTTGATTAGTTCTAACCACCGCCTCTATCGCATATTTAACTCCTTCGAGTAAATATATACTTTAAACTCTTATGATTGGTGAATATCCGATGTAACGCCATACAGATAATGACGCCAAATTTCCAACGCGAAAACCACGGTTGCTAGCTCCAGATCGTGGGTTGGATAATTGACCAACTAATCCGAGGAAACATCGGATTTACTTAATATCTTTCGGAGGTTGCCAATCTCGGATAGCCTCCGTCTTCGAGGGTCGACACGAACTCGTCGGATGAAATTACATGTCCGAGAAAGTCACTTCGGACCTCCAGAACTCAATTTGGAAAACTTTCCATAAAGTTGCTCTCGTCTCAACACGTCGAGAACCTGATGAAGATGAACCTCGTATTCCTCTCGGCTACGAGAATAAATCAAAATGTCGTCGATGAAGAAAACAACAAACTGATCCAATAAGTCGATGAAAACCCGATTCATTAATCCCCATGAATACCACAGGTGCAATAGTTAGCCTGAACGGCATAACTACGAACTCATAGTGACCATAGCGTGTATGAAACGCTGTCCTCGCGATATCCGACTCTCGAATACGCAACTGGTGATATCCAGATCTTAAGTCGATCTTGGAAAATACTGAAGCTCCCTGAAGTTGATCTATAAGATTATCAATACGAGGTAAAGGATACTACTCTTGATCATCACCCTGTTCAACTCCTAGTAATTAATACACACACGAGACGAGCCATCCTTCTCCTTGACAGATCACACTGGTGCTCCTCACGGGGACGCAATCGGTCGGAGATAACCTTTCTCGAACTATTCCTCAAGTTGAATCTTCAACTCCTGCATTCTGGTCGGGGTCATCCGATACGGTGCCTTCGATAAAGGGGATGTACTGGCTCCAACTCACTCCTGAATTCCCTTACTCTATGTGAAGGCAACCAGATAACTCGTCTCGAAATACATCGTCAATCGATGACAACGATACCACGAATGATTGAACATTTCGATTGCCCTAGAATGGTCAATCGATAAAAGAGGTACCAATAATGATTGAACAACTCGATTGCCTTAGAAAGGTCAATCGATGAAGATGATACAATGAATGTTTGAATAACTCGATTGTCTTAGAAAGGCCAATCGATGGAAATGATGGAATGAATGATTGAATAACTCGATTGCCCTAGAAAGGCCAATCGATGGAAATGATACAATGAATGATTGAATAACTCGATTGCCCTAGGAAGGCCAATCGATGAAAATGATACAATGAATGATTGAATAACTCGATTGCCTTAGAAAGGCCAATCGATGAGAATGATACAATGAATGATTGAATAGTTCGATTGCGGAATTTCTCTGCTTTCGCCATAATAGAAATTCTACTGGAACAACGGGGATTACTTCCCTGAAGCACACATTCGACGACCAACGACGGAAAGATAGCGACCAAACGCTAACAAATACTGAGGATAGTATCAAGACGGTTAAACCAACTAATACCGAAATTACATCGTCCTAAGATAAATTCACCACGATTAAATCCATTAACCAATCGCGGTCATTAAGTAGGACTATCCCGAATTAAGTCTATTCAAGCATGATTCGAAAATGAATAAATGCGGTGTACCAGCATCAAAAGGTACACACAAGTTGAAATAAAATTACGAGTATACCTGAAATCATTCGCCACCGGATCGTCGATCCTCCTCATCATATGAATCTGGGACTTGCGGTCCCGAACCGACGCTCCCGTCTCGATAAATACGAGCTCCAACTCTATTTGCTTCCATTGTCTTAAACGACGATGACAAAGCGCCTGATTCAAACGCTGGTTGCTTCGGGCTCGAGATACCGCCGAGCCGACTTGGAGTCCTTTTCGCAAAAACGGGCCTTATGCCCAAAATTCCCACAATTATAGCACGTGATAGACGGTTTCAGACACTCAGTGCTGAAATGACCCGGCGTTCCACAATTGAAACAGGTGATGGCCAAACTGGCCGCTCGGGAATGAGATCCCGCACGATTATGCATCGTAGGAGGTCGCTCAGAAACGATAGGACTCACACGAGGCTTCTTGAAGGTTGACTGACCGCCTTCGGATCCTGACACGGTCGCGGCGCGCATCTAGCCGGCAGGGACTCGACCGTGTCCTGCTTGACACGGTCGCGGCGCGAAGGGGCCTACCGACAGTGACCCGTCCGCGGCGGTCGGCATTGACTCGACCGTGTCCCAAAGACACGGCCGGCCTCCGGCAGTTGCTCGCCTATCCGGAAGGGTGCGACTGCCGCGCTGCATTTACACGGTCGGGTCCTGAGGCAGACACTTCGGCATTATCCGGACGAGTACGGCACGGGCCGTGTCTGACGACACGACCGAGTCCGGTCGGCCGTGATCGGCCAAAATCTGAAAAATGAGCGGGTGAGCTAAAACGACCATAACTCTCTCGTCCGGACTCCGATTGACTCACCGTTTGAACCATTGGAAAGCTAACTCGATGGTATATAATATTGCAAAGATTTAGAATTTTTGGAGTTACCAAAAATTAATGGTGATCTAACAAAGTCGAACTCGTATGAGGAAAGTTAAAACAATGAACAATAATGATACACAACTCGAAGTTTTTCCGAACGGTGAACACGGTGAATGAATATGATTGATGAATGATTATAAATGAGTGAAAATCCACTGAGTGACAATCACCGAATGAAATTACTGAATGATAATGACTGAATTACAACCGGGTATTACATACACCCCCCTTAAAAGAGTTTCGTCCCCGAAACTAAGGGTCAAACAACTCGGGATAACACTCCCGCATATTCTCCTCGGTTTCCCAAGTGGCCTCTTCGACTCCGTGTCTAGACCACTGAATCTTGACCAAAGGGATCGTCTTGTTCCTCAACTATTTGATTCGCCGCTCTAACACTCGTACAGGACGCTCCTCGTACGAATGATCATCCGCGATCTCGATTTCGTCGAACTGAAGTATGTGACTCGGGTCGGCAACATAATTCCGCAACTGAGAGACGTGAAACACATTATGAATCCTACTCAAAGTCGGAGGTAAAGCCAATCGATAAGCTAACTCGCCTACTTGATCCAAAATTTCAAACGGTCCAATGAATCTTGGGCTCAACTTCCCCCGTTTTCCGAAACGGAAAAATACCTCGACTCGGGGTTACCTTGACCAAAATATGGTCACCCGTCTCGAACTCTAGTGGTCGACGACGATTATCTGCATATGATTTCTGTCGACTCTGAGTTGTCAACATACGACTCTTGATCAAAGCTACCTTCTCCCGGGCGGCTATAAGCATAACGGGTTCGGTGCCGATTGATTCTGACAAGTCATCCCAACACAAGGGAGATCGACAACGACGACCGTACAAGGCCTCGTCAGGTGCCATCTTAATGGAAGCATGCCAACTATTATTATACATGAACTCGATCAATGGTAGTTGGGCTTCCCAATCGTCCTTCCAATCGAGGACGCATGCCCTCAACATGTCCTCTAATGTCTCAGATAGTCCTCTCTCGATTGTCCGTCGGACCGAGGATGAAAGGCGGTGCGAGATTGAGCCGAGTTCCCATAGCACGATGAACTGATTTCCAAAAATGTGACACAAACCGTCCGTCACGATCGGAAACGATACTTTTAGGAGTACCGTGCAGTCTCACTATCTCTTTGATGAATAGCTGGGCAAGTCTCTCGGGACCCCACGTATCCTTGATCTCAAGGAAATGAGCTGATTTAGTTAAGCGGTCCACAATCACCCAGATCGTATTCATGCCACGACGACTCGTCAGCAAACTCGTGATGAAATCCATAGAAATGTCTTCCCACTTCCACTCTGGAATAGGAAGAGTTTTCAGCATACCCGTCGGTCGCTGATGTTCAATCTTGACTTGTTGGCAAGTTAAGCATCTCGAAACAAATTCCGCGACTTCTCGCTTCATATTACTCCACCAGTAATTTTGTTTCAAATCTTTGTACATCTTGCTGGACCCCAGATGAACAGAATAAGGGGTAGCATGAGCTTCTCTCAAAATAGAGTTTTTCAGTCATTCGCCGGTACGCACAACCGGTTCTTAAACCTCAAAAGTCCATCCTCGTGGACCACGAATCCAGGGGCTTTCCCCTGAGCCACATCTTCACGGATGTGCATCAATGCTGGGTCTGAACTCTGATTCTCTCTGATTACCTCCTCAAGTGACGATGATATCTCTAACATACAAAGTTGTCCCTGAACTCGGGCTGCACTCGATCTCGGGTCTAAGGAATTCTGTTGAAGCTTCTTCGAATCGTTAAATGAGCAAGCATCTGCTCTCCCGCACGGACTTACGACTCAAGGCGTCGGCGACAACGTCGCCTTGCCCGGTGGTAAAGGATCTCAATATCATAATCCTTGATTAGTTCTAACCACCGCCTCTGTCGCATATTTAACTCCTTCGAGTAAATATATACTTTAAACTCTTATGATTGGTGAATATCGGCAGTAACGCCATACAGATAATGACGCCAAATTTCCAACGCGAAAACCACGGTTGCTAGCTCCAGATCATGGGTTGGATAATTGACCAACTAATCCGAGGAAACATCGGATTTACTTAATATCTTTCGGAGGTTGCCAATCTCGGATAGCCTCCGTCTTCTGAGGGTCGACACGAACTCTGTCAGATGAAATTACATGTCCGAGAAAGTCACTTCGGACCTCCAGAACTCAATTTGGAAAACTTTCCATAAAGTTGCTCTCGTCTCAACACGTCGAGAACCTGATGAAGATGAACCTCGTATTCCTCTCGGCTATGAGAATAAATCAAAATGTCGTCGATGAAGAAAACAACAAACTGATTCAATAAGTCGATGAAAACCCGATTCATTAATCCCCATGAATACCACAGGTGCAATAGTTAGCCTGAACGGCATAACTACGAACTCATAGTGACCATAGCGTGTATGAAACGCTGTCCTCGTGATATCCGACTCTCGAATACGCAACTGGTGATATCCAGATCTTAAGTCGATCTTGGAAAATACTGAAGCTCCCTGAAGTTGATCTATAAGATTATCAATACGAGGTAAAGGATACTACTCTTGATCATCACCCTGTTCAACTCCTAGTAATTAATACACACACGAGACGAGCCATCCTTCTCCTTGACAGATCACACTGGTGCTCCTCACGGGGACGCAATCGGTCGGAGATAACCTTTCTCGAACTATTCCTCAAGTTGAATCTTCAACTCCTGCATTCCTCGTGGGGTCATCCGATACGGTGCCTTCGATAAAGGGGACGACTGCCCAACTCACTCCTGAATTCCCTTACTCTATGTGAAGGCAACCAGATAACTCGTCTGGAAATACATCGTCAATCGATGACAATGATACCACGAATGATTGAACATTTCGATTGCCCTAGAATGGTCAATCGATAAAAGAGGTACCAATAATGATTGAACAACTCGATTGCCTTAGAAAGGTCAATCGATGAAGATGATACAATGAATGTTTGAATAACTCGATTGTCTTAGAAAGGCCAATCGATGGAAATGATGGAATGAATGATTGAATAACTCGATTGCCCTAGAAAGGCCAATTGATGGAAATGATACAATGAATGATTGAATAACTCGATTGCCCTAGGAAGGCCAATCGATGAAAATGATACAATGAATGATTGAATAACTCGATTGCCTTAGAAAGGCCAATCGATGAGAATGATACAATGAATGATTGAATAGTTCGATTGCGGAATTTCTCTGCTTTCGCCATAATAGAAATTCTACTGGAACAACGGGGATTACTTCCCTGAAGCACACATTCGACGACCAACGACGGAAAGATAGCGACCAAACGCTAACAAATACTGAGGATAGTATCAAGACGGTTAAACCAACTAATACCGAAATTACATCGTCCTAAGATAAATTCACCACGATTAAATCCATTAACCAATCGCGGTCATTAAGTAGGACTATCCCGAATTAAGTCTATTCAAGCATGATTCGAAAATGAATAAATGCGGTGTACCAGCATCAAAAGGTACACACAAGTTGAAATAAAATTACGAGTATACCTGAAATCATTCGGGCCACCGGATCGTCGATCCTCCTCATCATATGAATCTGGGACTTGCCGGTCCCCGAACCGGACGCTCCCGTCTGATAAATACGAGCTCCAACTCTATTTGCTTCCATTGTCTTAAACGACGATGACAAAGCGATTCTCAAACGCCGTTGCTTGGGCTCGAGATACCGCCGAGCCGACTTGGAGTCCTTTCGCAAAACGGGCCTTATACCCAAAATTCCCACAATTATAGCACGTGATAGACGGTTTGACACTCGGTGCTGAAATGACCCGTTCCACAATTGAAACAGTGATGGCCGAATCGCCGCCGAATGAGATCCCGCACGATTATGCGTCGTAGGAGGTCGCTCAGAAACGATAGGACTCACACGAGGCTTCTTGAAGGTTGACTGACCGCCTTCGGATTGATTACGCTTCGTTGATTTCTTGCTGACAAATGAAGGTTGTTGTTCAGCACTTTCTTTAGCAGCTGGCTCATACGGGAGAGTTCTCTCGATTAATCCGGTCAGAGTGGCGCAATGATGATTGAGCAACTGCACATGGGTCATCATGGCCTGCATAAAAGTGAGTGGATCAACTCGAATATCTTCTGATCGAGCCGAGTCCTGAGCACGATTTCTCGGCAGCGAGTGATTATTTCTCGGGTTTCGGTCCGCACCGCGGCCTCTCCCCGTGCATCCCCTGACAGCTCTCTCCATACTGAAGTAGGAAGGTCGCATAATGATTATATTTCCCGCATGATTAGCACGTTATGATTATGTCATGAGATGATGAAAATGAGTATACATACTCTAACTTAGTGATTATATGAATGATTTACTGAAGTTACATGATTATCTGATGAAATTCTTGAAATGATTATCTTGAATAACTTAACAAGATTGATAATATGATCATCCAGATTGACAACTGAGTAATGAAATGAATTGAGTAATTAATGAGTTAACATGATCGTCCTGATTATTAACTGAGTAATGAAATGAATTAAGTGATTGATGAGTTAATATGATCGTCCCGATCATAATGAATGATGATGTTTGAGGATTGTTAAATGATGAATGATGAATGAATGACTATTGCCAGAAATTATACCATGGCGTTAGAAGTCTTACAGTTCTTTCTTGTCGATTGGCTCAAGATCTCGCACAGTCACACGTGACACGAAAGTCCAATGATACTAGTCCGATGACGATGATTTCAAATGAGACATGACTCGGAAGGTAGTATTCAAAACCACGCTCCGATACCAACTCGTAACACCCCAAACTAGGCGGATATTACGGTCTGTAGATCCCTAACCAGGACCCACTGTGCAAATGAAAATGAATGAATTACACAAGATAAATGTAGTACCGAACTACATTACAACAATAATTACTCCGATGAGGAGTTTAATTACAACACACCAGGACAATACCGAATACTAGTGTATTTTATATGAAGATAAAATACACAACACTGAATGAAACGGAGTATTCAAATGAAAGTCTGCAGCGGAAAATAAAGGACAATAACATGAATAACTGAAAGATCGGGGCCCCCTACTAGTATCACTAGGACTCCTCGCTGTCACCGTGCTCTCCCCGTGCTTTAGCCTTGCCATGACCTGAAAAACAAAATCCCCAAACGGGGTCAGTTAAACAGAACAACAATCCTCAAGAGTTGAAAATACACAATCATGATTATATCTGAAATTATGAAATATCCTGTCGAAACATACGCAATCAAACATGCTATATGATTCAACTAACAGTACGGCTCAAAGGAAATGGCGCCACACTACGCCCGGGATGGAAATGTGTCCGTGCACAAGCCACCAACGATCAATACACGCGTGGTCTTGTACCTAATCAGTCTCACGAGACACATAGACTCGTGTGCACAGTCCAATGTGAGGTCAACAACCAACACACGACCATAATGTGCCCGACATGAAAATCCTACACATACCAACCTGCACGCCAAGATGACCCGGAATGCCACGATGTAACAAAAGTGACATCGAAAATGAATAATGACTCACCGAGAGGGAATGGTAATGAAATAAATGACACCAATGAAAGGATTGGAACCGCTGCTCCTTATGACCAAACGATTAATTGATAACAACAAGTTTTGATACGGTTAATATAATGATGAATGAGTTATGATTATGAATGAACAACAACAAAAGGTATGAATATCCTTTTAACCGAGTAAGAATTAACTTACACAATACCGGTGAAAATTATCCTTCCACGAACAACGACCTAAATGAAGTGTCGGTCGCACGAACAACCTTAATTCAATACAATTACCAACAATCCGATCAATACACGAATTAAACATGAATATAACGAATTCCAAACGTCGATACGACTAAACCAAGTCTATAGAGACATTAAATCAAACACGTTGTGTCCAAACTCCGATTGTTTACAATCAAACCTCAATATACCAATATCAAAATCCCCAAGAAGTGTTTCAAACCAACAAAACATCTCCAATACGATCAATAATCCATTATGAATATCCAAAAATGTGATTATAACAACAATTAGTCGAAAATCCCCAATTCCAACTCGATTTTCAACGTGTTCTTGAATAATTCCTCAATAATCCAATGAATCCTTATACAAACTCATAATCATATACATATCCCTTCATATAACATGATTATAACGTCCAAAACATCATATCTCAACACAAAATCGAAGTCCAAAGTGTTGAAGAATTTACCTCTTGAAGATCCAACCAATTCGATCCGATGAAAACGTGTAAAAACGATTATCCAAGCTTCCCAAATGATTGGAGGTGATGAAAATACACACTCAAATGATAATTGATGAAGAAATCTCTCCCTCAAGTTATTCTCTCTCGGTTGCAGGTGAAGAAGATGGAAAAAAATGGAAGAAATGATCTCAAAATGCTCAAAAAATGAATTTATAGGGGTTGACTCGCGGCAGGACTCGACCGTGCCCGCCGACACGGTCGCGGCGCGCGCATCTGGCCGGCAGGACTCGACCGTGTCCCGCTTGACACGGTCGCGGCGCGAAGGGGCCTACCGATAGTGACCCGTCGCGGCGCCGGCATTGACTCGACCGTGTCCCGGCACACGGCCGGCCTCCGGGCGAGTTACTCGCCTATCCGAAGGGTGCGACTGCCGAGCCGCACGACACGGCCGGGTCCCGAGGCGAACACTTCGCATTATCCGACGAGTACGGCACGGGCCGTGTCCGACGACACGACCGAACCGTCCGGCCGTTATCGGCCAAAATCTGAAAAATGAGCGGGTGAGCTAAAACGACCATAACTCTCTCGTCCGGACTCCGATTGACTCACCGTTTGAACCATTGGAAAGCTAACTCGATGCTCTATAATATTGCAAAGATTTAGAATTTTTGGAGTTACCAAAAATTAATGGTGATCTAACAAAGTCGAACTCGTATGAGGAAAGTTAAAACAATGAACAATAATGATACACAACTCGAAGTTTTTCCGAACGGTGAACACGGTGAATGAATATGATTGATGAATGATTATAAATGAGTGAAAATCCACTGAGTGACAATCACCGAATGAAATTACTGAATGATAATGACTGAATTACAACCGGGTATTACAATTAAGTCTTTAAGAGTTTTTAACCTGATGCCCTGAGTGAAGGCTTGGGAGTCGTCGACTGGGCACTTGCTACATGGACTAATTATAAAGTTTGACTATTTGGGACATTGCATTATTTTATATTGCTTAGATAAAAGAGATGTAGATTATGAGTAGATTTGAATTACTTGGTGGTTGAATTTAATACACTCAATTTCGTGAACTATCAGAATATTTGATGACGCGGATGAAATTCTCCTTAAAATTGAGTTGGAAAATAAACGAGTGGTCGAGTAAAACCAATTAAGAGAATCGTGTGTCACGAGTGGGAAAGGAAATAGTCAACCTTTAGGGGAAAAACTTGCATTTTGGAAATGACAAATGAAACCGAGTAAGGCTGGTTGTTGTGTAATAATGTCATTTTGATCTCTCTCTCTCTCTCTCTCTCTCTCTCTCTATATATATATATATATATATATATAATTATTTTTCTTAAATTGTGTGTGTCTTACATTTTTAGGGTGTTGTGTGTGAGAAATAAAGGGTCTTGCTCGAGACTAGCAATAGTTCAAGTTTGAGGGCGTGATAAGTGTCAGTTTTATACACTTATCTATGAGTAGTATTGATAAATTTTACCCATAATTATGATATAGTCAATTAGTTTTTGCTTCTAGTTAGTTAGTTTTAAATAATTTTATTTTTATGGGAGAAGATGTAAATTTAGCCTTAATCGAATTGAATTATTGATTTACTCAAGAAATAATATTTTTTATAAAAGATTCTCTTTATTGAGTTTTTATGCATTCATGTTGTAGAGCTTTCGAGACGGGTTCGGCAGCATTTCCAGATTCAAAATCAGAGTTACATATCAAAAGTTATCTGAAGAAGGTTTGGCGCTAAAACGCAATAGTCAGAGAACTTTTGGCTATAAATGAAGTCTGAAAACTCCTTACGACCATACAACTATCTTTACGGCCGTACAACACCCAGAAAACAAAGATCAAAAGCCGTGAATTAGTTACATCCGTAAATTTAATGTTACGGCTGTATGTTTTGTATGTTACGGCCGTAACTCCCTAACGTTATGATTGTAACTTTTGACAGATTGTATGATCTTATCATATCTTTCACACTTTTGGACCTATATGGAGTGGGTGGTTTGTCTTGATCCGATTTGATGTGATAATGCTGAAGTTTTGGAGATATTAGATGACCTTGGGTGTATAAATAAACCCCTTGATCCATTTCATAACCATCTCCCATTTTTTATCTTTCATTTTATAAGTGTAATAAATTGTAATTTTTCATTTTGTATGAAGAACACACTTGTGTTCTTGAGAGTTTATGTAAGGGTGTCGAACCATATGTTGTGGAGGGAGTTTATTGCTTCTTTCTCCTTTATTTAAAGGGAGTTAGTATCAATTCTTTCTCTTTTTCAACTAATCATGGTTACTAATTCATGTAAGATGTTGGATAAAGCCTTTTATATCAAGGTTTGTCATTTTTACGAAACTCTATTATGGATTACTTATTATTGTGTGTGATTTTTATTATTTTGCAATCTTTATTTATTTAGCCATTAAATGATGGTATTTATGGTCTTCATATATTTTGAAAGAAAATATGTTGATTAGATCAAATTATTTTCACTCTAAGTTTTTCTAGAGGATAGAAATATACCCTCTAAACCTTAGATGATTCTTTGAGTTATTTTCATAAAACCTAATGCTATTTATTGAATCCAATCAACATAGAAATATAGTATATTGATTCAATATATAACGGGCATTTTGACATTCGAAAGAGAATCCGTCTTTTTAAGGAAAATCGAATATACACAACATAATAAGCAATACATCTTATGATCTCATATACATCTTCTATAACTAATGAAAAATTTAGTTTGTAATCCCAACTATTTTATTTTACATCTTATAATTCTATTATTAGTACAATCATTTATTCTTTATAATTATTTGAACTATAATTTCAGTTCCTTGTAATTTTCAAACTCAATTTTAAAATTATGTGTTTCCATTCATTCTGTATAGCTATAACAAAATGATAATAGTGTATAAATAAATCAATAACCATACTTCCTCGTGGGATCGATTACCCGGACTGAAAAGTCCACTTACTACTTCTATATCATGCACTTGCGATAAGCTACACCAACCCACGTGTCAAGCAACCACAGAATGACCAATAGGAGGTGAAGAATGATTCGTAGACTCGGGGTGCTCAAGGCACATGACAGGAAACAAGAAGATACAGTCAAGCTATACCAAGGAAAGAGGCGCAGATATAACATTTATAGAGAGCTCAAGTGGACAAACTAAAGGGTATGGGAAGCTGCACAGAGAAAACATTGTCATTGCAAAAATGCAGTATGTTAAAGGACTGAACCTATTGAGCATAAGCCAGTTTTGTGAATGAAAACAATTAGGTAGTCTTCACAAATGAAAATGTATGATGATTGATCTCCTAACAGGAGAAGTGAAGCTACAAGGCTACAGGTGAAGGGATGTCTATGTGATAGACTGGAAAAATAGGCATACCTAATGCATGTTTCATATCAAAGAGTCAAAGACAATAGCTGAAAATGGATGTTTGTGGCACAAGAGACTAAGCCTTCTAATCTTCAAACCTCTCAACAAGATAAGCTCACAGAAACTAGTCAAAGATCTTCGAGAAGGAATATTCAAAAAGGAGACTCTATGTGATGCATGCCAGAAAGGATAGCAGGCCAAAGCTTCCTTCAAATCAGTGCAACCTACCACTCTAACTAGTAGGGTACTGGAACTGCTACACATGGATCTCTTTAAACCTATCAAGCCAAGGACTCTGAGTGGAATAAAGCATGTCATAGTAGTTGCAGATTAATACTCAAGATACACTTGGATAGTTCTCCTCTACAAGAAGACTGAAACATTAACCAAGCTCTTGAGCTTATGAGAAAAATCCAAAATGAGAAATCCCTATCTATCACCAAGATCAGATCAGACGAAGGAGGATAATTTAGCAATAAGGACATAACTGAATACAATGATTAGAATGGAATTCAACATGAAGTTTCAGCTACAAGAATACCACAACAAAATGGTGTAGCTGAAAGAAGGAACAGAACCCTCAAGGAAGCAGCAAGGAGTATGATTGCTGAAACTGACCTTCCCAAAAGGTTCTGGGCTGAAGCTGTAAACACAGCCCATCATACACAAAACAGAAATATGATAGCAAGGAGACATTGTAAAACTTATGAGGTTTGCAATGGCAAACTACCAACTGTTGCATATTTCCATACTTTTGGTTGCAAGTGTTTTATCCACAATAATGGAAAAACTCAACCGAATTCCTTTGATGCAAAAATTGATGATGGTCTCTTTATGGGATTTACTCAGATAAGCAAGGCATATGAAGTCTTTAGCAAAATAACATTAATTGTGGAAGAAACAACCCATGTTGTATTTGATGAATCTACTGTTGAGTACAGGAAACAGGTGGAAAAATTTGAGAAAAAGCTCAAAGCCACCATCTAGAAGAAATTATCAAAGGCATAAGAATTATAGACTCAGCTGATGAAGACCCAACTGCAGATCAGTCAGGATCTACAGACACAGCTGATACAAACACAGCTGAACCAGACACAGCTGAACTAGACATAGCTGAACCAAACACAGATGAACCAAACAAAGTTGAACTAGACACAACTGCTGATCAACAAGACCCAGTTGAAGCACAAATGAATACAACAAACCTTCCAGTCAATTCATCAGGGGAATAACTAATGATGACCTTCAACCAAAAGTAGAAGATGAAACTCCTAAATGACTAAAAGATCATCCCATCAAACAAATCATTGGGAACCTAACTGATGGAGTTAAAACCAGGAAATCAAAAGATCCAATGGGAATGGATATGTTCTCATGTTTCATGTCTCAAATGGAGCCAAAGACAAATGAAAAAGCCATTGATGATTACACTTGGGTGAATGCCATGCAAGAAGAACTAAATCAAATGGAGAGGAACAATATATGGGAGATAGTAGACAAACCACACCACAAGAAAGAAAGTCATTGGCACCAAGTGGGTCTACAAAAACAAATGTGATGAAGATGGAGATGTCGTTAGAAATAAAGCTAAAAATTGGTTGCAAAAGGATATGCTCAATGTGAAGGAATAGATTTTGATGAAACTTATGCACCAGTAGCAAGATTGGTAGCAATAAGGCTATTTCTTGCTTATAAAGCCTTCAAGGACTTAGAGATGTAACAAATGCATGTGAAAAGTGCTTTCCTAAGTGGAGTTCTAGAGGAAGAAGTGTATGTAAAGTAGCCCCCTGGATTTGTTAAAGGAGACAAAGTTTACAAACTGCTGAAAGCACTTTATGGACTCAAACAGGCACCAAGAGCCTGATATGAAACACTTTCCATATTCCTTGAGAAAAATGGATTCAGTAAAGGAAAATTAGACAAGACACGTTTCACGATTACACATGAAGACCACATATTTCTGGTTCAAATATATGTGAATGACATCATCTTTCGATCAACCAATCCAGGTTATGTGAAAAATTCTCACACCTTATGCAAGGAGAATTTAAAATAAGCATGATGGGTAAGCTAAACTTTGTCCTTGGTTTACAAGTCCAACAGGTTGAAACATGTATCTTTATCAATCAATCCAAATACACAAGCGAGATGATCAAAAGATTTGACATGGAGTCAGCCAAGCCCTTGAGAGTATAAATGAGCACATCTGTGCACATTGACACTAATGAAGAAGGCATTCCAGTAGATCCAACCCACTACAGAGGACTAATTGGATCACTGTTGTACCTGACTGCAAGCAGACCAGACATATCTTATGCAGTTGATGTGCAAGATTCTAGTCCAAACCAACGTAATCTCACCAGGAAATAGCCAAAAATATAATCACATATCTAGAATCCACAATAAATGTTGGATTATGGTATCATAAAGATGATACCAAGCTTTGTTGGAATTCACATGCCACTTTGTTGGAACCAAGCTTATTTCATGGTTCAGTAAGAAGCAGACGTCGAACTCCATATCCATAACTAAATCAGAATACGTAGCTGCAGGCAGCTCTTATGCTCAAATACTGTGGATCAGACAACAACTAAGGCACTATAACATCATTGCAAACAATGTTTGTTCGGAAAAATCGTATATTGATAAATGCAGCATATAATCTGTCCATACATCTTGTCCATACAGTACAAGATCATACAACACGCTTAGAGTCAAATCCTACAGCTAAGCCTTCAAGATACAGTAAGAGGAGACATTGGCTACAGCAAACAATGTTGTAGATGTTTTACTTAGGAAAAGTAAAACACAAAACTAATGAGAAGGAACCTTAAACCGTTGTGAAACAAACTTTGTTTATTCATAAAGTATTCATGATTCTAAAGTAGCATTTAATGCTGATAGGACAATATTTAATTCAACCGAAGAGACTACAAACAGAAGAGCATTCAGGCCAAAGAGAATGTCTGAAGCATTAAATGTGAATCACCTATAATTCAAACATTCTGAAGCTGCCAATCAGAGCTGTCTCAATCTTACCAACCGGCCAATGACTATATTTATAATAGATCTATTTCCATGGTTATAAATAGCCCAAGCAAGAGGACATTGCTCACGCACGAAAATACTGAAGAATTGAATAACTTATTCTACTGAGAACCGAAAGTTGAACATCAAGCTAAAGAGCAATATATTTCTTAAAACATACAGTGATAACTTTATTGAAGAAATATACAAGTCGTCAACAATGAACAACACATCTACATCAAAAGCTTACCAAGCCTACAGTTGCTATTCGACTTGTGATAATCCAAATACTTACAGTTGAGAAACTTAGCCCTGTGTGGACTAAGCAAAGCTATTCTGACCTGTTTTAGATGAATAAAGTTTGGCACGAAGCTTCAATCTGTGTGGAAAGAAGAAAGTCGAAGAAGCCCAAGCAAATATATGTGAACTGTTAGGAGTATGCCCTCGAATGCCACTCAGAGTATGTTGAGTGAGGGCATTGTACTTGTTATTATGTAAATCATTATCAAAAGGCAATTGTATGTTTCTTTGTTTACTGGAAGTCACTGGTATTCCTAGATCGTAAATATATATATAGAAACTTGTCCGTGTATTTGAGAGCAAAACATTCCACCCCTTATTGGATAAGGGGATCGGTACTGGAAAGGTTTATTGCTCAAATACTTAATCGTTCGCAAGTCGATGAAACTTGACTGGGCGTTAAGTTTATGTGAAGACTTGTATGACGTGTTATTTGACTTGGAGAGTGCCTGTCGAACACTAATGGTTAATGGGAGCACACGTTATAGGTATTCTAATTAGATTAGTATACTCGAACCGAATCACCCTCGATTCGTCACACGGATTTCACTCTGGGACAGTCAATGATGGAATCGAAAGGTTGTGATAGGTATTTGTGAACCTTCGACTTGAGGATTTGGTTGGGATGTGCTTAAGATTTTCACTAGAGTAGTTCGACCCAGAAAATCGGAAGGTGTGGGTCAACCTCGACGTGCATCTTGACGGGCAAGTAACAAGTCCTACTAAATGCCAAGATAGAACCCTTTCTCCTGTTAGTGAACAGGTTATATGTCTTATGCGGTTATTGGTAGATGAGATCATAAGTTTTTGGCCAAAGCATTGGAGCTAGTTGTATTGGATACACAAGAGCTCGATGATCTCGATTTGCATTAACTCATGCACAGCGTCAAGTACAGATAGGGTTTGACTGACCGTGACCCTATAACTTGATCAGGACATTTGAAAGAAGGGTTTATACGTATACTGGTATTCATGACAGAATGGTTTTTGAATGATCCCAATCATTCGTTCTTAGTTGGGATACAGTGTAGGCCGCTAGGCTGGCTAGGTTGTGCTACTACTCTTTGGTTCCTCCTATTGCTAACTGAGACGGGCCTACCTAGTCGCGCAATAGAATTGATGACGGAATGAATCGAGGTTATTCTCTCTTTATAAAAATTAGATGTTGGATATCTAATTTATTGGAAATTGGATGTCTAATTAATTTTGGGACATTGGATGTCCTAATTAATTTAATGGATAAATTAATTTACGGCCTAATGAATCTAATATAATACTGGGTGATTAATTTAACTCATAAAAATAATTATTTCTTGGAGAAGTTAATTATATTATATTGTATTTGATATGATTAATAAATTAGATTAATTAATTGATATAAATACATCGGAACGGAATTGAAGTTTATCTCTTTGGACTCACAGGAGTTAGAAATGAATCGAACTCATCTGATTCCTTCTAGATGGCCGCCCCATTACCTACCACCTCCCTTGGTTTTGTCTCCACCTTAATTGGTGGAAGACTTTAGTCTTAGAGGGGACAAGTATCAAGGTGAATATTTGGTTGTTGGATTTTGTCATGTGAGATGAAGAATATAATAAAGACTTGACTCCTCTTCCCCTTCACTTTGTGCATTTTCACGGTTGATAGAGAGAGAAGAGAAAATAGTTTTCTCCAAAGTCTTGTTCTTATTCTTCTTCTTCTTCTTCTTCTTCTTCATTTGTTCTTGAGTTTTCTTGGAGAAACTTCTTCATTTGTTCTTGAGTTTTCTTGTAGAAACATCGAGAGATTATTTGATAGATATAGATTAAACACTTAGAGTGTAACAATATTTATATACAAGCTCCTACAACCTTCCTCTATCCGTGTCCTTGGAGTATAGCAAGGCGTTGTCATTCCGACCGTTTCTCCGGCGCGTGGCAAGTAGAGACGCAGTGCTTTTGGCATTGGATCATCCAAGAGCTTGGAGCGGATTGGATTCGTGGATAGCATTTAAAGCTTGGGGAATCATCTTCAAGGAGTACACCATTTAATCAACGAACTCTGAGGGTATGATTCCTTACCTTCTTTGTTTTCATTTTATATTCGTATATATGTAGATTGATCGATCCTCATAGGGATTCAGATCGAATTAATTTTTATTTTACCTCTTCCGCTGGGCCATAGATTTAGGCACCGAATCCCAACAGTGGTATCAGAGAGTAGGTCTTGCGATCGTATATACGATATTAGCATTTGGAATGTTTGATTGGTTGGTGAATGATTTGGAATCATTTATAGTTATAATCGTGGTGTATGTTTTTCGTTCGTTGTATTTATATTTTCATAAATTTATGTCTAAATATAAATCTTTATTTATGAGAAATATGATTTATATTGGAGATATGAATGTTAAAAAAATAGATATTAGATATCCGATCGATTATCGAGCCCCGAATTGCCGTTGGATGGCCTGGGAATGGACCGAAAGAAGTGGGCCGTGGCCCAGGGCTCAGGTGGCTGCGGCCCAGGGCTGTTGCAGCCCCTGCCATGCGGTCTAGACTGGGGGCCGCGGCCCGAGTGGCTGGCGGCCACCTTCTTGCCGATGTGTTTGGGCGCGGTCCAAATTTCTTTCGACCTCTTTCGGGCTCGTTTTCTTCGTGTATTCCTGAAAATTAATTTCCCGCATTTTAAACTAGATTTAATATGATTATAATGATATGTGGTATTTCATTTTATGAGGAAAAATTGATTTATTGGATTACTTGTGATTGACCGAATTACTATGAACGTTTTCATTTTACCCATTGTGTGAATTGGTTGGATCAATTCTATTTATTGTTTATATATTGGTTGGATCAATGTATCTCTACGCAATCCGTTTATTTAGTATTTATTGGATGAATGCTTTTGAATGGGGATGTGGTTCATGGACTTGAATCGTCCGGTTTTATTCGATTGGGTTGTAAAGGCCGTTTTGAGCCTATTTATTTTACTAGAAATATTTGTATCTAGGATGCAATTTTTCAATGTAAAATTTATATGTAATGACGAAGACCGGAGGAAGATCCGTTCGAGAAGACGAAGATTCAAGACCGAAGACTTGTAATTAGATTACGGAGTTTTTGATTCTAGGAACGGTTCATGAGCTACATGTTGGTAGCAACTAGGTTGTGAATGTTTATTCATCTGGTATGAATTCTCAAACGCGCTTAAATGAATTAATGTGCAAAGTGTAACATTAATCGTGAAAATTCTCCTACGATAAATTATTAAGTTTAAAAGGTTTCAAGGTCTTCCTTCCCTCTATCGAGCTTTCGGAAAATTGAAATCCAAACCGGATGTGCTATGCTTCCGAGTTATTGGGGTAGTCATTCGGGGAGGATGGTTAAATTGCCGGAAGCGCATTAGATTCCTTCGGTTGGATCAAATTTTATCCCTAGAAACTTGTTTGGTTGCCGGATAAGATTTCAATTGTGAAACTAATTTGCGTCGATGGTATAAACTTAACTTGTTCACGAACCATAGAAACCGTATAGGTTGAGGGGAGTAAACAAAGGGAAAAAGAAGATCGAATCATCCATTAGATGGGTTGGTGTTGGACACCACTTTATGAAAATTAATAGACTAGAAACCTGTTTGGTTGCCCTCTATTAAAATTCATAAAGAACTCGATCACCACTATGAAGTAGGGCGAACGATACTTCCGGATTCCACATGGGAGTGTGTTATTCCGATAAAAATAGTGGGAGCTGGGTTAAAGAATAGAAAAGACCTTAATTTTGTACTCAGATCATAATTGAACAATTCAGTAATTAATCTGTCGTACTTAATGCAGACGAACATAACTCTCAATATGACAATGAACCTGCTTGCAATTCTAGTCAAAAAGAACACCTTAATCGGACCTAACTTTGTAGATTGGCTCCACAATCTGATGATAGTCCTCAGTATAGAGGCACTGGGATACATCTTGGACACGGACATTCCGGCGCCTCCGGTTCAGACAAGAGCCAATCAGGAAGAGATTTAAAACCACGGAAAGTGGGTTAAGGATGATGTAAAAGTCCGTGCTTATATGATGGCTTCTTTGTCTAATGATCTTCAGAGAGCTTATGATAAAATGACTTCTGCTAGGCAGATTTTATCTCACTTAACCAAGCTTTATGGTGAGCACAGTCGAACTGCTAGATATGAGATATTCAAGCAATTGTTCAGTGCTAGGATGAAGGAAGGGAAAAGGTTGGGGATCACGTCCTCAAAATGATATCTATGATCGAGAGATTGGAGGCTCTTGATTTTAAGATGGATACTTCTCTTCAGACCGACCTTATTCTATAGTCTCTCCCTGATTCCTTCACACAGTTTGTAATGAAATTCATCTGCAATGAGATTGCGTGCAACCTAGCAGGGTTGATGAACAAACTCGTGACCGCTCAGTCTCAGATGAAGACTCCGTAGATGAAGGATTCTGCCCTTGTGATTTCTTCTGGACCTCGGAGGTCTAAGAATAAGAAGAAAAAGACCAAGAAGCAGACGAGACCACAAGTCAAGGACCTTAAGTGTAAGGGCAAGGCCCCAATGGTTCTGAAGAGCAAGAAGAAGAAGGACGCTTGTCTCAAATGCGGTGAGCTGGGCCACTGGGCTAGAGACTGTCCCATTCTTCATGGCACTTCAGGTACAATACTTTTAGTTTTGGAAGAAAATTGTTCTGCTACTGTATTTCCTACTTCATGCATACTGGATTCTGGTGCTAGTTCTCATATTTGTACCGTGAATCAGGATCTGGAAAAAAGTAGGAAGCTTAGAGCTGGAGAAGTTATGATCACAGTCGGAAGCGGGCATAGTGTCGAGGCGACCGTCAAAGGATCACTTCTTTTGGGTTTAGAATCCGGTTTTGTTTTGACTTTAGAAGATGTACTTGTTTTGCCCAAAGCCATAAAAAAATTGTATCCATTCCGGTCATGGACCGAAAAAGCTTTTCATTTTTCATTGGTGATGGTTCCTGCAAAATGTATTTCAAAAATAAACCAGTGGGTACTGCTACATTGTTAAATGGATTGTATCATATAAATTTCAGCAACAAAGTAGTTGTGAATACTATGACTAGAAAACATGGTAGGGATGAAACTAATCAAGTTTTGAAATGGCATCTTAGACTTCATCATGTGGGTCAGACCAAGGTTTGCAAAATGGAAAATTATGGACTTATGCTTCCATTGGGATCGGATCCCTTTCCTACTTGTGAATCTTGCCTTAAAGGCAAAATGACTAAGTCCCCCTTCACAGGGACTTTTGAAAGAGCCGCTGATAAATTGGGATTAATCTATACCGATGTATGTGGTTCTTTGGAAGCATCACATGACAGATATCAATATTTCATTACATTTACAGACGATCATACTAGGTATGGTTATGTATACTTAATGAAACATAAGTCTGAGGCCTTTGAGAAATTCTAGGAATTCAGGTGCTAGTTCTCATATTTGTAGCATGAATCAGGATCTGGAACAAAGTAGGAAGCTTGGAGTTGGGGAAGTGATGATTACTGTCGGAAGCAGGCATAGTGTCGAGGCAACTTATATAGGATCACTTCTTTTGGGTTTAGAATCCGGCTTTGTTTTGACTTTAGAAGATGTATTTATTTTGCCCAAGGGGCATAAAAACATTGTATCCATTCCTGTTATGGATCGGAAAGGATTTTCATTTTTGATTGGTGATGGTTCCTGCAAAATTTATTTTAGAAATAAACTAGTGGGCACTGCTACATTGTTAAATGGATTGTATCATTTAAACCTTAGTAACAAATTCGTTATGAATACTATGACTAGGAAGCGTGGTAGGGATAAAACTAAATAATTTTTGAAAAATAGCATCTTAGACTTGGTCATGTTGGTCAGACCAAGGTTTACAAAATGGAAAAAGATGGACTTATCGGTCCATTGGGATCGGATTACTTTCCTACTTGTGAATCTTGCCTTAAAGGCAAAATGACTAAGTCCCCCTTCACAGGGACTTTGAAAGAGCCGCTGATAACTAGGATTAATCCATACTGATTTATGTGGTGCTTTAGAAGTAGCACGTGATGGATATCAGTATTTCATTACGTTTACAGATGATCATTCTAGGTATGGTTATGTATACTTAATGAAATCCGAGGCCTTTGAGAAATTCCAGGAATTTAAGGCCCTAGTCGAAAAACAAACTAGTAATCATATCAAAGCACTTCGGTCGGACCGAGGTGGCGAGTATATGAGTATGGAGTTTGAAGAGTTCCTAAAGGAACATGGAATAGTATCACAACTAACACCTCCAGGCACTCCTCAGTTAAATGGTGTGTCAAAAAGAAGGAACCGGACCTTGTTTAACATGGTCCGTTCTGTGCTAGACTATACTGACTTACCGATTTACTTGTGGGGGTATGCACTCCTATCTGCTGCTTTTATCTTGAATAGATGTCCTTCCAAATCCGTTCCTAAAACTCCACATGAGATGTGGTAGGGCAGGAAACTAAGTCTTAATCACATTAGGATTTGGGGATGTCCCGCCTATGTCAAGAAGACTAATGTGGAAAAATTGGAAGCGAGGTCCCTGAAGGGATGTTTCATTAGATTCCCATCTGGGACGATGGGTTATCTATTCTACATGCCCGAAGATCGAAAGATCGTTGTTTCATTGAAAGCACACTTCCTGGAAGATAAATTCATTCAGGAAGGAAGAGCAGGCAGAAGTATTTCTTTGGAAGAATACAATAAAACCCCTCAGGAGACGCCTATACAAGAAGTTGGAACCAAACCTTCTGAAACACAAGTACAACCACCTCATAGGTCTAGTAGGGTGTCTCATTTACCTGAGAGGTATGGCCTTGTTCACTCGGAGGAGCTGGGTCTCCATGAGGTTCCAAGTGATAGCCAAGAGACCGACCCAACAACCTATGACCAAGCAATGGTGGATGTAGACTCCGCGAAATGGCGTGAAGCTATAGAAGCTGAGATAGACTCGATGCGTGTCAATCAAGTCTGGACTCTAGTAGACCGCCCCAAGAGCATAGTGCCTATTAGGAACAAGTGGATCTACAAGAGAAAGACTGATGGGGATGGCAAAGTTGACACCTATAGGGCTAGGCTTGTGGAAAAGGGTTATACCCAGAAAGAAGGGATCGATTACAATGATACCTTCTTGCCTGTAGCTATGATCAAGTCTATTCGCATGATGCTTGCTATAGCTGTCTACCACGATTATGAGATATGGCAAATGGACGTAAATACGGCTTTCCTCAATAGATTCCTCGAGGAGGAAATCTATATGGAGCAACCTAAAGGCTTTGTGTCTGAAGTCGATATTCAGAAAGTGTGCAAGCTTCAGCGTTACATTTATGGACTGAAGCCTAGTTGGAGCCTTCATTTTGACGAGGCAGTAAAAGAGTTTGACTTCGTGCAAAATGAAGAGGAACCTTGTGTATACAAGAGGGTTAGTGGGAGCAAGATCGCATTCTTAGTACTATATGTACATGATATTCTACTAATAGGAAATGATATGGGAATGCTCAGTTCTGTGAAAGCTTGGCTTTCGAGTAGTTTCTCCATGAAAGACTTGGGAGAAACAACCTATATTCTTGGTATTTGGCTCTACCGGGATAGAGAGAAGAGAATGATAGGTCTTTCCCAAGCCCTCTATATAGATAAAATCTTAAAGCGATTTAAGATGGATGATTCTAAAACAGGGTTCCTACCGATGCGACATGGAATAAAACTCTCCTCGAAGATGTGTCCTCTAAGTGAGGAACAACGAAAGGAAATGAGTAATATACCATATGCTTCGTCCGTGGGTAGCCTTATGTATGCTATGTTGTGTACGAGACCTGACATTGTGCATGCTGTGAGCGTGGTAAGTAGGTTTCAGGAAAACCCAGTTATGGAATATGGGACTGTCGTAAAGAATGTTCTCAAGTACTTAAGAAGGACGATAGATATGGTTCTAATGTATGGCGGTGGAGAACTTGATGTGATGGGCTTCACTGATTCAGACTTCCAAGGACAGAAAAACGATTCAATATCTACTTCTGGCTACATATTTACTCTTAATGGAGGAGCAGTATCTTGGCTTAGCGCCAAGCAAAGCGCGACTGCTGATTCCACCTGTCAGGCTGAGTATCAAGCAGCCTCAGAGGCTTCTAAGGAAGAGTTTTGGATTAAGAAGTTTCTAGGAGAACTTCAAGTGATACCATGTGCTGAGCTGCCTATACCACTGTACTGCGACAACGACAAAGCTGTAGTGCTGGCCAAGGTGCCGAGGTTTCACAATAGTACCAAACACATTGAGAGGAAGTATCATCTTGTAAGAGTATTTGTTCGCAAGGGATACATTGTGCTGCATAGAGTAGACTCAACCGACAACATTGCTAATCCACTGATCAAACCAATTTCTCAGATTATCTTGGAGCGTCATCTGGAGAACATGGGTATTAGATACTATTGTGAGTGGCATTGAGTGCAAGTGGGAGACTGTTAGGATTATGCCATCGAATGCCACTCGGAGGATGTTGAGTGAGGGCATTGTACTTGTTATTATTTAAATCATTATCAAAAGGCAATTGTATGTTTCTTTATTTACTGGAAGTTACTGGTATTCCAGGCTCGTAAATATATATATATATATATAAACTAGTCCGTGTCTTTGAGAGCAAAATATTCCACTCCTTATTGGATAAGGGGATCGGCACTGGAAAGGATTATTGCTCAAATACTTAATCATTTGCAAGTCGATGAAACTTGACTGGGCGTTAAGTTTATGTGAAGACTTGTATGACATGTTCTTTGACTTGGAGAGTGTCTGTCGAACACTAATGGTTAATGAGAGCACACGTTATAGGTATGCTAATTATATTAGTATACTCAAACCGACTCACCCTCGATTCGTCACACGGATTTCACTCTGGGACAGTTAATGACGGAATCGAAAGTTTCTGATAGGTATTCGTGAACCTTAGACTTGAGGATTTGGTAGGGATGTGCTTGTGAACCAGAAGGTGGGGGTCAACCTCGACGTGCATCATGACGGGCAAGTAGCAAGTCCTACTAAATGCCAAGATAGAATTCTTTCTCCTGTTAGTGAACGGGTTATATGTCCTATGCGGTTATTGGCAGATGAGATCATAAGTCTTTGGCCATAGCATTGGAGCTAGTTGTATTGGATACACGAGAGCTCGATGATATCAATTTGCATTAACTCGTGCATAGCGTTAAGTACAGATAGGGTTTGACTGACCGTGACCCTATAACTTGATCAGGACATTTGGAAGAAGGGTTTATACATATACTGGTATTCATGACAGAATGGTTTTTGAATGATCCCAATCATTCGTTCTCAGTTGGGGTATAGTGTAGGCCGCCAGGATGGCTAGGTGGTGCTACTACTCTTTGGTTCCTCCCATTTCTAACTGAGACGGACCTACCGAGTCGCGCAATAGGATTGACGACGAAATGAATCGAGATTATTCTCTCTTTATAAATATTAGATGTTGGATATCTGATTTATTGGACATTGGATGTCTAATTAATTTATTGGATAAATGAATTTATGGCTAATGAACTAAATATAATACTGGGTGATTAATTTAATTCAATAATATAATTATTTCTTATAAAAGTTAATTATATTATATTGTATTTGATATGATTAATTAATTGGATTAATTAATTGATATAAATACATCGGAACGGAATTGGAGTTTATCTGTTTGGACTCATAGGAGTCCGAAACTAACTGAACTCATCCGATTCCTTCTAGATGGCCGCCCCATTACCTACCACCTCCCTTGGGTTTGTCTCCACCTTAATTGGTGGAAGACTTTAGTCTTATAAGGGACAAGTATCAAGGTGAATATTTGGTTGGTGGATTTTGTCATGTGGGATGAAGAATATAATGAACACTTGACTCCTCTTCCCCTTCACTTTATGCATTTTCACGGTTGATAGAGAGAGTAGAGAAAATAGTTTTCTCCAAAGTCTTCTTCTTCTTCATTTATTCTTGAGTTTTCTTGGAGAAACATCGAGAGATTATTTGAGAGATATAGATTAAACACTTAGAGGGTAATAATCTTAATATACAAGATCCTACAACCTTGCTCTAGTCGTGTCCTTGGAGGATAGCAAGGCGTTGTCATTCCTATCATTTCTCTGGAGCGTGGCAAGTAGAGACGCGGTGCTTTCGGCGTTGGATCATCCAAGAGCTTGGAGCGGATTGGATTCGTGGATAGCATTTAAAGCTTGGGGAATCATCTTTAAGGAGTACACCATTTAATCAACGGACTACGAGGGTATGATTCCTTATCTTCCTTGTTTTCATTTTATATTCATATATACGTAGCTTGATCGATCCTCGAAGGGATTCAGATCGAATTAATTTTCATTTTACCGCTTCCACTGGGCCTTCGATTTAGGCACCGAATCCCAACATGAAAGGCCAAAGCTACTATCGGCTGTATCAGTCTGTGTGAACGATACAACGACGAGTTTAGTAAAAATCATACAGTTGTGTACGCGTTGATTTTAATAAACTATTTACTATTGTGTGGAGGACCTGTCGAACGTAGATGGGATTACCTCGAACCACATTAAACCGTGTGTCCTTAATGTCTTTATTATTTTCTTACTGCCCGTGTGATTTTAGTATACTTATCCTAACAACCCTGTAAGCACCAAACTATAGGAGACCATTCAGTTGTTGTATTTACAACAACTTAGTTTCAGACTTCTGCTATGCAAATAAACTTCGAAAAAGAATACAACTTATTAAACCCCATCTAAGCTGTATAATTGTATACTGTGACCAACAAGTGGCATCAGCGCCGTTGATTCTACAAAGAATCAGTCGATTTTTAACCTGAATCAAATCCACAAAATCACTAGCTTTTTAAAACTTCATTTTTATATATTTATCATTCAGTATACTTTTTCCATGGATACATCTATGAACAACAAAGTTCCCATGGTTTCTATTAACAAACTTGATGACTGGAAAATCAGGATGGAAGCCCATCTTGCCGCAATGAACGAAGATATGATCTTTCTCGTCCAAGAAGGACCTATCAAGATCATAAAGGTCAATCCAGCCGCCAAAATAGAAGGATAACCTCATGCAGACATGTTTGAGAAGGAATGGGAACAGTGGACAGCCGATGATCGCAAGTGTGCGAATCTAGACAATAACGCCAAGAATGTGCTATTTGTCACTCTTGACAAAGGCACATTCTCCAAAGCAAAGAGCTGCAAGACAGCCAAAGAAATCTGGGAGAAACTCAAGTTGATATGTGAGGGAACTCAACTCTTAAAGGAAAACAATATTTCAAAACTAACTCAGCAATTTGAATCTTTTGAAATGAAATCTTCGAAACCCTCAAGTATCCTGACCTCACATTTACCAGCATTTTCGGTGAACTTGAAGCACTGGGTAAAGTGTATACCCAAAAGGAGAAAAATCTTAAAATCTTTAGATCACTCCCTGCCTGATGGGACATTAAGACCACAACTATGTATGTGTCTTGCAATTTAAATGCTATAACTACTTTTAATCTCTTCGCTGACCTCAAAGCTTTTGAGTATGATATTGACAAGAGAGAGAAGGCCGAAGAGTCACCTGCTAAGACTACATCACTCAATGCTGTATCCAATAGGAGACACAGCTCTGCCCCCAGCGCATCTAAAGCCACATCCAAGGCAGCTAACAGTAATGATGACATCCTGTCACAAGATGAAATGGCCTTGCACATGCACAAATTTCAAAAATTCATTAAGAAATCCGGAAAGGCCCCCTACACGCCTGTAATATACGGATTTATTACGGTGTATTTCATCTGTATGCAACTCTGTATTATTTCGGATTGATGATGTTGATTATTGGAATATGATATTTCGTGCATTGATATCATTGTACATAAGTGTAGAAACTTGTAAAATTGCTCAAGCAACCTCGTGATAGCGCACGCTAAGAATGTATCTTAACGCGCGCTATCGGGCCATTATTAGCGCACGCTATGAAGATAGGAATTGCGTGCGCTAAGAACTCAATTATTGAGCGGGACGGCTAACACATGCGCCAATGACATGGGTCCCGGATAAGATTCCCCGACACACCCGGACAAATTCTGAAGTCAACCATTATTAGCGCACGCTAAGGGATGCTTTCTAGCGTGCGCTAACTTGTCAATAATGCAATATTATAAATGAGACAAAGAACCGCTGGCTTTCATTTCTTTCGTCTATACTTCATCTTTGAGAGTCCAGAGAGCAAGAATCTCCCTTCTAAACACTCGTAACATATATTAGTGATCATTGAATGATTGAGTATCACTTGTGAGTGATCATTGAAGAGAAGTAACACCTTGGAGTGGCACATAACCAACCGGAGTCGGATTATACCTCGTGGTTCAAGATTTCGCATATTAAGGTATGTTCAACCTATCACCACCTTAGATTTGGATTTCCAATGGATACGATCATCATATTAACGAGATATTGAATTTCATTAGTGAATTATTCAACAACATCATGTTTAGAAGATTGGAATGTCTACAAATACGATATTATTGTTGGAACCTTGAAGTTGGAATCCTAGTACTTCAAATGATGAGAGAAATATTCAAGTTAACAATCCGTATGATTTATGTTATCTTTGTGATCATGATTTGGAAGAGATGTTATAAGAACTTAAAGGAAGAATCATCTTAGGAAATATTCTTTCGTATAAGACGGAATTGTTAGTTCACCTCAAGATGAAGTCCTAATATGTATAATGATAGTAGAATCTAATACATCAACCGAGATCACCAACTTCGCATGAGAATTGTAATCAAGATGGATTATGGTGTCATGATGATTATACGTATATTTGCATCTTGAAGTTGATATTATCCTCGAGATCATTCATAAAGGTTATGAACATAACATGAAGACAGATAACAAACAACTAATCACTCAAGAATTCGCTTACTTCATCACTATTTGTGTAAATCACGCCTCCAAGAATCGCCATGCACTATTAGCATGCGCTAATATAGGAGATTTAACGTGCGCTATCGAGTACGTTTAGCGCACGCAACGCTTTGGACTTAGCGTGCGTTAAATCATCACCGAAGTCGATCGGTGATCGGTGACTGACCACGCCGGGTTAGCGTACGCTAGGCGGTGTGTACTGCGTACGCTAACGAGTAGCATTAACATACGCTACATAAGATTCGTAGCGTGCGTTAATCTGTCCAGACAGATTGCATATTAAGGACTTCCTACCGTAATTGTTGAATTGTTAGACGTTCGTACAGCACGAAATGAATTCTGTACTATTTCTTTTGTTAAGGTTCGAGCTTAACACGTGACTGATCGAAGGGGAAGACCTTCGAGTATTTTGATATTCGTGGAGGTTTATTCTTGTCAACGAACCGAGGCAAGTACTCTAATTAGAATTGTTTGTATTATGACAATTATGATTGTATCGTGTAAATATGTTGTGTATATATGTCCACCATGCGTTGATCCGACGGGAATCATCATGGGAATCTATAGATGTGTGCGCTGGATCGTTGGACAGGTAGTTCCACCATGTGTTGGTCCGACGGGATCATCATGGGAATCTATAGCTGTGTGCGCTGGATCGTTGGGATACCATCTGTATGTTGGAAATGTTATGATATGATATGTGTTGTGGATATTCTCGTTGGAGAAACTTGTTATGATATAATTGTTGATTATATCACTGTTGTATGATTATTGTACTTGTACTAGCATCGTTGTGCTAACCCCTTCGGGGTGAACATTTGTGTATGTTCAGATCCGTGAGAGCGGAAAACAACCACCGGAGATGCATGACGACGAGGGTGCAGAGTGATGTTTCCACCGGTTTATCGTCTGTTATTTATTGGTTATTTTCAATAAGTACTCGAGTACGTTGTCGATTTATAATGTTTCGATTTTGATGATGTAATAATAACTCTTCATGGGATATTTGTAATTTCGGTTTTGAACCAATCGGTTGAATTTTATTTCAAAGAACTTCATAAATCGTATCTCATATTGTCATTTCTTTTATTCAAACCTTGTAAATTCTTATGTAAAGGATTTACTACAATGTAATATTCTGAATATATCGGGGTGTTACGAATATGGTATCGGAGCTAAGATTATGGATATCTTGGTCATTGGGTTAAAATAGGGTCATTTATGTCTTTTGAAGTAACCGGCCGTAAATGACATCACTGCACTGCCTACGTCTTCATGCGAACGGTGGTTGTAAGTTCCTAAACTCTATCTCGTTCTTTACATGTTGTGTCTCTTTATATTTGAATATTAGAACGATGTTGTTTCCTGTGTATTAAGTACTTGTGCTTACAGTATGTTGAGAGGCGGACGTGGACGTGGTCGCGGTCGTGGACGCGGACGAAGGAATGCTGAAAGGGAGGCGTCGCCTTCTAATCAGCTAGCCATAGCTCAAGCGAGCCGCAGAATCCATCAATAACGAACCGAACTGGTGTGCCAGAAATCCTTCGTCAAGTCGTGAACCAGATGACTCAGTTCGCTCAGGTCGTGGACCGAATGCAAGTGGCGGTAGGAATTCAGCAGGGAGATGGACAACAAAGGATTCCAGAAATGGGAAATCGAGGTGACCAATGGTTACAAGAGGTGGCAAAGATGCAACCACCCAAATTTGACGGCTTTTCCGAGACTCCCACTTGGGACCATTGGTTGAAGGAACTGGAGAAAATTTTTGCTGGAATTAATTGCCCGGACGACAGGAGAGCTCCTATTGCCCAGTACTTTCTGATAGGGGAAGCATCCGAGTGGTGGGAAGCTATCCGACCTACAGATCATGATGCGGATTGGACGGAATTTAAAATGATGATGGAAGCTCAGTATTGCCCTCGTCCTGTGAGGGAAGCCAAAATTCGGGAATTTTTCTCCGCTCAACCATCAGACGAACCCGTATCCCAGATGATTAAGACTTTTAACCAGCAGTTAGCATTTGTTCGACATCCGGTCGAGCAGACATGCGAGATGATGATTCATTTTGAAATGAGGATGAAACCAGAAATCCAGAGGTACATGTCCGGTTTTGAATGTACCACTCTCCGCCAGTACCAGGATAAGGCGTTGGCATATGAAATAAAAGAAGCAGCAATGGAGAAGTTCATGGAGTCGAAGAAACAGAAAGTCTCTGGTACTTTTACAGAACACAAGAGCAGTGGGCCCCGCAAGGCCCAGTCTTCTTTTTCTTTCAAGAATCCTCCGCACCCATCTAAGAGCGGAAAGAATTACGGAACAATGTCACCACGACGGATACAACTAGGAAGTGCTTTAACCGTGGTCGCCTGTGCCACCTTTGGCGTGATTGTTTGCGCACTCCAGCCACATGTTTTGAGTGCGGACAGAAGGGCACCGTGCGACGCTTTGTAAGGACGCCACTAAGTACAATGGAACCCGTTCATCACAGCCCGATTCGAAGGAAGCCGGTGTCCAATGACGCAAAGAAAGTGTTCGATGCCTCGCATTTTGGCCGCGGGCGAGGCAGAGGGCAATGGGACCGAAAGGGGACATCGAGTGCCGGATCTGTTCCCCACGCTTGTATGAGATGAGGAGGACAGATGATCGGATGTCATTGCCGCATCGTGTCTTGCCCAAATCCTTTCCCACCAGCTAGCGTTTTGTTCGATACAGGAGCTTCACATTCTTTTATATCCTTGTATTGTGTAAATCGTTTGAATATTTCCGGTTTTCTTGCTTGTGAACCTTATGTTGTTGGTTTACCGAGTGGAGAGAGAATTGTCGGAAATTTAGAAACTAGAAATTTCCCCGTATCTTTTGGGGCGAGAGTGGCTCTCAAATCGATCGTGATAGAAATGCAAGGAGATGACTCGATACTCGGAGACGATTGGCTTAATCGGTATGGAGCAATTGTAGACTAACGAAAGAGGAATATTTCACCGATCACGATGATGGTCGCTAATCTTGTCAAGGATGGAAACCGGGAAGCTCGTGAAAATTGATCAAGGCAATAAAAGCCGCCAAATTGTTGAAACAGGTGTATCGGGTAATCGTGTTACGCAATGAAGAAAGAAGACGAAATTGTGGAACTTTCATCCATTCATGTTGTGAACGAATTTCCGGATGTATTTCCTGACGAGTTACCGGACTACCTCCACGAAGGGATGTGGAATTTACCATTGAGTGGAACCTGAGCTACACCGATTTCCAAGGCGCCGTATCGTATGGCACCTACCGAGATGTACGAATCAAGAAGCGGTGGAGGAATTATGGATAAGGGCTATATCCGGCCAAGCGTTTCCTCTGGGAGCACCGGTTCTTTTGTCCAAAAGAAGGATGGATCGCCTTCGTGTATTGACTATCGGGAGCCGAACAAGATGACGATTAAGAACAAGTATCCGTTGCCACGGATTGATGATTTGTTTGACCGATTGCAAGGGGCAAAGATTTTCTAAGAACGATCGAGATCGTGATACCATCACCGAGGATTAAGGAATCGATGTTCAAATCGGCGTTAACTCGCTACGGGCATTATGAGTTTGTAGTGATGCCGCTTGGTCTCACTAACGCACTTTCGTATTTATGCAATTGATGAACCGTGTGTTCATTGAATTTTGGATAAATTTGTGGTCGTGTTCATTGATGACATTCTCGTGTATTCTAAGAGTCCTAAGAACATGCGCAGATTTGCGGATTGTATTGGAACTTTTGAGAAACGAACAATTGTACGCCAAACTTTCTAATCGTGAATTCTCTAAAGGAAGTAATGTTCCTCGGCCATGTAGTGTCACCAAGGAGTCCGAGTAGATCCTCGAAGATCGAAGCAATTATGAATTGGGAGCCTCAAAGAACGTGAAAGAGGTCCGAAGCTTCTTGGGACTTGCCGGATACTATCGTCGATTCGTGGAAGGGTTTTCTAAAATCTCCCGCCCACTTACTCGACTCGCAGAAAACTCAAAAGTTTGAGTGGAATGAATTGTGTCGATTAGTTTTTATGAATCAAGAAAAGATTGACGACGGCACCGATTCTATCACTTCCGCAGGAATCAAGGATTCATAGTTTACAGTGATGCTTCAACCAAGGACTTGGGTGCGTGTTGATGCGTAATGATAAGGTAATCGCTATGCATCGCGACAACCGAAACCTTATGAAGTGAATTACCCGACACATGATTTGGAGCTAGCGGCAGTGGTTTTGCCTTAAAGATCTGGAGGCATTATCTGACGGACTCACCGCGATCTTTACGGATCACAAGAGTCTCAAGTACATATTCAGTCAGAAAGAGTTGAACATGCGGCAAAGAAGGTAGTTGGAACTGATTAAGGACTATGACTTGGAGATTTTATATCATCCAGGCAAAGCGAATGTAGTAGCCGATGCACTTAGCCGCAAGCCTGTCTCTATTCAGATGCTGGAGACGCTGACATCCCAACTTAGCCTTCAACGAGAGATGATTCGTGAAGGGATTGAAGTGTGGTTACAAAGAGTCCAAGGACAACTGTGCGTGATGGAGATAACTTCATCTTTAACCGAAGAAATCAAATCTAGACAGATAGATGATCCTCTGACGATTCGGTTACATGATGAAGTGATCAAAGGAAAGGCCCCCGGATTCATAATTCATGACGATGGAGTTTTGAGATTTCAGAACCGACTCTGCGTTCCCGATGTTGATGTTCTGAAACAGACGATTATGAAGGAAGCTCATAGTTCGCCCTATTCTATTCACCCGGGCACCAGTAAAATGTATAAGGACTTGAAGCAGAATTTCTGGTGGGGCAACATGAAGAGGGACGTAGCGGACTATGTTTCGAAATGCTTGACTTGTCATCAGGTTAAGATCGAGCATCAATGGCCTGCTGGAATGTTGAAGCCGCTCCCGATTCCTGAATGGAAGTGGGAGGACATATTGATGGACTTTATCACTAATATGCCGAAAACCAGGACAGGAATGAACATGATTTGGGTAATAGTTGATCGTTTAACCAAATCGGCTCATTTTCTAGGCATTAAGGATACGTGGGGACCAGAGAGGTTGGCACGAGTATTTATTTCGGAGATAGTTCGATTGCATGGTACGCCGAAGACCATTGTTTCTGATCGAGACGGTCGTTTTGTGTCTCACTTTTGGAAAGCAGTTCATAAGGCCTTGGGGACCGAATTGAACTTCAGTACAGCTTATCACCCGCAGACTGACGGACAATCTGAGAGAACTATACAAACGGTGGAAGATATGTTAAGGGCCTGTGCCTTAGATTGGTCAAACGATTGGGAAATTCATCTACCGTTGATTGAATTTACCTACAACAATAGTTGGCATGCTTCCATTAAGATGGCACCGTTTGAGGCATTATACGGAAGGAGATGCAGATCGCCCCTCTGCTGGGACGATTCATCGGACTTGATCGGAACAGAACCAGAGTTGATCGAGCAGACTCGAGAGAAGATAGCCTTGATTCGTGAAAGGCTTAATCGCCGAGTCGCGAAATCCTATGCGGACGCACGCCGCCCATTGGAGTTCGATCGAGATCACGACTTTTGAAGGTTTCTCCTACTCGGGAATCTTTCGTTTCTAAGGAAAGGAAAGCCGAGTCCGAGATATATCGGACCATTTGAAATCCTCGAGAGAGTTGGGGAGTTGGCATACAGATTGGCATTGCCGCCGTCATTGTGCCATGTTCATAACGTGTTCCACGTATCCCGATTTGAAGTATATACCGATCCAGCCATATCATTGATTTCGCGAGATCAAGTCGGCAGGATGGAACGTTTGAAGAAAGACCGGTTAAGATACTCGAGAGTCGAGTTAAGCAGCTGAGGAACAAACCAATCGTTTTGGTCAAAGTTCAGTGGTCACGTCACGGAATGGAAGAAGCCACCTGGGAAACGGAAGCTGATATGAAGTCTAGATATCCCGAGTTATTTTCGTCTTGAGTTTCGGGACGAAACTCCTTTTTAGTAGGAGAGTATGTAATATACGGATTTATTATGGTGTATTTCATCTGTATTCAACCCTGTATTATTTCGGATTGATGATGTTGATTATTGGAATATGATATTTCGTGCATTGATATCATTGTACATAAGTGTAGAAACTTGTAAAATTGCTCAAGCAACCTCGTGATAGCGCACGCTAAGAATGTATCTTAACGCGCGCTATCGGGCCATTATTAGCGCACGCTATGAAGATAGGAATTGCGTGCGCTAAGAACTCAATTATTGAACGGGACGGCTAACACATGCGCCAGCCGGGACATGGGTCCGGATAAGATTCCCGCTGACGCACCCGGACAAATTCTGAAGTCAACCATTATTAGCGCATGCTAAGGGATGCTTTCTAGCGTGCGCTAACTTGTCAATAATGCAGAATATTATAAATGGGACAGCAACCGCTTTGGCTTTCATTTCCTTCGTCTATACTTCATCTTTGAGAGTCCAGAGAGCAAGAATCTCCCTTCTAAACACTCAGAACATATATTAGTGATCATTGAATGATTGAGTATCACTTGTGAGTGATCATTGAAGAGAAGTAACACCTTGGAGTGGCACATAACCAACCGGAGTCGGATTATACCTCGTGGTTCAGTGATTTCGGCATATTAAGGTATGTTCAACCTATCACCGCCTTAGATTTGGATTTCCAATGGATACGATCATCATATTAACGAGATATTGAATTTCATTAGTGAATTATTCAACAACATCATGTTTAGAAGATTGGAATGTCTACAAATACGATATTATTGTTGGAACCTTGAAGTTGGAATCCTAGTACTTCAAATGATGAGAGAAATATTCTGAAGTTAACAATCCGTATGATTTATGTTATCTTTGTGATCATGATTTGGAAGAGATGTTATAAGAACTTAAAGGAAGAATCATCTTAGAAAATATTCTTTCGTATAAGACGGAATTGTTAGTTCACCTCAAGATGAAGTCTGAATATGTATAATGATAGTAGAATCTAATACATCAATCGGAGATCACCAACTTCGCATGAGAATTGTAATCAAGATGGATTATGGTGTCATGATGATTATACGTATATTTGCATCTTGAAGTTGATATTATCCTGGAGATCATTCATAAAGGTTATGAACATAACATGAAGATGTATAACAAATGGCTAATCATCAAGAATTCGCTTACTTCATCACTATTTGTGTAAATCTGCGCCTCCGAATCGCCATGCACTATTAGCGTGCGCTAATATACGAGATTTAACGTGCGCTATCGAGTACGTTTAGCGACGCAACGCTTTGGACTTAGCGTGCGTTAAATCATCACCGAGTCGGTCGGTGATCGATGGTGCACGACCACGCCGGGTTAGCGTCGCTAGGCGGTGTGTCTGCGTCGCTAACGAGTAGCATTAAAGCACGCTACATATGATTCGTAGCGTGCGTTAACTGGCCCGAGACATTGCATATTAAGGACTTCCTACCGTAATTGTTGAATTGTTAGACGTTCGTACAGCACGAAATGAATTCTGTACTATTTCTTTTGTTAAGGTTCGAGCTTAACACGTGACTGATCGAAGGGGACGGCCTTCGAGTATTTTGATATTCGTGGAGGTTTATTCTTGTCAACGGACCGAGGCAAGTACTCTAATTAGAATTGTTTGTATTATGACAATTATGATTGTATCGTGTAAATATGTTGTGTATATATGTCCACCATGCGTTGATCCGACGGGAATCATCATGGGAATCTATAGCTGTGTGCGCTGGATCGTTGGACAGGTAGTTCCACCATGTGTTGGTCCGACGGGATCATCATGGGAATCTATAGCTGTGTGCGCTGGATCGTTGGAATACCATCTGTATGTTGGAAATGTTATGATATGATATGTGTTGTGGATATTCTCGTTGGAGAAACTTGTTATGATATAATTGTTGATTATATCACTATTGTATGATTATTGTACTTGTACTAGCATCGTTGTGCTAACCCCTTCGGGGGTGAACATTTGTGTATGTTCAGGATCCAGGAGAGCGGGAAAACAACCACTGGAGATGCATGACGACGAGGGTGCAGAGTGATGTTTCCACCGGGTTTACTGTCTGTTATTTATTGGTTATTTTCAATAAGTACTCGAGTACGTTGTCGATTTATAATGTTTGGATTTTGATGATGTAATAATAACTCTTCATGGGATATTTGTAATTTTGGTTTTGAACCAGTCGGTTGAATTTTATTTCAGCAACTTCATAAACTGGTATCTGTTATTGTCATTTCTTTTATTCAGCCTTGTAAATTCTTATGTAAAGGATTTACGGCGCTGTAATATTCCTGAATATATCGGGGGTGTTACAACGCCTAAACCTTTCAACAAGGTGAGTTCTAAATCACCATCATCCGCAGATTCTAACCTGTGAAATAACTGCAGGAACCTAGGACACTATAATATATGTCCTCATCCTAAAGTGCAGAAGTTACCCAAATCCGAGCAACAAGAAAAGGATGAGAAAAGGTGCATCCGAAGAAACAAGCTAAAGGCCCTGATCGAAGAATCAGAAGCCTCTTCCACACCGATCAAACCAGAGGAGTGCCTACAGGCAATCACCGACAGTGACTCCTACGATGATGAAATCGAAGATAAGGCCTACACGTGCTTTATGGCAAAAGAAGAGGATGATGATGATGACAGTGAGGATCAGGTCAGCTCAACCTTAGAGGTGCCCAAAATGACCCAACCCGTCGGGTCGACCCGCCGACCCAGACCCGACTGACCCGTGTAGGACCCAGACCCGACTGACCCGTCGGACCCGTGGTATACACGGGTGGGGTCCGGGTTTAGGTTTTGCCTACCCGTCGACCCGGCGGAAAAGAAAAAAAATTGAAAATTGGCCGTTAGACCCGGCGGGTCGGACCCGGACCCGGCGGATCTAACGGCTAGTGCAGGTTTAAAAAAAAAATTCTATCTATAAATACCTCACTACTCAACACATTTTTTTCACACCTTCAATATAATCTATCTCTCAAACTCTCATGGCTAATTGCTATACTACTTAATCTCTCTTTTTTTCGCATTTAATCATTATATTGAGTTTTGACAAGGGAAAGGGTATTGCTACATCTCCCAAAAAATCCAAAATGTCCAAGTTCGAGCGAATAGGTCTTTGGGGCAAATCGAAGAAACCATCTGGAATAATTATTCGGGATCCCCAAAACCAAACTCCACCCTATTTCGAAAATGAAAGTCAAGAAGCTGAATATGATGTTATACATGAAAGTATCTATTACGGTAGTACAACAACTACCAGTGAAGAAGAAGTTGATCTCCGGGGATTTCGACATGTCCCGAATCGTCAACAACTGCAAAACATTGACGAAGAAATGGATCATGAAATCGATGAAGCTATGTTAAATCAAACATATGCAACATTCGAGCGCACTCTTCATGGCGTACCAACTCCGACGTAAAAATCAAATTCGAAGCGTCATGCGGCAAGCCAAGCTGAAGAAGAACCTCCTTATGTTGAAGAGTTATCGTCCGAGGAGGAAGAAAATGTGAAAGGCAGAGCAAGCAAGGAAACTAAAGCAAGAAAGAAGCCTGCCCTTGTTGCAGAAAAGAAATCGGTATCCGAACTTTTTTCAAAACATTTCAAAAAGGAAAAAATGTCGGATGGTTCGATGAAGGTATCTTGCAACTACTGCTCGAAAGAGTATCCGTATAAAGCCGGGGATGGATATGGAAATTTTAAAAGGCATTTTTAGAATAACCATGCCTCGATCCACGGAGAACAAATGGCAAAATTATGTGCACAAGAATCTTTACCTTTTAATTTTGCGGAGAGTACGGGTTCGGAATACAGGATGCAAAATGCCTATAATCCTACTATTAAAAGAATTCCACGTACCACAATGACTAGAAAAGTAGTATATTTAGCCAAACAACATAAACTTGCACTACGAACTTATTCTAGATCTACAAATCATAGAGTTTCTTTAGCTGCAAATACTTGGGCAGATTTTAAACAAAAAAATGATTATATGGGAATAACTATACACTGGATTGATGAAAATTGGAACTTAAACAAAAGATTACTTGCGTTTAAAAAATTTAATTGTGCACATAGTGCAGACAATATAGCTAGAGCAATTATTAAAATTTTAACTTTTTATTGCCTAAAAGATAAAATTTTCACAATTGGTTTTGATAATGCTAGTTCTAATACTGCAAGTGTACCAGCTTTAATACAAGCTTGCAATCCTGGTTTAGCGGGTCGATTATTTCATACTAGATGTATATGTCATATTCTAAATTTATGTGTACAAGATGCATTAAAATTTGTAGATGAGGTAATAGAACCAATTAGAAATGTGTCTTGTTTTTACATAATCGTACTAAGTTAGCTAGACAATGGGTAAAATTTTTATAGTCAAAACAAATGCAACCCAAATTTTTTTTACTCGAGACGTAAAATATAGATGGAACTCAACTTATGAGATGTTAAATTCAACTAATGAATATAAAGAATTATTGTGTGAATTTTTTGATATGTATTTTCACGTAGAACGATTTTATTTATTGCCAACGTATTGGGATGAAACTAAAGATTTAATAAAACTATTAAGGGTTTTTGAAAATGCAACTAAAGATTTAAGTGGTTGTTATTATCCCACGTCTCCTAAAGTTTTATTTTATTGTTTTTTTATTGTATCTGAAATGGATGCTTGTAGTAAATCCGAAAGATTATCGAATGCTCTTTACAATATGTGTTTAAAATGGCTAAAATACTTTAATCGTATTCATGATGTTTTCTTGATTAATGCTGTTTTATCTCCAAATTTGAATTTAGCTCAAGTAGAACAATTACTTGAAATATATTATAATATTCTTAAAAAGTTGGGTTTTCCTAATATTGTGGATAGTGTTGAAAGTCAAACATTATTTGAAAATATTCCTGACGTTGAACAAGTAAAAATTGATTTAAAAAATAGTTTAGAAACTGTTTTTTCTGAATATTCTTCTAAATATGGTGATAAGATTCAAACTCAAAAACAAGAAGTAGGACTACAAATACATTTAACATGGAATTCGACAGAACTCCCACTAACCCATTTCAACAACAACTTTATAATATAGCAAGAAATAGGGGTGGTAGTAACATCAGTCAAAGAAATGACCTTAGTCGATATTATGCAACTAGTTTTGTGCCGGAGGATGATAATGCAGGTACATTTGATCTGTTAGATTGGTGGAAGAGAAGGGGAACCGAATTTCCCATACTTTCCATTATGGCATAAGAAATTCTTGCAGTGCCCGCATCCACAGTCCCCGTTGAGAGTGCTTTTAGTGAAGAAGGCTATATGTTGGACGAGCGGAGATCCCGAATGACGCTAAAAAATCTCGAGGCTCAAATGATACTTAAAGACGCAACAAAAGCCAAGTTACGAGATCAAGAAAATAAGTGGGATGACCTATTAGCGGACCAAGATGCCTATCAAGAAGGCACTACTGAAGGAGAGTCTAGTCAAATGAGTCAAACCGATGATCAAGATGACAACGACATCGACTTCGACTAAAAGTAAGTAAGGTAAGTCAGGTAAGTAAAGAACTACGTAGGGCTTTGATTCCTCACGAGGATACGTAGGTAATTTAATTTTAAGTGAAAACTTAAAATTAAATACAAGCCCATTTTTTTTAACTCTTCTCAAGTAAAAGAACTACGTGGAGCTTTGATTCCTCACGAGGATACGTAGGCAATTTAATCTTAAGTAAAAACTTAAAATTAAATACAAGCTAATTTTTTCAAACTTAAATTTTATTTTTCGTGTATAAAATGATAACAAATAAAAGTTTTATATCCTTAAAAAAAATTGAGACGGGTCCGACCCGCCGGGTCACGGGTCGGACCCGGACCCGGACCCGTGGCCGACCCGTCGACCCGCCAACCCGTACATTTCATATGTACGGGTGGGGTCCGGGTCCTGTCCTGCCGACCCGGCGACCCGGACCCGGACCCGACATTGGGCACGTCTACTCAACCTCAGCTACTCCTATTAATGTATACATACATTTGAAAACATGATGAATGAGTATAGGACCGTTCAAAAGGCACATGAGATGCATAAACAAGAAAACCTACAACCCTCTCTCTCAAATTTAGAGCTGGAGGACGAAAATGATCTACTGAAAAACAACTATGAAAATATGTCTCTAGTTGCGAAAACAGCAAGATCATTCATGAAAAACTCATGGAAAGCAATTGTCAACTTCTAACTGAACTAAATGAGGTAAACACTCAAAGTAAATGTAAGACAAATTATTATGCTTTATTAGAGGCTAAAATATAGCTTCTCGAGAAAAGAGAAGAGAATTCAAGACCATCCTCAAGTCTTTTGAAATATCATCAAGGAGAATAGAAGACATCCTACGCACTGGGCAACACGCCTATGACAAACATGGCTTGGGATACGACTAGGTCTCCAACAAAGACAAAACTAATACAGCGTTTGTCAAAGGAGTGGAACCCATTCCAGAACCTAAAGAAGCCCCGGAGGTTGTTCCTGTAAAAGTTATAGCTGCCCTTCTCGGACAGCAAAGGCTGCCATTCCGCCACCTAGCTCATATCATAAGCAACAGAAAACCCAGTCTCACGGACCTATAAGACGCAATACCAAATATCAACAGTATGCTACTCGAGCATACCAACAACATCAGCATCCGGATAGAAAGAAGGTTGTACCTAAGTATCAATGGCATGCACCTTAGTACTACCAACAATACACTGCCCCAAGATACTGGGTACAGGAAACCAAGTAACTATCCCGTAAGCAAGCTGCCACGCAGTTCTATCAACAGTAAGTATGGGAGTCCAACTGAAAACCCAGAAGGTAGGCAACAAGGTAGAAAAATATGGTTCCTCTTCCTAGACAACAACCGTACTGGAGCCAAAATTCAAAATCTTACGTGCATAATAACCATGCTTACAGCGATTACATTCCTACCCCCCTAAATCTCACAAAATAGGACCAAATACAACCTACAACAAATGCATTGTTGTGCAAATATGGGTAGCTAAAGGTACTAACAACCCAATGACCCAAAAATCAAAGGGGGCCTAAATCTACATAATATTTTAATTACAGGACATCAAGGGGAAGTACATTTGGTATTTCGATAGCGGAAGCTCTTGTCACATGAAAAAAGATATCACCAAGCTGTCAGATTATGTAGAAGGTCGCGGTCCAAATGCACGATTTGGTGACAAATCCAAAGGCTGAGCAAGAGGGTAATGAACCCCGCTTGTAGAAAAATTTAAAGTCACCGACGTAGCCTACGTAGAAGGACTACAGTACAATCTAATTAGCATTAGTCAGTTCTGTGACAAACAGTTCTCAGTCAAATTTTATATAGATTCCTGTAGGGTGAAGGACACCAAGACCAAGCTAGCTCGACAGGAAATGGTCAGAAGCTTGCCCGTTATTTCATTTCATAAAAATAGTGTCCGTGGACCCTGTCTAAAAGGCAAGCAAGCCAAGACTTCTTTGAAGAGCAAATCATATCTCTCAACCAACAAGGTCCTAGATTTGCTATATGCTTAGTTCGCGAGTGTAATATAGGATTGTACGTTATTGCAATTGCACTCATGCTATCGCACATGATCAGTGTTTCTTTGGTAGTGATTCCATAATCTGATAACTACTATTGCATCCAGAGAATCTGCATACAGCTACTTCCAGCAGCATAGTATTTTGATTGAGCTGTAGAAAGTGAGTTGGCCAATTGCTTTTTACTGAACCAGGACACAAGTCTAGGTCCAAGAAAGTGACAAGTACCACTTGTACTCTTCCTATCCAACTTACAGCCTCCTAGATCCGAGTCTTTGTAGCCAACCAAATCGAATCCTCCTTCCTTAGGATACCACAATCCTACATCAATTGTTCCTTTGACGTACTTAAGGATTGGTTTGTCTGTCGTGAAGTGTAACTCCTTAGGTGCTACTTGGTACCAAGCACACACTCCTACAACAAACTGGATATCGGGCCTGCTAGCCGTTAGGTACAGGAGTGAGCCGATTAGCTTCCTGTAGAGTGATTGATCAACCGGCTTTCCATCTTCATCAGCACTAATTTGCATGAAAGTGCTCATGGGGATTGACGAGGATTTATAGTTATTCATCCTAAACTTGTTGAGTAACTCCTTGCTGTACTTTTCTTGGTTGATGAAGATTCCTGTAGGCAACTGCTTTACCTACAATCTTAGGAAATAACTAAGTTCCCCCATCATACTCATTTCAAATTTACTTTGCATGATATGAGAGAACCTTTGACACAGAGCAAGGTTAGTAGAACCAAATATAATATCATCGACACATATATTTGTATCATTAACAGGTCATCACCTTCCTGTATCTTAAATAGAATCTTGTCCACAACACCTTTGTCAAATCCATTATTGGTAATGTATAGGTACAGGGTTTCATACCACGCTCTAGGTACTTGCTTAAGTCCATACACAGTTTTTCGTAGTCTATATACTCGGTCTCCACCTTCAGTGTTGACAAACCCTAGTGGTTGTTCAACATAGACTTCTTCGGTGAGGTCTCCATTCAGGAATGCGCTCTTAACGTCCATTTGATATACTTTAAAGCTTTTATGGGCGGCAAAGGCTAGGAATATCCTGATGGCTTCTAATCTGGCTACAGGGGAAAATGTCTCATCGTAGTCTATGCCTTCTTCCTGTATGTCACCTTGTGCGACTAGACGGGATTTATTCCTAATAACAAGTCCATTCTCATCCTTCTTGTTTATAAATACCCATTTGGTTCCAGTTACAGCTAGATGTTCAGGTCTGGGTACTAATTACATTGTTTCTTTAGAAACCGTTAAGCTCTTCTTCCATAGAAGTGATCCAGTGAGAGTTATTCAAAGCTTCATGGGTAGAAACAGGTTCGGATTGAGTTAAGAATACATCTAGGGTGAACATGACTAGTCTCCTAAGTTCATCTTGAGATTTCCATACAGGAAATGGATATTTATGAGATTCAGATTCTTACACACAGTACAGTTCCTTGTGTACTCTGTATTCTTCTTCGGGTAGATACACCAGCATCAATGTCTCCTTTGATTAACCCCTGAGGATGATCTCTAAGCCATCTCCTGTCGGATTCTAGTTCTGCGTCCCATATTGTATCTTGTGGTGCTGTAGTTTCGGCTTCAGCTTGGACAACATCAGCTTCAACTACCTCCGTTCTTACAGCTGCGGGGTTGATTTTTAAGTCTACAACAGGCTCTATTGGAGTTTGAGGGTCATTTATGGAAAGTGTTTGGATATTGTGGTTTAAGTTCTCGTATATAGTACGTTTGCTTCCCGAATTCTTTTTCATTATAGTGTCGCCTAGTTTGGGTATTCGTGGATGCTGACTGAATCTTGTATGGATGATTGTAGTATCACTATACGATTATTTATTTGCATTGAATGGTAATTACATGTCTTAGTATGTCGAGCCTTGGCGGACGTGGATGTGATGATGATTGTGGAAGCGGTGTGGTGGTTCGTACGACAACGATTCATGCTACGGTGAAGGAGTACGAAGATCAGACGATATGATATGAAATCTCCTCAGTGGTTGAGCCTATGAGTGAGGTAAAGAGGCAAAAGACATCTGGAAAATTCTCAGGTGGCAAAGGAACTAAGGTTCCCAAACCCCCACGTCGTGCGACCGCATCATTGTCGCGGTCGGGTATGAGCGCTAGGAGTACCAAGCCGACATCGTTGATTTTGGGTAAGACGGGGAGGTGCTTCAACTGCAATGACCAGGGGCATGTTCGTGCAAATTGTCTATCTCCACCCTTGACTTGCAACCAGTATGGGCGTGAGGGTCACCGAATACAGTATTGTGAGTTAGTCTCCGAGTAGGCAAAGAACGCCACTCTATAGACGAGCGAGATAATTGACCGGAGTGTGTCCCGAACCTTTACTTCCCTTCCCTAAGAGACTAGCATTGGCGAGTGAAGATTTTATAACTATGTATTAATCCTATTTCCGACAACCGTGACTTTGATTATTTTCATCCCATTGTTTTTACGTTTCCAACCCTTATTATTCTAAGTTTCGGGGTCGAAACTTTTTCTTAGTATAGGGGAATGCAATAACTGCTTTTTAGTAATTTTTATTTTGAGTGATTTTTCATTGTTGACGACTCGTTTGTAATCCTTCCGACAAATTTAAACTACCTTGTTCTGCTCAGTTTACCGTCATCTGGATAAGTTTCAGAGTTATTTTATCTGAATCCATGGATTATTGTGACCTTTCCGCATTTGTGGATTGATCTAGGCAAATTTTGTTCGAAATTATTGTTTAATCATTTCTACATGTGCAAATAATATTTCGGACATGTTATGAACTTGGGTGTTGTTGCACGAGCTCAAAACGTGGTTCCAGGATGTTTGAGTTATTTTGTAATGTTTCCTAATTCTTGAAACATTTATTTTTGAACTCATACTCCTCCACCTTGATTCCTCGTGACCATATGTATGTTTATCATCTCGATTCGTGTATCAGATACTTACTTAGTCAGTTTATCGCATTTAGAAGAATTTCGTGTTTACACATTGTTCGTGGAGTTTCTCCTTGTTCATCTATCACTCTTTGTTTTAAGTTTTGGGATAAAACTTCTTTTTAGTGGGGTAGAATGTAATAACATAGATTTTCGTTTCCGGTTATTTTGAATTAGTTGTCGTTAAGGTCGGTTATTTTGTTCTGTTGATGATTATTTGGAAATTTCTCTCTGTTGTGTACGGTATGATGTACCGTGTTGTGATTTTGATCGAGTGCAATTTGGCGCCGCATCAGTCATATTGATCATATACTTGCGTGTGAGACACTGCATGTTTCTCTTCATATGGTTGTTCCTGTTGTGGACCATCCGAGCTTTGTTGTCAAGCTGGGAATCATGTTATTTGTTGGGTAGTTGCGTCGTTGTCCCGACTTCAGACCATGTGGTTGCCAAAACGTGTTACGTACGCTAACAAGTGCATTGCGTACATACCTAGTGATAGATAACGTACATTATGTGTTTAGGATTACGTACGTTTTCATACCTGTTGGTTGGGGTAATGGCCTCTGGAGAGGCTTTAGCGTACGCTACACGTGGCATATAGCGTACGTTATCGACTGATTACGTATGTAACAATAGAGGTGTTACGTACCTTAACCTACATATGGATTGGGACAGTGAGCTTTGAGTAGAGCATTACGTACGTAACATTTGTTTGTTACGCACGTAAGGAAAATTACGTACGCAAAACGTGCAGTATATATATATATATAGGCAGGCAGCAGACTTAATTTCGCGTTTTCACCATTTCTTTCTCCTTCTCTTCTTGCAGTCGACGGGATTGGTTTGAGAGGTTAGGGTTGGTCGATATTTCATCATCCATCAACCTTCTTGAGTTCCTAGCAAGTATTAACATCATATAATCCGTTGTTCTTCATCGGATCGAGGTAATTTCTTGTAAACCCTCTTTCAACTATTTTAGGGTTTTTGTTCTTGACTTCGATTCTAGTCCGATTTTGATGAATCAGTTGATGTTATATGATGGTATTAATCGTTTTCTATGGATTGTAGATCCATATTTAGAGTTGTTTAACTCGATTGACGATTTGAGTGTTCTTCGGAATTATTGAACATTTAATGTTTGATTAAATGTTCGTGACTTTTTCTTCGATAGTTTGATGTGATTTCCATTGTTATTGGTCTTGATCCTCGTGGTGATCGTGTTTTTGTGTTTTCTCATGAAGGTTGTAGATTTCCGGGGTTGTCCGATCGAGCCGTGTTTTTTGGAGTATTCGCGAGAAATTACCAAGGCAAGTACCTTGATATACGATTTATATCTCTGCAAAATTACAGTTGTTTTAAGCGTGTGTGGTATTATATCAATATATGTATGTTATACATATATATGGTGTTTGTGAGTTTTAAACGATTTATGTTAGTCTTAATTAAGTATATATGAATTGGATGAAGGTACAAGCTATAATTATAGTGGCAATCTAGTCGGTTTTGCGTATGTTGTTGAATTACGATTGATGGATATATGTGGTGTTGGTTTGTTTATGCCTGAAGGCACGATGTGTGGAGTTTTGATTGTTGGTGTGTGTGGTGTCATTTGTTGATACATTTGGACGAGAAATTGTTGGTCGATAGACAATTTGTGTGACGTCAGTGTGTTGATTGTGATATTTGTTGTGATGATTAACTGTGTGCTTGGTGTGTGAAACAATGTGAATATTTGTTTGTGAGAGACGTCGTATCCTAAGCCTCTGAGGGCGGGGCGTGTACTCCGGTCTATCTATGCTGCAAGGAGCGGCTCACATAGATGGTGGAACGACGGTGTTGCCTAATGTGTTTTGCAAGGGGCGGCTCTTGTGGGAGTGATGCCGGCGCGGCGACATGTACAAGGGTCGGCCACCACAGTGTAGTGAACGCCGGTGCACATATGTGTCAGTGGAGGTGCCTGGCAGGCTTATTGGTTGCGGATATTCGAGTGACAGCTAAGACCCTAATACCGAACAAATATGTACTTCTAAATCCTTTTTAACTCATTTTGAATGTTGGTATCAGGACTAATTAACTAGGGATATCTGATGATATTTCCGAGGGTTAATTAGTCATCGAGGGTCTTGAGCAGGATTTGTCACAAAACCTGCAATGATGCAGGTACCCGAACCCCTTCTCCCTGTGAGAATTTGAAATGATTGTACTGCGAAAGTGTTCTGTGAATTGGGTCGAGGACCCCGTGAGATGTTGAGATGATTGCCCTTGTGATAATGTTCTGTGAATTGGGTCGAGGACCCCAAATGACGTCGAGAAACCGAGAAATTTTGAAGTTATTTTCTAAAGTATTTACATTCGATTTTTTAAAAGCCCCAAATCATTTAAAACGGCACGAGTCAAAATTAGTGTTTTCAAACCCTTTTATCACAATATTTTTCAAAATATTTCTTTAAAAAGGGTTTTCGAACTAGTTCTTTTGACTTATTGAGACTCGCCTAAAGTTTCTCTGACTCTTATTTTTTCGTGGAGAAAATGTGACTGTGTGAATGTCTTTCACCTTGTGTAAGCGAATGCTCTTTTGCGTTGGTTGTGAGAATGTGTGAATTGTGTTAAGGCTTCGGGGTTGTTGGGTTTTGTGTTGATATTTCTTGTATATCTTGCTCATTATGTACTTTCACTAGCAAATTCCAGTTTGCTAACCCCCGAGTAATCTGGGGTGGATGCCTATTATGCATTCAGGTATCTACGATTCGGGAGCAGTCATTAGATCGGCTTGGAAGGAGGTGAAGGACAATAATACTAATCACACAAGAGGCTGAGTCTTTTCTTTTGTTTTATTTTGGTCAGTATTCCTCTGTTGGTCGAGTAATCACCCTTGTAGTGTGTGGTTTGTAATTGAGTTGTCATTCTTTTCTGTATTCGAGTTAAGTATTGTCGTTGAGTTGGACTATGCTGGTATTTGAATTTTTAATGACCTTATCAGTCTGTTTTATAATTAATTTGACCTTGGTCGTCAATCATTGAGCAGTCTTTTGGAGTTTAGCCTGGTAGATTCTTGTGAAAAGGGTATACGGTGCTGTAACATTTTCGATTTGTACTAGGGGTGTTACAGACCCCACCAACTGACGATTGGATCGAACTACTCTAATGACTAACTTAATATCACAAGCACATCTCCTACTGAAACCTCAAGTCAAAGGTCTAGCATACCTGTCACAACCTTTCGATTCAGGCATTGACAATCCCTGAGTGATATCCATGTGACCGAATCGAGGTGAGTCATGTTCGAGTATACTAATCCCATTAGCATAGCTATAACGTGTTCTCCCACTAATCCTTAGTGAAGACAGGCACTCTACATGTAAAATTACACATTATACAAGTCTTGTCTAAACTTACTGCTCAGTTAAGTTTTATCAACTTGCGAACCGATTAAGCATTCGAGTCCTAAACACTTCCAGTGCCTATTTCCTTATCTCCATAAGGAGTGGAATGTTTGCTCTCAAATGCAAGGACTATTATTCTATATATCAAATCATAATTCCCGTGATATACAATAATATAAAAATAATAAATGCCTTATTTAATCTAATATTCATAATTACAATACAATGCTCTCACTCTCTCATCCTCTGAGTGGCATTCGAGGGCATATTCCTAACATTTATTTCATATGACAAGATTGAAAAAGCAATTGGTGCATCAATAGGCAGTGGTGATGAAGTTATCCAAGAACTTGTTTCGAATGGAAAATCACATGGTCCGTCGTGGATTCTAGGGCGGCATGTAAAGTCTGTAAAGGTTTCAGGAAATTCTCCAACAAACACATATGTGGAAGAGCTGACAACTAAGATAAGGAAAGATCTTGTCGATGAAGTGGAAGCAAAGGTGATCAAGAAGGTCCAGGATGAAGTAGATGCGAAGGTGAATCTGAAAGTTCAGGAGAACTTGACATGGATGTTCAGGAAGTTATGCGAAGCAAACCCTGACCTAAAAATTGATTTTGGGGATCTTTGTGCGACCATTTCCACTGATAATGATGATGGTACGCCAATGACTGGAGGCACCAACTCTTAGTTAAATGTTCGTATTATCATGATAGATGGTATACATGGCGTATCATTTGCTACTGATATTAAGTTGGAATTAGTATGATACAGTCTTTTGGTATTGGTAGTACTAAGGTGAAACTTTAAGTACTTTATGTACTGGATGTTGGTTTAGTTGTGATGTTGGTTTAGTTATTGACAATTTATGATGTTGTTTTGGTTGTTAAAAGTATATGAAAATTGGGTAATTCATATATTTAAGAAGAACTTTTTTATTTATTTTTCAAAAGGTGTTGCAGTAGCTGTAATAGGTGTTGCAATATTAGATGATAAATGTTATTATATGAATGTTGCAGTACACAGACAAAGTGTTACCATAGAATTGAAAGGGACCAAAACAGTGGGTCCCACTGAGTGGGCCCCACTGCCTGACCCATTGTTTACATGCTGGAATACCTATGGCAACACAGATATTATGATGTTATAGGATATCTAAGATGTTTGCGCTAGAGTTATATTACAACAACCAATGCATGTTGCCATAGGATGGCCAAGATGTTGCCTTTGAGGGCTAGGGTAACACTGCAAAAACTAATATTGGAATAATGTTGCCTTTGAGGATTTTGGGCCTACAGCAATAATTTTTGGACATGCTGCAACATATTTAAAGGCTTGCAGTAGGCTAACTATGGTTTAGTGTGAATTCCTAGCATAGTATGAACCTATTTCTACCAATGAGACTCTCAACAACTCTCACTAGATCACTTATATAGAAGAAGAGCTCAACGGTTTCGAGAGAAATAATGTTTGGTACCTAGTCCCTAGACCAACCCATCAAGCAGTCCTAGGAACCAAATGGGTATTCCGGAACAAAAAGGATGAAAACGGACTTGTTATCAGAAACAAATTCAGATTAGTCGCCCAAGGTTACAGACATGAATAAGGAATAGATTATGATGAAAGTTTTGCCCCTGGAGGTAGACTAGAAGCCATTAAGAAATTTTCAGCATTTGCCGCTCATGAAAACTTTATCGTATACCAAAATTGATGTTAAGATTGCATTCATGAATGTAGACCTAGTCGAAGAAGTTTAACAACCTCCAGGCTTTGCCAAAACAGAAGGTGGAGACCTTGTGTACATACTAAGAAAAATATTGTACGGGCTCAAGCAACCACCTAGGGGCATGGTAAGAAACCCTGTTACTGTATCTCATAAATAATTGATTTGAGAAAGTTGCAGTTGACAAAATCCTCTTCAAAATCCCGGAAGGTGATGATATTCTCATGGTACAAATATACATAGATAATATTATTTTTGATTCAACTAACCTTAATTTATGTCAAAAGTTCTCTCATCTCATGCAAAGTAACATTGAAATGAGTATGATTGGATAGCTTCGCTATTTCTTAGGTTTGCAGGTGAAACAACTTCCTACAGGTATATTTATCAACTAGGAGAAATACAACAAGGAGCTACTCAGCAATTTTGGCTGAACACTTCCAAATCAACATCTACAGCCACGAGCATTTCCACACAAATAAGTGCTGACGAAGATGCAATGTTGGTTGATCAATCACTCTATGGGAAGCTTATAGGCTCATTCCTGTACCTAACAGCTAGTAGGCCCGATATCATATTTGCTATAGGAGTATGTGCTCGGTATCAAGTAGCACCTAAGGAGTCACACTTCACCACAACCAAATGAATTATTAAGTATATAAAAAAGAACAATCGATGTAGGATTGTGGTATCCTAAGAAAGAAGGATTTGATTTGGTGGGCTACAGTGACTCGGATGTCAGAGGTTGTAAGTTGGATAGGAAGAGTACGAGCGGGACATCTCACTTTCTTGGACCAAGACTTGTGTCATGGTTCAGTAAGAAACAATTAGCCAACTTTCTTTCTACAGCAGAGTCAGAATATTAAGCTGTTAGAAGTTGTTGTATGCAGATCCTCTGGATGCAGCAACAGCTACATGACTATGGCATTTTCGCAAGAGAAACTCCAATCATGTGCGACACCATGAGTGCAATCGCAATCACGCATAATCTGTATTGCACTCAAGGACCAAGCATATTGATATGAAGCATCATTTCATTTGGAATAAAGATGTTCAAATCGAGAAAATTCATACAGATGTTCAGTTAGCTGACATGTTTACAAAGCCTCTTAGCACCACCAGGTTCTGTATGTTCCGCCAAGAAATGGGAATGCTACTGCTCGACTCTCTATAAGTGTTTAAATTTTACTCATCAATTAAGGGGAAATGCTGTAAGACCGATGAATATAATGTCCTCTTTAAATAATCTTACACTCAGACTTACAAGTTATATCCTTACTATAGGAAGAAGAAGGCATAATTACCTTTCTACAGATGAAGTCTGCATTAATTAAGGGGGAACACAGTATCCCCCAAGAATACAACATTAATCATCAATTGCTGTAAGAACTGAATCCTGTATGTACCTTTTAAGGGAGAATGCTATATTTTTTTGCGTACAGCACATACACCGTAAGATTTCAATTAATATTTTAAGCATATCTAAATTCATACACTTAAACCTTTCAAAAATGTGTCTAGACCACATGCAACGTCTGAATGTAAAATGATTTATCTTTCAATACTGAAACAAAACATGGACTTTAATGCCTTAAAACCTGCAATTTCAAAATTCAAACCGCAGTATCGTATAATAGTGGAAGTTGAACTATGTCAGAGGTGGGATCGGGCATTAATTTCAAAAACTTATGGATTAGATGTACAAGTTGAATATGAATTCATCATGTACGTTCATGAAAAAATGGTTCCCATCCCTTAAATCTGATCGTTCACTGTAACCTAGCTTTCCTGCAGACTATAAAAGGGCCAGTATGCTGATCCACTTACTCTTTACGCTTTCCTCATATTAAACGAGCCTACATCATACAACTTACATAACTTTCAAACTCTCCATCTACTCTCTCTATGCAAAAATGTCTTCTCAAACTTCATTTCTTTCTGTAAAAAAGAAGGACAAGATTATCGACCGTCATATCTTTGCTTGCTCTGTTCTTCAAGAGCACATAATCTCTTAAGACAAAGACATGCCGGGGAACTTAGTCATCTCTTGTGTCAAACAAACTGGTCAGTACAGGTTGGGCAGTCTCCAATCGGAGAACTACGATAAACAGATCGTAGAAGAATTTTTCTTGAGGCTGAGTTCATGTATGCTTCTGAGAGGAAGGGTTCTGCCCTTACTGCCATTGTTAGCACAGTGCAAGAGAAGGACATCTCCATCAATTGGGAACTCCTTCAAAGACTGTACAAACTACCCTCTATGGTCTGACATTGAAGGAATTGGAATTATTTGCATCTGAGGACTTGCTGAAGGCCTATTGGAACTTATTCAATGGCAACTCCCTGTCATCACAAGTGCATCTCTCCTACCACAAGAAGAATTCCACCCTGCGTTATCATTATCTGCATGATTTTTTCTACAGAATTTTGGAGAATCGGACTCGAGCGTTCGAGATGTGCACCAACCTAAGATTAAGGATGACAGTCGCAATCATGTCCGAAGAGAAAGTCAACTGGTGTCAGGTGATCTTGAAATGGCTTTAGGAGGAGGCTTTAGAACTAGACTCCGCCAAAAAATCTTTCAATTTGATCTTTAACTATATTCTGACTAGCTGTGGCATACAACAGTCACCCAATGACAAGAAGATCCTTGCTGGAAAATTTCTCGGTGGTTCCAAGCCTACTGTTTTCAACAAGGCGTCCCTTCTCGCCGACAAGTCAAGCCCCTTCTCCCTTACCAAGTTGAGTGATCCTCGAGATGTTACTGATCACTCGGCAAAATCAAAATCTGTGAAAATAAGAGGAAGCTGGTCAGCAAAAAGAGACCCATTCCTGATAGTAGCTCCCCTACAGCTATCGAGAAGAATAAGAAGAATAAAATAAAGACTAAGAAGTCTTCGAAGTCAGAAGCTGTTCCTACAGCACCTTTAGTGGATACAGCGGTTACTGAGGTAGTTCCGCCTACTGCACCATCTGTCGCAGTAGCTGACCCACAGAGCGCAACCCCTATGGAAAAAACGTGGATGCTCCTACAATAGTTCCTGAGCATATGACAGCTATGAAGGATGACCAGTCGTTTGTCAAGTTGGAAGGAACTGGTGAATCGGCTGCCCCGTTGGAGTCGACAGTCAGCACTCCTAACAAGTCCCCTACCCGTGTAAGGAGTCCCTCTCCCAGCAGGGAATCCCACCCTGTCAGGGATCCATCCCCTCAATAGGCTCCCATACCTATAAACGATCCCAACCGGGCAGTAAAGTACCTTCCCTACTGAAATAATCAGTCAAACACTCCTCCAAGTCCAGATCAATAAAGCATTCGAACGCTTCAAGATATGGAAAGCATACAGGGTCGCCCCATACTACTCCCTATATAACTGAGAAAATTGGAAGGAGGAATACATGTTTGTTCTTGAAGTCACGAACACCAGAACATCGAGGTCCTGATCATAAGGGATGATCCCTTTTGTCATGAGATGATCACATCCTACTATGTGGCATAGCAAAAGGCTCGACTAAAAGGGAAGTCTTAGTCCGATGACAAGACTTGGAGCCCCAGCCATCACTCAAATCCCGATTCAGATGGAGACAATGATGACCTTCAAACAGGTCTGGGGATGAGCCACAAGGATGCTCGTGAGATGGAATTCGCTAAATCCAAGGCCGCCGAGGGCCTGGGGACTTCATTTGGTCATCTATACAAGACCTGCAACAAGAGAAATCATCATCTTTCGCCAAGGAGGAATCAGTCCCGCGCCGTCCAATAGAAAGATTCAGTCCCTTCTACGGAACAGGCAAAGGCTGAGAGCCAGCAGGAGGAATCAATCCCTCTTGCACTCTAGGCTACAGAAACCAAACAAGGACATGGGGAATCAATCCCCTCTGTCTCCCAAATAGCACCAACAGCGAAACCATCCGAAGTTCCCACTTCTCAACAGGTATCCACTTCTATCCCAACAAGATCACCATCCAGCTCAAAAGAAGATTTCTAAGCTGAAGACGAACCCTAGAAGCCTCATCAAAATGTCGTCCTCAAACATCTTCGAGAGCCCTTTAACTCTAAAATCACTCACCCCCACTCTCCCCACACTGAAACTAGGATTGAGCAACTTCAACAAATTTTACATGATGCTGTCAAACCCCTGTATGATGTCGGCAAGGAGCTCGACTGTATGCGCCAGACCGTTAAGGATGAACTCCCTAAGCTTTAAAGGTCCATGCAGGATGTCGAAGAGGTATTCTGCCTCATGCCAAATGCCTTAGAGCACGCCCTCAATCAGCTAAAACTGCATCAGGAGCGAACCCTGAGGCCAGAGCAAGCGAAATTATGAGTTGCGAAAGCCAGGACAGTCGCCTCTCTCGAGCTCACTAGATCTAAACTCACTACTCATGATCGATTGACATTCTTCGGGATATTCACGGTAAGCTTTCTGAGCTGGATAATACCCAAAAAGGGGAAGAGGCTCGAGAGGCTAGAAGGAGGTGGAGGATGGAGAATGAAAAGAGATAGAGGCCATCCTGGATGACAGTGTTGCTGTTGCAATCGGAAGACTGTTGGACTCAAGCCAGGTCCAGGAGATAGAGGATACAGGGTAACTAGTTCTCATCCCGAGTTCCAAGATCCAAACTCTCAATGGAGGAACACAGTGCAGAAACCCGCTGAGATCACACTCCAAACAAACAGACAGCCATCAGCTAAAGAGTTGAAGGCATGGAAAAATAATGAACTGATGAGATATTAATGTACTCTCATCAAGGAATCTACTATGTTTAATCACTTCAAGACGTTGGAATATGCTGCCAAGGAGTTCTCAAGGGTCCTATTGGAAGGAAAGCTCCCTCTGCAAATCAAGCTGTAATCTAATATTCAGAATGGTGATCGGCTAACTTACCCAGAAGACTGGATTCTCGCCTTTGGTGTCTCCCAGAAAGGAAGAAACATCTACAGGGACCAAGGAAGAGACTCTCTAGTCAACTAGTGGAAATGAACCGAGCATGACCCCCTCATAAGTCTTGGAAGCATCAGTACTATAGGGATAACATCTGATAGCTGTACTTACTTTTTCCTTTATGCTCTCTGATGTAATATTTAAATTCCAAACAGCACCGTAGTCCAAATTATCAATAAAAATCGGCGTGGGATCCATCTTATCCAGTCGGAGGGACTGATTCCTCCTTGGTGGGAGATGATGGGTTATCCTATTGCTTATCTAGTGCAGCTTGACCCGATGAAGTCCCCTGGCCCTCGGCGGCCTTGGACTAAGAAAATTCCTCCTTGCAAGCATTCTCGCGGACCATCTACAGACTTTTTGAAGGTTATCATCATACCCATATGGGTGGGGATCTAAGTGATGGCTGGGGGTTCGAGTCTTGTCATTGGACTGAGCCTTTCCTTTCAACCGGGCCTTTTCCTTTGCCACATAATATGATTTGATCAGCTCATGGCAAAAGGGATCACCCCATCTGATCAGGACCTCGCCATTCTGGGTGTTCGTGACTTCCAAAACAATCAGCTCTTCCTCCTTCGAGTTATACAGGGAGTCATATGTGGCGACCCTTTATGTTTTCCATATTTTGAAGCATTCGAATTCTTCATCGATCTTGGCTTGGAGAACTGTCTTGATTGATTATGTCGGTGGGGGAGGGACTCCGAACATTAGAGGGTTATACTATCCGGTTGGGATCCTCTACATGTATGGGACCCTATTGAGGAGAGGGATCCCTGACAGGGTGGAATTCCCTATTGGGAGAGGGACTCCGTACAAGGGTAGGGGCCCTATTAGAAGTGGTGGCTATCGGCTCCAAAAGGGCAGCCGATTCACTAGTGCCTTCTAACTTGACAAACGACTAGTCATCCATCATAGCCGTCATAGGCTCAGGAACTGTTGTAGGAGAATCTAGTGCTTTCCATAGGGGTTACGCCTTGTGGGTCAGCTACTGCGGCAGATGGTGCTATAGGAGGAACTGCCTCAGTGACTGCTGTAGTCACTTAAGGTGCTGTAGGAACAACTTCCGACTTGGAAGACTTCTTAGTCTTCATCTTCTTCTTCTTCTCGACAGTTAGGGGAGCTGTTGTCGGGAGTGGATCTCTTTTTGCTGACGAGCTTCTTCTTGCTGTCAACAGCCTTAGGCTTGGCAGATGATCGGTAACATCTCAAGTATCACTCAACATAGGTAGAGAAAAGGGGATTGTCCTGTCGTCAAGAAAAGTCGCCTTGTTGAAGACGGTGGGCTTGGAACCACCTCAGAACTTTCCAGCAAGGATCTTCTTGGCAGCAGGTGACTGTTGTATGCCACAGCAAGTCAGAATGTAGTTAAAAAACAGGCCAAAAGACTTCCTTCCAGTATCTGGTTTGGAAGCCTCATCCTGAAGACGTTTCAAGATCATTTGACACCAGTTAACTTTCTCTCCGGACATGATGGCGACCATCATACAGAATCTCAGGCTGGTACACATCTCGAAAGCTCCAGTGCGATTCTCCATAACTCTGGAGAAAAAATCACGAAGATAAAGATAGGGGAGGGTGAAGTTCCACTTATGACAAGATAGATGGACTTGAGATGGCAGAGAGTTTCCAGTGAACATATTCCAGTAGGACTCCAGCAGGTCTTCAGACCCAAAAGTTTCCAAATCCTCTAACGTTAGTCCATCAGAGGACAAATTGTACAGTTTTTCAAGGAGTTCCCTGTTGACGGAGTTCTCCTTCTCCTGCACAATGCTAAAAATGGTTGTAAGGGCAGAGCCCTTCTTCTCAGATGCATAAATAAATTCAGCATTAAGGTAAAAATCTTCCACGATCTGTTCATCGTAGTTCTCGGGGTGAAGATTATCCATCTTCTACAGATTGGTTTGCTTGACACGAGAGATGACCAAGTTCATCCCAGGCATATCTTCGTCTTCAGAATTATGTGCTCTTGAATAACAAAGCAATCAAAGATACATCCATCGATTATCATGTCCTTTTTCAGATAGAGAGATGAAGTTTTTTGAAGAAGACATTTTTGCATAGAGAGAGTATATCGAGAGTTTGAAAGATATGTAAGTTGTATGTTGTAGGCTCGTTTAATATGCAGAAAGCGTAACGAGTTTGTGGATCAGCATACTGGCCCTTTTATAGTGTGTAGTAAAGAAAGGTCACAGTGAATGGTCATATTTAAGAGATGGTAACCGTCTTTGAATGATCATACAAGATGAATTCAGATGTGACTTGTACATCTAATCCACCAATTTTTGAAATTAATGCCCGGTCCCACCTCTGACATAGTAAATCTTCCAATATTGCATGTTTAGGCGGTTTGAATTTTGAAATTGCAAGTTTTACGGTATTATAGTCCAGATGTCATTTTAATATTGAAAGATAAATTGTTTTAAATTCAGATGATGTATGTGGACTAGAAACTATTTTGAAAAGGTTTAAGTGTATGAAATTAGATACGCTTAAAATATTATTTGAAATCTTATAGTGTTTGTGCTATGTGTGCCAAAGTACATCATTCCCCCTTAAAAGGTACATCTATGATTCAATTCTTATAACAATTGATGATTAATGCTGTATTCTTGGGTCCTACTTTGTTCCTCCTTAATTAATGCACACTTCATCTATAGAAAGGTAATTATACCTTCTTCTTACAGTACAAATATAACTCGTAGTTCTGAGTGTACCATTAATTAAGTGGATACTGTATTCATGGGTCTTACAACATTCCCCTTAATTGATGAGTGAAATTTAAAACTTGCAGGGAGTTTCAGTCGAGCTGTAGCATTCCCAATTATTGACGATCATACAAAACCTAGTGGTGCTAAGAGGATTTGTAAATATGTCGACTAACTGAATCTCTATATGAATTTTCTCAATCCAAAAATCTTTAAATTATTCTCCATAAGATTACTAATGAAATGATGCTTCATATCAATGTGCTTGGTCCTCGAGTGCAATACAAGATTGTGCATGATTGCGATTGCACTCATGTTGTCTCACATGATTGGAGTTTCTCTTGCATGAATGCCGTAGTCCTGTAACTTCTGTTGCATCCATATGCATACAGCAACTTCCAGCACCATCATATTCTGACTTAGCTGTAGAAAGTGAGTTGGCCAATTGTTTCTTACTGAACCATGACACAAGTCTTGGTCCAATGAAGTGACAAGTTCTGCTCGTACTCTTCCTATCTAACTTACAGCCTCCAAGGTCCGAGTTGCTGTAGCCCACCAAATTGAATCCTCCTTCCTTAAGATACCACAATCCTACATTGATTGTTCCTTTTACGTACTTATGAATTCGTTTGGTTTTGGTGAAGTGTGACTCTTTAGGTGCTACCTCATACCGAGCACACACTCCTACAGCAAATTGGATATCAGGCTTGCTGGTTGTTAGGTACAGGAGTGAGCCTATTAGCTTCCTGTAGAGTGATTGATCAACCGGCTTCGTCATCACTCATCTGTGTAGAAGTGCTCATGGGGGTAGATGAGAAATTGAAAGTATTCATCCCGAACTTGTTGAGTAGCTCCTTGTTGTATATCTCCTGGTTGATGAATATACATGTAGGAAGTTGTTTAACCTGCAACACTAAGAAATAGCTAAGTTCATCCATCACTCATTTCAAATTTACTTTGCATGAGATGAGATCACTTTTGACACAGATCAAGGTTAGTTGAACCAGAAATAATATCATTTACGTATATTTGTACCATGAGAAGATCGTCATCTTCTTGGATTTTAAGGAGAGTTTTATTCACTTCACCTTTCTCAAATCCATTATTGATGAGATGCAGTGAAAGGGTTTCATACCATGCCCTAGGTGCTTGCTTGAGCCCGTATAGCGCTTTTCTTAGCTTGTACACAAGGTCTCCTCCTTCTGCTTTGGCAAACCCTAGAGATTGTTCAACATAAACTTCTTCAGCTAGGTCTCCATTCAGGAATGCGCTCTTTACATCCATTTGGTACACGATAAAATTCTTATAAGCTACAAATGCTAGAAATATCCTAATGGCTTCTAGTCTTGCTAGAGGGGCAAAAGTTTCATCATAATATATTCCTTCTTCCTATATGTAACCCTTGGCAACTAATCGGGATTTGTTCCTCCATTTTCGTTCTTTTTATTCTGGAATACCCATTTGGTTCCTATGACTTCTTGATGGGTTGGTCTAGGGACTAGGTACCAAAGATTATTTCTTTCAAAACCGTTGAGCTCTTCTTCTATAAGAGTGATCCAGTGAAAATTATTAATAGCTTCATTGGTCGAAACATGTTCAGACTCTGCTAGGAGTACAGCTAGAGTGCACATGGCAAGTCTTCTAAGTTCAACTTGGGATTTCAACATAGGGAGTTGAGACTTTTCAGAACTGGATTTTATCTCTTCCTATGCACAAAGTAAAGATCCTTGTGTACTCTGTATTCTTCTTCGGGTGGACACACCAGCATCAATACAATTATTAGCTCCTGAGGGTGATCTCTTAACCACCTATTGTCGGGTTCTAGTTCAGCATACCTTGTCGTGTCCTGATGAACTGTAGTTTCAGATTCAGCTTCTACAGCATCAGCTCTGACTACTTATGTTCTTACAGTGGAGGGAATAATTTCTAGATTTACATCAGGTTCATTTAGAGTGTGTGGGATTTCCTCAATGGATAGTGTCCAGACGCCTTGGGTTAAGTCTTCTATTCTTGTAGGGTCGCGATGGGGTTCATCAAAGACTATATGGACTGATTCCTCTATTGTCAACTTCCTTTTGTTGAATATCCTAAATGCCTTGCTAATAGAGGAGTATCCAACAAAAATACCTGCATCTAACTTTTCATCGAAGGTATTGAGTTGATCCTTCCCATTGTTGAGAACATAACACCTGCATCTACAAATATGAAAGTATGCATATATTGTAATTTTATTAATCCATAGCTCGTATGCTGTTTTATTGTGGTGCTTGTTGATGATACAACATTTTTATCTATAGCATGCTATATTTGTTGCTTCTCCCCAGAAACATTGTGGCAACTTGCTTGCAGCTAACATGGTTCTTATTGCTTCCTTCAGCGTCCTATTCTTTTGCTCGACAACAACATTCTGTTGAGGAGTTCAGGCTTCTGAGTATTCATGTTGTATGCCATTGTCCACAACGTATTGCTCTATAAATGGATTTGTGACTTTTGTGTATCTATCGGAATGAATGGATACAACACACAACCCTTTATCATTTTAAAGCCTTTTCAGGTATTCCGGCAGCTTTGTGGTTGTCTCTTTCTTTTATTTATGAAGATGGTCTAAGTGTACCTAGAAAAATCATCAATATTGAAAAGACAATATTTCTTATCTCCGAGGATGACAAGGTCTACAGGACCATAGAGATCCATTGATATGAATCATCACTTCATCCAGAATCATGTCGAGAATAAGGATGTTCGGATCGAGAAAGTTCATACAAATATTCAGTTGGCCGACATCTTTACAAAACCTCCCAGCACAACTAGATTCTGTATACTTCGACAGGAATTGGGAAAGTTATAGTGTGACTCCCTTCGAGTTTATATGCTTTTACTCATTAATTGACGGGGAATGCTATAAGACCTAAGAATACAGTATCCATCGTTAATTAACTAAACACTCAGAACAAGTTAGATCTTACTATAAGAGTAAGGTACAAAACCTTCCTACTGCTGACGTGTGCATTAATTAAGGGGGAATACAGTATGACCCATGAATACAATATTATTCCAAACATTGATGTAAGAATTGAATCATGTCTGTACATTTTTTAAGGGGGAACACTGTATTATTCGCGGATACAACACATGCACTGTGGGACGTCAATTAAACATTATATTATTATTCTATTCGTACTGACAACGTGTTTAGTCCATGTGCCCTGTTTTAAAATTCAAATGTTTTATCTTTAATGATTTAAACGACATCTGGAATTTATTACCTCAAACACCACGATATTAATGATTTCAAAACAGCCGTTTCGTACAATGAGGGAGACGAACTATTAGAAGTGGGACCGGTTATCATTTAAAAATGGATGTAAAAGATGTACCAGTTACTCTAAGTTCATCATGTTCGTTCTTTTAAAAGACGGTTCTCATCCCTTAAATTTGATCGTTCACTGTATTTAACCCTAATCCTCCCTGCACACTATAATAGGATTGTATCCTACTCCCTTTGACTCATTACACTTTCTGCAAAATTAAACAAGTCCAGAGCAAACAGCCTACATACTGTGCAAATTTTCTGCTCTTTCCCTTTGTGTTTCTTCAAATCCTTTCTCTGCAAATCAATGGCAGCTTCACAGACTTCCTCTCAATCTCTGAAGAAGAAGAAATCCATCATCGACGGGTGAATCTTCGCCAGATCTGTTGTCATGGAGAGAGTCCACGTTGAAACTGAAGACACTGATGGAATGGAACTGGTCGTTTCTAGAATCAAGCAACAAGGCTTATACCGCCTTAGAAGTCAGCACACCGAGCTCTACGCCGAGCGTATTGTTGAAGAATTCTATCTTGATGCCTCCATCAAGTTCTTTTCCCTGAAAAGAGGAGGAGATGTATCTGACATCACTGCTACCGTTTGCGGTATTGAAGTTTCTGTGAACCAGGAGCTGTTGGAAAACTTATTCAGGCTGCCATCTCATGGCCTGAGAATAGAGAAACTTGAGACCTTCAGGTCGGAAGAACTGTTGACGGCCGACTGGGGGCTCTTCACAGGTGATGGTTCGGATAAGAACTTTCACCCGTCATGCCATATAATTTTTTTTTTGCCTATTATACATGTATCTACGCAATTTATTCTGTCGGGTTATTGAAAACCGGACTGGAGCATTTGAAATGTGCACGAACCTTCACTTTAGAATGATGGTATCCATCATGTCCGGAGAACAGGTTAACTGGTGCTAAATTGTTTTGAAGAGGATACAGGAGGAGGCCACCAAGCCGGTAATGCAGAAGAAATCATTCGGCCTCATCCTCAACTACATCCTAACTCACTATGGTGTGCTGTAGTCTCGAAGTGCCAAGAAGATTGGCCCTAGAAAATTTATAGGTGGGAGCAAGCCTACTATCTTTAACAGAGACTTACTCTTCTCTAGCAGGCCTCATCCCCAGAATATGCCTATTTCTGATGATCCTAGGGATGTTACTATCAAGGCTGTGCGTGAGGAGAAGAAAATGAGAAAGAGGAGTATCTCTGACAACAAGTCACCACAGGCTGCAGAGAAGGCGAAGAAGAAGCTCAAGAAAGCTTCCAAGACTAATCCTACAATGGCTACAACGGTCACTGTAGATGTCCGAACGGTTCAACCCGCTGTTCAAATCACAAAGGGCGCAACCCCTTCGGAAGAAATAGTTGCTGCTCATACAGTAGATCCCAAGCCAGTGGCGGCGAGGACGGGCGAACAACTATTTGCCAAGATAGAGGGCTCTGGCGAGTCGGCTGCCCCTACGGAGCCAAAGGCCACATCTACTGTAAGGGAACCCACACCCATACAGGATCCATCTCCCATCAGGGTGCCATCCCCTGTTAGGGATCCATCTCCCATCAGGGTACGAACCCCTGTTAGGATTCCCTCTCCGATACAGGCTTCCACACCTATTGCGGATCATATCCATATAGTAGACCCATCTACTGTAAGGAGTCCCTCCCCATCGGCGCTAACCAATGAAACTCTTCTCCAAGTACAAATTTAACAAGCCTATGAGCGCTTTGTAACTTGGAAAAGATAAAGGGTCATCTCGTATGACGACCTATACAACTAGGAAGAGTGGAAGGAGGAAGAACTTTTCGTTCTGGAGGTCATGGACACCTAGAATATCGAAGTCTTGATTCATTGGGAGAATCAATTTTGCCGAGAGATGATTACAAATTTCTACCTGGCAAAAGAGAAGGCTCTATTGAAAAGGAAGTCCCAATCCGATGACAAAGCTCCTTCTGATAGCCATAAATCCGATCCCGACTCTGACGCCGATGACGATGCTCTACAGGCCAGTCTACGGATCAGCCGCGAAGAGGCAAGGGAAGGAGAAATGTCTCATATGCAAGCCAATAGGGTCAGGGGACCTCCGAAAGACAGTCCCCTTCCCCTCAAAAAGATGCTGATCAAGAAAAACAGGAGGATTCAGTCCCTCTTGTACAACAAACAGTTCCCGAATAGGCAGCCAAGCCTGTCTCGGATCATGAAGAAGAAGTCCGTACCATCCGCCAAGAGGAATCAATCCCTCTTCCATAGCTGGCAGAAGCTGCGAGTCGAGGTAGGAGGATTCAGTCCCTCCTGCACTCCCGACTATAGAAAACCAAGTCGAACAGGAAGAATCAGTCTCTCATGTGTTGGGATTCGGTGCCTAAAACAAAGGCCCAGCAGACGCGGAAAAACAAAAATTAATTCGATCTGAATCCCTATGAGGATCGATCGAGCTACGTATATACGAATATATAAACGAAAACACAAGAGATGTAGAAACTCACCCTTGTAGTCTGTTGATTAAATGGATTCCTTCTCTTGAGCTATTCCCCAAGCTTTAGTTGTATATCCCTACGATCCAATGTGCTCCAAAGCCCTTGGATGATCCAACATCGAAAATACAATGCCTCTACTTACCATGCGCTGGAGAAACAAACGGGATAACGATCACCTTGCTATCCTCCAAGGATACGGCTAGAGCTAGAATGATGAAGTCTTTGATTATAACACTCTAAGTGTATAATCTATATCTCTCAATATATCTCTAATTTTCTCCAAGAGAACTCAAGAACAATGTGATGAACAAGAAGAAGACTTGAAGAAGAGGATTCTCTCTCTCTCTCTCTCTCTCTGTGTGTGTGTGTGTCTCTCTCTCTCTCTTGCTCTGAACCGTGTGTTCAAAAGGTGGCCAAGAGAGATTGTAGTCTTCTCTTTTATTCTCATTCAAATCACACCTTTCACCCACCAAATCACCTTTTACTTATTTAAAGAGATATCATATCTCTAAGGTCTTTAGTATTCCTCCTACCAAGGAAAAAAATAAGACAAAGAGGGAAGGGATAAGGTGGGGCGGCCTCTTGAAGGAATCAGACGAGTTCGGTTCGTTTCAGACTCCCGTGATTCCAAACAGATAAACTCTGATTCCGTTACAATGTATTTATATCGATTAATTAATCTAATTAATATATCATATCAAATACATAATTAATTTCTCCAAGAAATAATTATATTCATGAATTAAATTAATCACCGGGTAATTTATTTAAGTCATTAGGCAGTATATTAATTTATCCAATAAATTAATTTAGACATCCAATGTCCCATATTTAGATTATCCATTATCTAATATTCATAATGAGAGAATAAGCTTGATCATTCCATCGTCAATCCTATTGCACGACTCGGTAGGTCCGACTCAGTCAGCAATGGTAGGAACCAAAGAGTAGTAGCACCACCTAGCCAGCCTGGCGGCCTACACTGTACCCCAACTGAGAACGAATTATGGGATCATTCAAGAATCATTCTGTCGTGAATACCTGTATACGTATAAACCCTTCCCGATCAAGATATAGGGTCACGGTCAGTCAAACCCTATCTGTACTTGACGCTATGCATGCGTTAATGCAAATCGAGATCATCGAGCTCTCGTGTATCCAATACAACTAGCTCCAATGCTTTAGCCAAAGACTTATGATCTCATCTGCCATTAACCGCATAGGACATATAACCCGCTCACTAACGGGAGAAAGAATTATATCTTGGTATTCAGTAGGACCTGCTACTTGCCCGTCAAGATGCACATCGAGGTTGACCCCCACCTTCCGGTTTATAGGGTCGAACTACTCTAATGAAAATCTTGACATCACAAACACATCCCTACTAAATCCTCAAGTCGAAGGTTCACGAATACCTATCACTTCCTTTCGATTCCGTCATTGATTGTCCCAAAGTGAAATCCGTGTGACGAATCGAGGGTGAGTCGGTTGGAGTACACTAATCCAATTAGCATACCTACAATATGTACTCCCACTAACCATTAGCGTTCGACATGCACTCTCCATGTCAAAGAACACGTAATACTCGTCTTCACATAAACTTAACGCCCAATCAAGTTTCATCGACTTGCGAACGATTAAGTATTTGAGCTATAAACCTTTCCAGTACCTATCCCCTTATCCAATAAGGAGTGGAACGTTTTGCTCTCAAATACACGGACTAGTTTCTATATGTATATTTACGAGTTAGGAATGCCAGTAACTACCAGTAAATAAAGAAACATTCATTGCCTTATATAAATGATTTACATAATTACAAGTACAATGCCCTCACTCAACATCCTCTGACTGGCATTCGAGGGCATACTCCTAACAATCTCCCACTTGCACTCAATGCCACACACTATGGTATCTAATACCCATGTTCTCCAGATGACGCTCCAAGCTAGTTTGAGAAAGTGGCTTGGTCAGTAGATCAGCGACGTTGTCGGACGAGTCTACTCTGTGCAGCACAATGTATCCCTTGTGAACAAATTCTCTTACGAGATGATACTTCCTCTCAATATGTTTGGTGCTGTTGTGAAACCTCGGCTCCTTGGCCTGCGCTACAGCTCCGTCGTTGTCGCAGTACAGCGGAACAGGCAGCTCAGCACATGGTATCACTTGAAGTTCTCCGAGAAACTTCTTAATCCAGAACCCTTCCTTGGAAGCCTCCGAGGCTGCTTGATACTCAACCTGACAGGTGGAATCAGCAGTCACGCTTTTCTTGGCTTTATGCCATGATACTGCTCCTCCATTAAGAATAACTATGTTTCCAGAAGTATACATCGAGTCGTCCTTCAGTCCTTGGAAGTACAAATCAGTGAATCCCACCACATCCAATTCTCCACCGCCATACATAAGAACCATGTCTCTGGTCCTTCTTAAGTACTTGAGAACGTTCTTTATGGCAGTCCAATGTTCCCTACCTGGGTTTGCCTGAAACCTTCTCACCACACTTATAGCATGCGCAATGTCAGATCTCGTACATAACATAGCATACATGAGGCTACCCACGGCCGAAGCATATGGTATATTACTCATCTCCCACCATTGTTCCTCACTTTGAGGACACATCTTTGAGGTGAGTTTTATTCCATGTCGTATCGGAAGGAACCCTCTTTTAGAATCATCCATCTTAAACCGCTTTAAGATCTTATCTATATAGAGGGCTTGGGAAAGACCTATTGTTCTCTTCGCTCTATCCCGGTAGAGCCGAATTCCAAGAATATAGGTTGCTTCTCCCAAGTCTTTCATGGAGAAATTACTCGAAAGCCAAGCTTTCACATAACTTGGCATTCCCACATCATTTCCTATTAGTAGAATGTCATCTACATATAGTACTAAGAATGCGATCTTGCTCCCACTAAACTTCCTGTATACACAAGGTTCCTCTTCATTTTGCACGAAGTCAAACTCTTTGACCGCCTCATCAAAATGAAGGTTCCAACTACGCGACGCTTGCATCAGGCCATAAATGGAACGCTGAAGCTTGCACACTTTCTGAATATTGACTTCGGACACAAAGCCTTTAGGCTGCTCCATATAGATTTACTCCTCGAGGAATCCATTAAGGAAAGCCATCTTTACGTCCATTTGCCATATCTCATAATCGTGGTAGGCAGCTATAGCAAGCATCATGCGAATAGACTTGATCATGGCTACTGGCGAGAAGGTATTGTGGTAATCGATCCCTTCCTTCTGGGTATAACCCTTTGCCACAATCCTGGCCTTATAGGCGTCAATCTTGCCATCTCCATCAGTCTTTCTCTTATAGATCCACTTGTTCCTAATAGGCACTATGCTCTTGGGCGGTCTACCAGAGTCCAGACTTGATTGACATGCATCGAATCTATCTTAGCTTCCATAGCTTCACGCCATTTCGCGGAGTCTACATCCACCATCGCTTGGTCATAGGTCGTTGGGTCGGTCTCTTGGCTATCACTTGGAACCTCATGGAGACCCAGCTCCTACAAGTGCACAAGCCCATACCTCTCAGGTAAATGAGACACCGTACTAGACTTACGAGGTGGTTATACTTGTGTTTTAGAAGGTCTCGTTCTAGTTTCTTGCACAGGTGCCTCCCGAGGAGTTTCATTGTATTCTTCTAAAGAAATACTTTTACCTGCTCCGCCGTCCTGAATGAACTCATCTTCCATGAAGTGTGCTTGTAAAGTGATTAGTGCATAATTGATCTAAAAATCATATACAAAATATTCCTATTTCCGGACAGAATCGTACTGACTTGTGATTAAAAATACATATTTTACAGATATGTCCAAACATGAGCTAAAAATGGTTATTTTACAGATTACTGAGATGAAGCATCAAAAAGGACGGAAAACAAGATCAAATCCAACGACGGGAATTTTTCAAGGCAAAACGACCATACAACACGGCGCACAAAGGACCGTGTTATGTAGGCCGTTTCACATACAGCGCAACAAGGGCCGTGTCTTGGACCGTTTCACACACGGCCGGCATTTAGCGCCGTGTCCTCACGCGTATTCCGAAAGAGACCGAGTCACCACAAAACGGCGCACAACACGGGGCAAACTCGGCCATTTTTCATCGCCGTTTTTCAACAGATGCCATGCAAAAATAGTCCACTTTTGACCAACTTGTGAACTCAACCACAAGATATTTTTTTGGTCAAAAATCTGAAAACTCAAAGACATAGGTGAAGTGTGAACAAAGAATTAATCAAGATACTACAATAGATATTTTGAATTAAATAATCAATTGTATTCTTGAAAATCACCTATAAAAGGACACCTTCACTCATGAAGAAATACTCCTCATCTTCTTGCTAAGAAATACTCCTTTCTTTTAGCAATATATTTTCCTTAGAACTCTCAATTTTAGTTTGTATTTCATATTTGGTTTGAAGTTTTTCTTTCATTTAGTTTGTAATTGAAAAGTGCTTGATCAATAAGCACTTAGTATTTTACTTAGTGTTTTACTTTCAATTTTTGTAAGCTTGTAACCTTTAAACAAGTTTGAAGTTATATTTTGAAGTATGTTTCTTGCACTTTGATACATGTTATTCAAGTAAGTTTTATCTATTGTCATTAAGTTCTAGTAATTAAAAGTTTCTATATATATTATATATATCAATTATTTCTATTATAATTTTAGTTTGTATAAACCAATGAGTAGTTAATCTTTCTTCCTAGAGGAAGGGGGATTTCTATTAGGTTATATATTGAGTATTTGATTGATTTAAACTATTTTTAGGACTAATTTGTTTAAATAGAGATTGATCATATCCTATTTTTACTAATGAAACCTTCTTGATTGATTGTTGAGTGAATTGGAAACATATCTTTTCAATCTATCAAATGTTAATCTTGTTATCAACATCTTAAAATTGCGAAAGTGGTTAAGACACCTTTGAATACGAAAGTTATGAGGTGAAAAGTTCATTACTCGATGAACAATCGTTTATCCTAAAAATAGTCAAGTTAGAGAAATGAAAGGACTAATTGGTTTAAATAGAGATTGATCATATCCTATTTCTACTAGTGAAACCTCCTTGATTGATTGTTAAGTGTATTGGAAACGCATCTTTTCAATCTATCAAGTGTTAATCTTGTTATCAACATCTTAAAAAAGCGAAAGTGATTAAGACATCTTTGAACACGAAAGTTATGAGGTGAAAAGTTGATTACTCGATAAATATTCGTTTTTCTTTTATATCCATATAAATCAATTCCTATACTTAATTAAATACCTAATTTAATGAACCCGTAATCCCCTAGATTTTATAAATTCCCAACTCATTTGAATTCTATTCATTTTCACTAGTTAAAAATAGTCTAATATAAATAGTCTAGTTAAAAATTGTCTTAATATAAATAGTCTAGTATAAATAGTCTTAATATAAATAGTCTATTATAAATAGTCTTAATATAAATAGTCTAGTATAAATAGTCTTAATATAAATAGTCTAGTTATAAATAGTCTTAATATAAATAGTCTAGTTATAAATAGTCTTAATATAAATAGTCTAGTTATAAATAGTCTTAATAAAAATAGTCTAGTAAAAATAGTCTTATATAAAATAGTCTTACTAAAAATAGTTTGGTTTAAAATATAGTGCATTAATTTAGTTAATATTTAAAAACCCAAAAATATATTTTAGAATATTTTAGTATTTATTTCTTGCAATCTATACAAAATATTATACGAAGCCCTGCTGAGCAATCCTCGAGAGAAAAGACCTTGGTAGAACTTACCACAAACTACTTCTACCTCGTATATATTTGCGAGCGACTCAAAGACTCCTATTTTTAGGATAAGTTTTTGACCGATCAAATTTTGGCGCCGTTGCCGGGGATTGTTTTAGGCCAAATATAATTTTTTGTTTACTTTTGTTTATATCTTGTTATTTTATCTTTCTTTATTTCTGCATCTTTTATTCTTCTGTCCGGTCAAGTGGCGGATAACGGTACTCTGTGACTATCAAAGTCGGATTTTTCAGTTTCCCACAACAACTAATATTTGTAGATATTTTCTTCAATTATTTTCATTTTTTTTTTTTTTTATCATGGAAGAAATATTGTATAAAATTGAAAAAAGATTTCCCTTTCTAAGCAAAAATGCAATTTTAAAGATTTACAAGACAAGGCTTGAAAGGATGAGGTTGCTTATGAATAAAAGCATACCTTTTGACATAAGATTCATTATCGAAGCCAAAGTAAGAATAGAAGGTGAATTCACAGAAAAACTGACTAGATTTTTACCAGGGCTTGGAAAAAGTTCATATGCCAAGAAACGACGAGCAAAGATGATAGCCGTTTGCTATAAATGTGCTAGATGGAACTGTAATTTAAAATGTCTATCTTTAGGAATTCCATCTACAAACAGAGAAGATAAAATTCAATTCATTAAAGATGGTCTGAATAAAGAGAATTTAGATGATATCGAAATTTCTCTTGACACGCATCCTAGTGGACTCGTACATTACGGAATTCGATGTTTGTGGAATAAATTCAAACCAGAATATGAACAACATCTTAGGAATCTAACGTTAAAAGACCCTGTTTGCCAATTTGTAAGAAAATTGGATGGGAAGCTTCTCCCGACTCATAGAAGGCGTTTAGGCCGTTTCTAAACGTACAATCAGAGGAAGATGTGAGCCACAATCACAGCTACTGTGCATACGCGTAAGTATCTTTTATTTTTGTCGTGTGGTGAGATTTTCTGAATAAAAAAATGTGATACGCGATAAATGCATTCATTATTCTATTGAGTGGTTGAAGCGCAATCAACGCAATCACAAACTTGTTAAACAATTTTTACCTTCTTTTTCTTCTATATTGTGCTTGTTTCTTTTATTCATCCCTCAAACTTGCACTTTTCTCTGTTTCTCTCTTAATAATTTCTTTTCAAAAATGGAGTCATCATCTTCATCAAAAAACTTTAGCACAGTCTGCATTTTTGGTGGAGCTAGTTATGGAAAAGAGGCATGCTTTACTGAAGCAGCCCACAACTTGGGTCGTACCTTAGGAGAAAAATGCATTCATGTAGTTTACGGAGGAGGAAGTCTAGGATTAATGGGATGAGCTGCTGCTTCTGCCTATATGGAAAGAGGAAGAGTGTTGGAAATAATTCCAAAACCTCTGACTGAAAGTAAAATCACCGGGTCAACTATTGGAGATGAGTTTAGATCTGTAAATATGCAAGATCGCATAACTCATAAGATAAATAATTCTGGCGTCTTTATCACCCTTCCCGGTGGTTTTGGCACTCTTGAGGAACTTTTTCAAGTGGTTACTAGAGCCCAGCTAAATGTTCATCAAAAACCAATAGGTCTGCTTAATGTCAATGGTTTATTTGATGGTTTACTATCTTTCATCGACTACTCTGCTGAAAAGGGTTTTATTTTCGAGCGTGCTAAACGAATCATAGTCCTTGCAACCACACTAGAAGAACTAATCAAAAAACTCAATGAATTTGTTCCTCAACCAGATCCAGCTCTAGCTAAAATTGTCTGGATGGAAGATTTTACCGTGAGAAAACGAAAAGTGGATTCATTCCTCTCCCTTTGATAACCCATGTCGGACCTCTTGTATTTTTACTTTCTGTCGTGTGTAGTAATCGTGCTAAATGATGGCAGCTTAAGGAGTTTATTCTTGATCTCTTGACGCGCATCTATGCGCGATTTACGTATTGCTATTTTATTGCTGTAATTTTTATTGTTTGTTTGTTTTTTATTTTATTATAAAAGCTTTGATGGCAGCGTAAGGCGACTCTTCGGACTTTCTTGAAGCGCATCTTAAATTGTGTTATACTTCCGAGTATATTTTATTTTCTTTTGTTATTTGCCTCGTATATTTATTCTCTTGCAGATTCTAAACGGCGTAAGCACAAGCATCAACTTTCATTTCAGGGAGTTTTCTGTTTTCTCACTTTTTTTTCATTTCTAAAAACTGAGGACAGTTTTATTTTCAAGTTTGTGGTAGTATGTTTTGGTGTGTTAGTATTTTGGTGTGTTTTTTGTAACACCCCGAGATATTCAGAGTATATTACAGCGCCGTAGACCCCTACATGGGACCCACCAGGCTACAAACAAGAAAACTCCACTCGACTAACCATCTCGGTTAGAGAGGACACACATCTAAATGATATGACATAAAAAGGTACGCCCGGAGCAACCGGCGAAATAAGCATCAACCGACAATGTAACAATTTTAAAGTAATACAATACGGAGTTTGAAATGAAAAACCTAAGTACTCGCGAGCACAATCTATAAGTTTATAAAAAAATGGGAAACAACCAAATCGAAGTAAACGAAAGAAAATAAGAAGACCCAAATGCACATGTCAACGACCCTGGCCAACATCCTCGTACTATCCCGGTACTCGCTCGTCCGGATAATCATAACCTGAAATCCATAGCAAGAATTTCCCCAAAACGGGCCCCCCAAAGGGGTTAGCAATTACGCTAGTACAAGTAATCAAGGCAAACCAATCGCTTACACATTTTATAGTACATGCACCAATATCATTTCAAAAACCAAAACCAGACATGTCTTTTCCGGAAACAAACAGTCACAATTAATTTGCCTAGGACCGGGACAAAGCCATGAATCCCACTCGAGGCCTCTAAGGACCCTCCCGAGCTGGCCACATTCATAAAACAAATCAAGCACCACACGTCACCTAGGGCCGGGACGAAGCCACGAATCCCACTCGAGGCCTCTAAGGACCCTCCCGAGCTGGCTAGCGAATCAAACTCATGAATCCAGGACGAAGCCATAGAATCCCTCGAGGCCCCGTCGGACCCTCCCGAGGTGAGTAAAGCACACACAATATACATTACCATTTCATGTTAAGCATAAAGGTTTCCAAGAATTACTTGCCTTGAATAATTGATGACGCAACGAACGGAAAGGATAATCACCGATGAACGCTAGAAATCAACGGAACCGAACCTAACGATTCGAAGAACATAATCACAACCAATTCTAGACGAATACGGAAATGGAATACACCCGAAAACCCGCCTACGATTCATGTATATTCGTACAAAAATAACAACGAGGGCGGACCACAACCAAACCCTCTCGATTCCGTAAAAACCACAAAATATACCATGAATCCGTAGGAAAGTTAATGATACTAACAATATTAATCGTATTCATCACGAATCCACCAACAAAACGGAACGAATCGGAAGAAAATCCCAAAACCCCCAAATTATCCGAAAGTAGGGTTCTAAGAGATATTACCTTTGAAGATCCAAGTACTATGATCCGTAGAACACGCGTTAGATTGATTATCCGGGCTTCACAACCGAAGGAGAATGATAAAAATCAACCCCCAATTGATGAATGATGAGAAGTTCTCCCCCTCTCTCTCTCTCGCGTAAATGGAAGAAGAAGGAAGAAATGAGCTGCTCTCGCTCAAAACAATGCAATTATAGGGTTGACCGCATTGTGTGCCGCGGCCCAGCTGAAGTGTGCCGCGGCACAGGCCAAACAATTGCTCCCAGGGCTCGGCAGTGTGCCGCAGCCCCGCTGAAGTGTGCCGCGACACCCGGTACAGTCGGGTATTTGGCCGAAAATGCCACACGAGTGTGCCGCGGCCCGGACGGGTGTGTCACGGCACTGACTCGGCAGTGTGCCGTGGCCCCGGACGGGTGTGCCGCGGCACACAGTACAGTTCGCTCGGCCAAAAACTGGAAAAATGTGTGTGCCGCGGCGCACACTCCTTGTGCCGTGGCCCACACCCCCTTTGAGTCCTAAAATGACGAAAAAAAGATCCGGGAAGAGAATAAAAGCAATAGGAATCAATATTTGTGAAACAAGAACACGAAATGGATCCACGGCAACCCCGAAACGGCGGTTCCGCACGACAATAACGAGAATCAGATGAATAGATGACAGAAAATATACACTGAAAGATACACGATGTTACTACAATCGAAAAAATACACCGGAAATGAAAATACAAGGGAAAGAAAAATGCGGATATTACATTCTAACCCTCTAAAAATAAGTTTCGTCCCGAAACTTAAGAAACAAATAACTCAGGGTACCTAGCACGCATGCTATCCTCGGTTTCCCAAGTTGCCTCCTCGCCACTGTGTCTCGACCACTGCACTTTGACCAAAGGGATGGTCTTATGCCTCAGTCGTTTCTCACGATGCTCCAAAATCTTCAAGGGACGTTCTTCAAAAGTAATATCCTCGGCGACATCAATCTCACCATAATCGATGATGTGACTCGGATCCGGGACATATTTCCTCAGCTGGGAAACATGAAAAACGCTATGAACATGACTCAGGGCCGGGGGTAACGCCAAACGGTATGCTAACCCACCGACTCGCTCGAGAATCTCGAAGGGTCCAATAAATCGCGGACTCAACTTCCCCTTCTTCCCGAAGCGGAAAACTCCTCTCGTCGGCGACACCTTCAGCAAAACGTGGTCTCCCACCTCGAATTCTAAAGGTCGACGATGGACATCGGCATAAGACTCCTGTCGACTCTGGGCAGTTAACATCCGTTCCCGAATCAATTCTATCTTCCGCCTCGTCTCTAAAACGACATCCGGTTCGGTCCCAACCAAATCGGACGCCTCATTCCAACAAATCGGCGATCGACAACGCTGCCCGTAGCGCGCCTCATACGGTGCCATACGAATCGTCGCGTGCCAACTATTGTTGTACGTGAATTCGATTAATGGCAATTGCCCCTCCCAGTCACTACTCCAATCGAGAGCACAAACACGCAACATGTCCTCGAATGTCTGGATAGTGCGTTCCGACTGTCCATCTGACTGGGGATGAAAAGAGGTACTCAAATGCAAACGGGTACCCAACGCCTTATGCACCACCTGCCAAAAGTGCGATACGAAACGGCCATCACGATCCGAAACAATAGACTTCGGAGTACCGTGAAGCCTCACAATCTATGCGATAAACACACGAGCCAACTTTTCTGGACCCCAAGTGTCCTTGATGCCCAGAAAATGTGCCGACTTGGTCAGACGATCAACAATCACCCATACCATATTCATGCCTGACCTCGATCTCGGCAAACTCGTAACGAAATCCATCGATATATATTCCCATTTCCATTCTGGAACGGGAAGTGACTGCAATAACCCAGCCGGTCGCTGATGCTCGATTTTGACCTGCTGACAAGTCAAACATCTCGCTACAAACTGTGCGACCTCCTCGTTCATATCATTCCACCAGAAATTCCTCCTCAGGTCCTTGTACATCTTACTCGAACCAGGATGAACGGAATAAGGTGTAGCATGGGCCTCACGCAAAATACTCTGTCTCAACTCTGAGTCGTTCAGCACACAAAGCCGGCTCTGAAATCTCAAAACACCATCCTCGTGAATCACAAACCCAGGAGACTTTCCCTTAAGAACGTTCTCTCGGATTTGAGTAATCATCGGATCCTCTAATTGCTTCAGCTTAATTTCATCGATCAAAGATGACGAAATCTCTAAAGCACAAAGTTTCCCAACAGCTCTAGGCAACAAAACCTCAACATCTAACTCGATCAAAGCCCGCCGAAGCTCAGACTGAGACGTAAGGACCTCAAGCGTTCGCAACGCAATCGGTTTCCGACTCAAGGCGTCGGCCACGACGTTCGCCTTGCCCGGATGATAAAGGATTTCGAGGTCATAATCATTAATCAGCTCTAACCACCTCCTCTGCCTCATATTCAACTCTCGCTGAGTAAATACGTCTTTCAGACTTTTATGATCGGTAAAAATCTGACATGTAGAGCCGAAAAGATAGTGACGCCAAATCTTGAGCGCAAAAACAACTGCCGCTAACTCCAAATTATGAGTAGGGTAGTTCAGCTCATACGGCCTCAACTGTCTCGACGCAAAGGCAATGGTCTTGCCATGCTGCATCAATACACACCCAAGACCCTGACCCGAAGCATCGCTATAAACGGCGAATCCCTCGTTGCCACATGGCAACGCCAAAACCGGGGCTGAAGTCAAACGCTTCTTCAGTTCCTCAAAACTCGACTGTCTCTCGTCATTCCAGACGAACTTCTCGGATTTCTGGAGCAACTGTGTAAGTGGCCGAGCTAGTTTTGAGAAACCCTCGACGAACCTACGGTAGTAGCCAGCCAAACCCAAGAAACTACGGACCTCCTTCACATTCGTGGGCGGTGCCCAATCCAACACTGCCTCAATTTTCTGCGGATCCACACGAACTCCCTCGGCTGAAATCACGTGACCTAAAAACATCACTTCCTTCAGCCAGAACTCATATTTCGAGAACTTCGCATAGAGTTGCTCGGTCCTCAAAATGTCTAACACTATCCGCAAATGATGGGCATGATCTTCCTCATTCCTCGAATAGATAAGAATGTCGTCAATGAAGACGACAACACACTTATCCAGATACTCGATAAATACTTTGTTCATCAACTGCATGAACACTGCCGGCGCATTAGTTAACCCGAAAGGCATAACTACGAACTCATAATGTCCGTATCTCGTCCGAAAAGCTGTTTTCGGCACGTCGGACCCCCTCACCCGAAGCTGATAGTACCCCGATTTCAAATCAATCTTCGAAAATACCGCATGACTCCAGGCGATCGAACAAGTCATCAATTCTCGGCAAAGGATACTTGTTCTTGATGGTCACCTTGTTTAGTTCGCGATAGTCGATACACAGCCGTAGTGAACCATCCTTCTTCCGCACAAACAGGACCGGTGCGCCCCAAGGCGAGGCGCTCGGTCGAACATACCCCGACTCAAGAAGCTCACTCAACTGCTTCTTCAACTCTAACAACTCTAAAGGTGCCATGCGATACGGCGCCTTCGAAATCGGAGCCGCGCCTGGCTCTAACTCTATAGCAAACTCAACCTCACGATCCGGTGGCAATCCCGGTAACTCGCCAGGAAATACATCAGGAAACTCACTAACGACTAGAATCGATGAAAGCTCGACTCCACCATCCTCCGCCTTCAAGGCGTAACACCAATAACCAGTACACCTCTTTCGCAGGAGTCTCATCGCCTTCAAGGCGTTAATAACGAACTTCTGGTTTCTCTTTCGCCCCGCGAAAGAATGTTCGGTGCTGTCTTCGGCTAGCATGGTAATGATCCTCGTGCGGTAGTTCATGATTGCACCATGCCGCTCGAGCCAATCATCCCCGAGAATTAAATCCTCACCCTCGATACTCACGACAATAAGATTAGAGAGCCAAGCCCTCTCACAAATAAACACAGAACAGTCCCGGACTTCTCGATCACCGACAATTCTATCACCGCTAGGAAGTTTAACGATGAAAGGCTCGCAAGGTGACAAGCAGTCGAGACTCAAGCGGCGTACACACTCTAGAGAAATGAATGAATGTGTAGCACCCGAATCAAAAAGCACACTGACAGGATGGGAATGGATATGAACGGTAACTGTCGCCACAGTAGCTGTTGGATCATCGGCCCTCCTCATCGCATAGATACGCGGCTGGGCAGAGCCGACACTGGAAGCTCCTCCCCTAGAGGGCTGACCCCGACCCCTACCTCGGCCGGCACTCGGAGGTGGCGGCGGAGCAAATGAGCCCTGGTTCACACTCGGCTCCAAAGGTGCTGGGTGAGAAGAACGGGCGCTGCGAAATTGTCTGAGCTTCTCACAAAAAGAAGCCTTATGGCCCGACTGGCCACAAGTATTACAAGTCAAAGGTGGACGAGGGAACTCCCGGTTCACGTGGACTGGCTGGCCACAGTTAAAGCATCTGGGGTCCCGGACGAAGGTTCCGACAGCACTTCGAAAACTCCCAGGGAAACGAGCCAAACCACCCGTAGAAATATTTGCAGGTTGAGAATTCTGTTGACCTCCACCCTTGTGGCCCGAAAAATTTCCGGCGGATTTCTGCTTCTTACTCTCCCTAACCGCCGCACTGGCTGTCACCGACATGTCGTAGGCAAGAGCTCGACTCTGATAATCCTTCAGGGTAGTACAGACGAGTCCAGACATATAGTCCCGAATGGACAGTTTCATCCTCCTGGAAAAATGGAAAATTTTATCGCTCTCAGCGACAACTTGGGTCTTCACATAGCCCAACTCTTTGTTAAAATCTGCAATAGCTTGGGATACAGGAATATCCCGTGGTTGAGCATCATAGAAAGCATGCACTCGAGCCTGTTTGACCAGCCACGGACAATATTCGGTCTCCATCAATTCCTGAAATTCGGCCCACGAAGCAACATGATCTTTGGGCCCAATGGCCTCCCACCAATCCGTAACATCCCCAGTGAGAAAGTACTGGGCAATAGGGACCTTGCGGTCCTCGGGACAGTTGGTGGCAACGAAGACCTTAGATATCTCCTTGATCCACCCCTCCCAGCCGATCGGGTCTGATGCTCCCGAAAACTGAGGAGGATGCATCTTGATGACATCTTGGAGCCAACGGTCTGCTCCGCCCCGACTAGCATGGGCCTGATCGGGGTTTTGAACCACTTGAGCTATCGCCGCCATCTGGTTAATCATTTGCTGCATAACGGCCGCAATACCAAGGTCGGCGCGCTCCTGAGAAGAAGCATGACTGTGACGGTCATCGGTACTGCCGGCTCCCGAAGAATGTGACGTGGCCGCCCCACCGGCTGCCCCACGTCCTCGGCCGCGTCCACGACCACGACCACGGTTTCCTCCGGCATCCATACTGATGTTAAGAGATAACAGAAGTATATCGATGATGAGTAAGGGAGGAAAAGCAACTACGATTCAAAAGTGGAAATACAATGCATGAAAGAGAAGGGCCGAATAAGAAAACTAACGAGCACTGGAAGTACTGAGATGCTGGCAGCGATGTGACAATGTGCAAAACAAAACACGACTAGACCCAAATAACCAACAAGCCTAGGTATCCATAAACCTAGCGCTCCGATACAATTTTCTGTAACACCCCGAGATATTCAGAGTATATTACAGCGCCGTAGACCCCTACATGGGACCCACCAAGCTACAAACAAGAAAACTCCACTCGACTAACCATCTCGGTTAGAGAGGACACACATCTAAATGATATGACATAAAAAGGTACGCCCGGAGCAACCGGAAAAATAAGCATCAACCGACAATGTAACAATTTTAAAGTAATACAATACGGAGTTTGAAATGAAAAACCTAAGTACTCGCGAGCGCAATCTGTAAGTTTATAAAAAAAATGGGAAACAACCAAATCGAAGTAAACGAAAGAAAATAAGAAGACCCAAATGCACATGTCAACGACCCTGGCTAACATCCTCGTACTGTCCCGGTACTCGCTCGTCCGGATAATCATAACCTGAAATCCATAGCAAGAATTTCCCCAAAACGGGTCCCCAAAGGGGTTAGCAATTACGCTAGTACAAGTAATCAAGGCAAACCAATCGCTTACACATTTTATAGTACATGCACCAATATCATTTCAAAAACCAAAACCAGACATGTCTTTTCCGGAAACAAACAGTCACAATTAATTTGCCTAGGACCGGGACAAAGCCACGAATCCCACTCGAGGCCTCTAAGGACCCTCCCGAGCTGGCCACATTCATAAAACAAATCAAGCACCACACGTCACCTAGGACAGGGACGAAGCCACGAATCCCACTCGAGGCCTCTAAGGACCCTCCCGAGCTGGCTAGCGAATCAAACTCATGAATCCAGGACGAAGCCCCGTCGGACCCTCCCGAGGTGAGTAAAGCACACACAATATACATTACCATTTCATGTTAAGCATAAAGGTTTCCAAGAATTACTTGCCTTGAATAATTGATGACGCAACGAACGGAAAGGATAATCACCGACGAACGCTAGAAATCAACGGAACCGAACCTAACGATTCGAAGAACATAATCACAACCAATTCTAGACGATTACGGAAATGGAATACACCCGAAAACCCGCCTACGATTCATGTATATTCGTACAAAAATAACAACGAGGGCGGACCACAACCAAACCCTCTCGATTCCGTAAAAACCACAAAATATACCATGAATCCGTAGGAAAGTTAATGATACTAACAATATTAATCGTATTCATCACGAATCCACCAACAAAACGGAACGAATCGGAAGAAAATCCCAAAACCCCCAAATTATCCGAAAGTAGGGTTCTAAGAGATATTACCTTTGAAGATCCAAGTACTATGATCCGTAGAACACGCGTTAGATTGATTATCCGGGCTTCACAACCGAAGGAGAATGATGAAAATCAACCCCCAATTGATGAATGATGAGAAGTTCTCCCCCTCTCTCTCTCTCTCGCGTAAATGGAAGAAGAAGGAAGAAATGAGCTGCTCTCGCTCAAAACAACGCAATTATAGGGTTGACCGCATTGTATGCCGCGGCCCAGCTGAAGTGTGCCACGGCACAGGCCAAAAAATTGCTCCGAGGGCTCGACAGTGTGCCGCGGCCCCGCTGAAGTGTGCCGCGGCACCCGGTACAGTCGGGTTTTTGGCCGAAAATGCCACACGAGTGTGCCGCGGCCCGGACGGGTGTGCCGCGGCACTGACTCGGCAGTGTGCCGCGGCCCCGGACGGGTGTGCCGCGGCACACAGTACAGTCCGCTCGGCCAAAAACTGGAAAAATGTGTGTGCCGCGGCGCACACTCCTTGTGCCGCGGCCCACACCCCCTTTGAGTCCTAAAATGACGAAAAAAGATCCGGGAAGAGAATAAAAGCAATAGGAATCAATATTTGGGAAACAAGAACACGAAATGGATCCACGGCAACCCCGAAACGGCGGTTCCGCACGACAATAACGAGAATCAGATCAATATATGACAGAAAAGATACACTGAAAGATACACGAGGGTTACTACAATCGAAAAAATACACCGGAAATAAAAATACAAGGGAAAGAAAAATGCGGATATTACATTTTTATTTGCCTTAAATTTTTTTTTTAGTATATATATATATATATATATATATATATATAGTATTTTGATTTGTGAGATTTCTAGATCTGGCCATAACACCAATAATGTAGCTATATACAAGCTTCTAAAATCGTTTTAACCGGTAAAAAAAAAATTGTATATTTTAAAATTTTTTATCCTTAATCTCTCTTTCCAAGCCTTGTAGTTATCATATAAAATTGAGTCATTCGTTACCTTGAGAAAAGAAGAATCAGTCGGTTGATGAAAAATAGAACTAAAATTTACTTAATTTGTGGAGTTTTTGATTTTTCATGCTTAAACTAAGAAATGATTTTCTGCAAAAATTCTATTCCCTAAAAAAAAAGGAGTCATTGGTGAAAAGAGCTACACGTTAGCAAATAATGGTGTGAAAGCTATCACCTAAAAAAAACAACAAAAAGGAGAAGTGTTGAGCAGCAACGGCTGCCTAATTTTGGGGGTCTTAAAATTTTGCGAAAAATAAAGGACTAACCATTATTGGTGCGTAGCTGCTGTCTCACAGAAAAATTGGTGAAAAGAGCTACACGTTAGTAAATAACAGTGTGAAAGCTATCATCTTTTTTTTAAAAAAAAGATAGAAATTGTGTTGGTGAAAAGAGCTACACGTTAGCAAATAACGGTGTGAAAGCTATCACTAAGGGATGTAGTTTATGAACAGACTTGAATTAATTAGCGGCTGAATTTCAATACACTCAATTTCGTGAAAAATCACAATATTTGATGACGCCAATGAAATTCTTCTTCATATTGAGTCGAAAAATAAACGAGTGACCGAGAGCAACCATTAAAGGGAGTCGTGTGAAGTCACGAGTGGGAAAGAAATAGTCAACCTTTTGGGGGGAAAACATTGCATTTTGGAATTACAAAAATAAAAACCGTGTTTTAACTTCAAAATCGTTAGTAGATTTATTTTGAATCTTGATTCATTTCTATCTACTGTATAAAGTTGGTTATTGTGTATTAATGGCATTTTGATCTCTTTTTATTTTATATATAATTTTTTTTTTTTAAATTTGTGTGTATTATTTTTTATTTTTTATTGTATGTCTTATTTTAATTTTTATTTTGTGTGTGATTAATAAAGAGTCTTGCTCGGGACTAGCAAGAATTTAAGTGTGGGGTATTTGATTAGTGCATAATTGATCTAAAAATCATATACAAAATATTTCTTTTTCCGGACATAATCGTACTGATTTGTGATTAAAAATACATATTTTACATATATGTCCAAACATGAGCTATAAATGGTTATTTTACAGATTACTGACATGAAGCATAAAAAAGGACGGAAAACAAGATCAAATCCAACGACGGGAATTTTTCAAGGCAAAATGACCATACAACACGGCGCACAAAGGACCGTGTTATGTAGGCCGTTTCACATACGGCGCAACAAGGGCCGTGTCTTGGACCGTTTCACACACGGCCTGCTTTTAGCGCTGTGTCCTCGCGCGTATTCCGGAAGAGACCGAGTCACCACAAAACGGCGCACAACACGGGGCAAACTGGGCCATTCTTCATCGCCGTTTTTCAACAGATGCCATACAAAAATAGTCCACTTTTGACCAACTTGTGAACTCAACCACAAGATATTTTTTTGGTCAAAAATCTGAAAATTCAAAGACATAGGTGAAGTGTGAACAAAGAATTAATCAAGATACTACAATAGATATTTTGAATTAAATAATCAATTGTATTCTTGAGAATCACCTATAAAAGGACACCTTCACTCATGAAGAAATACTCCTCATCTTCTTGCTAAGAAATACTCCTTTCTTTTAGCAATATATTTTCCTTTGAACTCTCAATTTTAGTTTGTATTTCATTTTTGGTTTGAAGTTTTTCTTTCATTTAGTTTGTAATTGAAAAGTGCTTGATCAATAAGCACTTAGCATTTTACTTAGTATTTTACTTTCAATTTTTGTAAGCTTGTAACCTTTAAACAAGTTTGAAGTTATATTTTGAAGTATGTTTCTTGCACTTTGATACATGATATTCAAGTAAGTTTTATCTATTGTCATCAACTTCTAGTAATTAAAAGTTTCTATATATATTATATATATCAATTATTTCTATTATAATTTTAGTTTGTATAAACCAATGAGTAGCTAATCTTTCTTCCTAGGGGAAGGGGGATTTCTATTAGGTTATCTATTGAGTATTTGATTGATTTAAACTATTTTTAGGACTAATTGGTTTAAATAGAGATTGATCATATCCTATTTTTACTAATGAAACCTTCTTGATTGATTGTTGAGTGAATTGGAAACATATCTTTTCAATCTATCAAATTTTAATCTTGTTATCAACATCTTAAGATTGCGAAAGTGGTTAAGACACCTTTGAATACGAAAGTTATGAGGTGAAAAGTTGATTACTCGATGAACAATCGTTTATCATAAAAATAGTCAAGTTAGAGAAATGAAAGGACTAATTGGTTTAAATAGAGATTGATCATATCCTATTTCTACTAGTGAAACCTCCTTGATTGATTGTTAAGTGTATTGGAAACATATCTTTTCAATCTATCAAGTGTTAATCTTGTTATCAACATCTTAAAAAAGCGAAAGTGATTAAGACATCTTTGAACACGAAAGTTATGAGGTGAAAAGTTGATTACTCGATAAATATTAGTTTTTCTTTTATATCCATATAAATCAATTCCTATACTTAATTAAATACCTAATTTAATGAACCCGTAATCCCCTAGATTTTATAAATTCCCAACTCATTTTAATTCTATTCATTTTCACTAGTTAAAAATAGTCTAGTATAAATAGTCTAGTTAAAAATAGTCTTAATATAAATAATCTAGTATAAATAGTCTTAATATAAATAGTCCATTATAAATAGTCTTAATATAAATAGTCTAGTATAAATAGTCTGTAATACCCGAGATTTCTAATATGTATTTGGAACTTGTGATATTGTAATTGTTGTACTTGATCTGAGTATTATTCTCCGTATTTCATAATCCGATGTTGTCGAGCGTATGATTTCATGTATGTGATTTAAAAATTGTGATTCTGCGCATGTAGCGCACGCTATCGGCTATGTGTAGCGCACGCTAACATGGATTCATAGCGCACGCTACAAAGGAACATTAGCGCACGCTATGCGTGGTCAATTTGATTGAGACGTGTGGTAGGTGAGATCTGGACGGGGACCCCGGTCGGATTGTGTCGGGATGAACCTGGACGGATTTCGGGAAAAGCCGAGTCAACGCCTTAGCGCACGCTACAGGCATATGCATAGCGCGCGCTAAGTGCCGAGTACAGTATAGTCAGTGAGCCGTTAGCGCACGCTACGAGCAGGGACTAGCGCGCGCTAATGGCCATTTCTTATAAATAGGACAGCATCCTATTCGTGATTTCAGTTCTTTCTTCTCCCATACCCGAATTCTTACACTTAGAACATAACTTCCTTCATCCTAAACACTTCATATCAACATCCTAGCTCGTGATTGAAGATTGTAGATCATTGAGGATTGGTGTTCGAGCCTTCGACGTTGGGTTGCTTTGATTTTCTCCTTGTTCAACACTACTTTGAGGTAGGTGATTCTTCACCAAAGTTAGTAGTGTTCTAAAGGACGATTTGATCATGTTTGTATAGTCAGTTACTTCGTTCTACATCAATCATCATGGGTTAGAAGAATATTTTCGACGTATCGGCACTTTTTATCGTATGAACCTTTAAACCGTTTTTAGTATGTGGACTCCTAAGCATTTTCAAATCGATTTATAATCAATAAACGGATTTTACCTAGATTGTTACGTTTTACACATTGGAATCATGCGTTTTGGAACGTAGGACGAACGAAACTTAGAATATTTTCTTGAGGATCGAAGATGAATTATGATGTTGAGATGATTATCCGTATATTTGTATCCCATAATCATAGAACTTCCACAAACCTTATTAGCATGATATGCTTGAGGATGACTTGTTTTATCGCCATAGAATTCATGAGTTCATCACCATTCAACCCAGTTTTCTGTCAGTAGTAATCTGCCATGCACGATTAGCGCACGCTAACATACGTTAGTTAACATGCGCTATCGGGGATAAGTTAACGCACGATACGTACATAACGTACGTTATGTTATCAGCCGATTCAAACTTTCAGTCCGTGGCTAGCGCACGCTAGGCTTATACGATAGCGTACGCTAACAGGCCGGCTTAGTGCACGTTACGCAGAGTATGTAGCGCACGCTAAGCAGTCCAGGCAGATTGTTTATTTTGAGCTTTTCGGCCGTAGACCGAATTGTTAGGCCATCGTCCGACTTGAGATGATTTGTATATCATTTCTCTTGTTAAGGTTCGAGATTGTTACGTTGATCGAAGGAGGCGGCCTTCGAGTGTGTTGAGATCATTGAAGTGTTTCGTTCTTGCCATTTTCGAGGCAAGTATCATATGTCGAGTTCGATTTATATTGAAACTTTGATCATGCTTGTGGTTTTGTTCATGTTGTTGAATATGAAATGTATTTCTGAAATTTCTCGTGGTATTCGTTGTTATTTGTTCGTATTGATGAACATATTGAAATGCATATATGTATGCATAGTTGATTGATTTATGGTATAAATGATCCGAGGGGAGCATGAGGATCTATGCTGAGGGCGCTGGATCGAATGTCCACCATGCGTTGGTCCGACGGGATCATCATGGGGATCTATGCTGAGGGCGCTGGATCGCTGGACGGGTTTTCCACCATGCGTTGGTCCGACGGGATCATCATGGGGATCTATACCAAGGGCGCTGGATCGCTGGATTACCCTGTACTGTGTTGATGGAATCGTGAGGATTCGCATCGTTGGATTCCGGTGACGGAAGTCCGTTTTTCATGTTTTATGATGCATTGATGATTTATGTATTACGATACTTGTACTAGCATTGTTTTGCTAACCCCTTCGGGGGTGGACATTGTTTTGATGTTCAGGTAGCCGAGGAGCGGGGAAGCAACCACAGTACCGACAGGACGATGAAATGGCTCAGTGATGTGGTTGATGTTTATTGTTATTGTGATTTGTCTTCTTGGTCTATTTAGTACTCGAGTACATCTGTTTTAATAATGTCTTTTCGATATGGTTGTATAAGTTAACTCATTTGATCGGTTGAATCAAATCTGTATTCGAACTTCAGTTGTACGATTGGTTTATATTTACACTCCTTTTAAAAATTAGCCTTGTAAATCCTTACCTAAAGGGTTTACGGCGCTGTAATTATTCCGAATATCTCGGGGTGTTACAGAATATGGTATCGGAGCTAAGATTCATGGATATCTTGGCAGTCGGGTTAGTTGGGTCAGTTTACGTTATTCGATTATTGGTCGTTCGTAACATCACTGCTGAGCCAGCATCGTCGTGTGGACCGTGGTTATAAGTTCCTAAATCTCAAATACTACCATTTTATTTTATTCATGTTTTGTGAACATTGATGGATGTACTTTTAGAAAGTTTGCCCTGGATATTGAGTATTTATGTTTACAGTATGTTGAGAGGAGGTCGTGGACGCGGACGCGGTCGTGGACGCGAACGTGGAAATGCGAGACAAGAAGAGTCGGTGTCTACCCCAGAAATAACCGCTAGTCGAACGGATTCCCATTCCGGGGGACAGCAGGGATCGACAAATAATAATGCAGATCCTAACATGCCGGGAGTGCTTCAGCAGGTGGTTGCCCAGATAAACCAGTTTTCTCAAGTTGTGGATCGCATGTAGACGGCGATGGGACATCAGCATAACGTGGATAATTGAGGAGATAAATGGCTTACCGAAGTGATCAAATTGCATCCTCCGAAATTTGACGGTTCTGCTGAGACGCTTTCTTGGGATCACTGGCTGAAGGAATTAGAAAAGATTTTTGCAGGGATTAACTGTCCCAACGATAGGAAGGTTCCGGTCGCCCAGTATCTTCTGACCGGGGAGGCTTTCGACTGGTGGGAGGCCATTCGACCGGAGGAGCACAATGTTGACTGGACGGAATTCAAATTGATGATGGAGGCGCAGTATTGTCCTCTCCCAGTTAGAGAAGCCCGAGTTCGGGAGTTTTTCTCACCACAAAATTCAGAAGCATCTGTGACGGACATGATTAAGATCTTTAATCACCAGCTGACTTATGTGCGCCACTTGGTCAGGACCGAGGCGGAAAGGATTTTCCATTTTGACATGCGAATGAAGCCGGAAATTCAGCAATATATGTCCGGATTTGAATGTACCACCTTGCGACAGTATCAGGACAAGGCGTTGGCCTATGATATGAAGGAGGCAGCAGTAGAGAAATCTACGGAAGCAAAGAAACAGAAGGTGTCTGGCAACTTCACGGAGAATAAGAGTATCGGGCCTCGCAGGGGTCAGTCCTCTTTTCATTCATCCAGGAGACCTCCGCATCCTTCTCGAGGTGGAAAGAAGTTCCGGGCAGCACCAACTGTTTCAGACGCAGGGAAGAAGTGTTATAACTGTGGCAAAGCGAGACATGTTTGACGTGATTGTTTCGCGCCTGCTGTGACCTGTTTCGAGTGTGGACAGGAAGGACATCGTGCAACATTTTGTGGGAATGCGACCCGATGTTTTGGTACTCGCACTCCAGCTCCAGTTCCGAAGGAGACGAGTGTGAACCAGACGCAGCAGAGTGGATTTCAGCAGCAGAACGTTGGGAAGAGAGAGACATCTAGTGCTGGGTCCGTTCCTCCGCGCCTGTACGAAATGAGAAAATCTGACGATCAGAACACTGCTGTTGCATCAGGTACAATTCAGATCCTTTTGCAACCAGTTAGTGTTTTATTCGATTCCGGAGCTACACATTCTTTTGTATCTTTGAACTGTGTAAATCGTTTGAAAATCTCATGCTTATCTGATTGTGAACCATATGTTGTGGGTTTGCCGAGTGGAGAGAGAATTGTGGGAACCCTAGAGGTTAGAGATTTTCCAGTATCTATAGGAGGGAGAGATTGGCCATCGAATCTTATTGTAGTTGACATCTACGGTGATGATTTAATTCTCGGAGACGATTGGCTCAACCGTTATGGAGCTATTCTGAATTACCGAGAGAGAGTCATTTCTATCATTGCTGATGACGGATCTGAACACTTATTCCGAGGATGGAGACCGGGAAGCTCGGTAAAATTGATCAAAGCAATGAAAGCCGTGAAATTACTGAAGCAGGGATGTCACGGACTTTGGTGCTATGCCATGAGGAAAGAGGAAGGAGTAGAGCTTTCGTCTATTTCAGTTGTGAATGAGTTCTCAGATGTATTTCCTGACGAACTACCTGGGTTACCTCCGCAGAGGGAAGTGGAATTCACTATCGAATTAGAGCACGGAGCAGCGGCTCCTATTTCCCGAGCACCATATCGCATGGCGCCAACCGATATGTATGAACTCAAGAAGCAATCGGAGGAATTGTTGCGTAAGAGCTATATTCAACCTAGCATTTCTCCTTGGGAGCGCCTGTTCTCTTTGTCCTAAGAAAGACGGATCCCTCCGACTGTGTATTGATTACAGGGAGCTCAATAAGATGACGATCAAGAATAAGTATCTTATACCTCGGATCGACGACTTGTTTGATCAACTGCAAGGGGAAAGGGTATTCTCGAAGATTGACTTGCGATCAGGATACCATCAGTTGAGGATTAAGGAATCGGATATACCAAAGTCTGCTGTGTCCCAGACGGCATTATGAATTCGTAGTGATGCCGTTTGGACTTACCAATGCTCCTGCGGTGTTCATGCAATTGATGAATCGGGTATTCTTGGAATACTTGGATAAATTTGTGGTCGTCTTCATTGATGACATCTTGATATATTCGAGTGACGCAGAGGAGCATGCCGAACATTTGCGTGTGGTTTTGAACACTTTGAGGAAGGAACAGCTGTATGCAAAGCTTTCTAAATGCGAGTTCTGGCTCAGGGAGGTAACTTTCCTCGGGCATGTGATATCAGCTGACAGAGTTCAGGTGGACCCGAAGAAAGTCGAAGCAATCTTGGAATGGGAGGCTCCTATTAGCGTGAAAGAAGTCCGGAGTTTCCTAGGACTTGCCGGATATTATCGCCGCTTTGTAGAAGGATTTTCCAAGATTTCTCGTCCGCTCACTCAGCTGTTACAGAAAACTCAAAAGTTTAAGTGGGACGAGAAATGCCAGGCTGGTTTTGATGAGCTTAAGAGAAGACTAACGACAGCACCTATATTAGCATTACCATATGGAGCTGATGGGTTCATGGTGTACAGCGACGCTTCAAATCAGGGTCTGGGATGTGTGTTGATGCAAAGAGATAAGGTGATTGCCTATGCTTCTCGGCAGTTAAAACCATACGAAGTAAATTACCCGACTCATGATCTGGAGTTAGCAACTGTAGTCTTTGCCTTGAAAATTTGGAGACACTATTTGTATGGCACTCATTGTCAGATCTTTACAGATCATAAGAGCCTCAAGTACATCTTCAGTCAGAAAGAATTAAACATGAGGCAGAGAAGGTGGCTGGAATTGATCAAGGATTACGACTTAGAGATTCTCTATCATCCGGGGAAAGCAAACGTTGTAGCTGATGCATTGAGCCGTAAACCTGTTTCTCTTCGAGTGTTGGAAGCACTTACGTCCCAAACCAGCCTTCAACGAGAACTAATCCGCGAAGGGATTGAAGTATGGGCACCAGGAATTCAAGGGCAACTATATGTGATGGAACTGACTTCATCACTAGTCGAGGAGATCAAGTCTAAGCAGCTGAACGATTCTCTGATCCCTCGGTTATGTGACGAAGTAAAGAAGGGAAAAGTCCAAGGATTCGTGATACAAGATGATGGAGTTCTGAGATTTCAGAGTCGACTTTGCGTTCCCGATGGTGATGATTTGAGACGGACTATTCTGAAGGAAGCTCACAACGCGCCCTATTCTATTCACCCGGGCAGCAGTAAGATGTATAAAGATCTTAAACAGAACTACTGGTGGGGGAATATGAAGAAGGACGTAGCAGAGTACGTTTCGAAGTGTTTGACTTGTCAGCAGGTTAAGATTGAACATCAGCGACCTGCCGGAATGTTAAAGCCACTTCCGATCCCGGAATGGAAGTGGGAGGACATCTCGATGGATTTCATAACCAGTATGCCGAGGACTAGAACGGGAATGAACATGATTTGGGTTGTAGTTGATCGACTAACCAAGTCGGCTCATTTCCTAGGGATTAAAGATACATGGGGACCCGAGAGATTGGCGCGAGTATTTATTGCGGAGATAGTCAGATTGCATGGGACGCCGAAGACCATTATTTCGGATAGAGATGGTCGTTTCGTGTCACACTTCTGGAAAGAAGTTCACAGGGCTTTGGGGACTGAGCTCAATTTTAGCACGGCTTATCATCCCCAAACGGACGGTCAGTCCGAAAGGACTATTCAAATGGTAGAAGACATGCTTAGAGCTTGTGCATTAGATTGGTCAACTGATTGGGAAGTTCACTTGCCCTTGATCGAGTTCACCTATAATAATAGTTGGCATGCTTCTATTAAGATGGCACCATTTGAAGCTTTGTATGGGAGAAGATGCCGATCACCCCTGTGTTGGGATGATTCTTCGGATTTGATCGGGACGGAACCGGAATTGATAATTCAGACTCAAGAGAAGATAGGTTTGATTCGAGAAAGACTGCTGACTGCCCAGAGTCGACAAAAGTCTTACGCAGACGTACGTCGTCGTCCTCTAGAGTTCGACGCTGAGGACCATGTGCTATTGAAGGTGTCTCCTACACGAGGGATTTTCCATTTTGGGAGGAGAGGCAAGCTTAGTCCTAGATATATCGGACCATTTGAGATCCTCGAGAGGGTTGGAGATTTAGCATACAGGTTGGCCTTACCGCCATCGCTGAGTCACGTTCACAATGTGTTTCACGTATCCCAACTGCGGAAGTATGTACCGGACCCCAGTCACGTCATTGATTTCGATGAGATCGAGATAGCTAATGATGGCACCTTCGAAGAGAGACCAATCAAGATACTTGAGAGTCGGATCAAACAATTGAGGAATAAACCAATACACTTGGTTAAAGTACAATGGTCACGACATGGAGTCGAAGAGGCCACTTGGGAAACGGAGGACAGTATGAAGGCTAGATATCCAGAGTTGTTTTCATCCTAAGTTTCGGGACGAAACTTCTTTTTAGGGTAGAAGGATGTAATACCCGAGATTATTAATATGTATTTGGAACTTGCGATATTGTAATTGTTGTACTTGATCTGAGTATTATTCTCCGTATTTCATAATCCGATGTTGTCGAGCGTATGATTTCATGTATGTGATTTAAAAATTGTGATTCTGCGCATGTAGCGCATGCTATCGGCTATGTGTAGCGCACGCTAACATGGATTCATAGCGCACGCTACAAAGGAACATTAGCGCATGCTATGCGTGGTCAATTTGATTGAGACGTGCGGTAGGTGAGATCTGGCCGGGGACCCCTGTCGGATTGTGTCGGGATGAACCTGGACGGATTTCGGGAAAAGCCGAGTCAACGCCTTAGCGCACGCTATAGGCATGTGTATAGCGCGCGCTAAGTGCCGAGTACAGTATAGTCAGTGAGCCATTAGCGCACGCTACGAGCAGGGACTAGCGCGCGCTAATGGCCATTTCTTATAAATAGGACAGCATCCTATTCGTGATTTCAGTTCTTTCTTCTCCCATACCCGAATTCTTACACTTAGAACATAACTTCCTTCATCCTAAACACTTCATATCAACATCCTAGCTCGTGATTGAAGATTGTAGATCATTGAGGATTGGTGTTCGAGCCTTCGACGTTGGGTTGCTTTGATTTTCTCCTTGTTCAACACTACTTTGAGGTAGGTGATTCTTCACCAAAGTTAGTAGTGTTCTAAAGGACGATTTGATCATGTTTGTACAGTCAGTTACTTCGTTCTACATCAATCATCATGGGTTAGAAGAATATTTTCGACGTATCGGCACTTTTTATCGTATGAACCTTTGAACCGTTTTTAGTATGTGGACTCCTAAGCATTTTCAAATCGATTTATAATCAATAAACGGATTTTACCTAGATTGTTACGTTTTACACATTGGAATCATGCGTTTTGGAACGTAGGACGAACGGAACTTAAAATATTTTCTTGAGGATCGAAGATGAATTATGATGTTGAGATGATTATCCGTATATTTGTATCCCATAATCATAGAACTTCCACAAACCTTATTAGCATGATATGCTTGAGGATGACTTGTTTTATCGCCATAGAATTCATGAGTTCATCACCATTCAACCCAGTTTTCTGTCAGTAGTAATCTGCCATGCACGATTAGCGCACGCTAACATACGTTAGTTAACATGCGCTATCGGGGATAAGTTAATGCACGATACGTACATAACATACGTTATGTTATCAGCCGATTCAAACTGTCAGTCCGTGGCTAGCGCACGCTCGGCTTATACGATAGCGTACGCTAACAGGCCAGCTTACCGCACGTTACGCAGAGTACGTAGCGCACGCTAAGCAGTCCAGGCAGATTGTTTATTTTGAGCTTTTCGGCCGTAGACCGAATTGTTAGGCCATCGTCCGACTTGAGATGATTTGTATATCATTTCTCTTGTTAAGGTTCGAGCTTGTTACGTTGATCGAAGGAGGCAGCCTTCGAGTGTGTTGAGATCATTGAAGTGTTCCGTTCTTGCCATTTTCGAGGCAAGTATCATATATCGAGTTCGATTTATATTGAAACTTTGATCATGCTTGTGGTTTTGTTCATGTTGTTGAATATGAAATGTATTTCTGAAATTTCTCGTGGTATTCGTTGTTATTTGTTCGTATTGATGAACATATTGAAATGCATATATGTATGCATAGTTGATTGATTTATGGTATAAATGATCCGAGGGGATCATGAGGATCTATGCTGAGGGCGCTGGATCGAATGTCCACCATGCGTTGGTCCGACGGGATCATCATGGGGATCTATGCTGAGGGCGCTGGATCGCTGGACGGGTTTTCCACCATGCGTTGGTCCGACGGGATCATCATGGGGATCTATACCAAGGGCGTTGGATCGCTGGATTACCCTGTACTGTGTTGATGGAATCGTGAGGATTCGCATCGTTGGATTCCGGTGACGGAAGTCCGTTTTGCATGTTTTATGATGCATTGATGATTTATGTATTACGATACTTGTACTAGCATTGTTTTGCTAACCCCTTCGGGGGTGGACATTGGTTTTATGTTCAGGTAGTGGAGGAGCGGGGAAGCAACCACAGTACCGACAGGACGATGAAATGGCTCAGTGATGTGGTTGATGTTTATTGTTATTGTGATTTGTCTTCTTGGTCTATTTAGTACTCGAGTACGTCTGTTTTAATAATGTCTTTTCGATATGGTTGTATAAGTTAACTCATTTGATTGGTTGAATCAAATCTGTATTTGAACTTCAGTTGTACGATTGGTTTATATTTACACTCCTTTTAAAATTAGCCTTGTAAATCCTTACCTAAAGGGTTTACGGCGCTGTAATTATTCCGAATATCTCGGGGTGTTACACTGCTGGCAGTTACTTTCGAGGAGTCCGATGCAGACGGCTTGGACCATCCTCATTCAGACGCACTTGTCATAACCCTGCCCGTAATGGGGATCCCGGTCCATAGGGTGTTGGTGGACTCCGGGGCCTATGCTAGCATCATCTACCTTCATACACTTCGTAGGATGAAGGTAGACCAATCTTATGTCCGGCCCTGCAACGAGGACATTCGAGGATTTGCCAATTGCCACACCTCCCACTGGGGGAAATCGACCTCGCCTTGGAATTTGGTCAGGGGCCAATCAGAAGGACGATGATCACAACCTTCAAGATCATCGATGTGCACAGTGACTATAATGCCATCATAGGCCGACCTGTGATGTCAAGGCTGAGGGCCATCCAGTCTACCTATCACATGTGCATGAAATTTCCCACCCCGGACTGCATCGAGGTACATAGAGGGGATCAGAGGGCCGCCTGGGAATGCAACCTCAGCATCCAGGCTCGCGAAATCAACGCCGCAGAAGGCATCCCAGAAAACTTGCCCAAAGAAATGGGGGCCACCAGCGCCGAACAGCTAGCGGGAAACACCCTACCAGAACAGGAGACCGAAGGTCCCGGGGCCGCTCAAACCCCCGAAATGGAAACCGGACCGGAAGCGGACTAGGGCCGCAAGCCCGGTAATGAGCCGATCCTAGAAGAAGATCCCGTCGACCCGCGATACCAAGATCCGAAAGGAAAAATTCGCCACGCTGAGCCAACCGAAGAGTTGGACCAGGTCGATATGGACCCATCCAATTCAACCCGACGACTAAAGATCGGCCATAACCTTCAAGAGCCGATCCGCTCCGAGCTAATCTTCCATCTGAGACAAAATTTGGATGTCTTTGCGTGGACCCATTCGGATATGTCGGGGATTAACCCAGAACTTGCATGCCACCGGCTTAACATCGACCCTAGTTCAAAGCCGGTTATTCAGAAAAGAAGGAAAATGGGGCCGGAACGACAGAAGGGGCTGGAAGAGGAGGTAGAAAAGCAAATCGATAACGGGTTTATTCGGGAAGCCCAATACCCGACTTGGGTAGCCAACCCGGTCTTGGTAAAAAAGCCGACCGGGCTATGGAGGCTCTGCATTGACTTCTCCAACCTGAACAAAGCCTGCCCGAAAGATAGCTACCCCCTCCCCCATATCGACTACATGGTGGATGCAACGGTCGGACACGAGCTAATGAGCTTTATGGATGCGTATTCTGGATACAACCAGATCCCAATGCATCCCGCTGATGAGGAAAACACCTCCTTCTACTAAGCCCGCGGCCTATACTGTTACCGGATGATGCCTTTCGGGCTCAAGAATGCCGGCGCGACATATCAACGCCTGGTAAATAAAATGTTCAATAGCTTGATAGGCCATACTATGGAGGTATATGTAGATGACATGTTAGTAAAATCTTTGCGCTCGGCCGATCATGTACATGACCTCAATAAAATGTTTGCTATTTTGCGAGAGTATAAGCTGAAGCTAAATCCGAAGAAATGTTCATTCGGGGTAGGTTCTGGAAAATTCCTCGGCTACATGGTAAGCCAACGAGGGATTGAAGCCAACCCCGATAAAATTACGGCGGTGACCGAGCTTGTTCCTCCAAACTTGGTCAAAAAGGTGCAAAGCCTAACTGGCCGACTAGCCGCGCTAAGTCGCTTTATCTCCCGCTCAATGGATAAATGCAAACCTTTCTTTGAGGCGATAAAAAAGAACAAGGATTTTCAATGGACAGAACCTTGACAAAAAGCCTTCGAGGCTATCAAGAAAGTCCTGGCAGAAGCCCCGACCTTGCAGAGGCCGACCCGAGGGGAAATTCTCAGCTTATATCTCGCGGTCTCCGACTCGGCGATCAGCGCCGCTCTGATCCGAACGGAGAATGCAGTGCAACATCCGGTCTATTATGTAAGTCAGGCCCTCCATGATGCCGAGCTCAGATATGCCCCAATGGAAAAACTAGCTTATGCGCTCGTAATGGCATCCTGGAAGTTAAGACCCTACTTTTTGGAACATCAGGTAGTCGTCTTAACAAACTATCCATTAAAGCAAGTCATGCACCGACCTGACGTTTCCGGCCGAATGGTCAAATGGGCCGTCGAACTCGGACAGTTTGACATAACCTATGAATCGTGCACTGCCATAAAGGGACAAGCCCAAGCGGACTTCATTGCAGAGTTCACACCAGCAATCGCATAGGAGGACGACCGATCAGAAGAATGGTCACTCTATGTAGATGGGTCCTCAACCTCCGACCGATCAGGCGCGGGAATAGTCCTCGTTAGTCCCGACCAACGTCTGTTCTACTCGGCTATCCGTTTGGATTTCCCGACCACCAACAATGAGGCAGAATATGAAGCTCTCTTGGCCGGTCTAGAAATGGCGACCTCCCTCGGCCTCGCTCGCCTCTCCATCTTGAGTGATTCTCAATTAGTGGTAAACCAGATCAATGGTGAGTACGAAGCCAAAGAGCCTAAACTGGTTAAGTACCTCAGCCTGGCTCGGGCCCGGCTGCAAGATTTTCAGGGAACAATACAACATATTTCCAGAACTGAGAACATCCAAGCCGACTCTTTGGCCAAACTCGCATCTAGCGCCGGAGCCGAACATATGGAGGTCAGCATAGGGTATCATGCCTCATCAGCCCTAGAAATGGCCGAAGTCCGGGCATCTGAACAGTCGGAACCACAAGGGTGGATGCAGCCTATAATGCAATATCTTCTAAACGGCATTTTACCCGAGGACCGAGCCCAAGCGAGAGCATTACGAACTCAGTCCGCCCGGTTCACCATCATAGATGGAACCTTATACAAAAGAGGATATTCGGTTCCTCTGCTGAAATGCCTGTCGGAATCAGAAGCAGAATATGCCCTCACGGAGGTGCACGAGGGTATATGCGGTAATCATTCCGGCGGCCAGGCATTGGCCTACAAATTAATCCGGCAAGGCTATTATTGGCCCTGTCTCAAGAGAGATGCCATCACACTCGTACGGAAGTGCGTCCGGTGCCAAATTTTCGCTCCACGGATCCTATCCCCACCGGAAACTCTCACTTCTGTATATTGTCCATGGCCATTCGCCAAGTGGGGAATCGACTTGATCGGCCCTCTACCTAAGGGACGGGGAGGAGTGCAATACGCCATCGTCGCAGTCGATTATTTTACGAAATAGGCAGAGGCCGAGCCTATGGCACGAACAACCGAACAGAAGATAGTCGACTTTATCTGGAAGTCAATCATATGCCGGTTCGGGATCCCTCAATCTATTGTCTCTGATAATGCCAAACAATTTGACAATAAGAAGTTTTGAGCTTTCTGCGACGGCCTCCAAATACGCAATAACTTTTCCACGCCCTACTATCCACAATCCAACGGGCAAGTCGAGGCGGTCAACAAGATCCTGAAACAACACCTCAAGACACGCCTCGAGGAACTCAAGGGTTCCTGGGCCGAGTAGCTCCCCAGGACCTTATGGGCCTATCGAACAATGCATAGATCCGCCACCGGAGAAACGCCTTTCTCCTTGGCTTTCGGCTCTGAAGCCGTTATCCCGGTTGAAATCGGGGCACCTACCTACCGAGTAGCCCATTTTGAAGAGCAAGATAATGACTTGGCCCTCCAAGTGAACCTGGACCTCCTTGCCGAAAAACGAGTTCAGGCAGAAATGCGAAACGCCGTTTACGAAAGAAGGAGTGAAAAATATTACAACTCCAAGGTTCACCCGAGAAGCTTCCAGGTCAGCGACCTCGTCCTTAAAAGGGTATTGGGCCCGGATCCTGGACCACTCAAGCCCAAATGGGAAGGACCATATAAAGTTAGTGAAGTCCTTCAGAATGGAGCCTACCGGCTGGAATATCTGAACGGCCAAAGATTAACTTACCCGTGGAATGCTATGTATTTAAAGAGGTATTATCAATAAAATTTGACGTTATTCCAATTTTAAATATTGATGCATCTCATAAGACCGAGCTCGTCTCGGCACCTCATAAGACCGGCTCATCCGGCACTATAAGACCGAGCTCGTCTCGGCACCTCATAAGACCGGCTCATCCGGCACAATAAGACCGAGCTCGTCTCGGCACCTCATAAGACCGGCTCATCCGGCACTATAAGACCGAGCTCGTCTCGGCACCTCATAAGACCGGCTCATCCGGCACTATAAGACCGAGCGTGTCTCGGCACCTCATAAGACCGGCTCATCCGGCACTATAAGACCGAGCTCATCTCGGCACCTCATAAGACCGGATCATCCGGCACTATAAGACCGAGCTCGTCTCGGCACCTCATAATACCGGCTCATCCGGCACTATAAGACCGAGCGCGTCTCGGCACCTCATAAGACCGGCTCATCCGGCACTATAAGACCAAGCTCGTCTCGGCACCTCATAAGACCGGCTCATCCGGCACTATAAGACCGAGCTCGTCTCCGCACCTCATAAGACCGGCTCATCCGGCACTATAAGACCGAGCTCGTCTCGGCACCTCATAAGACCGGCTCATCCGGAACTATAAGACCGAGCTCGTCTCGGCACCTCATAAGACCGAGCTCGCCTCGGCACCTCATAAGACCGGCTCATCCGACACTATAAGACCGAGCTCGTCTCGGCACCTTATAAGACCGAGCTCGTCTCGGCACCTCATAAGACCGGCTCATCCGGCACTATAAGACTGAGCTCGTCTCGGCACCTTATAAGACCGAGCTCGTCTCGGCACCTCATAAGACTGGCTCATCCGGCACTATAAGACTGAGCTCGTCTCGGCACCTCATAAGACCGGCTCATCTGGCACTATAAGACCGAGCTCGTCTCAGCACCTCATAAGACCGGCTCATCCGGCACTATAAGACCGAGCTCGTCTCGGCACCTCATAAGACCGGCTCATCCGGCACTATAAGACCGAGCGCGTCTCGGCACCTCATAAGACCGGCTCATCCGGCACTATAAGACGGAGCTCGTCTCGGCACCTCATAAGACCGGCTCATCCGGCACTATAAGACCGAGCTCGTCTCGGCACCTCATAAGACCGGCTCATCCGGCACTATAAGACCGAGCGCGTCTCGGCACCTCATAAGACCGGCTCATCCGGCACTATAAGACCGAGCTCGTCTCGGCACCTCATAAGACTGGCTCATCCGGCACTATAAGACCGAGCTCGTCTCGGCACCTCATAAGACCGGCTCATCCGGCACTATAAAACCGAGCTCGTCTCGGCACCTCATAAGACCAGCTCATCCGGCACTATAAGACCGAGCTCGTCTCGGCACCTCATAAGACCGAGATCGCCTCGGCACCTCATAAGACTGGCTGATCCGGCACTATAAGACCAAGCTCGTCTCGGCACCTCATAAGACCGGCTCATCCGCCACTATAAGACCGAGCTCGTCTCGGCACCTTATAAGACCGAGCTCGTCTCGGCACCTCATAAGACCGGCTGATCCGGCACTATTAGACCGAGCTCACCCCGGCACAATCAACAAGTGATGAACATGATAGAAAGGCAACGGTCCATTCAACTGGGCCCAGACATCTAAAAGAGCGACAACAAATGCTACAAGGGAGATTTTATTTAATCAAGTCATTGTTACAAATTACAAATGGTAACAACAAACCAGAGCGGATTGGCACGCAGGCCGTACATGAAATAAAACAAAAGAAAGACAAAGATGGGCGCGCAGGCCATGCGAGAAGCAAAATTTAAGGAAACTACTCGGCCCCACCCTCCTGGCCAGCCGCTTGAAAGGACTGCCCCTCACCTTCACCGTGCGGAGCCTGACCGGCATCCTCAACCTCAGCGACCTTTGGCTCATCGGCTCTAGTGATGTCAACATGAAGATCAGCCGCTTGAGATGCAATGTAGGCCTCGATCTCCTGAACGGTCTTACCACCCTTCATGAGATCTAATATCTCGTAACAGGTGGAGACATAATTCAGATTGATCAGCTCCTCGAAAGCAGGTGTCTCCTTAAAGGCCTCCGCCCCTTCGGCAAGACCTCTGGCGTAGCTCGAAGCCTCGCAGGTGCTAATACGCTCGGTCAGGCTTTCAACCTGGGCCTTGGTTTCCTTCAAGTAAGCCTCGTGCTCAGCCCGGGTATCCAAATACTTCCTGTGCGCCTGCTCGGCTGCCTCGGTCATCTCTTCAGCCTTCAGCTTCCATATGTCGGCCTGGAGGGCCCGATTGTCCAGGAGCTCCATCTCACCCCTCATGGAGGTTATCTCCCCCTCCAGAGACTTGATCAATGAAGGACATAGGTGGTGCTCCTCCTGCAAAGCTTTGAGGTCGGCCTCCGCCTTCTTGTGCTTCTCATACAATGCCGAAAACTCATTGGAGGCCTTCACATAGGTGCACATGGCACGGCCGACCAGAGCGTTTCCAAACTGGATCTGCTCAACTGGATCCATGTCATTAGTCATCATCTCCAACTTGGGCGTCCAACCCCTGATCGGAATATGACTGGAGACGGCCACCACAGGAGGAACCCGGTTGAGCATCTCAGGAGTCGGGGTAGCTGCCCGGACGTAGTCAAGGAACCAGCGCGGCCGTCGCCCCTTCATCTGGTCGCACGGTTCCACACGCTCCTGGTTAACCGGGAGATAATGGCCCTCTAAATCAATGACGGGCTCCTCACGACCCGTCCGGACAGGAGTCGGGGCGGGCACGACGACTTCAGGAGCAGACGAACTCTCAGCCTTGGTCGCGCTGTCCTCAGACCCGGTCTCCACCCTCTTGCGCTTACCAGCCCGCTCCCTTCTCTCGGCGGCCTCAGCTGCCAGCCTCGCCACACGCTGCGCGGGCATCTCTTTCCGCTCGGACGGAGTCTTGGCCTTAGGAGCTGGAAAAAGAAGACATGTCAAAAAAAAAGGGGTGGGGCTACCTGAAGAAGACATGATACTCGGATCGGTTGATCGAAGTCCAGCCGCCCACAGGTTTTCCTCAGTAACCAGAAGATGCGACTTCCTCTGCTCGGTGGGAAGGCCCAAAAGCTGCTCAACCCGGTCGTCAAACAAGAAAGAGGTCTCTTGAGCCGGGATACGTTCTGCACAAGCAATATATTATGAGCGTTAGACAAAAAAGGAAACAGCAATAAGAAGCACGACACATACTCATTTTGGCAATGAAGTGCTCGGGGACCCGAAGCTCGGCGTCTATCACACCAGGCTCCCACTCATCGACCGAGCTCCTCCACGGCCCCCCTATGAAGAACCACTGTTCCTTCCATCTATGGATGGTCTCCGGCACATCCACTAAGTCCTTATGCATGGCATGCCGGGCCGTCAGGTAAAACCAACCGGAACCGGATCTGCCGACCGACCTCCATAGATAGAGGCTGTTAAACTCCTCAAAGCTGGGCTCGGGCCAGCCGTGCTGGTTGAAAAGAATGAAAAGCCCCACCACCCGAGCCCAGGAATTCGGATGGATCTGGGGGACAGGATGTAATATCCGGATTTATTACGGTGTATTTCATCTGTATTCAAACCCTGTATTATTCGGATTTGTGGTTTTGATTATTGGAGTATGATATTTCTTGCATTGATATCTGTGTACATAAGTATAACAACATGCAAAATTTCTCATGCAAACTCGTGATAGCGCACGCTAAGAATGTAGCTTAACGCGCGCTATCGGGCTACTACTAGCGCACGCTATGTATGTAGGAGTTGCGTGCGCTAAGAACTCAATTATTGAACTGGACGGCTAGCACATGCGCCAGTCGGGACATGGGTCCGGATAAGATTCCCGCGGACGAACCTGGACAGATTTGGAGTCAACGCTTATTAGCGTGCGCTAAGTATTGTATGCTAGCGTGCTGTCACGGGCTTAGAGTTTGCTATGCTCCTAAGCGTCGTGCGGCCTAGCAACCCTCTTGCTAGTCAGCCTTAATCCCTCCGAAATTGGTTAAGTATGAAAGTTGGCGCAACGAAAGAGAGGCAATGGGTTGAAGGAAAATTTCTTCCACTAAGTAACAAAGAGTTTACAAGTGTGTCTTACAAATGATTTCCCAAGGATGGGTGCAAATGAGCCCCAAGTTCCCTATTTATACTACCTCTTATGACTAGAATCTTCCTCCACCTCCTCATTTGGAGGCTTCTAGATCCTCCTACACTATTACAAGTTCTAGAGTATTCTAAGTACAATACAAGTCTTTATACAATGTCTAGAATCATCTACTAGATTACAAGTCTTGACTCATCCAAGAGTCTCTAGCACCTTCCACATGTTTCTGGATCTTCCCGGTTCGTTCGGCCCGACCCGGCCCGCTCGGCCCGACTCGGCCCGTCTCCATGTAACCGGACCCGATCCGGACCGGCCTTCCACACATGCCTCCGGATTAATCTTTGATGTTCTGGACCATCCCGGTCCGTTTCTGGAATGTTCCGAGTATAATTTCCGCATGCTGGACTCCTCGGCTTTCCAATGTCCACCGCCATCACAAGGCTTTTTCCCGCTAAGCCTATTATAGGGGAGGGTGCTCCGTGCATCCTCGCGCGCCCGCGCGCCTTGACGCCTGCGCGCACCCTCGCGGTGTCCGTCGCCCGTGTCCGAGTCTCGGCCTCGGATGTGCCTCATCTCGTCATCTTGCCCCACGTTGTCCCGGCGGCGTGCCTGTCCATTGCACTCGTCGTTCGGTTCTGGCGTGCCTTGTCCGGCCCGCCTGTAGTCCCGCATCAGGCCTGATGGCCTTGTCCCTCGGTCGGGCACTCTGTTGCCCGGTTGGCCTGCTTGCTCGGCCATACATCCACGCATGCCGCGCCATACGGCTAAGTCCCTCAGTCGGTTGTGCCGATCCACACGGCCTAGCTGTCCCGAACGTGCCCCGTGCACGTTGATCTGCTGAACCTCGCACCCCTCTGTGCGGGTCTGTCCGAGCACTCTGTCGGTCAGTTCTCTCGGGGCGTGACACTCTCCCCCGCCTGTTCCGTCGACGTCCCCGTCGACGCGTGCTGCCACTCGGTGCCTCGATGTACCGCATTGATCCCAGACAATACATCGGCATTTCCTCTTCAGTCAGCTTCTTCTGAAATCGAAGTGTCGTCATCGCTGCGTACGGGACTTGTTCCACAGTCAAGGGGATAATGATGGGTTTGTTCTGACCGTTCGCCCATAGTGTCTTTGCTTTTGGGAAAAAGGCAAAATTGTTCTTCTCCAGAAAGTCCATTCCCAAAATGAGATCCCGATCGTCCATCGTGGTGACTTTGAAGTGTACTCGGCCTTCCCAGTCCCCGAGCACGATTCGCACTCCATTTGCTGCCCCTGTGACCGGTACTGCTGGTCCGTTGTTGGACTTCATCCAGCCTTTGCATGGCTGCACAAGTAGTCCCAATCTTCTGGCTTCGGCCTCAGTGATATAGTTGTAGTCGGCTCCCGTGTCGACCAAGGCCTTGATGGGTTGGTGGTTGATGGTTCCTTCCACGAACATCAACTTGCTCCCTCGCGGTCCCTCGCTGCCTGCACTGACGACAGAATTAAGTTGTTGAATCGTGCTTACCTGCTGCACGTCGTGATCAATCGTTGGCCCCTCGCATTCGGCCATGGCGTTGAGCTTCTCCATCTTCTGAACGATCCTTCATCCGATGAGCTCCGCCGCACATAAAGCATCCTCGTTGGTGGGAGCGCCCTGCGTTCACCCGAGTTGTATGGCTTGTCCGCGTCATATTGCGGTCTCGTCCGAATCTTCCGCGTGATGGTTGGGTGGTTCTTTGTCTTGACGTGCGGGTGTCTCCCCCGCCTTTGGCTTGACCCTCAGCTCGCGGCTCCTTCCTCTTCTCGAATTCGGCTAGGGACTCGGCCACTTTGATTGCCTCGTTGACAGTTTTCACCTCGCGGCTTTGTACTCTGTCCCTGACCCAACTCTGTAGTCCATCCAGGAAGAAAAATAGTCGATCATCCTCGGTCATGTCCGGAATCTGGAGCATGATCGATGTAAAGTCCCGAACATAGTCCCGAATGGTAGTCTTGTGCTTGAGCTCGCGGAGTTTCTTCCTTGCCTCATAGCATGTGTTCTCGGGATAGAATTGTGCCTTGAGTTCCGACACGAACTCGTCCCAAGTCCCGATCGGTTGGCAAGTTCCTTTCGTAACACCGGCCTGTCGATGACGCCACCACAGCTGTAATATCCGCATTTTTCTCCTTTGTCCGATATTCCCGTTTTGGTGTATTTTTATTTTTGGTAGCTCGCTTGTAACCATGTCGACATTTTGAATCTATGTTATTCTTGGAGTTTCCCCATTGGGGATGATCTTGGTGATGTTTTGATATTATTCCGTTTTATGTCATGTATTATGGCACGGACGTTCGATTCTCGTAGAACTCGTTCGCTTTTCTAATTCCTTTGGTTTCACGAGCCCGTATAGTGGAGTTGTTTGTATCGTGAGCTTCGGTTTGTTAATCCGACGTCATATCGCGGTTTTGTGAACGTTTGGGCCATTTCGTAATTTTCCCAAGTTTAGGATATTTTTGTTATCTTTGTTGTTCATGAACCTTCGGACATTCGGAATCACGTTTCATTTTATACCTTTTGTCGTTGGCGTGAATCTGTTGGAAGTATATCAGTTGGTAGCTGATACGTCTCGTTACTTCCCGATCATTTCCTCGTCGAAGTGATTGATTTCTTCTTGTTGTCTCAGGCTATGTTACGGCCGTAAGCCTGATTGTTACGGCCGTAATGCTTGAGAATTACGGCCGTAAGTTTCCCTTATACGGCCGTAATATGAGTTCGTTTTCTGCACTTGATTCCAGTGGGGGGGTTACGGGCGTAACATTCTAGAGTTACGGCCGTAAGTATTGATACGGCCGTAATGGTGTCTTGATACGGCCGTAAGTGTCGTTCGTAAATTTCACCCAGTTCTTTCCGAGAGGCGATTCGGCCGTAAGAGAGTCGGGTTACGGCCGTAAGGTTCTGTGTTACGGCCGTATGTGGGGTGTGTGTTACGGCCGTAACACTGCCAAGATATAAACCGGCGGCCCGATTTTTCTCATTTCTCACTTCTCTCTTTCCTTTTCGCGACGGAGCGACGACTTGAGCTAGGGTTCGACCGATTTCGATCCAAACTCCATTGTAAGAGCATATTCAAGTATCATACCATCCACCTATCACTAATCATCCATCGTTCATCTTCAAATCAAGGTAAAATCTCTTATAACCTACCTTGGAGGATTTGGGGATTTTCGGGTGTATTGTTCGATTTGCTTCGTATTGTTGATTAATCCGTGTTGATTATGATTAATCTCGTCATTGTTCTTGTTCTCCTACGAACTCATGATGTATTTCGTGATATTTACATAATCGAGAGGGTTTGGTTGCGATCCGCCTCGTCGTTGTTTGATATGAATACACATAAATCGTAGGAGGGTTTTGGTGTTTCCAATTCCGTATTTAGTTAGAATTGGTAGTGATTGTGTTCTTCGTATCGTTAGGTTCGTGATTATCGGCTCCTATCGGTCATCGGTGTTTTCCTTGCGTTCTTTTCTCCTTGTCTTATTCAAGGCAAGTATTTTTTGAAACCTTTAAGCTTAACATGAAATGGTGATGTATATTACTTGTGTGTAACTCACCTCGTGTTGGCGACGGGGTCAAGGAGGAAATCTATCTTTGCGCCCGGATTTCACGAGTTTGTTTAGCTAGCCGGCGGGAGGGTCCTTAGAGGCCTCGTGCGGGAATCTATGATATTACTCTGTTCCCAAGGCGATGCATGTGCGTGTTTTGTTTTGTGATATAGCCGGCGGGAGGGTCCTTAGAGGCCTCGTGCGGGAATCTATGATATTACTCTGTTCCCAAGGCAAATTGTTTGACTGTTTGTTTCCGGAAAAGACATGTCTAGTTTTGATTTTTGAAACGATATTGGTGCATGTACTATGAAATGTGTAAGCGATTGGTTTGCCTTGAATACTTGTACTAGCGTAATTGCTAACCCCTTTGGGGACCCGTTGTCGGGGAAATTCTTGTTATGGATTTCAGGTTATGATTATCCGGACGAGCGAGCACCAGGACAGTACGAGGATGTTGGCCAGGGTCGTTGACATGTGCATTTGGGTCTATTTATTTCCTCTGTCCATTTCGATATGGTTGTTCCCACAGTTTTAAACTTATAGATTGTACTCGCGAGTACTTAGGCTTTTTGGTTTCAAACTCCGTATTGTATTGTTTTTTTTAAACTGTCACGTTGTTGGTTGATGCTTATTTTGCCGGTTGCTCCGGGCGTATCTTTATATGTCATATTATTTAATCGTGTATTCTCGCTAACCAAGATGGTTAGTCGAGTGGAGTTTTTCTATTGTAGCCTGGTAGGTCCCATGTAGGGGTCTACGGCGCTGTAACATATTCCGAATATCTCGGGGTGTTACAGAAAATGGTATCAGAGATCTAGGTTTATGGATACCTAGGCTTGTTGGTTATTTGGGTCTAGTCATGTTTTGTTTGCACATTGTCACACCGCTGCCAGCATCTCGGTACTTCCAGTGCTCGTAAGTTTTCTTACTCAATCCTTCGTTTTCTTACATTGTATTTCTGCTTTTCGAGTTGAAGTTGCTTTTTCCTCCCTTACTCATCATCGATGTACTACATTATCTCTTAACACCGGTATGGACGCCGGGGTAACCGTGGTCATGGTCGTAGTCGTGGCCGTGGACGCGGCCGAGGGCGTGGGGCGGCCGGTGGGCGGCCACGTCGCACTCTTCGAGGCCGCGGCATCGGCGGCCGTCACGATCATGCTTCTTCTCGGGAGCGCGCCGATCTTGGTATTGCCGTCATGCGGCAAATGGTTAACCGAGATGGCGGCTATAGCACAGTGGTTGAGAACCCCGATCGGGCCCATGCTAATCGGGCGGAGCGGATCGCCGCCGAGGATGTCATCAAGATGCATCCTCCTCGTTCGGGAGCTTCGGACCCGATCGGGTGGGAAGGGTGGATCAAGGAGATATCCAAAGTCTTCTTGCTACTAATTGCCCCGAGGACCGTAGGGTCCCTATTGCTCAATACTTTCTCACGGGAGATGCTACAGTTGGTGGGAGGCCGTTGGTCCCAAAGATCACGTTGCTTCATGGGCCGAATTCCAAGAATTGATGGAGACCGAATATTGTCCGTGGCCGGTCAGACAGGCTCGAGTGCATGCTTTCTTCGATGCTCAACCACGGGATATCCCCGTATCTCAGGCCATTGCCGACTTTAACAAGGAGTTGGGTTATGTGAAGACCCAAGTTGTCGCTGAGAGCGACAAAATTTTCCATTTTTCCAGGAGAATGAAACTGTCCATTCGGGACTATATGTCAGGCTCGTCTGTACTACCTTGAAGGATTATCGAGTCGAGCTCTTGCTTATGATATGTCGGTGACGGCTAGCGATTTGGCTCGTGAGAGCAAGAAGCGAAGTCGGTCGGAAATTTTTCTCGGTCCTAAGAGTGGAGGCGCAGAAATCTCATGCAGCAAATATTTCAACAGGCGGTTCGGCTCGTTTCTCTGGGAGCTTTAGTCTTTGCCGGAACCTCCGCTCGTGAGCCCACATGTTTTAACTGTGGTACGCATGGCCATAGGAGCCGACAGTGTTCTCGTCCGAAGTTTACCTGTCATACTTGTGGACAGCTAGGCCACAAGGCCCCTTTTTGTGAGCAGGTCAAACAGCTTCGTGGCGCCCGTTCTTCCCAATCAGTACCGTTGGAGCCGAGTGTGAACCAGGGCTCATTTGCTCCGCCGCCTCCACCGAGTGCCGGCCGAGGTAGGGGTCGGGGTCAGCCCGTTAGAGGAGGAGCTTCCAGTGTCGGCTCTGCCCAGCCGCGTATCTATGAGATGAGGAGGGCCGATGATCCGGCAGCTACTGTGGCGACAGGTACCGTTCATATCCATTCTCATCCTGTCAGTGTGCTTTTTGATTCGGGTGCTACGCATTCATTCATTTCTCTAGAGTGTGTACGCCGTTTGAGTCTCGACTGCTTGTCACCTTGCGAGCCTTTCATCGTTAAACTTCCTAGCGGTGATAGAATTGTCGGTGATCGAGAAGTCCGGGACTGTTCTGTGGTTATTTGTGAGAGGGCTTGGCTCTCTAACCTTATTGTCGTGGGTATCGAGGGTGAGGATTTGATTCTCGGGGATGATTGGCTCGAGCGGCATGGCGCGATCATGAACTACCGCACGAGAATCATCACTATGTTAGCCGAGGACGGCACCGAACACTCTTTCGCAGGCGAAAGAGGGAAACAGTTCGTTATTAATGCCTTAAAGGCGATGAAACTCCTGCGGAAGGGGTGTATTGGTTACTGGTGTTACGCCTTGAAGGCTGATAATAGTGGGGTCGAGCTTTCGTCGATTCCAGTCGTTAGTGAGTTTCTGATGTATTTCCTGACGAGTTCTGGGATTGCCACCGGATCGTGAGGTCGAGTTTACTATAGAGTTAGAGCCAGGCGCGGCTCCTATTTCGAAGGCGCCGTATCGCATAGCACCTTCAGAGATGTCAGAGTTGAAGAAGCAGCTGAGTGAGCTTCTTGAGTCGGGGTATGTTCGACCGAGCGCCTCGCCTTGGGCGCACCGGTCTGTTTGTGCGGAAGAAGGATTGTTCACAACGTTAGTGTAACGACTATCGCGAACAAAACAAGTTGACAATCAACAACAAGTACCCTTTGCCGAGAATCGATGACTTGTTTGACCGATTGCGGGGAGCTGCGGTATTCTCGAAGATAGATTTGAAATCGGGGTACTATCAGCTTCGGGTGAGAGAGTCCGACGTGCCGAAAACAGCTTTTCGGACGAGATACGGACATTACGAGTTTGTGGTAATGCCTTTCGGGTTAACTAATGCGCCGGCGGTGTTCATGCAATTGATGAACAAAGTCTTTATCGAGTATTTGGATAAGTGTGTCGTCGTCTTCATCGACGATATTCTTATCTATTCGAGGAATGAGGAAGAACATGCCCATCATCTGCGGATAGTGTTAGACATTTTGAGGACCGAGCAACTCTATGCGAAGTTCTCGAAATGTGAGTTAGTGAAGGAAGTGATGTTTTTGGGTCACGTGATTTCAGCCGAGGGAGTCCGTGTGGATCCGCAGAAAATTGAGGCCGTGTTGGATTGGGCACCGCCCAAGAATGTGAAGGAGATTCGTAGTTTCTTGGGCTTGGCTGGCTACTACCGTAGGTTCGTCGAGGGTTTTTCGAAACTGGCTCGGCCACTTACGATTGCTCCATAAGTCAGAAGTTAAATGCGGAATGACGAGAGGCAGTCGAGTTTTGAGGAGCTAAAGAGGCGCTTGACTTCAGCCCCGATTTTGGCGTTGCCGTGCGGCAACGAGGGTTTTGCCGTCTATAGCGATGCTTCGGGCCAGGGTCTTGGGTGCGTATTGATGCAGCACGGCAAGACCATTGCCTTTGCGTCGAGACAGTTGAGGCCATATGAGCTTAACTACCCTACTCATGATTTGGAGTTAGCGGCAGTCGTTTTTGCGCTCAAGATCTGGCGTCACTATCTTTTCGGCTCGGCATGTCAGATTTTTACCGATCATAAAAGTCTGAAATACATATTTACTCAGCGGGAGTTGAATATGAGGCAGAGGAGATGGTTAGAGCTGATTAAGGATTACGACCTCGAAATCCTTTATCATCCGGGCAAGGCAAACGTCGTGGCCGACGCCTTGAGTCGGAAACCGATTGCGTTGCGAACGCTTGAGGTCCTTACGTCTCAGTCTGAGCTTCGGCGGACTTTGATCGAGTTAGATATTGAGGTTTTGTTGCCTGGGACTGTCGGGCAGCTTTGTGCTTTAGAGATTTCGTCGCCTTTGATCGATGAAATTAAGCTGAAGCAGTTGGAGGATCCGATGATTACTCAAATCCGAGAGAACATTCTTAAGGGAAAGTCTCCCGGCTTTGTAATCCATGAGGACGGTGTTTTGAGATTCCAGAGTCGGCTTTGTGTACCGAACGACTTAGAGTTGAGACAGAGTATTCTGCGCGAGGCCCATGCTACACCTTACTCCGTTCATCCTGGTTCGAGTAAGATGTATAAGGACACGAGGAGGAATTTACGGTGGAATGATATGAAGGAGGAGGTCGCGCAGTTTGTAGCAAAGTGTTTGACTTGTCGTGAGTCAAAATCGAGCATCGGCGACCATTTGAGTTATTGCGATCACTTCCCGTTCCGGAATGGAAATGGGAAGATATATCGATGGATTTCATTACGAGTTTGCCGAGATCGAGATCGGGCATGAATATGGTATGGGTGATTGTTGATCGTCTGACCAAGTCGGCACATTTTCTGGGCATCAAGGACACTTGGGGCCCGGAGAAATTGGCTCGTGTGTTTATCGCGCAGATTGTGAGACTTCACGGTACTCCGAAGTCTATTGTTTCGGATCGCGATGGCCGTTTTGTATCGCACTTTTGGCAGGCGGTGCATAAGGCGTTAGGTACCCGTTTGCATTTGAGTACCTCTTTTCATCCCCAGTCAGATGGACAGTCGGAGCGCACTATCCAAACATTCGAGGACATGTTGCGTGCTTGTGCCCTCGATTGGAGTAGCGACTGGGAGGAGCACTTGCCATTGATCGAATTCACGTACAACAATAGTTGGCACGCGTCGATTCGGATGGCACCGTATGAGGCACTATATGGGCGGCGATGTCGATCGCCGATTTGTTGGAATGAGGCGTCCGATTTGGTCGGGACCGAACCGGATGTCGTTTTAGAGACGAGACAGAAGATAGAATTAATTCGGGAACGGATATTGACCGCCCAGAGTCGACAGAAGTCATATGCCGATGTCCGTCGTCGACCTTTAGAATTCGAGGTGGGAGACCACGTTTTGCTGAAGGTTTCCCCGACGAGAGGAGTTTTCCGTTTCGGGAAGAAGGGGAAGTTGAGTCCGAGATTTATTGGACCGCCGAGATCCTTGGCGAGTCGGTGGGTTAGCATACCGGTTGGCGTTACCCCGGCCCCGAGTCATGTTCATAACGTTTTCATGTTTCCCGGTGAGAAATATGTCCGGATCTAGTCACATCATCGACTATGGGGAGATTGACGTTGCCGAAAATATTACCTTTGAGGAGCGTCCTTTGAAGATTTTAGAGCATCGGGAGAAGCGAGCGAGGCATAAGACCATTCCCTTGGTCAAGGTGCGGTGGTCGAGGCATGGTGTCGAGGAGGCGACACAGGAGACCGAGGATAGCATGCGTGCTAGATACCCAGTTGTTTGTTTCTCAAGTTTCGGACGAAACTTATTTTTAGAGGGGTAGAATGTAATATCCGCATTTTTCTCCTTTGTCCGATATTCCCGTTTTGGTGTATTTTTATTTTTGGTAGCTCGCTTGTAACCATGTCGACATTTTGAATCTATGTTATTCTTGGAGTTTCCCCATTGGGGATGATCTTGGTGATGTTTTGATATTATTCCGTTTTATGTCATGTATTATGGCACGGACGTTCGATTCTCGTAGAACTCGTTCGCTTTTCTAATTCCTTTGGTTTCACGAGCCCGTATAGTGGAGTTGTTTGTATCGTGAGCTTCGGTTTGTTAATCCGACGTCATATCGCGGTTTTGTGAACGTTTGGGCCATTTCGTAATTTTCCCAAGTTTAGGATATTTTTGTTATCTTTGTTGTTCATGAACCTTCGGACATTCGGAATCACGTTTCCTTTTATACCTTTTGTCGTTGGCGTGAATCTGTTGGAAGTATATCAGTTGGTAGCTGATACGTCTCGTTACTTCCGATCATTTCCTCGTCGAAGTGATTGATTTCTTCTTCTTTGTCTCGGGCTATGTTACGGCCGTAAGCTTTGATTACGGCCGTAATGCTTGAGAATTACGGCCGTAAGTTTCCCTTATACGGCCGTAATATGAGTTCGTTTTCTGCACTTGATTCCGGTGGGGGTTACAGGCGTAACATTCTAGAGTTACGTAGTAAGTATTGATACGGCCGTAATGGTGTCTTGATACGGCCGTAAGTAAGTGTCGTTCGTAAATTTCACCCGATTCTTTCCGAGAGGCGATTCTGGCCGTAAGAGAGTCGGGTTACGGCCGTAAGGTTCACGTATTACGGCCGTATGTGGGGTGTGTTACGGCCGTAACACTGCCGATATATAAGCCGGCGGCCGATTTTTCTCATTTCTCACTTCTCTCTTTCCTTTTCGCGACGGGAGCGGCGACTTGAGCTAGGGTTCGACCGATTTCGATCCAAACTCCATTGTAAGAGCATATTCAAGTATCATACCATCCACCTATCACTAATCATCCATCGTTCATCTTCAAATCAAGGTAAAATCTCTTATAACCTACCTTGGAGGATTTGGGGATTTTCGGGTGTATTGTTCGATTTGCTTCGTATTGTTGATTAATCCGTGTTGATTATGATTAATCTCGTCATTGTTCTTGTTCTCCTACGAACTCATGATGTATTTCGTGATATTTACATAATCGAGAGGGTTTGGTTGCGATCCGCCCTCGTCGTTGTTTGATATGAATACACATAAATCGTAGGAGGGTTTTCGGGTGTTTCCAATTCCGTATTTAGTTAGAATTGGTAGTGATTGTGTTCTTCGTATCGTTAGGTTCGTGATTATCGGCTCCTATCGGTCATCGGTGTTTTCCTTCCGTTCGTTGTGCCGTCTCTTATTCAAGGCAAGTATTTTTGGAAACCTTTAAGCTTAACATGAAATGGTGATGTATATTACTTGTGTGTAACTCACCTCGTGTTGGCCGTGACGGTCAAGGAGGAAATCTATCTGCCGCCACTGGATTTCACGAGTTTGTTTAGCTAGCTTGATGCGGGAGGGTCCTTAGAGGCCTCGTGCGGGAATCTATGATATTACTCTCTGTTCCCAGGCGATGCATGTGCGTGTTTTGTTTTGTGATATAGCCCGGTAGCGGAGGGTCCTTAGAGGCCTCGTGCGGGAATCTATGATATTACTCTGTTCCCAAGGCAAATTGTTTATTTGTTTGTTTAGGAAAAGACATGTCTAGTTTTGATTTTTTGAAACGATATTGGTGCATGTACTATGAAATGTGTAAGCGATTGGTTTGCCTTGAATACTTGTACTAGCGTAATTGCTAACCCCTTTGGGGACCCGTTGTCGGGGAAATTCTTGTTATGGATTTCAGGTTATGATTATCCCGGACGGCGAGCACCGGGGACGATGCGAGGATGTTGGCCAGGGTCGTTGACATGTGCATTTGGGTCTATTTATTTCCTCTGTCCATTTCGATATGGTTGTTCCCACAGTTTTAAACTTATAGATTGTACTCGCGAGTACTTAGGCTTTTTGTTTCAAACTCCGTATTGTATTGTTTTTTTTAAACTGTCACGTTGTTGGTTGATGCTTATTTTGCCGGTTGCTCCGGGCGTATCTTTATATGTCATATTATTTAATCGTGTATTCTCGCTAACCAAGATGGTTAGTCGAGTGGAGTTTTTCTATTGTAGCCTGGTAGGTCCCATGTAGGGGTCTACGGCGCTGTAACATATTCCGAATATCTCGGGGTGTTACAACAGCGCTGCATCGTCGGCAAGATATAGTGCGGCCTGCCGTACCTTGGCCTTCTCGTCCGTCAGTCCCAGACCATCAAAGTAAAGTTCCATTCGCCACAGGAACTCCTCGATTGACTTGGCATCTCTCTTGCCAATGAACTCCTTGGGTTTGGGGACCTCAACCCTTGGTCCCTCGAACCTCGCCCCGCCAAATGTGCTGTTCCAGCTCGGCCCACCATTCGAGTTGGTGCCCGAGTTGCTCGCCCGACAGATTTTATCACAAAAATCTTCAAATCGTTTGGCACTTACCTCGCAAAACTCGGCATACTGCTTGCGTATTTCCGTGATGCTGGCTGCCACATGATCCTCGATCGTTGCTAACTCCTTGCGCAACGAGAGTTGTTCCCTCTTGAAGGTCTCGAGCTTGCCCAACGTGTGCCCTTCCGGTTGTGGCGGCTTTCTCGAGAGTACCCAGCGTTCCTCCGTGCTCGGTGGGTGTTAGTGATGCGGCGCCCAAGAGCTTCGATGTCGTCCTCGATGTCGGGTAGGCGGTTTGCTAAGGTGAGTATGATCTTTCGGATGTCTTCATCCTCAAGAAGTCGGCTTCGTGCGGGTTCTCCTCGTGTTCGCGGCACCACACCGCGCGCCTTGCTCTTGCCACGCTTGGCTTTCCCTTGGTGGGACTTCTCCACGTCCGGACCTTGTCGGCCTCGTGACTCGTCGTCCTCCACATTGATGCTCGCCTCGATCTCAGTCGGCCATGATGCCTGCTGATCGTTAGCGTCGACTCCCACAGTCCTGCACACCTCCTTGTGTGGCTAACGATGGCTCCGATACCACTTGTCACGGGCTTAGAGTTTGCTATGCTCCTAAGCGTCGTGCGGCCTAGCAACCCTCTTGCTAGTCAGCCTTAATCCCTCCGAAATTGGTTAAGTATGAAAGTTGCGCAACGAAAGAGAGGCAATGGGTTGAAGGAAAATTTCTTCCACTAAGTAACAAAGAGTTTACAAGTGTGTCTTACAAATGATTTCCCAAGGATGGGTGCAAATGAGCCCCAAGTTCCCTATTTATACTACCTCTTATGACTAGAATCTTCCTCCACCTCCTCATTTGGAGGCTTCTAGATCCTCCTACACTATTACAAGTTCTAGAGTATTCTAAGTACAATACAAGTCTTTATACAATGTCTAGAATCATCTACTAGATTACAAGTCTTGACTCATCCAAGAGTCTCTAGCACCTTCCACATGTTTCTGGATCTTCCCGGTTCGTTCGGCCCGACCCGGCCCGCTCGGCCCGACTCGGCCCGTCTCCATGTAACCCGACCCGATCCGGCCCGGCCTTCCACACATGCCTCCGGATTAATCTTTGATGTTCTGGACCATCCCGGTCCGTTTCTGGAATGTTCCGAGTATAATTTCCGTACAGTGGACTCCTCAGCTTTCCAATGTCCACTGCCATCACAAGGCTTTTTCCCGCTAAGCCTATTATAGGGGGAGGGTGCTCCGTGCATCCCTCGCGCGCCGCCTTGTGCGCCTCGCGCGCACCCCTCGCGGGTGTCCGTCGCCCGTGTCCGAGTCTCGGCCCTCGGATGTGCCTCATCTCGTCATCTTGCCCCACGTTGTCCCGAAGCGGCGTGCCTGTCCGCTGCACTCGTCCGTTCGGTTCCTGGCGTGCCTTGTCCAGCCGCCCAGGTAGTCCCGCATCAGGCCTGATGGCCTTGTCCCTCGGTCGGGCACTCTGTTGCCCGGTTGGCCTGCTTGCTCGGCCATACATCCACGCATGCCGCGCCATACGGCTAAGTCCCTCAGTCGGTTGTGCCGATCCACACGGCCTAGCTGTCCCGAACGTGCCCCGTGCACGTTGATCTGCTGAACCTCGCACCCCTCTGTGCGGGTCTGTCCGAGCACTCTGTCGGTCAGTTCTCTCGGGGCGTGACAGTGCGCTAATTAGCTAAAGTGCAGAATATTATAAATGAGACAACAACCCGTTTTGGCTTACATTTCATTCGTCCATTCTTCATTCTTGAGAGGCCAGAGAGCTATAATAATCCTTCTACACACCTAGAACACATCTTATTGGTCCTTGTATATTGGTTATCACTTGTCAGTGATCATTGAAGTGGAGTAGCACCTTGGAGTGGCATGCAACCAACCGGAGTCGGATTCTACCTTACGGTTCAGTGATTTTCGTCATATTAAGGTATGTTCAACCTATCTCCAGACTTAGAGTTGGATTCTAAAGAATTGGATGATCATGTTAACGAGATATTGATATTCATTAGTGAATTATTCAAAGTACATCATGTTTGGAATATTTAGATGAATAAACCTTAAGTACCTTGATTATGAACATCATGATTCGAATCTTATTACATTGAACAAGTAGAGGAAGCTTCTATCATTGGTAATCCGAATCTAGTAGATGACTTCATAACAATCATGGACTTGACTTTAACATCATTATTGTTAGATGAATCTAAGGTATTGATCATGGAAGGATTTATCTAGTATAGATGGAATGTTAAACAACTACAATATGATAATTTTGATTGATATAAAGGTGTTTATATCAACCGTTAAGCCTTTCGAATTGTCGTATGAAGATTTGTAGTCGAAATGGAATATGGTTTTATAATAGTATACATATTCTTGAATCCGAAGTTGTAGTTATCCGTAAGATCATTCATAATCGTATGAACATGATATTCATGGAGGTAACATGAATTATCACGGAAGATTTCATTGTTTTGATCATGATGAGAACAGTCTTCTGCCGGTAGTGAACTGCCATGCATAGTTAGCGCACGCTAAGTTATGTAAATTAACGTGCGCTATCGAGCATCGGTTAGCGTACGCTACGTTTGGTACGTAACGTACGCTAGGCCATCAGACGAGTCAGTCAGCTGATCAGTGAAGTACTGACCATGCATAGTTAGCGTACGCTATGCTTTGTTGTTTGCGTGTGCTATTGAGCAGACTTAACATACGCTACACAGAGTACTTAGCGTGCGCTAAGAAGTTCAGGCAGATTACATATTATGAGCTTTTGGCCGTAAATCGAATTGTTAGACATTCGTACGACGTGAGATAAATCCTATATTATTTCTTTTGTTAAGGTTTGAGCTTGTTACGTGATTGATTGAGGGGGGACGACCTTCAAGTGTTCGTTTTCATGGAAGTATTGTTCTTGTCTTCATCGAGGCAAGTACCTTATTTGCTTTATGTATTGATGTTATACATATTGTCGTGCATGTATGTCGTTGTTGTATGTCAACCTCGTGTTGGTCCGACGGGATCATCGGGGGATCTATGCTAGCGTGCGCTGGATCATCGGACGGGTTTTTCCACCACGGGTTGGTCTGACGGGATCATCGTGGGTTCTAGGCAGTGAACGCTGGATCGACGGAATTACCATGTGTATGTTGTGATATCATGTTGCGATTATCAGTTGTGTATATTATGTATGAGTTTCTCACAGGAGAAGACTCATTTGACATTTTATCATTTACGTTATTATTATTCTGCGTGTGACGTTGAATAATATGTTGTGGTACTTGTACTAGCATCGTTGTGCTAACCCCTTCGGGGGTGAACATTTTATTTATGTTCAGGATCCAGGAGAACGGGGAAACAACCACTGGAGCTGCATGACGATGAGGGTGCAGAGTGATGTTTCGGCCGGGTTTATTTATGTGTTGTTTATTGGTCATTTCAATAAGTACTCGAGTACGAAGTTATTTATGAGGAATTTGAATTTGGTGATGTATTATTAAGTTTCTGTTGAACAATTGTATTTTCAGTACTTGGTCAGAACTGTTGTATCTTAATTCCGTTATTTCCATTCGTTAGTACCTTTTAATGTCTGTTTAATTCTTCAGCCTTGTAAATCCTTATGTAAAGGATTTACGGCGCTGTAATATTCCTGAATATATCGGGGGTGTTACAGAATATGGTATCAGAGCTAAGATTATGGATATCTTGGCCATTGGGTTAAAATAGGGGTCATTTACGTCTTTTGAAGTAACCGGCCGTGAATGACATCACTGCACTGCCTACGTCTTCATGCGAACGGTGGTTGTAAGTTCCTAAACTCTATCTCGTTCTTTACATGTTGTGTCTCTTTATACTCGAATATTAGAACGATGTTGTTTCCTGTATATTGAGTATTTATGCTTACAGTATGTTGAGAGGCGGACGTGGACGTGGTCACGGTCGTGGACGCGGACGAAGAAATGCTGAAAGGGAAGCGTCACCTTCTAATCAGGCCAGTCAGAGCTCAGGCGAGCCGCAAAAATCTATTAATAACGAACCAGAACCTGTTGTACCAGAGATCCTTTGTCAAGTGGTGAACCAGATGACTCAGTTCGCCCAAGTCGGTCATATCTAAGCAGGCAGATGATCCTCTGATGATTCGGTTACGTGAAGAAGTGATCAAGGGGAAGGCCCCTGGATTCGTAACTCATGATGATGGAGTTTTGAGATTTCAGAACTGACTCTGCGTTCCCGATGTCGATGTTCTGAAACAGACGATTATGAAGGAAACTCACAGCTCGCCCTATTCTATCCACCCGGGCACCAGTAAGATGTACAAGGACTTGAAGCAGAATTTCTGGTGGGGCAACATGAAGAAAGATGTAGCGGATTATGTTTCGAAATGCTTGACTTATCAGCAGGTTAACGGGTCCGAAGAGCTTTCGAGTGCTCAAAACCCAACCCCGTGACACAGCGCAACAAATAGCGCGCCCAAAACAAGGGCGACTTCAAGGAGTAGCGTGCTACGGCGCGTTTTCTGGAAAAATTGCGCAAAAGCGCGCGACAGCGTGATTAAAAACACTGATCGCAACTCCAGAATACACATGAAGCCAATTGTCTCATTTTACACGCTGAATGGAGACAAGGTTTCATGGAATCTCCACTTTGGGCGAAATCTTAAGGATGTTGAGTTAGTGGAGATTAGCAATTTGCTCGATTGCCTGGATGGGGTCAAGCTAAACTTGGCTGAGGAGGATTGTAGAATCTGGAAATTAGAACCTCAGGGAAGCTTTTCCTGCCGTTCCCTCTTTGCATCTTTCTTCCCTCATCCAGGCTTCCAGTTTCGCAACTTCAAGGTGGAATTTTTTTCATGGATCCTGGTCCAAGGTAAAACTCTCACCTGGGATAATGTACAAAAAGGCTTTCCCGAATATGACTATCTCCAAACTGGTGCTCACTTTGCAAAAGAGACTCAAAATCTTGACCATACATTTTTGCATTACTCTTTCGCATATGCCTTATGGAGCAGAGTAATGGAAGTGATGAGGTCAGCTTGGGCCCCTCCATTAACTGTTAAAGAAGTTTTCCAGGAATGCTATGGCTCCCACTGGGGAAAGCGCGCAAAGATCCTATGGATGGAATGGAATAAGAGGGTCTTTGATGACAAGGAGTTGGCATGCGATGAGGTGTGGGAGAAAGTCAAATTGTGGACGGCATCTTGGTTATTCGAACAGAGGCACTTTAAGGGGTTCTTCATATCAGATATTCATATAGGACTCTGATGTGATACGAGTGGGAGATTTCTTCCCGCTCGACTGCTCTTGTATATGTAACACCCCTGATATATTCAGGAATATTACAGCGCCGTAAATCCTTTACATCAGGATTTACAAGGCTAAAGAGTTGAAAAGGCATTAACAGGTACCAACGAATGAGAATAACGAAATTAAGATACAACAGTTCTGACTAAATATTGAAAATACAAATGTTCAACAGAAATTATTAATACATCACCAAATTCAAATTCATTAAAAACGACTACGTACTCGAGTACTTATTGAAATAACTAACAAACAACAGACAAGTAAACCCGGCTAGAACATCACTCTGCACCCCCATCGTCATGCAGCTCCAGTGGTTGTTTCCCGCTCTCCTGGATCCTGAACATAAACAAAATGTTCACCCCGAAGGGGTTAGCACAACGATGCTAGTACAAGTACCACAACATATTATTCAACATCTCACGTAGAATAATAATACGTAATTGACAAAAATACCAACGAGTCTTCTCCTACGAAACTCAATAAGTAACATACACATCGATAATCACAACATGATATCATAACAAACACATGGTAATTCGATGATCCAGCGTTCATTGCCTAGAACCCACGATGATCGTCGGACCAACCGTGGTGGAAAAACCCGTCCGATGATCCGGTATGCGCTAGCATAGATCCCCGATGATCCCGTCGGACCAACACGAGGTGGACATACAAAAGCGACATACACGCATACGACAATATGTATAACATCAATACATAAAACAAATAAGGTACTTGCCTCGATTCAAGACAAGAACAAAACTTCCACGAAAACGAACACTCGAAGGTCGCCCCTTCAATCAATCACGTTGCTAAGCTTGAACCTTAACAAAATAAGTAATATAGATTTCATTTATTGTCGTACTAACATCTAATAATCCAAATCACGGTCGGAAGTTCATAAAATGTAACCTAATCGGTCGAGTCAAAGTCACCTCGATCGGTAGAGTCAAAGTCAACCTCGATCGGCTAGTCAACCTAGGTGATCAGCCTAGTCAACCTCTCTGATCAGCCTAGTCAAAAGTCAACCTCGAGACGATCGTTTTAAAATAAAATTCATCCGAATCCGAGTTCGTATGAAGAAGTTATGACCAAAGTCACCTCGTGATCGGTAGGCGTCAAAAGTCAACTTGATCGGCCTAGTCAACCTAGTGATCAGCCTAGTTAACCTCTCGATCAGCCTAGTCAAAAGTCAACCTCGAGACGATCGTTTTAAAATAAAATTCATCCGAATCCGAGTTCGTATGAAGAAGTTATGACCCAAAGTCACCTCATTGATCGGTAGGCGTCAAAAGTCAACCTCGGATCAGCCTAGTCAACCTAGCTGATCAGCCTAGTCAACCTCTCTGATCAGCCTAGTCAAAAGTCAACCTCGATACGATCGTTTTAAAATAAAATTCATCCGAATCCGAGTTCGTATGAAGAAGTTATGACCCAAAGTCACCTCGGATCGGTAGGCGTCAAAAGTCAACCTCGCCGATCGGCCTAGTCAACCTAGCTGATCAGCCTAGTCAACCTCTCGATCAGCCTAGTCAAAAGTCAACCTCGATACGATCGTTTTAAAATAAAATTCATCCGAATCCGAGTTCGTATGAAGAAGTTATGACCCAAAAGTCACCTCGATCGGTAGGCGTCAAAAGTCAACCTCGGCGATCGGCCTAGTCAACCTAGGTGATCGGCCTAGTCAACCTCTCGATCAGCCTAGTCAACCTAGGTGATCGGCCGAGTCAACCTCGCTGATCGGCCGGTCAGTCAACCTCGCCGATCGGTAGGCTTGACTCGCCTAGTTGATGTGATAGGGTATTGGGTAGAAAAGCCAACATACGAAATTCTCAGTGAAGTTGGGTGATCCAAGATTGATGTGTTAGATTCCAATATCATCATTATATCCAAAAACATCTAACAAATCCAACTTATATGGAAGGATATAACCTCGATGATTTATTCATAAGTATAAACATCCCAATTTCTAAAACATGATGATGCTTGGATGATTCTATCGGTGGAACTCAATATCTTGACAAAGATACTTCTATTATATCCTTGATAACACGAATCCAAGTAGGAATTAGTATTAACATACCTTAAGATGAAGAAAACACCGAGGCAATAAGTAGAATCCAACTCGGTTGCTTGCTTGCGATCAAGATGTTTCTCCACTTCAATGATCAATTACGGTGACACCCAATCTTCAAAGTTCACAAAAGGGGGTGGTCTAAATGTGTTTAAGAGTTAGGAAAACCCTCTGGACTTTCAGAAATTAAGAACAGTGAAGGAAGATGAAAACCAAATGAAATGAGGTCTTTGTCCTTTATAAAATGTTTGGACCCCTGTGCTCAATAATTCTACGCTAGATTCCAAAGTTATCCGTGCTTAATAATTAAAAGCTGTCCAGGACCATGTCTTTGGCCTCCACCCAACTCCATAATTGATTACTTTACTTATAATATGCGGCCATACTCAATAATTTGTATTATTGAGTATTTGTATAGGACAAGTAATATCTTTGCCATACTCGACACGAAAATACAAATACGGTAAATACCATATTCCACTTATTGATATCACAATTCCAACTAATACGGGGTTCAAATACGGTGAAATACTCGGTAATTAATCCGGATATTACATACTCTCCTACTAAAAGGAGTTTCGTCAGAAACTCAAGGCGAAAATAATCCTGGATATATGGACTTCATACTTTCTTGTTTCCCAAGTGGCTTCTTCCACTCCGTGGCGCGACCAGACCTTGACAATGCGATCTGTTTGTTTCTCAACCCTTAACTCGACTCTCGAGTATCTGATCGGTTTCTCTTCAAGCGTGCCATCTTGGCGACTTGATCTCACCGAAATCAATGACATGACTAGGATCTGGTATATACTTCCGTAATTGGGATACGTGGAACACGTTATGGACATGGCTCAATGGCGGTAATCTTGTCTGTATGCCAACTCTCAACTCTCTCAAGGATTTGAGCGGTCGATATATCTCGGACTCGGTTTTCCCCTTCTTCCAAAACGGAAAATTCCCGAGTAGGAGAAACCTTTAAAAGTACGTGGTCTCGGTGTTGAACTCCAAGGCGACGACGTATATGCGTAAGATTTCGCGACTGCGGGCGTGCGACCTTTCACGAATCAAGGCTATCTTCTCTCGAGTGCATGCGATCAACTCAGTTACTGTCGATTAAGTCTGATGAATCGTCCCAACATAAGGGCGATCTACATCTCCTCCCGTATAATGCCTCAAACGGTGCCATCTTAATGGAGGCATGCCAACTATTGTTGTAGGTAAATTCAATCAACGGTAGATGAATTTCCCAATCGTTTGACCAATCTAAGGCACAGGCCCTTAGCATGTCTTCCACCGTTTGAATGGTCCTCTCGGATTGTCCGTCAGTCTGCGGGTGATAAGCTGTACTGAAGTTCAATTCTGTCCCCAAGGCCTTATGAACTGCTTTCCAAAAATGAGACACAAAACGGCCGTCTCGATCAGAAATAATGGTTTTTGGCGTTCCATGCAATCGAACTACCTCTGAAATAAATACTCGTGCCAACCTTTCTGGTCCCCACGTGTCCTTAATGCTTAGAAAATGAGCTGATTTGGTTAAACGATCAACTATCACCCAAATCATGTTCATTCCTGTCTTGGTTCTCGGCATACTAGTGATAAAGTCCATCGATATGTCCTCCCACTTCCATTCAGGAATCGGGAGTGGTTTCAACATTCCAGCAGGTCGTTGATGCTCGATTTTAACCTGCTGACAAGTCAAGCATTTCGAAACGTAGTCCGTTACATCTTTCTTCATGTTGCCCCACCAGAAATTCTGTTTCAAGTCCTTATACATTTAATGGTGCCGGGTGGATAGAATAGGGCGAACTATGAGCTTCCTTCATAATTATGCATTTGAACATTGACATCGGGTACACGAGTCGGTTACGAAATCTCAAAACTCCATCATCTTGGATTACGAATCGGGGCCTTCCCCTTGATTACTTCATCACGTAACCGAATCATCGGAGGATCATCACTTTGTCTAGATTTGATTTCTTGATTTAATGATGAAGTTATTTCCATCATGCACATTGTCCTTGGACTCTTTGTAACCATACTTCAATTCCTTCTCGAATAATCTCTCGTTGAAGGCTAAGTTGGGAGGTCGAGTCTCGGCATCTGAATAGAAAGCAGGCTTGCGGGTGAGGCGTCGGCCACTACATTCGCTTTGCTGGATGATACAAAATCTCCAAGTCGTAGTCCTTAATCAGCTCTAACCATCTCCTTTGCCGCATGTTCAACTCTTTACAGTGAAGATGTATTTGAGACTCTTGTGATCCGTAAAGATCGACGGTGAGTCCCGTCATGATAATGCCTCCGGATCTTCAAGGCAAAAACTACTACCGCTAGCTCCGGATCATGTGTTGGGTAATTAACTTCATAAGGTTTCGGTATGTCGCGTGCGTAAGCGATCACCTTGTCATTACGCATTAATACGCATCCGAGTCCTTGATTGAAGCATCACGTAAACTATAAATCCTCCTGTTCCTGTGGAAGTGAAAGAATTGGTGCCGTCGTCAATCTCTTCTTCAATTCATCAAAGCTAACTGACACAACTCATTCCACTCAAACTTTTGAGTTTTACTGCAGAGTCGAGTAAGTGGGACGGAAATTTTGGAAAATCCTTCCACGAACCGACGATAATACCCAGCAAGTCCTAAGAAACTTCGGACTTCTTTCACGTTCTTAGGAGGCTTCCAATCCAAAACCGCTTCAATCTTCTGAGGATCTACTCGGACTCCTTTAGTGATACCACATGGCCGAGGAACATTACTTCCTTTAGCCGAATTCACACTTAGAGAGTTTGGCGTACGGTTGCTCGCTTCTCAAAAGTTCTAATACAATCCGCAAATGCCGTGCATGCTCTTAGGGTTCTTAGAATACACTAGAATGTCATCAATGAACACGACCACAAATTTATCCAAATATTCGATGAACACTCGGTTCATCAAGCGCATGAATACGGCGGGTGCATTAGTGAGACCAAGCGGCATCACTACAAACTCATAGTGTCCGTAGCGAGTTCTAAGCTGATTTGAACATCGATTCTTTAATCCTTAGGCATGATATCACGATCTCGGATCAATTTTAGAGAATCTGTTGCTCCTTGCAAGTGGTCAAATAAATCATCAATCGTGGCAACGGATATTTGTTCTTAATCGTCATCTTGTTCGGCTCTCGATAGTCGATACGATCAAGTGATCCATCCTTCTTTCGGACAAAAAGAACCGGCGCTCCCCAGGGCGAAGCGCTTGGCTGAATATAGCCTTTGTCCAGTAACTCCTCCAGTTGCTTTTTCAGTTCATACATCTCAGTAGGTGCCATACGATATGGCGCCTTAGAAATTGGTGTAGCTCCGGGTTCCAGTTTAATGGTAAATTCTACATCCCTTCGTGGAGGTAGTCCAGGTAACTCGTCAGGAAATACATCTGGAAATTCGTTCACGACAGGAATGGATGAAAATTCCACAATTTCGTCTTCTTTCTTCATTGCATAACACCAGTATCCGGCACAGCCCTGTTTCAACAATTTGACAGCTTTCATCGCTTTGATCAACTTTCCTGAACTTCCCGGTTTCCATCCCTCAAACAGTATTTCGGAACCATCGTCAGCGATCAGCGAGATATTCCTTCTTCGGTAGTTTACAATAGCTCCATATCGATTAAGCCAATCGTCTCCGAGTATCAGATCGTCCCCTTGCATTTCTATTACAATCAGATTTGAGAGCCACTCTCTGCCTCCAAATGATACAGGGAAATCTCTAGTTTCTAAGTTTCCAACAATCCTCTCTCCACTCGGTAAACCAACAACATAAGGTTCACAATTATGAAAACCAGAAACATTCAAACGATTTACACAAGACAAGGATATAAAAGAATGTGTAGCTCCTGTATCGAATAAAGCGCTAGCCCAGTGGGAAAGGATCGGGCCGATGCACGATGCGGCAAACATCCGATCGTCTGTCCTCCTCATCTCGTACAAGCGTGGGAAGCAGATCCGGCACTCGATGTACCCTTTCCGTCCACTGTCCTCTGCCTCGCCCGCGGCCAAAGTGCGAGGCATCTGAACACTTTGCTGCGTTTGTTGAATCTTGGCTTCCTTACGGGTATTTGTGGTGTACGGGCTCTAAAAGACTTTGCGGCCTCTTCACGAGAACACCGCACGATGTCCCTCTCGACCACAATCAAAACAAGTCACTGCGGTAGGGGCAATTCGTCGATAGTGCCGTCTGCAGCGCGATTAAAGCATTTCTGATAACATCGGTCATAGTTGATGTCGCTCAGAAGTTCTTTCCGCTCCTAAGCTGGGTGCGGAGGTTTCTTTAAAGAATGAAAAGATGGCCTGGGCCTTGCGGGGCCAGCTGTTCTTGTGCTCTGTAAAAGTACCGAGACTTTACGCTTCTTGGATTAGTAAATTTCTCCATGCATTGCTTCCTTGATCTCATACGCAATGCCTTATCACGGTATTGACGGAGTGTGGTACATTCAAAACCGGACATGTATCTCTGGATTTGGTTTCATCCTCATATCAAAATGGATCATCATTTACGCATCATTACGACTAGATGTCGAACAAATGCCATTTCTTTGGTTAAACGTCTTAATTGCACGAGATACGGCACATCTCAAGGCCGAGCGGAGAAAAACTCCCGAACCTTAGCTTCCTTCATAGGACGAGGGCGATCGAGCTTCCATCATCAATTTAAACTCTGTCAATCGGCATCATGGTCTATAGGCCGGATGGCCTCCCACCATTCGGACGCTTCCCCTATCGGAAAGTATTGAGCGATAGAGGCTCTCCGGTCATCCGGCGATTAATTAAGCAAAGATTTTCTCCAGTTCCTTCAACCAATGGTCCCAAGTGGGAGTCTCGGAAATACCATCGAATTTGGGTGGTTGCATCTTCGCCACCTCTTGCACCCACCGGTCACCTCGATTTCCCATGTCCGGATTCCTTGCTGTCCCTCTCCCTGCTGTAGTCCCACCGCCACTTGCATTCGGTCCACGACACAGGCGGCCCGAGTCATCTGGTTCACCACTTGACGAAGGATTTACAGTACAAGAGTTACAGTTCGTTATTGATAGATCTTTGTGGCTCGCGGAGCTATGGCTTTGATTAGAAGGCGGCGCTTCTCTTTCGGCATTCCTTCGTCGCGTCCGCGGCGCGACCACGTCCACGTCGCCTCTCAACATACTGTAAGCATAATTACTCAATATACGAAACAATATCGTTCAAATGCTCAAGTATAAGGAAATGTAACATGCAAAGGATGAGATAGAGTTTAGGAACTTACAACCACCGTCCGCACGACAGCGTAGCGATCTGATGATGTTATTCCGGCGGTTACCTCAAAAGACATAAACGACCCTACTTTAACCCAACGGCCAAGATATCCATAATCTTAGCTCCGATACCATATTAGTAACACCCCACGATATATTCGGGAATATTACAGCGCCGTAAATCCTTTACATCAGGATTTACAAGGCTAAAGAGTTGAAAAGGCATTAACAGGTACCAACGAATGAGAATAACGAAATTAAGATACAACAGTTCTGACTAAATATTGAAAATACAAATGTTCAACAGAAATTATTAATACATCACCAAATTCAAATTCATTAAAAACGACTACGTACTCGAGTACTTATTGAAATAACTAACAAACAACAGACAAGTAAACCCGGCTAGAACATCACTCTGCACCCCCATCGTCATGCAGCTCCAGTGGTTGTTTCCCCGCTCTCCTGGATCCTGAACATAAACAAAATGTTCACCCCCGAAGGGGTTAGCACAACGATGCTAGTACAAGTACCACAACATATTATTCAACATCTCACGTAGAATAATAATACGTAATTGACAAAAATACCAACGAGTCTTCTCCTACGAGAAACTCAATAAGTAACATACACATCTGATAATCACAACATGATATCATAACAAACACATGGTAATTCCGATGATCCAGCGTTCACTGCCTAGAACCCACGATGATCCCGTCAGACCAACCCGTGGTGGAAAAACCCGTCCGATGATCCAGCGCACGCTAGCATAGATCCCCCGATGATCCCGTCGGACCAACACGAGGTGGACATACAAAAACGACATACACGCCGCGACAATATGTATAACATCAATACATAAAACAAATAAGGTACTTGCCTCGATTCGAAGACAAGAACAAAACTTCCGCAGCGAACACTCGAAGGTCGCCCTTGATCAATCACGTTGCTAAGCTTGAACCTTAACAAAATAAGTAATATAGATTTCATTTATTGTCGTACTAACATCTAATCATCCAAATCACGGTCGGAAGTTCATAAAATGTAACCTAATCAGTCGAGTCAAAAGTCACTCATTGATCGGTAGTCAAAGTCAACCTCGATCGGCTAGTCAACCTAGGTGATCGGCCTAGTCAACCTCTCGATCAGCCTAGTCAAAAGTCAACCTCGAGACGATCGTTTTAAAATAAAATTCATCCGAATCCGAGTTCGTATGAAGAAGTTATGACCCAAAGTCACCTCGGCGATCGGTAGGCGTCAAAGTCAACTTCGATCGGCTAGTCAACCTGGTGATCAGCCTAGTCAACCTCTCTGATCAGCCTAGTCAAAAGTCAACCTCGAGACGATCGTTTTAAAATAAAATTCATCCGAATCCGAGTTCGTATGAAGAAGTTATGACCAAAAGTCACCTCATTGATCGGTAGGCGTCAAAGTCAACCTCGATCGGCCTAGTCAACCTAGCTGATCAGCCTAGTCAACCTCTCTGATCAGCCTAGTCAAAAGTCAACCTCGATACGATCGTTTTAAAATAAAATTCATCCGAATCCGAGTTCGTATGAAGAAGTTATGACCCAAAAGTCACCTCGATCGGTAGGCGTCAAAGTCAACCTCGATCGGCCTAGTCAACCTAGCTGATCAGCCTAGTCAACCTCTCTGATCAGCCTAGTCAAAAGTCAACCTCGATACGATCGTTTTAAAATAAAATTCATCCGAATCCGAGTTCGTATGAAGAAGTTATGACCTAAAAGTCACCTCGATCGGTAGGCGTCAAAGTCAACCTCATTGATCGGCTAGTCAACCTAGGCGATCAGCCTAGTCAACCTCTCTGATCAGCCTAGTCAACCTAGCTGATCGGCCGAGTCAACCTCGCTGATCGGCCGAGTCAAGTCAACCTCGCCGATCGGTAGGCTTGACTCGCCTAGTTGATGTGATGGGGTATTGGGTAGAAAAGCAACATACGAAATTCTCGGTGAAGTTGGGTGATCCAAGATTGATGTGTTAGATTCCAATATCATCATTATATCCAAAAAAACATCTAACAAATCCAACTTATATGGAAGGATATAACCTCTGATGATTTATTCATAAGTATAAACATCCCAATTTCTAAAACATGATGATGCTTGGATGATTCTATCAGTGGAACTCAATATCTTGACAGCATACTTCTATTATATCCTTGATAACACGAATCCAAGTAGGAATTAGTATTAACATACCTTAAGATGAAGAAAACACCGAGGCAATAAGTAGAATCCAACTCCGGTTGCTTGCTTGCCAGATCAAGATGTTTCTCCACTTCAATGATCAATTACCAGTGACACCCAATCTTCAAAGTTCACAAAAAGGGGGTGGTCTAAATGTGTTTAAGAGTTAGGGAAAACCCTCTGGACTTTCGGAAATTAAGAACAGTGAAGCAACATGAAAACCAAAAGAAATTAGGTTCGGTCCTTTATAAAATGTTTCTGGACCCCCTGTGCTCAATAATTCCTACGCTAGATTCCAAAGTTATCCAGGCTTAATAATTAAAAACTGTCCAGGACCGTGTGCTGGCCTCCACCCAACTCCATAATTGATTACTTTACTTATAATATGCAGCCATACTCAATAATTTGTATTATTGAGTATTTGTATGGGACAAGTAATATGCTGCCATACTCAGGCACGAAAATACAAATACGGTAAATACCATATTCCACTTATTGATATCACAATTCCAACTAATACAGGGTTCAAATACAGGTGAAATACTCGGTAATTAATCCGGATATTACAGTATATCTCATTATATATGCATCAATAAAATTTCTGTTTCTTATAAGAAAAAAGTTACTCCTGAGCACATAAACATAAGTTAAATGTACACAACACTGACTTGTGGTGAGGCTAGTCGCAATATTGTCATATACACCCTCTGTCCATGTCCTGGAATTGCACTTTGTTCATCTTGTCGAGAAATTTTATTTTTGTGCTGATTTCAGCTTTGATTTGGAGAAAGAGACGTGTTCTTGTGCATTATCATGCTTTTTGAATGATGAAATTTCTATCAGCTGACTTTCTGATAGTTGCACTAATGAATATTTTGATATATACACCATTGAGTTGCAGTAAATTTTCTATAGGTATGAGGATCCTGTAGTTGCTTTGCATTTCGGAGGGATGTTAAGGGAGTGCATACGACATCAGGTTGTTGCTAGGTGAGAAGCCAGCATGCAGATGTAATGTATGATCCTAATTGGTACCTTTTTAACATCTAACGATATTTTGCAATGACTTATTTTTCTTTTATTTAGTTCTTTTAAAAAAGAAAGAAATTAGCATTGCCGAATTATTGGTAATTTAAACAGACTTATTTATACTCTCTCTCTCTCTCTCCCTCCCTCTCTCTCTCTCTCATGCACATGCAGATGCAGAAAGTCTTTATCTATCTTTTTACCTGCAGGTATATTTTGAAGTCGGAGCATATGATGAAGTTTTTTGACTATATTCAACTTCCAAATTTTGATGTTGCTTCAGATGCTGCTGCTACATTTAAGGTTGTTAATTATGTTATCTGACACTTACCTTAGCAGTTTTCTTTCATTAATTATGCATTTTATATTTGCTGTCCAGTATCTCTATGGAGTATATATTTTCTTTCGTGATGACGCCTGGCTTAGGAAGTGGATTTTGGATAATCTTGGCTGCATACATAGCTTTTTTCCTTGTAGCTATATATTCTGGAAACCAAAGTGCATGCAAAACTGTATCCTGGATAATTTGGCATAATGTCCTCTTACCTTACTCTGTTTTATTACTCATGAATTGACTCAATCGAGACCTTTTGCTTTCTAAATAGCAGTTTTTAATCCATTGCAACAGCTGAGAGCATGAAACATGAAGGTGATCCAAGCTGAGTCGTATGAAGCACGGACCCGACACACAACACGCAATACGACACGATATGTTCACGGGATTCGGAACTTTTCCCAAAGTGTAGGACACAACACGTAGATAACACGTTTTTTAATTTATTAATCAATTAATTAATTATATATATAAATATTTTTTTACAAAATACCATTACTTTTTCGAGAGAAGTAATGCCACTATGATATATAGATTAACTTTTCTAGTTAGAAAGTTTGAATTATCTGGAGAGTGGATACATTACCTGACAAGTTAGGTTAGAAAATAAGAAATTTCAGTTCCATTCAAAAACTATTACTATAATTGAAAGCCCATTTAAAATTAGGAAAAGCCAATATCCATAAAAAAACAATTAAAGGCCAATATCCATAAAAACCCAACTTTGAAACCCTCCCGTTCGTTTCATTTTCTTCATCCTTCGTATAAAATGCTCTTTCTCACACCGCTGCTCTACCTTTCCCATCTCAGACCTCAATAGAGTTATTAGGGTTTCTGCAAATCCTAACACCTGCACCGCTCTATCATTTCATCGGCCCGTTCTTGTGCTTATCGACACTGGAGAAGACGGAAGACGATGCTGGAGAAGAGGAGATCGGCAAAGAGAAGCAGCCCCGAGCGTGTCCGGCAGTGTCGAAAGCGTGCAGGTACATGTCGTCCGACATTAAGAAAAAAAGGGATACTCCCCGACACGCACGGGGGGAGCGTGTCGGCGCGTGTTGGACGTGTTCAACTCGTGTTGGACGAGATACACACCTCCAGGAGAGTGTCCGTGCTTCATAGGTTGAGTCATTTGCGTAAAATTCTCAGAGCTGGCTTTGTGTGGATTTCACATTGTCGACACCATCCTTATGTGGGGTGGGGTTTTATTTATAATAATCTTACTAATAAAGAGTGATCACATCTGCCACACTCATGTTATATCTTCTTATGAAGTGATTGGGTGCGTGCTGTATATGTGATTTGATATTTGTTAGTGTTGACTATTGATCATGATTTTGGGAATGTGTATCATTGTTAGATCAGGGAAAAATTCTCCATGTTCTATGTTGCTTACTTAAAGTATTATATGACTAAAGATTATTCTTATCTTTATTTTGGCAATACATACACGAGCTTATGACACGGCAGAAGTCCACAGTTGCAGATTTTCTCGCAGAAAATTATAGTTGGGTATGCGTACAGTATTATTCATCTGTGGTGGTAATGTTTTTGCATATCAAGTAGAAAATGATGGCGTGCTGTGTCTGGTTTCATTGTTCTTTTTCCTTTTCATTTTCCAGAGTAAAACCAATGCATTCTCCAATACACTGCCCTCCAAAACAATCTTATCTAATGAAGTACTTGGGAAAAAAAGCAATTGTACAATACAAAACATGTTCTCTTATAAAACAGGATGTACCTCATATTTCCTCTCAAGTATCTTTCCCCAATATACTTCCTTCAAATCACCTAAAATAAAATTCAAATGCTTTAAATTATCTGGTTCTTCCATTTCACTTGATGATTTCACTCAACTTTGGTATAATCATCCATTCTTTATTTTCGCATTTTAAATTAACAAAAAACTAAAAATTTCTTTGTACCTTTTCTTCCTAGTTCTTTGCTGAATTCAACTCAAAGCTGCTGGGATCGGCAAATTACATGACCAGAAGACATGCTATCAAGGTCTTGAGTGTTCGGGATTCAATTTTTTTATGAATAATTTGATGAGCTGTTTGTATTCGTTAAATAGTGAATCAGGAGTGATAAATATCTACAACAACAACATCTAAGCCTTAGTTCCAAAATGATTTGGGGTCGGCTAACATGAATCAAACTTTGAAACCGTCAATAATCGTTACATAAATAACATAAAAGGAAAAAAAGAGGGAAAAAGTAGAGAAAAAAGCAAATAAAAAAAGAATAATGTAAAAAAAAAAAATCCTGAAAAATAAATTAAAAGATAACATGAAATAAAAGAAAATAGAAAAAAAGAAAAAAAAGGAGGAATCGACTCCATCCACCATCCGTATTCTTTCCCATACATTTGCCTCTCCATCGCCATACTTTCTCCAATTCAAGAAACCGCATATCATTTTCAATCATCTTTATCCAAGTTTTCTTGGGTCTTCCTCTACCTTTCACAACATTACTTGTTCCCCAACTTTCTAGCCTCCTCACCGGCATCAATAGCCTTCTTCTCACATGACCAAACCATCGTGTCGATTCTCCATCATCTTGTCTTCTATAGACGCAACTCTTACCTTCTCTCCGATCACCTCATTTACGAAGTGATCCTTTTTGTATGACCACACATTCATCGTAGCATACGCATCTCCGCCACATTCATCTTTTGAACGTGACACATTTCTGACCCAACACTCGGTGCCATATAACAAGCGAGCCTAATTGCCGTGCGGTAAAATTTACCCTTTAATCTATGAGGCATGCCAGATCACATAAAACCCTGTGGCACTCTTCCACTTCAACCACCTGCCTTTATTACATGAGCCACATCGCCATCTAGCTCTCCATCCTTTTGGATAATAGATCCAAGATCTGAAAGAAAGTGGATCCATGAACAACTTTCCCATCAAATGTGATCATCGCCTCTCTATCATTGTTTTCGCTAAACCTACACTCCATATATTCGGTCTTACTTACTCGGCTAAAGCCTCGAGCTTCCAAAGTATCCTCCAAAGTTCGATTTACTGTTGCACTCCAACCTTCGTTTCATCAATCAACACAATATCATCTGCGAACATCATACACCACGGAACGTCATTTTGAATTTCTCTCAGTCGATTCGTCCATGACTATGGCAAAGAGAAAAGGACTAAGAGCGGATCCTTGATGCACCCCAATCGTAATAGGGAATTCTTGTCCTCCCAACATTAGTACGTACACTTGTACTAGCTCCCTCATACATGTCCTTTATAATGTCAATATATTTCCATGATACACCCTTCTTTGCTAAGGCCCACCAAAGTACTTCTCTTGGTACTTTATCATATACCTTCTCTAAATCAATAAAAACCATATGCAGATCTTTCTTTTATCTCGATAATGTTCCATCAATCCGAATAAGATAAATTGCTTCCATGGTTGATCTTCCAGGCATAAATCAAACCGATTTTCTGTTATCTTCACACATTTCACGATCCTTTGTTCAATCACTCGTTCCCACAACTTCATGGTATGACTCATTAGTTTAATTCGCGATAATTAGAACAATTTTGAACATCACCTTTGTTCTTATACAAAGGGACGAGAATACTTTTCCTCCATGCTGATGGCATCTTATTGCTTCTCCAAATCTTATTGAAAAGCATAGTTACCCATTCGATCCCTCTCTCCCCCAAACACCTCCAAACTTCAATAGGTATACCATCTGGTCCTTCTGCTTTCTTTGACCCCATCTTTTTCAATGCAATTGTCACTTCACCCTTTTGAATTCTTCTCTTAAACTCTCGGTTAACCATACTTGAGGGGATGTTTAAATTCCCAATATCTTGTTCTTGATGGCCATTGAATAGGGTATCAAAGTATGACCTCCATCTCTCTTTTATCTCTTTATCTTGAACCAAAACTTTTTGGTCAGTATCTTTTACACATTTAACTTTTCCAATATCTCGCGTCTTCTTCTCTCTCATTCGAGCAAGTTTATAGATATCTCTTTCCCCTTCTTTAGTATCTAATCTTGCATATAATTCTTGATTGACCTTTGATCGGGCATTTCGCACTGCCTTTTTAGCTTCTGTTCGAGCTTTCTTGTACTTCTCATAATTCTCATCGCTCGAGCATTTACCCAGTACCTTATAACATTCACGTTTGGTCTTTATCGCTTGCTTAACTTCATCATTCCACCAAGATGTGTCCTTACTTGATGGTCTGTTTCCTTTAGATTCTCCTAGGACTTCTTTTGCAACTTCCTTTATGTTATGCTCCAACAAGTTCCACATCGAATCTATATCCATCTCCGTGCAATCAGACCAAATACCACTATCAGCAATCTTAGCCACAAAAGTATGTCGACTCTCCCCTTGGAGCTTCCACCACTTAATTCGAGGGTCAACTTGTGGTCTTCTCTTTCTTAAGTGCCTCTTACCTCGAAAGTCAAGCACCACAACCTATCTTTGTGTTGCAACACTCTCACCGGTATCACCTTGCAATTAGTAAAACTTTTCCTCCAAACATTCCTTACTAAAAAGAAATCAATCGACTTGCATTACCTCGTTTCTATATGTCACCAAATGAGAGTCCCTTTTCTCGAACCAAGTGTTCATAATACCCAGTCATGAGCTAATGCGAAATCCAATATACCATTTCCTGCTTCATTCCTGTCCCCAAAACCAAAGCCACCATGAATGCTCTCAAAGCCATCTCTGCTAACACCGACATGCCCATTGAGGTCACCACCAATGATCAATTTCTCACCCATAGGAATTCGTTCGACAACCTCTTCCAAATCTTCCCAAAATTCTTGTTTGATCGATGCATCCAATCCTACTTGTGGTGCATAAGCACTTATGATAGTTAGAAACCCATCCCCTATCACAAGCTTAATACTCATTATTCTATCGCTCTTTCTTGACACTTCCACCACATCATCAATGAATTCTTTATCAATGACGATACCCACTCCATTTCTACTTCTATCCTTTCCAGAGTACCAAAGCTTGTAACCCCAAGGAGCTAACACTCTTGCCTTCTCGCCAACCCACTTAGTCTCTTGTAGACACATTATGTGAATTCTCCTCCTTTTCATAACCTCCCCACTTCGCCGATCTCCCCACAAAGAGCCAACGTTCCAAGTTCCAAACCGCACCTTACTACCCTTACTAGCCACAAGAACTAACTTCTCTGTCGTCCTCGTCCACGCTGCAAGGATTCTTGCACATTTGACACCACACCCATACTTCGACGTGGCGCGCGCTTCCGGCGACGACCTAGCAACCTTGCATATTTTCCACTACACCCGGCCTATGAAGTGTAGCGCATCCTTGCTCATTTGACACCACCCTCGGATGTAAAGGTGGCGCGCGCTCGGGCGACGACCTAGCAACCCTCGCATACTTATCACTGCACCCGGGCCTATGAAATGCAGCGCGTCGCTTCTGAGGAGACGCCCCAACGATTTTCAATGTTTGATTCATGTCCATGGAATGTGACGAGTTTTACGCTGGCTGCCACTAACCTACCGCAACCCTCCTCTTTTATCCGGGCTTGGGACCGGCAATGGATGTCAAGAAGACACCCACAGGCAGAGTTAGGAGTGATAAATGTCTAATCAATCTAAATGCATGTCCCTTTGTAGCTAGTTGACTATATTGTTGCTGCTAAAATTTTCGTGGATGTATGTTGGATTTACTGTCTTTTTTGCTGATGACCACGTTTCGCTTTCAGCTTCTTGGAGATATTTTGCTTGACCAATCAAATTCTGGTATCATGATACGTTATGTCAGCTCGAAGGATAATATGAGAGTTCTGATGAATCTTATGAGGGTAATGTTCTTTTTTCAAGATTGTTTTCTTTTTTCTTAGAATATCGTTGTGTTTTATGTCTTTCCCTTACATAGAATTGGGGTATGCTACTATAAAAGTGACATCTCAGAGTTTAATATATGGAAAGTTGATAGGAATGGGCGTCAATCCCTCCCCAATTTCATTTTGTTATCCTACTTGTTTATAAGAATACGTGCTTCACTTCCCTGCAACTTAAAGCGATCAGCTCTTATAAGAATACCCGGAACTTGTTCCCCTTCCCAGCCCTCTCGAGTCTCGTCGTTCAGCTTCATAACAACCCCCTCCTCAAGAACCACCGGTACGAAACTGTGACTTCAATCCTTTTCGTTAGTCGTAGTACCTGCCAAACTTCCATGTCCCCCTTCCTTTCTCAAATTCGCCAATTTACGACCTCGTCTGGATAAAAAACGTTCGAATCAATGATCTTGAAAGTCTAAACACTGGAGGTCGGAAGTTACCGACCCATTCATGCTTCAGCGGGGACACGTGAAAAACAAGGTGAATGCGACTCACACCCAGTAGGCAGCGCCAATAAGCCGCTTGGCCAGTGCTTCCTTCAACCACAAACAGACCTTAGTATCGAGCACTCAAATTGTGATATGCGGGGGGGCAACCGAAATCTGTCAATGGGGCCTTACCTTTAGGAAAACCTCGTCGCCACCCTCAAACTCCATGTCCTGACGTCTTTTATTCACAAAAGTGACCATTTTTTTGTTCTGTCATGGTGAGATGGAAATTTTAATTGGCTGAGCACCTCATCGAGACCGCCCAACACTGCTGCCACGACAGCTACCCTGCACTCCCCCGATAAGAATTGGTGAATTGTGTGTGTGTGTGGGGGGGTGCTCGCCTGCACATAATTTCATCAGGAGTCATTTTAGCACTCGTTTGATAGGACGAATTATACCAAAATTCGTCCCACATAAGCTAACTCACCCACTTACGCGGTTGCTCCGACACAAAGCAGCGCATGTCTCCAAAACAGGAATAAGCACATTGGTTTACCAATCTGACTTTGGGTGATATGCCGAACTAAACTTCAATTTAGTGTGTTGAAGATTGAACAACTCATGCCAAAAGGAACTTACAAATATCGTGTTGCGGCCACTAACAATTGAACGGATATTGGTCTGAGATGTTGCGTGTTATCAGTGATAATGGTGGCTGACTCTCATTTGCGATGTAACAAGTCCGGTACTCGCTCTCCGGCCGGCTTGTTACAATCGCTACCGGTTCCAATGCTGGTGTGGGAAGATATTAGTATGGACTTTGCTTCAGGTTACCTTGCTCACAAAAATTTGATAGATTTTGGAACTGCACTTGGGTGGTGGATAGGTTGTGAGCCACCCTATATGGCGAGAGGGGTAGCGGCGGTAGTGACTAAGGAAAATGCTTGGTTACATGGCATTCCTCAAACAATTATTTCGGACAGAGATCAGATCTTGAGTTCTTTTAATTGAGACCTTATCGCCAGGCTTCCTTGTTTCATCGTATGAATGTGAAACTGACCCCTCGATTTTTCGGTCCTTTTGAAATTCTGGAACGAATTGGCCCTGCTGGGTAAAAGTTGAAGCTTCCAGATGGGGCTCGTCTTCACCCCATTTTACATGTTTCACAACTTATGGCGGTGTCATGTGGTAGAGTCAAGTTTGCCACCTGCCTTTTATGCCGATACGCCAAAGTTTGGGCCTTTTATGTCGTGGGAAGGCTTGTCAAGTGATGATGTGACGTGGGTTGATGAGGCTGTTTTTCAAGCCTAGTTTCCAGATTTTCGCCTTGAGGACAAGGTTAATCTTAAGGTGAGGGGAGTTGTTACATATCAGCGGCCCACACTGAAGGAGAAGGCACTCTTTGTTTTTAATTATTTATATGTTCAGTTGCCTCAATTGTTTATTGTAACACCCTTGAGATATTCGAGACATGTTATTGCGCGTGAACTCTTTTGTAAGGATTTACCAAGTTAATTGAAATCAACTATCATAGATTCTTCTTTTCGAGGACCTACAGAGTGAAAACATGTACAATACAACACAACATCGACCGACGAGGTCGGATAACAAACCCAACCGTCATACGTCTATCGACAAGGTCGAATAAACAACATAACAATCTCATTCCGACGGGCAAGGTGGTGTGCATATATAAGTGACCAATGAGGTCAATGAAATACAAAATACAACTACTCGATCATTGAGTTCATTACATATTCGAGGACGCTAATCTGACCCATACGAGCTCAACATACACATAGTACAAAATGCTCCTCGGCAATTGGGGATGAACTATCTGCCTCTGCCTCTGGAACGCTTAGTATCACTGCGGCATTTTGTCTCTATGCCAGGATCTCAATGTACCTGGACACATAAAAACATATCCACCCTCGAAGGGCTCAGAAGCAGCTGGTGCAAGTAATATGAATATACAAAATATACTTTACATACACAATCATAGAAAATGCTACTCGGCAGCTGGGTATAAAATCTCTTTGACTCTTTGGAATGATTAATATCACTGCAGCTCTCCCTCTCTATGCTGATCCTGTAGTTGCTCCTCGATCTCAATGTACTTGGACACATAAAAATGTTCCACCCCCGAAGGGATCATCAACGGTGGGTGCAAGTAATACGAGGTCATCTATAAAGCAACCATCAGTAAAGCTCGTCACAAAACGCACCGCTAAATATCATCAAGAAGTCATCATTCAGTACACAGGTCGATCATTTAAAATATTCTTTTCGTAAATGAAATGCTGGAATGATTCTAGATTGTAAACAGTTTAAAAGGGTTTCATGGTTTTCAAAAACCAATTAAAGCTAGTTAAAAAAGACTTGAAACCTCCAGAATTTCATATGTCAAATCATTTCAAAATTTCAATTTAAGATTTTCCAAAGACATTTTGAAACATTTTAGGGCCGGGGACCCTATAAATTACTGTTTAATCATTATCAAATCGTTCAGAGTTTTAGAACCCAAAAACTCAGGTTTTCACATCACAAGTGTTTCACGGGTCCATCACCCAGATCGTATCTCACAAGTAAAGCCTTTGGCTTACATATATCACAATATTTCAACATCATCGTGTTCACGACCCGTGTTCCACCGTGACGTGTCACCATGGGTCTCGTCATATCACGATATTGTTCGGTCTCCATGATGGGCATGGTTGTCAACCCAGTAAGTTGTGTCGTATCAATATTGTCATGTGTCTCCATAAGTCTCGTCAGATCCGCACGATTGAACATCATTCTCCATATTGTTCCGACTCCATGTTCCATTGTCATGGGCATGGTTGTCGACCCGGTATGTCGCGTCGAATCGATAAAGGTCCGGCTGAGCGACTAGTCATTGGCTAGTCGGTAAGTAAAAAATAATAAATAATATATGTATATATATATATATATATATATATATATTACACACATACATCAACATATGTGCTGACATAAATTATAACATGTAATAAAGTAACTTGAATAACTTGGAAATAACATGTGATCACATCAGTGCTTTAAAACGCGCTAAATAGCGCGCTACGTAGCGCGCTTTTGCGGAAATCTGAGGAAAAACGCGACGTAGCGCGGTCCTACTCGCGCATATGTCTGTTTTGCGCACACTATTCATGCGCTTTTTCCTGTTGCGCACGCTTTTCATACGCTACTCGCGCGATAGCGCGCTATTCATGCGCTTTTTGGGTTGTCGGCGCACAGGGTATATTGCATCAATATTTTGGCAGAAACCCTAGTTACTAAAACAGTGGTATAAAGTTTATACTATAAATACAAACCACAATACTTAATACAAACCAGAAAACTTCAGCAACCTAAACCATCGACCAGCAAGAAAAAAAAAAGTTTCGGCCAGTCAAAAATCGGGCCAGCAGAAAAAACTCCGGCCATGTTGGTGCAAGGAGAAGCAAGTGAGAGTTGTTGGACTTGTTGATGAAGATGTGGAGATTGAAGACCATGTTGGTGTAGACCCTGTGCAACTTTTCCCGAAATACAAACTCTCGATGATGATGATAGTGATATCATATTGGATGAGAACGACTACTACTAGAAATTAGAATTTTTAAGTGTTTCTAGAATTGAATATTTTCATGTTGTGGCTTATTTAAGTTTGTTATTTTGGATTATTATCATTGTTTTCTAAGGTGCGCGCCGCTTCTGGGCGACGACCTAGCAACCCTCGCATACTTTTCACTGCACCCGGGCCTATGAAATGCAGCGCGTCGCTTCTGAGGAGATGCCCCAACGATTTTCAAAATTTGCTCATATAATAGGCAAAAATACAAATCACATAGATACACTGCTATACCTGATGCGGGGATCTGAGTGATGTATAATACCATCCCTAAAGTCGGCTGCATAATGTACATGTTCAACATGGGTCACAAAATACATATACCTAGTACAAGCACATCTTGCATGTTCACGCATCTAGGCGTAGCACAAATGACACAAAAGTGCACACATGACACAAAAGTATACACCATACCATGTACCCGAGGGTATCACTAGAGCCCAACACTCATATATGCTTATGTTAACAACGTTACATACCACTTATCGTTTCTCATAACACACTAATGCCCTACATATACAGATTACACAAGCACGGTCTAGCCTTTCCCGCAAGCCAGAATGCTCCCAAGTGAAAATATCGCCCTCACAGCCCGCGTCAATCAACTCAGTCAGCAATAGCCTGTGCGAAGTCAAGGATCTCAGGCGTGCGGTCTGTTGAACTACCCTCGCGTTCATGCGAATGCAGGAAGATGTTGAAGTCATCACTAACTAACCATGGCAACCCCTCCACTTCCGAAGCAATCTCACAGAGGGTGTCCCAAAGGGCGTAACGGCCAGCACGAACGGTGCTGGCATAGACAAAAGTGATAAAAATAGACTGGGGAAGAAGGGGAAAAGAGATAGCAAGATGAAGGACGTGTAAATCATCAACACTTGCACCTAAAACGAACAATGTGAGATAATCGCTATTAGGGCTAGGAATCCCAATGGAAACCACATCAAGAACCTTAATCAAACCTCATAGGGGACTTTTATCCAACACCTAGCGGGCTATTCATAATTAGGATGATTTAACCGAAAGATTCTTTCCATAAGAACAGCCCAATAACGTTGTACAACCGACATATGACAATTATAACCAAGAATCATTGACTAATGTACAAAAATCAGCGAAGAAAGGATTAGGGTTTATACCTCAATCGAAAGAAAACCAATGAATCGCCTGAAGCGGACTCGACGGATTGATTCCCTAGTGCTATATGGATGATTGGCCCTAAAAAACAAGCTCAAATCGTGAGTTTTTAGGTGAGAGTCAAGACTTGGGGTTGGAAGAGGATGAAATGTGTGAAAAATCCCTCCAAGTGTCTTTATTTATGCGTAACCCCAACCTTTAGGTCGGTTGGGAAGTTACGACCTCAACCAGGGTTCTGCCCAGCCACAATGTGGCCGAGGGCCAGAGATGTCCTTTAGTCCCGGAGTCTAATTCGCTGCCGAAACAACACAAATCCAACGATATGGTGACCGAAACGTGATAACAACTCTCGAGATCAAACAAAGCAGCCTCAAGATTTCTCAAGTGTAATCCGATCAATCGCGTAACGACAATACTCGACGATATCACGTCCTGTACACCATATTAATCAAAATTGCAATAGAGCGAGCAACACATTAGAAAACGCACAACAAACAAATTCACGAGTTTAACAGAAAGATGACATTTACATAATGATTCATACAAATATAAAATATAGGGTCTAACACTTTCCCCCTTTAAAAAAAGTTTCGTCCGAAAACTCAATCAAAACGAATGAAGCAACGAATAAATATGATACATTCGACTTCATGCCTCGATGCTTGAAGTCTTCATTGATTAACTCTAGGTTCCCCCAAAAAAATTTAGCCGCCGTCTTATAATGCATCGATTGGTATGCCCTCTTTGCCTACATTTAAAACAGTTAATTCATGGTGCAACAGAAGCGTAGTGGGCCCTTAACCCACAGGACCAAGGATCGAAAACTTGTTCCGATACCAAAAAGGGCATCGAGCGGTGCATATGAGGTAGTGGCTAAATTTTTCGGGGAACCAGAGTTGATCCATGAAGACCTCAAGCATCAAGGCATGAAGTCAAATGTATCATATCTGTTGGTTGATTCGTTCGTTTTGTTTCAAGTTTCGGGGCAAATTTTTTTTCTTGAGGGGGAGAGTGTGAGACCCTCTATTTTATATTCATATAATCTTGAACTTTTCTGAATCATTATGTGACTGTTATCGTTTTGTTAAACCCGTGATTTCGTTTGTTGTGCCTTTTCTAGTATGTTGTTTCACTCATATTGCGATTCTTATTAATATCTCTTATTTCCTTATTCGTAAAAGACTGTATATTTAGAGTTGTTCGTGTGATTGTGTATGCACTTTTGACTGTGATCACTTTTCTGCCTTTAGCATTAACAAACAAATAAAAATCATCTAATTATATAGCAAGTCATTTCAACTGCTTGCTACCGCGGTGTACTCTCACCGTTTATTGTGCCGGACATATTCCCGGAACTAGCTCCAGTTCCCCGTGCTCCCAGGTATTGTCATTCCGCTCCATAACAGAAATGCACACTTTGAAGTATCAAAAGGTTTTACATTACCCGGTATTGGTAAATGCATTAAGTGTTGTGATATTATTCATCTAGTTTAAAAAAAAAAAGAGGAAAGCTTGGTGATGGAAAACCTAGGCTTACCATGCCACTTTTATTTTTTCAAGTTGCATTTCTCTTTTCTAATTATAATACTTTTATAAGTTGCAGGAATCACACAAGAGTATCCAGATTGATGCATTTCATGTGTTCAAGGTGTAACCTGAGGGTTTTAAAAATTATCTAAATCTTAATGAATCTCGAATGCTCTCATCTGTTGGGTGTATTATTTACCTTGATTTTTATTTGTCCATCTTGTAGCTTTTTGTGGCTAACCAGAACAAGCCTGCTGATATTGTTGACATACTATTTGCAAATAGAAGCAAACTTTTGCGTTTCTTCCAGGACTTCAACACGGACAAAGGTAATGATTTCATCAATAACACACTGTTTTTGGGTATCAAACATATGGTAAATCTCCAAGTATGACTTGATTTATGATATAGAGGATGAAGTGTTTGAGGCAGACAAAGCTCAGGTCATCAAAGAGATTATGGACCTTGAACCAACAACACCAATTACCTGCTATGGAGAATTGTTCAAATCCATATTGGTATAACTTGAAGCTTCTAACTAAACTGGTATAACTCCACTGAAATACTAAATCCAATGTTCATCTCTTTGTTATTTGATGTCGATTTAATAACAGCATACAAATATTCGTCTCCATTTGAATTTCACTGTATATTATCTATGAACAATATGGGCCATTTGGTTGAGTTCCCATTAAGCCGTGTATAAATTAATCTGTCTGTGTAGATTAAGTTATTTGTATGAATCAATCTAAATTGTTGTTCGTTTGTTATGTTGAATAAACTGTCTGAGACCATTTTACCCTTATTGTTTGTTTTCTTGTTTTCTTGTTTTCTTATTCATTAAACTCATGCTTTTGCCCGTTAATGAATTTTCATGGTAGAACTTCCATTAATCTTTTTGTTCCATAACTTGGCTATAGAGCTAGATTTTCTATTAATCTTGTGTTCTTAAACTTAGCTACATTATCAACAATGACAAACAAACAAAACATAAAATGCCAAATACAACCCATTTCTCACTCATCTCAACAAACACCTTGTGTGCATTTTCATTGGACCATAAGTTGAACAAATAAACCAAATCAAACCAAACATACCCTGTATATCCCGCTCAGAGCAGGGTCTGGGGAGGGTAAGATGTATGCAGACCATGCCCCTACTTTTTACAGTAGGGAGACCGTTTTTGAGAAGACTCCTAGCTAAGTGCACAGCAAAGTAAAGAGTGGTATATACAAAGAAGTATATGATACGAAAAAGCTCACGACCATACCTGAGCCCATGGTTTAATTCACATGAGACTTATCTAAGGGGACTTCGGCAACTGTACTCTCGATGAACGCTGCTCTATCGAAGAGAGGTTGACTCTGCGTACAGCTCCCTGTAAAAAAAAAAGAGAAAAGATATACACTAAAAGTAAAAAGGGTAATGTTCTAGGTCAAAGCTAATCGAGACAACCTAATCCTGACGCTCTCAACTACAGCATCGCTCCCTACAAAAGAATCCACAACTCTGATCTGGCGCCTCCAAGAGCACCTATCATCAGTCATGGTCTCAGAAAGGTTTAAGGACTTCAAATCTAATCTCAACTGCTCCTCCCGCGTCCTCCTCGGTCTGCCTCTCCTCCTCTCCCCGGAAACCAATAAACTCTCGACACTCCTCACCGGAGCAGAAGTCTGCCTCCTGCGGATGTGTCCAAACCATCTCAATCTTCCTTTCCTAACTTTCGTTGAAATGGGCGCCACTTCAAGCGTGTTCCTGAAAACCCCGTTCGAGATTTTATCCAACATTGTGCGACCACACGACCAACGTAACATTCTCATTTCAGCCGCTTCCAACTTGCTTTCAAGCGACTTCTTCATCGCCCAACATTCGGAGCCATACAACATTGCAGGTCTGATTGATGCTCTATAGAATTTACCCTTCAACTTAAGAGGGACTTTCTTGTCGCACAGGACCCCATTCGCTGCTCTCCACATAAGCCACACCGCCTTGATACGATGAGTGACATCATCTTCACACTCACCTTCCTTCTGAATGATCGAACCCAAATACTTGAACTTATCCGTACGGGGTACGATCTGATCCACAACCATTACCTCTACTTCTTCCTTGTTGGCCTCACCACTAAAGTTACACCAGAGATACCCGGTCTTTGATCGGCTCACACGCAAGCCCTGAGATTCTAACTTAGACCTCCATAGCTTGAACTTTGCGTTCACCTCCCTCCTCGACCCCGCCACTAACACAATGTCGTCAGCAAAAAGCATGCACCACGGGACGCCATCCTGTATCCCCCGCGAAATGACGTCAAGGATTAGAGCGAAGAGAAGAGGGCTTAGCGCCGACCCCTAGTGTAGTCTTATCTCAACTGGGAAATACTGGGGTCCTAACGCAAGTCCTAGCTTGGGAGTACATGTCTTGAATCGCCTAACGAACGGCAACGACACCCTCCTCTCTTCCAAGCTCCTCCAAATAACATCGCACAGAATGCTATCATAAGTTTTCTCTAGATCAATGAACACCATATGAAGGTCCTTACGCCTCTCTCTAAACTTCCTTACGCCTCAATCGTGGACCTCCCCCATGCGCACTATGGTAACCATTTAAACCCCCACGTCTGACATGTGATTGTGATTGATCATGGAACCGACAGGATAATGTGTATCCCGGTGTGGTGCTTTTTTATTATCGATGGTGTTAACCCTAGGACGTTTCTTCTACCGAGAGTGTATTTCGGTAATTATCTTTTACCGTCAATGTGTATCCCTGTATGTTTCTTTCCCGCAGTGTGTATCACGGGGGCTTGTGATTATTATTTGACGCGAGCATTACTTTCGACTTGAACGCGACTATTTGATTATAGACTTTCCATATATGCATTGCAATTTCATGATATGTGCTATCGTCATCCCACCTCAGATTGGACCGACACGATTCGTCGTGTCAGGCGAATCTGTTGCTTATGTGCATGATGTTCCCAAGAGTTCTGATCGTGCTTGACCGAGTGTTGGGGTGTGATTATACAAATAGGTTTTCCTCGCTGAAATAAAATTAAATCTCCGAAATATCATTATGTAATAATTTTGAAACCGGTTCTATTTCAATTGAAACTTTTGTAAGTAATATTGTGGTATCGGTTCTTAAACTTAATTTGTTTTAATTTAATAAGTTTTATACTCCTGAAATAGCTCTGTTGATCCCACACAGGATTCAGAACAATATGACACCTCAATAAGTTTTGGGGGTGTTACACTAGACTATGGTTATTGATATTATGAGATTGTTTTGATTGTGTACTTGTGGTTGTCCTCCGATGTTATGATTAATCTTTCGATTATTTTATGTTTGGAGTATGCACAAGTCGGTACTGTCATGACCCTTATTTGCGATAAAGAGAGTATTATGTATTTTAGACCAATGTCCTGTCAGGTGGTATGCGCGTCCATATCTCCGTGATCCTTGGTTGTGATCTTGGGAGTTGTGAAAAGCATCGAGGTAATGATGAATCACGCATATTGTTTGTGATGTTGGAAGTACGGTAATGTGTTTACATATTTTCGTATACGTGTTACGATTCCTTAATTTTTGGTTATCATTGATTGACATAAGGTTGGGCTGGTAGGATATGTCAGGCGGATCTGTTGCTTATGTGTAGGAAATTCATGAGGTTTTCGGTCGGGATCGAATGAATGTTGTAGCGCACACATGAATATATTTTTAATTCTGTTAAATAATGAAAAACTATTTTGAATAGCACTCTGTAATAATTTGTGTATAGATTGTCATAACTTTTTTGGTGGTTTGTGATTTCTGATCAAATTATTTCGTTTATAAGAACCAATTGAGTTAGATGTTTCTTCATTATTTACAAAAATAACAAGTCTTTTATTCTCTTTTAAATAGTCATACTCATGAGACAGGTAACCTATGCCTCAACAGTGATTAGCCTCATGTACGCAGTGTTGTGCACGGGACCGGACATAGCTTACGTTGTAAGCGTAGTCAGCCGGTTTCAAGCAAATTCTGGTAAAGAACATTGGATAATCGTAAAAAAAACATTCTTAAGTACCTTAGACGGAGTAAAGAAAGGGTTCTTACATACGATGGTGGAGAACTAAGGGTGGATGGGTTCATTTACTCGGCTTTCTATGGGGATGTAGATGAAGGGAAGTCCACTTTAGGGTATATATTTACTCTGAATGGTGGAGCAGTATCTTGGATGAGTTCCAAGCGAACATTGACTGTACATCCATCGCCAGGCCGAATACCAGGTGGACTCGGTGGCTGCAAAGGAAGCATTATGATCAAGAAGTTTCTTGAAAAACTTCAAGTGGTCCCTAGAGCAGAGCTGTCCGTGCCGCTATTATTCGATAATGACGGAGCTGTTGCACATGATAAGTAGCTCAGGTGATCTCATCACAAGACCAAAATATCGAAAGAAAGTATAACATCATCAGAGAGATGGTGAAATAGAGATACTTTGAACTGCAAAGAGTAGCCTCAGAATTATCTCGTTATCTCGCTAACCAAGCCATTATCGCATATTATCTTGGAACGATAACTGGGTAAAATAGATATTGGATATCACAGTATATGGCATTGAGTGCAAGTTGGAGATTGTTAGGGTATGCCTCGAATGTTACTCTAGGGATGAGAGAGTTAGGGCTTTATATGTAATCATGTATTTATGTTTTTATTAATAGAAGACATTTGTTATTTCTTAATTAAATGTATGTAAGTGGCATTCTTGATCTAGAAAATAAATAGAAATAATGTCCATGCAATTGAGAAGAAATATTACACTCCATATAAGATAAGGAGTGTGGCACTGAAAGTGTTTTGAACTGAACTGTTTACCTTGTCTGCAAATCGCTAAAATTGAACTGAGCATTAAGTTTAGTAAAGACTTGTATAACGTATGCTCGGACAAGTGCATGTAGAAACCTACTTTTTCGGTCCTAATTATATTTCTACAAATCGTTGTATTATAATTTGAATTTAATGAAATTATATACATTACATAAATAGTTATTAATATTATTATTATTATTAATTAATTGTGATCATAATTTATTTATTTATTTAATAAATTCGAAACTTTAATATTTATTAAGTAATAAAACATAATAAAACCAAAATAAGTTATTAATTCACTTTAAGACCTAACTATTAGACTAACTATATATGGACCTAATGTCTATACTTAATAGTCGTTGGAGCCCAAAACCAAAGTTTGATCAAATTTAATTTAGGCTTTAGCATATAAGCCCAAAATTGATATATATAATCAACCCGAGAAATATAGTCTGATGTGTCCTTATACAAACATAAGTATGGACACTTGCGTAATACTTTTTTTTTTAAATGATTGTTCAATTTGGAACAGCTCATCTTTAACTACAGTCGACCCTGGAAGCACTTGCGTAATACTTAACTCTTGAGAGATGACTCATAACTATCAAAATTTGACCACTCCTTACATATACTTAGAAAACCCTAAACTTCCCATTTACTGTAATGCCCAGTTTTTATATATGCATTTATTTTATATTTTTTAAAAAGCATATGAATATTTTCAATGTCCAACAATCATATATTAATTTCATTTCATTTTTAATGAGGTCAAAGTTATTTTACTAAATTGCATATCATGTTTTAGTTCACACTAAATTGCATATCATTAATTTCTGCTTGTTCGTTTAGTTCCTGTGAGAGTATCAGCATGGAGGAAGTTAAGGGTGCTCTAATGAAGATGGGTAGAGCTAAGGCGGTAGGCCCAAATCAGATCCCTATTGAAGTTTGGCTTTATCTGGGGGAAATCGGATTTCAGTGGCTAGCAAAGCTCTTCAACATCCTCCTCAGTGGTTCTAAGATGCCGACAGAGTAGAGGCATAGTATTGTCGTGCCGTTTTTCAAGAATAAAGGCGATGCTCAGAGTTGTAGTAACTATAGGGGTATTAAACTCCTCAGTCATACTATGAAACTTTGGGAAAGAGTGGTGGAATGCAGGGTTAGAAGAGAAGTTGAGATTTCAGAGAACCAATTTGGCTTCATGCCAGGGAGGTCCACGACTGAGGCCATTCATCTCGTCAGACGCCTTATGGAGAAGTTTAGAGAGCGGCGTAAGGACCTTCATATGGTGTTCATAGATCTAAAGAAAGCTTATGATAGCATTCCGCGCGATGTTATTTGGAGGAGCCTAGTAGAGAGGAGGGTATCGTTGCCGTTCGTTAGGGCGATCCAAGACATGTATTCCCAAGCTAGGACGTGCGTTAGGACCCCAGCTGGTGACACCCAGTATTTTCCGGTTGAGATAGGGCTACACCAGGAGTCGGCGCTAAGCCCTCTTCTCTTCGCTCTGATCCTTGACGTCATTTCGCGGGGGATACAAGATGGCGTCCCGTGGTGCATGCTTTTTGCTGACGACATTGTGTTAGTGGCGGAGTCGAGGAGGGAGGTGAACTCGAAGTTGGAACTATGGAGGTCTAAGTTAGAATCCCAGGGCTTGCATGTGAGCCGGTCTAAGACAGAGTATCTCTAGTGTAACTTTAGTGGTGAGGCCAACGAGGAAGATTTAGAGGTAATGATTGCGGATCAGATCGTTCCCCGTACGGATAAGTTCAAGTATTTGGGTTCGATCATTAAGAAGGAAGGTGAGTGTGAAGATGATGTCACTCATCGCATCAAGGCGGGGTGGCTAAGGTGGAGAGCATCGACAGGGGTCCTGTGCGACAAGAAAATCCCTCTAAAGTTGAAGGGTAAATTCTATAGAGCGGCAATCCGACCTGCAATGTTGTATGGCTCTGAATGTTGGCCGATAAAGAAGTCGCTTGAGAGCAAGTTGGAAGCGGCTGAAATGAGAATGTTACGCTGGTCGTGTGGTCACACAATGTTAGATAGAATCTCGAACGGGGTCTTCAGGAACGCGCTAGAAGTGGCGCCCATTTCAGCGAAAGTTAGGGAAGGGAGATTGAGATGGTTTGGCCATGTCCATAGGAGGCAGACATCTGCTCCGGTGAGGAGGGTCGAGAGTTTAGTAGTTGTTGGGGAGAGGAGGAGAGGCAGACCAAGGAGGACGTGGGAGGAGCAACTGAGATTAGATTTGAAGGCCTTAAACCTTTCTGAGACCATGACTGTTGATAGGCGCGCTTGGAGGAGCCAGATCGGAGTTGTGGATTCTTTAGTTGGGAGTGGTGCTGTAGTTGAGAGCCTCAGGGTTGGGTTGTCTTGGCTAGCTTTGACCTAGAGCATTGCATTTTTACATTTATTGTATATTTTATCCTATTGCCTTTTGCGTGTGGTGTATTTTTGACAGGAAGCTGTGCGCGGAGTCAACCTCTCTTCTGTTTGAGGAGCGTTCATCGGGAGTGATGTAGCCAAATTCCTCTTAGGTAAGTCCCATGTGGATTAAGCCATGGGCTCAGGTATGGTTTTGAGTTTTTTCGTATCATATGCTTCCCTTTGTATTTTTCACCCAATATGTTGTTGTGCACTAAGCTGAGGGTCTTCCCGGAAACAGCCTCCCTACCGTAATAGGTAGGGGCATGGTCTGCGTACATCTTACCCTCCCCAGACCCTGCCCTGACCGGGATATACTGGGTATGTTTGGTTTGATTTGGTTTTATATACTCAAGACCGAATTCTCGTATTGTGGATATGAAAATATATTTTTCTTGTCGTCCACATTTGTAATTAGTAGTCCAAATATCACCTAATGACCAAATATATCTTATCTTATATATATAAAGATTGAGTCCTTAAATTTAATGTGGAGTCTTAATGACTTTATTTTTATATATAAATTTAAGGACTCAATTTATATATATATATATATATATATATATATATATATATAAGATAAATAAAATTATAAAATAGATTGAGATTAAATGCAATAATATAAAATTATAAAATCAATTATGTACAATTTAGTCTTATTCAATGGTTTACCACTCAATTCATTTGATGTTAAATTGACAAAATATGTTATTGAAAGTTAAAAATAAAAGGATGCATTTAATTTAAATAGAGTGAAAAATGTACAAAATTGGTTATGAATGGATAATTAAAAAGACGTGAAGTTCAGTAGACTCTTTAAATCTTTTATAAATAAAATTCTCAATTTTCATCATTAAAAACTACTATAGTTAATAAAAAACAACCCCTGCAGTCTCCACCATCTCCTAGCTTTCTCCACTCTAAATCATCGTCCCTTCCCCTACCCATATTCCAGTATTCCATTATACGAGTCATTCTGACCCGTGCGATGCACTGGTTTTGTTTTTCGATAAACTATTGAACTTTTACTTATGTCTAAAACTAAACCTTTTTTATTTTAGCAAACTCATTTAATTTATCTGTTCAAATCGGATGTACTACCACTCACCGCTACAAAAGAGCGTTATTTTACCTTTATCGTTGACAATGTTCCTACATTACATGTAGCATATCAACGTAGTTATTTGACCAACAAAATACATTCTTCAATTTTTTAAGAATGGATGTAAATATTTGTTTGTGATAACTTTTCATAGAATGAGTAAAGATTAGAAGCGACTATTTATAGTTTGTAAGAAATCATGAGTTGTAAGTTTTTTACTTTTCTTTTATTTATCTTCAGTTAATAATGCATTTGATCCAATTAATAGAAATTTCATCAATTCATAAAAATATCATCTTTCATCGTATCTTGATGAGCTCTTCTATAGGTCAATTTACTAAGCTACATTAGATGTGGCTAACTTATTAAACCAAATAACTCTCTACGTATGAAAATAAAGTCGCTTTGAGTTTGACCAATTAACACTTCAAATATATACATTTTATGGTAATAAACAACTAATTACACCGTCAATCATAAGATATGATTTACAAATAGCATATTTTGATAAGTAAATAAGCGTATAATAGCGTTTAAATACTTGGGTTTAATATCACTTTAATCCTTTATCTTGCACTCTGGCACTATATCACTCTCAAGTAGTACTTCGCTCGTCATATATACCAACTAAATATTCATTCACTTTCAATGTACCAAATCTTTCGTGCTGCATTCTACTCTCGTTTATAGCCATTGCCAAAACAAAAACACAATAAACTAAAGATAGGTAACCTATGCCTCAGCAGTGACTAGCCTCATGTACACAGTGTTGTGCACGGGACCGGACATAGCTTACGTTGTAAGCGTAGACTCGAGTGGTCGTCGACGATTATCTGCATATAATTTTTGGCGGCTTTGGGCCGTTAATAGACGACTCTTGATCAGGGAAATCTTCTCGCGGGCTGCCAATAACATATTAGGTTCCGTACCAATAGATTCAGACAAATCGTCCCAGCATAAAAGGGACCTACAACGACGACCATACAATGCCTCATAAGGTGCCATCATGATCGAAGCGTGCCAGCTATTATTATATGTGAATTCTACCAACGGCAGTTGGGCTTCCCAGTCAGGCTTCCAATCGAGAGCACATGCCCTCAACATATCCTCTAGAGTTTGAATTATCCTCTCAGACTGACCGTCGGTCTGAGGATGAAAATCCGTACTGAAGTTCAACTGTGTACCCATAGCACGATGAACCGCCTTCCAGAAGTGCGACACGAACCGTCCGTCCCGATCTGATACAATACTCTTAGGGGTGCCATGCAGTCTCACAATCTCTTTGATGAATAATTGGGCCAATCTCTCAGGGCCACAAGTCCTTGATCTCCAAGAAGTGGGCTGATTTAGTCAATCGATCCACAATCACCCAAATCGTATTCATGCCTCGACGGCTCGTCGGCAAGCTAGTAATAAAATCCATCGATATGTCTTCCCACTTCCACTCGGGAATCGGAAGCGGTTTCATCATGCCATCTGGTCGTTGATGCTCAATCTTGACCTGCTGACAGGTCAAGATTTCGAAACGAATTCGGCAACCTCCCGTTTCATGTTACCCCACCAATAATACGGCTTCAGATCCTTATACATTTTGTTCGATCCCGGGTGTATGGAATATGGGGTAGCATGAGCCTCCTTCAGAATAGTATTCCTCAACTCTTCGTCTGCTGGTACACATACTCGGTTTTTAAAGCGTATCAGTCCATCCTCGTGAACCACAAATCCGGGGGCCTTCCCCTGATTGATTTCTCCTTGAATTCTGGATAAGAATGGGTCCGTCATCTGTTTCGTCCTGATCGTCTCATCAAGGGATGATGAAATCTCAAGCGTGCACAGTTGTCCTTGAATGCGTTGTAACCAGACCTCAATCTCTGGTCTCATGAACTCTAATTGCAACTCCTTCTGGGCGGTCAAACGAGCCAGTATCTACTCCTGTACCGTCTTGCGGCTCAAGGCATCGGCAACCACATTTGCCTTGCCTAGATGATAAAGGATCTAGATATCATAGTCTTTGATTAGCTCTAACCACCTCCTTTGTCTCATATTCAACTCCTTCTGGGTAAAAATATACTTCAGGCTCTTGTGGTCCGTAAAAATCCGGCAGGTAACTCCATACAGATAGTGGCGCCATATTTTTAGAGCAAACACTACGGCTGCTAACTCCAAGTCATGAGTCGGGTAGTTGACCTTGTAAGGACGCAACTGTCTGGATGCATAGGCGATCACCTTCCCGTCCTGCATTAATACGCAGCCAAGGCCCTGTCTCGATGCATCGCTATATACCACGAATCCTTCCGTTCCTCTAGGTAGTACCAAAACAGGTGCTGAAATTAATCGATTTTTGAGTTCATCAAAACTTTGCTGACATGCTTCCGACCACAAGTACTTCTTATCTTTTCTCAACAGATTAGTCATCGGTTGAGCAATTTTGGAAAATTCTTCCACGAATCGTCTGTAATAGCCTGCTAGACCCAGAAAACTACGAACTTCCTTCACGTTCTTCGGAGGTAGCCAGTCTCGGATAGCTTCTGTCTTCTGTGGGTCTACTCTTACTCCATCTGCTGATATCACATGTCCCAGAAAAATAACTTCAGACATCCAGAATTCGCACTTAGAAAATTTTCCATAGAGTTGTTCTCGCCTTAATGCATCGAGAACCTGGCGGAGGTGACACTCATGCTCCTCATGATCACGAGAGTAGACCAGGATGTCGTCAATAAAAACGACTACAAAATGATCCAGATAATAAATAAAAACCCAATTCATCAATTCCATGAACACTGCAGGTGCATTAGTCAGTCCGAATGGCATGACAACGAACTCATAATGCCCATAGCGAGTGCGAAAAGCTGTCTTCGGGACGTCAGACTCTCGAATCCGCAATTGGTGGTACCCGGATCTCAAGTTGATTTTGGAAAATACAGCGGCTCCCTGGAGCTGATCCAATAGATCATAGATGCGAGGTCAAGGATATTTGTTCTTAATTGTTACTTTGTTCAGCTCCCGGTAATCAATACACAAACGCAGCGATCCATCCTTATTCCTTACGAATAACACCGGCGCTCCCCAAGGGGATGCACTGGGTCGAACATATCCTTTCTCAGTTAATTCTTCAAGTTGTCTTTTCAACTCCTGCATCTCAGTCGGGGCCATACGATATGGTGCTTTCGAAAGCGGGGACATCCCTGGCTCCAACTCAATGGTGAATTCTACCTCTCGCTGTGGGGGTATTCCTGAAAGCTCTTCTGGAAATACATCTGGATAATCTCGAACTACTGGAATATCAACCAATTCGACTGGCCGGTCAGTTGTCTTGGTCATGTAACCCCAATAACCAATGCATCCCTGGTTCAGTAATCTCACAGCCTTCATAGCGCTGATGACTCTCCCAGAATGATTGGGATTATCACCCCGAAAAATACACTCGACGCCATCATCTGATGTGACGGTCACCATTCGCTTACGGACGCTAAACACGGCATCGTGACGATCCATCCAGTCGATACCCAAGATTACATCATCTTTAGGTAAATCAACCACAATCAAGTTGGAAAACCACTCACGGTTGTTCATGCTAATCGGATAGTTCTGCACTTCACGACTCCCAATAATTCTTCTACCATCGGGTAGACCAATTACATAAGGTTCACAATCGGAAACATGATTCAAATGCAAACGACTCAAACAAGAACTAGACAAGAAGGAGTGTGAAGCACCAGTATCAAAAAGAACACAAACGGGCTGAGAGTGAATCTCGAGAGTACCTGCGATCATGCTGGCTTCGGGATCATCGGCTTTCTTCATCTCGTAGACTCTGGGTTTTGCAACCCCGGAAGCAGGTGTACCACTTGATTTCCACGGCCCATCCCTTTGTTCGCCCCGGTAGTCTGGTAAGAAGCGGACGGAGGAGCACGTTCCTGAACAGAAGACTGTACTAGAGCAAGAGATGCTACTGGAGTATGCCCGAGTCCACCCCGACAATAGCGAGCACGATGACCGTTCTTCCCGCAAATGTGACAGGCAACAGCCGGCTTCGGACACTTGGAGCTGATATGCCTCTGGTCCCCACAGTTATAAAACACGACAGGTGAGCTGATTGCCAGAGAGTGCGTTCCTGTCGGTTTCGGTGCCATAGGTGGCCGTTCAGAAGGATTTGGTACAGGCTGGGTTTTCTTGAATATCCCCTGGTTACTGTCTCCTTGGGTCTGGTTCCTGGATCTCTTGTTGGAAAACTGAGGCTGCTTCTTAGAAATCTCCTTCGCAGTAAGTTCATACTCCAAACCCTTCTCAATAAACTCCGGTAAGGTCGTACAGTGGTGATTGAGTAATTGCATCCTCATTCGGGGTTTAAGCCTCTTGAGGAAATATTTGATCTTATCAGCTTCCGAACGGACAACTGACGTAGCAAAAGGGAGAAGTGCTTGGAATTTTTCAGCAATCGCTAACACATCCTCGTCTTCCGCTGGATCGGGGTTCAGCAATTCGGACAGTTTGGCTTCACGGAGGGGTGCAGGATAGTAACGAACTAGCATGAGATTTTTGAATTCCTCCCAAGTACTCGCGCCATCAGCAGGCCTCACAGAAAGCCACCAAGTATGGGCACTCTTACTAAGGTAGTAGGATGCCACAGCAACTCGATTTTCCTCTGGGCACTCCACCATCTCGAACAGTTTTTCGAAATGCTCTATCCAGTGTACAATGTCAGCAGGCTCAGATGAGCCTTCAAAAGTCGGAGGTCGCTGTCGTGATATGTCGCTGATAATCCGGCTCACGATCCCGCCAGGCACCAGAGGCGGAGGCTGTTGCCCCTGCTGTTGACCAGTAGTATTCCTCTGCATAGCTTCCATCAGCTGACCCATTTGGGTCATCTGGGCCATCATGCCCTGCATCACGGTGTAAGTATCGACACGTGCATTCTCTCCGGTGTGGTGTGATTGGTCCCTAGAAGGCGAATCACTGCCTGCGGAACTCTGTTCCACATTCGCACGTCTGTTGGCTCATGGTATCGGAATTCGGCCTCTTCCGCGGCCTCGTCCCCCTCTGCCACGGCCTCTCGGATTCCTTTCCATACTGAAAGAATCAAGTCACAAGTACAGTTCGATTTATCAATCATAATTCATGCTAAGTTAATAGCAACAGGGAATTTCCTATCCAACAAAGCAGTTCATAAAGAATCACTGGCACTACAGGTGTTACACACTCAATATCATATCAACATCAAGTCGAAACAATTCCAATCACATAATTAATTTAGGTTCACCTCAAACAGATGAATTTTACTTCATGTTAGCAAGATGCCAAGATAAGTAAGGAGACCAATACATCGTCAATATCATTCCAGTAATCAAATTATGGTTCATGAGAACATACCGTATTTGACGGGTCAGGCTCTTGCACAGGTTACATGTGGCACGAAGGTTTCTTGATGCTATTTCGATTCTACAATGACTCAAAATAAAAACACACTCTCTGATACTATCTTCTGTAACAGCCCGAAAACAGTGACTATTCCAGTGCCGTGGATCCCCTACCGGGACCCACCAGGCGATATCACGATATAGACTTACAACCTGACAACGTGGCACCGTACCACAATAAAAACCCCGATGTGGAGTATAAGTTATACATGTCTTTAATACGAGCAAGCGTACATAGGATCCAAATTCGGTACAGACCATATGATGATGGGCAATACCAAACAGATTATAGTACATTCATCCGACACAAAATAAAATGAAAATCACAATAATACATAACCGAATATCAAAAGACTCGGGCCCCCCGAAATAGCATACTTCAAAACCCTCCGTCGCCATTGTGCTCCTCATGTGCCTTGCCCTTTCCTCGCCCTGAAATACAAATATTTCGCCCCAAACCACAGGGTCAGCTATACATGATAATAATTCTCATGACATTATACAATTCATATATATACTGATCTCAAAGAAAACCATCGACTACTGAATATACCCCGAAGGCGTATAAACAATCAGTCCCAACTGTTGAACATAACCAAATATACGAATGACCATATAATATGGCTCAAGACGGAGGTCACAGTATGCCCGATCCGGAAATGTGTCCGTGCACATGTCCACCCCATATACGGAATCCAGAATATACGTGGGACGATGTACCTAATTTGCCTCACGAACTACGTCTCGTGTGCACGATCTAAATGCGGAAAACATCCACGCATGATCATCAAGTGCCCAGCTAAAAATCCTACACATAACCAATCGGCGCGCAGATATGACTCCAGAGATGTCACGATACAACATGACAACGAAACTCAATGAATTACACTTTTATCAAGGAATCGAACAACTCACCGAAGTGTCAACAAAGCTCAAAAAGACTGACGGTAACAAGGACGGTAATTTCGGGTATATCATCCCCAACACCATGACAATACGATCAAGAGTATCCCATATCACGAATAATAGATTATCAGAACATTTCATACACACGAAACGCATAATAATCACAAGAATTCAACCATCATTATAACCAAGCAAGATAACTTGCCTCAATTCCGTAGATGAATAATCCTTCTTTGAATGGTCAAACGAACGGTATCCTCGTCTAACAATACTCACGTGAACAAGCAACCTTGAATGAAATGTAATTCATTCAACAACACATTCGTACGATAACGGTATTATTACATAAATAATATTCGTAAATTTACTTGAATAAATCAATTATCCTATTGATCACTTTAATGTTCTTATTACAAATCATCATATGTTTATCATGTTCATTCACATATTCTAACATTAATGTCAAATACTTGAAGTTCAGTTTATTACCAAAGTAACATTGTGAAAACATCTTTTCAAATCATCGGCACTTCCGATTACGATATAAGTTTGTGTTAATTACGTTCTTCATTATTTTACCAATAATTACATTAAAAACTGATTCCTATATGAAGCATAAGCTCAAGTTTTTAGTGCACTAAGAACATCATCTTAATTTACGTCTCTTAACATACACGGATTAATGAAATGGAATTCGGCTACTCATCTACCGCATTTCCATCACCATATTCACTACAATCCTCTTAAGAACATTATTAACATATTAATGTAGCGATTAACATCCTTTTAAGTTATCAACGAAATCGATTAACTTGATCATATGAAGATTACAACTTTCTTCTATCAAAATCCATTGTTTTACTTTTGAAGATTTTATTAAAAGCCTAGTTATATCATTGGATACTTGAAATTTTAAAAGTAACTTCATCCCATCTTGTGAAGATCATCTTCAAAGGGTTAACATAATTCAATTTTATTACAAAGGTGTTGGTTTAAGAGGCCAAAAATCATGGTTCCATATTACCTTCAAGAATCAATTGAATGTTCAAGACAAGTTTAATATCTCCCACCTCTAATCATTAAGGATTTCATCCTTAACATGTTCCTAGTGTTGAGACTATAAGCAACTTCCAATTATCATGTTATACATCAGGTTTTATGTATATCATTATCAACACAATCCATTATGAAGTTATTTACATCAAGAAGTAACACTAATACCCTTAATGTTAATCTTCACTTAGTTTGAGCATGATTCAATTAATTTATCATGCTTACACTAGCTTAAACTAACATTATGTGAAGTATTTATCTACTAACATCATCATAAGCATGGATTTGATATGAGTTAAAGAAATACCAACCTCAAAATGAAGAACAACACCAACACTTCAAGGGATACACTTCAATCTCTAACTCTCCAAGTCACCAATCAAGTGCTGAAGCTCCAACACAAGTTAGAAGGGCTAGAAACGGAGTTGGAAGGGAAGGGAATCGTTTTTCTCAGTTGGGAGGTTTAAAGGGTCGAGTAGGAAATGAATGGCAAGTCATACTTTTATAATCTGAACTCGGCATTACGTACGTTAACGAAAGTGGTTAACGTACGTTATAGTCCTTACGTACGTAATCTCATGATCATTACGTACGTAACCAATTTCATCAGATCTTTCTTCCTCAAAACACGCAATTCGTTACATACGTAACTATATAGCTATTACGTACGTAATAGCCGTTGACTTGGCTGTCGCGATCGACTCCCGACCACCTACCCCCGCTCGGCCCCACCCGCCGAAAGGCGGACTGCTGGTGGATCTCCCGCATTACGTACGTTAACATATGGATGTTACGTAGGTAAGGCGACATACATAGCGTATGTTAAGAGGATAGGTTAACGTACGTTAAGTGCTATAACAAGCATAAATGGAATTCTCCCAATATCACCCAACAATTAATATAGTATGAATGACCATGATTCCAACTTAACATAATTCGTCGATATACTTGCTACAACAACACAGATATGGTGCGAAAATACTTAGCTTAAATCAGAAAATACAATATTAAAGGCGAGGGTGTTACATCAGCAAAATACACAGACAAGGCAAAGAAGGAGAATATGATAAGGGCAGCGACAGACAAGAAGAAGAAAGAACAGGCTGCAGATCATGTTGCAAGTGTAATATGATGGAAAAGAAATTGAAGATTCAGAAGTAGGACTAACAAAGGATAGGAGGGGGTGGTAGAAAAACTATTTGGGGCAACTGATGCTGATTAGAAAAATAATTTCTGTATAATCTCTTATCAAGTGTCGTATGCCATCAAGTATGGCTTAAACAAGTTAGAACAATCTCTTTATTCGTATGCTACAATATCACTTTAAATATATTCTAAGTAGGATGATGTAGGTACTATGATGCCTGTTTTAATTAAGAAATGAATGGCGAAAGATCTCCGGATGTGATTCTGGATAATAAGTCTTGATTTTAGATAAATGTAACATATGATATACACTTGTTCATACATTATCATATATGATAAATTAAAAAGTATTAAACCTAGTGTAAAATCATATATGATATCAGTGAAATATCACATATGATAATACACTTAAAAAAATTGCTTCTGAAATATCATATATGATAACAGAAATGTCATTAACCAAATTTCTTGAACACAATCAGAAACAGTCTATTACATATAAAAACTCAGTAATAATCAAACAATCATCTATAAGCCTGTTACTCAAATTCAGTAATAATCAAATATATTAAAAAAATACGCGGACGATTTATGTTGAAATTCATGGTTGATCCAAGACTTCTTCTCTTCAAATCTCTGGTCCCAACTCCTCTTCTACTGAAACTTCTGCTTGATCCAAGATCTCTTCTCTTGTAACTTCTGCTTGATCCAACTCGGCCTCTTCTGCAAACTTTTTTGGGCACGTCCTCTTGTTGTGACCATCTGTCTCTCCACATAGTGAACATGCATTCATGTTCTTTGAATTTTTATCAAGAGCTTGCTCTTTCCCTCCTTTTATGCGCAACTTTTTATGGCCTTTGGGGTTACAAATAGATGGATTGTTAATGGTTTTTACAGCCGGCTTCAGGACTCCAACAAGTTCCTCCAAATTATCAGCCTTGTTCTTAGAAGGAGGATTTGGACAATCAGCCTCAACATCAATCTTTAGCAACCTCAACTTCTCAACAAAATCAGACAACCTTGGCTCGTCTTTACTCAAAATATGGACACAGTGATCAACAATCGAACTCGCCTCGTTTGCATAATTCTCAACAATCTCATTCTTCTCACCATATCTGTTCGTTTTGTTCCTCAAAGCAGCAGGTATAAGATTCTTTGTCCAACGCCTCAATATGTATTGACTTGGAATCACTTCAATATTGCCGTTCTTAAACACACAAAACACATGCCTGCATAATATACCAACTCGAGCGAAAAGCTGACAGGAACACACAACAGATCCATCTTCTGGGTTACGCAACACCTTCATGGGCAAAAATAAATAAGATAGTATAAAATCATATATGATAAAACAAAAGTAATAAGACACTAAAAAATCATATATGATAAAAAAATGAACAATATTTTTTTAAGAAGCTAACATACCTTATATAATCCATCTACTCTATAAAACAGGTTAACTGGCTCTTCTTCTTCAGCTTTATCATCATCCTTACCTTTATTCTTAACTCTCTTCTTAGCTTTTTTTTTTCAACTTAGCTTTCTTCTTCTCCATTAGTACATCAACAAATTTTGTCTCTCTAATAACAGACACCTCAGATCCTTCAAGCAAGGTTTTGGTTTCTATTTGGCAATACCATGTGCCTGCAAATATCTCTGCTTGAACCAGCTCGAAAAGAGGACGAGTATAAACCTTCGAAGCATGCTTTTCAATCTTAAGATAGGTTCTAAACTTCGGAACATGATCAATGGTCTTATGATCAAGTCTCTCTTGTATATGCCTCTGCTTTTCCATAGCCGTCTCAAAACAATTCATAAAATTCATAAGAGTAGAACCTTGATTTGTAAAATGAGAGAAAATGAGTTCTCACTCTCAGATCTAGACGTCGTCCTCATCAAACCACACAAGGGGGAATCAATAAAATAAGCAGGAATCCAACACGAACGTATACAAAACATCTTTGTTAACTACTTATGATTCTGCAAACTAAACTCCTCCAATAAATTTGACCATCTATCCTCAAACTCCTCCGGACCGATATACATATTCCATACAATTTGATTGAACTTCTTTTTAAAGTCAGTCTCATCATAGATTTTTGAACATATCTGAAAACAAAACAAATAACATTTGATTTAACAAATGATTTGAAAAAAGATATGTGTTATCATATATGATAAACCAATAATAAATTCAAAGAAAATCAAGTATCACATATGATTTAACAAATTATTTGAAAAAAGGTACAAATTATCATAAGTGATAAATCAATAAGAAATACACAGAAAATCAAGTATCACATATGATAAAACAACAAAGACAGAAAAATACCTTTCCAGGGAGTTTTTGAGTAATATGCCACATGCAAAGTCTGTGTTTCGAACCCGCAAACTCAGCTTCAATGGCATTTCTCATAGCACCATCCTGGTCAGTAACAACAATATTAGGAGCCCTACCAAACGCCTTGATGAACGCTTTCAGCAACCAAATATACGGTTTGTAGTTTCGTTCTTCAACAAGCCTTCTGCGATTGTCACACACCTCCGATGATTATCTATGGCGTAAACGGAACAAACACCATTTTGTACCTAAAAAACAAAAAAGATAAAATAATGATTAAACAATAAAACACAAAACATATAATCAAAAAACATAATTAAACATACAAAAACTTACTTTATTGTACTGTAAGTAGCATCAAATGAAACAACATCACAAAACTCTCTGTAGTTGTACTTAGAAACTTCATTAGCCCAAAAAATAGCCGAAAGCTCAGCATTTTCGACCAAATAATCAAATGAAAAATCCGGCACATGCTTCTTCCTATTTTCCATCTTAGATATAAGCATCTGGGCATCACTATCACCTATATAACAATTCACGCCCCTAAAAAAGTTCTTGAAATCAACCATTGTTCCATGAACAAGCAAGTAAGAACCCTTCAAACCGGTTAAGATGTGATGAGCTTTCGTTGCACCTATATTTACGCTAGCAGCTTTAACGATAAACAATTGATCAGCATAGGTTAACTGCCTCTCAGTCTTTGACAAATGCTTGTAATCTTCACGTTCAAGCTCATAATTATGAATAATATCAAAAACATTCACCCTGTACTTACTAGTACCAGGAATCAAATCAAAAATAACACGCGCTTTGCAGCCTGTGATATGCATATTCGAACTCCTAATCTGCTTATCACTATTCTCTAAGTCTAACGTGTCCACATGAATTCTCTTAGGACAACCTTCCCTATTACACACTAAATACTTTTGTTCCACAGTACCATTCCTCAACCTTTTCTGGCATGACTTCCTAACCACAAAACCAGCTTTAGCAGCATATTTCATATAGGCAGCAATGCACTCATCAATCGACTTATAAACTTTTCCCTTAACTAATAAAACATCCGCAGGAACTTTAGGAATATAATAAACAATTCCACCAGGAGTACCAAAATTAGAGTGAGTAGGAAATGACTCAGGGGTTTTCAAAGGATTCAAATCAGCAAAAAAATAAACAAAAAATAAAATGAAATCACAAAAACATGATATATATATCATATATGATAAATCACAAACACACATGTTCTTATCATATCATATATGATATATCATATATGATATCCAAACTAATTATTATCAGCGGGAACTAAGATAGCTTATTCAAAGCTTAAAACAACTTATTCAGAGCTTAAAAACTCATTGACTCAATCAAAAACTAACTAAAGAGCTTATTCAGAGCTTATAACAGATTAACAACATAGCTTATTCACACTAACAAACGAATTATAGTAAAAATTAAAATAATCAAAAAGCTTACTCTTAATAGCTTCGGATTCATCAACGTGTTCATAAGCAACAATCTCCTCAGCATATTTAGCTAAAACATCATCACTAACAACGATCTCTTCAGATGTACAAGATGAATCATTAACAGCGATCTCCTGAGAGGTAGTAGAAACAAAACTTTCAACCGAATCCATAAAACCTACATATCAGATGAAAAAATTGAATAAGTTAGTTTATAAATCAGCTTATTGAACCAGATAGCTTATAATTCAAGCTCAGAATTCAGCTTACATAAAAATTAGGGTTAGATGATTGTACGGGATGAATAAGGAGATCAATTGATGAATTATGGAGCAAAAATTAGGGTTTGTTGATAAATTGAAGGAGACGATTCGATGAGAGGAGCGATTAGATGAGAGAGAAGATAAACACACACTTTGTGTGTGTGAAAAAACTGACGCATTAATTGAGATGGGAGGAAAAAGTAATATTTATATAGTCCAAAAATACCCTTGTAGTGTAAAAGATTAGTTTAATCTCAGCCTTTAGATCAAAATGAATGGAAGGTGGGGATTGATCCCTTGGTATGTAAAGAATGTTTAGTCCTCAAATGATCTTAAAACATATTAATATGTGTTTTTACAAGGAAATATTGATTGTCTAAAAGATTTGAGTTTTAGACATAAGAAAAAATTTAACTTTTAGCGAAAAACAAGACTGGTGCATCGCACGGGTCCAAATGGCTCGTTAATTTGTATTAAGATTAAAGTCCAATTCTTATGTGGCCCAAATTCTTTGGTCTAAAAAGATTAAATCTTCAATTTCATCGATTCTACACTCCCAGGGTTACAGTACACCTCAAATATGATCTAGGTGTATAAATACAATCCCAAATAAAAATACATCAGTTTTCTACAGGAAAATCGTCTAAGTTCAAGCCGCAATTTTCACTAATATAGGGCTCTTCCAAAGCACCTTAGAAAATATCTTATTTGATAGAAGCCTCGATCCCATACTAGTTTTCACTTTTTTTCCCGGGGCTGGGTTTGGAAATTTTGATAGTCACCAATTACCAATGGAAATGGGTTCTCCCTTTCATCCGAAGAGGCGAGGGGGCGGGCGGTGCGGGAGAGGAAGGATGCTATGGTAGGACAACTGGGAACTAACTATTTGGAGTTCCAGCATGAGCCAGATAGAAACTCAAGGAGCTAAGTAAATATGTACAAGTAATTGGGCTCCCCCTCTCCTCTTTCCACACCAGGCACAGGCGCAGGTCTCGTGCCTTGGTCTAATTTCAGTATCAACCAGGCCAGGAATCGACCACATCTCTTTGCTCGAATGGAAGAACAATAAATCAAGCAGCGGATGCTGATCATAGGCCAAGAGTTCTCGCTTTTGCTTCCAACGGCTCCTCATCCAGAGGTAACTTGAACACAACTAGCTCTTGCCTTGAGTAAGGAAGTCGAGTCGGGAATGATGTCGGAAGGGCGGTGTCGGTCTGGGTGGTGTGCTTATACAAAGTAAAAAGAAGGGATAGCGACCAAGAAAGGGGGCGCGAGCTATTCAACCATTGAAAAGATTAAGTCACCTTGCAGTTCTCCGTGTAGGACCCTACATGATATGGAAGAAGAGTCCACTGAGGAACTTTAGGTTCTAAACCAGCAAAAGTCAATCTTCTATCTAATTTTACTTTTCTTCATCATCCTTGTATAATTATAGATTTCAATATTGTGTATCCATATCATTGTAAAACAGATCTCCCCGCTCAAGCCTTTGAGTTACCGGCCATCCAAACACCAAACCGAATATCAATATAAAAAAGTACATACTAACCGGACCGCTCCAAATTAAAATTGAACCAAAATCCACCCACCCCAAAATCTTTCGACATCAATTGCGCAAGAACATGAGCTCTTACCTATCAACCGAAATCCTGATATCATCCTCTGCCATAGCCGTGTTAACTCTAACCACCAAACCACGATTCAAACCCACCATTTCGTCCATCTCCGCTGAAATCCTTCATCACAAGCACCTAGAGTCCCAGCCACACCCGACACGCACCCTGTTAGAAACCCAATTTTCCCAATTACCCTCGTCGGCCAGCCATAAACCACTGGAGCCTCGTCTACCATCCGCTTAGTCTAATCCGATTTGACCTTTTCTTTTTCCTGGCAAGTCTCCGATCCCGAATTCGAGTCAGATTGCTGTTTTGTCATACAACCCACCATATGTAACACCCCAAGATATTCGGAGTATGTTACAGTGCCGTGGACCCCTACATGGGACCCACCAGGCTACAACAAGCGGGTACCCCTCGAATAACCATCTCGGTTAGCGAGGATACACAATCAAATAATACATCATATGAAAATACACCTGAAGAAACCGACGAAATGAGCAACAATCGACAATGTAGCAATTTAAAATAATACAACACGGGGTTTGAATTGAAAAGCCTAAGTACTCGCGAGTACCGTCTATCAGTTTATAAATATAGGAAACAACCATATCGAAGTGGACAAAAGAAATAAGTAGACCCAAGTGCACATGTCAACGACCCTGGCCAACATCCTCGTACTGACCCAGAGCTCGCTCGTCCGGATGATCATAACCTGAAATCCATAACAAGAATTTCCCCATAACGGGTCCCCCAAAGGGGTTAGCAATTACGCCAGTACAAGTAATCAAGGCAAACCAATCGCTTACACATTTCATAGTACATGCACCAATATCATTTCAAAAACCAAAACCAGACATGTCTTTTCCGGGAATAAACAGTCCAACAATTTGCCGTGGGAACAGGGCTATACCATTGATCCCGCTCCGTGATCCCTAAGGACCCTCCCGAGCTGTCCATATTATAAAAAAAATCACGCACACGCATCGCCTTGGGAACAGGGCTATACCATTGATCCCGATCCGTGATCCCTAAGGACCCTCCCGAGCTGGCTAGCGAAACAAACTCGTGAATCCAGGGCTATACCATTGGATTCCCTCCGTGATCCCGTTGGACCCTCCCGAGGTGAGCAATCACACACAATATACATTACCATTTCACGTTAAGCATAAAGGTTTCCAAAAATACTTGCCTTGAATAATTGACGACGCAACGAACGGAAAGGATAATCACCGACAAACGCTAGGAATCAACGGAACCGAACCTAACGATTCGAAGAATACAATCACAACCATTTCTAAATGAATACGGAATTGGAATACACCCGAAAACCCGCCTATGATTCATGTATATTCATATATAAACAATAACGAGGGTGGACCACAACCAATCCCTCTTGATTCCGCAAAAACTACGAAACATACCATGAATCCGTAGGGAAACTAAGAAAACCAACAAGATTAATCATAATCATCATGAATCCACCAACAAAACGGAACGGATCGGAAGAAAATCCCAAAACCCCCAAATCGCCCAAAAGTAGGGTTCTAAGAGATTTACCTTGGATTGATGATGAAGAACACAAGTAGGTGTTGTTAATCTACTTCAAAAACTCAAGGTAGAGGATGCATGAAATAATCGAAGGGAAGAATCGCTCGGAAATCGCCTGTAGAAGTTCTGCGTCGCGGGGAGGAGAAGAAATGAAAATAATGTGTTCATCTGGGTCAACTCCCTGGTTTATATAGCCAGGGAGTGTTAGCGCGCGCTAATCCTCAAGGTTAGCGTGCGCTAACGGGATAAAACAGAGCAAAAGCGATTTAGCGTCGATCCGGTGGCGGACTTCTGGACGTTAGCGTGCGCTACTCCAAACGTAGCGTGTGCTAATAACCTCTCGGTAGCGCGCGCTATCGACCAATAGCGTGCGCTACCTGGACATCAGCCGAGTCCAGAAGCAACTGTCAGTGCACACCTGATCCGGTTAGCGCGCGCTATCAACCAAACATAGCGTGCGCTAAAGTGTATCGGTAGCGCGCGCTATTGACCAATAGCGTGCACTACCTGGGCATCAGTAGAGTCCAGTGGCAAACTGTCCAGTACTGGACATCCGCACTAGCGCACGCTACTGGGCATCTCAGCGTGCGCTAACTCCCAACATTAGCGTGCGCTAGGCTACGTAGCGTACGCTAATCCACCAGTCCAGAGGACTAGAATCAGCACTGCCACTCCCAGGGCTTGCCCTCTAGCGCGCGCTACGAAACGATCGTAGCGTGCGCTACTAAGTGACCCCTAGCGTGCGCTATGCAGAAAATATAGCGTGCACTGGGTACGAGATATAAACGGTCCAAAACACCGGAATATGAACGAAACGTTAAACGGAACATCTCAACAGGCATCATAATGTGGAATGGATCCACGGCAACCCCGAAACGGCGGTTCCGCACAACAATAACGGGAATCAAATCAATAGATAGTAGGAAAGATACACGAGGGTCACTACTATCGTGAAATACGCCGAAAAATAAAAATACAAGGGAAAGAAAAATGCGGATATTACATTCTACCCCTCTAAAAACAAGTTTCGTCCCGAAACTTAAGAAACAAACAACTCAGGGTACCTAGCACGCATGCTATCCTCGGTTTCCCAAGTTGCCTCCTCGACACCGTGTCTCGACCACTGCACCTTGACCAAAGGGATGGTCTTATGCCTCAGTCGTTTCTCCCGATGCTCTAAAATCTTCAAAGGACGCTCCTCAAAAGTAATATCCTCGGCAACGTCAATCTCCCCATAGTCGATGATGTGACTAGGATCCGGGACATATTTCCTCAGCTGGGAAACATGAAAAACGCTATGAACATGACTCAGGGCCGGGGGTAGCGCCAAACGGTATGCCAATTCACCGACTCGCTCGAGAATCTCAAAGGGTCCAATAAATCTCGGACTCAACTTTCCCTTCTTCCCGAAACGGAAAACTCCTCTCGTCGGCGACACCTTCAGCAAAACGTGGTCTCCCACCTCGAATTCTAAAGGTCGACGACGGACATCGGCATATGACTTCTGTTGACTCTGGGCAGTCAACATCCGTTCTCGAATTAATTCTATCTTCCGTCTCGTCTCTAAAACGACATCCGGTTCGGTCCCGACCAAATCGGACGCCTCATTCCAACAAATCGGCGATCGACATCGCCGCCCATAAAGTGCCTCATACGGTGCCATCCGAATCGACGCGTGCCAACTATTGTTGTACGTGAATTCGATCAATGGCAAATGCTCCTCCGATCATTGCTCGATCGAGGGCACAAGCACGCAACATGTCCACGACTGTCTGGATAGTGCGTTCCGACTGTCTATCTGACTGGGGATGAAAAGAGGTACTCAAATGCAAACGGGTACCCAAAACCTTATGCACCGCCTGCCAAAAGTGCGATACGAAATGGCCATCACGATCCGAAACAATAGACTTCGGAGTACCGTGAAGCCTCACAATCTGCGCGATAAACACACGAGCCAACTTTTCTGGACCCCAAGTGTCCTTGATGCCTAGAAAATGTGCCGACTTGGTCAGACGATCAACAATCACCCATACCATATTCATGCCCGACCTCGATCTCGGCAAATTCATAACAAAATCCATCGATATATCTTCCCATTTCCATTCTGGAATGGGAAGTGACTGCAATAACCCAGCCGGTCGCTGATGCTCGATTTTGACCTGCTGACAAGTCAAACATCTCGCTACAAACTGTGCGACTTCCACCTTCATATCATTCCACCAGAAATTCCTCCTCAGGTCCTTGTACATCTTACTCGAACCAGGATGAACGGAATAAGGTGTAGCATGGGCTTCACGCAAAATACTCTGTCTCAATTCTGAGTCGTTCGGTACACAAAGCCGACTCCGGAATCTCAAAATACCGTCCTCGTGAATCACAAACCCAGGAGACTTTCCCTTAAGAGCGCTCTCTCGGATTTGAGTAATCATCGTATTCTTTAATTGCTTTAGCTTAATTTCATCGATCAAAGACGACGAAATCTCTAAAGCACAAAGTTGCCCGACAGCTCCAGGCAACAAAACCTCAACATCTAACTCGATCAAAGCACGCCGAAGCTCAGACTGAGGCGTAAGGACCTCAAGCGTTCGCAACGCAATCCGTTTCCGACTCAAGGCGTCGGCCACGACGTTCGCCTTGCCCGGATGATAAAGGATTTCGAGGTCATAATCCTTAATCAGTTCTAACCACCTCCTCTGCCTCATATTCAACTCCCGCTGAGTAAATATGTATTTCAGGCTCTTATGATCGGTAAAAATTTGACATGTAGAGCCGAAAAGATAGTGACGCCAGATCTTGAGTGCGAACACAACTGCCGCTAACTCCAAATCATGAGTAGGGTAGTTCAGCTCATACGGCCTCAACTGTCTCGACGTAAAGGCAATGGTTTTGCCGTGCTGCATCAATATGCACCCAAGACCCTGACCCGAAGCATCGCTATAAACGGCGAATCCCTCGTTGCCACATGGCAACGCTAAACCGGAGCTGAAGTCAAACGCTTCTTCAGTTCCTCAAAACTCGACTGTCTCTCGTCATTCCAGACGAACTTCTCGGATTTCTGGAGCAACTGTGTAAGTGGCCGAGCTAGTTTTGAGAAACCCTCGACGAACCTACGGTAGTAGCCAACCAAACCCAAGAAACTACGGACCTCCTTCACATTTGTGGGCGGTGCCCAATTCAACACTGCCTCAATTTTCTGCGGATCCACACGAACTCCCTCGGCTGAAATCACGTGACCCAATAACATCACTTCCTTCAGCCATAACTCACATTTCGAGAACTTCGCATAGAGTTGCTCGGTCCTCAAAATTTCTAACACTATCCGCAAATGATGGGCATGCTCTTCCTCATTCCTCGAATAGATAAGAATATCGTCAATGAAGACGACGACACACTTATCCAAATACTCGATAAAGACTTTGTTCATCAACTGCATGAACACCGCCGGCGCATTAGTTAGCCCGAAAGGCATAACTACGAACTCATAGTGTCCGTATCTCGTCCGAAAAGCTGTTTTCGGCACGTCGGACTCCATGACCCGAAGCTGATAGTACCCCGACTTCAAATCAATCTTCGAGAATACCGCAGCTCCCTGCAACTGATCGAACAAGTCATCAATTCTCGGCAAAGGATACTTGTTCTTGATGGTCACCTTGTTTAGTTTGCGATAGTCGATACACAAACGTAGTGAACCATCCTTCTTCCGCACAAATAGGACCGGTGCGCCCCAAGGCGAGGCGCTCGGTCGAACATAGCCCGACTCAAGAAGCTCACTCAACTGCTTCTTCAACTCTGACATCTCTGAAGGTGACATGCGATACGGCGCCTTCGAAATCAGACCCGCACCCGGCTCTAACTCTATAGCAAACTCAACCTCACGATCCGGTGGCAATCCCGGTAACTCGTCAGGAAATACATCAGGAAACTCACTAACGACTGGAATAGACGAAAGCTCGACTCCACCATCCTCCGCCTTCAAGGCATAGCACCAATAACCAGTACACCCCTTTCGCAGGAGACTCATCGCCTTCAAGGCATTAATAACAAATTTCTGATTTCTCCTCCTTCACCCCGCGAAGGAGTGCTCGGTGCCATCCTCCGCTAACATGGTGATGATCCTCGTGCGGTAGTTCATGATTGCGCCATGCCGCTCGAGCCAATCATCCCCGAGGATCAAATCCTCACCCTCAATATTAACGACAATAAGATTAGAGAGCCAAGCTCTCTCACAAATAAACACAGAGCAGTCTCGGACCTATCGATCACCGACAATTCTATCACCGCTAGGAAGTTTAACGATGAAAGGCTCGCAAGGTGACAAACAGTCGAGACTCAAACGTCGTACACACTCTAGAGAAATGAATGAATGCGTAGCACCCGAATCGAAAAGCACACTGACAGGATGGGAATGGATATGAACGGTACCTGTCGCCACAGTAGCTACTGGATCATCGGCCAGGGCAGAGCCGACACTGGAAGCTCCACCCCTAGCGGGCTGACCCCGACCCCTACCTCGGCCGGCACTCGGTGGAGGCGGCGGAGCAAATGAGCCCTGGTTCACACTCGGCTCCATAGGTGCTGGGTGAGAAGAACGGGCACCGCGAAGCTGTCTGAGCTGATCACAAAAAGAAGCCTTATGGCCCGACTGACCACAAGTATGACAAGTTAAAGGCAGACGAGGACAGTCCCGGTTCTTATGACCCGAAAAGCCGCAGTTAAAGCATGTGGGCTCACGAGCGGGGGTTCCGGCGGCACCCCGAAAGCTCCCAGAGAAACGAGCCGAACCGCCCGTATAAATATTCGCAGCTCGAGATTTCTGCTGGCCTCCACTCTTGGGACCAGAAAAATTTCCGACCGACTTCTGCTTCTTGCTCTCACGAGCCAAATCACTAGCCGTCACTGACATATCATAAGCGAGGGCCCTACTCTGATAATCCTTCAAGGTAGTGCAGACGAGTCCATACATGTAGTCCCGAATGGACAGTTTCATCCTCCTGGAAAAATGGAAAATTTTGTCGCTCTTAGCGACAACTTGGGTCTTCACATAACCCAACTCCTTGTTAAAATCGGCAATAGCTTGGGATACGGGAATATCCCGTGGTTGAGCATCATAGAAAGCATGCACTCGAGCCTGTATGACCGGCCACGGACAATATTCGGTCTCCATCAACTCCTGAAACTCGGCCCACGAAGCAACATGATCTTTGGGACCAACGGCCTCCCACCAATCTGTAGCGTCTCCCGTGAGAAAGTATTGAGCAATAGGGACCTTACGGTCCTCGGGGCAGTTGGTAGCAGTGAAGACTTTAGATATCTCCTTAATCCACCCTTTCCAGCCGATCGGGTCCGAAGCTCCCGAAAACTGAGGAGGATGCATCTTGATGACATCCTGAATCCAGCGATCCGCTCCGCCCCGATTAGCATGGGCCTGATCGGGGTTATGGACCACCTGAGCTATAGCCGCCATTTGGTTAACCATTTGCTGCATAACAGCCGCAATACCAAGATCGGCGCGCTCCTGAGAAGAAGCATGACTGTGACGGTCGCCGGTACTGCCGGCTCCTGAAGAATGCGATGTGGCTGCCCCACCGGCTGCCCCACGTCCTCGACCACGCCCACGACCACGACCACGGTTTCCTCCGGCATCCATACTGGTGTTAAGAGATAACAGAAGTATATCGAGGATGAGTAAGGAAGGAAAAAGCAACTACGATGATAAGCAAAGGAGGGAGAATAACCACAGTTCAAGAAACGGAATACAGTACGAGAAAGTAAACAATCGAGTAAGGAAACTTACGAACACTGGAAGTACTGAGATGCCGGCAGCGGTGTGACAATGTGCAAAACAAAACACAACTAGACCCAAATAACCGACAAGCCTAGGTATCCATAAACCTAGAGCTCTGATACCATTTCTGTAACACCCCAAGATATTCGGAGTATGTTACAGCGCCGTGGACCCCTACATGGGACCCACCAGGCTACAACAAGCGGGTACCCCTCGACTAACCATCTCGGTTAGCGAGGATACACAATCAAATAATACATCATATGAAAATACACCCGAAGCAACCGACGAAATGAGCAACAATCGACAATGTAGCAATTTAAAATAATACAACACGGGGTTTGAATTGAAAAGCCTAAGTACTCGCGAGTACCGTCTATCAGTTTATAAATATAGGAAACAACCATATCGAAGTGGACAAAAGAAATAAGTAGACCCAAGTGCACATGTCAACGACCCTGGCCAACATCCTCGTACTTACCCAGAGCTCGCTCGTCCGGATGATCATAACCTGAAATCCATAACAAGAATTTCCCCATAACGGGTCCCCCAAAGGGGTTAGCAATTACGCCAGTACAAGTAATCAAGGTAAACCAATCGCTTACACATTTCATAGTACATGCACCAATATCATTTCAAAAACCAAAACCAGACATGTCTTTTCCGGGAATAAACAGTCAAACAATTTGCCGTGGGAATAGGGCTATACCATTGATCCCGCTCCGTGATCCCTAAGGACCCTCCCGAGCTGGCCATATTATAAAACAAATCACGCACACGCATCGCCTTGGGAATAGGGCTATACCATTGATCCCGCTCCGTGATCCCTAAGGACCCTCCCGAGCTGGCTAGCGAATCAAACTCGTGAATCCAGGGCTATACCATTGGATTCCCTCCGTGATCCCGTCGGACCCTCCCGAGGTGAGCAATCACACACAATATACATTACCATTTCACGTTAAGCCTAAAGGTTTCCAAAAATACTTGACTTGAATAATTGACGATGCAACGAACGGAAAGGATAATCACCGACGAACGCTAGGAATCAACGGAACCGAACCTAACGATTCAAATAATACAATCAAAACCATTTCTAAATGAATACGGAATTGGAATACACCTGAAAACCCGCCTACGATTCATGTATATTTGTATATAAACAACAACGAGGGTGGACCACAACCAATCCCTCTCGATTCCGCAAAAACTACGAAACATACCATGAATCCATAGGGAAACTAAGAATACCAACAAGATTAATCATAATCATCATGAATCCACCAACAAAACGGAACGGATCGGAATAAAATCCCAAAACCCCCAAATCGCCCAAAAGTAGGGTTCTAAGAGATTTACCTTGGATTGATGATGAAGAACACAAGTAGGTGTTGTTAATCTACTTCAAAAACTCAAGGTAGAGGATGCCTGAAATAATCGAAGGGAAGAATCGCTCGGAAATCGCCTGGAGAAGTTCTGCGTCGCGGGGAGGAGAAGAAATGAAAATAATGTGTTCATCTGGGTCAACTCCCTGGTTTATATAGCCAGGGAGTGTTAGCGCGCGCTAATCCTCAAGGTCAGCGTGCGCTAACGGGATAAAATTACAGGCCAAAACAGTTAGCGTCCAGTCCAGTAGCCAGACTTCTGGCCGTTAGCGTGCGCTACTCCAAACGTAGCGTGCGCTAATAACCTCTCGGTAGCGCGCGCTATCGACCAATAGCGTGCGCTACCTGGACATCAGCCGAGTCCAGAAGCAACTGTCAGTACACACCTGATCCGGTTAGCGCGCGCTATCGACCAAACATAGCATGCACTAAACTGTATCGGTAGCGCGCGCTATCGACCAATAGCGCGTCGCTACACAGGCATCGGTAGAGTCCGTGGCAAGCATCGATCTTGGACATCCGCACTAACGCACGCTACTGGGCGTCTCAGCGTGCGCTAACTCCCAACATTAGCGTGCGCTAGGCTACGTAGCGTACGCTAATCCACCAGTCCAGAGGACTGGAATCAGCACTGCCACTCCCAGGGCTTGCCCTCTAGCGCGCGCTACGAAACGGTCGTAGCGTGCGCTACTAAGTGACCCCTAGCGTGCGCTATGCAGAAAATATAGCGTGCGCTGGGTACGAGATATAAACGGCCCAAAACACCGGAATATGAACGAAACGTTAAACGGAACATCTCAACAGGCATCATAACGTGGAATGGATCCACGGCAACCCCGAAACGGCGGTTTCGCACAACAATAACGGGAATCAAATCAATAGATAGTAGGAAAGATACACTGAAAGATACACGAGGGTCACTACTATCGTGAAATACGCCGAAAAAGAAAAATACAAGGGAAACAAAAATGCGGATATTACACCATAACACCATCGCCGCTGTTGCGGATGGTGTGTGTATATATTATACTCTCTCCGTCCCACCCATCTTGAGCGTTTGCTTTTCGGCACGAGATTTAAGAAAAACTGAGAAGTAGTGTATAAAGTGATGGTATGAATGTATATTATTCAAAGTTATGAGAGATAAATGTGTCTTAAAAGGGAAATGACCAAGTGTCTTAGGACGGCCCAAAAAGAAATATGAACCAAGATCAGTGGGACGGAGGGAGTATATATTATTGGGTCTGTAAATTTTTCAACAATGTAATATTAATAAAAATTACAAAAAAAAACAATTTATTACAATCTTAATAAATTAAAAGCTGAATTAAAATTACAACTTTAGCAGGATACCTCTTTCCGTAAGACAATTTTGCCCCTGTATAAGATCAGACGGCTCAGGCAATATGTCTCCAAGATACAACTGCTACATGTTTCTGAGTTAGGTCCTCTCCAAAACTCAGAACTCCGGTGAACGTTAAAGTGCTGGAAACTGGGCACGAAAACAAGAGAGAAATATGCTGCAATATGTGGTATGCTTGTATTTCGTCTATGTTATGGTGTATGAAATAAAACACATAAGACCCCTTTTTATAGGGTCCAATTCCACTCCATTAGGTGGGGAGTTACTACATATTAAAGTGCCATTAATTCTCTTCTTCAGCTGAAGCGTTACCTCTATAAATAGTCTCATTTAATTCGGACGTTACATTATGGAGTGTGAAGAATCATATTCCAGAAGCTAAGTTCTCAACCTGCCTCATTTCAGCCGAGACCAAATATCATATCAGATGGGTTTTCAGTCCCAAATATGAGATCAGATAGGTTTTCAGCCCCAAATATTAGATTAGATGAGTTTTCAGCCCTAAATATCATATCAGATAGGTTTTTAGCCCCAAATATCATATCAGATGAGTTCAGCACCAAATATCAGATCAGATGTGTTTTTAGCCCCAAATATCAGATGGATTTTCAACCCCAAATATCAGATGGGTTTTCAACCCCAAATATCAGATGAGTTTTCAAGTTTTAAACTTGGTTAACTCTTCACCATTTTAATTAAATGACCAATTTTAATCATTTATTTTTCACTCACCGAAAATCGGTCTTGAGAAAAATAAAAATCCTATGTTTATCTCCTCGAAACGTTTTAATATTTAATTCCCAAGAACTAAATATTTTATTATCATTATATTGGTTTAAATTGAGTCAAAACTCATTTTTATAAAACTAATATCCAACAATTCCCCACATGAGTGGAAATAAATGCATGCATGAATGTAGACTCAAATACCCAGTTTCCGTAAAACACTGTTGCATGGGGAAAGGTAGTTTGTGGCTTTGAACCTTCCTTAGTAAAATATCGTCGGATATACCGGTGGCTTAGTGGATATTGTGCCTTGAACTAATCCTCCTTGGTGTATACCGAGTCAACGACACTTACACAATAATGTCTTAACACCTTTCGTTCTCATAGTTGTGTCCGTTTTGGCCATGGACAAAATCTTGGTTTCCTAAGTGTTTATTCGAGGCGGCCCGTCCTCACACTTAGATAGGTGGTCTCCTGTTATAAAGTACCCTGCAATACTTCTCCTTTTCAAGGACAAGGAACCATTAAAAGTCTAGAAACTTAACCTCACCGCATTCACAGAACTCGACACTTATTCTGCTCTATAGGGATGAATTTATTATAAGTGCTTTTCAATAGAACTTTCATAACTTTGTTTTCTCATTGAACCAAGTTTTTGGGATCTCCAGTCTTCATGGTTGGGTTACCACTATGATCGTTCTTTTAAGATGTGGATTTTAATCCCATTCCCTCTAGCAGTTTATGAAATTGATCTCTATTCAGACCTTTTGTCAGTGGATCCGTCAAATTAACATTTGACCTCACATAGTCAATAGATATAACTCTACTTTTGATCAATTATCACACGGTATTATGTCTCCGACGAATGTGTCGAGACTTACCATTATACATAAGGTTCTGTGCTCTTCCAATTGCTGCTTGACTATCGCAATGGATCATAACACTAGGCACAGACTTATACCAGCATGGAATATTCTCAAGAAAGTTACGAAGCTATTCAACTTCTTCTTCAGCTTTATCTAGAGCTATAAATTCCGATTCCATGGTGGATCGGGCTATACAAGTTCGCTTGATTGATTTACAAGATATAGCTCCACCCTTCCCAGCCGATCGGGTCCGAAGCTCCCGAAAACTGAGGAGGATGCATCTTGATGACATCCTGAAGCCAGCGATATGCTCCGCCCCGATTAGCATGGGCCTGATCGGGGTTCTGGACCACCTGAGCTATAGCCGCCATTTGGTTAACCATTTGCTGCATAATAGCCGCAATACCAAGATCGGCGCGCTCCTTAGAAGAAGCATGACTGTGACGGTCGCCGGTACTGCCGGCTCCTGAAGAATGCGACGTGGCTGCCCCACCGGCTGCCCCACGTCCTCGACCACGCCCACGACCACGACCACGGTTTCCTCCGGCATCCATACTGGTGTTAAGAGATAACAGAAGTATATCGAGGATGAGTAAGGAAGGAAAAAGCAACTACGATGATAAGCAAAGGAGGGAGAATAACCACAGTTCAAGAAACGGAATACAGTACGAGAAAGTAAACAATCGAGTAAGGAAACTTACGAACACCGAAATCTTGAGATGCCGGCAGCGGTGTGACAATGTGCAAAACAAAACACAACTAGACCCAAATAACCGACAAGCCTAGGTATCCATAAACCTAGAGCTCTGATACCATTTCTGTAACACCCCAAGATATTCGGAGTATGTTACAGTGCCGTGGACCCCTACATGGGACCCACCAGGCTACAACAAGCGGGTACCCCTCGACTAACCATCTCGGTTAGCGAGGATACACAATCAAATAATACATCATATGAAAATACACCCGAAGCAACCGACGAAATGAGCAACAATCGACAATGTAGCAATTTAAAATAATACAACACGGGGTTTGAATTGAAAAGCCTAAGTACTCGCGAGTACCGTCTATCAGTTTATAAATATAGGAAACAACCATATCGAAGTGGATAAAAGAAATAAGTAGACCCAAGTGCACATGTCAACGACCCTGGCCAACATCCTCGTACTGACCCAGAGCTCGCTCGTCCGGATGATCATAACCTGAAATCCATAACAAGAATTTCCCCATAACGGGTCCCCCAAAGGGGTTAGCAATTACGCCAGTACAAGTAATCAAGGTAAACCAATCGCTTACACATTTCATAGTACATGCACCAATATCATTTCAAAAACCAAAACCAGACATGTCTTTTCCAGGAATAAACAGTCAAACAATTTGCCGTGGGAACAGGGCTATACCATTGATCCCGCTCCGTGATCCCTAAGGACCCTCCCGAGCTGGCCATATTATAAAACAAATCACGCACACGCATCGCCTTGGGAACAGGGCTATACCATTGATCCCGCTCCGTGATCCCTAAGGACCCTCCCGAGCTGGCTAGCGAAACAAACTCGTGAATCCAGGGCTATACCATTGGATTCCCTCTGTGATCCCGTCGGACCCTCCCGAGGTGAGCAATCACACACAATATACATTACCATTTCACGTTAAGCCTAAAGGTTTCCAAAAATACTTGCCTTGAATAATTGACGATGCAACGAACGGAAAGGATAATCACCGACGAACGCTAGGAATCAACGGAACCGAACCTAACGATTCAAATAATACAATCAAAACCATTTCTAAATGAATACGGAATTGGAATACACCTGAAAACCCGCCTACGATTCATGTATATTTGTATATAAACAACAACGAGGGTGGACCACAACCAATCCCTCTCGATTCCGCAAAAACTACGAAACATACCATGAATCCATAGGGAAACTAAGAATACCAACAAGATTAATCATAATCATCATGAATCCACCAACAAAACGGAACGGATCGGAAGAAAATCCCAAAACCCCCAAATCGCCCAAAAGTAGGGTTCTAAGAGATTTACCTTGGATTGATGATGAAGAACACAAGTAGGTGTTGTTAATCTACTTCAAAAACTCAAGGTAGAGGATGCCTGAAATAATCGAAGGGAAGAATCGCTCGGAAATCGCCTGGAGAAGTTCTGCGTCGCGGGGAGGAGAAGAAATGAAAATAATGTGTTCATCTGGGTCAACTCCCTGGTTTATATAGCCAGGGAGTGTTAGCGCGCTAATCCTCAAGGTCAGCGTGCGCTAACGGGATAAAATTACAGGCCAAAACAGCGAAGCGTCGATCCGGTAGCGACTTCGGCCGCGTGCGCTACTTCCAAACGTGGCGTGCGCTAATAACCTCTCGGTAGCGCCGCTTATCGACCAATAGCGTCGCTACGGACATCACCGAGTCCGAAGCAATCACAAGACACACGATCCGGTTAGCGCGCTATCGACCAAACATAGCATGCACTAAAGCGTATCGGTAGCGCGCTATCGACCAATAGCGTGCGCTACAGGCATCGATAGAGTCCGGTGGCAAAGCTGTCGATCTTGGACATCCGCACTAGCGCACGCTCTTGGCGTCTCGGCGTGCGCTAACTCCCAACATTAGCGTGCGCTAGGCTCGTAGTGTACGCTAATCCACCGATCCTGGAGGCCGGAATCGCTCTTGCCACTCCCGGGGCTTGCCCTCTAGCGCGCGCTTTAAACGGTCGTAGCGTGCGCTACTAAGTGACCCCTAGCGTGCGCTATGCAGAAAATATAGCGTGCGCTGGGTACGAGATATAAACGGCCCAAAACACCGGAATATGAACGAAACGTTAAACGGAACATCTCAACAGGCATCATAACGTGGAATGGATCCACGACAACCCCGAAACGGCGGTTCCGCACAACAATAACGGGAATCAAATCAATAGATAGTAGGAAAGATACACTGAAAGATACACGAGGGTCACTACTATCGTGAAATACGCCGAAAAAGAAAAATACAAGGGAAATAAAAATGCGGATATTACACCATAACACCATCGCCGCTGTTGCGGATGGTGTGTGTATATATTATACTCCCTCCGTCCCACCCATCCTGAGCGTTTGCTTTTCGGCACGGGATTTAAGAAAAGCTGAAAAGTAGTGTATAAAGTGATGGTATGAATATATATTATTCAAAGTTATGAGAGATAAATGTGTCTTAAAAGGGAAATGACCAAGTATCTTGGGACGGCCCAAAAAGAAATATGAACCAAGATCAGTGGGACGGAGAGAGTATATATTATTGGGTCTGTAAATTTTCAACAATGTAATATTAATAAAAATTACAAAAAAAAAAAAACAATTTATTACAATCTTAATAAATTAAAAGCTGAATTAAAATTACAACTTTAGCAGAAGACCTCTTTCCGTAAGACAATTTTGCCCCTGTATAAGATCAGACGGCTCAGGCAATATGTCTCCAAGATACAACTGCTACATGTTTCTGAGTTAGGTGCTCGCCAAAACTCAGAACTCCGGTGAACGTTAAAGTGCTGGAAACTGGGCACGAAAACAAGAGAGAAATATGCTGCAATATGTGGTATGCTTGTATTTCGTCTATGTTATGGTGTATGAAATAAAACACATAAGACCCCCTTTTATAGGGTCCAATTCCACTCCATTAGGTGGGGAGTTACTACATATTAAAGTGCCATTAATTCTCTTCTTCAGCTGAAGAGTTACCTCTATAAATAGTCTCATTTAATTCGGACGTTACATTATGGAGTGTGAAGAATCATATTCCAGAAGCTAAGTTCTCAACCTGCCTCATTTCAGCCGAGACCAAATATCATATCAGATGGGTTTTCAGCCCCAAATATGAGATCAGATAGGTTTTCAACCCCAAATATTAGATTAGATGAGTTTTCAGCCCTAAATATCAGATCAGATAGGTTTTTAGCCCCAAATATCATATCAGATGAGTTCAGCCCCAAATATCAGATCAGATGTGTTTTTAGCCCCAAATATCAGATGGATTTTCAACCCCAAATATCAGATGGGTTTTCAACCCCAAATATCAGATGAGTTTTCAAGTTTTAAACTTGGTTAACTCTTCACCATTTTAATTAAATGACCAATTTTAATCATTTATTTTTCACTCACCGGAAATCGGTTTTGAGAAAAATAAAAATCCTATGTTTATCTCCTCGAAACGTTTTAATATTTAATTCCCAAGAATTAAATATTTTATTATCATTATATTGGTTTAAATTGAGTCAAAACTCATTTTTCTAAAACTAATATCCAACAATTCCCCACATGAGTGGAAATAAATGCATGCATGCATGTAGACTCACATGCCCAGTTTCCGTAAAACACTATTGCATGGGGAAATGTTGTTTGTGGTTTTGAACCTTCCTTAGTAAAATATCGTCGGATATACCGGTGGCTTAGTGGACATTGTGCCTTGAACTAATCCTCCTTGGTGTATACCGAGTCAACGACACTTACACAATAATGTCTCAACACCTTTCGTTCTCATAGTTGTGTCCGTTTTGGCCATGGACAACATCTTGGTTTCCTAAGTGTTTATTCGAGGCGGCCCGTCCTCACACTTAGATAGGTGGTCTCCTGTTATAAAGTACCCTGCAATACTTCTCCTTTTCAAGGACAAGGAACCATTAAAAGTCTAGAAACTTAACCTCACCACATTCACAGAACTCGACACTTATTCTGCTCTATAGGGATGAATTTATTATAAGCGCTTTTCAATAGAACTTTCATAACTTTGTTTTTCCATTGAACCAAGTTTTTGGGATCTCCAGTTTTCATGGTTGGGTTACCACTATGATCGTTCTTTCAAGATGTGGATTTTAATCCCATTCCCTCTAGCAGTTTATGAAATTGATCTCTATTCAGACCTTTTGTCAGTGGATCCGTCAAATTAACATTTGACCTCACATAGTCAATAGATATAACTCTACTTTTGATCAATTATCACACGGTATTCTGTCTCCGACGAATGTGTCGAGACTTACCATTATACATAAGGTTCTGTGCTCTTCCAATTGCTGCTTGACTATCGCAATGGATCATAACACTAGGCACAGACTTATACCAGCATGGAATATTCTCAAGAAAGTTACAAAGCTATTCAACTTCTTCTTCAGCTTTATCTAGAGCTATAAATTCCGATTCCATGGTGGATCGGGCTATACAAGTTCGCTTGATTGATTTACAAGATATAGCTCCACCCCCAATAGTAAATACATGCCCACTTGTGAGTGAGAGTCTTCGTGTCTAAAATCCAATTAACATCAGTATATCCTTCCAAAACTGCAGGATAATTACTATAAAATAGCTCATAACTTATGGTGTACTTTAAGTATTTTAAAACCCTAGTCAGTGCATTCCAGTGCTCTTTACTCGGATCACTCGTGAACCGGCTCAACTTGTTTACACCAAATGCCAAGTTTGGATGTGTACAATTTGTAATGTACATCAGGCTTCCAATTACTATTAAATATTCGACTTGAGCCATTGGATCACCTCTGTTCTTACTTAAGTGAATACTGGTATCAACAGGTGTTTTTACAGGTGGGCTAAACTTCTTGAGAAATTTCTCAACATAATGAGATTGTGATAAGAAGATACCTTTTGACATTTTGATAATTTTAATTTCAAGAATTAAATCAGCTAAACCCAAATCCTTCATGTCGAAGTTTCGACTTAACATCCTTTTTGTATTCACAATTACTTCATTACTACTACCTATGATCAACATATCGTCTAAATATAGACAGACTATGACAAATGACTCAGCTGTGCCTTTATATACACACTGTTGTTGCCCAAAATATTTATCCGAAGATTAATACTGCTGGAAGACGGACAACAAACAACAATTGCGAAAGCACTTCCGAGAGAAGATAAATAATACAAGATTTGCCGGGTTTGTTAGGCCCGGGCTTGAATGCTCTCGCGAGATGTTATTAATACGAATATTCGTGGATACAAGTATTAATGAGAGAAATCTAAATACAATGAGTGTAAAAAGACTCTGTTGATCCGGCTCTTGAGCGAAGCTTGGTGTTCTTCGTCCCGCCGGTAATATGCTCGAGGAGAAAAGGCCGGGAGAAGTAAGACCGAAAGAAAGCTGTTGCCAAGAGTTGGATGTTAGCCAAGTGCTTGACGTTTGCTTCTGTATAGTGTGAAATGCGAGAATGCAGAGAGTTCAGAGAGTCAAACCGAGTGCAGGCTGCCTCCTTTATATAGGGGTTGAGGTGCCCTGTCTCCTAGTGGGCGATCGCCTTTCGGCATTTAATGTAATGGGGCGATCGTCCTAAAGGTCACATGGGCTGCCTGCCAAAAGTCTATAGATCCAGCCGGCAGCTAGCTGAGTGGCCCAATGAGGAGCCGGCACGCGTCCGGAAGCACTGTCACAGGAGGTCCCACTTTGTTACTTTCGGCGGACTTTGTCAGGGTAGGTGACAGGCTGTAGTCACATGTCTTGTCCGTCAGCTCCTTTCGCAGTGCAGGCCTGTTGGTAGGTGAGGTAGGCGACAGGTTTGTCAGCGCCTTTTGTGGATCTGCACGTGGGGTCAGTTTTGAGACTTGGCCTTGGCCGACTGGGTGGCCATCGGCCCAGATCGTCATGATGCGGTCGCCTCTAGCTGGACACCGAGGATCGTTCTCGGCCAGTTAATGAAGGTAGGCATTGGTCGGTCACCAAGGGTCGGTCGGCAAAGCGCTGAGAGATGATCGTCCATAAGTCGGTCGCCAGAAGTCGGCCGCCAGGCGCCGAGCGATGATCGTATTGGATGCCGATCGCTCGACACCGGGACTTGTCCTGGGACCTTCGGCTGGGCGATTCATGCTTGTCTTTCGGGCTAAGGCTAGGTCGCCTGGTCGCTGGTCGGCAGATCTGCCTTGTCTCCTCGGCAGTAAGTCGGTCGCTCGGCCTCGGAGGCGATCGCCGGTCGGAAGGTGTTAAATCTTGACACAACAATTGCCCCCTAGCTTGCTCCTATGTTGAAGACATGGGGCGAGGTGGTTCTTGCTGGTGATCGTGTAAGGATGAGGACGGGCGATCTTGCTGAGCTGACTTACGATTTCGGACTTGGGCTACCATGGTCGATTGGCTTAGCTATCTTTCGGTCTTGTACCTGCAAAAACAACATTGGCCGATCCCCCATGGAAACTTGGTGGTTTCGTTTTGTTTGAGGAATCGTGCACAGTCGCGGAGATCGATGGACCGACTCTATGACCGTGTCTTGGTGCGCGAAGACATTGAGTGTCTCGTGACTCACTTTATTATGAGGGTCCTCCGTTAGGCTGCGCCTCGCCTCGTATTTAAACGAAGGGCGTGCGGTCTCGGTCTAGAGGAGTCCTTGCGCGGGGCAGAGTCGGATGAATCAACTCCACGCCCGCGGCTTGTTAGCTCTGCTTCCACCTCGGCCAGCCATGGAGATGGCCGACCTCGACGGTGTACGTTGAGACGGGGATTGTGGCATGTGTCCACTGACTAATGTTGGAGATCCCTCCGACTACGCCGGCCTCGTATTTAAACGAAGGGCGGGCGATCTTGGCCGAAAGGGACCTTGCATGGCCGAAGCACCCGGTTCCATCGACTGCCAGGACCATGGCTTTATGATGTGCGGTGGAGGCGATCTTATGCCTTAGTCCGTCATGTTATATGCTGGACTGTAGATGGCGATCGTGTCCTCCGGACTGCGGATGATGTAGCGTGATGATCGGCGATCGGGCCGGAAGACTGGCGATCGTCGCTCGGCTGCCGATTGCTTATTCGTAGGTCGATACTCGCGATCGGGCGGGAGATCGTCGTCCGGGTGCCGATCGCGCTGCTCACAGGCTAAGAAGAAACCTTTGCCTGGCCAGAAAATCTGCGGCTCTTGCCCGGAAGGCTGCGTAGGTCGTAGGTTGGGTCTTCGTGAGATGCCTGAACATAGGCGAAAAACCACGAAATCCTCTAGGACCGCGTAGAGGCGGTCTCATCGCTTATGGGCTCGCCATTGAGGATGATTACGTCCACCGGTCGATGTAGTCAGTCGGACTCTTCTTCTCCACGCTTGATTTGCATCATGCGGAGGGACCTTGGGCCGGACGACCACAGTGGCGAAGTACTCGGTGAAGCCGTGCGCCGGCTCATTAAAGGAGCCAATGGACCGAGGTGGCAATGAAGTGTACCACCGGTGGGCGAGTCGTCCGGCGTCGGAGGAACATTCGGCATCAGTCGCGTCGGATGCCCCACACCGGTCATGTAGATGTTGAACTTCCTCGGGTGCACTTGGGGTCCGATCGCCCCTCGTACATGGGCGTTTGCGGGAGCGATCTTATCTTTGCCGAGGCGAGCTCGATGTCGATCGTGGCGGCTCGCTTGGCCGGCGATCGTCTTCTTGGCGCTGCCACAGATTCCGGGAGCGCCTTCATGTCGTCGAGTTGACGTTGCATCGCGGCCATCGCCGTGGCTTGGTCGCTTGCGGATCGGCTTTGGGAGGCGAGGCCGAGGCGATCGTGTACCGATCTCGGGCTCCATTGCCGCCCGGCCTCGGCAATTCGGCGAGGGGAGCCGGGCGGCTAGGGCGCCTTACGGGAGTCGGGTAGGCCGAGCTCCAGTGACGGACTCAAACTCCGTCGTCTCGTAGATGGGGCCGGGCTGCCCGTAGCTGAGTCGGGTCACGCCGAGCGATCGAAGACGAGGTGCCCGGGCGAGCGCCTCCTCCTGCGGGCCGGGAGCCTCTGGCGATCGCTCGGCGATGGCGCCTTGAGCTTCGCTTGGACTTCGGCGGACGGCGAGGCGATAGCGGGAGGTGCGTTGAGAGCACTCCGTCGCTCTGTAGGGCGGCAGGGCCCCTTCGATCTGTTCCTTGGTTTGGAACGTCGGCGAGAGGCTTGGGCCGCCGTCCGAGGGCGGGATCGGCGTCTCGACGCGGCGGCTACCCTCCACCATCGGGCCGTGGCTCGGGTGGGGACAGGAGAGTGCAGCCGGGTGGTCGGCTTTCTTCGACGCGGAGGTGGAAGACATGATTTCTGAAGGAATTGTTTGAAGTGCAGTAAGTGTCACTTCAAGTATCTGCCCCGAGAACAGTGAGTGTTCTTCGGAACGGTAAGTATAAAAAATCGAGGGTTGGATGCCCTTCCTCTATCGCCAATTGTTGTTGCCCAAAATATTTATCCGAAGATTAATACTGCTGGAAGACGGACAACAAACAACAATTGCGAAAGCACTTCCGAGAGAAGATAAATAATACAAGATTTGCCGGGTTTGTTAGCCCCGGGCTTGAATGCTCTCGCGAGATGTTATTAATACGAATATTCGTGGATACAAGTATTAATGAGAGAAATCTAAATACAATGAGTGTAAAAAGACTCTGTTGATCCGGCTCTTGAGCGAAGCTTGGTGTTCTTCGTCCCGCCGGTAATCTGCTCGAGGAGAAAAGGCCGGGAGAAGTAAGACCGAAAGAAAGATGTTGCCAAGAGTTGGATGTTAGCCAAGTGCTTGATGTTTGCTTCTGTATAGTGTGAAATGCGAGAATGCAGAGAGTTCAGAGAGTCAAACCGAGTGCAGGCTGCCTCCTTTATATAGGGGTTGAGGTGCCCTGTCTCCTAGTGGGCGATCGCCTTTCGGCATTTAATGTAATGGGGCGATCGTCCTAAAGGTCACATGGGCTGCCTGCCAAAAGTCCATAGATCCAGCCGGCAGCTAGCTGAGTGGCCCAATGAGGAGCCGGCACGCGTCCGGAAGCACTGTCACAGGAGGTCCCACTTTGTTACTTTCGGCGGACTTTGTCAGGGTAGGTGACAGGCTGTAGTCACATGTCTTGTCCGTCAGCTCCTTTCGCAGGTCTGGGCCCTGTTGGTAGGTGAGGTAGGCGACAGGTTTGTCAGCGCCTTTTGTGGATCTGCACGTGGGGTCAGTTTTGAGACTTGGCCTTGGCCGACTGGGTGGCCATCGGCCCAGATCGTCATGATGCGGTCGCCTCTAGCTGGACACCGAGGATCGTTCTCGGCCAGTTAATGAAGGTAGGCATTGGTCGGTCACCAAGGGTCGGTCGGCAAAGCGCTGAGAGATGATCGTCCATAAGTCGGTCGCCAGAAGTCGGCCGCCCGGGCGCCGGCGATGATCGTATTGGATGCGATCGCTCGACAAGGACTTGTCACAGGACCTTGGTGGGCGATTCATGCTTGTCTTTCGGGCTAAGGCTAGGTCGCCTGGTCGCTGGTCGGCAGATCTGCCTTGCCTCCTCGACGGTAAGTCGGTCGCTCGGCCTCGGAGGCGATCGCCGGTCGGAAGGTGTTAAATCTTGACACAACACACACATTTGTCACATTCATTGATCTTGAATCCATTTGCTAACATAGTTGTGTCAAACTTCATATGCCATTGCTTAGGAGCTTGTTTTAGTCCATACAATGACTTCAACAGTTTACACACTCTTTTTTCCTGACCAGGCGCAATGAAACCTTCAAGTTGTTCCATATAGATTTCTTCTTGTAATTCACCATTCAAGAACGTAATTTTCACGTCCATTTGATGAATCTCGAGATTGTGCAATGCAGCAATAGAATAAGTACTCGAATGGAAGTTATTCTAGTTACCGATGAATATGTGTCGAAGAAATCATAACCTTCTTTCTATTTAAACCTTTGGCAACAAGGCGGGCCTTAAAGTATTCTATCGACCAGTCATCTTTGTATTTTCTATTTATAATCCATTTACATCCTAAAGGCTTACATCTTGGTGGAAGATCGACCATTTCCAAGTATAATTTTGCATGATGGAATCCATTTCACTATAAATAGCTTCCTTCCAAAAAGGAGCATCAGGACTAGCATAAGCTTCTTGTATCGTCTTTGGATCATCATCAACTGCATAAGTCTCAAAGTCAGGACCAAAAGACTTAGCATTTCGAGCTATATTACTCTGTCTTGGCTCTTCATTTATAGGATTTGAACTACTTGCAGCTTCAAGAGTTCTTTTGTTTGAGCTTGTCACAATCCTCTCTCTACAGGATAAACATTTTCAAAGAAAATGACATTTCTTGACTCAATGACAGTTCTTCCATGCATATCAGGAATTTCATATTTATGAATTAAAAATCGATATGCACTTGTATGCATAACATATGAATATGCAATAAACTGTCTTTGGACCGATTCTTACTTGTTTTGGTTCAGGTACTTCAACCTTTGCCAAACACCCCCACACTTTAAGATATTTGAAAGAAGGCTTGCGCCATTTCCATAACTCATACGGAGTTTTATCTTTCCCTTTGCGTGGCATTTTATTCAGAATGTGGTTAGCTGTAAGAATAGCGTCCCCCCACATGTTCTGCGGCAACCCTGAACTTATTAATAAAGCATTCATCACTTTTTTTAGGGTTCGGTTTTTGCGTTCAACAACTCCATTTGATTGATGTTAGGCGTATTTTTATGCGCTTTTATATCATTATTTTATATCCATCTTGAGCCTAAATCAGCATAAATGAGCTTTTAATGCACTATTCTTATATGTTTTGCAGGAAATCGGAGTCCGAAAGCCAAAACGATGAAAAACGGGCAAAACAGCAGTTTTTGGACATGAGCCGCGGCACAAACCAAGTGAGCCGCGGCACACGAAGATGGCCTGAAAGAGCCCAAGCAAACTATACTCTGAGCCACGGCACAGCCTAAGTGAGCCGCGGCCCAGAAGGAAAATGTCGTGCCCAGGCATAGGCGCTGAGCACCGTGAGCCGCGGCACAGATTAAGTGAGCCGCGGCACACGGGGCGGTGTTGGTGTACTCCGCGCGGGTTTGGGCCGTTTTGGAGCCTGTTCTCGACCTAATCACACTGACGCGTTTTGGAGGCTTAGGACTGATATAAATAAGCATGGTAGGGCTGAAGAAAAGGGGGGATCGATCAGAAGGAATTCGGAGGTGGATTAGAGCGAGGGCGAAGAACACAAGGAGGAGATTTATGGGCGACGACAAGACCACAGATCCCTACGGTTTTTCTGCATCTTAGTTCCTAGATCTATTCGAGTAGGATTTTGATTGTAGCCGATTTCATAATGGTTTGACTATTTATTATTATTTTGATTTACTCGTTATTCTATTGAATTGGATTCTTCTTACTGTTCTTAATGCTTTTTAATTGTCTGGCCAATAGTTAATTTGTTTTGAATGTCTTTATGGATTCGGGAGATGAAATTTAGGCATAGTTCTTGTGAGACGAATCATAATTTTCGTGAGATAGGGATATACTCATGCGAATTGTGAAGCCTATTATTGTGGGAATTCTTGAACTGTTTTAGCTATTAATTATCTAATTCGAATAGGGATATATCGAGTTAATAATTCGTAGTATTTTCTATCGACCTTGGGAAAGGCTTTAGAATAATTTAGGAATTCCTGGCTAACAATCAATTGAATAAAAGTGAATTGAATTGAATAAATATCATTCCTGATTGTTTGAGGTGGAAATCATAATCTTACGTCCTTATTAGTATTATTATTATTAGTATCATTATTTATTAGTTTAGGTATAAACTCCGTATAATTGTTCTTCAAATAAAATTGTGAGTTGACTATATTTTGGTACTTAGTGAAATCAGTCCTCGTAGGAACGATACTCTACTTATCACTTTATTACTTGTTGACACCGTGCACTTGCGGCATATTGTGAGGGATTTTCCCTCAACAAGTTTTTGGTTGAAATCTTACAGTTCTTAGTCTGATTGGCTCGGCATTTGCACAGGTCACACGTGACGCGAAAGTCCAATGATACTAGTCCGATGACGATGATTTCAAATGAGACATGACTTGGAGGGTAGTATTCAAAACCACGCTCTGATACCAACTCTGTAACACCCCAAACTAGGCGGATATTACAGTGCCGTGAATCCCCGACTGGGACCCACCAGGCAAATGAAATGATGAATTAAATAATATAATTGTAGTGCCGAACCACATTATATTACCAAGTACTCCGATGACGAGTTTAAGTACAACACACCAGGACTAAACCTCGTATATTTTATATGGAGATAAAATACACCACCCTGAACAATTAAACATCTCAAAGGGAATTTGCAGCGGAAAATACAAATGACGGAATAACTGAAATGACTGAAATGACTGAACAAACGAAATGACTGGGGCCCCCTTCTAGTATCACTGACTCTCGCCGTCGGCATGCTCTTCCCGTGCCTTTGCCTTGCCGTGACACGAAAACAAAATCCCCAGCGAAGTCGATTACAGAACAACAATCCTCAAGGGTTGAAAATACACAATCATGAATAAACTGAAGTTATGAAATATCCTTAGTTATGAATTACGCTGAAGAGGAGTATCATAGTACGCCCGTAATGTTCTGTGCAAGTGTACAAGACGAATGACCGGACACACCCATCCTTGTACCTAATTAGTCTCACGGAGGTAAGCGTTACCGTGTGCACGGTCCAATGTATCGGTGAACCCAAAACATGACCATCGTGTGCCCGACTAAAAATTCCACACAGCCACACCCGGCCACGCAATATGAACCCAGAAGGTCATATGAACGAGAATGACCACAATGAATACCAATAAATAATAATTCGACAAGGCCAAGATGACTCACCGAGATGAAAATAATAGTGACTTGATTGATAACCCAATGAAATGATTTGGAACCGTCGCTCCTCGTGAATGAAATGATTATTCGACAATTACAAGTCTCAGTATGATTAATATTATGATGAATGAATTATGATTATGAGCAATCAACAACAAAAGGAATGAGTATCCTTTTAACCGAGTAAGAGTTAACTTACTCAATACCGATGACAAAGTCCTTCCACGAACAACGTCCTAATCGATATACCGGTCGCTCGAACAACCTTGAATAACAATAATTACCAACAACCGATCAATACACGTGTCAAGCAACAAAACACGACCAACCCAAAAGTCGATACAACGATAATCAAACTCATAGGGGTATTCAAACGAATACGTAACCAACCACACAAATTCGGAAATATCCAATCCCGAATTAATCGAAACCAACACCAAACTGAATATTTCGAACTAACAAAACACTTCAATGATATCAATAATCCAATAGGAATCCATAATTCAAGATTACAACCACATCAATCGGAAAAATCCCAATTAACCGAAGTCAACCCCAAGGGTTCTTGAAATAATTCCGAAAATAGCCATTAAATCCGTAGGAATATATTTATCCAAGGTAGATAATCCATATCTAACATATTCCAATGATAATCCAAGCTTACACGAAGAAATCGGAAGGAAAAACCCAAAAATCCGAAATTCTAGATCCAAGAGATTAATACCTTTGATTTGATGTTAAGGAGATGATGAAGTGATGATAATCCAACTTCAAGCCTTGAATATGATGATAGGTGATAGCAGCTCGAAGAGAACACTCCAAGTCGCCCGAAATCGCCCGAAGTCGCTCCAAAAACGAAGGGAAATGAGAAATGACGAAACTCAGGCTAACTGTCCAATATATAGTCACTCCAGGTTAGCGTGCGCTAGCCCTTGTGCGTAGCGTGCGCTAACGGGTAATTTTGGGTAGTCCAGTACCCACTGTCCGAAAACGGTAGCACGCGCTACGTACCTTTTGTAGCGTGCGCTACAACCATACCATTAGCGTGCGTTAATACCCATGGTTAGCGTGCGCTAACGAATTATTAGATGCCCAGTACTGGAATCCAGAAACCGTCTGTCCTCTGATCTGACCTCGGTAGCGTGCGCTACAACCAATATTTAGCGTGCGCTACTACACCTTTTGCGTACGCTAAAAATCACTCATAGCGTGCGCTATGAATTAATCCAGTGCAGTCCAGTAGCCACTGGACTCAACCTGATCCGTCCTTAGCGCGCGCTACAGCAATTATTAGCGTGCGCTACTACAACCCACTAGCGCGCGCTACTTACCATTCGTAGCGTGTGTTGGAATTCGGTGCCTAAAACGAAGGCCCAGCGGAAGCGGTAAAACGAAAATTAATTCGATCTGAATCCCTACGAGGATCGATCGAGCTACGTATATACGAATATCAAAACGAAATACAAGAGATACGAGAAACATACCCTCGTAGTCCGTTGATTAAATGGATAACCTTCTCTTGAGCTATTCCCCAAGCTCTTGAACGATCAGCCGAAAACACCGCGTCTCTACTTGCCACGCGCCGGAGAAACGACCGGAACAACAATCACCTTGCTATCCTCCGAGGATACGGCTAGAGCTAAGTGATGAAGCTATATATTTGTGATTACAACACTCCAAGTGTATAACTCACTTACTCTCAATGAATCTCTCAATTTTCTCCAAGAACAATTAAGATGATATGAAGAAGATGATGAAGATAATTGAGAAAAAGGTTTTTCTCTTTCTCTCTCTCTATTTCACTTTCACGTATGGTAGCTGGTGGTTTAAGTGATAGTCATCCTCCTTTATTTATTCAACTCCCCACTACCTTTAACAACTCATGCATGTGGGAATCTAACCCCATCTCCACAATAATAATACATTAAAGAATGGAGACATAAGTCCAAAAGGAAGGTGGGTGGAATGTGGGGGGCGGCCCATGCTAGAAATCGGACGAGTTCGGTTCGTTTCGGACTCCCGAGGGTCTAAACAGATAAACTCCGATTCCGTATCGATGTATTTATATCGATTAATTAATCAAATTAATTAAACATATCAAATACAAAATAATATAATTAATTTCTCCAAGAAATAATTATATACATGAATTAAATTAATCACCCGAGAATTTATTTAATTCATTAGGCGTAAATCAATTTATCCGATAAATCGATTTAAACATCCAATGTTCCAAAATTAGATATCCAATATCTAATATTCATAATGAGAGAATTAGCTTGAATCATTCCGTCGTCAATCCTATTGCGCGACTCGGTAGGTCCGTCTCGATCGGCAATGGGAGGAACCAAAGAGTAGTAGCACCACCTAGCCGGCTGGCGGCTACTGCTGTACCCCAGAACGAATGATTGGGATCATTCAAGAACCATTCATCGTGAATACCGGTATACGTATAAACCCTTCTTTCAAATGTCCCGATCAAGTTATAGGGTCACGGTCGATCAAACCCTATACGTACTTGACGCTATGCATGCGTTAATGCAAATCGAGATCATCGGTATCGTGTATCTAATACAACTAGCTCCAATGCTTTGGCCAAAGACTTATGATCTCATCGCGATAACCGCATAGGACATATAACCCGCTCACTAACGGGAGAAAGAATTCTATCTTGGTATTCGATAGGACTGCTACTTGCCGTCAAGATGCACGTCGAGGTTGACCCCGCCTTAGGTTTATAGGGTCGAACTACTCTAATGAAAATCTTGACGTCACAAGCACATCCCTACTAAATCCTCAAGTCGAAGGTTCACGAATACCTATCACAACCTTTCGATTCCGTCATTGGTGTCCGAGTGAAATCCATGTGACGAATCGAGGGTGAGTCGGTTGAGTATACTAATCGATTAGCATACCTATAACGTGTGCTCCCACTAACCATTAGTGTTCGAGGCACTCTCCATGTCAAAGAACACGTCATACAAGTCTTCACATAAACTTAATGCCCGGTCAAGTTTTATCGACTTGCGACGATTAAGTATTTGAGCTATAACCTTTCCGGTGCCGACCCCTTATCCAATAAGGAGTGGAAAGTTTTGCTCTCAAATACGAGGACTAGTTTCTATACGTTTATTTACGAGTTAGGAATGCGGTAACTACCGGTAAATAAAGAAACATTCATTGCCTTATATAAATGGTTTACATAATTACAAGTACAATGCCCTCACTCAACAACCTCTGAGTGGCATTCGAGGGCATACTCTAACAATCTCCCACTTGCACTCAATGCCACACACTATGGTATCTAATACCCATGTTCTCCGGATGACGCTCCAAGCTAGTCGAGAAAGTGGCTTGGTCGAGTGGATCGGCGGCGTTGTCGGCCGAGTCTACTCTGGCGGACAATGTATCCCTTGCGAACAAATTCTCTTACGAGATGATACTTCCTCTCAATATGTTTGGTCTTTGTTGTGAAACCTCGGCTCCTTGGCTGCGCTACTGACTCCGTCGTTGTCGCGGTATAGCGGAACAGCGACTCGGACATGGTATTATTTGAAGTTCTCCCGAAACTTCTTAATCAGAACCCTTCCTTGGAAGCCTCAGAGGCTTGATACTCGGCTGACAGGTGGAATCGGCGGTCGCGCTTTGCTTGGCGCTACGCCAAGATACTGCTCCTCCATTAAGAGTAAATATGTAGCGAAGTAGACATCGAGTCGTCCTTCGTCCTTGGAAGTCGAATCGGTGAATCCCACCACATCCAAATCTCCACCGCCATACATCGAACCATATCTCTAGTCCTTCTCAAGTACTTGAGAACGTTCTTTCTGGCGATCTAATGTTCCCTACAGGTTTGCACGAAACCTACTCACCACGCTTACAGCATGCGCGATGTCAGGTCTTGTACACAACATAGCATACATACGGCTACCCACGGCCGAAGCATATGGTATATTACTCATTTCCTTTCGTTGTTCCTCATTTTGAGGACACATCTTCAAGGTGAGTTTTATTCCATGTCGCATCGGTAGGAACCCTCTTTTAGAATCATCCATCTTAAATCGCTTTAAGATTTTATCTATATAGAGGGCTTGGGAAAGACCTATTGTTCTCTTCGCTCTATCCCGGTAGAGTCGAATACCAAGAATATAGGTAGCTTCTCCCAAGTCTTTCATGGAGAAATTACTCGAAAGCCAAGCTTTCACAGAACTGAGCATTCCCACATCATTTCCTATTAGTAGAATGTCATCTACATATAGTACTAAGAATGCAATCTTGCTCCCACTAACCCTCTTGTATACACAAGGTTCCTCTTCATTTTGCACGAAGTCAAACTCTTTGATCGCCTCGTCAAAACGAAGGTTCCAACTATGCGACGCTTGCTTCAGTCCATAAATGGAACGCTGAAGCTTGCACACTTTCTGAATATCGACTTCGGACACAAAGCCTTTAGGCTGCTCCATATAGATTTTCTCCTCGAGGAATCCATTAAGGAAAGCCGTCTTTACGTCCATTTGCCATATCTCATAATCATGGTAGGCAGCTATAGCAAGCATCATGCGAATAGACTTGATCATGGCTACGGGCGAGAAGGTATCGTGGTAATCGATCCCTTCCTTCTAGGTATAACCCTTTTCCACAAGCCTGGCCTTATAGGCGTCAACCTTGCCATCACCATCAGTCTTTCTCTTGTAGATCCACTTGTTCCCAATAGGCACTATGCCCTTAGGGCGGTCTACTAGAGTCCAGACCTGATTGACATGCATCGAGTCTATCTCAGCTTCCATAGCTTCACGCCATTTCGCGGAGTCTACATCCACCATCGCTTGGTCATAGGTTGTTGGGTCGGTCTCTTGGCTATCACTTGGAACCTCATGGAGACCCAGCTCCTCTAAGTGCACAAGCCCATACCTCTCAGGTAAATGAGACACCCTACTAGACCTACGAGGTGGTTGTACTTGTGTTTGAAAGTTCGGTTCAGTTTCTTGCACAGTGTCTCTCGAGGAGTTTCATTGTATTCTTCTAAAGAAATACTTCTACCCGCTCCGCCTTCTGAATGAACTCATCTTCGGTAAGTGTGCTTGTAAAGCAACAATGATCCTTCGATCTTCGGGCATGTAGAATAGATATCCCATCGTCCCAGACGGGAATCCAATGAAACGTCCCTTCGAGACCTAGCTTCCAACTTTTCCACCTTAGTCTTCTTGACATAAGCGGGACATCCCCAAATCCTAATATGATTAAGACTTGGTTTCCTTCCTTCCCACATCTCATGTGGAGTTTTAGGAACGGATTTGGAAGGACATCTGTTCAAGATATACGCGGCGATCGAGTGCATACCCCATAGGTAAATCGGCAAGTCAAGATAGCCCGGCATGGAACGGACCATGTTCACGGGGTCCGGTTCCTTATTTCGACACACCATTTAAGCGAGGAGTACTGGAGGTGTTAGTTGTGAAACTATTCCATGTTCTTTAAGGAACTTCGTCAAACTCCGTACTCATATACTCGCCACCTCGGTCCGACCAAGTGCTTTGATATGATTACCGGTTTGTTTTCGACTAGGGCCTTGAATTCTGGAATTTCTCAAAGGCCTCGGATTTATGTTTCATTAGGTATACATAACCATACCTAGTATGATCATCTAAACGTAATGAAATATTGATATCCGTCACGTCTTTGCTTCAAAGCACCACAAACGTCGGTATGGATTAATCCCGATTTATCGGCTCTTTCAAAAGTCCTGTGAAGGGGACTTAGTCATTTTGCCTTTAAGGCAAGATTCACAAGTAGGAAAAGGATCCGATCCCAATGGACCCATAAGTCCATCTTTTTCCATCTTGTAAACCTTGGTCTGACCAACATGACCAAGTCTAAGATGCCATTTCAAAACTTGGTTGGTTTCATCCCTACCACATTTTCTAGTCATAGTATTCACAACTACTTTGTTGCTAAGATTTAGATGATACAATTCATTCAACAATGTAGCAGTACCCACTAGTTTATTTCTAAAATAAATTTTGCAGGAACCATCACCAATGAAAAATGAAAAGCCTTTTCGGTCCATGACCGGAATGGATACAATGTTTTTATGCCCCTTGGGCAAAACAAGTACATCTTCTAAAGTCAAAACAAAGACGGATTCTAAACCCAAAAGAAGTGATCCTATGTCGGTCGCCTCGACACTATGCCCGCTTCCGACTGTGATCATAACTTCTCCAGCTCCAAGCTTCCTACTTTGTTCCGATCGATTCACGGTACAAATATGAGAACTAGCACGAGAATCCAGTATCCAGAAGTAGAAAATACGATGCGAGAACAATTTGTTTCCAAAACTAAAAGTTACAGACCAAGTGCCATGAAGAATCGGACAGTCTCTAGCCCAGTGGCCCAGCTCACCGCACTTGAGACAAGCATCCTTCTTCTTCTTGTTCTTTGGAACCATCGGGGCCTTGCCCTTTCCCTTAAGGTCCTTAGCTTGTGGTCCAGTCCGCTTCTTGGTCTTTTTCTTCTTATTCTTAGACTTCCGAAGTCCAGAAGAAATCACAAGTGCAGACTCCTTCATCCGCGGTGTCTTCATCTGAGACTGAGCGGTCACCAGTTTGTTCATTAGCCCAGCTAAGTTACATGCAATCTCATTGCAGTTGAAGTTCATAACAAACTGTGAGAAGGAATCAGGAGAGACTGTAGGATAAGGTCGGTTTGGAGAGAAGTATCCATTTTAAAATCAAGAGCCTCCAATCTCTCGATCATGGATATCATTTTGAGGACGTGTTCCCCAACCTTCTCACCTTCCTTCATCCTTGCACCGAACAGTTGCTTGGATATCTCATATCTAGCAGTTCTGCTGTGCTCACCATAAAGCTCGGTTAAGTGAGATAGAATCTGCCAGCGAAGTCATTTTCTCATGAGCTCTCTGAAGCTCATTAGACATGGAAGCCATCATATAAGCACGGACTTTCACGTCATCCTTAACCCACTTTTCGTGGTTTTCAATCTCTTCCTGATTGGCTCGAGTCCGCATAGGAGGCGCCGGAATGTCCGTCTCAAGACGTATCCCGGTGCCTCTATCCGAGGACAATCATCGGATTGCGGAGCCAATCCACAAAGTTAGGTCCCATTAAGGTGTTCTTTTGAGTAGAATTGCGAGTGGATTCATTGTCATATTGAGATTTATGCATTAAGTATAGCAGTTAATTAGTGACTTGTTATATTATGATCTGAGTATAGAATTAAGGTCTTTTCTATTCTTGTTACCCAGCTCCCACTATTTTTATCGGAACAACACACTCCCATGTGAAATCCGGAAGTATCGTCGCTCTACTTCATAGTGGTGATCGAGTTCTTTATAAATCTTAATAGAGGGCAACCGAACAGGTTTCTAGTCTATTAATTTTCATAAAGTGGTGTCCAACACCACCCATATAATGGATGATTCGATCTTCTTTTTCCCCTTGTTCACTCCCCTCAACCTATACGGTTTCTATGGTTCGTGAACAAGTTAAGTTTATACCATCGACGCAAATCAGTTTCACAATTGAATCTTATCCGGCAACCTATCAGGTTTCTAGGGATAAAATTTGCTCCAACCGAAGGCATCCAATGCGCTCCCGGTAATTTATCCGTCCTCCCCGAACGACTACCCCGATAACTCGGAAGCATAGCACATCCGGTTTGGATTTCAATTTCCCGAAAGCTCGATGGAGGGAAGGAAAAACTTGAAACCTTATAAACTTAATAATTTGTTGTGGGAGAATTTTCGCGATTAACGTTACACTTTGCACATTAATCATTTTAGCGCGTTTGTTGCATTCATACAATATGTAACAACCATTCACAACCTAGTTGCTACCAACATGTGGTTCATGGACCGTTCCTAGAAAACAAAAACTCCGTAATCTAATTACAAGTCTTCGTCTTGAATCTTCGTCTTCTCGAAACGGATCTTCCTCTGGTCTTCGTCATTACATATAAATTTTACATTGAAAAATTGCATCCTAGATACAAATATTTCTAGTAAAATAAATAGGCTCAAAACGGCCTTTACAACCCAATCGAATAAAAGCGAGCGATTCAAACTAAGTCCATGAACCACATCCCCATTCAAAAGCATTCATCGATAAATACTCAATAAATGAATAGCGAGAAGATTACATATGATCCAATCAATAATCAACAATAAATAGAATTGATCAATCAATTTAACAATAATCGACAATTTAATTTTAAATCAGTAGTGTACCCTTAAAATATTTCCTTTGAATTTTCCCTCATCAAAAATTCCAAATTAATGATTTTAATACAGAAAATTCAATAATCGAAAATATCTTGAAAACGAGACCCGGTGCCGACGGCTGAAGCGCCGGCACCGGGCTCCTGCCCGGCGGCTATAGGCCACGCCTGCGGCCTACGAGGCCACGCCGCTCCGAGGCAGAAAGGGGGCCCGACCATGCCGGACTCGCCGGCGGAGATACAAAGGCCCGTGCAGCGGCCGGAAGGCAACAAGAACGCTTCGGCTGGATCTGACAACGCGCTCGGCCAAGCACTCGGTGAATCTGACAAGCGCTCGGCTTCGCGGCCGGCGGCGGCACGCTCGGCCGGATCTGACAGCGCTCGGCCAAGCACTCGGCGGATAAAGCAAGCGCGCTCGGCACGGACCCGGCAGCGGCAACGCTCGGCGGATACGGCAAGCGTCGGCGAGATCCGGCGAGCACTCGGCTCGATCTGGCGGTCGGCGGACTTCGGCGAGAATACGGCAAAGCGTCCGGCCACGGCCGGGCGTGCTCGGCCACACTCGGCGGTGTATGGAAAATCGTCAACGATTAAATCTGACTCGTTTTGAGCGATTTCTAAAATCCTGTTATTCCCGATCGAATATCATTAATATAAATCATATTTCCAAGAAAAACGATTTATATCATAACATAAAATCACGGAAAAGCGACACTACGACGAACAATAAAATATCTACGATTATCAAAGTGATTCTAAATCACAAAATAAGCATTCAAATGCTAAATATCGTATATACGATTGCAAGACCCGACTACGATACCCTTGTTGGAATTCGGTGCCTAAAGCGAAGGCCAGTAGGCGGTAAAGCGAAAATTAATTCGATCCGAATCCCTACGAGGATCGATCGAGCTACGTATATACGAATATCAAAACGAAATACAAGAGATACGAGAAACATACCCTCGTAGTCCGTTGATTAAATGGATAACCTTCTCTTGAGCTATTCCCCAAGCTCTTGAATGATCCAACGCCGAAAACACCGCGTCTCTACTTGCCACGCGCCGGAGAAACGACCGGAACAACAATCACCTTGCTATCCTCCGAGGATACGGCTAGAGCTAAGTGATGAAGCTATATATTTGTGATTACAACACTCCAAGTGTATAACTCACTTACTCTCAATGAATCTCTCAATTTTCTCCAAGAACAATTAAGATGATATGAAGAAGATGATGAAGATAATTGAGAAAAAGGTTTTTCTCTTTCTCTCTCTCTATTTCACTTTCACGTATGGTAGCCGGTGGTTTAAGTGATAGTCATCCTCCTTTATTTATTCAACTCCCCACTACCTTTAACAACTCATGCATGTGGGAATCTAACCCCACCTCCACAATAATAATACATTAAAGAATGGAGACATAAGTCAAAAGGAAGGTGGGTGGAATGTGGGGCGGCCCATGCTAGAAATCGGACGAGTTCGGTTCGTTTCGGACTCAGGGTCTAAACGAGATAAACTCCGATTCCGTATCGATGTATTTATATCGATTAATTAATCCAATTAATTAAACATATCAAATACAAAATAATATAATTAATTTCTCCAAGAAATAATTATATACATGAATTAAATTAATCACCCAAGAATTTATTTAATTCATTAGGCCGTAAATCAATTTATCCAATAAATCGATTTAAACATCCAATGTTCCAAAATTAGATATCAATATCTAATATTCATAATGAGAGAATTAGCTTGAATCATTCCGTCGTCAATCTATTGCGCGACTCGGTAGGTCCGTCTCGATCGAGAAAGGGAGGAACCAAAGAGTAGTAGCACCACCTAGCGGCTGGCGGCTACACTGTACCCCAACCGAGAACGAATGATTGGGATCATTCAAGAACCATTCTGTCGTGAATACCGGTATACGTATAAACACTTCTTTCAAATGTCCCGATCAAGTTATAGGGTCACGGTCGGTCAAACCCTATCGTACTTGGCTATGCATGCGTTAATGCAAATCGAGATCATCGAGTATCGTGTATCTAATACAACTAGCTCCAATGCTTTGGCCAAAGACTTATGATCTCATCTGCTAATAACCGCATAGGACATATAACCCGCTCACTAACGGGAGAAAGAATTCTATCTTGGTATTGATAGGACTGCTACTTGCCGTCAAGATGCACGTCGAGGTTGACCCCGCCTTAGGTTTACGAGGTCGAACTACTCTAATGAAAATCTTGACGTCACAAGCACATCCCTACTAAATCCTCAAGTCGAAGGTTCACGAATACCTATCACAACCTTTCGATTCCGTCATTGGTGTCCCGGAGTGAAATCCATGTGACGAATCGAGGGTGAGTCGGTTCGAGTATACTAATCCAATTAGCATACCTATAACGTGTGCTCCCACTAACCATTAGTGTTCGACAGGCACTCTCCATGTCAAAGAACACGTCATACAAGTCTTCACATAAACTTAATGCCCGGTCAAGTTTTATCGACTTGCGACGATTAAGTATTTGAGCTATAACCTTTCAGTGCCGACCCTTATCGATAAGGAGTGGAAAGTTTTGCTCTCAAATACAGGGACTAGTTTCTATATGTTTATTTACGAGTTAGGAATGCCAGTAACTACCAGTAAATAAAGAAACATTCATTTGCCTTATATAAATGGTTTACATAATTACAAGTACAATGCCCTCACTCAACAACCTCTGAGTGGCATTCGAGGGCATACTCCTAACAGCGTGCGCTACTTATAACTCACCTGCAGTCCAGTACCTTCTGGACTGCAGCCAGGGTAACCTTAGCGTGTGCTAATGCTGAGTGGTAGCGTGCGCTACCTATACTCAATTAGCGTGCGCTAAAAAGAGTACGTAGCGTGCGCTACTCCTCACGCACAGTCCACAATGAAAATGATGATGATGATAAACACGGCACGAAACTCCAATTAAATTAGTGATGAATGACGATTGATACACGATACAATTACTCTGAATGATGAATACCATGATTGAATATGAGTGACAAATGATCATTAATGAGTGAAATTACTGAATGACAATTACTGAATGATAAATACTGAATGATAATAACTGAATTACAACCGGGTATTACATACACCCCACCTTAAAAGAGTTTCGTCCCCGAAACTAAGGGTCAAACAACTCGGGATAACTCTCCCGCATACTATCCTCGGTTTCCCAAGTAGCCTCTTCGACTCCGTGTCTAGACCACTGAATTTTAACCAAAGGAATCGTCTTATTCCTCAACTGTTTGATTCGCCGCTCTAAAACTCGTATAGGACGCTCCCCATATGAATGATCATCGGCGATCTCGATTTCGTCGGCGAAGTATGTGACTCGGTCGGCAACATACTTACCAGGCGAGAGATGTGAAACACATTATGAATTCGGCTCAACGCCGGAGGTAAAGCCAATCGGTAAGCTAACTCGCCTACTCGATCCAAAATCTCAAACGGTCCAATAAATCTCGGACTCAACTTACCCCTCTTCCCAAAACGGAAGATACCACGACTCGGGGATACCTTGACCAACACGTGGTCACCTGCCTCGAACTCTAATGGTCGACGATGGTTATCTGCATATGATTTCTGTCGACTCTGAGCGGTCAACAAACGACTCCTGATCAAAGCTACCTTCTCACGGGTGGCTATAAGCATATCGGGCTCGGTGCCGATTGATTCTGATAGGTCGTCCCAACACAACGGGGATCGACAACGACGACCATACAAGGCCTCGTAAGGTGCCATCTTAATCGAAGCATGCCAACTATTATTATACGTGAATTCGATCAATGGTAGTTGGGCTTCCCAACCGTCTTTCCAATCGAGGACGCATGCCCTCAACATGTCCTCTAATGTCTGAATAGTCCTCTCTGATTGCCCGTCGGACTGAGGATGAAAGGCGGTACTGAGATTAAGCTGAGTTCCCATAGCGCGATGAACTGATTTCCAAAAATGCGACATGAACCGTCCATCACGATCGGAAATGATACTTTTAGGAGTACCGTGCAGTCTGACTATCTCTTTGATGAATAACTGGGCAAGTCTCTCGGGACCCCAAGTATCCTTGATCTCAAGGAAATGAGCTGATTTAGTTAAGCGGTCCACGACCACCCAGATCGTATTCATGCCACGACGACTCGTCGGCAAACTCATGATGAAATCCATAGAAATGTCTTCCCACTTCCATTCGGGAATAGGAAGAGGTTTCAGCATACCCTCCGGCCGCTGATGTTCAATCTTGACTTGTTGACAGGTTAAGCATCTCGAAACAAATTCTGCGACTTCTCGCTTCATATTACTCCACCAGTAATTTTGTTTCAAGTCCTTGTACATCTTGCTAGACCCCGGATGAACAAAATAAGGGGTAGCATGATCTTCTTTCAAAATCGAGTTTTTCAACTCGTCATTCGCCGGTACGCACAACCGATTCTTAAATCTCAAAAGTCCATCGTCGTGGACCACGAATCCAGGGGCTTTCCCCTGAGCCACATCATCACTGATGCGCAACAATGCTGGGTTTGAACCTTGATTCTCCCTGATTTCCTCCTCAAGTGACGATGAAATCTCTAACATACAAAGCTGTCCCTGAACTCGCTGAAGTCAGACCTCGATCTCGGGTCTAAGGAATTCCTGCTGAAGCTCCTTCTGGACTGTTAAACGAGCAAGCATCTGCTCCTGAACGGACTTACGACTCAAGGCGTCGGCGACAACGTTCGCCTGGCCCGGGTGGTAAAGGATCTCAATATCATAATCTTTGATTAATTCCAACCACCGTCTCTGTCGCATATTTAACTCCTTCTGAGTAAATATATACTTTAAACTCTTATGATCGGTGAATATCTGACAGGTAACGCCATAAAGATAATGACGCCAAATCTTCAAAGCGAACACCACGGCTGCTAGCTCCAGGTCGTGTGTCGGATAATTAACCTCGTAAGGTCTCAATTGCCGTGAAGCATAGGCAATAACCTTTCCATTCTACATGAGCACACATCCGAGACCCTGTCCGGATGCATCACTATAAATCACAAATCCTTCCGTCCCCTGCGGCAAGGAAAGTACAGGTGCTGACATTAACCGGCTCTTGAGTTCCTCAAAACTCCGTTGACACGCGTCGGACCACGTGTATTTCTTATCCTTCCATAAAAGGCTCGTCAAGGGTTGGGCGATTTTAGAAAATCCCTCCACAAATCGCCGATAATACCCCGCTAAACCGAGGAAACTTCGGATTTCCTTAACATTCTTCGGAGGTAGCCAATCACGAATAGCCTCCGTCTTCTGAGGATCGACACGAACTCCGTCTGAAGAAATTACATGTCCGAGAAACGTCACTTCGGACATCCAGAACTCACATTTGGAAAACTTCCCATAAAGTTGTTCTCGTCTCAACACATCGAACACTTGATGAAGGTGAAACTCGTGTTCCTCTCGGTCATGAGAATAAATCAAAATGTCATCGATGAAGACAACAACAAACTGATCCAAAAAGTCGATGAAAACCCAATTCATTAACTCCATGAATACGCAGTGCATTAGTCAATCAAACGGCATAACCACAAACTCATAATGACCATAGCGTGTTGAAACGCCGTCCTCGCGATATCGACTCTCGAATCCACAATCGATGATATCCGGATCTCAATTCGATCTTGGAAAATCGAAACTCCGTGAAGTTGATCTAAGAGATCATCAATACGGGTAAGGGATACTTATTCTTGATTGTCACCTGTTCAACTCCGATAATCGATACACAAGCGAAAAGAACCATCCTTCTTCTTGACAAATAACACGGTGCTCCCCACGGGACGCACTTTCGGTCGGATATAACCCTTCTTGAATAACTCCTCAAGTTGGTTCTTTAATTCCTGCATTTCGGTCGGGGCCATCCGGTACGGTGCCTTCGATATCGGAGACGTACCAGGCTCCAACTCAATCGTAAATTCCACATCTCTCTGTGGAGGCAAACCAGGTAACTCGTCTGGAAAAACGTCGGCATACTCCCTCACTACCGGAATATCCGTAAACATTACTGATGATTTCTCGGTTTTGGTCATATAGCACCAATAACCAACACACCCCTGATTGAGTAATCTCACTGTTTTCATCAAATTAATGACCTTACCAGAACAACCGGGATTACCTCCCTGAAACACACATTCAACCCCATCGTCTGAAATGATAGTGATCATACGCTTACGGACACTAATGATGGCATCATGATGATCCATCCAATCAATACCCAAGATGACGTCGTCCCTCGGCAAATTTACTACGATTAGGTCCGCTGGCCATACACGACCATGGCCAGATCGGACAATTACGAATCTCACGACATCGATAATTCGTCTACCATCGGGTAGGCCAATGACATAAGGCTCACAACTAGTAGCACTACCCGGGCGTAGTCTACTCAAACATGACTCGGAAATGAATGAATGCGATGCACCGGTATCAAAAAGGTACACACAAGTTGAGATAGAATATCGAGTGTACGAGATCATTCGAGCCTCTGTATCATCTGTCTTCTTCATCTCATAAATTCGGGGCTTGCTAGTCCCGGCACCGAACGCTCCCGTCTGCTGGCTATAGGCTCCACCTTTAGTCGCACCTGTCGTTTTAAGCAGCCCGATTGAGTGGCTTTGATTACGAGCATTTGCTTAGGGGCCCGAGATGACGTCCGAGTAGGTTTGGAGTCCCTACGGCAAAAACGGGCCTTATGCCCAACAATCCCACAATTATGACACGTGATAGTCTGTCTCGGACACTTGGTACCGAGATGACCAAGATCCCCATGATTAAAGCAGGTGATGGCCGGGCGCGCTCGAGACCGAGATTCTGCGGGTTTAGGCGTCACGGGTCGCTCGTAAAAGCGAGCACGCGGTTTCTTGAAAGCGGCCTGACTACCGTCAGACTGATTACGGTTCTTGGACTTCTTGCTAGCAGATGAAGGTTGCTGCTTAGCAATCTCCTTAGCAGTAAGCTCATAGGTGAGAGCTTTCTCAATGAATTCGGCCAACGTGGTGCAATTATGATTAAGCAATGAAGTCTCATACGGGGTTTTGACCTCTTCTTTGAAATACTTAATCTTATCTGCCTCGGAATGTATGATAGATGAGGCGAACGGAAGAAGTTCCTGAAATTTCTCGGCAATGGCGAGAACATCCCTGTCTGCTGAAGGGTCGGGTGTGAGTAATTCTGACAGCTTGGCCTCTCTGAGTGGGGCCGGATAATACCTCTCCATCATGAGAGTCTTGAACTGATCCCAAGTACATGATCCTTCGGTGGGCTTCAACGACAACCACCAAGAATGAACGCTCTTACCCAGGTAGTAAGCCGCAACAGAAAGTTTGTGTCCTTCGGGACACTCTACCATAGCAAACAACTTCTCGAAATGCTCGAGCCAATGAATGATATCCGCCGGCTCAGACGAGCCCTCAAAAGTAGGTGGCCTCTGGCGAGAGATGTCGTCGATGATATTGCTCACATTCCTCTCTTGCCTCTGAGGTGGCGGCGGAGGAGCCTGCTGATTATGATTGACGGAGTTATGCATCGTCTCCATCAGCTGTGCCATCTAAGTCATTTGGGCCATCATGCCCTGTATAAAAGCGAGTGGGTCAACCCGGACACCTTCTGACTGAGCCGTGTCCCGAGTACGACTCCTCGTTAGTGAATGATCGCGTCCAGGTGAATGAGTGGCAGCGTCGCTGCTCGATGAATTTGCATTATTTCTCGCGTTTGCACGTGTATTCACACGAGCTCTTGGGATTCGGCCTGCTCCACGGCCTCGTCCTCCACGTCCTCTTCTTGCCCTCTCCATACTGAAGTAGGAAAGTCACATGATGATTATATTTCCCGCATTAATATCACGTTATGATTATGACATGAGATGATGAAAATGAGCATACGCGCTCTAACACAGTGATTACATGAATGATTAACTAACGTGACATGATTATCTGATGAAATTACTGAAATGATTATCTTGAACAAGTTAACATGATTAATGATTTGATCTTCCAGATCAACAACCGAGTAATGAAATGAATTGAGTGATTAATGAGTTAACCTGACCGTCCTGGTCAAAATGACAATGATGATTGAGGATTGTTAACTGATGAATTATGAATGAATGATTATTGCCAGAAATTATACCATGGCATTAGAAATCTTACAGTTCTTAGTCTGATTGGCTCGGCATTTGCAGTCACACGTGGCGAAAGTCCAATGATACTAGTCCGATGACGATGATTTCAAATGAGACATGACTTGGAGGGTAGTATTCAAAACCACGCTCACGATACCAACTCTGTAACACCCCAAACTAGGCGGATATTACGGTCTGTGAATCCCAGGACCCACCAGGCAAATGAAAATGATGAATTAAATAATATAATTGTAGTGCCGAACCACATTATATTACCAAGTACTCCGATGACGAGTTTAAGTACAACACACCAGGATTAAACCGAATACTCGTATATTTTATATGGAGATAAAATACACCACCCTGAACAATTAAACATCTCAAACGGAATTTGCAGCGGAAAATACAAATGACGGAATAACTGAAATGACTGAAATGACTGAACAAACGAAATGACTGGGGCCCCCTTCTAGTATCACTGGGACTCCTCGCCGTCAGCATGCTTTTCCCGTGCCTTTGTCTTGCCGTGACCTGAAAACAAAATCCCCCAACGGGGTCAGTTACACAGAACAACAATCCTCAAGGGTTGAAAATACACAATCATGAATAAACTAAAGTTATGAAATATCCTTAGTTATGAATTACGCTGAAGAGGAGTATCATAGTACGCCCGTAATGTTCTGTGCAAGTGTACAAGACGAATGACCGGACACACCCGTCCTTGTACCTAATTAGTCTCACGGAGGTAAGCGTTACCGTGTGCACGGTCCAATGTATCGGTGAACCCAAAACATGACCATCGTGTGCCCGAATAAAAATTCCACACAGCCACACCCGACCACGCAATATGAACCCAGAAGGTCATATGAACGAGAATGACCACAATGAATACCAATGAATAATAATTCGACAAGGCCAAGATGACTCACCGAGATGAAAATAATAGTGACTTGATTGATAACCCAATGAAATGATTTGGAACCGTCGCTCCTCGTGAATGAAATGATTATTCAACAATTACAAGTCTCAATATGATTAATATTATGATGAATGAATTATGATTATGAGCAATCAACAACAAAAGGAATGAGTATCCTTTTAACCGAGTAAGAGTTAACTTACTCAATACCGATGACAAAGTCCTTCCACGAACAACGTCTGTCGATATACGTGCTCGAACAACCTTGAATAACAATAATTACCAACAACCGATCAATACACGTGTCAAGCAACAAAACACGACCAACCCAAAAGTCGATACAACGATAATCAAACTCATAGGGGCATTCAAACGAATACGTAACCAACCACACAAATTCGAAATATCGATCCCGAATTAATCGAAACCAACACCAAACTGAATATTTCGAACTAACAAAACACTTCAATGATATCAATAATCCAATAGGAATCCATAATTCAAGATTACAACCACATCAATCGGAAAAATCCCAATTAACCGAAGTCAACCCCAAGGGTTCTTGAAATAATTCCGAAAATAGCCATTAAATCCGTAGGAATATATTTATCCAAGGTAGATAATCCATATCTAACATATTCCAATGATAATCCAAGCTTACACGAAGAAATCGGAAGGAAAAACCCAAAAATCCGAAATTCTAGATCCAAGAGATTAATACCTTTGATTTGATGTTAAGGAGATGATGAAGTGATGATAATCCAACTTCAAGCCTTGAATATGATGATAGGTGATAGCAGCTCGAAGAGAACACTCCAAGTCGCCCGAAATCGCCCGAAGTCGCTCCAAAAACGAAGGGAAATGAGAAATGACGAAACTCGAGCTAAGCATCGATATATAGTCACTCCAGGTTAGCGTGCGCTAGCCCTTGTGCGTAGCGTGCGCTAACGGGTAATTTTGGGTAGTCCAGTACCCACTGTCCAAAAACGGTAGCGCGCGCTACGTACCTTTTGTAGCGTGCGCTACAACCATACCATTAGCGTGCGTTAATACCCATGGTTAGCGTGTGCTAACGAATTATTAGATGCCCAGTACTGGAATCCAGAAACCGTCTGTCCTCTGATCTGACCTCGGTAGCGTGCGCTACAACCAATATTTCGCGTGCGCTACTACACCTTTCGCGTACGCTAAAAATCACTCATAGCGTGCGCTATGAATTAAACCAGTGCAGTCCAGTAGCCACTGGACTCAACCTGATCCGTCCTTAGCGCGCGCTACAGCAATTATTAGCGTGCGCTACTACAACCCACTAGCGCGCGCTACTTACCATTCGTAGCGTGCGCTACTTATAACTCACTGCAGCCCAAGACCTTCGGATCGCAGCAGGTAACCTTAGCGTGTGCTAATGCTGAATGGTAGCGTGCGCTACCTATACTCAATTAGCGTGCGCTAAAAAGAGTACGTAGCGTGCGCTACTCCTCACGCACAGTCCACAATGAAAATGACGATGATGATAAACACGGCACGAAACTCCAATTAAATTAGTGATGAATGACGATTGATACACGATACAATTACTCTGAATGATGAATACCAAGATTGAATATGAGTGACAAATGATCATTAATGAGTGAAATTACTGAATGACAATTCTTGAATGATAAATCTTGAATGATAATAATCGAATTACAACCGGGTATTACATACACCCCCCCTTAAAAGAGTTTCGTCCCCGAAACTAAGGGTCAAACAACTCGGGATAACTCTCCCGCATACTATCCTCGGTTTCCCAAGTAGCCTCTTCGACTCCGTGTCTAGACCACTGAATTTTAACCAAAGGAATCGTCTTATTCCTCAACTGTTTGATTCGCCGCTCTAAAACTCGTATAGGACGCTCCCCATATGAATGATCATCGGCGATCTCGATTTCATCGAACTGAAGTATGTGACTCGGGTCGGCAACATACTTCCGCAACTGAGAGACGTGAAACACATTATGAATTCGGCTCAACGCCGGAGGTAAAGCCAATCGGTAAGCTAACTCGCCTACTCGATCCAAAATCTCAAACGGTCCAATAAATCTCGGACTCAACTTACCCCTCTTCCCAAAACGGAAGATACCACGACTCAGGGATACCTTGACCAACACGTGGTCACCTGCCTCGAACTCTAATGGTCGACGATGGTTATCTGCATATGATTTCTGTCGACTCTGAGCGGTCAACAAACGACTCCTGATCAAAGCTACCTTCTCACGGGCGGCTATAAGCATATCGGGCTCGATGCCGATTGATTCTGATAGGTCGTCCCAACACAACGGGGATCGACAACGACGACCATACAAGGCCTCGTAAGGTGCCATCTTAATCGAAGCATGCCAACTATTATTATACGTGAATTCGATCAATGGTAGTTGGGCTTCCCAATCGTCTTTCCAATCGAGGACGCATGCCCTCAACATGTCCTCTAATGTCTGAATAGTCCTCTCTGATTGCCCGTCGGACTGAGGATGAAAGGCGGTACTGAGATTAAGCTAAGTTCCCATAGCGCGATGAACTGATTTCCAAAAATGCGACATGAACCGTCCATCACGATCGGAAACGATACTTTTAGGAGTACCGTGCAGTCTGACTATCTCTTTGATGAATAACTGGGCAAGTCTCTCGGGACCCCACGTATCCTTGATCTCAAGGAAATGAGCTGATTTAGTTAAGCGGTCCACGACCACCCAGATCGTATTCATGCCACGACGACTCGTCGGCAAACTCGTGATGAAATCCATAGAAATGTCTTCCCACTTCCATTCGGGAATAGGAAGAGGTTTCAGCATACCCTCCGGCCGCTGATGTTCAATCTTGACTTGTTGACAGGTTAAGCATCTCGAAACAAATTCTGCGACTTCTCGCTTCATATTACTCCACCAGTAATTTTGTTTCAAGTCCTTGTACATCTGGCTAGACCCCGGATGAACAGAATAAGGGGTAGCATGATCTTCTTTCAAAATCGAGTTTTTCAACTCGTCATTCGCCGGTACGCACAACCGATTCTTAAATCTCAAAAGTCCATCCTCGTGGACCACGAATCCAGGGGCTTTCCCCTGAGCCACATCCTCACGGATGCGCAACAATGCTGGGTCTGAACCTTGATTCTCCCTGATTTCCTCCTCAAGTGACGATGAAATCTCTAACATACAAAGCTGTCCCTGAACTCGCTGAAGTCAGACCTCGATCTCGGGTCTAAGGAATTCTCGCCAAGCTCCTTCTCGGATCATTAAACGAGCAAGCATCTGCTCCTGAATGGACTTATGACTCAAGGCGTCGGCGACAACGTTCGCCTGGCCCGGGTGGTAAAGGATCTCAATATCATAATCTTTGATTAATTGCAACCACCGTCTCTGTCGCATATTTAACTCCTTCTGAGTAAATATATACTTTAAACTCTTATGATCGGTGAATATCTGACAGGTAACGCCATAAAGATAATGACGCCAAATCTTCAAAGCGAACACCACGGCTGCTAGCTCCAGGTCATGTGTCAAATAATTAACCTCGTAAGGTCTCAATTGCCGTGAAGCATAGGCAATAACCTTTCCATTCTACATGAGCACACATCCGAGACCCTGTCCGGATGCATCACTATAAATCACAAATCCTTCCGTCCCCTGCGGCAAGGAAAGTACAGGTGCTGACATTAACCGGATCTTGAGTTCCTCAAAACTCCGTTGACACGCGTCGGACCACGTGTATTTCTTATCCTTCCATAAAAGGCTCGTCAAGGGTTGAGCGATTTTAGAAAATCCCTCCACAAATCGCCGATAATACCCCGCTAATCCGAGGAAACTTCGGATTTCCTTAACATTCTTCGGAGGTAGCCAATCACGAATAGCCTCCGTCTTCTGAGGATCGACACGAACTCCGTCTGAAGAAATTACGTGTCCGAGAAACGTCACTTCGGACATCCAGAACTCACATTTGGAAAACTTCCCATAAAGTTGTTCTCGTCTCAACACATCGAACACTTGATGAAGGTGAAACTCGTGTTCCTCTCGGTCATGAGAATAAATCAAAATGTCATCGATGAAGACAACAACAAACTGATCCAAAAAGTCGATGAAAACCCAATTCATTAACTCCATGAATACCGCAGGTGCATTAGTCAATCCAAACGGCATAACCACAAACTCATAATGACCATAGCGTGTTCGAAACGCCGTCCTCCCGATATCTGACTCTCGAATCCGCAACTGATGATATCCAGATCTCAATTCGATCTTAGAAAATACTGAAACTCCGTGAAGTTGATCTAAGAGATCATCAATACGGGGTAAGGGATACTTATTCTTGATTGTCACCCTGTTCAACTCCCGATAATCGATACACAAGCGAAAAGAACCATCCTTCTTCTTGACAAATAACACTGGTGCTCCCCACGGGGACGCACTCGGTCGGATATAACCCTTCTTGAATAACTCCTCAAGTTGGTTCTTTAATTCCTGCATTTCGGTCGGGGCCATCCGGTACAGTGCCTTCGATATCGGAGACGTACCAGGCTCTAACTCAATCGTGAATTCCACATCTCTCTGTGGAGGCAAACCAGGTAACTCGTCTGGAAAAACGTCGGCATACTCCCTCACTACCGGAATATCCGTCAACATTACTGATGATTTCTCGGTTTTGGTCATATAGCACCAATAACCAACACACCCCTGATTGAGTAATCCCACTGTTTTCATCAAATTAATGACCTTACCAGAACAGCCGGGATTACCTCCCTGAAGCAGACATTCAACCCCATCGTCTGAAATGATAGTGATCATACGCTTACGGACACTAATGATGGCATCATGACGATCCATCCAATCAATACCCAAGATGACGTCGTCCCTCGGCAAATTTACTACGATTAGGTCCGCTGGCCATACACGACCATGAAACTGAATCGGACAATTCTGAATCTCACGATTACTGATAATTCGTCTACCATCAGGTAGGCCAATGACATAAGGCTCACAACTAGTAGCACTACCCAGACGTAGTCTACTCAAACATGACTCGGAAATGAATGAATGCGATGCACCAGTATCAAAAAGGGTACACACAGGTTGAGATAGAATATCGAGTGTACCTGAGATCATTCAGGCCTCTGTATCATCGGTCTTCTTCATCTCATAAATCCGGGGCTTGCTAGTCCCGGCACCGGACGCTCCCGTCTGCTGGCTATAGGCTCCACCTTTAGTCGCTCCTGTCGTTTTAAACGACGCTGATTGAGTGGCTCGATTACGAGCAGTGGCGCTTAGGGGCCTGAGATGACGTCTGAGTAGGTTTGGAGTCCCTACGGCAAAAACGGGCCTTATGCCCAACAATCCCACAATTATGACACGTGATAGTCTGTCTCGGACACTTGGTACTGAGATGACCAAGATCCCCACAGTTAAAACAGGTGATGGCCGAACTGGCCGCTCGAGACTGAGATTCTGCGGGTTTAGACGTCACAGGGGGTCGCTCAGAAAAAGCAGAGCCTGCACGTGGTTTCTTGAAAGCGGCCTGACTGCCGTCAGACTGATTAGGGGTCGCTCAGAAAAAGCGGAGCCTGCACGTGGTTTCTTGAAAGCGGCCTGACTGCCGTCAGACTGATTACGGTTCTTGGACTTCTTGCTAGCAGATGAAGGTTGCTGCTTAGAAATCTCCTTAGCAGTAAGCTCCTAGGTGAGAGCTTTCTCAATGAATTCGGCCAACGTGGTGCAATTATGATTAAGCAACTGAAGTCTCATACGGGGTTTCAGCCTCTTGCTGAAATACTTAATCTTATCTGCCTCGGAATGTATGATAGATGAGGCGAACGGAAGAAGTTCCTGAAATTTCTCGGCAATGGCGAGAACATCCCCGTCTGCTGAAGGGTCGGGTGTGAGTAATTCTGACAGCTTGGCCTCTCTGAGTGGGGCCGGATAATACCTCTCCATCATGAGAGTCTTGAACTGATCCCAAGTACATGATCCTTCGGTGGGCTTCAACGACAACCACCAAGAATGAACGCTCTTACCCAGGTAGTAAGCCGCAACAGAAAGTTTGTGTCCTTCGGGACACTCTACCATAGCAAACAACTTCTCGAAATGCTCGAGCCAATGAATGATATCCGCCGGCTCAGACGAGCCCTCAAAAGTAGGTGGCCTCTGGCGAGAGATGTCGCCGATGATATTGCTCACATTCCTCTCTTGCCTATGAGGTGGCGGCTGAGGAGCCTGCTGATTATGATTGACGGAGTTATGCATCGTCTCCATCAGCTGTGCCATCTAAGTCATTTGGGCCATCATGCCCTGCATAAAAGCGAGTGGGTCAACCCGGACACCTTCTGACTGAGCCGTGTCCCGAGTACGACTCCTCGTTAGTGAATGATCGCGTCCAGGTGAATGAGTGGCAGCGTCGCTGCTCGATGAATTTGCATTATTTCTCGCGTTTGCACGTGTATTCACACGAGCTCTTGGGATTTGGCCCGCTCCACGGCCTCGTCCTCCACGTCCTCTTCTTGCCCTCTCCATACTGAAGTAGGAAAGTCACATGATGATTATATTTCCCGCATGAATATCACGTTATGATTATGACATGAGATGATGAAAATGAGCATACGCGCTCTAACACAGTGATTACATGAATGATTAACTAACGTGACATGATTATCTGATGAAATTACTGAAATGATTATCTTGAACAAGTTAACATGATTAATGATTTGATCTTCCAGATCAACAACCGAGTAATGAAATGAATTGAGTGATTAATGAGTTAACCTGACCGTCCTGGTCAAAATGACAATGATGATTGAGGATTGTTAACTGATGAATTATGAATGAATGATTATTGCCAGAAATTATACCATGGCATTAGAAATCTTACAGTTCTTAGTCTGATTGGCTCGGCATTTGCACAGGTCACACGTGACGCGAAAGTCCAATGATACTAGTCCGATGACGATGATTTCAAATGAGACATGACTTGGAGAGTAGTATTCAAAACCACGCTCTGATACCAACTCTGTAACACCCCAAACTAGGCGGATATTACAGTGCCGTGAATCCCCGACTGGGACCCACTAGGCAAATGAAAATGATGAATTAAATAATATAATTGTAGTGCCGAACCACATTATATTACCAAGTACTCCGATGACGAGTTTAAGTACAACACACCAGGACTAAACCAAATACTCGTATATTTTATATGGAGATAAAATACACCACCCTGAACAATTAAACATCTCAAACGGAATTTGCAGCGGAAAATACAAATGACGTAATAACTGAAATGACTGAAATGACTGAACAAACGAAATGACTGGGCCCCCCTTCTAGTATCACTGGGACTCCTCGCTGTCAGCATGCTCTTCCCGTGCCTTTGCCTTGCCGTGACCTGAAAACAAAATCCCCCAACGGGGTCAGTTACACAGAACAACAATCCTCAAGGGTTGAAAATACACAATCATGAATAAACTGAAGTTATGAAATATCCTTAGTTATGAATTACGCTGAAGAGGAGTATCATAGTACGCCCGTAATGTTCTGTGCAAGTGTACAAGACGAATGACCGGACACACCCGTCCTTGTACCTAATTAGTCTCACGGAGGTAAGCGTTACCGTGTGCACGGTCAAATGTATCGGTGAACCCAAAACATGACCATCGTGTGCCCGACTAAAAATTCCACACAGCCACACCCGGCCACGCAATATGAACCCAGAAGGTCATATGAACGATAATGACCACAATGAATACCAATGAAAAATAATTCGACAAGGCCAAGATGACTCACCGAGATGAAAATAATAGTGACTTGATTGATAACCCAATGAAATGATTTGGAACCGTCGCTCCTCGTGAATGAAATGATTATTCGACAATTACAAGTCTCAATATGATTAATATTATGATGAATGAATTATGATTATGAGCAATCAACAACAAAAGGAATGAGTATCCTTTTAACCGAGTAAGAGTTAACTTACTCAATACCGATGACAAAGTCCTTCCACGAACAACATCCTAATCGATATACCGGTCGCTCGAACAACCTTGAATAACAATAATTACCAACAACCGATCAATACACGTGTCAAGCAACAAAACACGACCAACCCAAAAGTCGATACAACGATAATCAAACTCATAGGGGCATTCAAACGAATACGTAACCAACCACACAAATTCGGAAATATCCAATCCCGAATTAATCGAAACCAACACCAAAATGAATATTTCGAACTAACAAAACACTTCAATGATATCAATAATCCAATAGGAATCCACAATTCAAGATTACAACCACATCAATCGGAAAAATCCCAATTAACCGAAGTCAACCCCAAGGGTTCTTGAAATAATTCCGAAAATAGCCATTAAATCCGTAGGAATATATTTATCCAAGGTAGATAATCCATATCTAACATATTCCAATGATAATCCAAGCTTACACGAAAAAATCGGAAGGAAAAACCCAAAAATCCGAAATTCTAGATCCAAGAGATTAATACCTTTGATTTGATGTTAAGGAGATGATGAAGTGATGATAATCCAACTTCAAGCCTTGAATATGATGATAGGTGATAGCAGCTCGAAGAGAACACTCCAAGTCGCCCGAAATCGCCCGAAGTCGCTCCAAAAACGAAGGGAAATGAGAAATGACGAAACTCAGGCTAACTGTCCAATATATAGTCACTCCAGGTTAGCGTGCGCTAGCCCTTGTGCGTAGCATGCGCTAACGGGTAATTTTGGGTAGTCCAGTACCCACTGTCCGAAAACGGTAGCGCGCGCTACGTACCTTTTGTAGCGTGCGCTACAACCATACCATTAGCGTGCGTTAATACCCATGGTTAGCGTGCGCTAACGAATTATTAGATGCCCAGTACTGGAATCCAGAAACCGTCTGTCCTCTGAAATGACCTCGGTAGCGTGCGCTACAACCAATATTTAGCGTGCGCTACTACACCTTTTGCGTACGCTAAAAATCACTCATAGCGTGCGCTATGAATTAATCCAGTGCAGTCAAGTAGCCACTGGACTCAACCTGATCCGTCCTTAGCGCGCGCTATAGCAATTATTAGCGTGCGCTACTACAACCCACTAGCGCGCGCTACTTACCATTCGTAGCGTGCGCTGCCTGCTCACTGCCGGTCAGTACCTTCTGGACTGCAGCCAGGGTAACCTTAGCGTGTGCTAATGCTGAGTGGTAGCATGCGCTACCTATACTCAATTAGCGTGCGCTAAAAAGAGTACGTAGCGTGCGCTACTCCTCACGCACAGTCCACAATGAAAATGACGATGATGATAAACACGACACGAAACTCCAATTAAATTAGTGATGAATGACGATTGATACACGATACAATTACTCTGAATGATGAATACCATGATTGAATATGAGTGACAAATGATCATTAATGAGTGAAATTACTGAATGACAATTACTGAATGATAAATACTGAATGATAATAACTGAATTACAACCGGGTATTACAGTATTCACGTGACCCGTTGTTTACTCTCGCGTAAAACGACGACCCTGAATAGATTAATAATTTGGAAATATTGCATTACCGATGATGGGAAGCCTAGTAACCGGGGGTATTCACGTGACCCGTTGTTTACTCTCGCGTAAAACAGCAACCTTGACATGCGGGAATTGCTATTCGAGTTTTTCTCCGCTGTAGAGGGGGGCTTAGTAACTAGAAACATCCATGTGCCCCATGAGTGTCTTTTACGTCAAACGGTTCCCCGATACATGAGAATGGAAATCCACCCTAGGATCATCCCGATGAAATATCCCGAGAGCCGAAACCTAGTGGTTAACTCGAATCATATTATTGATCATACATAAGGGAATGCTGTCCTAGGAGTAATTTTGATAATGAAACTCTTGAATTTTGCCACTAGACTGTGGGACTGGGCGAATTGGCTTGTTTAGTCTAACCCTTCATATTCACGGTCGGTTAAATTCACGCTTGTTAATCTTTGAGCTGGATTTTCTTCATAAACGATTGATTAGGACTGAAATTGGTTACTTAGTGGAATCAGTGTCCTGGATGCGACTCGCTATTACGATACTTGTACTATTCTTTGAGATTTTCAGGGTAGTATTGATTAAGTTGAGCACTATGGACTTGCATGATTATTCACGATACATTTTGTTTAAAATTGATAATTTTTGCTTGAGGACAAGCAAAGGCTCAAGTTTGGGGGTATTTGTTAGGCGTATTTTTATGCGCTTTTATATCATTATTTTATATCCATCTTGAGCCTAAATCAGCATAAATGAGCTTTTAATGCACTATTCTTATATGTTTTGCAGGAAATCGGAGTCCGGAAGCCAAAACGATGAAAAACGGGCGAAAACATCAGTTTTTGGACATGAGCCGCGGCACAAACCAAGTGAGCCGCGGCACACGAAGATGGCCTGAAAGCGCCCAAGCAAACTGTACTCTGAGCCGCGGCACAGCCTAAGTGAGCCGCGGCCCAGAAGGAAAATGTCGCGCCCAGGCATAGGCGCTGAGCACCGTGAGCCGCGGCACAGATTAAGTGAGCCGCGGCACACGGGGCGGTGTTGGTGTACTCCGCGCGGGTTTGGGCCGTTTTGGAGCCTGTTCTCGACCTAATCACACGGACGCGTTTTGGAGGCTTAGGACTGATATAAATAAGCATGGTAGGGATGAAGAAAAGGGGGGATCGATCAGAAGGAATTCGGAGGTGGATTAGAGAGAGGGCGAAGAACACAAGGAGGAGATTTGTGGGCGACGACAAGACCACGGATCCCTACGGTTTTTCTGCATCTTAGTTCCTAGATCTATTCGAGTAGGATTTTGATTGTAGTCGATTTCATGACGGTTTGAGTATTTATTATTATTTTGATTTACTCGTTATTCTATTGAATTGGATTCTTCTTACTGTTCTTAATGCTTTTTAATTGTCTGGCCAACAGTTAATTTGTTTTGAATGTCTTTATGGATTCGGGAGATGAAATTTAGGCATAGTTCTTGTGAGACGAATCATAATTTTCGTGAGATAGGGATATACTCATGCGAATTGTGAAGCCTATTATTGTGGGAATTCTTGAACTGTTTTAGCTATTAATTATCTAATTCGAATAGGGATATATCGAGTTAATAATTCGTAGTATTTTCTATCGACCTTGGGAAAGGCTTTAGAATAATTTAGGAATTCCTGGCTTACAATCAATTGAATAAAAGTGAATTGAATTGAATAAATATTATTCCTGATTGTTTGAGGTGAAAATCATAATCCTACGTCCTTATTAGTATTATTATTATTATTAGTATCATTATTTATTAGTTTAGGTATAAACTCCGTATAATTGTTCTTCAAATAAAATTGTGAGTTGACTATATTTTGGTACTTAGTGAAATCAGTCCTCGTGGGAACGATACTCTACTTATCACTTTATTACTTGTTGACACCGTGCACTTGCGGCATATTGTGAGGGATTTTCCCTCAACAATTGAGGAGCATAAGAAGCAGTCGTTTGATGAATTATGCCCGAATCAGCACATAACTGTTCAAACAGTACTACATACTCAACACCTCTGTCACTTCGGACTGCTTTTATTATACAGTTCAGATGATTTTCAACTATATTTTTATATATATCTAAAAGGCCTCGATTGCTTCATCTTTGCTTCTCAAAAGAAACACATAGCAATATCTTGTGCAATAATCTATAAAAGTGATGAAGTATTTTTTTACCTCCTCTAGTTTGCACAAATTTTAAATAACACAAATCAATGTAAATTAAATCTAGAGGAGTAGTATTCCTTTCCACTAAATGAAAAGGCAATTTAGCCATTTTTGCTTCAACACATACTTCACATTTCTTATTAAGTTCAACATGGGTTTTTGGAATTAATTCTAGATTAATTAGTCTTTTAATTAATTTTAGACCAACATGTCCCAATCTAGAATGCCATAAATCTAAACACTAGAGCAGGTAAACATAAGAAGGAGCATTATTATTATTATTACTTTTATTCTTGCCTTCACGGCTTACAGGCATCACATTCATTTTGAATAATCCCCTGTCAAGATAACCTAGACCAAGGAACATTCCAAACTTACTCATAATAAATTTTTCAGACTAAAAAACTAGTCTAAACCCATGACTAACTAGTAGAGAGCCTGAAACTAAATTCTTCGGATGTCTGGGACATGTAGCACATCCTTAAGCAGAAGCTCCTTTCCAGAGGTCAGCTTACACCTGCTGATAGGTCGAAAATAGTGTGTAAATATTATTGTTAATTATTGGGTTTTAATAAATTTTATGTTGGCACACTGGGTTATTTTCTACCTATTTATATTTTGGATGCAATTTACTTCACTTGGCAATTTATTGTTTAATTTAGGTGTTTGGTTGAGTTTTTAAGCTTAAGGAATAGTTTGTGCTATCAAACGGACCATGCCAAGGTCATTTGGGCATTAATGAAGAAAATGCCGCGCAAACTAGGTGACCCAGTGTAGGCTCTGACCCGAAATTCATCTTACTTGGGCGCAAGAAACGACTCAAATCCGTCCCAATTAATTCTATAAGGTGAAAATCGGTCCCTAGGCTGGAGAAAGGACTTTTAATTGACTTGGAAGGAAAGACTCCAAAAGAATAAAAACTCAAGAAGGATAAGAAGAAATGAGATCTAATTAAAGAAGGAAACTAAGAGATAAGAGAGTATTATAAAAGAAAGGGCTGAGATTATTTTTGAAGAGGACTTCATGGTTGGAACACGAGAGAGGACATAACACACGGCTGGGAGACAGATAATGAAGAGGGAGACGAACTCCAATTTTCTGACGCCATACACACTGCCAAGCCAACTTATCGAAGGGAACCGAGCTTATTTTCTGACGAGGAAGAGAGAAGAACTCTACTTTCTTTTCTTATGCATATTATAAATTACTATTTATCTTTTAAAGCCAACATGTCCGGTTTGTAACACCCCCAATCCACTCAGGGATATTACACGCCGTAGACCCTCTCCTCGAAGATCTACCAGGCTGGTAACAACATTTAACATCTCGACAATGCCTTCAAGGCTAAATGACTCAGTAGACCGATTTGGTCTTTCAATAAAAATATACAGCTCAATTACAACATATACCCACGCAGGGGTCAAAATACAATAAACTCCCGTACAACGGGGAAACGATACTGCAGCGGAAAAGAAAATACAACTAGACCAATACGACATCAACGGATCCTCGTGTGATTAGTATCGTTCATCTTTCATCATCCTTCGTGCCGACCCTGTGTTATGCTCCAAAACCTGAATGCAAAAATAGACATCCACCCCCCGAATACTCGGGGGTTAGCAAAACTCCACTGTTTTGCTAGTGCAAGTACAAAGTGCAAATACGAACCATACAATTCACATTCCACGAATAACAATAACCAGGAATCCTCAAAGATCCAAACGAAACGAAAAGTACTTCTCGAGGCAAGAGTTTGAGAAAACCTTTAAAAATCAAAATATCATAAATCAATGGAAATAATTTATAAAACGGTTTAGAATGCCATCGAGAGTTTTAATAGAAAATAATTTAGGATTATCAAATCCTACTTTTCAAAATCCAAAGGACAAAAGGGGTCACCGCCCCAAAGGTTTACTTTCCAAAAAAAATGACATTTACCAAACCGTTGGGATTTTAGCCCCAAATCCATAAAATGACTTTTACAAAACCATTGGGATTTTAGCCCCAAATCTCATCAACACACAGTATACAAGAACGACCACAAGGTTCGTCTTCCAACGTCAAAATCCACAATTAAAGGATTTAACATAAACAACAAAATACTCTAGAGCCATCCTAGCCAAGTAGGCCAAACGAATAACTTACCTCTTACACACTTAGTCAATGCATGCAATCATGAAAACCGTTCAAAAGCACTCATTTCCGGAAATGCCATAAATAAGTCACATTTGTAAAATGCGCCACAATTAACCGTCGATCCACGTCTCTGTGGACCCCTACCGAGACCCCGTCGGATCTAACCCGTAGTGGTTAAAAGCAAGCTCGTCGATCCACGTCTCTGTGGACCCCTACCGAGACCCCGTCGGATCTAACCCGTAGTGAGCATACACACACACACATTACTCATGCAAAACTAACATGCTAAGAATGTAAGTTCATTAAGAATACTCACTAGAGATGGCTATTAACTCGACACCATTATCAAACTCTTCAAAACACAATAACAAGATTAAATACGGAATACACGATTCCATAACTTTAAACAATAGGAGTATCATCATAAAATCCTTCAACGTTCAAAATAATCAAATCATAATCAATTCCCAAAACACGCCGTTCACAAAACACACACGCATTTGAAAGAAAGCCTTTAACGAGGCCAAACCGAAATCTTTTGAAACTTCATTTCAAACAACCAAACAAACACAACAAGACGATCACCGATCATCATATACACAAAATAAGAAAAGTATGGGCAAGGTACTTGCCTCGAATAACCACAACGCGGAGAATCGGCCGAAGTAGGTTGGCACGAACCGACTACGAACTCGCCGACTCCACCGAACGACAATCCGCAACAATGAACTATGAATGAAAACAATAACAACGAAAATGAATTCCATAATACGACTCAAAGCCGTTGAATTCAAAGAACAAATGACGAAAGTTCAAGCGTTTCCCCCAAAACGACCAAGAACACGATTCGTTCCGTCAAAACCCGAAAACGGAATTCCAAGTTGAAATATGGATATAAAATCCATAGAATATGTTTAACAACATCATGTAACCATAATCGATCAATCAAAAACGGATGAAAAACAAGATCAAGGACAAATCCCCCAAAAAGTCAATTTGAAGTAAATCAAGAAATATACTTCGATTCGACGAAGAACAATGGATTAAATGATGTTAAACACAAGAATACTACCAAGATTAATCATATCCATCATGAATTAATCAATAATACGGAACGAATCGGACAAAAACGCAAAAACCCCCAAATTCACGAAATTAGGGTTCTAAGGAAGGTTACCTTGATTCGCTGGATCAAAGGATGATAACGGATGATTGATTGATGATATGAACTCAAGAACTTCATGTATTTGTTGTTAAACAACATGGCTCCATGGTAAGATCACCTCGGCCCGCGGAAGAGAAGGAGAAGAAGGAGAAAATGGCGAAAACCCGTGTGCGGGGGCCATAAATAAGCCGCACGGTGTGCCGCGGCCCAATGAGTGTGCCGCGGCACAGCCCAAAATGGCTCCCGGTGGTCGGCAGGTGTGCGCGGCTCGGCGGAGTGTGCGCGGCACCGATCTGATCGGTTTGGCCAAAAATGCCACGAGTGTGCGCGGCTCTGCCCGGCTGTGTCGCGGCCGCTGCTCGGCCAGAACGCCGAAACGCTGCCGGCCGTGACTTCGGCGGAAGCCGCGAGCACTACCGGCCGTGACTCGGCGATGCGGCTGGGCCCAGTTGCCGGCCATGACTCTCGGCCAACTCCGACGGCCCGAACGACCCCGAAATCCGAACCTGAATACGAATCGATGATACGGTTACGACGTACTCGCAAAGACGAATCTAAGAGCTAAGAGAACACATAATATGCAGGTCTACGTTAACGTACGTTAAGAGGTGAGCTCTACGTACGTAATGCAGGTCTTGTTAACGTACGTAATATGTTTTTGTTTACGTACGTTAAGGCCTTCGTATTTTAGTTCAGTTAGTTCTGGGTTTAGCTTTACGTACATTACCGTTTTTACATAGCGTACGTAAAGGCCCTTACGTACGTTAGCATGGGCATATAGCGTACGTAATGGACTTGTCACTCAATTTATCTTGGTTTCGTATTTCATTTCCTCACGAACCAAAACACAATTTCTCTCCCTAGATTCGTCCATTTGGACTTGTTATTGATGTTTAGCACCTTCCAACTCGATCTTGAACATCCTAGCTTGGATTGAAGCTTGAAGTTGGAAGCTTGTTGGTGCTCCTTTGGTGTTTGGAGGCTTCTTCTTGTTCTTCTTTGGTAAGTTGCCTCAATCTCTTGTTCTTCAAGTGATTTTCAAGTTTTTGTTGTTGTTTTCTTCGGGTATTGTTTGATTAATGGAGTATATCATGATTCTTCATGGTTTTGATAAACTTTTGATGAAGAACATGATAGTATTACTTGAGTTGGATTATGTTCTTGATGTTTTAGATTGTTTGGAGGTTTTTAATCATGTCTAGGAAGGATTATGTTAAGATTGTTATATGATTAACATAGCCTTGTGTTGGGAAAACAAGAACCCTGTATCGAAACAGCCGGGATATCCAATCCCTGTATCGAATGGTATTTGATAAAGAGGTTTTGACATATATGCCAATCCGCATACAGTAAAGGAAACTGTGTTGAAGCATTGAGGCATTATCCTGTATCGAAGACTTGCCTCGAATCAGCATATAGTGAAGCCGTTCAGTACAGCAAGAAGTCTTATAAAAGACCAAGTATGGAAACTGTCTCGAATCTCAAATACAGTTATCTTCCATACAGCTCACAACAGGACAAAGAAGGAATCTCCAGAAGTCTAGTCCCTTTGAATAAAGAAGTATTTAAATACTCAAGGATAAAGTATTTAAATACTGTCAGTCAACAGATCTTCAAATCCTGCTAAATCCGGATCGTGTTATAATCCCGTTGGAATGGAATCTCACTCAAACGGATACATCTCAACGGATATATATTTCAGAGACTATATATATCACATCAAGATGCTGAAGATCAGTTACCCAAGCTATCGAAATTATTATCAAAGCAAAACATATCTCCAAAGCTTACTGCAACTCAGATCAAAAGAGATATACAGTGCTCATCATTCTGAACAATACTTCATCAGCTGAAAGCTCTTAAAGTCAAAGTTGTTGTTCACCATCTGTTCTATACTTTGAACAAACAGCCCTGTGTGGACTGAGCAATCTGTGCTTCTCCGGAACTATGTGTGAAGGATTTGCATTGAAGAAGACGAAGCTTGAGCGTGTGTGAAGAAGCAAGTCAAAGCATTAGCTCAAAACCAATCTGTGTGAACGGTTGAAGCTAAGATCTTTATATCAATCTGTGTGAACGATATATTGATTGTGTGTTGTTATAATTTCGTAGTTGTATACGTAGTAATTATAATAAACTTTTTACTCTTGTGTGGAGGACCAGTGGACGTAGAGGGGTTTACCTCGAACCACTTTAATTACTGTGTTATTTACCTTAAGCTTTTACTGTTTTAATTACTGTGATTAATTAAGTATACTCTATACATTTAGTTGTCAGATCCACAACCTCAGTATCCAAGACTTCCGCTACGCACTCAGATTTAAAATCTGTACAGTTTGTTGTTTAAACTATTTCCCAAACTGTATCCAGTATACTTAGTGGCCAACACCTTGAGATGATTATTGTTATTGGTGGTGTTCTTGAAAGATTTTAACCATTTTAGTAAGGATTTATGATGATTTAGGAGGTGATTATCATAATTTGAAAATGGTTGAGTGAATCTTGTTGTTTAATCCGAATTCATGATGTATTGATGAAGGATTTTTGTTTCAAACATCATGATTATTGAGTTGATGATGTTCTTGGGGTGATAATGATAATACTGATAATATTATCATTGTAGGAGGATCAATTTGATGATATTGGTGATATTATCATTTTGAGATGATAGTTTTGATGATTGTTCTTAAGTGAATCATGTTGTATGGATTTCACAAGTGTTAAGAACGTAATGATCATGTTAATTGATCATCGAGGTGTTGGGGGATGTTAGAATTCATAGTTGAGAACTATGATATTCGTTCGTGCGGTGTGATCGATTCGTGTTTGAATCAGGCTTTATCTTTGTCGATTGTTTTCTATTGATTCTGTATTTTTGAATGAATCGTTTTCATTCAAGGTTGTTCGAGTGTTTGTGATCGTCGGGAGGCACCGTTCGTCGTTTCGTGCCAGGACGTTGATCGTGGGAGGACTTTATCGCCTTCGGTTTGAGGCAAGTTTTATACTTGTACTGGTCAATGAGATTAATGTTATCATATATGTGTATGAATGTATTGTATCATTTCGAGACTTAGTCTCTACGTGATTTGTTGATATTCGGGAATTGTTTGATGCAATACCCTTAGGTGATTATGCCAGATGTGATTGTTATTCGTTAACGGCCGGTTTAAGGCATTGAGATTCTTGTTGTCGATAGCCGGTTCGCGGCATCGACGTATCGATTATTATTGGTGACGTTAATGTCATCCTGAGGCATCGTTGAATCATTATTATCGAATTGGAACTATTGCTATGATGTTGGCCGATTGAAGGCATATTATATATTCGTTTATCATATCTGTTTCAGTGGTCGGTTTAAGATGCCGGGACATCTATTCTACTGTATCATTGGTTATCGAATAATCATTCTAAGGTAATCGATGTATTTAATTGGGATTATCGAAGATAATTCCCATCCGTTGCATGATTGGTTATCGATTGACCGTTCTAAGGTAATCGATGTATTGAATTGGGATTATCGAAGATAATTCCCATCCGTTGTATCATTGGTTATCGATTGACCGTTCTAAGGTAATCGATGTATTGAATTGGGATTATCGAAGATAATTCCCATCCGTTGTATCATTGGTTATCGATTGACCGTTCTAAGGTAATCGATGTATTGAATTGGGATTATCGAAGATAATTCCCATCCGTTGTATCATCGTTATCGATTGACCGTTCTAAGGTAATCGATGTATTGAATTGGGATTATCGAAGATAATTCCCATCCGTTGCATCATTGGTTATCGATTAACCGCTCTAAGGTAATCGATGTATTTAATTGGGATTATCGAAGATAATTCCCATCCGTTGTGTCATCGTTATCGATTGACCGTTATAAGGTAATCGATGTATTGAATTGGGACGGTCAAGGATAGTTCCACCCGTGGAGTTGTTGTGATTTGGCCATTCCAAGGCAGTCGAGGTATTTGAATTGGGACCGCCGTGGACGGTGCCCATCCATGAGTTGGTGTTGTCGTGTTGACCGACTCAAGGCATCACGCTATTATTCTTGTGAATTTGGTAATCTTGGGATCGTTACTGTTGTGATTAATTATGTTTTGGAGGCTAGTCTAGGCTAGTGCTCGATGGGTAAGCTTGGGGCTTGAACCTTCGCGGTTGGTTTCCCAACAACTACAGTTCAGTAGGTCACGGTCATGTTAATGATCTCATTATGGGTAAGCTTGGGGCTTGAACCTTCGCGGTTGGTTTCCCAACACCTACAGTTCAGTAGGTCACGATCATGTTAATGATCTCATTATGGGTAAGCTTGAGGCCTGAACCTTCGCGGTTGGTTTCCCAACACCTACAGTTCAGTAGGTCACGGTCACTGGGTGATCTCATTATGGGTAAGTCTGGGGCTTGAACCCTCGCGGTTGGTTTCCCAGCACCTGCAATTCAGCAGGTCACGGTCATTGGATGACCTCATTGTGATACGGCTTTATGCTATGGATTCGGCCCTCATTGTGATACGGCTTTGTGCCGTGGCTTCGGCCCTCATTGATACAGCTTCAGGCTATTTTGGCTTCGGGCCATTGTGGTGATTGACAGCTTCGGCTGAGTAACATTCAGGGTATTATGATGATAAACAGCTTCAGGCTATTCGACTGTCAGGCCATTTTGATGTATCGGTATTCCTGTTGGAACCTTCGGGCATTGTGATTCGTATCTATTTCAGTGTTTGGCTTGGTTTACCTTCGGGTGATGTATTGTTGTGTTCTGTATTGATGATTCGCCGTTGGCCACTTGTGTTCTAACTTGTTGAGTAGGTATTGATCTTATGCCGTGGGCATAGTATTCCACGAATGCTCGATTCTTACTTTGGTTTGTGAGCATCTCATATTACCATTACTATACTATTCATTCTGCCCTTTGGATGCATATCATGTTGTACATGTATTTGATAATCATTATCTGGATGACTGACCCCGTGGGGGCGGAACATGTTTTCATGTTTTAGGTGTTTGCGAGGAGAGAGTTGAGACACAGTGGCATGACGGTGGCGACGAGGCATTCGAGCGATACTAGTCCGAGATGTTTTGGTTCTTCCGAGCAAGCTCCTTGATCAAAAGCTCCGCTCCAAGAGCCTTCTCGATGAATTCACCAAGTGAATTGAAATTATGGTTGAACAACTGCATCCTCAACTATGGGTTCAGCCTCTTGCTAAAATACTTGATCTTATCCGCCTCAGTACGGATAACAGATGAAGCAAACTGAAGGAGTCCCTGAAACTTCTCCGCAATAACAATAACACCCTCGTCCTCGACGGATTCGGGGTTCAAAACCTCTGACAGCTTGGCTTCACGAAGTGGAGACGGATAATACCTCTCTAACATGAGAGTCTTAAACTCACTCCAAGCACAATCACGATCGGTGGGTTTCACGGAAAGCCACCAAGAATAAGCGCCTTTACTCAAATAGTAAGCCGCTACTGCCACCTTATTCTCTTCCGGACACTGAACCATGTCGAAGAGTTTATCAAAATGTTCAAGCCAATGAACAATATCAGCCGGTTCCGATGAACCCTGAAAGATAGGCGGCTTCTGATGAGAGATGTCGCCGATAATTTGACTCACTCTCCCGGCCTGTCCATAAAACGGCACCTGGAGTCCCTGATGCTGTGTACCACGAACCATCGAGGTTTGCATGGTTTCCATTATCTGCGTCATTTGAGTCATCTGGGTCATCCCTCATAAGCAAGAAAGGGTCGATGTCAGTCTGATCGACTCCTCAAGTATGACGTTCCGAAGGGGAACTGGTCACATAAGTCACCTCTCCAGTAGAATTCTGATCCATATCGGCACCCGTACGCGTATAAACATGAGGTTCGGGGTTTCGGCCTGCTCTGTAGCCTTTACACCCTCTGCCACGTCCTCGGATTTCTCTTTCCATACTGAAAGAATAATGTTCGATCATGAACAAAGCTCAAATATGCCTCAACGACCAATCCACAATGCTAAGTCATTATCCAAACACGAATATACATACTCAACAGATAAATAGTCACCTCAAACATGCTAATTATAGCCAATACTGAACCCACACGCGCCAAAACAAATAATCATGAATGAATCGTAACACAACTGTTACCTACAGATTTCAACAAAACATGTATAATCAATGGCATAATGAATGTATGAACATACAAGAGAATCGAGTCCTTACACAGGTCATACGAAGCTTCGAGGTCTTGCGATACTAGTCTTCACTGACGACGACTCGATGTAAGAATGACTCATACAGTCGTTCAACTACCACGACTCACAAAGCTCCGACTGTCGATTGTCATAACCTGACAGTCCACTACTACCGCGTCGGTAGAACCACATAACTCACATATCAGGGTATCTCACAACCCAATTCTCTGATACCATCTTCTGTAACACCCCCAAATCCCATTGGGTCATTACAGCGCCGTGGACCCCACACCAGGAGATCCACCAGGCTAACACGACCAAAAATACAATTAACTAACCAAAAGGGGAATCACAATCCCTACACTGACATCCAACATAATATTCCGATATGGAATTTCAATGACAACAGTGGGCCTACATGGCCAAAATAAGATACAACAACATCCACGAGCCTTGCTCGGATAGTACAAAATGACAAAGACTGGACAAAACTGGAGTACTCCAACTGTCTGACTGACATGAACACCCTTCAGTTTCTTCCAGTGAGAGGACTAGGATGTCGGTTCGTTCAGAGGGACATCGGGCTCCGACGTCCAAGAAGTCATCTTCTAGTCGTCTTCGTGCTGGGAAAGCATCTTCTTCTCAGGCGACGAGTTCGACCGTTGTTTGCTTTAACTGCAATACAATAGGACATCACAGTACTCGGTGCTCGATGCGGTCTATTGCTTGTTTTCTGTGTGGGAGGCAGGGACACCTTCAGAAATACTGCAGGGGTTCTAGTGCCAGTAGATCTCAAGGGAAATCACGGGCCTCGAGAGATTTTGTTTCTTCAGTCCGTACTCCATCCAAGGGGTCATATCGGGCTTCGGGAGCCAGAGGTATGGACACTCGAGGAGGAGCGGCGAGCTCAGATTTGGATCTTCCTTGAGTCGATCAGATCGAGGAGTTCGATGACTTGGAGGATGTAGATTTTGGATACGTTTGAGATGTAGTCTTGATTTGTATTTTCTTGTTTCTCGGATTGATATTTGATTCAGTCTGTATTGTAATATTGTGGTTGTGAACCATTTATTATTGATCTATCTTGTTATGATAGCTTTTGAGAATCTTGAGATTTGACGTCGTCTGATGTGTTATTCTTTTCCTTTCGGTATTGTACCCGAGATTTTTGTGGTGATCTGGGTAAATGTTCATTGTGATTCGAGACGTCAACTTGCGAGGACTTGAGTGTGCATTTGATATGGTCCCGAGGACCAAATGTGAGTTGTTATTTTCCTTTTGTGGCATGAGTTAGTGTTTGCTTGAGCGTTTAATGCCGATGAGAATGGGGAGTGTACACCGATTATTGTAGACATGTATAATGGGCGGCACCCATGGGGTGTGTACGCCGGTGTTACGAGTCTTGCGGGTGGTGCGACTTCCTGGCTGGTCTCTGACGGAGGAGTCATGATTCGACTGATCTCGCACTTGGTTGAGTATTTTTATCACTTGTTTTTTGACATGTTCAGGCAGAGGAGACGCGGGAACCCGTGGGGTTGGCCCAATTACTCAGACGGAGTTGCTCATATTAAGGGGTATTCCTGGATATGTTGTTTTCAGATCTTGATGGATAGTTCGTACCCCGTGTTTTTGCACCCTGAGTTTCGGGGACGAAACTCTTTTTAAGGGGGGAGTATGTAATATACGGGGATAATTTTTTTTTCGTGTTACTGTTGAGTTGTACGTATTCATTTGGAATTGTACAAGTATTGTTGTTTGGAATGATACAATGAATATTGTATTGGAATATTTCGGGATAGAAATATTTATACTTGTCGTCGGGTTGGTTCGTCGTTTGAATGTTGGTTGGAGAGTTTGGATTTTTTTTGGCTAAGTTCATAGCCTTAACGTACGCTACGGGTGTAGCATTACATACGCTAGCGTGTTGCTATTACGTACGTTATGCCTGTAAGGTTACGTACGTAATGCTTGGTAGGTGGCAGGAACCTTCCTCGTAGTCACTTTCGGTCGGTGGGTCCCGAGCATCTTCCGATTGGATCTCACTATTGCAGTCAACGGACCCTTACGTACGTTAAGAGGTGAGCTCTACGTACGTAATACAGGTCTTGTTAACGTATGTAATATGTTTTTGTTTACGTACGTTAAGGCCTTCGTATTTTAGTTCAGTTAGTTCTGGGTTTAGCTTTACGTACGTTACCGTTTTTACATAGCGTACGTAAAGGCCCTTACGTACGTTAGCATGGGCGTATAACGTACGTAATGGACTTGTCACTCTATTTATCTTGGTTTCGTATTTCATTTCCTCACGAACCAAAACACAATTTCTCTCCCTAGAATCGTCCATTTGGACTTGTTATTGATGTTTAGCACCTTCCAACTCGATCTTGATCATCTTAGCTTGGATTGAAGCTTGAAGTTGGAAGCTTGTTGGTGCTCCTTTGGTGTTTGGAGGCTTCTTCTTGTTCTTCTTTGGTAAGTTCCCTCAATCTCTTGTTCTTCAAGTGATTTTCAAGTTTTTGTTGTTGTTTTCTTTGGGTATTGTTTGATTAATGGAGTATATCATGATTCTTCATGGTTTTGATAAACTTTTGATGAAGAACATGATAGTATTACTTTAGTTGGATTATGTTCTTGATGTTTTAGATTGTTTGGAGGTTTTTAATCATGTCTAGGAAGGATTATGTTAAGATTGTTATATGATTAACATAGCCTTGAGATGATTATTGTTATTGGTGGTGTTCTTGAAAGATTTTAACCATTTTAGTAAGGATTTATGATGATTTAGGAGGTGATTATCATAATTTGAAAATGGTTGAGTGAATCTTGTTGTTTAATCCGAATTCATGATGTATTGAGGAAGGATTTTTGTTTCAAACATCATGATTATTGAGTTGATGATGCTCTTGGGGGTGATAATGATAATATTGATAATATTATCATTGTAGGAGGATCAATTTGATGATATTGGTGATATTATCGTTTTGGGATGATAGTTTTGATGATTGTTCTTAAGTGAATCATGTTGTATGGATTTCACAAGTGTTAAGAACGTAATGATCATGTTAATTGATCATCGAGGTGTTGGGGGATGTTAGAATTCATAGTTGAGAACTATGATTTTCGTTCGTGCGGTGTGATCGATTCGTGTTTGAATCAGGCTTTGTCCTTGTCGATTGTTTCCTATTGATTTTGTATTTTTGAATGAATCGTTTTCATTCAAGGTTGTTCGAGTGTTTGTGATCGTCGGGAGGCGCCGTTCGTCATTTCGAGCCAGGACGTTGATCATGGGAGGACTTTCTCGCCTTCGGTTTGAGGCAAGTTTTATACTTGTACTGGTCAATGAGATTAATGTTATATGTGTATGGATGTATTGTATCATTTCGAGACTTAGTTTCTTCGTGATTTGTTGATATTCGGGAATTGTTTGATGCAATACCCTTAGGTGATTATGCCAGATGTGATTGTTATTCATTAACGGCCGGTTTAAGGCATTGAGATTTTTGTTGTCGATATCCGGTTCGCGGCATCGACGTATCGATTATTATTGGTGACGTTAATGTCGTCATGAGGCATCGTTGAATCGTTATTATCGAATTGGAACTGTTGTTATGATGTTGGCCGATTGAAGGCATATTATATATTCGTTTATCATATCTGTTTCGGTGGTCGGTTTAAGATGCCGGGACATCTATTCTACCGTATCATTGGTTATCGAATAACCGTTCTAAGGTAATCGATGTATTTAATTGGGATTATCGAAGATAATTCCCATCCGTTGCATCATTGGTTATCGATTGACCGTTCTAAGGTAATCGATGTATTGAATTGGTATTATCGAAGATAATTCCCATCCGTTGTATCATTGGTTATCGATTGACCGTTCTAAGGTAATTGATGTATTGAATTGGGACTATCGAAGATAATTCCCATCCGTTGTATCATTGGTTATCGATTGACCGTTCTAAGGTAATCGATGTATTGAATTGGGATTATCGAAGATAATTCCCATCCGTTGTATCATCGTTATCGATTGACCGTTCTAAGGTAATCGATGTATTGAATTGGGATTATCGAAGATAATTCCCATCCGTTGCATCATTGGTTATCGATTAACCACTCTAAGGTAATCGATGTATTTAATTGGGATTATCGAAGATAATGCCCATCCGTTATGTCATCGTTATCGATTGACCGTTATAAGGTAATTGATGTATTGAATTGGGACGGTCAAGGATAGTTCCACCCGTGGAGTTGTTGTGATTTGGCCATTACAAGGCAGTCGAGGTATTTGAATTGGGACTGCCGTGGACGGTGCCCATCCATGAGTTGTTGTTGTCGTGTTGGCCGACTCAAGGCAGCACGCTATTATTCTTGTGAATTTGGTAATCTTGGGATCGTTACTGTTGTGACTAATTATGTTTTGGAGGCTAGTCTCGGCTAGTGCTCGATGGGTGAGCTTGGGGCTTGAACCTTCGCGGTTGGTTTACCAACACCTACAGTTCAGTAGGTCACGGTCATGTTAATGATCTCATTATGGGTAAGCTTGGCGCTTGAACCTTCGCGGTTGGTTTCCCAACACCTACAGTTCAGTAGGTCACGGTCATGTTAATGATCTCATTATGGGTAAGCTTGGGGCTTAAACCTTCGCGGTTGGTTTCCCAAACACCTACAGTTCAGTAGGTCACAGTCACTGGGTGATCTCATTATGGGTAAGTCTGGGGCTTGAACCCTCGCGGTTGGTTTCCCAGCACCTTCAATTCAGCAGGTCCCGGTCATTGGATGACCTCATTGTGATACGGCTTTGTGCCGTGGATTCGGCCCTCATTGTGATACGGATTTGTGCCGTGGCTTCGGCCCTCATTGTGATACGGCTTTGTGCCGTGGCTTCGGCCCTCATTGATACGGGCTGTTTTGGCTTCGGGCCATTGTGGTGATTGACAGCTTCGGCTGAGTGACATTCAGGGTATTATGATGATAAACAGCTTTAGTCTGTTTGGCTGTCAGGCCATTTTGATGTATCAGTATTCCTGTTGGAACCTTCGGGCATTGTGATTCGTATCTATTTCAGTGTTTGGCTTGGTTTACCTTCGGGTGATGTATTGTTGTGTTCTGTATTGATGATTCGTCGTTGGCCACTTGTGTTCTAACCTGTTGAGCAGGTATTGATCTTATGCCGTGGGCATAGTATTCCACGAATGCTCGATTCTGACTTTGGTTTGTGAGCATCTCGTATTACCATTACTATACTATTCATTCTGCCCTTTGGATATATATCATGTTGTACATGTATTTGATAATCATTATCTGGATGACTGACCCCATGGGGGCGGAACATGTTTTCATGTTTTAGGTGTTTGCGAGGAGAGAGTTGAGACACAGGGGCATGACGGTGGCGACGAGGCATTCGAGCGATACTAGTCTGAGATGTTTTGGTGTTCATGTCAGTCAGACAGTTGGAGTACTCCAGTTTTGTTCAGTCTTTGTCATTTTGTATTATCCGAGCAAGGCTCGTGGATGTTGTTGTATCTTATTTTGGCCATGTAGGCCCACTGTTGTCATTGAAATTCCATATCGGAATATTATGTTGGATGTCAGTATAGGGATTGTGATTCCCCTTTTGGTCAGTTAATTGTATTTTTCGTCGTGTTAGCCTGGTGGATCTCCTGGTGTGGGGTCCACGGCACTGTAATGACCCAATGGGATTTGGGGGTGTTACAGCAAGTAGTAAAATTTAATATTGATGATGCTATGAAATTATCTGAAGATGCATGTTCTTTATTTGTATTGAGTGTGATTGACCCTCTTGTCGAGAAAGCATTTGAGTTGAATTGTAGGGAAGTGATGGAACTGATGCGTAGTAGAAACATGGAGGCCTATAAAGAAAATATTTCCATCAAGTTTCAAAGAGAATTACAATCAATGTGCAAGAATTTATATAGAAAGGGTCAATTGGAGGTAGCCTTCCATGAGCATCTCAAGAGAGAAAAATTTCCATTAAGCACTCCAAGTAAGACTGGTGTGGTACAAAAATATGAGGCAACAGTAAAGTACTTATTGAGACCTATACCAAAACCTCCTTGGTTTATTCGTTAAAAAGGAAAGTTCTAGTCGAGCCAACGACTTAAAATAAAGGCGCTAGCTGGGAGGCAACCAAGTGTTTATTTATTTTTATTTTTACTTTTTTAGTTGTAGACCCAAATAAATTTCTCATTTTTCTTCTTCTTTTTCTTTTTGTTTTTCGTTGGTAAAACATGGTCTTGGATATGGTTAGTCAACAATGGACTTTGAATCAAGTTTGGGGAGGTCGATTATTGTGCAGAGAAATAACACTGGGAGACCTAGTGCCGCAAATCTGTCCTAATGTGAGAATCTACAAGAAAGCCTACTTTCTGTCCAATCCAAGACTAACACACTGCACTAGCCCGGTGAACTCTTTTCCTTTACCGTACTTGATTTGTGTCTTAATTTTTTTTAATACCTTTTTGTGTTGTTGCTAAATCATTTTTCCCGCACTTTGATTTTAACTTGTAATAATTGTCCTTTAGTTAATTGCGAATAGTTGGTGAAAAGCATAATAGTATTTAATATCATTTGCTCATTCTGAATTTTTAGTTGGAATTAGCTCAATGTGTGGTTCGTAGATTTTGCCTTTCTGTGAAAATTGTTTGGTTTCGTGTTAGCTTTTAATGGGATAATTATGTGAATTAGAGACATGAAAATTGCAAGATTATTAGAAAAGGCATGAAGGAAGATTATTATTAAAATTTCACTTGTGATTTGTGCTTGATCATATACCCTCTTCTTAAGATTTCGCTGGTCGTTGCATTTTTTAGGTCATACCGCATGCATTATCGTTCTGAAAGGAGGTTAGTTGAAAAAAAAATGGGAAAGGTGTTAGGCAGCAACAACTGCCCAATTTGGGGGTTCTAAAATGTTGTGAAAAAAGTAACAACGAAAAATAAAGGACTAACCCATTGTTGATGTGTAGCTGCCGTCTAATATGAAAGAAAGAGTGTTGGTGATAAGAGCTACACGTTATCAAATAACAGTGTGAAGCTATCACTTTTAAAAAAAAGAGGGCAAAAAGTGTTGGTGAAAAGAGCTACATGTTAGCAAATAACGGTGTGAAAGCTATCATCTACGAAATATGATGAAGCTTGTGGATAGTGCGTTTGCGTAAGTCCTTATCAATAAACAACCAATTGTAATAATAAGTTGGGGAGCTGATTAAAGTCTTTATCATAAGTTGGAAATTTTTTTACCATACTTCTCTTCTTGGAACTATTTAATAGGATTGCGTTTTTATGTGTGATAATTCTATCTAACTTTCATTAATTTCCTATGCAAAGCATGTTTTTAATTATGCAGAAGAGGCGTTTATTACACCACTGTTTGAGTTAATGAAGGTTGAATATTTCTAGGCGTGGAAATCATATTACTGCTTTTGTTATCGCTTCGATCCAACTCATTCTAAATTGCCTGAGGACAAGCATTGTTATAAGTTTGGAGAGATTTGATAGGTAGAAAATAGTGTGCAAATATTATTGTTAATTATTGGGTTTTAATGAATTTTATGTTGGCACATTGGGTTATTTTCTACCTATTTATATTTTGGATGCAATTTATTTCACTTGGCAATTTTTTGTTTAATTTAGGTGTTTGGTGGAGTTTTTAAGCTTAAGGAATAGTTTGGGCCATCAAACGGACCATGCCAACGTAATTTGGGCATTAATGAAGAAAATGCCGCGCACATTGGGTGACCCAGTGTCAGCCATGACCCGAAAATTCTCTTACTTGTGGCCCAAGAAACGACTCAAATCCGCCCCAATTAGTTCCATAAGGTGAAAATTGGTCCCCTAGGCTGTAGAAATGAATTTTAATTGACTTGAAAGGAAAGACTCCAAAATAATAAAACTCAAGAAGGATAAGATGAAAGAAGATCTAATTAAAGAATGAAACTAAGAGATAAGGGAGTATTATAAAAGAAAGGGCTGAGATTATTTTTGAAGAGGACTTCACGGCTGGAACACGAGAGAGGACAGAACGCACGGCTGGAAGACAGACAAAGAAGAGCAGGGCGAACTCCAATTTTTGGACGCCATACACACTGCTGAGCCAACTTATCGAAGGGAATCGAGCTTATTTTCCAACGAGGAAGAGAGAAGAATTCTATTTTCTTTTCTTATGCATATTATAAATTACTATTTGTCTTCTAAAGCCCACATGTCGGGCTAATCTTCTCATTCTAGTTCTTAGGGAAGTTTGAAACCGCATTTGAATTATTCATGTTTTAATCCCGTAGCGTATTCTTAACTCGAAGTCTCTTGAATTACTTTTGTGATATTGAATTCATTATTATGCCATGTAATTTCTTGACTTGGTTTGGCCAACTAGATTAGGAGTTTTATGTCTCATGCTAGGAATTAAATTGTAATCCGTAATTATTGCAATTTTAATTTCGCAAGTAGCAACAATTGAATTTTCTCAATTAAGTAACACAAAATCAAGATCCCTTATGTCGAGCTTATGAACTTAATATCTCGCCTATTTCATTATTTTGGTTATTAATGCATCTAGCAAGTGATATTTGAAGAGCTTGTTTTGAATCAATCGCCTAGATAGGTTTAGTTAAAGAGCTTATTTTAGTTCAATAAACTTAAGAAATAACTGGGGTCAACAGAGCTTGTTGTTGGCTTCGGAATAGGAGTTCATGAGATTAGAGAAGAGATAAACGCTGCATTAAAGCATGAATTAATTTGAAACGGTGGATAACGGAACTAAGAGCTATATTATTCCTTAAATTGTTATTTTCGATTTTTATTCCCTTTTGGTTATTGTGTTTTAATTTATTTTATGCAAGTTGTTTTTTAGTAAAAACCACTAAACGAAAGCCCCCTCGTTTTATTTTATTTTAATTGCTAAAAGTCTTTAACTCTTAAAAAGTATAATTGATTTACCGTTCTCCGTGGGATCGACCCTCACTTGCCGATACTATTAGTTAGTAGAAGTGAGCCAAGGAAAGATAAAAATAACTAATTTTGACGCATCACGACAGCGCGGTCCCCTGCAATCACAGAAGAAGCAGAGTTTGCCATATGCAATTTCTTACCATCAGTAACAGCGTAAGAAGAAAACATGTCTTTTTTAGAACAAACATGACGAGTAGCCCCAGTATCAACGTACCAGGCATGGTGATTCTCCGCCATATTAGTTTCAATCACCATAGCTGAGACCTCGTCTAGCTCCTCAACCATTGGCTGACAGCTCCAGATCTGGCATGTCAACATCGCCATCTTTAACCACATTGGCAACTCTCCTGCCTTTGTTTCACAGACCAATTGAATTTATTAGCGAGCGACAGTACTTTGCCTTATGGTTTGGCTTACCACAGTTGTGGCAATTTCCAGTGAACTTATTTGCCTTAAATGGCTTTTTCTATTTTTCCTGAACATGGTTCAGTTTCCTCTTTTGCTAGAGGACCCATGTTCAAGCAAATTTACTTTGGCCTCCATAGGGCCTCTCTTGAACTTAGAATCAAACTTTCGGTTATCTTTCTCAATTCTGAGTCGAACAACCAAGTCCTCTAAGCTCATTTCCTTTCATTTGTGTTTCATGTAATTTTTGAAGTCCTTCCAACTAGGAGGCTGTTGGGATTCGGTGCCTAAAACGAAAGCCCAGCGGAAGCGGTAAAACGAAAATTAATTCGATCCGAATCCCTACGAGGATCGATCGAGCTACGTATATACGAATATCAAAAATGAATTCACAAGAGATATAGAAACTCACCCTTGTAGTCTGTTGATTAGATGGATAACCTTCTCTTGAGCTATTCCCCAAGCTTTGCTTGATCTCTACGTATCCGATCCGCTCCAAGCCCTTGAACGATCCAATGCCGAAAACACCGTGTCTCTACTTGCCACGTGCCGGAAAAACGACCAGAATAACAACACTTGATTAACCTCTAAGGTTACGGCTAGAATCAAGTGATGAAGCTTTTATTATTACACTCTAAGTGTATAATATATCTCTCAATAATTTTTCTCTAAGAAAATGTGAATGAACACAAAAACAAAGTTTTCTCTTCCCTCTCACTTGAATGAATCTGCCGTGAGTGTGTACAAGGAGTAGAGAAAGAGAGTTTTTATTTTGGTCTTCAAAATCATTCACAAGATAATGTCTCCCACAAAATCTCCTTTTCCCTTATAATAAGAGATATGAAATCTCATATGTCATAAGTCTTCCAACAAGAAAACAAGACTATGATCAAGGTAAGAAATCAAGGTGGGGCCGGCCTCTAGATGAAATCAGACGAGTTCGGTTCATTTTGGACTCCCGAGAGTCCAAACAGATAAATTCCGATTCCGTTCCGATGTATTTATATCGATTAATTAATCCAATCAATTAATCATATCAAATACATGATAACATAATTAATTTCTCCAAGAAACAATTATATTCACGAATTAAATTAATCACCCAGTAATTTATTTAATCCATTAGGCCGTAAATCAATTTAACCAATAAATCGATTTAGACATCCAATGTCCCAAATTAGATATCCAATATCTAATATTCATAATGAGAGATGAAGCTCGATTCATTCCGTCGTCAATCCTAATGCGCGACTCGGTAGGTCCGTCTTAGTCAGCAATGGGAGGAACCAAAGAGTAGTAGCACCACCTAGCCATCCTGGTGGCCTACACTGTACCCCGACTGAGAACGAATGATTGGGATCATTCAAGAACCATTCTGTCGTGAAAACTAGTATACCTATAAACCCTTCTTTCTAATGTCCCGATTAAGTTATAGGGTCACGGTCAGTCAAACCCCATCTGTACTTGACGCTATGCATGCGTTAAGGCAAATCGAGATCATCGAGCTCTCGTGTATCTAATACAGCTAGCTCCAATGCTTTGGCCAAAGACTTATAATCTCATCTGCCAATAACCGCATAGGACATATAACCCGTTCACTAACAGGAGAAAGAATTCTATCTTGGTATTTAGTAGGATCTGCTACTTGCCCATCAAGATGCACGTCGAGGTTGACCCCCACCTTTCGGTTTATAGGGTCGAACTACTCTAATGAAAATCTTGACGTCACAAGCACATCCCTACTAAATCCTCAAGTCTAAGGTTCACGAATACCTCTCACAACCTTTCGATTCCATCATTGACTGTCCCGGAGTGAAATCCGTGTGACGAATTGAGGGTGAGTCGGTTCGGGTATACTAATCCAATCAGCATACCTATAACGTGTGCTCCCACTAACCATTAGTGTTCGACAGGCACTCTCCTTGTCAAAGAACATGTCATACAAGTCTTCACATAAACTTAACGCCCAGTCAAGTTTCATTGACTTGCGAACGATTAAGTATTTGAGCTATAAACCTTTCCAGTGCCGACCCCCTTATCCAATAAGGAGTGGAGCATTTTGCTCTCAAATACACAGACTTGTTTCTATATGTATAGTTACGAGTTAGGAATTCCAGTAACTACCAGTAAATAAATAAAACATCCATTGCCTTATATATTGATGATTTACATAATAACAAGTACAATTCCCTCACTCAATCATCCTCTGAGTGGCATTCGAGGGCATAATCCTAACAATCTCCCACTTGTACTCAATGCCACACACTATGGTATCTAATACCCATGTTCTCTAGATGACGCTCCAAGATAGTCTGATAAAGCGGCTTGGTCAGTGGATCGGCGATGTTGTCGGCCGAGTCTACTCTGTGCAGCACAATGTATCCCTTGCGAACAAATTCTCATACGAGATGATACTTCCTATCAATATGTTTGGTGCTGTTGTGAAACCTCGGCTCCTTGGCCTGCACTACAGCTCCGTCGTTGTCGCAGTACAGCGGAATAGGAAGCTCAGCACATGGTATCACTTGAAGTTCTCCCAGAAACTTCTTAATCCAGAACCCTTCCTTGGAAGCCTCCGAGGCTGCTTGATACTCAGCCTGACAGGTGGAATCAGCAGTCGCGCTTTGCTTGGCCCTACGCCAAGATACTTCTCCTCCATTAAGAGTAAATATGTAGCCATAAGTAGACATCGAGTCGTCCTTCAGTCCTTGGAAGTCCGAATCAGTGAATCCCACCACATCTAATTCTCCACCGCCATACATCAGAACCATATCTCTAGTCCTTCTCAAGTACTTGAGAACGTTCTTTCTGGCGATCAATGTTCCCTACCAGGTTTGCTCGAAACCTACTCACCACGCTTACAGCATGCGTGATGTCAGGTCTTGTACACAACATAGCATACATAAGGCTACCCACGGCCGAAGCATATGGTATATTACTCATTTCCTTTCGTTGTTCCTCACTTTGATGACACATCTTCAAGGAGAGTTTTATTCCATGTTCCATCCGTAGGAACCCTCTTTTAGAATCATCGATCTTAAATCGCTTTAAGATCTTATCTATATAGAGGGCTTGGGAAAGGCCTATTGTTCTCTTCGATCTATCCCGGTAGAATCGAATTCCAAGAATATAGGTTGCTTCTCCCAAGTCTTTCATGGAGAAATTACTCGAAAGGCAAGCTTTTACAGAACTGAGCATTCCCACATCATTTCCTATTAGTAGAATATCATCCACATATAGTACTAAGAATGCGATCTTGCTCCCACTAATCCTCTTGTATACACAAGGTTCCTCTTCATTTTGCACGGATTCAAACTCTTTGACCGCCTTGTCAAAATGAAGGTTCCAACTATGTGACGCTTGCTTCAGTCCATAAATGGAACGCTGAAGCTTTCACACTTTCTGAATATCGACTTCGGACACAAAACCTTTAGGCTGCTCCATATAGATTTCCTCCTCGAGGAATCCATTAAGGAAAGCCGTCTTTACGTCCATTTGCCATATCTCATAATCGTGGTAGGCAGCTATAGCAAGCATCATGCGAATAGACTTGATCATGGCTACGGGCAAGAAGGTATCGTGGTAATCGATCCCTTCCTTCTCGGTATAACCCTTTTCCACAAGCCTGGCCTTATAGGCATCAACCTTGCCATCACCATCAGTCTTTCTCTTGTATATCCACTTGTTCCCAATAGGCACTATGACCTTGGGGCAGTCTACTAGAGTCCAGACCTGATTGACATGCATCGAGTCTATCTCAGCTTCCATAGCTTCACGCCATTTCGTGGAGTCTACATCCACCATCGCTTGGTCATAGGTCGTCGGGTCGGTCTCTTGACTATCACTTGGAACCTCATGGAGACCCAACTCCTCCAAGTGCACAAGCCCATACCTCTCAGGTAAATAAGACACCCTACTAGACCTACGAGGTGGTTGTACTTGTGTTTCAGAAAGTTCGGTTCCAGTTTCTTGCACAGGTGTCTCCCGAGGAGTTTCATTGTATTCTTCTAAAGAAATACTTCTACCTGCTCCGCCTTCCTGAATGAACTCATCTTCCAGGAAGTGTGTTTGTAAAGCAACAACGATCTTTCGATCTTCGGGCATGTAGAATAGATATCCCATCGTCCCAGACGGGAATCCAATGAAACGTCCCTTGGAAGACCTAGCTTCCAACTTTTCCACCTTAGTCTTCTTGACATAGGCAGGACATCCCCAAATCCTAATATGATTAAGACTTGGTTTCCTTCCCTCCCACATCTCATGTGGAGTTTTAGGAACGGATTTGGAAGGACATCTGTTTAAGATATAAGCGGCAGTCAGGAGTGCATACCCCCACAAGTAAATTGGTAAGTCTGTATAGCCCAGCATGGAACGGACCATGTTAAACAAGGTCCGATTCCTTCTTTCTGACACACCATTTAACTGAGGAGTACCTGGAGGTGTTAGTTGTGAAACTATTCCATGTTCCTTAAGGAACTCGTCAAACTCCGTACTCATATACTCGCCACCTCGGTCCGACCGAAGTGCTTTGATATGATTACTAGTTTGTTTCTCGACAAGGGCCTTGAATTCCTGGAATTTCTCAAAGGCCTCGGATTTATGCTTCATTAAGTATACATAACCATACCTAGTATGATCATCTGTAAACGTAATGAAATATTGATATCCGTCACGTGCTGCTTCCAAAGCACCACATACGTCGGTATGGATTAATGCCAGTTTATCAGTGGCTCTTTCAAATGTCCCTGTGAAGGGGGACTTAGTCATTTTGCCTTTGAGGCAAGATTCACAAGTAGGAAAGGGATCTGATCCCAATGGACCCATACGTCCATCTTTTTCTATCTTGTAAACCTTGGTCTGACCAACATGACCAAGTCTAAGATGCCATTTCAAAACTTGATTGGTTTCATCCCTACCACGTTTTCTAGTCATAGTATTCACAACTACTTTGTTGCTGAGATTTAGATGATACAATCCATTCAACAATGTAGCAGTACCCACTAGTTTATTTCTAAAATAAATTTTGCAGGAACCATCACCAATGAAAAATGAAAAGCCTTTTCGGTCCATGACCGGAATGGATACAATGTTTTTGTGCCCCTTGGGCAAAACAAGTACATCTTCTAAAGTCAAAACAAAGCCGGATTCTAAACCCAAAAGAAGTGATCCTATGTCGGTCGCCTCAACACTATGCCCGCTTCCGACTGTGATCATAACTTCTCCAGCTCCAAGCTTCCTACTTTGTTCCAGATCCTGATTCACGGTACAAATATGAGAACTAGCACCAGAATCCAGTATCCAGGAAGTAGAAAATACAGTAGCAAAACAATTTGTTTCCAAAATTAAAAGTTCTGTACCTGAAGTGCCATGAAGAATCGGACAGTCTCTAGCCCAGTGGCCCAGCTCACCGCACTTGAGACAAGTATCCTTCTTCTTCTTGTTCTTCGGAACCATCGGGGCCTTGCCCTTACCCTTAAGGTCCTTAACTTGTGGTCCAGTTTGCTTCTTGGTCTTTTTATTCTTGTTCTTAGACCTCCGAGGTCCAGAAGAAATCACAAGAGCAGACTCCTTCATCCGCGGAGTCTTCATCTGAGACTGAGTGGTCACAAGTTTGTTCATTAGCCCAGATAAATTGCATGCAATCTCATTGCAGTTGAAGTTCATAACAAACTGTGAGAAGGAATCAGGGAGAGACTATAGGATAAGGTTGGTTTGGAGAGAAGTATCCATTTTAAAATCAAGAGCCTCCAATCTCTCGATCATGGATATCATTTTGAGGACGTGTTCCCCAACCTTCTCACCTTCCTTCATCCTTGCACCAAACAGTTGCTTGGATATCTCATATCTAGCAGTTCTGCTGTGCTCACCATAAAGTTCGGTTAAGTGAGATAGAATCTGCCTAGCAAAAGTCATTTTCTCATGAGCTCTCTGAAGCTCATTAGACATGGAAGCCATCATATAAGCACGGACTTTCACGTCATCCTTAACCCATTTTTTGTGGTTTTCAATCTCTTCTTAATTGGCTCGGGTCCACACAAGAGGCGCCGGAATGTCCGTCTCCAAGACGTATCCCAGTGCCTCTATACTGAGGACAATCATCAGATTGCGGAGCCAATCCACAAAGTTAGGTCCCATTAAGGTGTTCTTTTCGAGCAGAATTACGAGTGGATTTATTGTCATATTGAGATTTGAGTCTGCATTAAGTACGATAGATTAATTAGTGACTCATTCAATTATGTTCTGAGTATAGAATTAAGGTCTTTTCTATTCTTGTTACCCTGCTCCCACTATTTTTATCGGAATAACACACTCCCATGTGAAATCCGGAAGTATCGTCGCTCTACTTCATAGTGGTGATCGAGTTCTTTTTAAATCTTAATAGAGGGCAACCGAACAGGTTTCTAGTATATTAATATTCATAAAGTGGTGTCCAACACCAACCCATCTAATGGATGATTCGATCTTCTTTTCCCCCTTGTTCACTACCCTCAACCTATACGGTTTCTATGGTTCGTGAACAAGTTAAGTTTATACCATCGACGAAAATCAGTTTCACAATTGAATCTTATCCGGCAACCTATCAGGTTTCTAGGGATAAAATTTGCTCCAACCGAATGCATCCAATGCGCTCCCGGTAATTTATCCGTCCTCCCCGAACGACTACCCCGATAACTCAGAAGCATAGCATGCATCCAATGGAGGGAAGGAAAACCTTGAAACCTTATAAACTTAATAATTTATCGTCGGAGAATTTTCGCGATTAACGTTATACTTTGCACATTAATCGTTTAAGCGCATTTGTGGCATTCATACAATATGAAACAACCATTCACAACCTAGTTGCTACCAACATGTGGTTCATGGACCGTTCCTAGAAAACAAAAACTCCGTAATCTAATTACAAGTCTTCGTCTTGAATCTTCGTCTTCTCAAAATGGATCTTCCTCCGGTATTCGTCATTACATATAAATTTTACGTTGAAAATTGCATCCTAGATACAAATTTTTCTAGTAAAATAAATAGGCTCAAAACGGCCTTTACAACCCAATCGAATAAAACGAACGATTCAAAAACTAAGTCCACGAACCACATCCCCATTCAAAAGCATTCATACAATAAATACTAAATAAATGGAAAGCATAGAGATACATTGATCCAATCAACAATACGAACCGATCAAATCGATTCACACAATCGGTAATATGAAAACGTTCAAAATAATTCGGTCGATCACAAGTATTCCAATAAATCAATTTTCCCTTATAAAATGAAATACCATAAATCATTTTAATCATATTAAATCCAATTTAAAATGGGGGAAATCATTTTTAGGAATACACGAAGCAAACAAGCCCGAAACGAGTCCAAAATGGGTCGAACCGCGCCCGAAAACGCCACCAGGCAGCATGCAGGGCTGCCCAGCGGCCCTGGGCCGTGGCCCCCAGTATAGTGCCTGCCCAGGCCGGCTGCAACAGCCCTGGGCCACGGCCCCCGAGCCCTGGGCCGCGGCCCCCTGCTCCCGGACCCCTCCCGGACCGTCCAACGGCATTTCGGGGCTAGTTTTTCGACCGGATATCCAATATCTATATTCTCCAACATTCATATCTTCAATATAAATCATATTTCCAAGAAATTAAGATTTATATTTAGACATAAACTTACGAAAAATATAACTACAACGAACGTAAAAATATATACCACGATTATGACTAAAATGATTCCAAATCATTCACCATCTAATCAAGCATTCCAAATGCTAATATCGTATATACGATCGCAAGACCTTGCTCCTATACCACTGTTGGGATTCGGTGCCTAAAACGAAGGCCCAGCGGAAGCGGTAAAATGAAAATTAATTCGATCCGAATCCCTACGAGGATCGATCGAGCTACGTATATACGAATATCAAAAACGAATTCACAAGAGATATAGAAACTCACCCTTGTAGTCCGTTGATTAGATGGATAACCTTCTCTTGAGCTATTCCCCAAGCTTTGCTTGATCTCTACGTATCCGATCCGCTCCAAGCCCTTGAACGATCCAACGCTGAAAACACCGCGTCTCTACTCGCCACGCACCGGAAAAACGACCGGAATAACAACACTTGATTAACCTCTAAGGTTATGGCTAGAATCAAGTGATGAAGCTTTTATTATTACACTCTAAGTGTATAATATATCTCTCAATAATTTTTCTCTAAGAAAATGTGAATGAACAAAGTTTTCTCTTCCCTCTCACTTGAATGAATCTGCCGTGAGTGTGTACAAGGAGAAGAGAAAGAGAGTTTTTATTTTGGTCTTCAAAATCATTCACAAGATAATGTCTCCCACAAAATCTCCTTTTCCCTTATAATAAGAGATATGAAATCTCATATGTCATAAGTCTTCCAACAAGAAAACAAGACTATGATCAAGGTAAGAAATCAAGATGGGGCCGGCCTCTAGATGAAATCGGACGAGTTCGGTTTGTTTCGGACTCCCGAGGGTCCAAACAGATAAATTCCGATTCCGTTCCGATGTATTTATATCGATTAATTAATCCAATCAATTAATCATATCAAATACATGATAACATAATTAATTTCTCCAAGAAACAATTATATTCACGAATTAAATTAATCACCCAGTAATTTATTTAATCCATTAGGCCGTAAATCAATTTATCCAATACATCGATTTAGACATACAATGTCCCAAATTAGATATCCAATATCTAATATTCATAATGAGAGATTAAGCTCGATTCATTCCGTCGTCAATCCTAATGCGCAACTCGGTAGGTCCGTCTCAATCAGCAATGGGAGGAACCAAAGAGTAGTAGCACCACCTAGCCAGCCTGGTGGCCTACACTGTACCCAGACTGAGAACGAATGATTGGGATCATTCAAGAACTATTCTGTCGTGAATACCAGTATACGAACCCTTCGTTCTAATGTCCCGATCAAGTTATAGGGTCACGGTCAGTCAAACCCCATCTGTACTTGATGCTAAGCATGCGTTAATGCAAATCGAGATCATCGAGCTCTCGTGTATCTAATACAGCTAGCTCCAATGCTTTGGCCAAAGACTTATGATCTCATCTGCCAATAACCGCATAGGACATATAACCCGTTCACTAACAGGAGAAAGAATTCTATCTTGGTATTTAGTAGGACCTGCTACTTGCCCATCAAGATGCACGTCGAGGTTGACCCACGCCTTCCGGTTTATAGGGTCGAACTACTCTAATGAAAATCTTGACGTCACAAGCACATCCCTACTAAATCCTCAAGTCGAAGGTTCACGAATACCTATCACAACCTTTCAATTCCATCATTGACTGTCCCGGAGTGAAATCCGTGTGATGAATCGAGGGTGAGTCGGTTCGAGTATACTAATCCAATCAGCATACCTATAATGTGTGCTCCCACTAACCATTAGTGTTCGACAGGCACTCTCCTTGTCAAAGAATACGTCATACAAGTCTTCACATAAACTTAACGCCCAGTCAAGTTTCATCGACTTGCGAACGATTAAGTATTTGAGCTATAAACCTTTCCAGTGCCGACCCCTTATCCAATAAGGAGTGGAACGTTTTGCTCTCAAATACACGGACTTGTTTCTATATGTATATTTACGAGTTAGGAATGCCAATAACTACCAGTAAATAAAGAAAACACCCATTGCCTTATATATTGATGATTTACATAATAACAAGTACAATGCCCTCACTCAATCATCCTCTGAGTGGCATTCGAGGGCATAATCCTAACAGAGGCAACTTCTCAATTACCGTTCCCACAACAAACGGTTCAGGAAGGATCATTCCTTAAGTATTAATTTCATGCACAATCAATTGAAATTGTTGGACTTGTTCGATCACATTTTTGAAGTCCGTCATCTGAAAGTCCAGGTAGCATCCGATCACAAACTTCTTGGCACTATCATCATCGGTTTTATACTTTTTCTCCAAAGAATTCCAGAGCTCTTTGGATGTCTTGATTTGACTGCACACGTTGTACAGAGAATCAATCAGCCCATTTAATATCGTATTACAGCTTATAAAGTCGCCGTTACACCACTAATTGTAAGCAAAACGCTTCGTACGATCAGTTTTCATCTCACTGACCACAGGAGGATCATCCTTGAGGTAAACAGCAAGCCCCAAGGTAGTGATATAAAAAAGAATCTTTTGTTGTCATCTCTTAAAATCAACACCCAAGAACTTCTCAGGTTTCTTAGCCTGAACTGCAATGGTAGGTGCAGCATCTTTGGTAGCGGCAGCGCCAGCAGCGGCGGCGGCAACATCAGCATCGGTTGCCATTCTAATTTATAGAAAAATATAAAATTGTCTTACGATTGTTAGGTCCGTGAATTTCCAACAATATAATTACAATAAAAATTACAAAAAAGCAACCTATTACAATCTTAATAAATTAAAAGCTGAATTAAAATTACAACTTTAGCAGAGGTGAGATAACTCTTTCCGTAAGATAATTTTGCCCCCATATAAGGGTAGATGGCTCAGGCAATATGTCCCCAAGATATAACCGCTACACGTTTTTGAGTTAGGTTCTCTCCAAAACTCATAACTCCGACGAACGTTCAAGTGCTGGAAAATTGGCACGAAAACAAGAGAGAAATATGCTGCAATACGTGGTATGATTGTATTTCGTCTATGTTATGTTGTATGAAATGAATTGCATAAGACCCTCTTTTATAGGGTCCAATTCCATTCCGTCAGGTGGGGAGTTACTACATATTAAAGTGCCATTAATTCTCTTTAATTCTTCAGCTGAAGAGTTACCTCCATAAATGCTCTCATTTAATTCGGACGTTACATTATGGAATGTGAAGTGTCATAGTCCAAAAGCTAAGTTCTCAACCTTCCTCATTCCAGCTGAGACCAAATATCAGATCAGATGGGTTTTCAGCCCAAACATCCGATCAGATGGGTTTTCAGCCCCAAATATCAGATCAAATGAGTTTTCTACCCCAAATATCAGATCAGATGGGTCTTCAGCCCCAAATATCAGATCATATGGGTTCTGTAGGTCACAAGTCCTCAGGAATAAGTCTGGGGGGGGGGGGGGGAGGTGAATAGACTTATTAAACTCTTTCCTGAATCTCAGGTGAGTTTCTCAGCTGTGATTAAATGCAGATGACTTATGTCGAATACAGATAGATAATGCCGAAGACACAGCTGATAATAATGCAGATTACAAGTATCGTTTGCAGATAACTTTCTAATGGAACCATGAATATGAATGCGGCAGGTAAGTATGATGTTCAAAGCAGTAAATTACACAAGCACTTATAGTGGTTTTAGAGGTGGGGTAATCCTCTACTAATCCACTTCTCTCCAAACCAGTTGAAGATAAATTCACTATAACTCTCAACCAGTGATAAAGGTTACAATTAATTCTTCCTTGTTACAACAGCTTCCAAGCAGTGGAAATCCATGCTGTTGCAACTCCCTTGACTGCCTAGCACCTATTGATCGAAAACCCGTGGATGCCTCAACAACTCTCGAGCTGTATATCACCTTCCAATCAAGAACCCGGATGCCTTATCAGTCGCGAAACTTCTGAAACCTCATTCACAGAACTACCCCGTACTCAGATTTAAAGACAAGAGTGTCTGTCTTCTCCAACTTAAGAGATTCTTTGAATATAACTGTTTAAGCTTTGCTCTTCACGATGCTATTTGTTCACTATGATTGCTTTGATTATTTTGCTCGCTTGAATGTATTGTTCGCATCGTACTTTGCTCAATTCTGATCTTCAGATATTTATAGTACAAATCTTGAGCTTCTCTTCATAGCCGTTGCATCACTGTAACAAATTGGTCTGTTGGAGAGTGGATTTCTTTGTTTATCTTATCATTTCGTTGCGCGTCTTGATTTCTTTTTCAATTCCGACCGTTTGAAAGAGTTCTTTTGGTCACGCCGCTTTTTTTGATTTGTAAATTCATAAGTCTTCATTATGCGGATCTCAAGGAATATTTAATTCCTAATTTTCCTGGAATCTTTCGGTTTGTCTCCTTACGTTTGCACGTGGATTTCCGTTATTGTTGACTACAACGCTTGCTGACATGGATTGAGTTACTTGGCTGATATCTTGTGTGAGAACTCATCTGATATCTCTTGCTCAAATGTACCAGATGTGCGGTCAACCCTCTCTAATGTAAAGATTCTCTGTATAGAAATTCTCTGAGATAAAGTTCTCTGATCTGGTCTTGACTGAAGTTCTCTTACCTGATGGATGTTCTCTGCTCTGACAGTCAAACTTCAACTGATATCGATCTTGTCTGATAACTTGACTGTAGATGGGTTTTGGTCAAACTCTCTGATATTCCTGTTTTCCAATACTTGTCTGATATAGCGCCTTATTCAGAACTTAACTGCAGCTTGGTTTTGGTCAAACCTTTATGATGTTTTGCGTTGACCAAAACTTGTCTGAAATCAACTTGCATGTAAACTGCTCTGATATAATGGCAGTTCTATACTTAGTTTATTTTCTTACTGATCAACTTTTGATCAAGATTTAGCCTAAATTTTAAGGCCTATAGAAGATACTCATTTGATTCTTCTTTACAATGCCAAGTATTTTAGTGCATACAATTGAATAAATAACAATACAAAGATGATATCATCAAAATTTAACAGGTATTCCTAACAATTTGCCCCTATTTTGATGATGGAAAAACTTTAAAGCATTTCAAATGTAAACAAGTTTGCACAAAATAAAGTGTAAGACAGAGGTAAAACTCAGTCTTTTTGAGACAACTAGTGGTTGTCATTCAAGTGACTGTTATAAATTTTTATTGATGTTACATTACAGTGCAGTTTTAATGAAACAAAATACAAGTAAAAAAATTACAAAACAAAAATTACAAGTAAAGTACAAGTAAATAATCATCTTCCTCTCCCTCTTCCTCTTCCCCTGACCCTAGCTGGAGGGAGTGACTTCAATAGCTTGGCTCTAATTGGTTTCTTGGTTATTGGGGCTAACCCGTATTTCCTTTTAATTACCAATGAAGCAAACTGTTGCTGCTCTAGAGATGTGAAGTTATTTTCAATGCATAGTTCTCTGATTTCTTCCCGAAGAGCCATCTCAACAAGTTCATTATTCATCAGTATAGGTGCTTCTTCAGGTCTGAAATCAGGAATCATTAGATAGGCATTGAAATTCTTTGCAGCATATTTCTTATTAACTTCTAAGAGTTTTGGAAAATTCATATCCATGAAATTAATGAATGTCTGATGTGGGAGGAGTCTTTGTCTTGAAGCATCTCCCAGAGATAGTACTTTTCTATAAACTGCTTCCTAGCACTTCCCCACATTGGCGCTGCCTCCACAGGCAAGAATTGTTCAACATACTGTAGCTCCTTGCCTTCCCATTGGAACCTCACCTCTGGTTCATGTCCAGTTCTCTTCCTTTTGGCTGGAGGTGGGTCTGATGGTGCATCTTGTTCTTTCCTTTTTAGGTGATAGGTTCCTGCCTGTAAGAGAGGAAGGTCTTGTCTTGTTATTTCTTCTCTGCCTCCCCCTGCATTCTTTCTTTCCCCTTGCCCTTATCTTCCCTCTTTTTGCCAGCATAAATAATTGTGGCTGAGATCCATCGAATCTTCAATGAAAGAATTCGTCCTCGGCCCATAATTCCTGAGCGGGATTCACCCCCGCCCCCCCAAGACGGCGCACTATTAACAATGATCACTCAAATGGGATGGACAAGATTTGCCGCACAACCCGAGCCGGCCGTAATCTCTATCGTATAAGAATTCTACGTCAGCACTTTATTACTCCATATCCAGGGAGGATAGTTGTTGGGAAGGCCGGATATACGTACTGAGGTCGTTGTCTATGGCCACACAGTGGACTTCTCGGCTGCAGCGATCCGAAGTTTATACGAGCTTCTCGAGGTAGACGAATCGGCATTCATGCGGATAATGGGTAGCCTCACGAGGGAGGCTTTGTTAATTTCGGATTAACACGACTCATTCTTGCAAATTTATAGGAATACAATTACCGGCTATCATCATGAATAATATTATACCAAAATTAACCGTAATCCTTCCAATTTACGGACATATATCATTCAGGAATTCTTCAAGAACATGAATTAGTCCATAATCATGTTTGAAGCCAACAAAACGACGTAATTGGATGTGTTCTAACATCTAATCATCATCTAGTTCATAATCCAAGGCATATATCATCATATTCTTCAATATACGATTCGTATAATCTCAAAATCATAACAACAATACCATAATCATCATCATACGGAGAAGAACATCAATAACAACATCAAAATCCGAATCGATGGAAGGAGTTTATCAACATACCTCTTGAAGAAGAACCACAAGGATCAAAACACTTCAAGAATCATTAACATTTTCATATCTAAGCCTCAGATTCATGCTCTCAAGCTCCTAGCCAAGTTAAAAGTGTCTAGAATACATTTAGAAGTGAAGAAGGACGAACTGGGGTGGGAGAAATGAGTTTGCTTTCATGAACAAATGAAAGACCAGCTCTTATTATATAAATTGCGCATCTCGTTACGTACGTTAAGTTCCAATCTTAACGTACGTAAGGCCTTTGACGTATGCTATATGTCCTGTATAGCGTACGTAATGGTCATCCAGGGTTAACTGTACTATTTTGTATCTTGTGTTACGTACGTAATACCATCACCATAGCATACGTAATGTAGCAGTTGACTTGCTACAGTATCAACCCATATTACGTACGTAATATGCCATGCATAGTGTACGTAATGCCGAGGTTGACTCGCCTGTCCACATCCTGCGCTGAAAGCAGCTGACACCGGGTCCCACCTGCTGACCACGGCTCGATCCTGTCTGAATCCCTTCTTAACGTACGTAATGTACATTCCTTAACGTACGTTAATCCTGCTTACTTACGTACGTAAGACTCCTTACATAGCGTACGTAATGGCTTTCATACTTAGCCATTTCTGCCCCTGTATGTCGTCTCAATAAACCGAACACATACACGCGACATACCGAATACATATACTCGTTCCGATATCATTCTCATACGGTATGTCTGATGCACGATATCCTCAATTACAACTGTCGACCAAGTACGGCAATCATACAAATACTCATACGGTATATCTGACATCGAAAGACACACCAAGCATGTAATATCCTAGAATCAAAATAACCTCGATAGACATACTGGCACGACTGTCACGGTTTCCAAAATAATTTATCCATACTGTATCGGTCCCACTCTGTACAGTACAACTCAGATAAAATAATGCGAAAAAATCATAGTGAAATTCTAGGATATTACATATACACCCACTTAAATAAGTTTCGTCCTCGAAACTCAACACCTGTCATAATCAGTATCTCAATCCCGAAATATCTCAAAATCACGACACCATACTCAATAATCATCATCAAAATTGAAATAACTGAAAGAACATACTTACAGGTCCGTGAAGTCGATGATCTTCCGTGATACCAGCATACGACTCCCATACATAGTCTCAACACACTAACAACACACCGACATCGCAAATACAACAATTTGAAAATATTTCAAAAATTTTGAAACCTCCAAAATTGGTTTGACTCAAAAGTCAGAAAATCATTTTCAAAAGTCACGCTACTACCGCACCGGTAGAGCCACATAACACACACGCCCGAGTTTTACGAAACCCAAGCTCTGATACCATCTTCTGTAATACCCCCAAAACCATACGGGAATATTACAGCGCCATGGGCCCCATATTGGAACCCACAAGGCTAAATCATTTTCGCAAATATTTAAAAATGCCAAAAGGGCTGTGTAAAGTACACACACACACACGCAGCGGATAAAAACACAGTTCAAAGAATACCGAAAATCCATTTAGAAACATACACACACAGCGGATAAAAACATAATTAAATACATTTGCAGCGGAATTAGAAAAACTAGAAAAGAATACACAATCCGAACAATCACGCCATAGCCAGTATCACCGGAAAGCTCATCCCTTCACGACCGCTACTAGCTCGAACTCCGAGTACCTAAAAGATAAAGCCCACGATGGGGTCAGCCATAATACTCAATAATGATAACGATCACATCACAAAAACAATTATATATCAATGTAATATACAGAGTAAGAACATTCCCCACGTAATCTTACCGAAGTAGCATTACCAACCTGTCACAATCCGTAACAAATCAATTCTTACCATAACCTACCAGTGATGAATGAATTCAAAAGTAACCACCTGTACTGTAACCAAAACGATACCAAAATTCCCAAACTTATCATATCTCAATTATAGAATGATGTGGCCAAGACTAACTCTGTCGGCTGTGTCGCACAATCGGATCCCAATCCTGATAAAACCGATATCACATGGCACACCTGTAATCCAACTGTTCCGAGACAATAGCAAGTCCCGAATATCAATGCAACACATGAATGTTTACACAATCAATAATGATAAACAATTAATGCATCACAACAGAAATATCAATGACATGATATTTCCACACAAGATCGACAAAGGATAAACCACGAACGAGAATACCATGATGTGGTAACTCCAACAAGATCAATGAAGAATCAATAACCGAGAATACCTGCAATACGACAAATTCCAACAAGATCAATAAAAGGTTGACAACCGAGAATGCCGACGACACGGTAAGGATCAATCGAAGAATCAATAACCGAGAATACCGGCAATACGATAAACTCCAACAAGACCAATAAGAGTCGCCAACCAGAAATACCAACGATACGATAAACTCCAATAAGATCAATAAAGGGTCAACAACCAAGAATACTGAAGACACAGTAAACTCTAGCAAGATCAATAAGGACCAACAACCGAAAATAGCAACGATACGGTAAACTCCAACAAGAGCAATAAGGAATCGACAACCGAGAATACTGATGACACGGTAAACTCCAATAGGGATAATAAAGGATCAACAACTGAGAATACCGACGACACGGTAAACTCCAATAACATCAATCAAGGACTAATAACCAAGAATACCAACGATGAGACAACTCTCAAATAGAATCAATAAGGATCAATAACGAACAAGATTACCAATGACAGGGTGAACTCCAAATGAGATTTATAAAGAATCGATATCAATGAGTTGACCATCGATATGGTAACTCCGAACGAGATTAGTAAAGGTTCAATAGCGACAGATACATGAGAAAATAAAATCGTCAACCATATACAAATCATATATACGGGATTTCAAAGACAACCCGAATATCGAACAGATCCAATTATACATGGACTGTGAACGACCAATCAATAAGACTAAAGATGGACGTCACGATACGCTCGATCCGGGCATGTGTCCGTGTATAATCCGACCACGGGTATTGATCAATACACGTCTGGTCTTGTACCTAATCAGCCTCACGAAGTACGTCTCGTGTGCACGGTTCAATATGAGGTCGAAACCAACATATGCTACACGTGCCCATCCCGAAAATCCTACACATGAACGATCAGAACGTATCTGACTCCAGATATGCCATGATACAACATGACAACCAATCTCGAAGAAACGTACATCCAACAAGGATCAGAAGATTTTCCAAGAGGGAAACAATAACTCGATCATGAAAGACCGACACGACCACAATGTCGTATTCTGTCAGACAACAGTTCACAGCATGCTCAACAATGCATATAATAATAGCACATAAACTCCCAAGGCAGCAGCCAAGGGTCACGGAAGCATCTACTCAGGAATACTCCGGACAATATCTCATAAACTCCCAAGGCAGCAACCAAGGGTCACAAAAGCATCTACTCAGGAATACTCCGGACATAGGTGCCATTTAGGTCTTATTTCCTAACACGTTTCCATTCGGGTACCATACATGTTTTATCCCCAACACATCGGCCCCACAAATTACAGCTCAAAGAAAGAGCACGTCACAAAACGTAACAAACAATGGTGCACATTCACCGCATGAAATATCAACACACACATGGAATAATGCAACATGATGATTATCATAATCTAGCGATATTAATTTACCTCAAGCTGGAGACGCTAACCTTTCCACGACCAACCGCCCTGAACGAATACATGGTTTATCCGACAATCCAAAATGAAGTACAACCCATAACTAATACCAAACCACCATCCCGAGTTCAACATCGACACGATAATTAACCTTGATATCCAACTTCTCATGCAATAGGCCAAATTATAATTCACGTTCCCATTTCCACTAGACATCCTTAAAATCATATACATTATGATTTATCTTAGTCCAAAAAAAATACCATACCTACCACTATTCCGACAATTCATATATTCCATAATACCATTGCTATGTGAATCATAAATGAAATGAAAACGAAATCATTTATTAACATTATGAACTGAGCAAGCATAACTTGCCTCGATACCGATACGATGAAGTTGTTACTAGTCCCGTTGTCTTCATCTACAAGCTCCGCAGCCCCAATTCACCGCAGCACAATGGTTAATATCAACGATCACCTAACGCAACCTAATATAATAATCAATCAACGATACATTCGATAACAATCAACAACCGGTATAATCAACCAATCGAACTCAACGATATCTCGACCATACGAAACCAAACCATACCAACTCTTAACAATACGAATTCAAACCGAATTTCGATAATCAATAGTTCTAACAACGTCTACAACATTCTTGGTTCCGACTTCAATCTTAATTTCGGATTAACACGACTCATTCTTGAAAATTTATAGGAATACAATTACCGACTATCATCATGAATAATCATATACCAAAATTAACCGTAATCCTTCCAATTTACGGACATATATCATTCAAGAATTCTTCAAGAACATGAATTAGTCCATAATCATGTTTGAAGCCAACAAAACGACGTAATTAGATGTGTTCTAACATCTACTCATCATCTAGTTCATAATCCAAGGCATATATCATCATATTCTTCAATATACGATTTGTATAATCTCAAAATCATAATAACAATACCATAATCATCATCATACGGAGAAGAACATCAATAACAACATCAAAATCCGAATCGATGGAAGGAGTTTATCAACATACCTCTTGAAGAAGAACCACAAGGATCAAACACTTCAAGAATCATTAACATCTTCATATCCAAGCCTCAGATTCATGCTCTCAAGCTCCTAGCCAAGTTGAAAGTGTCTAGAATACACTTAGAAGTGATGAAGGATGAACTGGGGTGGGAGAAATGAGTTTGCTTTCGTGAACAAATGAAAGACCAACTGTTATTATATAAACTGCGCATCTCGTTACGTAGATTAAGTCCCAATCTTAACGTACGTAAGGCCTTTGACGTACGCTATATGTCCTGTATACCGTACGTAATGGTCATCCAGGATTAACTGTACTATTTTGTATCTTGCGTTACGTACGTAATACCATCACCATAGCATACGTAATGTAGCAGTTGACTTGCTACAGTATCAACCCATATTACGTACGTAATATGCCATGCATAGCGTACGTAATGCCGAGGTTGACTCGCCTGTCCACATCCTGCGCCGAAAGCAGCTGACACTGGGTCCCACCTGCTGACCACGGCTCGATCCTGTCTGAATCCCTTCTTAACGTACGTAATGTACATTCCTTAACGTACGCTAATCCTGCTTACTTACGTACGTAAGACTCCTTACATAGCGTACGTAATGGCTTTCATACTTAGCCATTTATGCCCCTGTCTGTCGTCTCAATAAACCGAACACATACACGCGACATACCGAATACATATACTCGTTCCGATATCATTCTCATACGGTACGTCTGATGCACGATATCCTCAATTACAACTGTCGACCAAGTACGACAATCATACAAATACTCATACGGTATATCTGACATTGAAAGACACACTGAGCATGTAATATCCTAGAATCAAAATAACCTCGATAGACATACTGGCACGACTATCACGGTTTCCAGAATTATTTATCCATACTGTATCGGTCCCACTCTGTACAGTACAACTCAGATAAAATAGTGCGAAAAATTCATAGTGACATTCTAGGATATTACAAATAAGGGATCAACAACTGATACAACCAACTAATCAAACTCAACGGTTCAACGACCTTTCGATCATACGAAACCAAACCAAATTAACTCTTACCAATACGAATACAAGCCGAAATTCGATAATCAATAATTCTAACAATGTCTTCAATATTCTTGGTTCCGACTTCAATCTTAATTACGGATTAACACGGCTGATCTTTGTAAATTCATTGGAATAAAATTACTAATTATCATCACGAATAATCATAGGCCAAGATTAACCGTAATCCTTCCCAATTCCATAAAATCACGACATGGATAATTCAAGTGTTCTTCAAGGATATGAATCAATCTATAATCATGTTTGTAGCCAACAAAACAACGTGATTCGATGGGTTCTATCATCTAAACCATAATTTAATTTATAATCCAAGGTATATATCATCATGTTCCTTAACATACGATTCATGTGTTGCGAAATTTCGGTGAACGCAAGTGCACGTTGTCGTAAACAAGTAATAAAGAGATGAGTAAGATATCGTTCCCACGAGGACTGGTTTTACTAAGTACCAAAATATAGTCAACTCGTAATTTTATTTGAAGAACAATTATATAAAATTTATTTCTAAACTAATTACAGAAATATAAATAGAAAATAATAATAATAATAATAATAATAAGGGCATAACATTATGATTTTCACCTCAAACAATCATGAATGATTTTTATTTAATTCAATTCACTTTTATTCAATTGATTGTAAGCCAGGAATTCCTAAATTATTCTAAAGCTTCTCCCAAGGTCGATAGAAAATACTAATAATTATTAACTCGATATATTCCTATTCGAATTAGATAATTAATAGCTAAAACAGTTCATGAATCCCCATAATAAATAGGCTTCACAATTCCCATGAGTATATCCCTATCTCACGACAATCATGATTTTTCTCACAAGAACTATGCCTAAATTTCATCTCCCGAATCCATAAAGACATTCAAATCAATTCAACTGTTGGCTAGACAATTAAAAGGCATTAAGAACAATGAGAAAAATCCAACTCAATACGAATAACGAGTGAATTGAAATAAAAATAAATAAATCAAACCGTCATGTAATCGGATACAATCACAATCCTACTCGAACAGATATAGAAAATAAGATTCAGAAAAATTCAAGGGATCCGTGGTCTTGTCGTCGCCCACAAATCTCCTCATTTCCGCTCTCCCTGGATTCTTGTGTTCTTCGATCCCCTCCAACGATATCTTGATGATCTCTTTTTCTAACCTTCAATGTTTATTTATAGCTATCCTTAGCCTCCAAAACGCATCCGGGAATTAGGTTGAAAATGGGCTTCAGAACAGTCCAAAAAATGAGGGCTGAATCATCATTACCGCCCCGTGGGCCGCAGCTCAGAAAGTGCGTGCCACGGCCCGTAATGCTCAGCGCCTTTAGCCTGGGCGCAGGTTTTCGTCATGGGTCGCGGCTCAGTATGTGCGTGCCGCGGCCCCCGATACAGTGTGCTCGGCGTCTTGGTGTGCCGTGCGTGTGCCGCGGCCCGCTTTCCTTGTGCCGCGGCCCCAGGCCAAAAATTGTCATTTTGGCCCGTTTTTCGCTGTTTGAGCTTCCGGAGTCCAATTTTCTACAAAACATATAAAGATAGTGCATTAAAAGCTCATTTATGCAAGTTTAGACGTAAAATGGATATGAAATAATGATAAATCAGCGTATAAATATACGCCTAACAAATACCCACAAACTTGAGCCTTTGCTTGTCCTCAAGCAAAAAGAATCAATTTCAAATAAAAAAAAGTATCGTGAATGATCGTGTGAATTATCCTGAAAACCTCAAAGAATAATACGAGTATCGTAATAGTGAGTCACATCAAGGACACTGATTCCACAAAGTAATCAGTTTTAGTGCTAATCAATCGTTCATAAAGAAAATCAAGCTCAAAGATTAACAAACGTGAATTTAACCGACCGCCAATATGAAGGGTTAGAGTAAACAAGCTAACTCGCCCAGTCCCACAGTCTAATGGCATAAATTCAAGAGTTTCATCGTCAAAAATAAACCTCGGACAACATTTCCTTATGTATGATCAATAATATGATTCGAGTTAACCACTAGGTTTCGGATCTCGGGATATTTCATCGGGATAACCCTAGGGTGGATTTCCATTCTCATGTATTGGGGAACCGTTTGACGTAAAAGACACTCATGGGGCACATGGATGCTTCTAGTTACTAAGTCCCCCTCTACAGTGGAGAAAGAACTCGAATAGCTATTCCCGCACGTCCGATTCAAGGTTGCTGTTTTACGCGAAAGTAAACAATGGGTCGCATGAATACCCCCGGTTACTAGGCTTCCCATCATCGGCAAATGCGATATTTCTAAACCATTAGTCTATTCAGGGTTGTCGTTTTACGCGAGAGTAAACAACGGGTCACGTGAATACCCCCGGTTACCAAACTTCCCATCATAGAATATGTATAATATCTCGACTTTTTGGGAAAAACTGTCTGACTCTAAACTCAATTTAAGTGCCAACAAGACCCATGTTACTGGCCGACTAGCTACGCGAAAAGTCTAACCAAACGTATAGACGGCGATTTGAAAACACGTATGTCTCCTTTCTTATACGCTAAGATTTCTACAACAACGAAAAATTTTGGACCTAAATGAATACTCAGAGGAAACAGATATCGCTGTCTGCAACTTGACCAAAAGTCAACCGTTTCTTCAAAAAGAAATCAGTATCATAACTTCAATTTTACACACGGAAGCACGAAAAATTCACGAAAAATTCATGTTTTTTGGCAAAAACCATCAACAGCATGTAAGAAAAATAAAGCAATGATGAAATCGCAATTTATAACTAAGAAAAATTAAGAAAATATCGCATGCTTCAATTTATTCCACTACACATAAAATCATCAACAATAAAACTCATGTGAAAATAAAAGAGATAAGGAAAAGTGAATCTTATTCCAAATGTCTTCTTGAACGCCAGCACATATCTGAATGGAATCGTTTGTCAATCCATACTTCAAATAATGCCCAACATCACTAGGGACCCCCAAACTTAGTCTCTAGTCATGAAATAACTATAGACATTAAGTCAAGAAAGACTAGAATATGAAGAATAATAACTCATTGGGGTTATATAAAAAAATATTAGAGAAATAAGGGCCAACAATAATACACGAATCCAAACGAAATAGCAAAACAAAGAAAAAAAATTTATTAACGAAAAATCAAATAAAACAACTAACTAGAAAGCAAGTAAAAATGATGGGTTGCCTCCCATCAAGCGCTCTATTTTACGTCTTGAGCACGACGTGGCAAATAAAAAAAAGTTAACGTGGCTTCTTTCTAGGGAGATTGCCAAATACCCCCTTCTTGCAATCTATAAGCCTCTTATTCCACAAGGGAGGCTTTGGTTCATGCCTGGTTGCTAAAAATAATGAGTAAGAATAATTATGCGGACAACCAAAAAATAATGAAAGAATATAATAATTATAAGGTATGAAAAAATAAGCAGAGTTCGAATGGGTAAATAATAAAGACATATCATGAACAACCTCATCAGAACTCAAAGAATCAGCCTCAACAAAATCAAAAGTAATGGGGCCAATCTCTCCCAATATGGATTTAGGAAAAATTATGCGTGGCACCGTTAATAAAATTTTAGGCACAAAAGTGTTCACCTTATTATTCGAAGTTTGATGACAAATTAATGAAATTTCTTTGGAAACATCATCAATGGTAACTTCTTCTACAAGCTCATCAAACTTTATGTAATTATCAGGTGCTGGGGGATCGACCCTAAAACTCAGCATGTCTTTCTTCTCAACCTCCCCCTCAACTTCACTACTAAATCGATGAGCTAGAAAATAATCATAGTGAATCTCAAGACCACGACTTGCACATTCTCGCTCAAGAGGGGTACTATCAGGATTTTTGAGAGTGTCTACACAATGTTCAAGCATGGTCTTTTGTATCGGGGGAGGGGGCTGACTGACCCTATTAGGCAAATTATTAAGATCATCGAAATTTATGAAATGCCAAGGTCACGATAATCAAAGGAAAACATAATAAAAAAATAAGAAAGAAAAAAATATAGAAACTAAAGAAAAAAAACTTCAAATTAAAATTAGAGTCGCTTGGTAATGATATTAGCGAAAAATCAGTCCCTGGCAACGGCGCCAAAAACTTGTTGCGAAATTTCGGTGAACGCAAGTGCACGTTATCGTAAACAAGTAATAAAGAGACGAGTGAGATATCGTTCCCACGAGGACTGGTTTTACTAAGTACCAAAATATAGTCAACTCGTAATTTTATTTGAAGAACAATTATATAAAATTTATTTCTAAACTAATTGCAGAAAAATAAATAGAAAATAATAATAATAATAATAATAATAATAATATTGCTACCGCCGCTACCCGGGCGTTTCTCTGCGATTTGGGCGATTTGGGGGGAGGGGGTCCTGCTCACACGGCCACCCGCAACCGCCCCTGGCCCGCCTCGCATCCGGTTATCTCGACCGCCTGGCCTCACAACCCTTCATCAGTCGACCTTTCATCATCCGTTCGTCAACCCTTCATCAGGCGTCCATTCTATTCGCTTGCTTAGGGTTTGGGCGATTTGGGCATCAGGCCGTCTTCTTCCTTAGCTCCTGATTGCGACAGTGGCCTTAGCTCTCTCCACGGTTTGGTGGATGTTGCGTTTGTTTAGTTTCTTCATAACAGTTGGGTTGGTTTCGAGCAGGTTACAAAATTTTTGTGTTCCGATAAAAAATATTGCTGCACATCTTCGTGGTGAGTTTTTGTAGTGCTTCTGTGTCCCTTTGGCGGTTCCAGCAGGCTGGTTTCTTGTTCTGTTACTCTTGTCATTGTGAAAGGGTTTTGTATCTACATTGCATTTGTTTCGTAAAGTGTTATTGATTGTGTGTTGGATATCCTTCCTATGCCTATTGTGAGATTCCATTGTCCCTTCGTGGGCCTTAGTGGATGTCGTGATGGTGGCGGAAATGGGCTTACCAAGACTTCGTTGATCACACATCTTCGTGACCGACATTGCAATGGTGAGGCTCAAGCTATCACTAAAAACTCTCTTGTTTCTGATTTGGTTGTTTTTGAAAGGGCCGAGGTTACTCTTAAGCGTATGGGACTTTGGTTATGTGGTGTTTGTTTCAAAACGCATACTTTCCGGGCTAAGTGTCGTCATGGTGTGGGTTCTGACTTTGTGTCACCCCCTGATTATGGTGATGGTGTTGTTAAGTTTGTGTTATATGATCTCACCAAACCACAAGTTCCATCTTCCGTTGCCCAGGTTGAGGATTCGGTTTTGGATGTGCTTGGTGGTTTTGATTTACCCCTTCTTGACACCTTATTCTCTAAGGGATTGCGGACTGTCAAATCTATCCCTCCCAAATGTCGTTTGGAGTTCTCTCGGACTTTGAAAAGAGCTCTTGATAAGGTGATTTGCACGCCTGATGACATTTCTTGTTGGGTTGGTTTGTTTGTCCTACCTCTTTGTCTTCTTAAAACCTTTTGCCCGAGGAGTAGTCAAGAGGGTAGGTCGGCCACTAAGCGCCAACGCCAGGAAGAATATATTGTTAATGCTATTCATGCATGGGGCACCCTCAGTGGCGATCTGCGCAGTTGTGCGTGAGGTTTTAGCTGAACCTTCTCCATTATGGTCCAATATTGAGGATGATTGCTTGGATTTGGGTGACCGCAATGTCAAGCAATGTAAGAGGAAGATTTGTGATGGTCATTATACAGTAGCGGTCAGAGTTCTTTCGTCTTCTGGTATTGCACCTTATGATGTTTCTACTCTTGAGGACTTAAAAGCTAAGCACCCCTTTCAGTCTGCTCCTCTTTTGCCTGATATACACATTGATCATCATCACCTTACCGCGTCTCCGTCTACGGTTCTTGACATGATCAAGAGTTTCCCTCGTGGCACTTCTTGTGGGCGGGATGGGTTGCGCGCCCAACACCTTTTGGATTGTTTAAATGGTGCTGCTGTGGCTATTTCTGATGAGTTGGTTGCTTCTATTACCCAAGTGGTGAACCTTTTCCTTGCTGGTAAATGCCCGAGGGCGCTGGGTGAGTACATTGCTAGTGCTCCCCTCACACCCTTAGTCAAACCAGGAGGGGGTATTCGCCCTATTGCTGTTGGGACTGTTTGGAGACGTTTAGTTTCCAAGGTTTGTGCTTCTATGATTGGCCACTCTTCAGATAGTTATTTAGATGATTTGCAATTTGGTGTTGGTGTGTCTGGTGGAGGGGAGGCTATTCTTCACGCTGTGAATCGGTTGGTTGAGGAGCGGGGGGATGATGTTGGTCTGTCTATGTTGTTGGTTGACTTTAAAAACGCTTTCAACATGGTGGATCGGGCTATTATGTTACGAGAGGTTCCGCTTCATTTCCCGGCTATTTCACGGTGGGTTGAATTCTGTTACTCTAGTCCCGCTAGATTATATTATGGTGAGCACACTCTTTGGTCTCATCAAGGTGTGCAACAAGGTGATCCGCTTGGGCCTCTTCTTTTTGCTTTAGTGTTACATCCCTTGGCATGTAAGATTAGAGATTCTTTTGACCTTTCCTTTCAAGCTTGGTATCTGGATGATGGCACTATTATTGGTGATACCTTGGTTGTGGGTAAGGTTTTGGAGTTGATTATGGCGGATGGACCTTGTCGGGGCCTACACCTCAATGTTGATAAAACTGAAGTTTTTTGGCCACAGGAGGACCCCAGAAGCAGGTATGTCGGTGTTTTTCCACCCAATATTTCCCGCCCCTCACATGGTGTTAAGTTATTGGGTGGTCCCGTTAGTGTGGATTTTGAGTTTTGTAGTAAGTTGGTCCTGAAAAGGGTTGCTAAAACCATTGAACTTATGGAGGCAGTTGCCAAACTCAATGACCCTCAATGCGAGTTGTTGCTTCTTCGTACATGTGCTGGTATTTCTAAGTTATATTTTTCTATGCGCACATGTTCTCCTCGGGTCTTTGAGTGTGCTCAGGTTTCTTTTGATGTGGCACTTCGTTCTTCCTTGGAGCGTATTGTCACTGCTTCTGGGCCCGGTTTTGGTGATTGGCAATGGAGACTCGCCACCTTACCCTTTGCTTTTGGGGGGCTTGGTTTATATTCTGCAGTGATGTTTTAAACTATGCTTTTCTTGCTTCGAGACTTCAATCGCTAGTCTGCAGACTAAGCTCCTCCATAGTGCCGGTATTGTGACTACCGGTCCCTCATTTGATGATGCTCTATGTACTTTTAATGCGAATATGGATATTGACCTTTTGAGTAAACCTAGCGAGGTCGCGCCCCCAAACTTCAAGAAATTGGCGGATATATACTTGATCGGGTTACCCAAACTATTGAATCTACGTTCCATCTATCCCCTCGACAGGTGGAGCTATGGAGCTCTCTAAATGAGGATCACACATCCGATTGGCGTAGGGTGGCTCCTATATCTGGCTTGGGACAAACTATGAACGCCAGGACTTATCGTTGTGTGCTGTGTTATCGACTGGGTGTTCCCCTTTTCACTGTTCAGGTGCCGTGCTCGGCATGTTCTAGGGTTTTTACTGGAGATATTTATGGGGATCATGCTGTTTCGTGTGCGGGTATTGTTGGCATTAAACATCGACACAAAATTGTACGCGATGTTCTTGTTGATATATGCTCTCGGTCCGGGGTTTCTGTACGTAAGGAGGTGGATATTGGGCTTCATGGAGATATGGACAGACCCTTGCGGCCGGCCGATATATTGCTTTATTCTTGGGATGGTGGGCGTGACGCTTGCGTTGATCTTACAGGTTCGTCTCCTTTGACGCAATCGGGGTTGCTTGATTTTGTCCCAGGGCGTGCGGTTAGTGAGGCTGCACGACGTAAACGTGTCAAGTATGAGGTTAAATGCGCAGATATCGGATACGGGTTCCTCCCCTTTTCTTTTTCTTCTTTTGGAGAACTTGAGAAAGAGGCGGTAACCTTACTAAATCGTATTAGACGTTTCTCCTTGACTCAAGACATTGGGGCTCGTGCTGCGGGTCATATTTTTAATCGTATTAGTTTCGCTATTGCTAGAGGAGTGGGGGCCCAGTTGGTTTCTCGGCTTCCCACTAATTTCTTTTAAATCCTTTGAGTTTTTTTTAATAAAGTGATATTATTGATAATAATAATAATAATAATAAGGGCGTAGCATTATGATTTTCACCTCAAACAACCAGGAATGATTTTTATTTAGTTCAATTCACTTTTATTCAATTGATTGTAAGCCACGAATTCCTAAATTATTCTAAAGCTTCTCCCAAGGTTGATAGAAAATACTAATAATTATTAACTCGATATATTCCTATTCAAATTAGATAATTAATAGCTAAAACAGTTCATGAATCCCCACAATAAATAGGCTTCACAATTCTCATGAGTATATCCCTATTTCATGACAATCATGATTTTTCTCACAAGAACTATACCTAAATCTCATCTCCCGAATTCATAAAGACATTCAAATCAATTCAACTGTTGGCCAGACAATTAAAAGGCATTATGAACAATGAGAAAAATCCAACTCAATACGAATAACGAATGAATTGAAATAAAAATAAATAAATCAAACCGTCATGTAATCGGATACAATCACAATCCTACTCGAACAAATCTAGAAAATAAGATTCGGAAAAATTTAGGAAAACCGTAAGGGATCCGTGGTCTTGTCGTCGCCCAGAAATCTCCTCGTTTCCGCTCTCCCTGGATTCTTGTGTTCTTCGATCCCCTCCAACGATATCTTGATGATCTCTTTTTCTGACCTTCAATGTTTATTTATAGCTATCCTTAGCCTCCAAAAAGCGTCCGGGAATTAGGTTGAAAATAGGCTTCAGAACAGTCCAAAAAATTAGGACTGAATCATCATTACCGCCCCGTAGGCCGCGGCTCAGTATGTGCGTGTCGCGGCCCATAATGCTCAGCGCCTTTAGCCTGGGCGCAGGTTTTCGTCATGGGCCGCGGCTCAGTAAGTGCGTGCCACGGCCCCCGGTACAGTGCGCTCGGCGTCTTGGTGTGCCGTGCGTGTGCCGCGGCCCGCTTTCCTTGTGCCGCGGCCCCAGGCAAAAAATTGTCGTTTTGGCCCGTTTTTCGCCGTTTGAGCATCCGGACTCCAATTTTCTACAAAACATATAAAGATAGTGCATTAAAAGCTCATTTATGCAGGTTTAGACGTAAAATGGATATGAAATAATGATAAATAAGCGTATAAATATACGCCTAACATCATGCAACCTCAAGAATCACAACAACACCGTAACCATCATCATACGAGGAAGACATCTACAACAACATCAAAATTCGAAGTAGAAGAGAGGGATTATCCAACATACCTCTTGAAGATGAATACACAAGTAACCACCTCAAGAATCATCAATATCTATCCTTCTCAAGCTCCAAATCCAAGTCCTTAAGCTCATAATCCACTTAGAAGGACCAAGAATCCATCTCTGGGTGTTGAAGATCGAAAAACGAAATGAAACTCCAAAGAAAAATGAAATGACGGCATCCACTTTTATAAACTTCTAGCTCGTTACGTACATAACAAGCCAAAGTTAACGTACGTAACCATCCTTTACGTATGCTATCTGACTTTGGTAGCGTACGTAATCACAATCCAGAGGCTCTTGACTCATTTCGTTCACATCCTTACGTACGTAACACATTCTCCATAACGTACGTAATACGTACGTTGACTTGCTACAGTAACACACCTCCTTAACGTATGTAATGATACATCGTTAACGTACGTAGGGCTCGAAGTTGAATCGTTCGCACCGAAAGCTACCGAAACTGGGCCCACCTGCCGACCATGGCTGAATCCTGTCCGATTCCCTTCTTAATGTACGTTATATACCCAGCTCAACGTACGTTAAGCTTGCTTAGTTACGTACGTAAGCTTCATCACTTAACGTACATAATGGCTTTCATACTTAGCCATTTTTGCTCTTGTCTGTCGTCTCAATATACTGAATACGTACACGCGACATACTGAATACATATGCTCGTTCCGATAACATTCTCATACGATACCTCTGATGCACGATATCCTTAAACACAATTGTCGACCAAGTACGGCAATTGTACAATACTCATTCAGTATATCCGACATCGAAAAACACATCAAGCATGTAATATCATAGAATTAAAATAACCTCGATAGACGTACTGGCACGACTGGCACAATTCCCAAAATTATCCACCCATACTGTGTCGGTCCAACTCTGTACAGTACAACTCAGATAAAATAATGCGAAAAATCATAGCGAAATTCTAGGATATTACATGTAATTTCAGCAGAAGACGTCAAGGTAGACCCCCAGAAGATTGGGACAGTGATGAGTTGGGAACCACCAAGAAGCGTCAAGGAACTGAGAAGTTTTTGGGATTAGCATGATATTATCAATGGTTCGTTGAGGCTTTTTCTTGTATCGCTTGACCGTTGGCGAATCTACTAAGGAAAAGTACCAAGTTTGTCTGGACAATAGATTGTGAGGAGAACTTCGACGAGCTAAAGAGGAAACTGACTACCGCCCCAGTGTTGGTACTACGGCAGGGCACGAAAGGATTCTTAATATACACTGATGCATCTAAGCTCGGATTAGGATGTATATTCATGCAAAATGGAAGAGTTATTGAATACGCCTCTCAACAACTCAAACCGTACGAGGTGAACTATCGGACGCACAACTTGGAACTGGCTGTAGTGGTCCACGCCCTTAAGATTTGGAGACACTGTCTTTATGGGGTTACCTGCAAGATTTTTACGGACCACAAGAGTTTAAAATATATTTTCACCCACAGAGAGTTAAACATGAGGCAAAGGCATTAGCTGGAGCTAATCAAGGATTACGACATGGAGATTTTGTATCACCCTAGGAAGGCTAACGTCATAGCAGATGCACTTAGTCGGAAGACTGCACAGGATTTGGCACTATCCGGTCTAACGATACAGCTGGAATTGCAGCAGGACCTCAGGAGAAATGGTATTGAAGTATGGATACAACACCGCCAGGGACAGTTGTGCTCAATTAACATTCATTCGTACTTGCTTGATGAGATACGCTTAACACAAATGGAAGACCCGGAACTGTGCGCGATCGGCACAAGAGCTGAAGGGGAAATTATTTCAGACTACAGTATCCAAGGGACTTGGTAAGATTTAAGAACAGGATCTATATTCCACCAAATGACGAGCTAAAGCAAACTATACTAAAGGAAGCTCATTCTACTCCCTATTCGGTGTATCCCGAGATGAGAAAAATGTATAAAGATCTGCGAAAGAGCTTTTGGTGGAAGAACATGATGCAGGAAGTATCAAGATTCGTTGTTCGATGTATGACATGTAAAAAAGTGAAGATTGAACACCGCAGATCGGACGGGATCATGCAGCCCTTACCCATTCCTGGAAATGGGAGAGCATATCAATGGATTTTGTCACCAAGTTACCAGTGACGATGGGAGGGAAAGATACGATATGGGTCATTGTAGACCTACTGATGAAGTCAGCACATTTCATTCCAATTCAGGAGACCACCGGAATAGAGCAGCTGGCCACCATCTTTATCCGGGAACTCGTAAGACTACATGGCGTTCCCTTGGCAATCATATCAGATAGAGACACTAGGTACGTGTCCCGCTTCTGGAAGGCTGTCCACAAACCTATGGGTACTCAGCTACATTTCAACACAGCCTATCACCCTCAAATAGATGGACAGACAAAACGTACGATACAGACCCTGGAGGATATGTTGAGAGCATGTGTACTCGATTGGGGTAAGGATTGGGCTAAACACCTCTGCTTGGCGGAATTTTCATACAACAACAGTTGGAATGCGAGCATAGGCATGGCGCCCTTCGAAGTCTTGTACGGTAGGAGATGCAAGTCTCCCTTATGTTGGGATGATGCTTCCGATGTCGTCGCCACCGAGTTAGATCTGATCCAGGAATCTATTAAGAAAATTTCCATTGCTCGAAAGCACATATTAGTGGTGCAGAGCCGCCAGAATCCATATGCTGCAGACCACTAGCGACCGTTGGAATTTCTAGTCGGAGACCACGTTTGGGTCAAAATGTCACCAATGCGGGGCATTCGACGTTTCGGCCAAAAGGGCAAATTGAGTCCGAAGTTTATCAGCCCGTTTGAGATTTTAGACTGTGTAGGTAGGCTCGCTTATCGATTAGCACTGCCACCATCATTAGACGGAGTGCACGATATCTTCCACGTCTCCCATCTGAGTATGTACGTTTACGATCCAAGTCACAAACTCAATTTCGAAGAGCTAGATATTTCTAATGATGCTACCTTCAGAGAAGTGCCAATCACAATTCTAGATCGACGCGTAAAGACCTTGAGAAATAAAGCTATACCCTTTGTGAAGGTTCATTGGTCACATCACGGCGTTGAAGAGGCAACTTGGGAGACTGAGTCTAGCATGAAAGAGAGTCACCTCGAGTTATTTTCTTAGTTTCGGAACGAAACTATTTTAAGGGGGATGGTATGTAATACCACGAGTATTCCATGCTGTTTTAAACCTTGTACCTCGTTTTAATAATTAATTAATGTGCCCCATCGTGATACTTTTACTTTTATACGTATTATGTTTAGACCGTGTTGTGGCTTATAAATTCTTAAAAGTACTTAATTGTGTTGTGATGTGATTTCCTGATGTTGATGATATGTCGATGACTTACGTTGATGTCGTTGAGCAATTATCGGTGCGAATATGATGGTGGCCAACGTATTGTTCCCCGAGAAATTGCTGGATGAGTCTAAAGGAAAGTCGTGTTATAAGGATTAAACGTAATATTATAAATTAGTGTATTGAATGAATATTATGTACGTTACTCGAGCATTACTACGTACGCTATTTTTATAGCATTACGTACGTTAAAGCTTAGACTTTACATACATAATGCAGTATTTGGATGAGATTCTCGATCCCGCGTAGTCAGGGAAACTTTCGGCGCGACAACTACTGCTAGTCAACTGATCATTACGTACGTAATTCAACCACGCATTACGTACGTAATGGACCATGACATTTCGGGCAGTAGCTCCTGAGAACCACTTATGTACGTTAGCCCATAGGAGTACATTACGTAATGATGTTTACATACGTAAAACTTTAGAAATTACGTACGTAATGCTGGCCTGATGTTATATAATGACACTTCCTATTTTCTTTCCTCCGCCCATTGAACACTTCTTCTCATCCAAAAATCGTCCTCCAACCCCCCAAACCGAATTTTGAGCCTTCCTAGCCGTGTATTATCGTAGTAGAGTGGATTGATCAAGCTCTGGAGAAGGTTTTGAAGGTGTTGTCCCTCCATTCCTCATCGTCCTTCGTCGTTCTTCTTCGTTTCTTGTCAAGGTAAGTTTATCAAATCTTGAATTCATCTCATTGTTATTAGATGAGTCGTACTAGATTTCAGATGCCTTGGGTAGTTTAGAACTTTCGATAATGATCAGACTGGTAAAAACTAATCACAATCGTTAATCGTAACCTATCAAGCTAGTATTTTGAATAAATTTTAGTAGTACTTGTAGTTGGATCGTAAAACTCATAATCGAACTTGTAAACCACTAACACCATAGAATCGTCTTGTTATGTATTGCGATTATAATCCGATTATCGTATTGTAAACCCGTCGGTAATTCCTTAATGAATTAAATTATCGAATTGGATAGGTTATCAAATACGTTAAGGTTTCGGGAGATGTGTGCTTAGTCGTTCTATTGTAGAATTTTGAATTTGAGTAAGTAATGAAATTTCAGTGGCTATAATTTGTAGTCGTAACGTAGAAATGTTATACTAGAACATTATTGTTTAATGAGATGATAAATTGTAAATTGACGGACCGAGGAATTTAGTAATTCGCATTGTGGTTGAAACATGAAATTTTGGTTTCGACGTCATGAACAAACTAGGCTTAGAATCCTAACGGCTCGGGGAAATTGTCGCTAATCGTCATTATCACCATAACGTATTGATCAACAAATATGTAATAGGTTGAGCTCTCGGGTGTGGTCGTTCGAGCTGTTGTGTTATCAAGGGAGTAACTCTCGTCGGACTTGAGGCAAGTGAACCCTTGCTCGGACTATGTTATATTAAATTCCAAACTTTAATGTGCGTCACTATCTGTGGAATTGTGCTCGTTTTAGTTATCTTGTCTGGAGTATTCCTGAGTAGATACTTCCGTGACCCTTGGTTGCGACCTTGGGAGTTTATATGTTGGTATACCGTATGGAACTGTGTTGCGGGATAAAACCTGAATGGTACCCACATCCGGAGTATTCCTGTGTAGATACTTCCGTGACCCTTGGTTGTGACCTTGTGAGTTTATGTGCTGATAGATGAGATAATGTTGAGTATTCTATAATGTATCGCCTTACCAAGTAATAACATTGTATTGCGGATTTATCTGATTCTATCAATGAATTTTGATCGTATTGTCCGACTTAGGTTGGCTGGCACGATTCGTTGTGTCAGGAATTTTTTTTGAATATATGCAGGACGTTCCTGAAGGTTCCGGTCAAGCTTGAGCATTATTGGGGAGAAGCCTTGTTATTCTGTTTTTAAATTGAAATCTGAAAACATTCCACGTCATGTAATAACCGCGTATGCGGACTTGTTTTTCTTTAAAGTATTTCGTTTCGTACTTGCGCTATCAAGGGGCTACTTTCTGCAAATTATTTCATAACAAATTTTTAATCTCTTTTAAAAACTTGCCTTGTGGGTCCCACACAGGATTGACGGAACTGTAGCATCCCCACAAATTTTGGGGGCGTACAACATCCAATGTCCAATATTTACTATGAAAGAATAGGCTTAATTTAATCCAACAATGATCCTGTATGCGCGACTCTGTAGGTTCCTGTTGGCCACAAAGTATACAGTAAACAACTTGTGAGGAGGGTTTGAATAAGTTGTATCCTTTTTGAAGTTATTTGCATAGCTGAAGACTAATAATGAGTTGCTGTAAATACGACAACTAGGTAATCTCCTATTTGCTTGATGCATACAGGGTTTTCATAATAGTATACTTTAAATCATAGGTAGAAATGAAAATAGTAAGGACAAAATGTAAAATGCACACATATATAAGTGGTTCGAGGTAAACCCCTCTACGTCTACTGGTCCTCCACACAAGTGTAAAATGTTCATTAAAATCACTGCGTACACAACTATGTGACTTTAACTAAACATTTTTTTTTTAAAACCGAAATTTATTCTACGGAGCAGAAATGTGGGGGGACGAGGCCCACTACACGCCCAAAACGTTTGAGGGAGGACGAGTCCCTCTACACGCCCCAATTAACGAAAATAACAGCCAAGGAGATTATTTAAATCTAACATATGGAAAATTATTTTTATCAAGTCTAACCAAGCCATTAATCTTCCCGGGCAGATCAGACGGGCTATACAGACGAAAATTTCTGAACTTATAACCTTCATTAGCCAGATAGTCCGCAATGGTGTTCCCTTCCCGATATTTGTGGGAAAATGAGATATCCATGACACGCCTGAGTGATGCAATTTTGTGGCAGATGTTTAGCACTTGCCAATTACCCTTGTTAGGCGAGTTGACTAGAGAAAGGGCAATGGCCGAGTCCAGATCAACCCAAACCTTATGAATGTTTCTCTCGTGGCAAAGATCCAGTGCTCGCCAAATAGCAAAAAGTTCGGCAAAATTATTAGAATGATTGCCGATAAATTCGTGAAAAGCAAAGATAGGTTCGCCCAAAAAATTCCTCGCAATCCCCCCCACAGCTGAATCCCCGGGGTTGCCTTTTGAGGCCCCGTCCGTGTTGATTTTGGTGGTCCCAGGAGTCGGCCTGACCCATCTCACAATGTATATTTTTTTTTTTTGTTTTTACAATTACATGCAAAATTATTAATAAAATTGCAGGGGCAGAAATGAAGACGCAAAATATCTTAAAGAGCCGGGGAGCCTATCCAGGCCCGCGGCGGAATGCATCTCTGGCCTTTTATCATGAACAGGAAGTCCCAAATTCGATCGCTCACCCTTTGAGCCGTGAACGGAATCTTCTTGACCCGCATGTCGTTCCTAGAGCACCAAATAAACCACAGAATGAGTATAGGAATGATGCGTAAAATGTGGATAGCACCTGAGGCTTTGTTAAACCAATGGGACATAACTAAAGTAATAGATCGGGTTTGTAAAAGAGGAATGCCCAATAAGGTACAAAAGTTGGCCCAAACCGAAGAAGCGATCGGTCCATTAAGAAAAAGATGGGGCAGGTCCTCGGTGCTATCACAACAAAAACAAGAATCATCAGCAATTATGCCCCTCGATCTAAGGCCGTCCGGAGTGGGAATCCATTTTTTCAAAAGTCTAACCATGAAAAACGACATAGTAGGAGTAATAATTTGATTCCAACAATATTTTAAAATAAGATGAGTATCATGACATTGGCGGATAGCCTCCCACGCACTTTTAAAGGAAAAACCGCCGTGGGAGGTAAGTTTCCAAACGGCCTTATTCGCGGTAAGGCCCGACTCAACATGAGTGGGAAAGGTCATAACATAATCCCCAAGATCCGAGGGAATGACGGAGAGAAGTTTTGATCGATCCCACCCGTGTGAAGTCCAAAAATGGTTAATGGTGGTGTTTAGCCGGGGGTTAGAGGCCCATTGGGACAGCGGGCTAAAGTCACACCAATTGTCGTGCCAAAACGAGATATCGCCATCACCAATGTACCAAAAAATCCATTTATCAGCTAAGGAACGAATGTCGCAAAGATTTTTCCATGTAGGAGAGTCATTGGGGTTCGATTTAACCACCATGGGGTGAAGACGTTTACAATACTTAGCCTTCATGAATTGGGTCCAAATATTAGATGAGGTATGAAACCGCCACCAAAGTTTAATTTCAGCCGCTTTAATGATGTCCCCCAGACTCCTACAGCCAAGACCACCTTCTTCCTTAGGATAACAAAGCTTAAGCCATGCTCCCCAATGAGGTCTCTTTCTATTGCTGTTGGAACCCCAAAGAAATTTGTTAAAAAGCCGTTCGAAGAAGGTAATGACATTTTTAGGGGGTTTAAGGACTTGGAGACAATAGAAAGGAATAGAGCTCAGGGTAGTTTTAATAAATTCAAGTCTGCCACCCGAGGTAAGTAATCGGTGATTCCACGACTGGAATTGGCGCAAGTTTTAGCAATAAGCTCACCATACATGTCAAAAGTTTGATTCCCTTTCCACAAGGGGGCTCCCAAATAATTAATTGGGAGACTCGTTTGAGAAAATCCAGTCGTTTGTTTCACCATACGAACCAACACATTGTTCGGCTTGGCAAAAATAAAAGAACTTTTAGAGTTATTAATTTTTTGTCCTGAGCTCGCTGTGTAGTGATCTAGGCAATTTTTGAGAATGAGGAGATTGTTGTAGGAAGCATTGGTAAAGATTAACACAACATCAACATAGGCAAGATGTGAAATCCGAACCTTCTTCCTGATTTTGAAAAACATATCGGGGTGGGTAAGAAAAGTTTTATCCAAGAGTCTAGATAAATAGTCGGACGCAATCACAAAGAGAAGAGGCGACATGGGGTCACCTTGTCTGATGCCCCTGTCGGACTTAAAAAAGCCCACAGGACTCCCATTAATAAGAATCGAAAACCAACAATTCGAAATGCAACGATAGATCATGGCAGCCCAAGCATCCGAGAAACCGAAGGCTTTTAAAATTTTTAATAGAAAATCCCAGTTAAGCCTATCGTAGGATTTTTCCATATCTAATTTAATCAAGACGTTCTAATTAGAAGTAGATATGTCATGACAAACTTCTTGGGCCGTTAAAATATTATCAGTAATGAGACGGCCTTTAATGAAGCCATATTGGGCTGGGCTGAGAATTTGCGGAAGAAGGCGGCCCAATCTGGTACTGAGGATTTTCGCAATAATTTTATAAGTGGTATTACAAAGGCTTATCGTCCTAAAATCCTTCCAAGCAAGGGGAGGGGAGCATTTGGGAATAAGAGTAATAGTAGTACACGAAAAGGATTTGGGCATGGGGTTTCCGGAGAAAAAATCCCACACTGCCTCACATACATAAGTAGCAATAATGTCCCAGCGCTTGTGAAAAAATAAGGCATTAAAACCATCCGGGCCGGCCACACTGCCTGGATCAATACTAAAAACAGCTTCTTTAATTTCATCCACATCCGGCATGGCACACAAATTGTGGTTGTCAACCGTATTAATGACACAGGGGATAATGTCAGGCTTAATATTAGCAGGAGTATAATCAGAACATTTAAAAACAGTAGAAAAATAATTAACTCCAGAATTTTGGATATCGACGGGGTCCGTAATTTGGGTACCATCCATAATTTGAAAGATTTTGCCTTTGCTCCTTTTGGATTTGATAAGGTCATGAAAAAATTTAGTGTTCCGTTCCCCTTCAAGGCACCATTTTAAATTGGTTTTTTATTTCCAAAAGTCCTCTTCCATAGCCATCGTAAGATTGAGATTGGCTCTGGTTTTGTTTAAAAAAATAAGATTGTTGTCCATGTATCGTTCACACATATTGATACAATGGCAATAGCTTGGGCCGTTCACACATATTAGCTTTGGGCCTTTTCGACTTGTTCTTCTCACATAGATCAAAGATTCATATTCAATGCTATTCTTCCCACACAGGTCGGAACTAGGAAGGACATAGTCCACACATGGCTATGGTTGATCTGAACGTAAAGATAGGGTAGAACAATTTCAAACAGCAGCTGTATGCTTTGATGATCGTCCTCTTTATGATGTGATGTTTGCATTGAGGATTGTATATTTCTTCGCTTTGATATGTTGTATGCTCAGGAAATATACTGCTCTTTCTTAGCTTGATATTCAGATTGTCAGAGCTAATTGTCAGATATATTGCACGAGATAACTTGTTGTCTTATGTGTATCTGATGTCCTCTACTTGGGGTTATTTATAACTTTGGAAATAAATCCGTTATAAATATAGTCATTGTCCGGTTGGTGAGAGTGAGAAATCTCTGATTTGATGTAGAATGTTTTTATTGAAGGCGACTCACATTTAATGCTTCACACATTCTCTTTGACTTAGCATTGACTGCTCTTCAGCGTGTTCAGACTGTAGTCTCTATCGGCCGCATTAAGTGTTGTCCTTTCATCATTAAATGCTACTTTAACCGTGAATACTTTATGAATAAACAATGTTTATTACACACCAATTTAAAGCTTTTCTTCAGACCTATTGGATATGTGTTTTACTTTTCCCAAGTAAAAAACCTACAGCAAGATTGTTGTATCCAACTCTATTCATATCTACTAAATAATAATGTAGGTGCTGTAATATCCGTGTACTTTTTTATTAATGTATTTTATTTTTGGTCATATTCCATTAGGAGTTGGTCTGAGAGATTTCCATATTGTATTGTTTGGTATCAAGATTCGTGTATATTGGAGTTGGAACTGACTTGTTGATTATTAGTAATTATCTAGTTCTGTATCTATCGGGATGTATTCGTTCTGACCGGACTTCACGATCTTAATGCTAAAGAGGAGCACTTAGCACATGCTAAATTGAGAGCTAGCGTGCGCTAATGCTACGTGAGTAGCGCACATTATTAACCATGGTAGCGCACGCTAATATGACCGATCAGTAGATGCAGAGAGTTTATGGATTATGGGGACGAACAGGTAGCGCACGCTAACCCTCACGGTAGCGCACGCTAATGCAGCCAGTGCAGAAGGCTCTGCACCGCCTTTCAAATGCGTTCGACCGTCTTTCAGCCCTATAGTGCACGCTACACTTTCCGTAGCGCTCGCTAATCACATCCAGTATAAATAGGACAACATGGTGCACTTTACGTCATTTCTTTCTCCCCTCTTTTTCCTTCTGGCGACTAGCGCAACTTCAGGTCGGGAAAGTGTGGATTTTGGCCGGATTTCACTACCCAAGAAAGTTTTAGAGTTCCTAGAACAAAGTTACCATCATCTTAACAGCTTTTACCATCCGTATCGAGGTAAGATTGTTTGAAACCCTAGTCTTCATATTTTAGGGTTTTGTGGGATTTCATTCTTTAAGTCCGTTTTTAGCCTTGATTTGTGCTGGATTATTTTGTAATCCTAAACCTTTGTTTTTCCTCGAAGTCTATGGGTTAAGTTGCAAGTTTTCTTCCGTAGTTCGAGTATGATCCACGTTGTCTCTGTGGTGCTCGATTGATTGTCCTTAAGGGTAGAACTTAGGGTGACTCCTTCCATTTCAGTAGTATTGTGTTTAATACAGTATCATTTTAGGTTAGGAATGAACCGTTGAAGAATGATTGGACTGCAGGTCCTCCCGTTCACCATTCCCTGTATCGTGGTAATTGAGGCAAGTACTTTGATTACGTTTGATGTACTTCGTGTAAATATGTGGGAAAATGTGTTTTCTGTGAAAAGTGGTCATTTCAGAAAATGTGATTTCAGAAAGCGATAATTTCTGTGGTTTGTGACATGTGGTCACTGGGTGTAAAACCAACAAGGGTCCCCTGGGATTCGTTAGACTGCAATTTCTACGGATCACTTGGTTGGGCTGTACAACCAAAGAGGGCCTGACAAAGACTCCTGGGGTGTGTATCTCGCGTGAGGTACAGGGCCAGTATAGATCAGGAGGTTGTTTCATGTTGGTTGTTGTTCTATATTACAGAATATGAGTGATGATGTTATGGTTTGGATATCTTATTCACTTGTGGTACATATTCATGAATCGTTGTACTTGCACCGGCTGTTTGCTGACCCCTTCGGGGGTGAATATACTTATTGTGTATTCAGATATAGGTCTTAGCGGCGAGCCGGCACAGGAAGGGCACGAGGATGACGAGCAACACTGATATCATGTACTATTTTGAGTCTGTGGTCGTCCTGTTGTGAAAAAAGTTGTGTTTTGTCTTGTGCTCGCGCGAGTACTGTCGGGTAATATGGTTTGTTTGTGGTTCAGTCGTTTTGGTGGTGTTATTGTACTAGTTGTAGTTCCACGGGATAGTGTATTGTTGAGTATTGTCAGGTATATGGTTAAAAGTTGAGTATTGTTAATGTATATGAATGTCTGGGTTTTTGAATTGTCAACGTGGATTTATGTCGGTCTAAGCCCGGTAGGTCCTACAAAAAGGATCTACGGCACTGTAATATCTCTGTATATCATGGTGGTGTTACAGGCGCTGTAGGAATGGACTATGTAGGAAGATCTCTTGCTGTATGGCAAGCTGTGTGAAGTTTACCGCTTCCATACTTAGCGAAATGCTGACTTTGAAGACCTTATGCTATATGGTGGCAATTATCAGAACAAGGTTGTATTATTTTTCCCAACAATTTCCCCCTTTTGATAATGCCAAAACTTCTTTGATACGGAGAGACTATCTTCAAGTCTTCTGTCGAAAGATTTCATCTTTAGTCTAAGTCTAAAAATTTGAACGCCTCGCATGCAAGTTCTAAAATGAAAAATCCTAATAGGACTAAATGTATTACAACTTAACTTATGATTGGTGCTCAGGCACAATCTTACAGGATGTAATCTTAATTGAACACAACTTAATCTATGAACTGTTCGTAGACAAGTTCTTACAGCTTTTAGGATTATCAAATTTTGTACTTGTCGAATATTCCAATACTTTGTAATCAAAACAGTAAAGCAATAAAGGTAGCTTACGAGCTGTAATCTTTCAAGAAATCAAAATTAGAAATTGCAGGGCTTGAAAGATATGAAAATAATAATAGTGCATCGGAGATCATACAGTAGGATAAAATACAAAGTACACCATCATAAGCTAGTCCATGTAGTGTTGATGCTTCAAAGCCTTTCGGTAGGGATCATGTTTGGTACCTTTCCATCAATTGATTAAGGAGTCCCTGCCTTGGTCCATGTAGGTGCTTCGTCCTTCATATGATACATCATAGGCAAGAATATAATCTTATGGATGAGTTACTCGTTCACCTTTCTCGTGCTTAGACTTCATTTTCAGTTGTAAGGGTAGCTTTTCTTCTGCTAGCAGCCTCGAGAATTCAGTTACGGCATCCTCTAGTGTTTTGAATTTATTGAACATGGCTGACTACGTGATGAGAGTACAAAAGTATCTCATTAGTTCATTGTTTTTCCATTCTTTCAAATCCTATGATGTAGGCTGTCGGTCTGTTGGGAGCAGTATCTCAGTAGGCTTTCGTACTGTATTTTTCCATAGAAAATTGCTATCCTGGACCTCAGATCGAGAACCAGTTACCCTGTATCATTTTGCTACTTGACCTGTCCCGGGTCCGGCCAGTCGTCCGATGGCAGTAGCAATGCTTTCCTCCAGTGCAGCCTTCATTTCCCTCTTTGTCTCCAGCCTCCACATCCTCGCAGCCTCTCTCGACTCATTTCCCCTTTTTGGCATTATCAAATGCTGAGACCTTGCCTTGAATATCCTGAAGGAGTTCTATTGATTCAGCCTGTTGGGTCTTCAGATCAGTGATACCATCAACTAGCTTCGCAACTACTACTGTGAGATCATCGATCTTGTGATCATGGTCAGTGAGCTTTGAGCCGGTGTACTCAAGGGCGGAAACTATCTTGGATTCTGAGATACGAATCTTTTCTTGCTCTTGCTTCAGGATCCACTCCTGATGCTATTTTAGTTGATTCAGGGCTTGCCACAGTGCATTTGGCATGAGGCAAAAAGCATCTTCCACATCATTAATGGTCCCTTTTAGCTTCGGGATCTCATCCTGAGCTGTCTCTTGCATCCAGTCTAATTCCTTTCTGATGTCATATAGGACCTTGACGGCATCCTGCAGGAATACAGTTTGGCAGCCGATGGCTTCTAATTGCTCGATTTGTGCCTCGGTGTGGTGATCCAGGGTGCACAATCTTGGAGTCGAACGGTTCTCCAAGCTATTTGAGAACCACATTATGACGGGGCTTCTGTGGTTTGTCTTTATCAAGGAAACTATCGTCATATTCTGAATGGTATCCCGTAGAGGTAGGAGATTAAACATGCTCGGAAGCAGGTGCTTCTGTAGGTTGTGCTACAGGTTCTGTTTGGGAGACATAAGGGATTGATTCCTCCTGTCTCTATTCGATTTTGATAGTCGGAACTACAAGAGGTACTGGTTTCTCCTGCCAACTCCCAGTGGCTGACGGTTTCGGAAGAGGGATTAATTCCTCTTGCCGAACGGCGCAGGTCACATCAGCTTCGGCGGAGGGACATAATCCTCCTGGGTTGGTGCTGATGGGGGTTGCTCGCAGATGTTCCTTGGCCATTTTCAGCCTTGGATTGAGCACATTCATTCTCACGAGCCTCCTCATGACTCAGTCTCAGACTTGTCTGAAGGTCATCATCGTCTTTGTTGGAGTCTGAATGGTGGATCGGTCTCTTGGGCTTGTCGAAGGATGGAGATTTCCCTATTAGTCTTGTCTTCTCCTTTGCCACAAAGTGTGAAGAAATAAATTCCTGGCAAAGGTGATCATCCCATTTGATCAGGACTTCGACATATTGAGATTCCGTCACTTGCAAAGCGAACAACTCTTCTTCCTTCCAGTCCTCCCAGTTGTACAGGGTGTCGTAGAGGGCGACCCTGTACGATTTCCAAACCTTGAAGTGCTCGAAGGCTTTCTATATATGGACTTGAAGAAGAGTGTTATTGATAATATCAGTTGGGGAGCGACTCCGAAGCGTAATGGGTTCCATTGTCCGATTGGGATTCTCGACATGTAAGGGAGCCTATGGAGAAGCGGGATCCCTAATAGGGTGGGATGACCTATTGGGAGAGGGACTCCGTACAGGGGTGGGTGCCCTGTTTGGAGTGGTGGTTATTGGCTCCAAGGGGGCAGCCGGTTCTCTATAACCTTCTAACTTGGCAAACAGTGGCTTCTCCGTCATAGCCGCCACTAGCTCTGGAACTACTGTAGGAGCAGCAAATGTTTCTTCCAGAGGGGTTGCGCCTTGTGGTATAGATTTTTATAAAGATATAGCTTGCAGGATTGCCTCAGTGGCCATTGTAGCCACTGGGGTTGATGTAGGCACAGCTTCCGGCTTCGCAGACTTCTTGATTTTCGGCTTCTTTTTCTTATCGACAGTTGTAGGGGAGCTGCTGTCGGGAACATTTCTTTTCTTGCTGATAGCTTTCTACTTGCTATCAACTAATTTGGATTTATAGGGAAGGTCGGTAACATCCCTAGGATCTCTGGATGTTCGGAGGGAAAAGGGATCCGGCCTGTTGGCGAGAAGCGAGTCCTTGTTAAACACTGACGGCTTCGAGCCACCAAGGAACTTCCCGGCACGAATATGTTTGTCGCTGGATGACTGATTGATGCCACAACTTGTCAGGATATATTTTAGAATCAGTCCAAACAATTTTATGGCAGAGTTAGGCCTTGATGCTTACTCATGAAGCCTCTTGAAGATTACTTGGCACTAGTTCACATTTTCTCCAGACATAATGGCCACCATCATCCTAAGCGAAGATTTGTGCACATCTCAGATGCACTTGTTCTATTTTCAACCACCTTGCAGCAAAAGTCATGCAAATAAAGATATGGCAGGGTGAAGTTCTTCTTGTGACAAGATATATGGATTGGGGAAGTTTGGGAGCTCCTAGTGAACAGTCCTCAATAGGCTTTCAGAAGATCCTCAGATCCAAAAAACCCCAATTCCTCCAATGATAACCCATCAGAGGGAAGTCTGAATAGGCGTTCAAGGAATTCATAGTTGATGGTTATCTTCTTGTCTTTGAATGGTGCTGACGATGGTAATGACGTCAGAACCCTTTTTGTTTGATGCATAATGGAATGCAGCGTCGACAAAGAATTCTTCAACAAGAGCTTCATCATATCTCTCTGGATGCAAGCTACCTAGATGGTAGAGTCCGGTTTTCTTTGCACGGGACACCACAAGGTTCATCCCAGCATCATCTTCACCTTCAAGAGTGATATGCTCCAGCAGAACTGAGTGAGAAGAAATTCTTCCATCGATGATAAGGTCCTTTTTCTGAGTTGAGAAAGATGAAGTTTGAGAAGACATATTGCATAAATAGATTGAGAAAAATAGAGAGCAGAAAGCAATAAAGTATGTAGGTTGTTGTAGGCTCGATAATATGCAGAAAGCGTAAAGAGCCTTCAGATCAGCATACTTGCCCTTTTATAGGGTGCAGGGAAGATTAGGTTATAAAGTGAATGTTAAGATTTAAGGGATGGGAACCGTCCTTTAAATGAACGTACATGATGGACTTAGATGTAACTTGTACATCTAATCCACCAGTTTTGAAACTAATGGGCGGTCCCACCTCTGACGTAGTTTGTCTTCCACTATTACACGAAATGGAGGTTTGAATTTTGAAATCGCGGTATTTGAGGCAGTAAGGTCCAGGTGTCTTAAAATTATTAAAGGATAAATCAGTTTAAATTCATACAGAGAATGTGGACTTAAAAACAGTTTGCTATGTGAAAATGTATGAATTTTGGATACTATTATAATATTATTTGATATCCTACATTGTTTGTGCTCTATCCACGAAAATATAGTGTTCCCCTTAAAAGGTACATACAGGACTCAATTCTTACAGCAATATTGGGTTAATACTATATTCATGGGTCATACTGTATTCCGTCTTAATTAATGGACACGTTATCTGTAGGAAGGTCATATATCTTCGCCTTCATACAGTAAGGATATGACTTGAAGTTCTGAGTGTATAGTTAATTAAAGTGGATACTGTATTCTTGGGTCTTACAGCATTCCCCCTCAATTGATGAGTAAAACTGTAGAAACTTACAGGGATTCTGGCTGTAACATTCCCAATTCCTGGCGAAGCATACAGAATCTGGTTGTGCTGAGAGGTTTTGTAAAGAGGCTGGCTAACTGGATGTCTGTATGAATCTTCTCGATCCGAACATCTTTATGATAAAATGATGCTTCATATCAATATGCTTAGATCGTGAGTGCAATATAGGGTTGTGCGTGATTGCAATTGCACTCATGCTATGGCATATGATTGGAGTCTCTCTGGTGCTGATTCCATAAACTTGTAACTATTGTTGCATCTAGAGAATCTGCATACAACTTCCAGCGGCATAATATTCTGACTCAGTTATAGAACGCGAGTTATCCAATTGCTTCTTACTGAACCATGACACAAGTCTAGGTCCAAGGAAGTGACAAGTGCCGCTTGTATTCTTCCTATCCAACTTACAGACTCCAAGATCCGAGTAGTTGTAGCCTACCAAATCGAATCCTCTTCCTTAGGATACCACAATCCTACGTATCTTTTTCCATTTACGTACCTACGGATTCGTTTAGTTATGGTGAAGTATGACCCCTTAAGTGCTACTTGGTACCGAGCACACACTCCTACAGCAAACTGGATATTGGGCCCGCTAGCTGTTAGGTATAGGAGTGAGCCTATTATCTTCCTGTAGAGTGATTGATCAACCAGCTTTCCAGGTTTATCATCACTAATCTGCATGGAAGTGCTCATGGGTGAATGAGGATTTGGAGTTGTTCATCCCAAACTTGTTGAGCAGCTTCTTGATGTACTTCTCCTGGTTGATGAATATACCTGTAGGCAAATATTTAACCTGCAATCCTAGAAAATAACTAAGTTCTCCAATCATGCTCATTTCAGATTTACTTTACATGAGATAAGAGAACATTTGGCATAAAGCAAGGTTTTTTTCCAAGAAAAAACGTCCATTGTGGATGGGGGGTTGAGGCGGGACCCACCAACCTATTTGACATAAAGCAAGGTTAGTTGGAACAAATATAATATCATCAACATATATTTGTACCATTAAAAGATCGTCACGCTTTTGTATCTTAAAGAGTGTCTTGTCCAATGCACCATTCTCAATTCCATTGTTGATTAGATACAGGGACAGGGTTTCATACCAGGCTCTAGGTGCTTGCTTAAGTCTATACAGTGCTTTCCTTAGCCTGTATACTAGGTCTCTACCTTCATTGTTGACAAACCCTGGTGGTTGTTCAACATAGACTTCTTCGACGAGGTCTCCATTCAGGAATGCACTCTTAGCGTCCATTTAATAGACTATAAAATTCTTGTGAATGGCGAATGCTAGAAATATTCTGATATCTTCTAGTCTGGCTACATGGGCAAAAGTTTCATCGTAGTTTATGCCTTCTTCCTGTCTGTAACCTTGAGAGACTAATCGGGATTTGTTTCTTATGCCAAGTCTATTTTCATCCTTTTTGTTTCTAAATACCCATTCCAATTACAGCTTGATGATTTGGCCTGCCACTAGATTCCATACATTATTCCTTTCGAAAATATTTAACTCTTCTTCCATTGAAGTGATCCTGTGAGAATTATTCAGGGCTTCATTGGTCGAAATTGGTTCGGACTGGGCTAAGAATACAGCTAGGGTACACATAGCTAACCTCCTATGTTCAGCTTGAGATTTCTATATAGGAAATTGAGACTTTTCCTCTGTCTCTTCCTGTGCATAGAGTACAGTGCCTTGTGTATTCTGTATTCTGTATTCTCCTATGAGTGGTTACTCCAGCATCGATATATCCTATTATCAATTCATGTGGGTGATCTCTTAGCCACATCCTGTCAGGTTATAACTCGGCATCCCATGCTATTTCTTGTGGTGTTGTAGTTTGAACTTTGGCTTGTACAATGCCAGCTTAAACTGCTTCTGCTCTAACATCAGCGGGATTGATATCTAGGTCCACGAAAGGTTCTATTGGAGATTGGGGATCATCGATAGTGACTGTCTGGATATTCTGGGTTATGTCTTCTACTCCTGTAAGGTCACAGTGGGGTTCATCAAATACTACAGGGACGGATACCTCTATTGTCAGCTTCCTCTTATTAAATATCCTGAAAGCTTTGCTGACAGAGGAGTATCCTACGAAAATACCTTCATCCAACTTTTCATCAAAGGTATTGAGTTGGTCCTTCCCATTGTTCATTACATAACACCTGCATCCAGAAATATGAAAGTATGCAACCATTGGAGTTTTATTATTCCATACCTCATACACTGTTTTGTTGTTATGCTTGTTGATGATACAACCGTTTTGTGCATAACACGCTGTATTTGTTTCTTCTCGCTAGAACTGGCAATTTGCTTGCAGATAGCATGGTCCTTGTTGCTTCATTGAGCATCTTGTTCTTTCGCTCGGCAACACCATTTTGTTGAGAAGTTCGGGCTACTGCGTATTCGTGATGTATGCCATTATCCGCATAATATTACTCTATCAAGCGATTTGTGAATTCAGTGCCTTTGTCTGAATGAATGGACACAATACTCAGCCTTTTCTCATTTTGTAGCTTCTTCAGGTGCTCTGGAAACTTTGTGATAGTATCTTTCTTCTTGCTCAGAAAGATTGTCCAAGCATACCTGGAAAAGTCGTCAACAATAATAAGACAGTATTTCTTACCCCCAAAACTTATAGGGTCTACAGGGCCGTAAAGGTCCATGTGTAGCAAATCCAGTACCCTGTGGGTAGACAGATAAGACTTGCTTGCCTTTATAACAGGGTCCACAGGTGTTGTTTTTATGAATGACACATCGGGCAAGCCTCTGACCATTCCCAATCGAGCGAGCTTGTTGATAGTCTTGAAGTTGATGTGCGACATCCTTTTGTGCCATAGCCAGCTTTGATCTGCAGTGCCTTTGGTAACAAAACATGGAATAATGGGGCTTGTTGGCTTCTAGTCAGCAATGTACATATTACCTGATCGGCTTCCTGTGAGGACAACTTGCTTGGTCTTGATTCCCTCACCCTACAGTGATATAGATAGAATTTAACCGAGAACTGTTTATGACAGAACTGGCTAATACTAAGTATATTATACTATAAGCCTTCAACATAGGCTATGTCGGTGACTTTAAACTTTCCTACAAGCATGGTTTCCTTCCCTCTTGTTCTTGTTTGGATTCGGTGCCTAAATCAAAGGCCTAGCGAAAGCGGTAAAACAAAAATTAATTCGATCCGAATCCTTACGAGGATCGATCGAGCTACGTATATACGAATATATAAACGAAATACAAGAGATACGAGAAACATACCCTCGTAGTCCGTTTATTAAATGGTAACCTTCTCTTGAGCTATTCCCCAAGCTTTGATTGATCTCTACGAATCCAATCCGCTCCAAGCTCTTGAACGATCCAACGCCGAAAGCATCGCGTCTCTACATGCCACGCGTCGGAGAAATGACCGGGATGACTAAACCTCGTTATCCTCCAAGAATATGGCTAGAACAAGGTTATAGAAGCTTGTTATTGTGATTATAACACTCCAAGTGTATAACTCACTATCTCTCTTTGATTTCTTGATTTTTCTTCAAGAACAACCAAGAACAAAAGAAGAAGAAGATGAAGACTAAAAAGAAAAACAATTTTCTCTCTCTCTCAAACTCAAACTCACGTATGGAATGGCTTACCAACAAGTGAAGTGAGAGTCTTCATTTTATTCTCCATAAAATCCTCCCGAATCAAGACCAAATAATTAAAATGAATTAATTAAAAGATCTTGTTCCCTTGACACTTCAAGTCATCCACCAATTTAGGTGGTCACAATGACCAAATGAAAGGGGAGGGAAAGTGGGCGGCCATCTAGAAGGAGCCGGGATGAGTTCGTTCCGTTTCGGACTCCCGTGAGTCCAAACAGAAAAACTCCTATTCCGTTCCGATGTATTTGTGTCGATTAATTAATCAAATCAATTAATCACATTAAATACATAATAATGTAATTAATTTCTCCAAGAAATAATTATATGTATGAATTAAATTAATCACCAGTAATTTATTTAATTTAATAGGCCGTAAATCAATTTATCCAGTAAATCGATTTAAACATCTAATGTCCCAAATTAGATATCAAATATTTAATATTCATAATGAGATAATAAGCTTGATACATTCCGTCGTCAATCCTATTGCGCGACTCGGTAGGTCCGTCTCAGTCAGCAATAGGAGGAACCAAAGAGTAGTAGCACCACCTAGCCAGCCTGGCGGCCTACACTGTACCCCAACTGAGAACGAATGATGGGATCATTCAAGAACCATTCTGTCGTGAATACCAGTATACGTATAAACCCTTCTTTCACATGTCCCGATCAAGTTATAGGGTCACGGTCATTCAAACCCTATCTGTACTTGACGCTATGCATGTGTTAATGCAAATCAAGATCATTGAGCTCTCGTGTATCCAATACAAATAGCTCCAATGCTTTCGCCAAAGACTTATGATCTCATCTGCCAATAACCGCATAGGACATATAACCAGTTCACTAACGGGAGAAAGAATTCTATCTTGGTATTCAGTAGGACCTGCTACTTGCCCGTTAAGATGCACGTCGAGGTTGACCCCCACCTCCCGGTTTATAGGGTCGAACTACTATAATGAAAATCTGTATGTCACAAGCACATCCATACTAAATCCTCAAGCCGAAGGTTCACGAATACCTATCAGAACCTTTCGATTCCGTCATTGACTGTCCCGGAGTGAAATCCGTGCGACGAATCGAGGGTGAGTCAGTTCGAGTACACTAATCCAATTAGCATACCTATAACGTGTGCTCCTACTAACCATTAGTTTTCGACAGGCACTCTCCATATCAAAGAACACGTCATACAAGTCTTCACATAAACTTAACGCCCAATCAAGTTTCATCGACTTGCGAACGATCAAGTATTTGAGCTATAAACCTTTCCAGTGCCGACCCCTTATCCAATAAGGAGTGGAATGTTTTGCTCTCAAATACACGGACTAGTTTCAATATATATATTTACGAGTTAGGAATGCCAGTAACTTCCATTAAAAAAAGAAACATCCATTGCCTTATATTAATGATTTACATAATTACAAGTACAATGCCCTCACTCAACATCCTCTGAGTGGCATTCGAGGGCATACTCCTAACAATATCCCACTTGCACTCAATGCCACACACTATGGTATCTAATACCCATGTTCTCCAGATGATGCTCCAAGCTAGTCTGAGAAAGTGGCTTGGTCAGTGGATCAGCGACGTTGTCGGCCGAATATACTCTGTGCAGCACAATGTATCCCTTACGAACAAATTCTCTTATGAGATGATACTTCCTCTCAATATGTTTGGTGCTGTTGTGAAACCTTGGCTCCTTGGCCTGCGTTACAGCTCCGTCGTTGTCGCAAAGCAGTGAACAGCGGCTCAGCACATGGTATCACTTGAAGTTCTCCCAGAAACTTCTTAATCCAGAACCCTTCCTTGGAAGCCTCCGAGGCTGCATGATACTCAGCCTGACAGGTGGAATCAGCAGTCGCGCTTTTCTTGGTGCTATGACAAGATACTGCTCCTCCATTAAGAGTAAATATGTAGCCAGAACTAGACATCGAGTCGTCCTTCAGTCCTTGGAAGTCCGAATCAGTGAATCCCACCACATCCAATTCTCCACCGCCATACATCAGAACCATATCTCTAGTCCTTCTCAAGTACTTGAGAACATTCTTTATGGCAGTCCAATGTTCCCTACCTGGGTTTGCCTGAAACCTACTCACCACGCTTACAGCATGCCCGATGTCAGGTCTTGTACACAACATAGCATACATAAGGCTACCCATGGCCGAAGCATATGGTATATTACTCATTTCCTTTCTTTGTTCCTCACTTTGAGGACACATCTTCAAGGAGAGTTTTATTCCATGTCGCATCGGTAGGAACCCTCTTTTAGAATCATCCATCTTAAATCGCTTTAAGATCTTATCTATATAGAGGGCTTGGGAAAGACCTATTGTTCTCTTCGCTCTATCCCGGTAGAGCCGAATACCAAGAATATAAGTTGCTTCTCCCAAGTCTTTTATGGAGAAATTACTCGAAAGCCAAGCTTTCACAGAACTGAGCATTCCCACATCATTTCCTATTAGTAGAATGTCATCTACATATAGTACTAAAATTTCAATCTTGCTCCCACTAACCCTCTTGTATACACAAGGTTTCTCTTCATTTTGCACGAAGTCAAACTCTTTGACCGCCTCGTCAAAACGATGGTACCAACTACGCGGCGCTTGCTTCAGTCCATAAATGGAATGCTGAAGCTTGCACACTTTCTGAATATCGACTTCGGACCTAAAGCCTTTAGGCTGCTCCATATAGATTTCCTCCTCAAGGAATCTATTAAGGAAAGACGTCTTTAAGTCCATTTGCCATATCTCATAATCGTGGTAGGCAGCTATAGCAAGCATCATGCGAATAGACTTGATCATGGCTACGGGCGAGAAGGTATCATGGTAATCGATCCCTTCCTTCTGGGTATAACCCTTTGCCATAAGCCTGGCCTTATAGGCATCAACCTTGCCATCACCATCAGTCTTTCTCTTGTATATCCACTTGTTCCCAATAGGCACTATGCCCTTGGGGCGGTATACTAGAGTCCAGACCTGATTGACATGCATCGAGTTTATCTCCGCTTCCATAGCTTCATGCCATTTCGCTGAGTCTACATCTGTAACACCCCAAACTAGGCGGATATTACAGTGCCGTGGACCCCCGACTGGGACCCACCAGGCGAATAAAAATTAATGAATTAAATAATATAATTGCAGTACCAAACCACAATATATTATCAATCACTCCGATGAGGAGTTTTATTACAACACACCCAAGATAATAACCCAATACAAGTATATTTTATATGGAGATAAAATATACAACACTGATTGAACTCAATATCCAAACGATCTGCAGCGGAAATAAAATAAAGAAAACACGATGAATGAAAGGACTGGGGCCCCCTACTAGTATCACTGGGACTCCTCGCCGTCAACGTTCTCTTCCCGTGCCTTAGCCTTGCCATGACCTGAAAACAATATTCCCCAACGGGGTCAGTTACGCAGAACAACAATCCTCAAGAGTTGAATAGTCACAATCCTGTTGAAAACATACGCCATCAAACATGCTGTATGAATCAACTAACAGTACGGCTCAAAGGATGGCGCCACACTACGCCCGGGATGGAAATGCGTCCGTGCACAAGCCACCAACGAGTATCGATCGAATACATGTGTGGTCTTGTACCTAATCAGTCTCACCAAGTGATCGTCTCGTGTGCACAGTCCAATGTTAGGTCAACTACCAACACACGACTTTATATATGCCCGACATGAAAATCTTACACATACCAACCGGCACGCCAGTATGACCCGGAATGCCACGATATAACAAAAGTGACATCGAAAATCAATAATGACTGACCAAGATGAAATGATAGTGAAATGAATGATAACTCAATGAAATGATTGGAACCGTCGTTCCTCGTGGATGAAGTGATTAATTGACAATTACAAGTCTCAATACGGTTAATACTTTATGAATGAATTATGATTATGAATGAACAACAACGAAAGGAATGAATATCCTTTTAACCGAGTAAGAATTAACTTACTCAACACCGGTGAACAACGTCCTTCCACGAACAAACGTCCTAAATGAAATGTCGGTCACTCGAACAACCTTGAATAACACAATTACCAACAATCCGTTCAACATACGGATCAAACACGAATATAACGAACTCAAAATGTCGATACGACTAAACCAAGTTCATTGGGGCATTATATCGAACACGTTGTAACCAATCTTCGATTATATATAATAAATCCTCAATTATACTAATATCGAATCCCCAAGGAGTGTTTCAACCGACAAAACATCTTCAATACCATCAAAAATCCAATATGAATATCCAAATTCGTGATTACATCGACATCTAATCGAAAACCCCCAAATCCAAATCAATATTCAAAGTGTTCTTGAATAATCCCTATTAATCCGATGATAATCCTTAACAATTCATAATCACAAGTATATCACTTCATATATCATGATTATCACATCCAAAACATCATATCCCAACTCAAAATCGAAATCCAAGATGTTGAAGAATTTACCTTTGAAGATCCAAACACTTTGATTCGATGAACACGCGTTAAATCGACGATCCGAGCTTCACAACCGAACGAAGATGATGAAAATTGAGTACTCAAGTGATTGATGATGAAAAATTTCTCCCACAAACCCTCTCTCTCGGAACTAGGATGAAGAAATGGTGAAAATGAGGAAATCCCGTCGGTCCACTTATATAAGTCCCAAGGACGCACGACCAACCCGCACGACCAAGTGTCCATGCGTCCGGTCATGTGTGAGGCTTCTACCGGCTGCTGCTCTTAGCGCACGAGCGCCATGCACGAGCAGCAACTCGTGTGGCCTGCTCGTGCGGCCCTGACTCGAACGCTGGGCCTCCTGCCCAGTAAAGCCGCAATGCACGAGCGCCGCGCACGAGCAGTTGCTCGTGTGGCCTGCTCGTGCGGCACTGACTTGGCCATTGGGCCTCCTGCCTAGTCCAGCCGCAACACACGAGCGCCGCGCACGAGCAGTTGCTCGTGTGGCCTGCTCGTGCGGCACTGACTTGGCTGCTGGGCCTCCTGCCCAGTCCAGTCACGACGCACGAGCGCCACGCACGACCAGATGTTCATGCGGCCTGCTCGTGCGTCCCTGCTCGACAAGCAGTTCAGCCTATAATGATGCACCGAGTACAAAAATCACAGAATTCGAGAAGTACGAGGGCAAAAACATAAGTAACACAACTTTTACGCCGAACGGTGAACATGATTGAATGAGTATGAATTATGAGTGATTAATAGTGAATGAAAATCACTGAGTGATAATTACTGATTGATAATTCTTGAATAAAAATGACTGAATTACAACCGGGTATTACATACTCCCCCCTTAAAAAGAGTTTCGTCCTCGAAACTAAGGGTCAAACAACTCGAGATAACTCTCCCGCATACTATCTTCGGTTTCCCAAGTAGCCTCTTCGACTCCGTGTCTAGACCACTGGATCTTTACCAAAGGAATCGTCTTGTTCCTCAACTGTTTGATTCGCCGCTCTAATATTCGTACATGATGCTCCTCATATGAATGATCGTTGGCGATCTCGATTTCGTCGAACTGAAGTATGTGGCTCGGGTCGACAACATACTTCCGTAACTGAGATACGTGAAAAACATTATGAATTCGGCTCAACGCCGGAGGTAGGGCCAATCTATAAGCTAGCTCGCCTACTCGATCCAAAATCTCAAACGGTCCAATGAATCTCGAACTCAACTTTCCCCTCTTCCCAAAATGGAAGATACCACAACTCGGGGATACCGTGACGAAAACATGGTCACCTGTCTCGAACTCTAATGGTCGACGATGATTATCTGCATAAGATTTATGTCAACTATGAGTGGTCAACAAAAGACTCCTGATCAAAGCTACCTTCTCACGGGCGGCTATAAGCATATCGGGCTCAGTGCCGATTGATTCTGATAAGTCATCCCAACACAAAGAAGATCGAAAACGACGACCGTACAAGGCCTTGTAAGGTGCCATCTTAATCGAAGAATGCCAACTATTATTGTATGTGAACTCGATCAACGGTAGCTGGGATTCCCAATCATCTTTCCAATCGAGAACACATGCCCTGAACATGTCCTCCACTGTCTGAATAGTCCTCTCTGATTGTCCGTCGGACTGAGGATGAAAAGTTGTACTGAGATTAAGCTGAGTTCCCATAGCACGATGAACTGATTTCCAAAAATGTGACACGAATCGTCCGTGAAGATCGGAAATGATACTCTTAGGAATACCGTGCAGTCTCAATATCTCTTTGATGAACAACTAGGCAAGTCTCTCGGGACCCTACGTATCCTTAATCTCAAGGAAATGAGCTCATTTAGTTAAGCGATCAACAATTACCCAGATTGTATTTATGCCACGATGACTCATCGGCAAACTCGTGATGAAGTCCATTGAAATATCTTCCCACTTCCACTCTAGAATAGGGAGAGGTTTCAGCATACCCGCCGGTCGCTGATGTTCTATCTTGACTTGCTGACAGGTCAAACATCTCGAAACAAATTCCGCGACTTCCCGCTTCATATTACTCCACCAGTAATTTTGTTTCAAGTCTTTATACATCTTGCTAGACCCCGGATGAACGGAATAAGGGGTAGCATGAGCTTCTCTCAAAATCGAGTTTTTCAACTCGTCCATCTCCGGTACGCACAACCGATTCTTAAAATGCAAAAGTCCATCCTCGTGGACCACAAACTCGGGGGCTTTCCCCAGAGTCACATCCTCTCGAATGAGTAACAAAAATGGGTCCGAACCCTGATTCTCCCTGATCGCCTCCTCGAGTGGCGATGAAATCTCCAACGTACAAAGTTGCCCTTGTACTCGTTATAACCAGACCTCGATCCCGGGTCTCAGAAATTCTTGCTGAAGTTCCTTTTGAACTGTTAATCGAGCAAGCATCTTCTCCTGAACGGACTTACGAATCAAGGCGTCGGCGACAACATTCGCCTTGCCCGGGTGCTAAAGTATCTCGATATCATAATCTTTGATTAGTTCTAACCACCGTCTCTGCCACATATTTAACTCCTTCTGAGTAAATATATACTTTAAACTCTTATGATCAGTGAATATCTGATAGGTAATGCCATAAAGATAATGACGCCAAATCTTCAATGCGAACACCACGGCTGCTAGCTCCAGGTCATGGGTCAGATAATTAACCTCGTAAGTTCTCAATTGCTGTGAAGCATAAGCAATGACTTTCCCGTTCTGCATGAGTACACATCCGAGACCCTGTCCGGATGCATCACTATAAACCACAAATCCTTCCGTCCCTTGCGGTAAAGAAAGTACAGGTGCTGAAATTAACCGGCGCTTGAGTTAATTAACCGGCTCTTGAGTTTCTCAAAACTCTGTCGACACACGTCGGACCACATGTATTTCTTATCTTTCGGTAAAAGGTTCGTCATGGGTTGAGCGATTTTAGAAAATCCTTCAACAAATCGCCGATAATAACCAGCTAACTCGAGGAAACTTCGGATTTCCTTAACATTCTTCAGAGGTAGCCAATCTCGGATAGCCTCCGTCTTCTGAAGGTCGACACGAACTCCGTCTGATGAAATTACATGTCCGAGAAACGTCACTTCGGACATCCAGAACTCACATTTGGAAAACTTCCCATAAAGTTGCTCTCGTCTCAACACGTCGAGCACTTGATGAAGGTGAAACTCGTGTTCCTCCCGGTCACGAGAATAAATTAAAATGTCATCAATAAAGATAACCACGAACTGATCCAAATAGTCGATGAAAACCCAATTCATTAACTCCATGAATACCGCAGGTGCATTAGTTAACCCAAACGGCATTACCACGAATTCATAATGACCATAGCGTGTTCGAAACGCCGTCCTCCCGATATCCGACTCTCGAATCCGCAACTGATGATATACGGATCATAAGTCGATCTTGGAAAATACTGAAGCTCCCTGAAGTTGATCCAAAAGATCATCAATACGGGGTAGGGGATATTTATTCTTGATCGTCACCCTATTCAGCTCTCGGTAATCAATACACAAACGAAACGAACCGTCCTTCTTCTTGACAAATAATATTGGTGCTCCCCACGGAGACACACTCGGTTGGATATAACCCTTCTCGGTTAAATCCTCCAATTGATTCTTTAGTTCCAGCATTTCGGTCGGGGCCATCCGATACGGTGCCTTCGATATTGGAGATGTTCCAGGCTCCAACTCAATCGTGAATTCCACATCTCTCTGTGGAGGCAGACCAGGTAACTCGTCTGGAAATACATCGGCGTATTCTCTCACTACAGGAATATCCGTCAACATTACTGATGGTTTCTCGGTCTTGGTCATATAGCAGCAATAACCGACACACGATTGATTGAGTAATTTTGCTACTTTCATCAAGTTGATGACTCTCCCAGAACAGCTGGGGTTACTTCCCTGAAAAACACATTCGACTCCATCGTCTGAAATGATAGTGACCATACGCTTACGGACACTAATGGTGGCATCATGACGATCCATCCAATCAATACCCAAGATGACGTCATCTCTCGATAAATCTACCACGATTAGGTCTGCTAAACAATCACGGCCATGAAGCTGAATCGGACAATCTTTAATCTCACAATTTCCAATAATTCTTCTACCATCAGGTAGACAAATGATATAAGGCTCACAACTAATAGCACTACCAAGATGTAGTCTACTCAAAATGACTCGGAAATGAATGAATGCGATGCACCAGTATCAAAAAGGGTACATACAGGTTGAGATAGAATATCGAGTGTACCTAAGATCATACGAGCCTCTGGATCGTCGGTCTTCTTCATCTCATAAATTCGGGGCTTGCCGGCCCCCGAACCGGACGCTCCCATCTGATAGCTCTTGGCTCCACTTTTATTAACTCATATCGTCTTAAAAGATGCGGATTGAGTGGCCTGATTTTGCACCGCTGAATGTCCTGGGGCCTGAGATGACGCCGGAGTAGGTTTAGAGTCCCTTCGGAAAAAACGGGCCCTATGCCCAACAATCCCACAGTTATGGCACGTGACAGTCTGCCTCGGACACTTGGTACTGAAATGACCCTGTTCTTCACAGTTGAAATAGGTGATGGCCGAACTGGCCACTCGTGACTGATGGGTCTAGGCGCCATAGGAGGTCGTTCATAAAAAGTAGAGCCCGCATGTGGTTTCTTGAAAGTGGCCTGACTGCCGTCAGACTAATTACGATTCTTAGATTTCTTGCCAGCAAGTGAAGGTTTTTGCTTAGCAATCTCCTTAGCAGTAAGCTCATAAGTAAGAGCTTTCTCAATGAATTCGGCCATAGTGGTGCAATTGTCATTAAGCAACTACATCCACATACGGGGTTTCAGCCTCTTGCTGAAATACTTAATCTTATCCGCCTCGGAGTGAATGATAGATGAGGCGAAAGGAAGAAGTTCCTGGAATTTCTCGGCGATGGCGAGAACATCATCGTCTGCTGAAAGGTCGGGAGTGAGTAATTCTGACAACTTGGCCTCCCTGAGCGGGGCCGGATAATACCTCTCCATCATGAGAGTCCTGAATTGTTCCCATGTACAAGATCCATCGGTGGGCTTCAGCGATAACCACCATGAATGTGCGCCCTTACCAAGATAGTAAGCCGCAACTGAAACTTTGTGTCCCTCAGGACAGTCCACCATAGCAAACAGTTTCTCAAAATGTTCAAGCCAGTGAATGATATCCGCTGGCTCAGATGAGCCCTCGAAGGTAGGTGGTCGCTGGCGAGAGATATCGCCAATGATACTGCTCACACCCCTGTCTTGTCTATGAGGTGGCGGTGGAGGAGCCTGCTGATTTTGAGTAGTCGAGTTATGCATCGTCTCCATTAATTGTGCCATCTGAGTCATTTGGGCCATCATGCCCTACATAAAAGCGAGTGGATCAACCCGAACACCTTCTGACTGAGCTGTGTCTCGGGTACGACTCCCTGATAGTGAATGATTACGTCCAGGTGAATGAGTGGCAGCGTCACTGCTCGATGAATTAGCATTATTCCTTGCATTAGCGCGTGTATTCACACGAGTTCTCGGGTTTCGGCCCGCACCACGGCCTCTTCCCCCGCGTCCTCTGCCAGCTCTTTCCATACTGAAGTGGAAAGTCATATGATAATTATATATCTCGCATGAATATCACATTATGATTATATTATGAAATGATGAAAATGAGCATACGCGCTCAATTACAATGATTACATGAATGATCAAATGAAGTAACGTGATTATCTGATGAAGTTTTTGAAAAGATTATCTTGAACAAGTCAACAAGATTAATGATACGATCCTCAAGATCAACAACTGAACAGTGAAATGAACTGAGTGGTTAATGGGTTAACATGATCGACATGATTACAATTGAAAATGATAAATGAGGAAATCTTACTATTCTTTGGTCTGAAGGGCTCGGCTCTTGCATAGGTCACACGTGACGCGAAAGTCCAATGATACTAGTCTGATGAATGATGATTTCAAATGAGACATGACTCGGAAGGTAGTATTCAAAACCACGCTCCGATACCAACTCTGTAACACCCCAAACTAGGCGGATATTATAGTGCCGTGGACCCCCGAATAGGACCCACCAGGCGAATGAAAATTAATGAATTAAATAATATAATTGCAGTACCGAACCACAATATATTATCAATCACTCTGATGAGGAGTTTTATTATAACACACCCAAGATAATAACCGAATACAAGTATATTTTATATGGAGATAAAATATACAACACTGAATGAACTCGATATCCAAATGGAAATCTGCAGCGGAAATAAAATAAAGAAAACACGGTGAATGAAAGGACTGGGGCCCCCTACTCGTATCACTGGGACTCCTCGCCGTCAATGTTCTCTTCCCGTGCCTTAGCCTTGCCATGACCTGAAAACAATATTCCCCAACGGAGTCAGTTACACAGAACAACAATCCTCAAGAGTTGAATAGTCACAATCCTGTTGAAAACATACGCAATCAAACATGCTGTATGAATCAACTAACAGTACGGATCAAAGGATAGCGCCACACTACGCCCGAGATGGAAATGTGTCCGTGCACAAGCCACCAACGAGTATCGATCGAATACACGTGTGGTCTTGTACCTAATCAGTCTCACGAAGTGATCGTCTCGTGTGCACAGTCCAATGCGAGGTCAACTACCAACAGACGAATATATATGTGCCCGACATGAAAATCCTACACATACCAACCGGCATGCCAGTATGACCCGGAATGCCACGATATAACAAAAGTGACATCGAAAATCAATAATGACTCACCGAGATGAAATGATAGTGAAATGAATGATAACTCAATGAAATGATTGGAACCGTCGTTCCTCGGGAATGAAGTGATTAATTGACAATTACAAGTCTCAATACGGTTAATACTTTATGAATGAATTATGATTATGAATGAACAACAACGAAAGGAATGAATATCCTTTTAACCGAGTAAGAATTAACTTACTCAACACAGGTGAACAACGTCCTTCCACGAACAAACGTCCTAAATGAAATGTCGGTCACACGAACAACCTTGAATATATATATATATATACACACACATTTAACAACAATCCGTTCAACATACGAATCAAACACGAATATAACGAACTCAAAATGTCGATACGACTAAACCAAGTTCATTGGGGCATTATATCGAACACGTTGTAACCAATCTTCGATTATATATAATCAATCCACAATTATACCAATATCGAATCCCCAAGGAGTGTTTCAACCGGCAGAACATCTTCAATACCATCAAAAATCCAATATGAATATCCAAATTCGTGATTACATCGACATCTAATCGAAAACCCCCAAATCCAAATCAATATTCAAAGTGTTCTTGAATAATCCCTATTAATCCGATGATAATCCTTAACAATTCATAATCACAAGTATATCACTTCATATATCATGATTATCACATCCAAAACATCATATCCCAACTCAAAATCGAAATCCAAGATGTTGAAGAATTTACCTTTGAAGATCCAAACACTTTGATTCGATGAACACGCGTTAGATCGACGATCCGAGCTTCACAACCGAACGAAGATGATGAAAATTGAGTACTCAAGTGATTGATGATGAAAAATTTCTCCCACAAACCCTCTCTCTCAGAACTAGGATGAAGAAATGGTGAAAATGAGGAAATCCCATCGGTCCACTTATATAAGTCCCAGGGACACACGACCAACCCGCACGACCAAGTGTCCATGTGTCCGATCGTGCGTGAGGCTTCTGCCGGCTGCTGCTTTTAGCACACGAGCGCCGCGCACGAGCAGCAACTCGTGTGGCCTGCTCGTGCGGCCCTGACTCGAACGCAGGGCCTCCTGCCCAATACAGCCGCAATGCACGAGCGCCGCGCACGAGCAGTTGCTCGTGTGGCCTGCTCGTGCGGCACTGACTTGGCCATTGGGCCTCCTGCCCAGTCCAGCCACAACACACGAGCGCCGCGCACGAGCAGTTGCTCGTGTGGCCTGCTCGTGCGGCACTCACTTGGCTGCTGGGCCTCCTGCCCAGTCCAGTCGCGACCCACGAGCACCACGCACGACTAGATGTTCGTGCGGCCTACTCGTGCGTCCCTACTCGACAAGCAGTTCAGCCTATAACGATGCACCGAGTACAAAAATCACAAAATTCGAGAAGTACGAGGGCAAAAGCATAAGTAACACAATTATTACGCCGAACGGTGAACATGATTGAATGAGTATGAATGATGAGTGATTAATAGTGAATGAAAATCACTGAGTGACAATTACTGATTGATAATTATTGAATAAAAATGACTGAATTACAACCGGGTATTACAACATCCACCATTGCTTGGTCATAGGTCGTTGGGTCAGTCTCTTGGCTATCACTTGGAACCTCATGGAGACCCAGCTTCTCCAAGTGCACAATCCCATACCTCTCAGGTAAATGAGACACCCTACTAGACCTACGAGATGGTTGTACTTGTGTTTCAGAAGGTTCGGTTCCAGTTTCTTGCACAGGTGTCTCCCGAGGAGTTTCATTGTATTCTTCTAAAGAAATACTTCTACCTGCTCCGCCTTCTTGAATGAACTCATCTTCCAGGAAGTGTGCTTGTAAAGCAAAAACGATCTTTCAATCTTCAGGCATATAGAATAGATATCCCATCATCCGAGACGGGAATCCAATGAAACGTCCCTTCGCGGACCTAGCTTCCAACTTCTCCACCTTAGTCTTCTTGACATAGGCGGGACATCCCCAAATCCTAATATGATTAAGACTTGGTTTCCTGCCCTCCCACATCTCATGTGGAGTTTTAGGAATGGATTTGGAAGAATATCTGTTCAAGATGTAAGCGGCAGTCAGGAGTGTATATGTAATATCCGCAATTTCGATTTTCCGGTAATTTTTTTTTGCGGAAGTCCATCTTAGTGACTCTGTTGTAACCGTTTCGTCATTTCGAGAATATTTAATTCTGAACTTTTTGTCATCCGAGTTCGATTCGGTATCGTTTTGTTGAGTTTAGTGTTCTTAAACGACTTTTCCGCACTTGAGTTCGATTCTTGCGAATCTCGTCCGAAACTGTTGTTTCGAGTTTCTCGTAAGTTTATTTAATGTTATTATTCATGTTGCGAGCTTTGGCTTGGTGTTTTGATCGTGTATCGTGTATTTCGGACGTTTTGGGCCATTTTCGTAATTTCCCAAAGTTTGGGATAATTACTTTCCGTTGTCAAATTTCGAGCCTTTGGGTGGTCGGAATCGTTTGTTTTCTTAGCGCTTGGATTCGTCTTTGCGATTAATTCGTAACCGTATATTCGATTCATATTCAGGTTCGGGTTTCAGCGTCGTCCGGGCCGTCGGAGTGGCCACGGCCGAGTCACGGCCGCACTTCTTGGAGCAGGGCCTGGCCTGGCCGAGTTACGGCCGTAAGGTGCCGGTTACGGCCGTACGTACTCGGCAGTGTTCGGACGAATGCCGATTACGGCCGTAAGGTGCCGGTTACAGCCGTAAGGACCTGCCGGGTGGCCGTAAGTGCCGGGTTACAGCCGTAAGGCCCTGTTGGTTACGGCCGTAAGCGATCGGCAGGCGCTGGGCGGATTTGGACGAGTGCCGGTTACGTCCGTAATCTTGTCGGCCATATATAGGCAGTGACTGGCCAGACCTCATTTTTTCGTCATTTCTTCACCCGATTGCGGCTGGCGACGGAAAAAATTGGGAAATGGAGTTTTTGGTCGATTCCACTTGATTTCTAAGCATTTTTTAGGATTCTTGTCTATTATATCAACATCAAATCATTGTTCTTCGTCGGATCGAGGTAATTTCTTAAAATCTCCTAGAATTTGATTTTTCGAGATTTCTTCTTGATTTTCGTTGTTCGTCCGAATTTGATGAATCGATCGATGTTAGTAAACATTATTAATCGTGTTCTATGGATTGTATATCCATATCTTCAATTCGTTCAACCCGATTGATGATTCTTAGGTTATTGAGGAACTTTGAACATTTAGTGTTCAATTAAATGTCTCAAAGAGTTTCTTTCGGTCGTTGTTGATTTCGATTGATATTGTATTATTTAATGAATTGTATTTCATTCAAGGTTGTTCGAGTACTTGTGTTTATCGGAGGACGCCGTTCGTTGTTCATGGAAGGAATTCATCGCCTTCGATTGAGGCAAGTTTTATACTTGTACTAGTCAATGAGATTAATGTTATCATATATGTGTATGAATGTGTTGTATCATTCCGAGACTTAGTCTCTTCATAAGTTCATTGATATTCGGGGATCGTTCGATACGATACTCTTCGGGAATTATGCCAAATGTTTATTATCATTCATTAATGGCCGGTAAGGCATTGAGATATTCGTTGTTAATATTATTATCGATCACCGGTTCGCGGTATCGATGTATCGATTGTTGTTGTTAATATTGATGTCGATCTAAGACGTTGTTGTAATCATTGTTATTAATGTTGGCGTCCTGTCATTCATGTTGTATTGGCCGATTGAAGGCATTGTTGTATTCGTTCTCATCTTCGCCATCGGTAGCCGATTAAAGGTGCCGAGGCATTCATTGTATCATTGTTATCGATTGGCCGTTCTAAGGCAATCGAGGAGTTCAATCATTCATTGTATCATTCTTATCGATTGGCCGTTCTAAGGCAATCGAGGAGTTCAATCATTCATTATATCATTGTTATCGATTGGCCGTTCTAAGGCAATCGAGGAGTTCAATCATTCATTGTCTCATTGTCATCGATTATCCATTCTAAGGCAATCGAGTTGCTCAATCATCCATTGTATCATCGTCATCGATTAGCCGTTCTAAGGCAATCGAGGTGCTCAATGATTCATTGTGTCATCGTCATCGATTATCCGTTCTAAGGCAATCGAGGTGCTCAATCATTCATTATATCATCGTCATTGATTAGCCGTTCTAAGGAAATCGAGGTGCTCAATCATTCATTGTATCATTGTCATCGATTAGCCATTCTAAGGCAATCGAGGTACTCAATTATTCATTGTATCATTGTCATCTATTAGCCGTTCTAAGGCAATCAAGGTGCTCAATCATTTATTGTATCATTGTCATCGATTAGCTGTTCTAAGGCAATCGAGGTGCTCAATCATTCGTTGTATCATTGTAATCAATTGGTCGTTTTAAGGCAATCGAGGTATTGAATCATCTGCTGCATCATTGTTATCGGTTGGCCATTCTAAGGCAATCTGTAATACCCGGTTGTTAACTTCATTAATTATCATTCAGTAATTACCACTCAGAATTTTTTTCACTTAGTAATAATCATTCGTCACTCGTATTCGTTCATTTCGTGTTCATCATTCGGCTTATCTTGGAGTCGTGTATCAGCTTTTATTCTTCACTCATCTCTGTTCGGGGATCGATACGAAAATATTTTCATCATCATGTTTGGCCGCTTTGTGTTGGGAGTTCCATGATTGTTTCACCGATTGGACGTGACTTATTGTCGTGTAAGTCGTGTGTAGGCATGCGTGTCCTGTCATTTTTGTGTTCCCTTGTCTTTTTGGCCCTCAGCAGGGACGTACGAGCATGGCACACGAGCAGCTGCTCGTGCGTGTTGCTCGTGCGTAAGATCAGTGGCCGGGCAGTGGCCTGGCGCATGACCAAACACACGGACATTTGGTCGTGTGTTTTGGTCGTGCGTCACTGGATTATTTAAGGGGGTCAGACGGGTTTTTCACTTCATTTCACCCTTTTTCTTCTTCTTCTCGCGGCAGTCGGGCGATCCGAATAGGGTTGGTGGTTATAATCGATTATACTCCATCCAATCATGTTTTGAGGAGGCACTAGGTGATCATATCAACATCTAATCCTTCTTCTTCGTCGAATTAAGCTAATTCTCTTGGTTTTCCTAGAATTGTCCATTTTGGGGATTTTGGTTTCGATTTCATTTTTCGTCCATTTTTAATGGATCGATTGAGGTTATTAGATGTTATTAGACATGTTCTAAGGATTGTATATCCATATCTTCGATTCGTTCAACCCGATTTATGATTATTAGGTTCTTGAGAAACTTTGAACATTTAGTGTTCGATGAAATGTCTCAAAGAGTCTCTTTCGATCGTTGTGTTACTTTCGATTTATGTTGTGTTCTTGAATGAATTGTATTTCATTCAAGGTTGTTCGAGCGCTTGTATTTATTGGAGGATGCCGTTCGTTGTTCGTGGAAGGATTTCATCGCTTTCGGTTGAGGCAAGTTTTATACTTGTACTAGTCAATGAGATTAATGTTATCATATATGTGAATGAATGTGTTGTATCATTCCGAGACTTAGTCTCTTCATAAGTTCATTGATGTTAAGGGATCATTCGATACGATACTCTTCGGCAATTATGCCAAATGTTTATTATCATTCATTAATGGCCGGTAAGGCATTGAAATATTAGTTGTTAATGTTATTATCGATCACCGGTTCGCGGTATCGATGTATCGGTTGTTGTTGTTAATATTGATGTCGATCTATGACGTTGTTGTAATCATTGTTAAATATGTTGGCGTCCTGTCATTCATGTTGTATTAGCCGATTGAAGGCATTGTCGTATTCATTCTCATCTTCGTCGTCGGTAGCTGATTAAAGGTATCGAGGCATTCATTGTATCATTGTCATCGATTAGCCGTTCTAAGGCAATCGAGGTGCTCAATCATTCATTGTATCATTGTCACCGATTAGCCGTTCTAATGCAATCGAGGTGCTCAATCATTCATTGTATCATTGTTATCGATTGACCGTTATAAGGCAATCGAGATATTGAATCATCCGCTGCATCATTGTTATTGGTTGGCCATTCTTAGGCAATCGAGGTATTGAATTGGGGCTGTCGAGGATAGTTCCCATCCGTTGTGTCATTGTTATCGATTGACCATTCTAAGGTAATCGAGGTATTGAATTGGGACTTTCGAGTACGATGCCCATCCGTGAGTCATCATTATCGTGTTGGCCGACTCAAGGTAGCACACTATCATTCTCGTGAATTCGGTAATCAACGGATCGTTGTCGTTTGTGATTAATTATATTTTGGAGGCTAGTCTCAGCTAGTGCTCATTATGGGTAAGTTTGGGGCTTGAACCTTCACGGTTGGGTTTCCAACACCTACAATTCAGTAGGTTACGGCCATTGGATGGCCTAATTGTGATACGGCTTCGTGCCGTGGATTCGGCCCTAACTGTGATACGGCTTCGTGCCGTGGCTTTGGCCCTAATTGTGATACGGCTTCGTGCCGTGTCTTCGGCCCTAATTGTGATACGGCTTCGTGCCGTGGCTTCGTCCCTAATTGTGATACGGCTTCGTGCCGTGGCTTCGGCCCTAATTGTGATACGGCTTCGTGCCGTGGCTTCGGCCGTAATTGTGATACGACTTCGGGCTATTTTGGCTTCATGTGATTGGGATATTTGACAGCTTCGGCTGAGTGGCTTTCAGGACTTTGTGATTGTCTTGGTAATTTCATTGGAGCCTTCGGGCATTGTGATTCATAATTAATTCAGTTCTGGTTTGGTTCATGTCGTGTAATTCATTATGGTACTCTATTATTATGATTCGCCGTTGGGCACTTATGTTCTAACCTGTTAAACATGTATTAATAGTATGTCGTGGGCATAGTGTTTCACGAATGCTCCGTTCTTACATTGGTTTGTGAGCATCTCGTATTATTATTATCATTATACTATTTCATTCTGCCTTTGGATGCATATCATGTTATACATGTATTTGATGTTCATTATCTGGATGACTGACCCCGTGGGGGCGGAACATGTTTTCATGTTTTAGGTGCTTGCGAGGAGAGAGTTGAGACACAGGGGCATGATGATGGCGACGAGGCATTCGAGCGATACTAGTCCGAGTTGTTCATGTTGGTCAGTCAGTTGTAGTGTTCTCCGGTTTGTCAGTCATTGTCATTATGTATTACCCGAGTAGATACTCGTGGATGTTGTTGTATTTTATTTATTTTGGCCATGTAGGCCCATTGTTGTCGTTGAAATTCCTTATCGGAATATTGTGTCGGATATCATGGTAGGGACTATGATTTTCCCTTGTTGTTTAAATTAATGTATTTTAGTCATGTTCGCCTGGTGGATCTCCTGGCGTGGAGTCCACGGCACTGTAATAACCTAATAAGATTTGGGGGTGTTACAGAAGATGGTATCAGAGCTTTTGAGTTATGAGATACCCTGATATGTGAGTTATGTGGCTCTACCGATATGGTAGTAGTGGTACTGTCAGGTTATGACAATCTGGACAGTCGGGTTTTGTGAGTCGTGAAATTTGTACGACTGCACGAGTCAATCATTCATCGAGTCGTCGTCAGTTGAGACTAGTATCGCGAGACCTCGAATCTTCGTATGACCTGTGTAAGGACTCGATTCTCTTTATGTTCATACATTTATCATGTCATTAATTATTCATGCTTTGTTGAAACCTATATGTGATATTAGTGTTATGATTGATTCTTGACTAATTGTTTTGGAGCACGTGTGACTTGTGTAAGCGTTAAGGATCAACTCATTCATCAGTTTATAATCCTCAATCATCATTTTGATCTTGTCGATCATGTTAATTCATACATCACTCAGTTAATTCATTCATCACCCAGTCAATATCATTACTCAGTTAATTTATTCATCACTCAGTTAATTCATTCATCACTCGGTCAATTTCATTACTCAGTTAATTCATTCATCACTCAGTTAATTCATTCATCACTCTGTCAATATCATTGCTCAGTTAATTCATTCATCACTCAGTCAATCTCATTGTTCAGTTAATTCATTCATCACTCAGTCAATCTCATCGCTCAGTTAATTCATTCATCACTCAGTCAATCTCATCGCTCAGTTAATTCATTTATCACTCAGTCAATCTCATTGTCCACCTAATTCATTCATCACTCAGTCAATCTCATCGCTCAGTTAATTCATTCATCACTCAGTCAATCTCATTATCAGTTAATTCATTAATCATCCAGTCCATCTCACGGTTCAGTTGTTGATCTTATGGATCGAATTTTCAACCTTGTTAAATTGTTCAAGGTAATCATTTCAGGAATTTCATCAGATAATCATGTCACCTCACTTGATCTTTCATGCGATCTTATCATATTACGGCGTCATGTCGACGATCATTTTATTGCATTATTAATGCATTCATTGTGTTAGAGCGTGTATGTTCATTGTTATCATTCCGCCTTGTAATCATAATGTGATCTTCATACGGGATCTATAATCATCATATGGCTTTCCTGCTTCAGTATGGATAGAGCTGTCAGAGGACGCAGGGGAAGAGGCCGTGGTGCGGGCCGAAACCCAGGATCTCGTGTCCATGCCCACGCGAACGCGAGGGACATCATAAATTCATCAAATAGCGAGGCTACTCATTCATCAGCAGATAATCAGTCGCTTTCAGGGAGTCGTACCCGAGAGGCATCTCACTCGGAAGGTGTTCAGATTGACCCATTCATATTTATGCAGGGCATGATGGCCCAGATGACTCAGATGACGCGGATGGTGGAGACCATGCAGACCTCGATGGTTCGTGGTCCACCGCAACAGGGATTCCAGGTGCCGTTTCATGGACAGACTGGAGAATTGAATCAGATTGTTGGCGATATCTCTCGTCAGAGGCCGCCTACTTTTGAGGGTTCGTCGGAACCAGCTGATATTGTTCATTGGCTCGAGCATTTTGATAAACTCTTCGACATGGTTCAGTGTCCGGAAGAGAGTAAAGTGGCAGTAGCGGCTTATTACTTGAGTAAGGGCGCTTATTCGTGGTGGCTTTCTGTGAAACCCATCGATCGTGATTGTATTTGGAGTGAGTTCAAGGCTCTCATGTTAGAGAGGTATTATCCGGCTCCACTTCGTGAAGCCAAGTTGTCAGAGGTTTTGAACCCCGAATCCGTCGAGGACGAGGGTGTTATTGTCATTGCTGAGAAGTTTCAGGGACTACTTCAGTTTGCTTCGTCAGTTATCCGTACTGAGGCGGATAAGATCAAATATTTTAGCAAGAGGCTAAATCCGCAGTTAAGGATGCAGTTGTTCAATCACAATTGTAATTCACTTAGTGATTTCATCTAGAAGGCTCTTGGAGCAGAGCTTTTGATCAAGGAGCTTACTCAGAAGCACCCTCCAGTTTCTTCTGATGGGAAGACTAGGATGCCGGTTCATTCTGAGGGACATCGGGCTCTGATGTCCAAGAGGTCGTTTTCCAATTGTCTTCGTGCTGAGAAAGCATCTTCCTCTTAGACGATGAGTTCGACTGTTGTTTGCTTTAACTGTGATTCAGCAGGGCTCGTGAGTACTCGGTGTACGGTGCCAGCTATTGTCTGTTTTCTGTGTGGGAACCCGGGACACCTACGGAAATACTGCAGGAGTTCTAGTGCCGGTAGATCTCGAGAGAGCTCAACGGCCTCGAGGGACCTTGTTACTCCAGCTCGTGCTTCATCCAAGGGGTCCTACCAGGCTTCTAGATCCCTAGGTAAGGACATTCATCACCGGTTTTGAGTAAGTTAATTCTTGCTCGGTAATAGGATGGTCATTCATTTCATTGTCGTTCATTCATTCATATAATTCACTCATCATATATCAATCATGTTGAGACTTATAATTATCAAACTAATTATTCACTTCACGGGGAACAATGGTTCCAATCATTTCATTTGATCTATCACTCATTACGTTATCATTTCACCCCGATGAGTCATTCTTGATCCTTGTTGGATTTTGGTTTATTATCATTTATTGTGATTATTCTTGTTCTTTTGACCTCCCGGGATCATATTGAGCAATGAGTTTAGATTTGGGTCTCCTTAAATTGATGAGATCCAGGAGATCAATTATCTGGAGGATATCGATGTTGGGTACAATTGATATGTAGCCTTAATTTTTGTATTTTCCTTTCTCTCTTCTCGGATTAATGTGTAACTTAATCCGTATTAATGTATCGTGGTTGTGGATCATTTATTGTCAATCTATCTTATAATGATCGTATTTGAGAATCTTGAGATTTGGGTCATTTGATGCATTCTTGTTGTGCTGTACCCGAGATTTCGTGATAATCTAGGTAATTGTTTATTTTGATTCAAGACGTCAAGTCATGGGGACTTGGGCGTGTGATTGATATGGTCCCGAGGACTATATGTGCTTTGTCACTTTTCTTTTGAGGCGCGAGTGAGTACTTATGGGGGGTTGGCCCAGTTGTGCAGGCGAAGTGTTTCGCGTTGAGGAGCATTCCTCGAGATGTTGTTTTCAGATCCTGATGGATAGTTCATATCCCGAGTTGTTTACCCTTAGTTTCGAGGACAAAATTCTTTTTAAGGGGGGGAGTATGTAATACCCGGTTGTGAATTCATTAATTATCATTCAGTAATTGCCACTCAGAAATTTTTTTTCACTCAGTAATAATCATTCGTCACTCGTATTCGTTCATTTCGTGTTCATCATTCGGATTATCTTGGAGTCGTGTATCAGCTTTTATTCATCACTCATCTATGTTTGGGGATCGATACGAGAATATTTTCATCATCATCATGTTTGGCCGCTTTGTGTTGGGAGTTCCATGATTGTTTCACCGATTGGACGTGACTTATTGTCGTGTAAGTCGTGTGTAGGCATGCGTGTCCTGTCATTTTTGTGTTCCCTTGTCTTTTTGGCACTCAGCAGGGACGCACGAGCATGACTCACGAGCAGCTGCTCTTGCGTGCTGCTCGTGCGTGGAATCGGATTTGGACAGTACACTTTGGCGACCATCATGGACACACGAGCAAGACACACGAGCAGGTGCTCGTGCGTGCTGCTCGTCTGTGAGATCAGTGGCCGGGCAGTGCCCTTGTAACACCCCCAAGATATTTGGAGTATGTCACAGCACCGTGAATCCCATCTAGGAACTCACAAGTCTAAAATATACGACATCCACAACAAAAACATCAAACTCTCCAAACATTCATCCATAATTTTCAAAACAAAATCCCAAAATCAAAACACAAAGACGACAAGTTCGATGTGATCAACCATAAAAGAAATAACTCCTACAGTACTCGAGTACCCTCTATTAGTTTAGATAAAATATGAAGTTTTACATCCAGACTCAAAGAAAATTAAGACATCTAGACATTCCACAGTATCACGCCTGCCCGTCATCGTCGTACTGTCTCGGTGCTCGTCTAGCCCCATTCTTTGAACCTGAAATACATGAAACGTATTTCCCCCAAATGGGGTTAGACGTGGAATAGCTAGTGCAAGTAACACAAACGAATTCTAACATCTTACAATATCAAAGCATATGCATCGACAATTTCAAAATGCATAAGATAATGATTTCCGGAAATGCAAAATCTACAATGTATCACAAAACACAATCCTCCCGATTAACCATGGACCCGACCATGCGCGAATCCCTCCGAGGCCCCGATAGACCCTCCCGGAGTGGTTAACCCAAAAGTTCGTGAACCCAACCATGCGGAGATTCCCCCGAGGCGCCGTCGGACCATCCCGGAGTGAACATAACTCTCTCAACGCTCAATATACATTACTTTGCACATTCAAGATATTAAGTTCGTAAGAGTTACTTGCCTTTGAGACATGACGGATTGTTTCGAGAAGGTAAAAGACCACCGACGAAGGAATTTGGAGACTTTGGACCTAAATAAGTCGTACAATAACTATCAACAACAGTACGATCGGAAAATCAAATGGAAATACGCCCGAAAACCCCGCCTATGACATGATTATACCAATATTATATTCAACGAGGGCGAATGGCAACTCCAATCCTCTCTATTCACAACGATTCAAGTATAACCCATAATCTCGTAGGAAAAACATGTACTGGTGGTAGGAAAATTATACTCAACTCATTTACTCCCAAATTACGATTAAAATGGAAGGATTACAAAGAAACCCCCAAATTCCCAAAAATCTAGGGTTCTAGCGATTTACCTCGGATAGAAGACAAAGAGGATGATTTGGTGATGCCAAACTACTCCACAATTCCAAGGAAAATGATTACTAGATAATGGAAGACTTAAAAATCGCACAAGGGTCACCCAAAAATCGCCTAAGTCGCGCAGGAGGAGAAGAAGAAGGAAAAGTGGACGAATTCGGTCTGTTCCTGGGTTTTTATACCCAGGCTGGCTTACATACGTAACCCATAAGGATTAACGTACGTAAATCCCATAACGTACGTAAGGATTTATCCCATTACGTACGTAACGAAAAATTCAAAACTCCCTAACCAATCTTTCGAAGGTCGTTACGTACGTAAAGATGGGGCCATAACGTACGTAACAGTCTTTACGTACGTAAGAGTTCTAATGGTTACGTACGTAATACAGTTCCTGGGCAGATTCTGAACAGTTTGAAAATAAAGAATGCGGTGGAAACACGAGGCGATGAAATTACGAAACAAGAGTAACTTGCAAAAGATTCGAGACAACGAACTTAAGCACTAAAAGGAATCACGATCACAATCACTCGATGGTTAGGAAAACGACCATAAAGGTAAATTGCCCCAAACTTTTAGGAAATTACAAAATGACCCAAAATGGCCGAAAACTACGATACGGAAACGAACAACTGTGCCGAAACTTACAACACGTCTAACGACATTAAACGAACTCACACCTAATCTGAAACCACAGTTTCGCACCACAATCGCACAGAATGAGTCAACGAACGGATAATACCAAGACTAGATACAAAATCGAGTAGAACAATCTCGAAACAAGTTCGGATGACAAAACGTAAAGAATTAAACATTCTCCAAATATTGAAACGGTTACAACCGAGTCACTACAAATGGAAAAATGCTCCAAAAATGGAAATTACCAAAATAAGAAAAGTACGGTTATTACATTCTCCCCCTCTAGAAATAAGTTTCGTCCCGAAACTTAAGAGGTAAAAAGTTCCAGATATTTAGCGTGCATGCCGTCTTCGGTCTCCCAAGTCGCCTCCTCGATTCCATGCCTCGACCACTGAATCTTAACCAACGGAATAGTCTTATTTCGGAGTTGCTTGACACGATGCTCAAGGATATTCACCGGCCTTTCTTCAAATGTGACATCCTCCGCTACTTTGATATCCCCATAATTGATGATGTGGCTTGGGTCCGGGACGTATTTTCTCAATTGAGAAACGTGGAACACACTGTGAACGTGACTAAGGGCTGGGGGTAATGCCAACCGGTAAGCCAGCTCACCGACTCTGTCTAGAATCTAAAACGGCCTAATGTACCTCGGGCCGAGCTTCCCCTTCTTCCCAAAACGGTAAACCCCTGGCGATACTTTGAGTAACACATGATCCCCTACTTCAAACTCCAAAGGTCGACGACGAACATCAGCATACGATTTTTGTCGACTCTGAGCAGTTAACAGTCTATCTCGAATGATCGAGATCTTCTCTCTAGTTTCCATTAACATGTCCGGTTCTATTCCCACCAGTTCCTCGTCCCAACAAAGTGGAGACCTACACCGTCTACCATATAATGCTTCGTAAGGCGCCATTTTGATCGATGCGTGCCAACTATTATTGTAAGTAAATTCAATCAGCGGCAGATGCAACTCCCACTCACTACCCCAATCTAAAGCACAAGCCCGCAACATATCCTCCAACGTCTGAATCGTCCGTTCTGTCTGACCGTCTGACTGTGAATGGAAAGATGTACCCAATCTCAACTCGGTGCCCAAAGCCTGATGGACCGACTGCGAAAATGCGAGATGAAACGACCATCCCGATCAGATACGATAGTCTTAGGCGTACCGTGTAGCCGTACTATCTCTGCTATGAATACTCGAGCTAACCTCTCCGGTCCCCATGTATCCTTGATACCAAGAAAATGTGCCGATTTCGTCAATCGGTCGACAACCACCCAAATCATATTCATCCCGGTCTTCGTCCTCGGCATCCCGGTGATGAAATCCATGTAAATGTCTTCCCACTTCCACTCGGGAATAGGAAGCGGCTTCAACAGTCCGGCTAGCCTCTGATGCTCAATCTTGACTTGTTGGCACGTCAAACACCATGCTACAAACTCCGAAACGTCCCTTTTCATATTACTCCTGTAACACCCCCAAGATATTCGAGGTGTATTACAGCGCCGTGGACCCCTACATGGGACCCACCAGGCTAACACAAGAAAACACCACTCGACTAACCATCTCGGTTAGCAAGGAAACAATTATCAACCACAAGAACATAAAACAACACGCCCGGTACAACCGGCATAATAAACATCAACCGACAATTACATTAACTCCAACGAAGACAATTCGCAACCCGAAAGGAAAAGCCTAAGTACTCGCGAGTACAATCTATAAGTTTACAATTTGGAAAACAACCACATCAAAAGAGACGGTAGAAATTAACAAGACTCGATTTCACATGTCAACAACCTTGGCCGACATCCTCGTACCATCCCAGCGCCCGCTCGTCTGACTGAACATAACCTGAAATCCATAACAAGAATTTCCCCGACAACGGGTCCCCAGAGGGGTTAGCAATTACGCTAGTACAAGTATTCAAGTCAAATCGCTTACATATTTCATAGCATATGCACCAATATCATTTCGAAAACCAAAACAAGACATGTCTTTTTCCGGAAAATAAACAGTCAAACAATTAGCCTTGAGAACAGGGCGGCAGCATACATCCTCACTCGGGGCCTCACAGGGACCCTAACGAGTTGGCTACAATTACAGAAAAACAAAACCACGCACACGCTATGCCGTGAGAACAGGGCGGCAGCATACATTCTCACTCGGGGCCTTGCAAGGACCCTAACGAGTTGGCTAGCGGTACGAAACTCGTGAAATCCAGGGCGGCAGCATAGATTTCCCTCCTTGACCCCATCGGGCCAACACAAGGTGAGTGACAAACAAGTAATATACATAACCATTTCATGTTAAGCTTAAAGGTTTCCAAAAATACTTGCCTCGATTAATAGACGGTGACGCGAACGGAACGGAAGAATCAAGCACGACCGTGAGGAACCGACGAATGAACCTAACGATTCGAATAACACAATCACAACCAACTCTAGACGATTACGGAAATGGAATACACCCGGAAACCCGCCTACGATTCATGTATATTCGAATAAAAAATAACAACGAGGGCGGACCACAACCAAACCCTCTCGATTCCGTAAAAATCCACAAAATATCCATGAATCCGTAGGAAAACTAAAGATACTAACAATATCAATCGTATACATCATGAATCCACCAACAAAACGGAACGAATCGGAAGAAAACCCAAAACCCCCAAATTAAATCGAAAATAGGGTTTTAGAATATTACCTTAGGAGATTCAAGAACTAAGATCCGTAGAACACGCGTTAGATTGATTATCCGAGCCTCACAACCGAAAAGAAATGATGAAAATCGACCCGGATGAAGAACTCTCCCCTCTATATCCTCTCTCTCGATGCGGTGGAAAAATGGGGAAGGAGATGACCGATCTCGTCTAATAAGGACGAAGTCTGCGCAATTACCGCTTCGCAGCCGCGCATGCCAGGCGTGTGCCGCGGCACAGCCGAAAATCTACTCCTGTGTTTTAGCATTGTGCCGCGGCACACTGCGCAGCCGCGCACACGGCATACTGGGTTTGGTCGCGGAAGACACACGAGTGTGCCGCGATCGCTCGCACCGTGCGCGCACGGATGGGTGTGCCGCGCACACGCATGATTTGTTCGACATATTACACTGGGCTCGCCGCCGGCCCAAGACTTTCCGACAGTGCCGCACCGGTCCGGCCAGTTGCTCAGCCGCCACGACCCGATGCCTCGATTTCCAAAAACGCACGGAACGAACACGACGAAAAGTTCGCGGACGACATCAATGACTCGAGATGAAAACGTAATGCAATAATTAATCATACGCGACCAAGAAAAGGGTCAAGATGACAAATACAGATATGGATACCCGTAACTTTCAAGAAATTAAAAATGGCCGAAAACGCCCAGAAATCACGATACGTGATCGAATAACCAAACCGAAGTTCACAACACGTCTAACAAAGTTAAACGGACTTGCGGGAAATTCAAACAATAGCTTTGACGAGATTCGCAAGAATCGAACTCAAGTGCGAAAAAGTCGCTAAAAAGCACAGAACTCAACAAAACAACACCCAAACGAACTCGGATGACAAAAAGTGTAGAATAAATCATTCTCAGAATGACGAAACGGTCATGAGCGAGCCGTCAAAACGGACTCCGGCCGAAGAAGAAATTTACCAAAAATCGAAAATTGCGGATATTACATTCTACCCTCCTTAAAAGAAGTTTCGTCCCGAAACTTAAAATAAGTAGGGAGAAGCAATATCCCTTGCCAAGAAAACTCGACGAGATACAAAAAACCGAAGACTCGCGCCCGTCGGTGAAACGCTGCAAGGAACGCAAAGAGACATACGGCGAGAAAATACGCTCTAGGGCGACTAACACGACGTCACCGGTAGAGATAATAAAATCAACGAGTGACAAGCGTCATTAAACGGATAATACAATCAAGTCAATTATCCGAGCAATCACAAAACACAACGAACGAAAATCAATATGATTGACCAACCCAACGGTTCATCAAACAAAATGCGAGCCAAACGGCCGAACAAATGCGGAATTCCACCGCCTAAAGATTGGAAGATCGAAACGAGACTAATTTCCCGAGCTTAAGGGAATTACGAAGGAGCCTAAACGCTCAACAATCACGAACGGAACAAAATCAACACACAAACGATTGAGATAACAAAAATCGAACGATCATGTCCGAAACACGTAGGGTAATAAAATTCAAACAACAACTCCCAGGATAATCTGGTGAGAACAGCAAGACGTGCATTCCCATAAGATCCACAGGAAACGGAATAGCGATTGAAAAGTCACAACGACAAACGAGTCATTCCGAAACAATACCACCCTCGTTCGATCAACAAAAGCAAGGGATACGGAAAGTTCAGAAATGTTAACGAGCATAAACGAGTTGATAGAGCCGAAAATACAGAAGTTCAAAATCCGATCCACTTTGAATAAAAGAACTATTAGAACCAAAAGATGTTACTTCCGAACAAGATTCACAATAGTCGAACCGGATTCGGAAAAGTCACAATGATAACCATCGACTCAAAACCAGACATTACTGCTCGAATGGTGAAACCAAGGTATAGATCAAGTTCGAAGGTATCAATGAACACGAGCGAATCGATAGGTGGAGAAGGAGAAGATATAGAAGTCAAAATAGTACGGGTATTACTTTTGACCTCGCCCCGAAACTCACAACAACGAAACCAAGGTAACAGACTGATAAGCAACCGACACAATGCGGCCCACTCACCGATGCACACAATCATACCAACCCGAGCTCTAACTGCATATATGCGATAACGCATAAACCACTACGAGGCGACAACATCCAATACCAATATCACACCCCTCACAGAGGCTACCACGACGACTGTGTGGCGAACTACTCAACGCTCACACCGCCAATTCAACAACAACTCGGGGGTTAACACCCTAACGATAGCACGAACATTACACATATATTCCCGGACCACAATTAGGAATGATAGATTTTAAAAACGAAAACCATCTTTTGAAAATAACTTGCAAGCATCAGTTGATCTTGAGTATCATATATCAAAAAGTAGTACAAACATCGTCATCGAGACTTTCAAAAGAAGTCAACTTGCGTTTAATAAAAAAATGAAGACACCTTTCGTTAAATTAAAACTTTTCAGCTATTTCGACCTTCGGGTCTAAACGAATGCGTTTCTAAATCATTAGAAATATCTCAAAATGTTTTAATCCTCAAAGTAGAATAATTTTGAAACATAGCGTGGCACTAGTAGGCATCTTGAGAGCATTGTGAGAAAATAATTCATTTTAAAAGTACGTCTCAGTTTTATTTTCTAAGATACTCAAGGTTTTTCAGAAGTACAATAGGCCAAAATGCCCAAAATTCGCACGTATCAACATTCACTTAAACACATCATATCACACGCATCAAATCGCTCAAAATCACGACGGTAATATACGATCCTCAGGATATATTTAACAACATCGTTAAAACAACAATCGGTTTATCAAAACTGGATGGAAAACGATATCAAGAACAAAACTCCAAAGAGTCAACTCTAGGGATTCAAGAAAATACCTAGATTCGGCGAAGAACAATGGATTAGATGATGTTAAAATCATCTAAGATACTCCAAAACACCTTTGGATGGAAGAAAAATCAGCCCAGATGCGAAACCGAGTCGCTACGTCTCAAACTCATGGAGGAAGAAGAAGGAAGGAAGAAAAATGCAACTTAGATCGTGTCCAAGATTTATATCGACACAATTAGCGTGCGCTATCATTAAGGTTAGCGTGCGCTATCACGGCACCAAACAAAACTCGACCAAAAATACACCGTTAGCGTGCGCTAACGAGAACTTCAGCCCAGTGGTAGCTCTGGATCGCCTGAACTACCGAGTAGCATGCGCCATCCTCCCCTTAGCGTGCTACCAACGCACTCTTGCGCGCTTAGCCGCAGCGTAGCGTGCGCTAACGACCCACAGAGACAACAACGGAACATATCGGAAAAATTACAGCCGTAAACCTTTCTCACAAGGATTTACTGTGCTAAGCACAATTTCCCATGTCATTTCGAAAATGCTAAAAAGACCAATGACGGTAATATTTTTCCAAAGCTCACAAAATCATTTGTCAAACCATCATGAAATATTCAAGGCCAAAATGCCAAAACTTGATTCAAGGAATCAGTTTACGAAATAAAACTCGGTTGCAAAATACCGAAAGCCGTTTTGAAAGAACTCACACAATGGATAAAATACGGTTCGAAAATACATCGAAGGATTGACACTCCTCATATAAACCAAATACGAGAGTCTAATAAACACATATCGTGAAATCGAAATCTACGAAGGATTCCATCATTCAACGACTAATCATACAATTAACTCGTGTCACGCGAGGCACAACACAAGGAAGGGAGTTTAACACCCATAGGTCGCACGTAAGTGGCGACCACCCTCGATACTAATCACGACCAATGATCTCAAACGACGCGTCGCGATGTGACTAAGTCGGACAAAATCCGACAAGACAAAACTCAATGACACAACTTGACTCGACAACCTAGGTTTCCCCAGGCTAATCTGATTTTAAAATCGTATACTCTAGTTATTCGAAAATAAAACCAATAAGTTAAAAATCGTTTTCAAGACCCCTTCAAACACGACAAGGGCTTAACAGCGGTAGCATTTTATAAAATGTCCTAAAACACTTTTAAACACAACCTTTAAATACCGACACAAGGTTTTATTTGAAAATACAAGGCTGGCTCGCCCAAATTCATGTCACTTTTCAAAAACCCACAATACGATCAAGTCTATGAAATTTTCAAGCATGCACGCCGCATGTATTATTATTAATAGAAACACATTGGTTGTAAATAACAATAATTAGCCAAGTACCAACAATTCCGGACACACTCATATACGACATTCAAAATTACCGATTCAAAAGCGCAACTCGGAAATACTAATTCCAAGCATATGTCAAACTATCCCTTCAAGTTTGACAACAGAACTAAAGATCACCGATTTGGAAGTATGTCGAAAACTATGTGAGTTTCTCAACAAACTCTGCCATCAATACCTATACCGGAACATATCAATGTTCAAAACTTCTACATCATACTGCACCCTTCGGTGTCCAACTCATCGGTACATTCGGCTCAACATACATTTAGTATATCGCAATTACCAAACACAGATTCCATCATACAACAAAAGACTAGAGAGTCAAGCCCTCTCACAATATACCACGGAGCAAAACTCGGATCTTTCGATCACCAACGATCCCACCAATGCTAGGAAGTTTAGAGATGGAGGGCTCGCAAAACGACAAACGGTTAAGCCCAGAACGGCGCACATATCCCAGAGAGATAAAGGACGGCGCAATACAAAAATCAAAAGTACACAAACCGGATGGGTCGAGAAACAACTCGACGATAAGTACGAGAGAGGCAATCACAGTTCAAGAAGTGGAATTTCAATACGAGAAAACAAGAGAATCGAGTAAGGAGAACTTATGAGCACTGGATGTACTGAGATGCCGGCAGCGGTGTGACAATGTGCAAAACAAAACACAACTAGACCCAAATAACCAACAAGCCTAGGTATCCATAAACCTAGGTCTCTGATACCATTTTCTGTAACACCCCCAAGATATTCGAGGTGTATTACAGCGCCGTGGACCCCTACATGGGACCCACCAGGCTAACACAAGAAAACACCACTCGACTAACCATCTCGGTTAGCAAGGAAACAATTATCAACCACAAGAACATAAAACAACACGCCCGGTACAACCGGAATAATAAACATCAACCGACAATTACATTAACTCCAACGAAGACAATTCGCAACCCGAAAGGAAAAGCCTAAGTACTCGCGAGTACAATCTATAAGTTTACAATTTGGAAAACAACCACATCAAAAGAGACGGTAGAAATTAACAAGACTCGATTTCACATGTCGACAACCTTGGCCGACATCCTCGTACCATCCCAGCGCCCGCTCGTCTGACTGAACATAACTTGAAATCCATAACAAGAATTTCCCCGACAACGGGTCCCCAGAGGGGTTAGCAATTACGCTAGTACAAGTATTCAAGTCAAACCAATCGCTTACACATTTCATAGCATATGCACCAATATCATTTCGAAAACCAAAACAAGACATGTCTTTTTCCGGAAAATAAACAGTCAAACAATTAGCCTTGAGAACAGGGCGGCAGCATACATTCTCACTCGGGGCCTCACAGGGACCCTAACGAGTTGGCTACAATTACAGAAAAACAAAACCACGCACACGCTATGCCGTGAGAACAGGCGGCAGATACATTCTCACTCGGGGCCTTGCAAGGACCCTAACGAGTTGGCTAGCATGCGAAACTCGTGAAATCCAGCGGCGGCATAGATTTCCTCCTTGACCCCGTCTGCCAACACAAGGTGAGTGACAAACAAGTAATATACATAACCATTTCATGTTAAGCTTAAAGGTTTCCAAAAATACTTGCCTCGATTAATAGACGGTGACGCGAACGGAACGGAAGAATCAAGCACGACCGTGAGGAACCGACGAATGAACCTAACGATTCGAATAACACAATCACAACCAACTCTAGACAATTACGGAAATGGAATACACCCGGAAACCCGCCTACGATTCATGTATATTCGAATAAAAATAACAACGAGGGCGGACCACAACCAAACCCTCTCGATTCCGTAAAAATCCACAAAATATCCATGAATCCGTAGGAAAACTAAAGATACTAACAATATCAATCGTATACATCATGAATCCACCAACAAAACGGAACGAATCGGAAGAAAAACCCAAAACCCCCAAATTAAATCGAAAATAGGGTTTTAGAATATTACCTTAGGAGATTCAAGAACTAAGATCCGTAGAACACGCGTTAGATTGATTATCCGAGCCTCACAACCGAAAAGAAATGATGAAAATCGACCCCCGGATGAAGAACTCTCCCCCTCTATATCCTCTCTCTCGCGATGCAGTGGAAAAATTGGGAAGGAGACGACCGATCTCGTCTAATAAGGACGAGTCTGCGCAATTACCGCTTCGTGTGCCGCCGCACAGCAGAAGTGTGCCGCGGCACAGGCCGAAAATCTACTCCCAGGTTTTAGCATTGTGCCGCGGCACAGCCTGCGTGTGCCTCGGCACACGGTACAGTTGGGTTTGGTCGCGGAAGACACACGAGTGTGCCGCGGCACCAGATAGGTGTGCCGCGCATGCTCGCACCGTGCCGCGCGGGATGGGTGTGCCGCGGCACATGCGATTTGTTCGACATATTACACTGGGCACCTTTCGGCGGTGCCGGCTCAAGACTCCGATGCCGCACCGGTCCGGCCAGTTGCTCAGCCGCCACGACCCGATGCCTCGATTTCCAAAAACGCACGGAACGAACACGACGAAAAGTTCGCGGACGACATCAACGACTCGAGATGAAAACGTAATGCAATAATTAATCATACGCGACCAAGAAAAGGGTCAAGATGACAAATACAGATATGGATACCCGTAACTTTCAAGAAATTACAAAATGGCCCAAAACGCCCAGAAATCACGATACGTGATCGAATAACCAAACCGAAGTTCACAACACGTCTAACAAAGTTAAACGGACTTGCGGGAAATTCGAAACAATAGCTTGACGAGATTCGCAAGAATCGAACTCAAGTGCGAAAAAGTCGCTAAAAAGCACAGAACTCAACAAAACAACACCCAAACGAACTCGGATGACAAAAAGTGTAGAATTAATCATTCTCAGAATGACGAAACGGTCATGAGCGAGCCGTCAAAACGGACTCCGACCGAAGAAGAAATTTACCAAAAATCGAAAATTGCGGATATTACAACTCCACCATAAATTCTTTTTAAGGTCTTTATACATCTTACTCGCTCCATGATGGATAGAGTACGGGGTAGCATGAGCTTCTCGAAGTATTTTTTGTCTCAAGTCTAAATCATTCGGAATGCAGAGTCTCCCTTGAAACCTCAAACTACCGTCCTCATGAACCAAAAAGTTGGGGGCTTTCCTTCTTTCTGTATCTGCCTTCAGCTGACTGATCATCTTGTCATTACTCTGCCCCCCTTTGATGTCATCAGCCAAAGACAAATTAATCTCGAGGGTACGTAACTGGCCCTGCACTTGCTGAATCCATACTTCGATTCCTTGTTCAATAAGTTCTCGTCGAATCTTCACTTGTGGCGTGAGAATCTCAAGCATCTGGAGTGATACCAGTTTCCGACTCAGCGCGTCTGCCACAACATTGGATTTCCCTGGGTGATAAAGGATCTACAAATTGTAGTCCTTTACTAGTTCTAACCAGCGATGCTGTCTCATGTTCAGTTCTTTCTGGCTGAAGATGTACTTCAAGCTCTTATGATCGGTATAAATCCGGCACGGAGAACCGTATAGATAGTGGCGCCAGATCTTTACTGCAAACACCACTGCAGCCAACTCGAGATCGTGAGTAGGATAATTCATCTCGTACGGTTTCAACTGTCGCGACGCAAACGCTATAGTCCTATTGTGCTGCATTATAACACACCCGAGTCCCTGCCCTGAAGCATCACTGTAAACTGAAAACCCACCATTCCCTTGAGGCAAGGCTAACACCGGTGCCGTAGTCAAACGCCTTTTCAGTTCCTCGAAAATATGTTGCCTCTCATCATTCCATTCGAACTTCTCGGACTTCTGGAGTAACTGAGTAATCGGTCGAGCAAGTTTAGAAAACCCCTCGACGAACCGTCTATAATACCCAACAAGTCCCAAAAAGCTATGAACCTCCTTCACGTTCTTAGGCGGTGCCCAATCTAACACTGCTTCGATTTTTTGGGGATCTACACGAACCCCTTCGGCTGAAACCATATGTCCTAGAAACATAACCTCCTTCAGCCGAAACTCACACTTCGAGAACTTCACATACAGACGCTGAGCTCTCAGAATCTCAAACACTAGTCGAAAATGCTGAGCGTGTGCCTCGTCATCACGAGAATAAACTAAGATATCATCTATAAAAACGACTACGCATTTATCGAGATGCTCGATGAATATCTTATTCATTAGCTGCATAAATACTGCTGGCGCGTTGTTCAGCCCGAACGGCATAACCACAAACTCGTAGTGCCCATACCGAGTGCGAAAAGCAGTCTTAGGAATGTCGGACTCCCTCACCCGAAGTTGATAGTATCCAAATCTCAAATCAATTTTTGAAAACACAGTAGCTCCCTGTAACTGGTCGAACAAATCATCGATTCGAGGCAAAGGATATTTATTTTTAATGGTCACTTTGTTCAGTTCCTGATAATCGATACATAAACGCAGTGAACCATCTTTCTTCCTCACAAATAGGACCGACGCACCCCAATGTGAGGCACTAGGTCTGATATATCATTTCTCTAACAGTTCTCCCAACTGACTCTTCAGTTCCTGCATTTCCGAAGGTACCATACGGTACGGCGCCTTAGAGATCGGGGCTGCACTCGGTTCTAAATCAACTGTAAATTTGATCTCTCGCTCCGGTGGTAGTCCTGGCAAATCATCCGGAAAAACATCTGGAAACTCGTTTACCACTGGAATTGAAGAAAATTCGCCCTTCTCGTTCTCTACTCTCATAGCATAACACCAATATCCTATGCATCCATGCCTAATGAGTATCGCTGCCTTCATAGCACTGATTAATAATTTCTGACCCTTCCTCTGGTGTCCCACGAATGAGTGTTCGGTACCATCCTCGGCCAACTTCGATATACTTTTCGTGCAATAATTCATTATTGCGCCATGTCTATCAAGCCAGTCGACCCCGAGGATCAAATCCTCATCAACGATATCAACGGCTATTAAGTTTGAAAACCACACTCTATCCGCGATCATTACTGGGCAATCTCTAACTTCTCTATTCCCCACAATTCTTTCCCCACTAGGCAATTTAACCACAAACGGTTCGCAAACAGTCAAACATACAATATTCACTCGATGCACACAATCCAAAGAGATGAATGAATGTGAAGCACCAGAATCGAAAAGCACTCTAACTGGATGAGAGAGGACATGAACGGTACCTGTAGCCACAGTAGTCTCTGGATCGTCCGCTCTCCTCATCTCATAAACACGTGGCTGAACTGAGCCAGCACTGGAGGCTCCCCCTCTAACGGGCTGACCCCATCCTCGACCCCGACCGAAACCCTGGGAGGGCTGACCGGCTGGCGACTTCTGATTGACACTTGGTTCTCCCGGTGTAGGAGCGGATGTCGGAGCTCCAAGAGTCTTCTCTCCCTCAGTACAATATGCAGCTCTATGGCCCGACTGGCCGAAACTATAGCACTTCAGGTGAGGTAGATCACAATCATGACTGATATGACCATGCTGGCCACAATTAAAACATGTCACAATTCAGTTGGATGCATTAGGGCCTGCTCTAAAATTTCGATTGCTTCCTGATGTACGGTGAGATTTCCCAGCTGGGTAGTTCGCCGACTGAGACCTCTGCTGGTTGTTATTCTTGTTACCCGAAAAATTTCCTGAGGTCTTCTGTTTCTTTCCCTCACTGGCCGTATCCGTATCCGCGAAGGACATATCATAGGCCAAAGCTTTGCCCTGATACTCCTTTAGTGTAGTATAAGCAAACCCAGCCATGTAGTGTCGAATTCTGGGTTTCATCCGCATATCAAAATGGTGGATCTTATCTCTCTCTTCTCTCACTTGCCCCTTGACATGATTAAGTTGTTGATTATACTCGATGATCGCCTGAGATACTGGAATGTCTTGAAGTTTAGCCTCAAAAAAGGCTCTGATTTTGGCCTCCTGAATAGGCCACGGGCAATACTCATCCTCCATTAATTCTTTAAACTCGTCCTATGAAGCCTCGCGGTCCTGAGGCGCAACCGCTTGCCACCATCTAGGTGTGTCTCTCGTCAGAAAGTACTGCGCAATTGGCACCTTTCGTGCCTCTGGACAGTTTATCGCCACAAACACCTTGTTTATCTCGTTGATCCACGCTTCCCAGCCTATCGGATCCGTAGCGTCAATGAACTGAGGAGGACGCATACGGATCACGTCCCGAAGCCATCTCTCTGCCCCAGCATTCTCCACAGGAGGTGGATTATTAAACTGAACTGCTTGGGTCAGGAGTGCCATTTGGTTAGCCACATGTTGTAGTATAGTGGCCACACCAACACCCGCATTGTTCCCTGCGGAGTCTCCCATACTGGCCGTCTGGTCCTGCTGACCATCGGTACTAGGGTGAACTGAATTCGAGAAAGTGGGGGTAGTCGATCCAGCATCTGAACCGAGAGACATGGCCATCCCACCGGCTGCGCCACGCCCTCGACCGCATCCGCGACCACGTCCGCATCCTCTACCAGCTAGTATTCTAAGGAATAGAGAAAAAAATCATAAGTGCAGATCAGGAGATAACCGTCATGGTGACCAGTTCCCAAATTATGGAATGGAGAAACAAAGCAGTAAAGACAATAAGGTAAAAGATTCTTATGAGCACCGGTCGTACTAAGATGATGGCAGCGCGATGATACTGTGCTTACAACAATGTGACTAGACCCAAAAGACCAACAACCTAGGTATCCATAACCCAGGCGCTCCGATACCATATTCTGTAACACCCACAAGATATTTGGAGTATGTCACAGCGCCGTGAATCCCGTCTAGGAACTCACAAGGCTAAAATATACGACATCCACAACAAAAACATCAAACTCTCCAAACATTCATCCATAATTTTCAAAACAAAATCCCAAAATCAAAACACAAAGACGAAAAGTTCGATGTGATCAACCACAAAAGAAATAACTCCTACAGTACTCGAGTACCCTCTATTAGTTTAGGTAAAATATGAAGTTTTACATCCAGACTCAAAGAAACTTAAGACATCTAGACATTCCACAGTATCACGCCTGCCCGTCATCGTCGTACTGTCCCGGTGCTCGTCCAGCCCCATTCTTTGAACCTGAAATACATGAAACGTATTTCCCCCAAATGGGGTTAGCCGTGGAATAGCTAGTGCAAGTAACACAAATCAATTCTAACATCTTACAACATCAAAGCATATGCATCGACAATTTCAAAACGCATAAGATAATGATTTCCGGAAATGCAAAATCTACAATGTATCACAAAACATAATCCTCCCGATTAACCATGGACCCGACCACGCGCGAATCCATTCGAGGCCCCGATAGACCCTCCCGGAGTGGTTAACCTAAAAGTTCGTGAACCCAACCATGCGCGGATTCCCCCGAGGCCTCGTCGGACCATCCCGGAGTGAACATAACTCTCTCAACGCTCAATATACACTACTTTGCACATTCAAGATATTAAGTTCGTAAGAGTTACTTGCCTTTGAGACATGACAGATTGTTTCGAGAAGGTAAAAGACCACATACGAAGGAATTCGGAGACTTTGGACCTAAATAAGTCGTACAATAACTATCAACAACAGTACGATCGGAAAATCAAATGGAAATACGCCCGAAAACCCCGCCTACGACATGATTATACCAACATCATATTCAACGAGGGCGGATCGCAACTCCAATCCTTTCTATTCACAATGATTCAAGTATAACCCATAATCTCGTAGGAAAAACATGTATTGGTGGTAGGAAAATTATACTCAACTGATTTACTCCCAAATTACGATTAAAATTGAAGGATTACAAAGAAACCCCCAAATTCCCAAAAATCTAGGGTTCTAGAGATTTACCTCGGATAGAAGACAAAGAGGATGATTTTGTGATGCCAAACTACTCCACAATTCCAAGGAAGATGATTACTACATAATGGAAGACTTAAAAATCGCACAAGGGTCGCCCAAAAATCAGCTAAGCCGCGCAGGAGGAGAAGAAGAAAGAAAAGTGGACGGATTCAGTCTGTTCCTGGGTTTTTATACCTAGACTGGCTTACGTACGTAACCCATAAGGATTAACGTACGTAAGTCCCATAACATACGTAAGGATTTATCCCATTACGTACGTAACGAAAAAGGCAAAACTCCCTGACCAATCTTTCGAAGGTCGTTACGTACGTAAAGACGGGGCCTTAATGTACGTAACAGCCTTTACGTACATAAGCGTTCTAATGGTTACATACGTAATATAGTTCCAGGAGGCGATGGAAAATAAAGAATGCGGTGGAAACACGAGGCGATGAAATTACGAAACAAGAGTAAGTTGCGAAAGATTCGAGACAATGAACTTAAGCACTAAAAGGAATCACGATCACAATCACCCGATGGTTAGGAAAACGACCATAAAGGTAAATTGCCCCAAACTTTTAGGAAATTATAAAACGACCTAAAATGGCCGAAAACTACGATACGGAAATGAACAACTGTGCCGAAACTTACAACACATCTAATGACATTAAACGGACTCACACCGAATCTGAAACCACAGTTTCGCACCACAATCGCACAGAATGAGTCAACAAACGGATAATACCAAGAATAGATACAAAATCGAGTAGAACAATCTCGAAACAAGCTCAGATGACAAAACGTAAAGAATTAAACATTCTCAAAATATTGAAATAGTTACAAGCGAGTCGTTAAAAATGGAAAAATGCTCCAAAACTGGAAATTACCAAAATAAGGAAAGTACGGTTATTACAGGCCTGGCACACGACCAAACACACGGACATTTGGTCGTGCGTTTTGGTCATGCGTCACTGGAGTATTTAAGGGTGTCAGACGGGTTTTTCACTTCATTTCACCCTTTCTCTTCTTCTTCTCGCAGCAGTCGGGCGATCCGACTAGGGTTGGTGGTTATAATCGATTCTACTCCATCCAATCATGTTTTGAGGAGGCACTAGGTGATCATATCAACATCTAATCCTTCTTCTTCGTCGAATCAAGGTAATTCTCTTGGTTTTCCTAGAATTGTCCATTTTGGGGATTTTGGTTTCGATTTCATTTTTCGTCTGTTTTTAATAGATCGATTGAGGTTATTAGATGTTGTTAGACATGTTCTATGGATTGTATATCCATATCTTCGATTCATTCAACCCTACTGATGATTATTAGGTTCTTGAGGAACTTTGAACATTTAGTGTTCGATGAAATGTCTCAAAGAGTCTCTTTCGATCGTTGTGTTACTTTCGATTGATGTTGTGTTATTGAATGAATTGTATTTCATTCAAGGTTGTTCGAGCGCTTGTATTTATTGGAGGACGCCGTTCGTTGTTCGTGGAAGGATTTCATCGCCTTCGGTTGAGGCAAGTTTTATACTTGTACTAGTCAATGAGATTAATGTTATCATATATGTGTATGAATGTGTTGTATCATTCCGAGACTTAGTCTCTTCATAAGTTCATTGATATTAGGGGATCGTTCGATACAATACTCTTCGGCAATTATGCCAAATGCTTATTATCATTCATTAATGGCCGGTAAGGCATTGAGATATTCATTGTTAATGTTATTATCGATTACCGGTTCGCAGTATTGATGTATCGGTTGTTGTTGTTAATATTGATGTCGATCTATGAAGTTGTTGTAATCATTGTTAAATATGTTAGCGTCCTGTCATTCATGTTGTATTAGCCGATTGAAGGCATTGTCGTATTCATTCTCATCTTCGTCGTCGGTAGCCGATTAAAGGTACCGAGGCCTTCATTGTATCATTGTCATCGATTAGCCGTTCTAAGGCAATCGAGGTGCTCAATCATTCATTGTATCATTGTTATTGATTAGCCGTTCTAAGGCAATCGAGGTGATCAATCATTCATTATATCATTGTTATCGATTGACCGTTATAAGGAAATCGAGATATTGAATCATCCGTTGCATCATTATTATCGGTTGGCCATTCTTAGGCAATTGAGGTATTAAATTGGGGCTGTCGAGGATAGTTCCCATCCGTTGTGCCGTTGTTAACGATTGACCATTCTAAGGTAATCGAGGTATTGAATTGGGATTGTCGAGTACGATGCCCATCCGTAAGTCATCATTATCGTGTTGGCCGACTCAAGGTAGCACACTATCATTCTCGTGAATTCGGTAATCTACGGATCGTTGTCGTTTGTGATTAATTATATTTTGGAGGCTAGTCTTGGCTAGTGCTCATTATGGGTAAGTTTGGGGCTTGAACCTTCACGGTTGGGTTTCCAACACCTATAATTCAGTAGGTCACGGCCATTGGATGGCCTAGTTGTGATGCGGCTTCGTGCCGTAGCTTCGGCCCTAACTGTGATACGGCTTCGTGCCGTGGCTTCGGCCCTAATTGTGATACGGTTTCGTGCCGTGGCTTCGGCCCTAATTGTCATACGGCTTTGTGTCGTGGCGTCGGCCCTAATTGTGATACGGCTTCGTGTCGTGGCTTCGGCCCTAATTGTGATACGGCTTCGTGCCGTGGCTTCGGCCCTAACTGTGATACGGCTTCGTGCCGTAGCTTCGGCCCTAATTGTGATACGGCTTCGTGCCGTGGCTTCGGCCCTAATCGATACAGCTTCGGGCTGTTTTGGCTTCATGTGATTGGGATATTTGATAGCTTCGGCTGAGTGGCTTTCAGGCCTTTGTGATTGTCTTGGTAATTTCATTGGAGACTTCGGGCATTGTGATTCATAATTAATTCAGTTCTGGTTTGGTTCATGTCGTGTAATTCATTATGGTACTCTATGATTATGATTCTTCGTTGGGCTCTTATGTTCTAACCTGTTAAGCAGGTATTAATAGTATGTCGTGGGCATAGTGTTTCACGAATGCTCGGTTCTTACATTAGTTTGTGAGCATCTCGTATTACTATTATCATTATACCATTTCATTCTGCCTTTAGATGCGTATCATGTTATACATGTATTTGATGTTCATTATCTGGATGACTGACCCCGTGGGGGCGGAACATGTTTTCATGTTTTAAGTGCTTGCGAGGAGAGAGTTGAGACATAGGGGCATGATGATGGCGACGAGGCATTCGAGCGATACTAGTCCGAGTTGTTCATGTTGGTCAGTCAGTTGGAGTGTTCTCCAGTTTGCCAGTCATTGTCATTATGTATTACCCGAGCATATACTCGTGGATGTTGTTGTATTTTATTTTTTTTGGCCATGTAGGCCCATCGTTGTCGTTGAAATTCCTTATCGGAATATTGTGTCGGATATCATGGTAGGGACTATGATTTTCCCTTGTTGTTTAAATTAATGTATTTTAGTCATGTTCGCCTGGGGGATCTCCTGGCGTGGGGTCCACGGCACTGTAATAACCCAATAAGATTTGGGGGTGTTACACAATCGAGGTATTGAATTAGGGTTGTCGAGGATAGTTCCCATCCATTGTGTCGTCGTTATCGATTGACCATTCTAAGTTAATCGAGGTATTGAATTGGGACCGTCGAGGACGGTACCCATCCGTGAGTCATTGTTGTCGTGTTGGCCGACTCAAGGCAGCACACTATCATTCTCATGAATTCGGTAATCTTGGGATCGTTGCCGTTTGTGATTAATTATGTTTGGAGGCTAGTCTCGGCTAGTGCTCATTATGGGGTAAGTTTGGTGGGGCCTGAACCTTCGCGGTTGTTTCCCCCAACACCTACAACTCAGTAGGTCACGGTCATGTTTATGATCTCATTATGGGTAAGTCTGGGGCTTGAACCTTCGCGGTTGGTTTCCCAGCATTTGCAATTCAGCAGGTCACGGTCACTGGGTGATCTCATTATGGGTAAGCTTGGGGCTTGAACCTTCGTGGTTGGTTTCCTAACAACTACAACTCAGTAGGTCACGGTCATGCTTATGATCTCATTATGGGTAAGTTTGGAGCTTGAACCTTCGCGGTTGGTTTCCCAACACCTACAATTCAGTAGGTCACGGCCATTGGATGGTCTCATTGTGATACGGCTTCGTGCCGTGGCTTCGGCCCTGATTGTGATACGGCTTCGTGCCGTGGCTTCGGCCCTAACCGATACAGCTTCGGGCTGTTTTGGCTTCATGTGATTGTGATATTTGACAGTTTCGGCTGAGTGGCTTTCAGGCCTTTGTGATTGTCTTGGTAATTTCATTGGAGCCTTCGGGCATTGTGATTCATAATTAATTCAATTCTGGTTTTGTTCATGTCGTGTAATTCATTGTGGTACTCTATAATTATGATTCGCCATTGGGCATTTACGTTCTAACCTGTCGAACATGTATTAATAGTATGCCGTGGGCATAGTGTTTCACGAATGCTCAGTTCTTACATTGGTTTGTGAGCATCTCGTATTATTATTATTATCATTGTACCGTTTCATTCTACCTTTGGATGCATATCATGTTATACATGTATTTGATGTTCATTATTTGGATAACTGACCCCGTTGGGGCGGAACATGTTTTCATGTTTTAGGTGCTTGCGAAGAGAAAGTTGAGACATAGGGGCATGATGATGGCGATGAGGCATTCGAGCGATACTAGTCCGAGTTGTTCATGTTGGTCAGTTAGTTGGAGTGTTCTCTAGTTTGTCAGTCATTGTCATTATGTATTACCCGAGCAGATGCTCGTGGATGTTGTTGTATTTTATTTTTGTCCATGTAGGCCCATCATTGTCGTTGAAATTCCTTATCGGAATATTGTATCGGATATCATGGTAGGGACTATGATTTTCCCTTGTTGTTTAATTTAATGTATTTTAGTCATGTTCGCCTGGTGGATCTCCTGGCGTGGGGTCCACGACACTGTAATAACCCAATAGGATTTGGGAGTGTTACATAATCGAGGTATTGAATTGGGCTTGTCGAGGATAGTTCCCATCCGTTGTGTCGTCGTTATCGATTGACCATTCTAAGGTTATCGAGGTATTGAATTGGGACCGCCGATCGAGGACGGTACCCATCCGTGAGTCATTGTTGTCGTGTTGGCCGACTCAAGGCAGCACACTATCATTCTCATGAATTCGGTAATCTTGGGATCGTTGCCGTTTGTGATTAATTATGTTAGGAGGCTAGTCTCGGCTAGTGCTCATTATGGGGTAAGTTTGGTGGGGCCTGAACCTTCGCGGTTGTTTCCCCCAACACCTACAACTCAGTAGGTCACGGTCATGTTTATGATCTCATTATGGGTAAGTCTGGGGCTTGAACATTCGCGGTTGGTTTCCCAGCACCTGCAATTCAGCAGGTCACGGTCATTGGGTGATCTCATTATGGGCAAGCTTGGGGCTTGAACCTTCGCGGTTGGTTTCCTAACAACTACAACTCAGTAGGTCACAGTCATGCTTATGATCTCATTATGGGTAAGTTTGGGGCTTGAACCTTCGCGGTTGGTTTCCCAACACCTACAATTCAGTAGGTCACGGCCATTGGATGGTCTTATTGTGATACGGCTTCGTGCCGTGGCTTCGGCCCTAATTGTGATATGGCTTCGTGCCGTGGGTTCGGCCCTAATCGATACAGCTTCGGGCTGTTTTGGCTTCATGTGATTGTGATATTTGACAGTTTCGGCTGAGTGGCTTTCAGGCCTTTGTGATTGTCTTGGTAATTTCATTGGAGCCTTCGGACATTGTGATTCATAATTAATTAAATTATGGTTTGGTTCATGTCATGTAATTCATTGTGGTACTCTATAATTATGATTCGCCGTTGGGCATTTATGTTCTAACCTGTCGAACAGGTATTAATAGTATGCCGTGGGCATAGTGTTTCACGAATGCTCGGTTCTTACATTGGTTTGTGAGCATCTCGTATTATTATTATCATTTTACCGTTTCATTCAGCCTTTGGATGCATATCATGTTATACATGTATTTGATGTTCATTATCTGGATGACTGACCCCGTTGGGGTGGAACATGTTTTCATGTTTTAGGTGCTTGCGAAGAGAAAGTTGAGACACAGGGGCATGATGATGGCGATGAGGCATTCGAGCGATACTAGTCCGAGTTGTTCATGTTGGTCAGTTAGTTGGAGTGTTCTCCAGTTTGTCAGTCATTGTCATTATGTATTACCCGAGCAGATGCTCGTGGATGTTGTTGAATTTTATTTTTGTCCATGTAGGCCCATCATTGTCGTTGAAATTCCTTATCGGAATATTGTGTCGGATATCATGGTAGGGACTATGATTTTCCCTTATTGTTTAATTTAATGTATTTTAGTCATGTTCGCCTGGTGGATCTCCTGGCGTGGGGTCCACGACACTGTAATAACCCAATAGGATTTGGGGGTGTTACAGAAGATGGTATCAGAGGTTTTGGGTTGTGAGATACCCTGATATGTGAGTTATGTGGCTCTACCGATGCGGTAGTAGTGGGACTGTAAGGTTATGACAATCTATTCAGTCGGGTTTTGTGAGTCATAATATTTGTACGACTGCACGAGTCATTCATTCATCGAGTCGTCGTCAGTGAAGACTAGTATCGCGAGACCTTGAAGCTTCGTATGACCTGTGTAAGGACTCGATTCTCTTTATGTTCATACATTCATCATGTCATTAATTATTCATGCTTTGTTGAAACCTATATGTGATATTATTGTTATGATTGATTCATGACTAATTGTTTTGGAGGACGTGTGACTTGTGTAAGCGTTAAGGATCAACTCATTCATCAGTTAATAATCCTCAATTATCATTTTGATCTTGTCGATGATGTTAATTCATTCATCACTCAGTCAATCTCATTGTTCAGTTAATTCATTCATCACTCAGTCAATCTCATTGTTCAGTTAAATCATTCGTCACTCAGTCAATCTCATTGTTCAGTTAATTCATTCATCACTCAGTCAATCTCATTGTTCAGTTAATTCATTCATCACTCAGTCAATCTCATCGCTCAGTTAATTCATTCACCACTCAGTCAATCTCATCGCTCAAATAATTCATTCATCACTCAGTCAATCTCATTGTTCAGTTAATTCATTAATCATCCAGTCCATCTCACGGTTCAGTTGTTGATCTTGCCGATCAAATTTTCAACCTTGTTAACTTGTTCAAGATAATCATTTCAGGAATTTCATCAGATAATCATGTCACCTCACTTGGTCTTTCATGCGATCTTATCATATTCCGGCGTCATGTCGATGATCATTTTATTGCATTATTAATGCATTCATTGTGTTAGAGCGTGTATGCTCATTGTTATCATTCCGTCTCGTAATCATAATGCAATCTTCATACGAGATTTGTAATTATCATGTGACTTTCCTGCCTCGGTATGGAAAGAGCTGTCAGAGGGACATTAGACTCCGACGTCCAAGAGATCGTTTTCTAGTCGTCTTCGTGCTGGGAGAGCATCTTCATCTCAGACGACGAGTTCGACTATTGTTTGCTTTAATTGTGATACAATAGGACATTCATCACCGGTTTTGAGCAAGTTAATTCTTGCTCGGTAATAGGATAATCATTCATTTCATCGTCGTTCATTCATTCGTATAATTCATTCATCATATGTCAATCACGTTGAGACTTATAATTATCAAACTAATCATTCACTTCACGGGGAACAATGGTTCCAATCATTTTATTTGAGCTATCACTCATTACGTTATCATTTCACCCTGGTGAGTCATTCTTGATCCTTGTTGGATTTCGATTCATTATCATTCATTGTGATCATTCTTGTTCATGTGTATCTCGTTGATTTTTCCTGGCGGGATATTGCTTCTCCCTACTTGTTTTAAGTTTCGGGACGAAAGTTCTTTTAAGGGGGGTAGTATGTAATATCCGTAATTTCGATTTTCCGGTAATTTTCTTTTTTTTTTGGTGGAAGTCCATCTTAGAGACTCTGTTGTGACCGTTTCATCATTTCGAGAATATTTAATTCTTCACTTTTTGTCATCCGAGTTCGTTTCGGTATCGTTTTGTTGAGTTCTATGTTCTTAAACGGCTTTTCCGCAGTTGAGTTCGATTCTTGCGAATCTCATCCGAAACTGTCGTTTCAAGTTTCTCGTAAGTTCATTTAATGTTGTTATTCATGTTTCAATCTTTAGCTTGGTGTTTTGATCGTGTATCGTGTATTTCAGACGTTTTGGGCCATTTTCGTAATTTCCTAAAGTTTAGGGTAATTAGATTCCGTTGTCGAATTTCGATCCTTCGGGTGGTCGGAATCATGTGTTCTCTTAGCGCTTGGATTCATCTTTGCGAGTAATTCGTAACCGTATCTTCGATTCATATTCAGGTTCGGGTTTCGGCGTCGTCCGGGCCGTCGGAGTGGCCACGGCCGAGTCACGGCCGCAGTTCTTGGAGCAGGGCCTGGCCTGGCCGAGTTACGGTCGTAAGGTGCCGGTTACGGCCGTACGTGCTCGGCAGTGTTCGGACGAATGCCGGTTACGGCCGTAATGTCACGGGGTTGGGTTTTGAGCACTCGAAACCTCTTCGGACCCGTGCGGCACTAGACTAGAATTGCCTCGATCTAGCTAGTAAGCCTAACTCACTCGGTTTCTAAGTGTGTAAGAAGGGGTTTAACACTTGGGAGTTGAGAGTAAAACACTTCACTATTTCACAAACTCTTACAATACAAGAATGTTGAGTCTTTGAGGGTTGGGTGCAAATGAGCCAACCTCAAGCCTATTTATACAACTCCTAAGAACTTAGAACCTTCTACTCCACCTCCTCATTTGGAGGGTTCTAGACCTATCTACATCATACCAATTCTAGAACCTATCTCTAGAATTATCCACACAAGTCTACATACAATACTTACAAACATATTCTACAGTATTCTACAAGTACAATCATCTAGAATACTCTATATCATTCCAGCACTTCATCCTTCTAGGAGTTTCCTAGAGGCTTCTCTTCCATTCCGGGCGCCCGGTCCGTCTCTGTCCGTCCCGTCCCGCATCGGCCCGTCCCGACCCGCACCGGCCCGACCGCATAGGCCCGTCTCTACCATGTTCCAGACTCTTCCCAAACCTCCTGGACCAAGACGGTCCACTTCTAGCTGCTTCCGGTCGAGTCTTCCCTGCTGAGTGACTCCTTAGCTTTTCAATGTCCACTGCCCCCACAAGGCTTTTTCCGTCTAAGCCTATTATACGGGGGAGGGTCTCTCTCGCACCTCGCGTGCGCGCGCCCGTGCACGCCGGCCGCGCCCGGCATCCCACGCCCGCGTCCGACTGCCCAGCTCGAGTCCTATTCCCAGACTCGGCCTTGTCCCGTCGGGCCTTGTCCCACACGACCCGTGCTCGTCCGGCCTTGCCCGCGCCGCCTGCGCTGCCGGACAGTCCCGGACATGTCCCGTCCGCAATGCCCCTTGGGCGATCCGCTTCCCACAGCGGCGTCCGTGCTTCCACGGTTTCCACGCGTGATTCTCCGTCCGATCACGCCGTCCTGAAGGCTGACTCTTCACTTGCAGCCCAATGCCATCCATGGCGTCCTGCTCGTGCCGGTCCCTCGGCAACCTGTTTAACCGTCTGCGCACACATGTCTCGTTGTCGACTGTCGGCCGTGACATTCTCCCCCGCCCATTTCGTCGACGTCCTCGTCGACGTGGCGGCCCCTCGATGAACCGAACTGCTCCAAGGTGGTAAGATGGCTCCTCCTCAAGCTTCCTCACGTACTTGAGTGTCGTCATAGCTCGTCCCGAAGGCTCTGTGGTCAAGTGTATTACCTGCGGCTTATCTTGATCACACACGTACAGCGCCCTTTGATGCGGAACTACGCCAACATTGTTCTTCCTCAGGAAGTCCATGCCTAGTATTATGTCCCGATCATCCATGCTCGTCACCTTGAAGTGCACGCGCGGTTCCCATGTGCCAATCTTTAGTCGCACCCCATTGGCGACCCCTGTAACTCGAATGGGTGGTGCATTATTCGACTTCATCCAGCCCCGTCCCTCGATGACCTGAAGCCCCAACCTCTGTGCTTCAGCCTCGTCAATGTAGTTGTAATCGGCCCTTGTGTCGACCAACGCCTTGACAGGTTTCCCATTGATCAGTCCCGTCGCATACATCAAGTTTCCCTCAAGCGGTGCTCCGTCCCGCGATGCCATCCCTATGGCTGAGTTTAACACTTGAAGCGCCATCGATGTCCCATCACCCTCGGCATCGTCCCGTGCCTTGGTGTACTCCATGGCGGCTACCCTCGGAAACTCCGAGCATTGCCTCGTTGAATGCTCCGTGCTCCATCAAATTTCACATTTCTTTTTCTTCGGACATGCTGCTACGAGATGGTCTGCACTCCCACACCCATGGCAAGTCCGAGTTCACCCTGACTGCTTGCCGTCCTTGGGCCTGGCCATCCTCGCGCCCCTATCCGCATTACCCTGGTACGACTTGTCCTGCGTACCGATGCCATCCTTGTCCCTCCTGGACTTTCGGCTCTCCCCGGCTGGTTTCAACTCGATCAGCCGTTCTGGTACCGCAATCGCCTTGGACATGTTCTGTGCCTTGGCCCTCTGCACCTCCAACTTTGCCCACGGTTTCAGTCCATCCATGAACGCGAACAAAGATTTCTGCTCACTAAGGCTAGGCAATTCCAGCACGATCTCCTGGAACTCCTTTACATAGTCCTTGATCACCTTGCTGTGGGTCAACTCCTTCAACCTATCCCGGACCTCAAACTCAACATTCTCCGGGTAAAACTGCCCTTGAACTCGGCCTTGAAATCCTCCCATGTCTCCATCCGACATGTAGCACGCGCGATATCTGTTTCGCACATTCTCTACCACAGTAGCGCCACATCGGCTAAAAAGAATGGAGCCGTCTGCAACTTGGTCGCATCATCTGCTATCCCCGATGCACCAAAGTAACGCTCCATGTTCCACAGGAAGTCGTCCACTTCCCTACCATTCCGCGATCCTTAGAACGAACACGGCCGGGGGATGTCGATTCTATGGGCTGCCGCACCCCGTTGGTCCCTGCCGTGGGCCATCGCCCGCTCGTACAGTGCTGTCCTTCCTTCGATGGTCTCGATCCTCCCTACGATCTCCTCTCGAAAGACTGCGATCATGGACCGAACCTCCTTCCTGACAGCCTCAAGTATCTCTTCACACAAGTCGCGTCGCAACGCATTAAGGGTGCCCGTCACCCGGTTCTCAAGCTCCTCCAACGACTCGCTCGTCTCCGTCACCTGTTCGGCCACTCTGCTCCATGCCTCGAGAGCATCCTCGTGTCTGCCCATGGTTTCCTCCAGCCGAGCCACTCGTGCTTCCATGGCAACACCTCTTTCCACGGACTTGTCCCTAGACCCTTTTCTGGACTTGTCCTTCTCCTGGCCGGGTTGAACTTTGGTGACGCTGGACGTAGTCTCCATCGGTCCTCCTTGCACAAAACCTCTCAGCAACGTCTCAATGCGGAAGCTCCTTGAACCACTAGCGTGCTCCGATACCACTTGTCACGGGGTTGGGTTTTGAGCACTCAAAAGCTCTTCGGACCCGTGCGGCACTAGACTAGAATTGCCTCGATCTAGCTAGTAATCCTAACTAACTCGGTTGCTAAGTGTGTAAGAAGGGGTTTAACACTTGGGAGTTGAGAGTAAAACACTTCACGATTTCACAAACTCTTACAATACAAGAATGTTGAGTCTTTGAGGGTTGGTTGCAAATGAGCCAACCTCAAGCCTATTTATACAACTCCTAAGAACCTAGAACCTTCTACTCCACCTCCTCATTTGGAGGGTTCTAGACCTATCTATATCATACCAATTTTAGAACCTATCTCGAGAATTATCCACACAAGTCTACATACAATACTTACAAACACATTCTAGAGTATTCTACAAGTACAATAATCTAGAATACTCTATATTATTCCAGCACTTCATCCTTCTAGGAGTTTCCTAGAGGCTTCTCTTCCATTCCGGGTGCCCGGTCCATCTCTGTCCGTCCCGGCCCGCATCGGCCGGTCCCGACCGGCACCGGCCCGACCGCATAGGCCCATCTCTACCATGTTCCAGACTCTTCCCGAACCTCCTGGACCAAGACCGTCCGCTTCTAGCTGCTTCTGGTCGAGTCTTCCCTGCTGAGTGACTCCTCAGCTTTTCAATGTCCACTGCCCCCACAAGGCTTTTTCCGTCTAAGCCTATTATAGGGGGGAGGGTCTCTCTCACACCTCGCGCGCGTGCGCCCGTGCACGCCGGCCGCGCCCGGCATCCCACGCCCGCGTCCGGCCGCCCAGCTCGAGTCATGTTCCCAGACTTGGCCTTGTTCCGTCGTGCCTTGTCCCACACGACCCGTGCTCGTCCGGCCTTGCCCGCACCCCCTGCGCTGCCGGACAGTCCCGGACATGTCCCGTCCGCAGTGCCCCTTGGGTGATCCGCTTCCCACAGCGGAGTCCGTGCTTCCACGGTTTCCACGCGTGATTCTCCGTCCGATCACGCCGTCCTGAAGGCTGACTCTTCACTTGTAGCCCGATGCCATCCATGGCGTCCTGCTCGTGCCGGTCCCTCGGCACCCTGTGCGACCGTCTGCGCACACATGTCTCATTGTCGACTGTCGGCCGTGACAGTAAGGTGCTGGTTACGGCCGTACGTGCTCGGAAGTGTTCGGACGAATGCCGGTTACGGCCGTAAGGACCTGCCGGGTACGGCCATAAGTGCTGAGTTACGGCCGTAAGGCCCTGTCGGTTACGGCCGTAAGCCATCGGCAGGTGCTGGGCGGATTTGGTCGAGTCCCGGTTACAGTCGTAAGGCCCTGCCGGTTATGGCCGTAACCCTGTCGGCTATATATAGGCAGTGACCGGCCAGATCTGATTTTTTCATCATTTCTTCACCCGGTTGCGGCTGGCGACGGGAAAAATCAGGAAATGCAGTTTTTGGTCGATTCCACTCGATTTCTAAGTGTTTTTTAGGATTCTTGTTGATTATATAAACATCAAATCATTGTTCTTCGTCAGATCGAGGTAATTTCTTGAAATCTCCTAGAATTTGATTTTGCGAGATTTCTTCTTTATTTTCGTTGTTCGTCTGAATTTGATGAATTGGTCGATGTTAGTAAACATTATTAATCGTGTTCTATGGATTGTATATCCATATTTTTGATTCGTTCAACCCGATTGATGATTCTTAGGTTCTTGAGGAACTTTGAACATTTAGTGTTCGATTAAATGTTTCAAAGAGTTTCTTTCGGTCGTTGTGTTGATTTCAATTGATATTGTGTTATTGAATGAATTTTATTTCATTCAAGGTTGTTCGGGTACTTTTGTTTATCGGAGGACGCCGTTCGTTGTTCGTGGAAGGAATTCATCGCCTTTGATTTAGGCAAGTTTTATACTTGTACTAGTCAATTAGATTAATGTTATCATATATGTGTATGAATGTATTGTATCATTCCGAGACTTAGTCTCTTCATAAGTTCATTGATATTAGGGGATCGTTCGATATGATACTCTTCGGCAATTATGCCAAATGTTCATTATCATTCATTAATGGCCGGTAAGGCATTGAGATATTCGTTGTTAATGTTATTATCTATCACCGGTTCGCAGTATCAATGTATCGATTGTTGTTGTTAATATTGATGTCGATCTAAGATGTTGTTGTAATCATTGTTATTAATGTTGGCGTCCTGTCATTCATGTTGTATTGGCCTATTGAAGGCATTGTCGTATTCGTTCTCATCTTCGTCATCGGTAGCCGATTAATGGTGCAGAGGCATTCATTGTATCATTGTTATTGATTGGCCATTCTAAGACAATCGAGGAGTTCAATCATTCATTGTATCATTGTTATCTATTGGCCGTTCTAAGGCAATCGAGGAGTTCAATCATTCATTGTATCATTGTTATCGATTGGCCGTTCTAAGGTAATCGAGGAGTTCAATCATTCATTGTCTCATTGTCATCGATTAGTCGTTCTAAGGCAATCTAGGTGCTCAATCATTCATTGTATCATCGTCATCGATTAGCCGTTCTAAGGCAATCGAGGTACTCAATCATTCATTGTATCATCGTCATCGATTAGCCGTTCTAAGGCAATCAAGGTGCTCAATCTTTCATTGTATCATCGTCATCGATTATCCATTCTAAGGCAATCGAGGTGCTTAATCATTCATTGTATTATTGTCATCGATTATCCGTTCTAAGGCAATCGAGGTGCTCAATCATTCATTGTATCATTGTCATCGATTAGCCGTTATAAGGCAATCGAGGTGCTCAATCATTCATTGTATCATTGTCATTGATTAGCCGTTCTAAGGCAATCGAGGTGCTCAATCATTCGTTGTATCATCGTTATCGATTGGCCATTTTAAGGAAATCGAGGTATTGAATCATCCCCTGCATCATTGTTATCGGTTGGTCATTCTAAGGCAATCGAGGTATTGAATTGGGGCTGTCGAGGACAGTTCCCATCCGTTGTGTCGTCGTTATCGATTGACCATTCTAAGGCAATCGAGGTATTGAATTGGGACCACTGAGGATGGTACCCATCCGTGAGTCATTGTTGTCGTGTTGGCTGACTCAAGGCAGCACACTATCATTCTCGTGAATTCGGTAATCTTAGGATCCTTGCCGTTTGTGATTAATTGTGTTTGGAGGCTAGTCTCGGCCAGTGCTCATTATGGGGTAAGTTTGGTGGGGCCTGAACCTTCGCGGTTGTTTCCCTCAACACCTATAACTAAGTAGGTCACGGTCATGTTTATGATCTCATTATGGGTAAGTCTGGGGCTTGAACCTTCGCGGTTGGTTTCCCAGCACCTGCAATTCAGCAGGTCACGGTCACTGGGTGATCTCATTATGAGTAAGCTTGGGGCTTGAACCTTCGCTGTTGGTTTCCCAACACCTACAACTCAGTAGGTCACGGTCATGCTTATGATCTCATTATGGGTAAGTTTGGGGCTTGAACCTTCGCGGTTGGTTTCCCAACACCTACAATTCAGTAGGTCACGGCTATTGGATGGTCTCATTGTGATACGGCTTCGTGCCGTGGCTTAGGCCCTAACTGTGATACGGTTTTATGTTGTGGCTTCGGCCCTAATTGTGATACGACTTCGTGCCGTGGATTCGGCCCTAATTGTGATACGGCTTCGTCCCGTGGCTTCGGCCTTAATTGATACAGCTTCGGGCTGTTTTGGCTTCATGTGATTGTGATATTTGACAGCTTTGGCTGAGTGGCTTTCAGGCCTTTGTGATTGTCTTGGTAATTTCATTGAAGCCTTCGGGCATTGTGAATCATAATTAATTCAATTCTGGTTTGGTTCATGTCGTGTAATTCATTGTGGTACTCTATAATTATGATTCGCCGTTGGGCATTTACGTTCTAACCTGTCGAATAGGTATTAATAGTATGCCGTGGGCATAGTGTTTCACGAATGCTTGGTTCTTACATTGGTTTGTGAGCATCTTGTATTATTATTATCATTGTACCGTTTCATTCTGCCTTTGGATGCATATCATGTTATACATGTATTTGATGTTCATTATCTGGATGACTGACCCCGTGGGGGCGGAACATGTTTTCATGTTTTAGGTGCTTGTGAGGAGAGAGTTGAGACACAGGGGCATGATGATGGCGACGAGGCATTCGAGCGATACTAGTCCGAGTTGTTCATGTTGGTCAGTCAGTTGGAGTGTTTTCCAGTTTGTCAGTCATTGTCATTATGTATTACCCGAGCAGATGCTCGTAGATGTTGTTGTATTTTATTTTTAGCCATGTAGGCCCATCGTTGTCATTGAAATTCCTTATCGGACTATTGTGTCGGATATCATGGTAGGGACTATAATTTTCCCTTGTTGTTTAACTTAATGTATTTTAGTCATGTTCGCCTGGTGGATCTCTTGGCATTGGGTCCACGGCACTGTAATAACCCAATAGGATTTGGGGGTGTTACAGTATACCCCCACAATTAAATCGGTAAGTCAGTATAGCCCAGCATGGAACGGACCATGTTCAACAAGGTCCGGTTCCTTCTTTTTGATACACCATTTAACTGAGGAGTACCTGGAGGTGTTAGTTGTGATACTATTCCATGTTCCTTAAGGAAATCGTCAAACTCCGTATTCATATACTCGCCACCTCGGTCCGACCGAAGTTCTTTGATATGATTACCAGTTTGTTTCTCGACTAGGGCCTTGAATTCCTGGAATTTCTCAAAGGCCTCGTATTTATGTTTCATTAAGTATACATAACCATACCTAGTATGATCATCTGTAAACGTAATGAAATATTGATATCCGTCACGTGATGCTTCCAAAGCACCACATACGTCGGTATGGATTAATTCCAGTTTATCAGCGGCTCTTTCAAAGGTCCCTGTGAAGTGGGACTCAGTCATTTTGCCTTTAAGGCAAGATTCACAAGTAGGAAAGGGATCCAATCCCAATAGACCCATAAGTCCATCTTTTTCCTTCTTGTAAACCTTGGTCTCACCAATATGACCAAGTCTAAGATGCCATTTCAAAACTTGATTGGTTTCATCCCTACCACGTTTTCTAGTCATAGTATTAACAACTACTTTGTTGCTGAGGTTTAGATTATACAATCCATTTAACAATGTAGCAGTACCCACTAGTTTATTTCTGAAATAAATTTTGCAGGAACCATCACCAATGAAAAATGAAAAGCCCTTTCGGTCCATGACCGGAATGGATACAATGTTTTTGTGCCCCTTGGGCAAAAAAGTACATCTTTTAAAGTCAAAACAAAGCCGGATTCTAAACCCAAAAGAAGTGATCCTATGTCGGTCGCCTCGACACTATGCCCGCTTCCGACTGTGATCATAACTTCTCCAGATCCAAGCTTCCTACTTTGTTCCAGATCCTGATTCACGGTACAGATATGAGAACTAGCACCATAATCCAGTATCCAGGAAGTAGAAAAAACAGTAGCAGAACAATTTGTTTTCAAAACTAAAAGTTCTGTACCTGAAGTACCATGAAGAATCGGACACTCTATATCCCAGTGGCACAGCTCACCGCACTTGAGACAAGCGTCTTTCTTCTTGCTCTTTGGAACCGTTGGGGCCTTGCCCTTGCCCTTGAAGTCCTTAACATGTGGTCCAGTCTGCTTCTTGGTCTTTTTCTTCTTATTCTTAGACTTCCGAAGTCTAGAAGAAATCACAAGAGCAGACTCCTTCATCCGCGGAGTCTTCATCTGAGACTGAGCGGTCACCCGTTTGTTCATTAGCTCAGCTAAGTTACATGCAATCTCGTTGCAGTTGAAGTTCATAACAAACTGTGAGAAGGAATCAGGGAGAGACTGAAGGATAATGTCGGTTTGGAGAGAAGTATCCATTTTAAAATCAAGAGCCTCCAATCTCTCGATCATGGATATCATTTTGAGGACGTGTTCCCCAACCTTCTCACCTTCCTTCATCCTTTCACCGAATAGTTGCTTGGATATCTCATATCTAGCAGTTCTGCTGTGCTCACCATAAAGTTCAGTTAAGTGAGATAGAATCTGCCTAGCAGAAGTCATTTTCTCATGAGCTCTGAAGCTCATTAGACATAGAAGCCATCATGTAAGCACGGACTTTTATGTCATCCTTAACCCACTTTTCGTGGTTTTCGATCTCTTCCTGATTGGCTCTGGTCTGCACAGGAGGCACCGGAATGTCCGTCTCCAAGACGTATCCTAGTGCCTCTATACTGAGGACAATCATCGACATGGAGCTACCCACAAAGTTAGGTCCAATCAGGGTGTTCTTTTCGAGTAGAATTGCGAGTGGATTCATTGTCATATTGAGAGTTATATCTGCATTAAGTATAACAGATTAATTAGTGACTCGTTCAATTATGTTCTGAGTATAAAATTAGGTCTTTTCTATTCTTGTTACCCAGCTCCCACTATTTTTATCGGAACAACACACTCCCATATGAAATCCGGAAGTATCGTCGCACTACTTCATAGTGGTGATCGAGTTCTTTATAAATCTTAATAGAGGGCAACCGAACAGGTTTCTAGTCTATTAATTTTCATAAAGTGGTGTCCAACACCAACCCATCTAATGGGTCATTCGATCTTCTTTTTCCCTTTGTTCACTCCCCTCAACCTATACGGTATCTATGGTTCGTGAACAAGTTAAGTTTATACCATCAACGCAAATTAGTTTCACAATTGAATCTTATCCGGCAACCTATCAGGTTTCTAGGGATAAAATTTGGTCCAACCGAAGGCATCCAATGCGCTCCTGGTAATTTATCTGTCCTCCACGAACGACTACCCCGATAACTCGGAAGCATAGCACATCCAGTTTGGATTTCAATTTCCCAAAAGCTCGATGGAGGGAAGGAAAACCTTGAAACCTTATAAACTTAATAATTCGTTGTGGGAGAATTTTCGCGACTAATGTTACACTTTGCACATTAATTCATTTAAGCGCGTTTGTGGCATTCATACAATATGAAACAACCATTCACAACCTAGTTGCTACCAACATGTTGTTAGGAGTATGACCTCGAATGCCACTCAGAGGATGTTGAGTGAGGGCATTGTACTTGGTATTATATAAATCATCAATATAAGGCAATGGATGTTTCTTTATTTACTGGTAGTTACTGGCATTCCTAACTCGTAAATATACATGTAGAAACTAGTCCGTGTATTTGAGAGCAAAACGTTCCACTCCTTATGGGATAAGGGAGTCGGCACTGGAAAGGTTTATAGCTCAAATACTTAATCGTTCGCAAGTCGATGAAACTTGACTGGGTGTTAAGTTTATGTGAAGACTTGTATGACGTGTTCTTTGACAAGGAGAGTGCCTGTCGAACACTAATTGTTAGTGGGAGCACACGTTATAGGTATGCTAATTAGATTAGTATACTCGAACCGACTCACCCTCGAGTAGTCACACGGATTTCACTCCGGGACAGTCAATGATGGAATGGAAAGGTTGGGATAGGTATTCGTGAACCTTCGACTTGAAGATTTAGTAGGGATGTGCTTGTGACGTCAAGATTTTCAATCTCGACGTGCATCTTGATGGGCAAGTAGTAGGTCCTACTGAATACCAAGATAGAATTCTTTCTCCTATTAGTGAACGGGTTATATGTCCTATGCGGTTATTGGCAGATGAGATCATAAGTCTTTGGCCAAAGTATTGGAGCTAGCTGTATTAGATACACGAGAGCTCGATGATCTCGATTTGCATTAACGCATGCATAGCGTCAAGTACAGATGGGGTTTGACTGACCGTGACCCCATAACTTGATCAGGACATTTAAAAGAAGGGTTTATACGTTTACTGGTATTCACGACAAAATGGTTCTTGAATGATCCTAATCATTCGTTCTCAGTCGTGGTACAGTGTAGGCCACCAGGCTGGCTAGGTGGTGCTACTACTCTTTGGTTCCACCCATTGCTGACTGAGACGGACCTATCGAGTCGCGCATTAGGATTGACGACGGAATGAATCGAGCTTGTTCTCTCATTATGAATATTAGATATTGGATATCTAATTAATTGGGACATTGGATGTCTAAATCGATTTATTAGATAAATTGATTTACGGCCTAATGAATTAAATTAATTACTGGGTGATTAATTTAATTCATAAATATAATTATTTCTTGGAGAAATTAATTATGTTATTATGTATTTAATGTGATTAATTGAGTGGATTAAATAATCGACACAAATACATCAGAACGGAATAGGAATTTATCTCTTTGGACTCACGGGAGTCCGAAACGAATCGAACTCATCCGATTCCTTCTAGATGGCCACCCCATCACCTACTCCCTTACTTGGTCTTGGTCTATACTTTCAAGGGTGGTGGACTTGTGACCAATCAAGGGGACAAATATCACCCCTTGGTGATATTGTCTAAAGTAGGAGATTTTGGGGAGTTAAATAAGGAGATAATGAAGACTCACTCCACTTGCTACAAATCCCATTCCAACCGTGAGTTGTGGAAGAGTGAGAGAGAAAATCATTTTTCAAGTCTTCATCATCTTCTTCACTTTTGTTCTTGAGTTTTTCTTGGAGAAAATTCAAGATACATTGAGAGAGATATATTATACACTTAGAGTGTAATAATAAAAAGCTTTATCACCTTGTTCTAGCCGTATCCTTGTTGGATAACGAGGCGAGTGTCATTCCGATCATTTTTCCAGCGCGTGGCAAGTAGAGACGCGGTGCTTTCGGCGTTGGATCGTTCAAGAGCTTGGAGCGGATTGGATTCGTAGAGATCAATCAAAGCTTGGGGAATAGCTCAAGAGAAGGTTACCATTTAATCAACGGACTACGAGGGTATGTTTCTCATATCTCTTGTATTTCGTTTATATATTCGTATATACGTAGCTCGATCGATCCTCGTAGGGATTCGGATCGAATTAATTTTCGTTTTACCGCTTTCGCTGGGCCTTCGTTTTAGGCACCGAATCCCAACAGTGGTATTAGAGAGTAGGTCTTGTGATCGTATATACGATATTAGCATTTGGAATACTTGATTAGATGGTGAATGATTTGGAATCATTTTAGTCATAATCGTGGTATATGTTTTTACGTTCGTTGTAGTTATATTTTTCGTAAGTTTATGTCTAAATGTAAATCTTAATTTCTTGGAAATATGATTTAGATTGAAGATATGAATGTTGGAGAATGTAGATATTGGATATCCGGTCGAAAAACTAGCCCCGAAATGCCGTTGGACGGTCCGGGAGGGGTCCGGAGAGCATTGCGGCCGGATGGCAAGGTGCATCAGATCGGGGCCACGGCCCAGGCTCGAGGCCGCGGCCCAGGCCATTGGGCAGCCCCGCATGCCGCCCAGTGGCGTTGGCCGCGTCACCTATTTCGGACCCGTTTCGGGCTTGTTTGCTTCGTGTATTCCTAAAAATGATTTCCCTCATTTTAAATTTGATTTTATATGATTAAAATGATTTATGGTATTTCATTTTATAAGGGAAAATTGATTTATTGGAATACTTGTGATCGACCGAATTGTTTTGAACGTTTTCATATTACCGATTGTCTGAATCGATTTGATCGGTTCGTATTGTTGATTGGATCAATGTATCTCTACGCTTTCCATTTATTTAGTATTTAATGGATGAATACTTTTGAATGGGGATGTGGTTCGTGGACTTAGTTTTTGAATCGTTCGTTTTAATTCGATTTGGTTGTAAAGGCCGTTTTGAGCCTATTTATTTTACTAGAAAAATTTGTATCTAGGATACAATTTTCAATGTAAAATTTATTTGTAATGACAAAGACCGGAGGAAGATCCATTTCGAGAAGACGAAGATTCAAGACGAAGACTTGTAATTAGATTACGAAGTTTTTGTTTTCTAGGAACGGTCCATGAACCACATGTTGGTAGCAACTAGGTTGTGAATGGTTGTTTCATATTGTATGAATGCCACAAACGCGCTTAAACGATTAATGTGCAAAGTGTAATGTTAATCGAAAAAAATTCTCCCACGATAAATTATTAAGTTTATAAGGTTTCAAGGTTTTCCTTCCCTCTATCGAGTTTTCGGGAAATTGAAATCCAAACCGGATGTGCTATGCTTCCGAGTTATCGGGGTAGTCGTTCGGGGGGGACGGATAAATTACCGGGAGCGCATTGGATGCTTTCGGTTGGAGCAAATTTTATCCCTAGAAACCTGATAGGTTGCCGGATAAGATTCAATTGTGAAACTGATTTGCGTCGATGGTATAAACTTAACTTGTTCACGAACCATAGAAACCGTATAGGTTGAGGGGAGTGAACAAGGGGAAAAAGAAGATCGAATCATCCATTAGATGGGTTGGTGTTGGACACCACTTTATGAAAATTAATAGACTAGAAACCTGTTCGGTTGCCCTCTATTAAGATTTATAAAGAACTCGATCACCACTATGAAGTAGATTGAAAACCATGAAAAGTGGGTTAAGGATGACGTGAAAGTCCGTGTTTATATGATGGCTTCCATGTCTAATGAGCTTCAGAGAGCTCATGAGAAAATGACTTCTGCTAGGCAGATTCTATCTCACTTAACCGAGCTTTATGGTGAGCATAGCAGTACTGCTAGATATGAGATATCCAAGCAACTGTTCAGTGCAAGGATGAAGGAAGGTGAGAAGGTTTGGGGAACACGTCCTCAAAATGATATCCATGATCGAGAGATTGGAGGCTCTTGATTTTAAAATGGATACTTCTCTCCAAACCGACCTTATTGTCACGGGGTGCGGCTCACTGAGGTTCAGGCCGTCGAATTCGTGCAGCGGATCACGAATCACCCGTGCGCCTAGGAGACTTCCGAGTCTCCGTCCGGCTACCATCTACGAGATTTCATATAGTACCAACATTAGAGATATCATGCACTGGTCCATTGTGCTGTGTAAAGCGCTAGGCACCCGCCTGTCCTTTGCCTCCGACCAACTAAGGGTCGGTATCTCATACCCTTCAAGCTTAACCCGCAATGGCACTCGGCACTAAGGGTCACTCGCGTGCCCGAAGTGCAATTCCTCGTGCTCGACACTCACTCGGGACTTCCTAGGTGCAGTACCTTGGCGCCCTTGAGAGTACCTCAACCGAGACGGACAACCTTTTAGATCTTGGCTTAGATTCATGCCATCAATAGATATTTGCCCCTCATGATGTTTGGGACTACTTCTCATACCAACATATTACCTTTAATCCGCAATGTGGTGTTGTCTCGCAACCACATGTACAAGCCAACGATCCCCCGCAGCATAGCCGGAACCGATAGCTAATGCTTACGAGTAAGATCACGAGGCGTATGATTTAAGTGAGTGCCTCGATTGCCCAATCGACATATAGGAAGTGTTATATGGCCGACGGCATCCCTCCGGTCACACTAGAGCCTCCATGCCAACCTTAAGCCCAACGCAGACCCCAAAGGTCCTACGCCGCCCTAACGATTTCCAACTCGCTCGGGAACTCTTCGCACACTTCGAATGCTTAGAGTTGGCTCCCTAGAGTCCCCCCTTACCTCTAGGAAGATTGCACGCTTAGTGCTCGACAGCACTAGGAAGACTGACCGCTTGCCCACCATTGCCCATCTAAGGACTGTCCCCCCTATAATAGGCTTAGACAAATATTCCCTTGTAATTGCACTAGACATTGATTGGCCGAGGAACCACATCGGGTGTAACTCCCTCATACGAACTCCAAAATCCTTATCCGCTTGAACCGTAGAGTATCTTACGACATTATTTATAAGTCCTCAAAGTTTCAGCCCCATCCGATACTCGAGGAGTGAGGAATTGCCTCTGCAATATTCTGAAACTACTCCAATGCCACTGCACTGCAGCATCTCGATCCTTCGCATCGTTCGCTACTCAAACAGAACCGTCTAGTTGTGAAACTTGGTGAAGACCTTCCCAACACTCCAAGGAACTCCCTATTACAAGCATTTCACGAAACACTTCTCCTAAAGCCCTCTGCTCCACGACACAAGGTCCTGCTCGCGCACGGACACACTCCGGACGCCGACCACTGTCGCACGTCCCCAACCTTATTCGTGTCGCAGGGCAACTATCCAACATAATCTTTTGTAAGTCCGGGGCAATCCCGGGTACTCCGAATAATATGGAAAGCGCCCTGTGACATCCTCCCCCTCTCGATCCGTTGACGTCCTCGTCAACGCATGCACACACAACCTACTCTATGTACATGCGCTTCCCAGCTCATCATGAAAATACTTGGGCAACGAACCCGATACTCTACCTCCATCTCCTCAACTCGTGTGCCTCTCAGCACAGCACTCTTAGTTCCATCAAGTGGCGCCTGCTTTTAAAGTCGGAGGCCCAACTCGAGGAACGCCTGCACGGCAACTCGGTGATCGCAATTTCCCGCCGCTCACTCGGCATCTCTTGCGCATCGCGCATTCAAACTCATTGCTCGTAGGGATGCAGTGCATGTGCTCAATGCACCCTCCCTCCTCTCGGATGTTGCTGCTCTCAGCACACACCCTCACTCTAATCTTGGCAGGAATCGTTCTCTACATGCCTCGATATAACCAAAAACCAACCGATGGTGTCAGATCGCCACTCTAGCTCAAATCAAGTTACTCCCTCACTGTCAAGTCTGAGACTAGCGACAAGTTCTCCGAATTAAACCGGTTCGATTTGCCTGAACATCTGGAGTACATGATACCTCTAAGAGTGATCACTAACACCAAGAACCCATCCAAAGGAGCCTTGCGCTCCGCTCAATATACCACCGCGGCTGCCCTCTCAAAAATCCTTACTAACCATACCCCATAATATGGATTCCGAATTCTATCAAGGACGAGCCAAACCCAATCTGAAACTCTGTAAGACAAGTGCCCTCTAGCACAAGTCGAAAGAGGCCTACACGATTGCCCACAGATCACTACTGTCGGCCCTCAGGCCACCGCACTTCTACGGCAAGGAGCTTGAAGGTTGTACGTGTGATCAACGCACCCTCCCCCGCTCGAAGGTGATGCCTAAATCTCGGCACACCGCGTCACCGGTTTTCAGCCTGGCGTGACGAAAACTCGCGGGTTGGTCTCGCTGGTCATCTGACTCAGACGAAGACACGAACCCAGGCCATCTGGCCTAACTCGAACCGGGCCATCTGGCCTTATTGCTCAACGCACGATTGTGAACTCTGTACGAGTACACCTCATTCGGCTTGCTTCCATCAGAAATCCTTCAACCAATAGGTCCCATTAATTGGCTTCCAAATCACTTCCAAGAACAGCCATCTCAGAATCGCTCACATGTGTGTCCTGGATGGACACACCTCTATGGTAACCAAGGAGCCCAATGCTCCATATAACTCAGTCCCTTTCAGAAAATCCCTCAACCACAGAGCCCATACTCTAGGCTTTGGAATTCCCTTAAGGAAGATCATTCTCGAATCAGCCCGTTTCGTCTCGAGAGTCTGGCCCTCCCCCACTCATGTTGGAGGCCAGACCCAAATCTCTTGTCCCTCATAGACGGGTGGGACATGCAACACCACACTTGGAGCATGCCCATTCTCATATCTGCCCGACTCGAACCAGGAAGACTGAACACTCCACTCTTGCAACTTCCGTGGTGGCTGTGTTACGATTGCACCTCCTGTGCAAAAGCGCTTTGCGCATAACAATTCAAATCTCAAGTAACCAACGTAACCGATGCACCTTAAGTGCTATGACGCTTGCGCGCACTAAAATTCAGCCCAAATTTTGCACCTAAACGTGCTGTGACGGATTCCCGCACTGAAGTTCTCGCACAAATAGGTATCAAACCCAAATCACCTCTCAATCTGCGGCGCTACGCAAACATGGCTGCAACTTGGTAGACATGGCTACTGCACACCACCCGGCTCACCGGCATGTCTCCTTCTAGGAGATCAAGATGTCTTATAAGCCCACAAAAAGGTTAACACCGATTCTGATTGGATTGCACCAACACCCTTACTCACGCGTCCGCAATTTATCGATGAGAATGTTCCCCTCACATTAAGCAACTTCCAACCGTACTTGCAGTGAATAAATAGTCATTAAACACGTCGTAACCCGGGTACTACCATTCGCCGAAATCACTAATGCCAACAACTCGCACCGAACAAAGCTTTCGAACATCACTGACAGAAACCAAACAACCAGGGTACTACCATTCGCCCAATTGCAAAGCCAACTCGAGGTACTACCATTCGCTCAAGTCCCACTGCCAACTAATTTCTCAACTCTGCCACAATGCGTAAGATCGCACTGCAAGCCCTTCGCTGAAATGCCACTACAATGGCTAATAAGAAAAATTCAGCACAATTTTGGTATCCGGTTCTCAAGGGAAGAAATATCTTCAACAAAGCTCAACTGAAACCTGGATGCGACATTCCAGTCTCCGATACCACTTGTCACGGGGTGCGGCTCACTGAGGTTCAGGCCGTCGAATTCGTGCAGCGGATCACGAATCACCCGTGCGCCTAGGAGACTTCCGAGTCTCCGTCCGGCTACCATCTACGAGATTTCATATAGTACCAACATTAGAGATATCATGCACTGGTCCATTGTGCTGTGTAAAACGCTAGGCACCCGCCTGTCCTTTGCCTCCGACCAACTAAGGGTCGGTATCTCAAACCCTTCAAGCTTAACCCGCAATGGCACTCGGCACTAAGGGTCACTCGCATGCCCGAAGTGCAATTCCTCGTGCTCGACACTCACTTGGGACTTCGTAGGTGCAGTACCTTGGCGCCCTTGAGAGTACCTCACCCGAGACGGACAACCTTTTAGATCTTGGCTTAGATTCATGCCATCAATAGATATTTGCCCCTCATGATGTTTGGGACTACTTTGCATACCAACATATTACCTTTAATCCGCAATGTGGTGTTGTCTCGCAACCACATGTACAAGCCAACGATCCCCCGCAGCATAGCCGGAACCGATAGCTAATGCTTACGAGTAAGCTCACGAGGCGTATGATTTAAGTGAGTGCCTCGATTGCCCAATCGACATAGAGGAAGTGTCATATGGCCGACGGCATCCCTCCGGTCACACTAGAGCCTCCATGCCAACCTTAAGCCCAACGCAGACCCCAAAGGTCCTAGGCCGCCCTAAGTAAGAGAAACTTATAACAACATGTTTTGGAAGTTGGAATCATGGATTAACATCATTTTCCACCCGGATCGAAGGTAAGAACAACTAAACTTTTGGTTTTTGGATGTTCTTGAGGTTTCTTGGTGTTTTGGCCGATTTGCTTCATTTTGATTCAGATTATTGATAGAACTTGACTGTAAACTCGTAATCATTCATTATCCTTGAATTTTTGTGGAACAAATTCGAGTATTTCTTTGAATAATCGATTGAATTGGACTATGCCTTCAAAGTGTTCGATGAAATGTCTCAATGAGTAGAACTTGAAAAATTCTACACGTCTTCGTATGAATGATGGTTGAATTCATATTATTGTGATGATTCTTGGTATTTACGAAAATTTTGTTAAGGGGAGATAATGAATTGGTGATCAAATGATTCGATTATGTTGTTATGATTATGGAATCCTAATATTCTCAATGTTCTTGGTAGTTTGTTGCGATTCATGATGTTATGAGAAGTATATATGTTGAAGACATTGTTAGGACCATTGAACACCAAATTTCGGCTTGTGTTCGTATTGTTAAGAGTTGATACGGTTTGGTTTCGTATGATCGAGATGTCGTCGAACCATCGAGTTTGATTAGTTGGTCATTTCGGTTGTTGAGTGTTATTGAACGTATCGTTAATTAATTATTGCATTAGGTAGCATTTAGTGATCGTTGGAGTTAACCGTTGTGCCGCGGACGAGCCGGGGCTGCGGAGCTTGTAGATGAAGACGACGGGACTAGTAACAACTTCATCGTATTGGGATCGAGGCAAGTTATGCTTGCTCAGTTCATAGTGTTAATAAATGATTTCGTTTTCATTTCATTTATGATTCATATAGCAATGGTATTATGGAATATATGAATTGACGGAATGGTGGTATGTATGGTATTTTTGGACTAAGATAAATCATAATATATATGATTTTAAGGATGTCTAGTGGAAATGGGAACGTGAATTATAATTTGGTCTATTGCTTGAGAAGTTGGGTATCAAGGTTAATTATCGTGTCGATGTTGAACTCGGGATGGTGGTTTGGTATTAGTTATGGACTGTACTTCATTTTGGATTGTCGGATAAACGTGTATTCGTTCAGGGCGGTTGGTCGTGGAAAGCTTAGCGTCTCCAGCTTGAGGTAAATTAATATTGTTAGATTATGATAATCATCATGTTGTATTATTGCATGTGTGTGTTGATATTTCATGCGGTGAATGTGCACCATTGTTTGTTACGTTTTGTGAAGTGCTCTTTCATTGAGCCGTAATCTGTGGGGCCGATGTGTTGGGGATAAAACCTGTATGGTACCCGAATGGAAATGTGTTAGGGGATAAGACCTAAATGGCACCTATGTCCGGAGTATTCCTGAGTAGATGCTTCCGTGACCCTCGGCTGCTGCCTTGGGAGTTTATGTGATATTGTCTGGAGTATTCTTGAGTAGATGCCTTCGTGACCCTCGGCTGCTGCCTTGGGAGTTTATGTGATATCGTCCGGAGTATTCCTGAGTAGATGCTTCCATGACCCTCGGCTGCTGCCTTGGGAGTTTATGTGATATTGTCCGGAGTATTCCTGAGTAGATGCTTCCGTGACCCTTGGCTGCTGCCATGGGAGTTTATGTGTTGTTATTATATGCATTGTTGAGCATATTGTGAACTGTTGTGTGACGGAATACGACATTGTGGTCGTGTCGGTCTTTCATGATCGAGTTATTATTGCCCTCTTGGAAAATCTTCTGATCCTTGTTGGATATGCGTTTCTTCGAGATTGGTTGTCATGTTGTATAGTGGCATATCTGGAGTCAGATACGTTCTGATCGTTCATGTGTAGGATTTTCGGGACGGGCATGTGTAGCATATGTTCGTTTCGACCTCATATTTAACCGTGCACACGAGACGTACTTCGTGAGGCTGATTAGGTACGAGACCAGACGTGTATTGATCAATACCCGTGGTTGGCTTGTACACGGACACATGTCCGGATCGAGCGTATCTTGACGTCTATCTTGAGTCTTATTGATTGGTCACAGTCCATGTATAACTGGATCGGTTCGATATTCGGGTTATCTTTGAAATCCCGTATATGTGATTTGTATATGGTTGACGATTTTATTCTCTCGTGTATCTGTCGCCATTGAACCTTTATTAATCTTGTTCGGAGTTACCATATCGATGGTCAACTCATTTGATATCGATTCTTTATTAATCTTGTTGGAGTTCACCCTGTCATTGGTAATCTCGTTCGTTATCGATCCTTATTGATTCCGTTTGGGGGTTGTCTCACCGTTGGTATTCTTGGTTATTAGACCTTGATTGATGTTATTGGAGTTTACCGTGTCATCGGTATTCTCGGTTGTTGATTCCTTATTATCCCTATTGGAGTTTACCGTGTCGACAGTATTCTCGGTTGTTGATCCCTTATTATCCCTATTGGAGTTTACCGTTTCGTCGGTATTCTCGGCTATTGATTCTTCATTGATCCTTACCGTGTCGTCGGTATTCTCGGTTATTGATTCTTCATTGATCCTTACCGTGTCGTCGGTATTCTCGGTTATTGATTCTTCGTTGATCCTTACCGTGTCGTCGGTATCCTCGGTTATTGATTCTTCGTTGATCCTTACCGTGTCGTTGGTATTCTCGGTTGTCAACCTTTTATTGATCTTTTTGGGAATTTCCGTATTGCTGGTATTCTCGGTTATTGATTCTTCATTGATCTTGTTGGGGTTACCACATCATGGTATTCTTGTTCGTGGTTGATCCTTTGTCGATCTTGTGTATAAATATCATGTCATTGATATTTTCGTCGTGATGCATTGATTGTTTATCATTATTAATTGTGTGAGCATTCATGCTTCTATTGATATCCAGGACTTGCCATTGTTTCAGGACAGTTGATTTGCAGATGTATCGAGTGATATCGATTTTTATCAGGATAGGGATCCGATTGTGCGACCCAGCCGACAGAGTTAGTTTTGGCCAGATTATTCTATACTCGAGATATGTTTATGTTTGGAAATCTTGGTAGTGTTTCGGATACAGTACAGGTGATTACATTTGAATTCGTTCATTACTTAAGGACTCGGGACGTGGATTATGGTAAGAACTGATTTGATATGGATTGTGATGGATCAGTAAGGTTACACTAGAATTATCCTTACCTTGTAATTACATTGATATGTATTGATTTTGTGATGTGATCGTTATCATTGTTGAGTATTATGGCTAACCCCGTCGTGGGCTTTATCTTTTAGGTACTCGGAGTTCGAGCTAGTAGCGGTCGTGAAGGGATGAGCTTTTCGGTGGTATTGACTATGGCGTGATTGTTGGGATTGTGTATTCTTTTCTGGTTTTTCTAATTCCGCTGCAAATGTATTTAATTATGTTTTTATCAGCTGTGTGTGTATGTTTCTAAATGGCTTTCGGTATTCTTTGAACTGTGTTTTATCCGCTGCATGTGTGTGTACTTTCAAAGGGCGTTTTGGCATTTTTAAACGTTTGCGAAATTGATTTTAGCCTTGTGGGTTCCAATATGGGGCCCACGACGTGTAATATTCCCGATCGATTTTGGGGGTGTTACAGAAGATGGTATTGGAGCTTGGGTTTCGTAAAACCCGGGCGTGTGTGTTATGTGGCTCTACCGGTGCGGTAGTAGCGTGGCTTTTGAAAATGATTTTTCTGACTTTTGAGTCAAACTGATTTTTTGAGGTTTCAAAATTTTTGAAATATTTTCAAATTGTTGTATTCGCGATGCCGGTGTGTTGTTAGTGTGTTGAGACTTTGTATGGAGTCGTACACTGGTATCACGGAAGATCATCGGCTTCACAGACCTGTAAGTATGTTCTTTCAGTTATTTGAGTTTTGATGATGATTATTTGAGTATGGTGTCGTCATTTTGAGATTTTTTGGTATTGAGATACTGATTATGACAGGTGTTGAGTTTCGAGGACGAAACTTATTTAAGTGGGTGTATATGTAATATCCTAGAATTTCACTATGAATTTTTCGCATTATTTTATCTGGGATGTACTGTACAGAGTGGGACCGATACGATATGAGTGGATAATTTTGGAAACTGTGACAGCCATGCCAGTATGTCTATCGAGGTTATTTTGATTCTAGGATATTACATGCTTGGTATGTTTTTGATGTCGGATATACCGTATGAGTATTTGTATGATTTCCGTACTTGGTCGACAGTTGTAATTGAGGATATCGTGCATCAGACGTACCGTATGAGAATATTTTTGGGATTTCGTATATGTGTTCAGTATGTCGTATGTTCATATTTGTTATGTCGTGACGTTGGACAGGAAATGCTGGAAATGGCTAAGTATGGATCTGTTAACGTACGTTAAGACTTTGAGATAACGTATGCTAAGTTGGTACGTGTTACGTACGTTATGCGTAAGGTATTACGTACGTAACAAGAGGAATCGGACAGTTGGGCCTGGTGTCGGCAGCTTTCGGCGCGGATGTGGACAGGTGAGTCAACGGATGGAGTTGCGTACGTTATACAGGGTGTATTACGTACGTAATACGAGTATAATACTGCAGCAAGTCTGTTGTTGCCCAAAATATTTATCCGAAGATTAAATACTGCTGGAATGAACGGACAACAAACAACAATTGCGGGAGCACTTCCGAGAGAAAATGAATAAACACAAGATTTGCCGAGTTTGTTGGGCCCGGGCTTAAATGCTCTCGCGAGATGTTATTAATACAAATATTCGTGGATACAAGTATTAATGTGAGAAATCTAAATACAATGAGTGTAAAAAGACTCTGTTAATCCAGCTCTTGAGCGAAGCTCGGTGTTCTTCGTCCCTGCCGATCGTCTTCTGTACGAGAGAGGCCGAGAGAAGAAAGAACCAAAAGATAGTTGTTGCCAAGAGTAGGAGATAGCCAAGTGTTGTATAAAATCTCGAGGGTGTTGGAGTTATGAAGCCGAAATTCGGTTTGTGCTCAAGAAGTACCGTGAATGCTCAAGGAATTCGGTCTTGTGTGAATCAGAGAGTTCAGAGAGTAAGAATCTCGGTCCTTGGACAAGTGCAGGCTGCCTGCTATATATAGAGGCTGAGGAGCCTTGTCTTATGGCGGGCGATCGCCTTTCGGCTATTATAATAATGGGGCGATCGTCTGCCGGCCAATATTATAATGGGGCGATCGTCCTTAAGTCACACGGGCTGTCGGCCTAAAGTCCAAAGTAGCGGCTGGCAGCCAGCTGTGCAGTCCAATGAGGAGCCAGGACGCGTCCGGAGTCACTGTCACTTGCGGTCCTACTGACACCTTTCGGCGGGCTTGTCGGCTGGTGGACGGATGCTGACAGGCTGTGGTCAACGATCCGTGATATGCGGATCTTGTCTCGGCTCTGCACGTGGTGTCAGTCCTGAGGCTCGGCCTTTGCCGACTGGATGACTATCGACTTCGAGCGGCATGAGGCGGTCGTCTCTAGCTGGTCACCAGAGGTCGGCATCGGCCAGTTGCAGAGGGTCGGCATCGGTCGGTCACCAAGGGTCGGTCGGCAGGCGCCGAGAGATGATCGTCCGCTAGTCGGTCGCCAGGAGTCGATCGCCAAGTACCGAGAGATGATCGTCTTTGATGTCGATCGCTCGGCACCGGACTTGTCCTGGGACCTTCGATTGGCCGATTTATCTTGACCGCCGGGCTAAGGCTAGGCCGCCTGGTCGCTGGTCGGCAGCTCTGCCTCGGCTGCTCGGCAATGGCTAGGTCGCCCGATCTCCGAGACGATCGCCGGTCGGAGAGTATAATTCTCAACACAACAAAGTCAACATATGTATTACGTACGCAACGGAATAAGTGTTACGTACGTTACGGGGCAGCTGGACGAGTCGTGGCCGAGAGGACCTGTAGTGGCTGAGCATGGTCGGCAGTGACTCGCTGGGGGCTAGGACTGGCCGATTACGTACGTAGGTTGTGGCCGGTTACGGCCATAAGGGACGGTTACGTACGTAAGCACCCGCCGGTTATGTACGTAAGGCTGTCGGACAAACTGGACAGTATGGTAGGCCACAGCCGGTTACGTACGTAACGTGCCGGCAGGTCCCGCCTATATAAGGCCTGGACCGAGTCACATCCGGCATTTTTCACATTTCTTCATTTCTTTCGCGAGTTCTTCAGCAAAGATGATGGATTTGAGTAAGAGAAACATATAACAACATGTTTTGGATGTTGGAATCATGGATTAAAATCATCTTCCACCCGGATCGAAGGTAAGAACAACTAAACTTTCGGTTTTTGGATGTTCTTGAGGTTTCTTGGTGTTTTGGCCGATTTGCTTCGTTTTGATTCAGATTTTTGATAGAACTTGATTGTAAACTCCTAATCATTCATTATCCTTGAATTTTGTGGAACGATTTCGATTATTTCTTTGAATAATCGATTAAATTGGACTATGCCTTCAAAGTGTTCGATGAAACGTCTCAATGAGTAGAACTTGAAAAATTCTACACGTTTTCGTATGAATGATGGTTGAATTGATATTGTTGTGATGATTCTTGGTATTTACGAAAAAATTTTTAAGGGGAGATAATGAATTGGTGATCAAATGATTCGATTATGTTGTTATAATTATGGAATCCTAATATTCTCGATGTTCTTTGTAGTTTGTTGTGATTCATGATGTTATGAGAAGTATATATATTGAAGACATTGTTAGGACCATTGAACACTGAATTTCGTCTTGTGTTCGTATTGTTAAGAGTTGATACGGTTTGGTTTCGTATGATCGAGATGTCGTCGAACCATCGAGTTTGATTAGTTGGTCATTTCGGTTGTTGAGTGTTATTGAACGTATCGTTAATTAATTATTGCATTAGGTTGCGTTTAGTGATCGTTGGATTTAACCGTTGTGCCGCGGACGAGTCGGGGCTGCGGAGCTTGTAGATGAAGACGACGGGACTAGTAACAATTTCATCTTATTGGTATTGAGGCAAGTTATGCTTGCTCAGTTCATAGTGTTAATAAATGATTTCGTTTTCATTTCATTTATGATTCATATAGCAATGTTATTATGGAATATATGAATTGTCGGAATGGTGGTATGTATGGTATTTTGGGACTAAGATAAATCATAATGTATATGATTTTAAGGATGTCTAGTGGAAATGGGAACGTGAATTATAATTTGGTCTATTGCATGAGAAGTTGGGTATCAAGGTTAATTATCGTGTCGATGTTGAACTCGGGATGGTGGTTTGGTATTAGTTATGGACTGTACTTCATTTTGGATTGTCGGATAAACCGTGTATTCGTTCAGGGCGGTTGGTCGTGGAAAGGTTAGCGTCTCCAGCTTGAGGTAAATTAATATTGTTAGATTATGATAATCATCATGTTGCATTATTGCATGTGTGTGTTGATATTTCATGCGGTGAATGTGCACCATTGTTTGTTACGTTTTGTGAAGTGCTCTTTCATTGAGCCGTAATCTGTGGGGCCGATGTGTTGGGGATAAAATCTATATGGAACCCGAATGGAAATATGTTAGGGTATAAGACCTAAATGGCACCTATGTCCGGAGTATCCCTGAGTAGATGCTTTCATGACCCTCGGCTGCTGCGTTGGGAGTTTATGTGATATTGTCCAGAGTATTCCTGAGTAGATGCTTCCATGACCCTCGGCTGCTGCCTTGGGAGTTTATGTGATATTGTCCGGAGTAATCTTGAGTAGATACTTCCGTGACCCTCGGCTGCTGCCTTGGGAGTTTATATGATATTGTCCGGAATATTCCTGAGTAGATGCTTCCATGACCCTTGGCTACTGCCTTGGGAGTTTATGTGCTATTATTATATGCATTGTTGAGCATGCTGTGAACTATTGTCTGACGGAATACGACATTGTGGTCGTGTCGGTCTTTCATGATCGAGTTATTGTTGCCCTCTTGGGAAATCTTCTGATCCTTGTTGGATATGCGTTTCTTCGAGATTGGTTGTCATGTTGTATCGTGGCATATCTAGAGTCATATACGTTCTGATCGTTCATTTGTAGGATTTTCGGGACGGGCACATGTAGCATATGTTGGTTTCGACCTCATATTGAACCGTGCACATGAGACGTACTTCGTGAGGCTGATTAGGTACGAGACCAGACGTGTATTGATCAATACCCGTGGTTGGCTTGTACACGTACACATGTCCGGATCGAGCGTATCTTGGCGTCCATCTTGAGTCTTATTGATTGGTCGTTCACAATCCGTGTATAACTGGATCGGCTCGATATTCGGGTTGTCTTTGAAATCCCGTATATGTGATTTGTATATGGTTGACGATGTTATTCTCTCGTGTATCTGTCGCCATTGAACCTTTATTAATCTCGTTCGGAGTTACCATATCGATGGTCAACTCATTTGATATCGATTCTTTATTAATCTTGTTGGAGTTCACCCTGTCATTGGTAATCTCGTTCGTTATCGATCCTTATTGATTCCGTTTGGGGGTTGTCTCACCGTTGGTATTCTTGGTTATTAGTCCTTGATTGATGTTATTGGAGTTTACCTTGTAATCGGTATTCTCGGTTGTTGATTCCTTATTATCCCTATTGGAGTTTACCGTGTCAACAGTATTCTCGGTTGTTGATCCCTTATTATCCCTATTGGAGTTTACCGTATCTTCGGTATTCTCAGCTATTGATTCTTCATTGATCCTTACCGTGTCGTCAGTATTCTCGGTTGTTGATTCTTCATTGATCCTTACCATGTCGTCGGTATTCTCGGTTATTGATTCTTCGTTGATCCTTACCGTGTCTTCGGTATCCTCGGTTATTGATTCTTCGTTGATCCTTACCGTGTCGTCGGTATTCTCGGTTGTTAACCTTTTATTGATCTTGTTGGGAATTGCCGTATTGCCGGTATTCTCGGTTATTGATTCTTCGTTGATCTTGTTGGTGTTACCACATCATGGTATTCTCGTTCGTGGTTGATCCTTTGTCGATCTTGTGTGGAAATATCATGTCATTGATATTTCTGTCGTGATGCATTGATAGTTTATCATTATTAATTGTTTGAGCATTCATGCTTGTATTGATATCCGGGACTTGCCATTGTTTCAGGACAGTTGATTTGCAGATGTATCGAGTGATATCGGTTTTTATTAGGATAGGGATCCGATTGTGCGACCCAGCCGACAGAGTTAGTTTTGGCCATATTATTCTATACTCGAGATATGTTTATGTTTGTAAATCTTGGTAGTGTTTCGGATACAGTACAGGTGATTACATTTGAATTCGTTCATTACTTAAGGACGCGGGACGTGGATTATGGTAAGAACTGATTTGATATGGATTGTGATGGATCAGTAAAGTTACACTAGAATTATCATTACCTTGTAATTACATTGATATGTATTGTTTTTGTGATGTGATCGTTATCATTGTTGAGTATTATGGATGACCCCGTCGTGGGCTTTATCTTTTAGGTACTCGGAGTTCGAGCTAGTAGCGGTCGTGAAGGGATGAGCTTTTCGGTGATACTAGCTATGGCGTGATTGTTGGGATTGTATATTCTTTTCTGGTTTTTCTAATTCCGTTGCAAATGTATTTAATTATGTTTTTATCCGCTGTGTGTGTATGTTTCTAAATGGCTTTCGGTATTTTTTGAACTGTGTTTTATCCGCTGCATGTGTGTGTACTTTCAAAGGGCCTTTTGGCATTTTTAAATGTTTGTGAAAATGATTTTAGCCTTGTGGGTTCCAATATGGGGCCTACGGCGCTGTAATATTCCCGATCGGTTTTGGGGGTGTTACAGAATATGGTATCGGAGCTTGGGTTTCGTAAAACCCGGGCGTGTGTGTTATGTGGCTCTACCGGTGCGGTAGTAGCATGGCTTTTGAAAATGATTTTTCTGACTTTTGAATCAAACTGATTTTTTGAGGTTTCAAAATTTTTGAAATATTTTCAAATAGCTGTATTCACGATGCCGGTGTGTTGTTAGTATGTTGAGACTTTGTATGGAGTCGTATGATGGTATCACGGAAGATCATCGACTTCACGAACCTATAAGTATGTTCTTTTAGTTATTTCAGTTTTGATGATGATTATTTGAGTATGGTGTCGTGATTTTGAGATATTTTGGGATTGAGATACTGATTATGACAGGTGTTGAGTTTCGAGGACGAAACTTATTTAAGTGGGTGTATATGTAATATCCTAGAATTTCACTATGAATTTTTCGCATTATTTTATCTGGGATGTACTGTACAGAGTGGGACCGACACGATATGAGTGGATAATTTGGCAAATCGTGACAGCCGTGCCAGTATGTCTATTGAGGTTATTTTGATTTTAGGATATTACATGCTTGATATGTTTTCGATGTCGGATATACGTATGAGTATTTGTATGATTTCCGTACTTGGTCGACAGTTGTAATTGAGGATATCGTGCATCAGACGTACCATATGAGAATATTTTTGGGATTTCGTATATATGTTCAGTATGTCGTATGTTCATATTTGTTATGTCCAGACGTTGGACAGGAAATGCTAGAAATGGCTAAGTATGGATCTGTTAACGTACGTTAAGACTTTGAGATAACGTACGCTAAGTTGGTACGTGTTACGTACGTTATGCGTAAGGTATTACGTACGTAACAAGAGGAATCGGACAGTTGGGCCCGGTGTCGGTAGCTTTCGGCGTGGGTGTGGACAGGTGAGTCAACGGATGGAGTTGCGTACGTTATACAGGGTGTATTACGTACGTAATACGAGTATAATACTGTAGCAAGTCAATGTACATATTACGTACGCAATGGAATAAGTGTTACGTACGTTACGGGGCGGCTGGCCGAGTCATGGCCGAGAGGACCTGTAGTGGCCGTGCATGGTCGGCAGTGACTCACAGGGATGGCAGATCACGGTCGGCAGTGACTCACTGGGGGCTAGGACTGGCCGATTATGTACGTAGGCTGTGGCCGGTTACGGCCGTAAGGGACAGTTACGTACGTAAGGCTGTCGGCCAAACTGGACATTATGGTAGGCCACGGCCGTTTACGTACGTAACGTGCCGGCAGGTCCCGCTTATATAAGGCCTGGACCGAGTCACATCTGGAATTTTTCACTTTTCTTCACTCCTTTCGCGAGTTCTTCAGCAAAGATGATGGATTTGAGTAAGAGAAACTTATAACAACATGTTTTGGAAGTTGGAATCATGGATTAACATCATCTACCACCCGGATCGAAGGTAAGAACAACTAAACTTTTGGTTTTTGGATGTTCTTGAGGTTTCTTGGTGTTTTGGCCGATTTGCTTTGTTTTGATTCAGATTATTGATAGAACATGATTGTAAACTCGTAATCTTTCATTATCCTTAAATTTTTGTGGAACGAATTCGAGTATTTCTTTGAATAATCGATTGAATTGGACTATGCCTCCAAAGTGTTCGATGAAACGTCTCAATGAGTCAAACTTAAAAAATTCTACACGTTTTCGTATGAATGATGGTTGAATTGATATTGTTGTGATGATTCTTGGTATTTACGAAAAAAATTTTAAGGGGAGATAATGAATTGGTGATCAAATGATTAGATTATGTTGTTATGATTATGGAATCCTAATATTCTCGATGTTCTTGGTAGTTTGTTGCGATTCATGATGTTATGAGAAGTATATATGTTGAAGACATTGTTAGGACCATTGAACACCGAATTTCGGCTTGTGTTCGTATTGTTAAGAGTTGATAGGGTTTGGTTTCGTATGATCGAGATGTCGTTGAACCATCGAGTTTGATTAGTTGGTCATTTCGGTTGTTGAGTGTTATTGAACGTATCGTTAATTAATTATTGCATTAGGTTGCGTTTAGTGATCGTTGGAGTTAACCGTTGTGCCGCGGATGAGCCGGGGCTGCGGAGCTTGTAGATGAAGACGACGGGACTAGTAAAAACTTCATCGTATTGGTATCGAGGCAAGTTATGCTTGCTTAGTTCATAGTGTTAATAAATGATTTCGTTTTCATTTCATTTATGATTCATATAGCAATGGTATTATGGAATATATGAATTGTCGGAATGGTGGTATGTATGGTATTTTTGGACTAAGATAAATCATAATGTATATGATTTTAAGGATGTCTAGTGGAAATGGGAACGTGAATTATAATTTGGTCTATTGCATGAGAAGTTAGGTATCAAGGTTAATTATCGTGTCGATGTTGAACTCGGGATGGTGGTTTGGTATTCGTTCAGGGCGGTTGGTCGTGGAAAGGTTAGCGTCTCCAGCTTGAGGTAAATTAATATTGTTAGATTATGATAATCATCATGTTGCATTATTGCATGTGTGTGTTGATATTTCATGGGGTGAATGTGCACCATTGTTTGTTACGTTTTGTGAAGTGCTCTTTCATTGAGCCGTAATCTGTGGGGCCGATGTGTTGGGGATAAAACCTGTATGGTACCCGAATGGAAATGTGTTAGGGTATAAGACCTAAATGGCACCTATGTCCGGAGTATTCCTGAGTAGATGCTTCCATGACCCTCGGTTGCTGCGTTGGGAGTTTATGTGATATTGTCCAGAGTATTCCTGAGTAGATGCTTCCGTGACCCTCGGATGCTGCCTTGGGAGTTTATGTGATATTGTCCGGAGTAATCCTGAGTAGATGCTTCCATGACCCTCGGCTGCTGCCTTGGGAGTTTATGTGATATTGTCCGGAGTATTCCTGAGTAGATGCTACCATGACCCTTGGCTGCTGCGTTGGGAGTTTATGTGATATTGTCCAGAGTATTCCTGAGTAGATGCTTCTGTGACCCTCGGCTGCTGCCTTGGGAGTTTGTGTGATATTGTCTGGAGTAATCCTGAGTAGATGCTTCCGTGACCCTCGGCTGCTGCCTTGGGAGTTTATGTGATATTGTCCGGAGTATTCCTGAGTAGATGCTTCCGTGACCCTTGGCTACTGCCTTGGGAATTTATGTGCTATTATTATATGCATTGTTGAGCATGCTGTGAACTGTTGTCTGGCGGAATACGACATTGTGGTCGTGTCGGTCTTTCATGATCGAGTTATTGTTGCCCTCTTGGGAAATCTTCTGATCCTTGTTGGATATGCGTTTCTTCGAGATTGGTTGTCATGTTGTATCGTGGCATATCTGGAGTCAGATACGTTCTGATCGTTCATATGTAGGATTTTCGGGACGGGCACGTGTAGCATATGTTTGTTTCGACCGTGGTTGGCTTGTACACGGACACATGTCCGGATCGAGCGTATCTTGACGTCCATCTTGAGTCTTATTGATTGGTCGTTCACAGTCCGTGTATAACTGGATCGGCTCGATATTCGGGTTGTCCATCTTGAGTCTTATCGACCGTGGTTGGATTGTACTAAGTTATGAATTTTTCGCATTATTTTATCTGGGATGTACTGTACAGAGTGGGACCGACACGATATGAGTGGATAATTTTGCAAATCGTGACAGCCGTGCCAGTATGTCTATTGAGGTTATTTTGATTTTAGGATATTACATGCTTGATATGTTTTCGATGTCGGATATACGTATGAGTATTTGTATGATTTCCGTACTTGGTCGACAGTTGTAATTGAGGATATCGTGCATCAGACGTACCATATGAGAATATTTTTGGGATTTCGTATATATGTTCAGTATGTCGTATGTTCATATTTGTTATGTCGATACGTTGGACAGGAAATGCTGGAAATGGCTAAGTATGGATCTGTTAACGTACGTTAAGACTTTGAGATAACATACGCTAAGTTGGTACGTGTTACGTACGTTATGCGTAAGGTATTACGTACGTAACAAGAGGAATCAGATAGTTGGGCCCGGTGTCGGCAGCTTTCGGCGCGGATGTGGACAGGTGAGTCAACGGATGGAGTTGCGTACGTTATACAGGGTGTATTACGTACGTAATATGAGTATAATACTGTAGCAAGTCAACGTACGTATTACGTACGCAACAGAATAAGTGTTACGTACGTTACGGGGCGGCTGGCCGATTCGTGGCCGAGAGGACCTGTAGTGGCCGAGCATGGTCGGCAGTGACTCGCTGGGGGCTAGGACTGGCCGATTACGTCCGTAGGTTGTGGCCGGTTACGGCCGTAAGGTACGGTTACGTACGTAAGGACCCGCCGGTTACGTACGTAAGGCTGTCGGCCAAACTGGACAGTATGGTAGGCTAGGGCCGGTTACGTACATAACGTGCCGGCAGGTCCCGCCTATATAAGGCCTGGACCGAGTCACATCCGGCATTTTTCACTTTTCTTCATTCCTTTCGCGAGTTCTTCAGCAAATATGATGGATTTGAGTAAGAGAAACTTATAACAACATGTTTTGGAAGTTGGAATCATGAATTAACATCATCTTCCACCCGGATCGAAGGTAAGAACAACTAAACTTTTGGTTTTTGGATGTTCTTGAGGTTTCTTGGTGTTTTGGCTGATTTGCTTCGTTTTGATTCAGATTATTGATAGAACTTGATTGTAAACTCGTAATCATTCATTATCCTTGAATTTTTGTGGAACGAATTCGAGTATTTATTTGAATAATTGATTGAATTGGACTATACCTTCAAAGTGTTCGATGAAATGTCTCAATGAGTAGAACTTGGAAAATTTTACACGTTTTCGTATGAATGATGGTTGAATTGATATTGTTGTGATGATTCTTGGTATTTACGAAAATTTTGTTAAGGGGAGATAATGAATTGGTGATCAAATGATTCGATTATGTTGTTATGATTATGGAATCCTAATATTCTCGATGTTCTTGAGGTTTGTTGCGATTCATGATGTTATGAGAAGTATATATGTTGAAGACATTGTTAGGACCATTGAACACCGAATTTCGGCTTGTGTTCGTATTGTTAAGAGTTGATACGGTTTGGTTTCGTATGATCGAGATGTCGTCGAACCATTGAGTTTGATTAGTTGGTCATTTCGGTTGTTGAGTGTTATTGAACGTATCGTTAATTAATTATTGCATTAGGTTGCGTTTAGCGATCGTTGGAGTTAACCGTTGTGCCGCGGACGAGCCGGGGCTGCGGAGGTTGTAGATGAAGACGACGGTACTAGTAACAACTTCATCGTACTGGTATCGAGGCAAGTTATGCTTGCTCAGTTCATAGTGTTAATAAATGATTTCGTTTTCATTTCATTTATGATTCATATAGAAATGGTATTATGGAATATATGAAATGTCGGAATGGTGGTATGTATGGTATTTTTGGACTAAGATAAATCATAATGTATATGATTTTAAGGATGTCTAGTGGAAATGGGAACGTGAATTATAATTTGGTCTATTGCATGAGAAGTTGGGTATCAAGGTTAATTATCGTGTCGATGTTGAACTGGGGATGGTGGTTTGGTATTAGTTATGGACTGTACTTCATTTTGGGTTGTCGGATAAACCGTGTATTCGTTCAGGGCGGTTGGTCGTGGAAAGGTTAGCGTCTCCAGCTTGAGGTAAATTAATATTGTTAGATTATGATAATCATCATGTTGCATTATTGCATGTCTGTGTTGATATTTCATGCGGAGAATGTGCACCATTGTTTGTTACGTTTTGTTAAGTGCTTTTTCATTGAGCCGTAATCTGTGGGGCCGATGTGTTGGGGATAAAACCTGTATGGTCCCCGAATTGAAATGTGTTAGGGGATAAGACCTAAATGGCACCTATGTCTCGAGTATTCCTGAGTAGATGCTTCCGTGACCCTCGGCTGCTGCCTTAGGAGTTTATGTGATATTGTCTGGAGTATTCTTGAGTAGATGCTTTCGTGACCCTCGGATGCTGCCTTGGGAGTTTATATGATATCGTCCGGAGTATTCCTGAGTAGATGCTTCCGTGACCCTCAGCTGCTACTTTGGGAGTTTATGTGATATTGTCCGGAGTATTCCTGAGTAGATGCTTCCGTGATCCTCGGCTGCTGCCTTGGGAGTTAATGTGATATTGTCCGGAGTATTCCTGAGTAGATGCTTCCGTGACCCTTGGCTGCTGCCTTGGGAATTTATGTGCTATTATTATATGCATTGTTGAGCATGCTGTGAACTATTGTCTGGCGGAATACGACATTGTGGTCGTGTCGGTCTTTCATGATCGAGTTATTGTTGCCCTCTTGGAAAATCTTCTGATCCTTGTTGGATATGCCTTTCTTCGAGATTGGTTGTCATGTTGTATCATGGCATATCTGGAGTCAGATACGTTCTGATCGTTCATATTTAGGATTTTCGAGACGGGCACGTGTAGCATATGTTGGTTTCGACCTCATATTGAACCGTGCACACGAGACGTACTTCGTGAGGCTGATTAGGTACGAGACCAGACGTGTATTGATCAATACCCGTGGTTGGCTTGTACACGGACAAATGTCCGGATCCAACGTATCTTGACGTCCATCTTGAGTCTTATTGATTGGTCATTCACAGTCCATGTATAACTGGATCGGTTCGATATTCGGGTTGTCTTTGAAATCCCGTATATGTAATTTGTATATGGTTGACAATTTTATTCTCTCGTGTATCTGTCGCCATTTAAACTTTATTAATCTCGTTCGGAGTTACCATATCGATGGTCAACTCATTTGATATCGATTCTTTATTAATCTCGTTGGAGTTCACCCTGTCATTGGTAATCTCGTTCGTTATCGATCCTTATTGATTCCGTTTGGGGGTTGTCTCACCGTTGGTATTCTTGGTTATTAGTCCTTGATTGATGTTATTGGAGTTTACCGTGTCATCGGTATTCTCGGTTGTTGATTCCTTATTATCCCTATTGGAGTTTACCGTGTCGACAGTATTCTCGGTTGTTGATCCCTTATTATCCCTATTGGAGTTTACCGTATCGTCGGTATTCTCGGCTATTGATTCTTCATTGATCCTTACCGTGTCATCAGTATTCTCGGTTATTGATTCTTCATTGATCCTTACCGTGTCGTCGGTATTCTTGATTATTGATTCTTCGTTGATCCTTACCGTGTCGTCGGTATCCTCGATTATTGATTCTTCGTTGATCCTTACCGTGTCGTCGGTATTCTCGGTTGTCAACCTTTTATTGATCTTGTTGGTAATTGCCGTATTGCCGGTATTCTCAGTTATTGATTCTTCATTGATCTTGTTGGAGTTACCACATCATGGTATTCTCGTTCGTGGTTGATCCTTTGTCGATCTTGTGTGGAAATATCATGTCATTGATATTTCCGCCATGATGCATTGATTGTTTATCATTATTAATTGTGTGAGCATTCATGCCTGTATTGATATCCGGGACTTGCCATTGTTTCGGGACAGTTGATTTGCAGATGTATCGAGTGATATCGGTTTTTATCAGGATAGGGATCCAATTGTGCGACCCAGCCGACAGAGTTAGTTTTGGCCAGACTATTCTATACTCGAGATATGTTTATGTTTGGAAATCTTGGTAGTGTTTCGGATACAGTACAGGTGATTACATTTGAATTCGTTCATTACTTAAGGACGCGGGACGTGGATTATGGTAAGAACTGATTTGATATGGATTGTGATGGATCACTAAGGTTACACTGGAATTATCCTTACCTTGTAATTTCATTGATATGTATTGTTTTTGTGATGTGATCGTTATCATTGTTGAGTATTATGGCTGACCCCGTCGTGGGATTTATCTTTTAGGTACTCGGAGTTCGAGCTAGTAGCGGTCGTGAAGGGATGAGCTTTTCGGTGATACTGGCTATGGCGTGCTTGTTGGGATTGTGTATTCTTTTCTGGTTTTTCTAATTCCGCTGAAAATGTATTTAATTATGTTTTTATCCGCTGTGTGTGTATGTTTCTAAATGGCTTTCGGTATTCTTTGAACTGTGTTTTATCCGCTGCATGTGTGTGTACTTTCAAAGGGCCTTTTGGAATTTTTAAACGTTTGCGAAAATGATTGTAGCCTTGTGGGTTCCAATATGGGGCCCACGGCGCTGTAATATTCCCGATCGGTTTTAAGGGTGTTACAGAAGATGGTATCGGAGCTTGGGTTTCGTAAAACCCGGGCGTGTGTGTTATGTGGCTCTACCGGTGCGGTAGTAGCGTGGCTTTTGAAAATGATTTTTCTGACTTTTGAGTCAAACTGATTTTTTGAGGTTTCAAAATTTTTGAAATATTTTCAAATTGCTGTATTCGCGATGCCGGTGTGTTGTTAGTGTGTTGAGACTTTGTATGGAGTCGTATGCTGGTATCACGGAAGATCATCGACTTCACGGACCTGTAAGTATGTTCTTTTAGTTATTTCAGTTTTGATGATGATTATTTGAGTATGGTGTCGTGATTTTGAGATATTTTGGGATTGAGATACTGATTATGACAGGTGTTGAGTTTCGAGGACGAAACTTATTTAAGTGGGTGTATATGTAATATCCTAGAATTTCACTATGAATTTTTCGCATTATTTTATCTGGGATGTACTGTACAGAGTGGGACCGACACGATATGAGTGGCTAATTTTGGAAACCGTGACAGCCGTGCCAGTATGTCTGTCGAGGTTATTTTGATTTTAGGATATTACATGCTTGGTATGTTTTCGATGTCGGATATACCGTATGAGTATTTGTATGATTTCCGTACTTGGTCGACAGTTGTAATTGAGGATATCATGCATCAGACGTACCGTATGAGAATATTTTTGGGATTTCGTATATGTGTTCAGTATGTCGTATGTTCATATTTGTTATGTCGAGACGTTGGACAGGAAATGCTGGAAATGGCTAAGTATGGATCTGTTAACGTACGTTAAGACTTTGAGATAACGTACGCTATGTTGGTACGTGTTACGTACGTTATGCGTAAGGTATTACGTACGTAACAAGAGGAATCGGATAGTTGGGCCCGGTGTCGGCAGCTTTCGGCGTGGATGTGGACAGGTGAGTCAACGGATGGAGTTTCGTACGTTATATAGGGTGTATTACGTACGTAGTACGAGTATAATATTGTATCAAGTCAACGTACGTATTACGTACGCAACAGAATAAGTGTTGCGTACGTTACGGGGCAGTTGGCCGAGTCATGGCTGAGAGGACCTATAGTGGCCGAGCATGGTCGGCAGTGACTCACAGGGATGGCAGATCACGGTCGGCAGTGACTCACTGGGGGCTAGGACTGGCCGATTACGTACGTAGGCTGTGGCCGGTTACGGCTGTAAGGGACGGTTACGTACGTAAGGACCCGCCGGTTACGTACGTAAGGCTGTCGGCCAAACTGGACAGTATGGTAGGCCACGGCCGTTTACATACGTAACGTGCCGGCAGGTCCCGCCTATATAAGGCCTGGACCGAGTCACATCCGGCATTTTTCACTTTTCTTCATTCCTTTCGCGAATTCTTCAGCAAAGATGATGGATTTGAGTAAGAGAAACTTATAACAACATGTTTTGGAAGTTGGAATCATGGATTAACATCACCTTCCACCCGGATCGAAGGTAAGAACAACTAAACTTTTGGTTTTTGGATGTTCTTGAGGTTTCTTGGTGTTTTGGCCGATTTGCTTTGTTTTGATTCAGATTATTGATAGAACTTGATTGTAAACTCGTAATCTTTCATTATCCTTGAATTTTTGTGGAACGAATTCGAGTATTTCTTTGAATAATCGATTGAATTGGACAATGCCTTCAAAGTGTTCGATGAAACGTCTCAATGAGTAGAACTTGAAAAATTCTACACGTTTTCGTATGAATGATGGTTGAATTGATACTGTTGTGATGATTCTTGGTATTTACGAAAAAATTTTTAAGGGGAGATAATGAATTGGTGATCAAATGATTCGATTATGTTGTTATGATTATGGAATCCTAATATTCTCGATGTTCTTGGTAGTTTGTTACGATTCATGATGTTATGAGAAGTATATATGTTGAAGACATTGTTAGGACCATAGAACACCGAATTTCGGCTTGTGTTCATATTGCTAACAGTTGATACGGTTTGGTTTCGTATGATCGAGATGTCGTTGAACCATCGAGTTTGATTAGTTGGTCATTTCGGTTGTTGAGTGTTATTGAATGTATCGTTAATTAATTATTACATTAGGTTGCGTTTAGTGATCGTTGGAGTTAACCGTTGTGCCGCGGACGAGCCGGGGCTGCGGAGCTTGTAGATGAAGACGACGGGACTAGTAACAACTTCATCGTATTGGTATCGAGGCAAGTTATGCTTGCACAGTTCATAGTGTTAATAAATGAATTCGTTTTCATTTCATTTATGATTCATATAGCAATGGTATTATGGAATATATGAATTGTCGGAATGGTGGTATGTATGGTATTTTTGGACTAAGATAAATCATAATGTATATGATTTTAAGGATGTCTAGTGGAAATGGGAACGTGAATTATAATTTGGTCTATTACATGAGAAGTTGGATATCAAGGTTAATTATCGTGTCGACGTTGAACTTGGGATGGTGGTTTGGTATTATTTATGGACTGTACTTCATTTTGGATTGTCGGATAAACCGTGTATTCGTTCAGGGCGGTTGGTCGTGGAAAGGTTAGCGTCTCCAGCTTGAGGTAAATTAATATTGTTAGATTATGATAATCATCATGTTGCATTATTGCATGTGTGCGTTGATATTTCATGCGGTGAATGTGCACCATTGTTTGTTACGTTTTGTGAAGTGCTCTTTCATTGAGCCGTAATCTGTGGGGCCGCTGTGTTGGGGATAAAACCTGTATGGTATCCGAATGGAAATGTGTTAGGGGATTAGACCTAAATGGCACCTATGTCCGGAGTATTCCTGAGTAGATGCTTCTGTGACCCTCGGCTGCTGCCTTGGGAGTTTATGTGATATTGTCCGGAGTATTCCTGAGTAGATGCTTCTGTGACCCTCGACTGCTGCCTTGGGAGTTTATGTGATATTGTCCGGAGTAATCCTGAGTAGAGGCTTCCGTGACCCTCGGCTGCTGCCTTGGGAGTTTATGTGATATTGTCCGGAGTATTCCTGAGTAGATGCTTCCGTGACCCTTGGCTACTGCCTTGGGAGTTTATGTGCTATTATTATATGCATTGTTGAGCATGCTGTGAACTGTTATCTGACGGAATACGACGTTGTGGTCGTGTCGGTCTTTGATGATCGAGTTATTGTTGCCCTCTTGGAAAATCTTCTGATCCTTGTTGGATATGCGTTTCTTCGAGATTGGTTGTCATGTTGTATCGTCGCATATATGGAGTCAGATACGTTCTGATCGTTCATGTGTAGGATTTTAGGGACGGGCACGTGTAGCATATGTTGGTTTCGACCTCATATTGATCCGTGCACACGAAACGTACTTCGTGAGGCTGATTAGGTACGAGACCAGACGTGTATTGATCAATACCCGTGGTTGGCTTGTACACGGACACATGTCCAGATCGAGCGTATCTTGATGTCCATCTTGAGTCTTATTGATTGGTCGTTCACAGTCCATGTATAACTGGATCGGTTCGATATTCGGGTTGTCTTTGAAATCCTGTATATGTGACTTGTATATGGTTGAGGATTTTATTCTCTCGTGTATCTATCGCCATTGAACCTTTATTAATCTCGTTCGGAGTTACCATATCGATGGTCAACTCATTTTATATTGATTCTTTATTAATCTCGTTGGAGTTCACCCTGTCATTGGTAATCTCTTTCGTTATCGATCCTTATTGATTCCGTTTGGGGGTTGTCTCACCGTTGGTATTCTTGGTTATTAGTCCATGATTGATGTTATTGGAGTTTACCGTGTCATCGGTATTCTCGGTTGTTGATCCCTTATTATCCCTATTGGAGTTTACCGTATCATCGGTATTGTCGGCTATTGATTCTTCATTGATCCTTACCGTGTTGTCGGTATTATCAGTTATTGATTCTTCATTGATCCTTACCGTTTCGTCGGTATTCTCGGTTATTGATTCTTCGTTGATCCTTACCGTGTCGTCGGTATCCTCGGTTATTGATTCTTCGTTGATCCTTACCGTGTCGTCGGTATTCTCGGTTGTCAACCTTTTATTGATCTTGTTGGGAATTGCCGTATTGCCGGTATTCTCGGTTATTGATTCTTCATTGATCTTGTTGGAGTTACCACATCATGGTATTCTCGCTCGTGGTTAATCCTTTGTCGATCTTGTGTGGAAATATCATGTCATTGATATTTCCGTCGTGATGCATTGATTGTTTATCATTATTAATTGTGTGAGCATTCATGCTTGTATTGATATCCGGGACTTGCCATTATTTCGGGACAGTTGATTTGCAGATGTATCGAGTGATATCGGTTTTTATCAGGATAGGGATCCGATTGTGCGACCCAGCCGACAGAGTTAGTTTTGGCCAGATTATTCTATACTCGAGATATGTTTATGTTTGGAAATCTTGGTAGTGTTTCGGATACAGTACAGGTGATTACATTTGAATTCGTTCATTACTTAAGGACACGGGACGTGGATTATGGTAAGAACTGATTTGATATGGATTGTGATGGATCAGTAAGGTTACACTGGAATTATCCTTACCTTGTAATTACATTGATATGTATTGTTTTTGTGATGTGATCGTTATCATTGTTGAGTATTATGACTGATCCCGTCGTGGGATTTATCTTGTAGGTACTCGGAGTTCGAGCTAGTAGCGGTCGTGAAGTGATGATCTTTCCGGTGATACTGGCTATGGCGTGATTGTTGGGATTGTGTATTCTTTTCTGGTTTTTCTAATTCCGCTGCAAATGTATTTAATTATGTTTTTATCCATTGTGTGTGTATGTTTCTAAATGGCTTTCGGTATTCTTTGAACTGTTTTTTATCCGCTGCATGTGTGTGTACTTTCAAAGGGCCTTCTGGCATTTTTAAACATTTGCGAAAATGATTTTAGCCTTGTGGGTTCCAATATGGGGCCCACGACGCTGTAATATTCCCGATCGGTTTTGGGGGTGTTACATGTTGGTTATGTGTCGTTGATTGATGATAGTTGTTGTGAGTGTTGAGATTGTGTTATGTGCGTGTGATGTACGATTTTTTGGTGATCAATGTGATTGATTAATTGTGCTCATTGTTGTTTGTAATGTGAATGTGAATGTGAATATGTGTGTGACCGCTAAGTTCACTTGTGTTGGTTCGACGGGACCTATGAGGATTCGTGGCAGTGGACTACGGGGTCAGAACTTAGTGAGGTACTGAGGTCCAATCGTGCTGGTCTGACGAGGCCTACGATAACGCATGGCAGTGGACCATGAGTTTCGGACACAGTACGTCCAATCGGGTGAGCTCGACGGGGCTTACGGTGACACGTGGCAGTGGACTACGGTGTCAGGACTGTGTGTGATTGTTGTGATTGATGTAGTCCGTGTGGGTTGTTGAGCCTACGGAGACACGTGACAGTAGATCACGATGTCGGAATTGGTTATGTCTGGTTAATAGTCCATGTGGGTTGTTGAACCTACGGAGACACGTGACAGTGGATCACAGTGTCGGAATTGATTATGTTTGGCTATTTGTGCGTGGTGTAGTCCGTGCGGGTTGTTGAACCTACGGAGACACGTGACAGTGGATCACGGTGTCATGAATATGTTTATTTTCAAATCAAAGTTTTGAAAGGAAAAGTTTTATGAAAATGAATGTTGGACCGAGTCCTAAGCTTGAGTAAATATTTTCCGTATTGTGAACTGTTGATTTATGAAACAAGATTTGGGTTAAAGCCCTCAACCCTTCTTTTGAAAGGTTTGGTGAACCAGGACTCAGAGTTTTAAAGGTTTTGAAATTCCAAAATTCCCGAGGTGATGAACTTAGTTTTCGAAATGCTTCATAGCTTAAATTCCCTTATTAAACCCCCCGGGAATAATTTGATACTTAAATATTGTGTTTGATTCTTGATTAATGTTTGCTCGATACTTTTCGTATGATTTGATACTTGCACTAGTAAAACAGTGGAGTTTTACTAACCCCCGAGTAATCGGGGGGTGGATGTCTGCTTTGCGTCCAGGTATATGCAGGTTCAGGGGAGCAGTCACAGGATTGGCACAAGAGGATGACGAGCTGCGATACTAATCAAGAGTCGAGAGTTGTTTAGATTTTTGTTGTGTTGTCAGGGTTGATTTCAGTCTTCCGCTGTATTGTGTTTCAACCTCTGTGTGGGTAATGTTGTTTTAGTCAGTTCTGTTGATGGAGTTTTGTGACCTCATCGGTCTGTGTATTCATGTGTAAGTGACCTTAACGGTCTGTATTATTATATTGTTTGACCCTGGCCGGGCAAGCATTTGGTTGTTTATAGATGTTTAGCCTGGTAGATCCTTGTGGAAAGGGTCTACGGCGTGTAATATTCCCATACGGTTTTGGGGTGTTACAATAATATAATTAATTTCTCCACGAAATAATTATATTTATGAATTAAATTAATCACCCAGTAATTTATTTAATTTATTAGGCCGTAAATAAGTTTATCCAATAAATCGATTTAGACATCCAATGTCTCAAATTTAATTAGACATCCAATGTCAAATAAATTAGATATCCAATATCTAATATTAATAATGAGAGAACAAGCTAGATTCATTCCGTCGTCAATCCTATTGCGCGACTCGGTACGTTCGTCCCAGTCAGCAATGGGAGGAACCAAAGAGTAGTAGCACCACCTAGCCAGCCTGGCGGCCTACACCGTACCCCAACTGAGAACGAATGATTGGGATCATTCAAGAACCATCCTGTCGTGAATACTAGTATACATATAAACCCTTCTTTCAAATGTCCCGATCAAGTTATAGGGTCACGGTTAGTCAAACCCTATCTGTACTTGACGCTGTGCATGCATTAATGCAAATCGAGATCATTGAGCTCTCGTGTATCCAATACAACTAGCTCCAATTCTTTGGCCAAAGACTTATGATCTCATCTGCCAATAACCGCATAGGACATATAACCCGCTCACTAACGGGAGAAAGAATTTTATCTTGGTATTCAGTAGGACCTGCTACTCGCCCGTCAAGATGCTCGACGAGGTTAACCCCCGCCTCTCGGTTTATAGGTTCGAACTACTCTAATGAAAATCTTGACGTCACAAGCACATCCCTACTAAATCCTCAAATCAAAGGTTCACGAATACCTATCACAACCTTTCGATTCCGTCATTGACTGTCCCGGAGTGAAATCCGTGTGACGAATTGAGGGTGAGTCGGTTCGAGTATACTAATCCAATTAGCATACCTATAACGTGTGCTCCCACTAACCATTAGCGTTCGACAGGCACTCTCCATGCAAATAACACGTCATACAAGTCTTCACATAAACTTAATGCCCAGTCAAGCTTCATCGACTTGCGAACGATTAAGTATTTGAGCTATAAACTTTTCCAGTGCCGACCTCCTTATCCAATAAGGAGTGGAACATTTTGCTCTCAAATACATGGACTAGTTTCTATACGTATATTTATGAGTTGGGAACGCCAGTAACTACCAGTAAATAAAGAAACATTCATTGCCTTATATAAATGATTTACATAATTACAAGTACAATGCCCTCACTCAACATCCTCTGAGTGGTATTCGAGGGCATATTCCTAAAAGTACTCTCGATCGTTGTTGATTCCTTACTGATCGTATTGGAGTTATCATGTCAATGATATTGTAATGCCCTGGCTTTCTTAATTAAAAAGAACGTTACACGGCTCAATTTTTCCTTAAAAACTTTTATATAAATTCGGACTATTTGCGGAAGTATTTTAGTCAGTAAATCTTCAAAAAACTCGTTTATTCAAACATCAGTACAGTTTTACAAAAACATGGGAAATCACATATTCGGACATAGTCTGTTAAAATTATATTCGTTGAAGAACGTCAAGTGTTTCGTAAAAATAATAACAATTACGACGACAACATCTTTTATTCTTTAGAATTTCATCATGTTGGGAGTATGTATTCATCTCCTGCTTGTCCCGTTCGTCGATTCCTTAGCCTGAAAAACATAAATAACGAGGTGTGAGTACGCGAGCATACTCAGTGAGATTAAACTCTTATAAATCGTCAAAATCATGTTGTGTAATGCACGTAAAACATTCTTATCTGTGTGAGACTCGTCTTAGATTTCTTTCATTCTTTCGACCCCTCGCGGGTCGTCATGTTACATGACACAACGATGATCGTAACATATTAAAACAGTATAACCTCACCTCGTTTGCTGATATCTTGAAATATCTTCCTTTGAATTTGGCTCGGTTGTCCTTCTTGGATCCCGGATACGCTGCTCCTAGCACATGAAAATACTTTTTCATATATGCGGCCATAAATTATTGATGTAAAATCTGAAATCTCTTTGAGGACTTTTATCAAACACCTTTAAAAAACTGTCAGATTTGAGCTTCCTGTTTCATCAGGCTTTTTGAGGCCTTTTTAATTTTTGGAAGAGAAATATGTTACGGGCTTTTTAAAGTAGAGGTTCGCAGCTTCAAAATGGTATATTATTTGTTGAAACATACTTACGTATATATGTATTTATAGGAGTCCAAAGTCGGTTGAAAATCAACCTTACCCGGACAGCTGGAAGCCTTATCCGGACAGCTGGCCGAGAAGCTTCTGTCGGTCGTGACCGACTTTATCCGGACAGATGGACATCCTTATCCGGATAGTGGCTGAGAAGCTTCGCTTGGTCGTGGATCGACCTTCTACGAACAAATGACAACTTATCCGAGAGTGGTCGAGAAACTTCAGCCGTGACTGCACTGTGCAGAGGCGTGTCCGGCGGTGACCGGCAGATGTCCATCAACTTGGCTCGGCCAGTTCGACCCCTTTCTGATGTCCAAATTCTATTTTCCGACCTGTTCTGGACTCATCGGAGTTAAATCTTCGATATGCTCAGAATGTATTTTCGATAATAATAATAAATAATTTAATATTATTTTTGCAATATAAGTATTCTGTAATGAAAATTTTATCGTATCAAATCGTCGAAACTTTTCGAAATCACCTTCATAAATTCTAAAATGATCCTTATAATTTATTTTGAAATCTTTTCTTTTTAAATCCTTCATTTTATGCTAGGAATGTATCGGTCCAAGTATCGGACAACCTGTAAATATTAAAAATCAAAGTCCATGATCGTTAGCATTTAAATAAGTATTGGGGCGTTACAGATATTCTCGACTGATTTATTGGTGGATCATTGTTATTGATCGTATGAGCATTCAGACTGATTGTCGGTGTTTGAGGACTAGTTATCATTGTGTTGTGATAGTTGATCTACAAATATATATTGTGGTATTGGGTTTGACCCAGATTGAGATTTGACACAGATAGATCATTCCACATTTGTGAGTTTTGATGATGTATGGGGATTCTTGGTATTGTCTGAATACAGTACAGACGGTTATAGTCGAGTTCATTTCGTATTTTGAGAATGCCTTTCAACATATCAAATCGTATGCCGATACTCGTCGTCTACCTTTGGAACTCGATTTTGGGAGACCATGTTCTACTCCAGGGTTGGATATTTAACTTATCACTTGTTGTTTCCCCCGGCTTTGAGTCACGTCCATAACGTTTTTCATGTGTCTCAGTTGAGAAAGTATGTGCCATATCCAAATCATGTTATTGACTATAGTGAGATTGACGTAACCAAGGATGTTACCTTTTCGGAGAACCCAGTGAAGATCCTTGAACGCCGTGAGAAGCAACTTCGGTACAAACCATCTCATTGGCTATAGTGCAATGGTCGAGATATGGAGTCGAGGAAGTGACTTGGGAGACGGAAGAGCAGATACGATCGGATTACCCCGAGCTTTTTATTTCTTAAGTTTCGGGACGAAATTTCTTTTTAGAGGGGGAGAATGTAATACCCGTACTATTATTGACTGTTTGACCTTGTCGGTATTTCTATTTCGTTGCTCTGTAAACACTTTGAGATGTTGTCATTGTTTATTTGGAGTTTCGTACCTTTCGGATCATGATCTTGTTGATTGGACCTTATGGCAGTAAGCTGACAGCGTACGCTAGGCCTAGGCTAACGCACGCTAATTCTGCTTGAGTAGCGCATGCTAGCCTTGAGCCTTAGCGCATGCTAATGGTTCGGGCGTAGCAGAGGCAGGGGCTAATTCTGCTCTCTAGACTAGCAATTAGTGCACGCTAGGAGTTCGCTAGCGCACACTATTCGAGATCAGTAGTGCGCGCTAACACCGTCCATAGCGCATGCTAACGTGCTGAGTTGGCAGAGGCAGTGAAGTTTTCAGACTCTCGAGACTATCAGGTAACGTATGCTAGGCAGCAGCTAGCGCACGCTGTATTGCGTAGTGCATATTAAGCTATCAGCAGCGCACGCTAAGACTCGAGCAGGGCAGAGTACAGTAGGTTTTGGACTCCAATTTTTGGACACTGTTGTTTCCCAAAATATTATCCGAAGATAGATATTGCTGGAATGGACGGATAACAAACAAGGTGCGAGAGCACGTCCGAGGGAATGGAAATAACACAAGATTTGCCAGGTTTGTTAGGCCCGACCTTGAATGCTCTCGTGAGATGTTATTAATAAGAATACATTTGAGTACAAATATTAATGTAAGAATGCGATTACAATGAGTGTAGAAGATTCTGTATATCTAGCTGTTGAGTGCTTGCCGGAAGAACTAGAGTTGCTCTGAGTTCTTGAATTGCTGGGAGTTCTTGTTTTCATCTCTGCCGACCGTCTTTCGGTTAAGAGGTGCTAAGAGAGAAAAGCCGAGAGATAGCTGTAAGAGAAGCCAGACCCAAAGCCAGAGAATCCGACCTATTTCCATGTGTATGAAGCCTTCTATTTATAGGAACTGATATGCCTTTTTCTGACGGGCGATCGCCTTTCTTGTAATATAATAAGTGGCGATCGTCTTATGTCACATGGGCTGTCTACCTTGAAGTCTGCAGCTGCTGTTGGCAGCCAGCTTTGCGGTCCAATGAGGAGCCTCCACGCGTCCTGAGTTGCTGTCACGGGAGGTCCCACTTGCACCTTTCGGCGGGTCTGTCGGTAGGTGAGATTGGTGACAGGCTCTGGTCAATGATCCATGCTCTGCGGCGCCTTTTCCGGATCTGTACTTGTGGGATTTTGTCCGAGCTTCGGCCTTCACTGACTAGACGGTCGCTGGCTTTGCGCGGCATGAGGCTGTCGTACTTGGCGAGCTCCAGAGTCGATCGCCAGGTGCCAAGAGACGATCGCCTTAGATGTCGATCGCTCGGCACGGGACTCGACCTGGGACCCTCGATCGACCAATCTGCCTTGACTGTTAGGCTCTGACTCGGTCGCCCGGTCTCTATGTCAATCGCCATGTTGAGATGTATAAATCTCTACACAACAATTGCCCCCCCAGCTTGCTCCGATGTTGAAGACATGGGGTGAGGTCGTTCTTACTGGCGATCGTTGAGGATAAAGATGGGCAATCCGTTGAGCGGACTTTGGTCTCGAACTTGGGCGATCTAATCGCTTGGCGAGCTATCTTTGGTCTTGTGCCTGCAATTATCAAATTTGTCAATCCCTCGTAGAGAGCAGATTGCTTCGTCATTGAGGAACCGTACACAGTCGCGGAGTTCGATGGACCGACTCCATGACCGTGTCTTGTGCGCGAGCGACATTGTCTGTCTCGTGACTCATTTTATTGTGAGGGTCCTCTATTAGGCTGCGTCTCGCCTCGTATTTAAACGAAGGGCGTGCGGTCTTGGTCTGGAGGAGTCCTTGCATGGGGCGTTATCGGATTAATCGACTCCATGTCCGCGGCTTGTTTGCTCATTTCTACCTCGGATCCTGTAACACCCCCAAGATGGTCAGGGCATATTACAGCGTCGTGGACCCCACACTGTGGAATCCACCAGGCTAATGTACCAACAAGACATTCGACAACGACATACAATCATCAATAAAACGACAATTCAAATACAAGACTACAATCCGACAAATAAAATCTGACATCAAATCCACTTCCCAAAACGGGAACACATCATTAACAATTTTAAAAAAAAAGTACTCGAGTACTTAAACCAAATTTATAATACAGAAATCCCAAAATAAGACATCAATAATAACCGACAGAACAGAACACTGATAATCAATCACTGAACAGTATCATGCTTGCCCATCATCCTCATACGGCTCGAGTGATCGCTTGTCCCCACGATCAATACCTGAAATACAAAAAGTATTTCCCCCATTTAAGGGGTTAGCGACAACCGCTAGTGCAAGTACAATCCATTTGAACTACATTCTAATCAGATGAATATATGCACCAAAAATCATTTTAGAAAACGTTTTATATTCCGGAATACTTACAATGTTCAATTACAAAACGCATTGTCTCCAACAATCACAATTCAAAGTTAACCGTTGGTACGAGACTCACGGCCACCGTACCCCGCAGAGCCCCGTCGGACATCCCTGGGTGGCTAACCACAGTTCGCGATACGCACACTCATGGCAATACGTATCCCTAGAGGCCCTGTCGGACCATCCCTAGGTGATCATACACATATCCATCCATAACAACCACGATAAGCCATAATTCAAATACTAGAACATGTAAACAAATGTAAAGTACTTGCCTTTGAGACATTCTTGAAGAATCGGAAGTGAAAATCGACTACGGACGATCCGAATGGAAAATGACAGTTTCTAAACGAAGAATTAGCATAACTCAGTCCCAACGGACATCAATAACTGAAAGGAATACTCCCATAACCCCGATTACATGCTACGACAATGTACGATCAATCGATACGGGCGAGGGTTTACGCAAAATCTCCCCGTATTGATAATTCACGGATTAAAATCAAGGAAAATGGATTTGGAATCACCCAATAACCAAAATCGGTAAGAAATATCGTAACATAATTGAACAATTCAGAACTAATCCCTACAATCCCGAAAAAACCCCAAATTCGTCAAAGTTAGGGTTCCTGCGGAAATACCTTGAATTCGGCTGATGAAGGGTGATTATGTTGATTATGATATGATAGCTCGACTCTAAAGTGGTGGAATACGAAAAATTCTCGGATAGAAGTTGAAGGAATTCGCCCTCTGCGTTGCCCGAAGAAGAAACGAGAGATAAAGGAATGAAAAACTGACATTTTGAACTGTCCGCTGATATATATAAAATGTGTAGTTAGCGCACGCTAACTATCATATATAGCACGCGCTAACGGGGTTGAAACCGGTCCAGTAGCTACTGCTACCACTCACTAGCGCACGCTAACAATAGCGAGTTAGCTAACTGCACATCGGTAGCGCACGTAAGGTAACAGGAGTAGCGTGCGCTACCTACGCAGCAGTTCAGTACTGCTGCTCACATCAGCAGTACGCTGCTGCCGAGGTACAATACTCGAAACGCATGACAAGGCCAGAATCCAGAAAAATAAACACGAAGCATACAAGACGATGGAGCTAAGCGCTAAAAGAAAATATAATTTCGACCACCAGAGGGTCCGAAATGCGACAACGAAAACGAGATTCCCTAAACTATTAGGAAATTACAAAAATGGCCCAAGTGTCCGAAAATCACGAAACGGCGTCGGATCAACGAATCGAAAGTCTCCACATGACCAACTCAATAATACAAACCAATAAACAATGAAAACGAACGAGTTTTATGAGAATCAAACGTTCATACGGCCAAACATATCATAAGATGAAATCACGTGAAAACATCACCAAAACTCGTCCAAATGGAAAAACTCCAAGAATAATGTAGATTCACAATGTCGAAATGGTTACAAGCGAGTCGATAAAAATAGACATATACCAAAAATGGAAACTGCTAAAAATGGAAAGTTACGGATATTACATTCTCCCCCTCTAAAATAAAGTTTCGTCCCGAAACTTAAGAATAAAAAAGCTTAGGGTGCCTCGAACGCATATCCTCCTCTCACTCCCAGGTCGCTTCTTCTACTTCGTGCCTCGACCATTGCACCTTATCCAAAGGAATGGTTTTGTGCCTTAACTGCTTGTCTCGACGCTGCAAAATCTTGATGGGCCTCTCCTCGAACGTAACATCCTTCTCGATCTCCACGTCTCCAAAATCAATAATGTGGGACGGGTCCGGAACGTACTTCCTCAACTGGGAAACGTGAAATATGCTATGAACATGATTCAACGACGGAGGTAAAGCCAAACGGTATGCCAACTCACCGACTCTCTCCAATATCTCGAAAGGCCCAATATACCTCGGGCTGAGCTTCCCATTTTTCCCAAAACGGAAAACTCCCTTCGTCGGAGACACTCTCAACAGAACATGATCTCCCACCTCAAACTCCAAAGGTCGACGCCTAACATCTGCATAAGACTTTTGTCGACTCTGAGCAGCCAACATTCATTTTCTAATCAATTCAACTTTCTCCCTCGTCTCTAACACGAGGTCTGGCTCGGTGCCAACTAAATCGGACGGCTTATACCAACAGATCGGTGATCAGCAACGGCGGCCATAAAGTGCCTCATACGGTTCCATCTTAATCGACGCGTGCCAGCTATTATTATAAGTAAACTCAATCAAGGCCAGATGTTCCTCCCAGTCACTACTTCAATCTAACGCACACGCGTGCAATATATCCTCGAACATCTGAATAGTACGCTCGGACTGCCCATCAGTCTGGGGATGGAAAGAAGTGCTCAAACGTAACTGTGTCCCCAATGCCGTATGTACCGCCTGCCAAAAATGCGATACAAATCGGCCATCTCTGTTCGAAATAATGGTCTTCGGTGTACCATGAAGTCTCACTATCTGCGCGATAAAAATACGAGCCAATTTTTCTGGACCCCAAGTATCCTTGATGCCCAGAAAATGCGCCGACTTAGTCAGTCGGTCTACAATCACCCACACCATATTCATACCAGTCTTCGTCCTTGGCAATCCCGTGACAAAATCCATAGAGATATCCTCCCACTTCCACTCCGGGACGGGAAGTGGTTTCAACAACCCGGCTGGCCGCTGATGCTCAATTTTGACTTGCTGACAAGTCAAACACTTAGCCACAAACTGAACTACCTCGTTCTTCATGTCGTTCCACCAAAAATTTTTCCTCAAATCTTTATACATCTTACTTGAGCCCGAATGGACTGAGTAAGGCGACGCGTGAGCCTCTCGCATAATACTCTGTCTCAATTCCAAGTCGTTCGGAACACACAACCGACCTCGGAATCTCAACACACCATCCTTATGAATAATGAATCCCGGGGCTTTCCCCTTCCCTACACTCTCTCGAAGCTGACTAAACATCGGGTCCTCCAACTGTCCCGATTTAATGTTGTCGACCAGAGATGAGGAAATCTCAAGAGTACGCAACTGTACGGAACTCTCTGGACGTACAATCTCAATATTCAACCTCATCAACTCCTTCTGAAGCTCTGGCTGAGCCGTAAGTAACTCAAGCGCCCGAAGCGATATCAATTTCCAGCTCAAGGCATCTGCTACCACATTAGCCTTGCTCGGATCTCGAGATCGTAATCCTTAATCAACTCCAACCATCTCCTCTGTCTCATATTAAGCTCTTTTTGTGTGACAATGTACTTCAGGCTCTTGTGATCGGTGAAAATCTGACACGACGAGCCATACAAGTAATGACGCCTGATCTTCAACGCAAATACAACTGCGGCCAACTCAAGATCATGCGTAGGGTAATTCAACTCGTATGGTTTCAACTGACGGGAAGCATAGGCAATCATCCTCCCATGCTGCATAAGTACGCATCCGAGCCCTTGGCCCAAAGCATCACTAAAAACCGAGAAACCTTCATTACCATTCGGTAAAGCCAAGACAGGAGCAGTCGTCAACCGCTTCTTCAACTCCTCAAAACTATTCTGCCTCTCATCGGTCCACACAAACTTCTCTGACTTCAGAATAACCGAGCCGGGTCGAGCGAGCTTAGAGAACCCCTAGACAAATCTATGGTAATATCCGGCCAAACCTAGAAAACTACGGACCTCCATCACATTCTTGGGCGGCGCCCAATCCAACACTGCCTCTACCTTATGTGGGTCCACACGAACACCCTCGGCCGAGATCACATGACCGAAAAACATAACCTCCCGTAACCAAAACTCACACTTTGAGAACTTCGCAAAAAGATGCTGAGTTCTCAAAATATCTAACATAATCTGCAAATGACGGGCATGCTCCTCCTCGCTCCTCGAGTAAATCAAGATGTCATCGATAAAAATGACTACACACTTATCGAGGTACTCGATAAAGACTTTGTTCATAAGCTGCATGCGTTGGTTAGCCCAAAAGGCATAACCACAAACTCGTAGTGACCGTATCTCGTCCGAAAGGCCGTCTTCGGAATATCGGTATCCTTCACTCGGAGCTGATAATACCCTGATCTCAAATCAATCTTCGAAAACATGGTTGCCCTTTGCAACTGATCAAACAAGTCATCAATACTTGGGAGCGGATACTTATTTTTGATGGTCACTTTGTTTAACTCTCGGTAGTCGATACACAAACGAAGTGACCCATCCTTCTTTTTCACAAACAGGACCGGTGCGCCCCAAGGTGAAGCGCTCGGTCGAATATACCCCATGTCTAGAAACTCCCCCAACTGTTTCTTCAACTCAAGCATCTCGGGAGGCGCCATACGGTATGGCGTCTTAGAAATCGGTGTTGCACCTGGCTCTAAATCGACGGTAAACTCAACTTCTCGGTCCGGCGGCAAACCCGGCAACTCGTCTGGAAAAACATCAGGATACTCACACACTACCGGAATAAATGAGAGCTCGACTCCCCCTTCTTCTGATCTCAAAGCGTAACACCAATACCCCATGCAACCTCCTCGAAGAAGTCTCACCGCCCTCAAGGCGCTGATCAGTAATCTCTGGCTACTCCGCTTACACCCCACAAAAGAATGCTCGGTACCATCAGAGGCTAACATCGAAACGGTTCTCGTTCTATAATTCATGATCGCCCCATGACGGTCCAGCCAATCCTCACCAAGAATCAAATCCTCATCTCTAATATCTACCGCAATCAGGTTAGAAGGCCATACCCTCCCCGCGATACTCACAGAAAAATCTCTAATCTCACGATCCCCCATGATGATATCCCCACTAGGAAGTTTAACAACAAAAGGCTCACAAGAAACTAGGCAATCAACACGCAGACGACGCATACAATCCATAGATATAAAAGAATGCGTAGCACCAGAATCGAACAATACGGAAACAGGATGATCAAGGATGTGGATGGTACCTGTAGCCACCGTCGCGTCTGGGTCTCCTGATCGTCTCATCTCATAAACTCGGGGAGGAACAGACCCCGCACTAGAAGCTCCCCCTCTGGAAGACTGTCCACGTCCTCGACCTCTACCAAAACTCTGCTGCGGCTGAGGAACTGTCGGTGCCTGATTCACACTCGGCTCTCCCGCAGATGGGGCTGATATCTGAGTAATTGGACCCCGAGCTGCATCCGTACAAAACTTAGCACGATGACCCATCCGACCACAAGCAAGAAACTGAATCGGAGGCCTATCACACTCACTCATCATGTGGCCCGGACGACTACAGTTGAAGCACGTAGGACCACAAACGGAACTAGTAGGAGCAGACCTAGAACCGTTTCCTCGCCCAACTGACGGCGACTGACTCCCGAAGACTCGCAAACCAGACTGAGCTTTCGGATACCCTCCAGACTTGCCTCCCAAAAACTAACCAAAGGTCTTCTGCTACTTTCCTTTGGTTGCCGTCTCTGTCGCAGAAAACGACATCTCGTAAGCCATCGCCTTATTCTGATACTCTTTCAAAGTCGTGCACCCCAGACCAGACATGTAGTGGCGCACCCTCGGTTTCATCCGCATATCAAAGTGGCGGATCTTATCAAGCTCATCTCGGACTTGGTTTCTCACATAATGCAGCTGTTGATTGTAGTCTTTGATAGCTTGAGAAATAGGAACATCTTAGGGCTTAGCCTCAAAGAAGGCTCGGATCCTCCCCTCTTTCACTGGCCATGGACAAAATTCATCTTCCATTGGATCCCGAAACTCTGCCCACGTGGCTGCCCGGTCACGCGGTTTCACCACATGCTACCACGTTGCTGCCTCCTTGGCGAGAAAGTACTGAGCAATGGGTACTTTCCTCTCCTCAGAACAATGAGCAGCCTTAAATACTTTTTCCATCTCAAAAAGCCAACTCTCCCATCCTAAGGATCTAAGCAACATCAAATCATGAGGACGCATACGAATCACGCCTTGAAGTAACTTGTCATTGCCGGATCCAGAGGGCGGAACCGGGTTGGCATTAGCTCGCCGACTGTAACGACCGAGCCGCAGAGCGTCATCTGGTTCGCTACTCGTTGCAAAATGTTGGCCACTCCAAAATTCTCATGTGCATTACTGGAGCTAGCAGACTGGTCTTGTTGACCCCCGGAACTAAGCGGGACACTGTTCGACAAAGAAGGCATAGCCGAATCAGTTCCCGAGTGATCGGACATGGCCGCCCCACCGGCTGCGCCACGTTCCCTACCGCGTCCGCGTCCTCTACGAGCAGGAAATCTGAAGAAGTAGCGGGTGAGTACAATTCAAACGCAAAACACAACAAGATACCAAGAAGGAATAGAACAGAACAACGCAACTAGTCAAGTTAGGGAAACTTACGAGCACCGGCGTACTGAGATGATGGCATGACAGTGATACTGTTCAAAAACGGCACTCGACTACACCCAAATAACCGACAGCCTAGGTATCCATAATCCTAAGCTCTGATACCATATTCTGTAACACCCCAAGACGGTCAGGGCATATTACAGCGCCGTGGACCCCACACTGTGGAATCCACCAGGCTAACGTACCAGCAAGACATTCGACAACGACATACAATCATCAATAAAACGACAATTCAAATAAAAGACTACAATCCGACAAATAAAATCTGACATCAAATCCACTTCCCAAAACGGGAACACCTCATTAACAATTTTAAAAGAAAGGAAGTACTCGAGTACTTAAACCAATTTTATAATACAGAAATCCCAAAATAAGACATCAATAATAACCGATAGAACAGAACACCGATAATCAATAACTAAACAGTATCATGCTTGTCCATCATCCTCATACGGCTCGAGTGCTCGCTTGTCCCCACGATCAATACCTGAAATACAAAAAGTATTTCCCCCATTTAAGGGGTTAGCGACAACCGCTAGTACAAGTACAATCCATTTGAAATACATTCTAATCAGATGAATATATGCACCAAAAATCATTTTAGAAAATATTTTATATTCCGGAATATTTACAATGTTCAATCACAAAACACATTATCTCCAACAATCACAATTCAAAGTTAACCGTTGGTACGAGACTCACGGCCACCGTACCCCACAGAGCCCCATCAGACATCCCTGGGTGGCTAACCACAGTTCGCGATACGCACACTCACGGCAATACGTATCCCTAGAAGCCCTGTCGGACCGTCCCTAGGTGAACATACACATATCCATCCATAATAACCACGAGAAGCCATAATTCAAATACTTGAACATGTAAACAAATGTAAAGTACTTGCCTTTGAGACATTCTTCAAGAAGCGGAAGTGAAAATCGACTACGGACGATCCGAATGAAAAACGACGGTTCCTAAACAAAGAATTAGCATAACTCAGTCCCAACGGACATCAATAACCGAAAGGAATACTCCCATAACCCCGATTACATGCTACGACAATGAACGGTCAATCGATACGGGTGAGGGTTTACGCAAAATCTCTCCGTATTGATAATTCACGGATTAAAATCAAGGAAAATGGATTTGGAATCACCCAATAACCACAATCGGTAAGGAATATCATAACATAATTGAACAATTCGGAACTAATCCCTAGAATCCCGAAAAACCCCCAAATTTGTCAAAGTTAGGGTTCCTGAGGAAATACCTTGAATTCGGCTGATGAAGGGTGATTATGCTGATTATGATATGATAGCTCGACTTTAGAGTGGTGTAATACGAAAAATTCTCGGATGGAAGTTGAAGGAATTCGTCCTCTGCGTCGCCCGAAGAAGAAACGAGAGAAAAGGAATGAAAAATTGACATTCTGAACTGCCCGCTGATATATATATATATAAAATGTGTAGCACGCTAACTATCATATATAGCGCGCGCTAACAGGGCTGAAACCGGTCCAGTAGCTACTGCTACCACTCGCTAGCGCACGCTAACAATAGCGAGTTAGCTTACGCTAACTGCACATCGGTAGCACACGCAAGGTAACAGGAGTAGCGTGCGCTACCTATGCAGCAGTTCAGTACTGCTGCTCACATCAGCAGTACGCTGCTGCCGAAGTACAATACTCGAAACGCACGACAAGGCTAGAATCCAGAAACATAAACACGAAGCATACAAGACGACGGAGCTTAGCACTAAAAGAATATATAATTCTGACCACCAGAGGGTCCGAAATGCGACAACAAAAACGAGATTCCCTAAACTATTAGGAAATTACAAAAATGGCCCAAGTGTCCGAAAATCACGAGACGACGTCGGATCAACGAACCGAAAGTCTCCACACGACCAACTCAATCATACAAACTTGCACAAACCAAGAAACAATGAAATTGAATGAGTTTTACGAGAATCGAATGTTCATACGGCCAAACATATCATAAAATGAAATCACGTGAAAACATCACCAAAACTCGTCCAAATGGAAAAACTCCAAGAATAAAGCAGATTCACAATGTCGAAACGGTTACAAGCGAGTCGATAAAAATAGACATATACCAAAAATGGAAACTGCTAATAATGGAAAGTTACGGATATTACAGGATCGTCATGTTAAATGGCAATCCTGACGATATACGTTGAGACGGGGGTAGGGACGAGTCGCTTTGTCCGTGAAGGATCCACCATGCTATGTGCCGGACCTTCGAGGGTGGGCGATCGTGTCCACTGATTTGTTTGGAAGGTCCTTCGGCTACGCCCGCCTCGTATTTAAACGAAGGGCGAGCGATCTCAACCCAAAGGAACCTTGCATGGCCGAAGCATTCAGTTCCATCGACCACCAGGACCATGGCTGTACTCTTCCACCTCGGATCGTCGTGTTAAATGACGACCTTCAACGGTGTACGTTGTGCGGGGGAGGCGGTCTCGTGCCTTAGTCCAACATGTTAGATGATGAACTATAGATGGCGAGCGAGTCCTCCAGTTTCAGAGATGTTGCTTGATAATGGCGATCGGGTTGGAAGACTGGTGATCGTCGTTCGGATGCCGATCGCGTTGCTCATAGGTTACAAAGTAACCTTTGCCTGGCCAAAAAGTCTGCGGCTTTGGCGCGGAAGATCGCATAGGTCAGGGGGAGGTCCTTCATAAGATGCCTGAACATAGGCAAAAGACCATGAAACCCCCTAGGACCGAGTATAAGGCGATCTCGTCGCTTATGGGCTCACCATTGAGGATGATCTCATCTACCCGGTCGATGTAGTCCGCGTCGGACTTTTCTTCCCCTTGCCTGATCTGCATCATGCGATGGGAACCTTCCGGCCGAGCGACCTTGGTGGCGAAGTACGCTATAAAGTCGTTCGCCAGTTGGTCAAATGAATTGATGGATCAGGGTGGTAGTGAAATGTACCAACTGTGGGCTAGGTCGCCCAGCGTTAGCGGGAACATTCGGCACTTGGTCGCGTCTGATGCCCCACACCCGGTCATGTAGATCCGGAACTTGCTCAGGTGAGTCTTAGGATCCGACCTTCCCTCGTACAGAGGTGTTTGCGGAGGAGCGATCTTACACTGCACGGAGGCGAGCTCGATGTGGACTGCGAGTGGCTCGCTCGGCCCGGCGATCTCTCTCTTGGCGCCTGCCCTAGATTCCAGGAGCGCCTTCATGTCGTCGAGCTGGCGTTGCATCATGGCCATCGCTGTAGCTTGGTTGCGCGTGCTTTGGCTCTTGGAGCGGGAGCCCAGGCGATCGTGTACCGATCTCCTAGCTCTGCGGTGGGTGATGAGGTCGTCGTCGCCGATCTCGGTTCTTTGGCGAGGAGGCAGATGGTTGGCCTGCCCTCTGGGAGTTGGGCATGCCGAACTCCTGGTGACAGACTCGGGCTCCGTCGTCTCCTGGCTGGGGCCGGGCTACCCCGGTCGCCACGATGGGTCGCTTCCTAGGCGGCTGAAGACGGAGGTCTCCCGCCTTGCGAGTGCCTCTTCTTGTGAATCGGGGCCTCTTGGCGATCGTTTGGTCAGTAACCCCTTGAACATCCGTTTGGTCACGCGGCAGATGGCCTAGGGGGTTATAGCGGGCGCGTCGAATGCTCTTCGTCGCTCCTGTAGGATGGCCAAGGCCTTTTCGATTTGTTCCGCGGTTTGGAACTGATCGAGCGAGAGGCTTGGGCCGTTCCTCGGGGGCGGGATCGAGAGTCTCGGGTTGCCGCGGCTCCCCTCCGCCATAGACTGGGGCTCGGATTGATATGGAATGAGGCGTCCGGCGGATCGGCCAGCGGCTTTCTTCGATGAGGAGGCAGGAGTCATGATTCTGAAAGCTTTCTTGGAAGAGCAGTGAGTGTCTCTTCAAGTATATGCTCCATAGAACAGTGAGTGTTCTTCGAGATGGTAGGAATAAAAATGAAGGTTTAGATCCCCTTGTTCTAGCGCCAATTGTTGTTGCCCGAAATATTATCCGAAGATAGATATTGCTGGAATGGACGGACAACAAACAAGGTGCGAGAGCACGTCCGAGGGAATGGAAATAACACAAGATTTGTCGGGTTTGTTAGGCCCGGGCTTCAATGCTCTCATGAGATATTATTAATAAGAATAGGTTTGAGTACAAATATTAATGTAAGAATGCGATTACAATGAGTGTAAAAGATTCTATATATCTAGCTGTTGAGTGCTTGCGGGAAGAACTAGAGTTGCTCTGAGTTCTTAAACTGCAGGGAGTTCTTGTTTTCGTCTCTGCTGACCGTCTTTCAGTTAAGAGGTGCTGAGAGAGAAAATCCGAGAGATAGCTGTAAGATAAGCCAGACCCAAAGCCAGAGAATCCGACCTATTTCCAAGTGTAGGAAGTCTTCTATTTATAGGAGCAGAGATGCCTTTTCCTGACGGGCGATCGCCTTTCTTGTAATATAATAAGTGGCGATCATCTTATGTCACATGGGCTGTCTGCCTTGAAGTCTGCGGCTGCTACTGGCAGCCAGCTGTGCAGTCCAATGAGGAGCCTGCACGCGTCCTGAGTTGTTGTTACGAAAGGTCCGACTTGCACCTTTCGGCGGGTCTGTTGGTAGGTGAGATTGGTGACAGGCTGTGGTCAATGATCCATGCTCTGCGGCGCCTTTTCTGGATCTGCACATGTGGTATTTTGTTCGAGCTTCGGCCTTTGCCGACTAGACGGTCGCTGGCTTTGCGCGGCATGAGGCGGTCGTCCTTGGCGGGATCCAAAGTCGATCGCCAGGTGCCAAGAGACGATCGCCTTAGATGTCGATCGCTCGACCTGGGACCCTCGATCGACCAATCTGCCTTGACTGTTAGGCTCTGACTCGGTCGTCCGGTCTCTATGTCAATCGTCATGTTGAGATGTATAAATCTCGACACAACAGACACCAACTCCCATGTAGCGCACGCTAACTCTCGGCTAGCGCACGCTAAAGGAAGGAGATTAGCGCATGCAACGGTATGCTTAACGCATGCTAACGAGGCTGGCAGAAGCCACTGGACTACCGGGTGACCCCGTTAGTGCACGCTAATGTTGAGGCGTAGCGTGCGCTAGACTGGGCGCAGTATATATGGGACAGTCAACCCCTGTACGCCTCATTTCTCTCCTTTCTTACTCATTCGATGGGAGCAGCGGGTTTTGGGCGATTCGGTGCATTTGAAGGTGATCCTTCTTCATATATCAACATCTTTGGTTGGATAACAAAGATTTCACAACATCTAATCCATTTCTATCTTCCAAATCAAAGTAAAATCCTTAGAACCCTAATTTTGGGAATTTTGGAATTTTTATTAGATTCGTCTGATTTATCTATTTTGGAGCTTGATAACCTTGAGATTATGAAGTATCTAACCCGTGTACATATTTTCCCTACGATTTTATGGATTTTTTTGTACCTTGTTCGGAGGTGAGAGGGTTTGGGTGATTCTCCAACCTCTAGATGTTTACCATTGTAGTTTCGTGAATCGTAGGTGGGTTTCGGGAGTTTCTTCATGTGATTTGAGTATGGATTATTGATTATCGTATTCCTTGCGAATAGTTTAGGTGCCGGAAGTGCATTCTCGGACCTATCGAACTTATACTCTTTTCCTTCCGATTTCTCGATGTCTCAAAGGCAAGTATATATTTATGATTATACGTTCTCGACTTTGAAAGTAAGATATATGAATGGCATGATTGTTTATATCCACTCTGGGATGGGCCGACGGGTCCTCTGAGGGTTTCGTAGACTCTGGTGCGATTCCACGGATAGTTGGGTTGACCACTCTGGGACGGACCAATGGGTCCTCTGAGTGTTCCGTAGCCTCTGGTGCGGTTCCATAGTTGATCATGTATGTACTGATGTGATGCTATGAGATTTAGTTATTCTGGAATACTAGTCTTGAAATGATGAATTGACGGTTACTTTTACTTTATTGTCGAGGAGTATTGTGTTGTTACCCAAAATATTATCCGAATATAGTATTGCTGGAATGATCGAGTAACAAACAAATGCGAGAACACTTCCGTGGGAAAAAAGATAACACAAGATTTACCGGGGTTGTTAATCCCGGGCTTGAATGCTCTCGCGAGATGTTATTAATAAATATACTGTCGAGTACAAATATTAATCTTAGAATCTATTATAGTGAGTGTAAAGACTTCTAGTTATCTAGGCTGTAGAGCGCGTAGATTGCCGGAAGAACCAGATATGTAAATATGTGAGTTCTTGCTTGGGATGTATGATAAATGTGTATGAATATCACTATGAATGTATAAGTGGTTGCCAGAAGAGTCTTTGATTCTCTATCTGTGTGTATTTTGCACTGTATTCACGGTAAAATCGCGTCCCTTTGGCTACTGCAGTGAGTTCTCTATTTATAGGGGACAAGGTAGTTGGGACTCCTCAGGCGATCGCGGGCGACCGCCGTTTTCTATATTATAATAAGATGGTCGATCGTCCCGTCACGTGGGCCTGTTCCCTTGAGGTCCGAGGTCGCTGCTGGTGGCCAACTGGGCGAACCAATGGGAAGCCAGCACGCGTCTTGAGTCGCTATCCGGGGAGGACCCACTTTGTACCTTTCGGCGGCCGTGTCGGTAGGTGAGGAAGGTGACAGGCTGTGGTCAAATTTCCTATCTGTCGGCGCCCTTTGTGGATCTGCACGTGGGCCACCGTCCAAGATTCGGTCTTCGACGACTTTGACGGATGTTGGATCCATACGCAGCACGAGACGATCGTCTCTGGTTTGGACATCAAAGACGATCGCCAGTCATCAAAAGACGATCGCTAGGTACCAAAAGACGGTCGCCATATTGTGCCGATTGCTGGGCGTTTGCCCAGAGTATGTCTTCTATGGTTGGCTTCTCTCATCGTGATGCCGATCGCCTTTCGAGGCGTATTAATCGCCGCACAACATATTGTATTTCATATTTGATATACTTGCACTAGCTATTCGACGGCTAACCCCTTTATGGGGGAAATACTTTCTCTGTATTTCAGGTTCCAGAAGAGCGGACAGGCAGGTATCGGGTCAGCACGAAGATGATGGGCAAGCGTGATACTGTGTCTTATCTCCGGTTATATTTTGTGTTCCTCCATTAAGTGTTGTTGTACTGAAATAGTTATTAAATACTCGAGTATTGTTTTTCAATTTCCCTTGATGTTCCGGCCTGTGTTGCCGAGATATTGATCTGTGTTGTGATGTATTTGGATACTTTGGATATGGTTTGAATACCATTTGTATTGTCCTTCATTTCATTGTATTTGGACCTTCTCGGTCAAGTTTTATAATTCCATGTATGATTAGCCTTGTGGGTCTCACGGCGGGGCTCACGGCGCTGTAATATATCCTGAATAACTTGGTGGTGTTACAGTACTCAGCTTTAAAGACAAGAGCGTTTGTCTTCTCCAACTTAACAGCTTTTTTGAATATGACTGTTTAAGCTTTGCTCTTCACGATGATATTTGTTCACTATGATTGCTTTGATTGCTTTGCTCGCTTGAATGTATTGTTCACATCGTACTTTGCTCAATTCTGATCTTCAGATATTTATAGTACGAATCTCGAGCTTCTCTTCATAGCCGTTGCATCACTATAACAAATTGGTCCGTTGGAGAGTGGACTTCTTTGTTTATCTAATCATTTCGTTGCACGACTTGATTCCTTTTCAATTCCGACCGTTTTAAAGAGTTCTTTTGGTCGCGCCGCTTTTCTTTATTTGTATATTCATAAGTCTTCAGTATGCTGATCTCAAGGAATATTTTATTCCTAATTTTTCGGGAATCTTTTCGGTTTGTCTCCTTACATCTGTACGTGGATTTCCGTTATTGTTGACTTCAACGCTTGCTGACATGGACTGAGTTACTTAGATGATATCTTGTTTGAGAACTCATCTGATATCTCTTGGTCAAACCTGCCAGATGTGCAGTCAATTCTCTGTGTAGAAGTTCTTTGAGATAAAGCTTCTCTGTGTAGAAGTTCTCTGAGATAAACTTGACTGAAGTTCTCTGACATGATGGATGTTCTCTGATCTGACGGTCAAACTTCAGCTGATATAGATCTAATCTGATAACTTGACTACAGATGGGTTTTGGTCAAACTCTCTGATATTCCCATTTGTCCAATACTTATCTGATGTAGCGCCTTCTTCAGAACTTAACTGCAGCTTGGTTTTGGTTAAATCTCTGATGTTTTGCGTTGACCAAATTTTGTATGAGAATCAACTTGCCTGTAAACTGCTCTAAGATAATGGCAGTTCTATACTTGGTTGATTTTCTTACTGATCAACTTTTGATCAAGACTTAGCCAAAATTTTAAGGCCTATAGAAGATACTCATTTGGTTCTTCTTTACAATGCCAAGTACTTATTGTATACATTTGAATGAATAACAATACAAGGATGACATCATCAAAATCTAATATGTATTCCTACTAGGTTCAGCCTCAGATATCAGATCGGATGGGTATTCAGCCCCAAATATCAGATCAGATGGGTCTTCAGCCCCAAATATCAGATGGGTTTTCAACCCCAAATATCAGATGGGGTTTCAACCCCAAATATCATATGGGGTTTTAACCCCGAATATCAGCTGGGTTTTCAAGTTTTAAACTTGGTTAACTCTCACTATTTCAATTAAATGGCCAACTTTAATCATTTATTTCTCACTCACCGGAAATCTGTTTTGAGAAAAGAAAATTCTACGTTTATCTCCTCGAAACGTAGATTCACAATTAATATTTAATTCCCAAGAATAAAACAAGCCCTAGGTCTTGCCTTATTCCCATAATTTTATTTTCTCCAAGCAATCTTTACCTTATTACCTCGAAGATCATGATAGAACCTCCTCGTAGGGAACTTCCCCCCACTCGGCCAGTCCCCTCCTTGCAGGAGCGCCTCTCTTTGTTTCAACATGCCTTTCAAAAACCAAGAGCAATTACTTTTAGGAAGGTACACATCACTCGATCGAATGTAATAGGCATGAACCCATCGCACCCAAACGTCGGCTTTTTCACATAAAGAAGGGATTTTTACCTCCCAAATTTTAGCCAAATTCAATTTCAGCCCAAAGTTTTAACTCTTTCAATTTGAACTCCATCCAACTTCCGATGTACTCAAATCAGTACTTTCTTGACCAATATATTGACCATATCCCATTTTAGTTAACTTATTTAATGTTGGCTTCCAATGTTATAATTTTGGAACGGTTAGTATTTAATTTATTTGGACAATTTTTTAAAATTTAAAATAATCTAATAGATTAAATTAAAACTTTAAATTGTAAATTTAATCATTTATATTTGTTTATTTCAGGCATAATATTAATATCAAATATTAATTATTATTTTTTGGGATACATGGACTTGGAGCTTAGGACTTGAACTGCATTCGCATCTCAAAACTTCAAGGATCATCATCGTATTTCGAGGTGTGGATAATTCTTTTCAAACCACTTTTTAAATCTGTGTTTGTCGATGTAAAATGCTACTATATGATTTATTGATGTCTCAATGCGACATTCCATATGCAACGGATAATCATGTGTTGAAATCATTCATTGATGATTTACATGATATGTGATATTATGTAATTAATTGATGTCTTGATGCAACATTCCAAAACAACTACTACAATTTATTCTATAGTTCTACAGCTATAGTTGCCTCCGGGCTAAACCACTTACAGTGTGTTATAGCCATTCATTGAAAATTTATGTGCAATGTATTTAATATTGACCAACAAATCCTCACTGAGGGAGCTGAAAGTTCACCCTAAACATGCCCATAAAACTCGGACCCGGCAGGTCGACCCGTCGACTCAGACCCGTGCAGGTAGGGGTGTTTATAAACGGTTACCCAGATTTCCAGGTAACATAAAAACTGGGTACCCGAAAAACTGGGTATCAATTTAAGCGGCCCGCGGCCCGACCCGATAAATTGGGTACTCGTTTTACCGGGTGCCCTATTTTCTGGGTCGGGTCAAGAGGTACCCGACCCCGAATTTTATTTTGGACAATTCTAAATAATTATAAAAATAAAATAATTTTTGCAAGAACCCAACAACTCTACTTAATAATTAATACACCAAAATCAAATAACTCACCAAATCACATGTGTTTGCATCAATCCCAAATAAATTACAATAATTTAAAACAACATAAGCAATTAAAGTTTTAATATAAAAATTAATAAACATGGTATATAACTCTGAAATAACTTTCTCATAAATATTAAGTATATAATATATATATATATAATATATATAATATATATCGGGTTGGGTACCCGGCCCAAATTCTTTTAAAAATTATAAAAATATCCGGTAAATTTACCTCGGGTGAACGGGTAGTCGGGACGGGTAGTTCGGGTCGGGTTTTTATGAACACCCCTACGTGTAGGACCCGGACCCACCGGACCCACCCAACCCATCGGACACAAACCCGCACCCGTGGTATACACGGGTGGGGTCCGGGTCCTACATTTCGAGACCCGTCGACCCGTTAGGTTCGACCCGGACTGGGAATTCAAAAAAAATTTAAAAAGTGACTGTTGGACCTGGCGGGTCGGTCCCGGACCCGACGGGTCGGACCCGTGACCCGATGGGCCAACAGATTTATTTTCTAATTTTGTCAAAAAAAGTCAAAAATTATATCTATAAATACTCTCCCAACCTCTCTTATTTTTCACACTCACTCATTCTAATTTATCTATCTCTCAACTATTATTTCTATAATATTTTATCTCTCTCTTTTTACTATCATTTAATCATTATGTCGAGTTCTGACAAGGGAAAGGGTATTGCTGCATCTCCCAAAAAATTCAAAATGTCAAAGTTTGAACTAATGGCTCTTTGGGGCAAATCGCAGAAACCATCTGACATAACTATCCGGGAGCCTCAAACCAACCTCCACCCGATTTTGAAAATAAAAGTCAAGAAGATGAAATATAATGCTATACATGAAAGTATCTATTATGGTAGTACAACAACTACTAGTGAAGCCCCTGGGGATTCCGACGTGTCCCAAATCGTCAACAACTGCATAATATTGACGAAGAAATGGAGCATGAGATCAATGAAGCTATGTTAAATCAAACATATGCAACGTTTGACACACTCTTCATGGCGTACCAACTACGACGCAAAAATCAAAGTCGAAGCGTCCTGCGGCAAGCCAAGCTGAAGAAAATCCTCCTTATGTTGAAGAGTTATCGTCCTAGGAGGAGGAAGAAACTGTGCAAGGAAGAGGAAGTAAGAAAACTAAAGTGAGAAAGAAGCCTGCCCCTGTTGTAGAAAGGAAGTCGGTATCCGATCTTTTTTCAAAATGCTTTAAGAAGGAAAAATGCCGGATGGTTCTATGAATTTTTTTTGCAACTAATGCAGCAAAGAAGCCGGGGATGGATATGGAAATTTTAGAAGGCATTTTGAGAATAACCATGTATCGGTCCATGGAGATCAAAAGACGCAAAGTCAGCTCAAGTTCCAGCCTTCTACTAGAGTCGGCATTCAAGGTATGTCTGAATCTCAACTTTATAAATATAATGCATAAATTGCTAGAGAACAAATGGCAAAATTGTGTGCACACGAATATTTATCTTTTAATTTCACGGATAGTACGGCCTGGGAATATAGGATGCAAAATGCCTATAATCCTTCTATTGTATTAAGAGAATTCCACGTACCATAATGACCAGACAAGTAGTATACTTACCCAAACAATATAAACTAGGACTACGAACATATTTTAGATCTATAAATCATAGAGTTTCTTTAGCTGCAGATACACGGGCAGATTTTTTTTAAAAAAATGATTATATGGGAATGACTATACACTGGATTGATGAAAATTGGAACTTAAAAGAAAAGATTACTTGTCTTTAAAGAATATAATTGCACAAAGTGCACATAATATAGCTAGAGTAATTATTAAAATTTTATCTTTTTATTGCTTAAAGGAGAAAATTTTCACAATTGGTTTTGATAATGCTAGTTCTAATACTGCTAGTGTACTAGCTTTAATACAAGCTTGCAATCCTGTTTTACAAGGTCGATTATTTCATACTAGATGTATATGTCATATTCTAAATTTGTGTGTTCAAGATGCATTAAAATATGTAGATGAGGCAATAGAACAATTAGAAAATATGTCTTGCTTTTACATAATCGAACTAAGATAGCAAGACTTATTGTGTGAATTTTTTGATATATTTTTTCACTTAGAAGGATTTTATTTATTGCCAACCTATTGAAAAGAAACCAATGATTTAATAAAACTATTAAAGGATTTTGAAAATACAACTAAAGATTTCAGTGGTTGTTATTATCCCACATCTCCTAAAGTTTTATATCATTGTTGATTTATTGTATCCGAAATGGATTCTTGTAGTAAATCCGAAAGATTGGGGAATGCTATTAAAATATGTGTTTAAAATGGATAAAGTACTTTAATCGTATTCATGATATTTCTTGATTAGTACTGTTTTATCTCCCGATTTGAATTTAGCTCAAGTACAACAATTACTTGAAATTTATTATAATATTCTTAAAAATTTAGGTTTTCCTAACATTGTGGATAATGTTGAGAGTTAAACTTTGTTTGAAAATATTCTTGACGTTGAACAAATAAAAATTAATTTAAAAAATAGTTGTGAAACTCTTTTTGTTGAATATTTAGCTAAATATGGAGATAGGATTCAAACTCAAAAAATAAGAACTAGTATTATCAATACATTTAACATATAATTAGAGAGACCTCCCACTAACTCATTTCAATAACAACTCTATAATATTGCAGGAAATATGAGGTAGTAACGTCGGTCAAAGAAATGACCTTAGTCGATATTATGCAACTAGCTTTGTGGTTGAGGATAACAATGCAGGTACACTTGATCTGTTGGATTGGTGAAAGAGAAGGAGAATTGAATTTCCCATACTTTCCTTTATGGCACAAGAAATTCTTGTAGTGCCCGCATCCACATTCTCCATTGAGAGTGCTTTCAGTGAAGGAGACTTTATGTTGGACGAGCGGAGATTCTGAATGACGCTAAAAAATCTCGAGGCTCAAATAATGCTTAAATACGCAATACAAGCCGAGTTATGAGATCAAGAAAATAAGTGGGATGACCTATTAGCGGATCAAGACGCCTTTCAAGAAGGCACTACTGAAGGAGAGTCTAGTCAAATGAGTCAAACCGACGATCAAGACGACAACGACATCGACTTCGACTAAAGGAAAGTATGTTAAGTCAAGTAAGTAAAAGAACTACGTAGGGTTTGATTCCTCATGAGGATACATAGGCAATTTAATTTTAAGTAAAAACTTAAAATTAAATAAAAGCCCATTTTTCTAAATTCTCTTTTAAGTAAAGTAACTAAGTAGAGTTTTGATTCCTCACGGTACGTATCAATTTAATTTTAAGTGAAAACTTAAAATTAAATACAAGCTCATTTTTTCCAATTATTTCCTTTGTTCATTAGTTATTTTTCGTGTATAAAATGATAATAAATAAAATTTTATAAATATTCTTCAAAAAAAATATGGGTCGGACTCGGACCCATGGCCGACCCGTGAGCCCGCCAACCCGTACCTTTCATATGCACGGGTGGGGTCCGGGCCCTGGCCGGAAGACCCGTGGACCCGGCCGATCGGACCCGGTGGGTCGAACCCGAACCCGAACTCGTGTCTCTCCAGCTCTAGTTCACCCGAAAACTATTTTCCACAGATTAAAGAGGTTGAACATGGTACGAAGCGGTGGATGCAAAGACTACAATTATATTTAAGTCTTGAGTTTTATTTATTGTTATTGCCAAGTTTTCAATTTTTCAGATGCTATTAGCAGTTGGATTGTTTAAGGAATTTTAGTCAAAATTATTTCCTATTGAGTTTAATTTTATCATATAAATTGTTACCTTAATTAGATTATTAGTTATTAAAAAAATATTTTTATTAGAGTTATGCAAATGCTTAATTTTCGTATTCATGCTTCCGCTCGAAATTAATGTTATTACCGTAAAGTTAAAATTTTAGCTACACAAAAGTAGGTCGTTACAAAGTGGTAGCGAAGCGAGTCTATAATTTTGTAGACTTGCTAAAAATATTTTTAATTAAAATTCGAGTCGTTTTCTCCAAATTTTAGGAGTCAAATTTTAACATTAAAATAAGACTATAGTAACAAGTATCTACCTCCGCCACACCGCGCCAGCTCCAACAAGGTACATGCATGAGATACTTCTATATTAGCATATCACATTTTGTATATTTATTTCGTGTTGCAACATTAAGTTCAAAAGTCACTACATGATACAACAATTATTACATACTATAGTTTCAAGTATGATTAACCAAGCTCAAATGGTGGAGCAGTTCTTCCGTTACACGCCACCAACATTTACTGGAAAAGAGGAACACATTCACGTTGAATATCGGTTCCGCTCCTAAGAACAAACATTCAAATGCTTGCTTGTAATACCTGGATATTTATGGTGTATTTTTATATATATTTGAATCATGTGGTGTATGATTATGTCATATAATTAATTGAAGTAAGATTTCCTTATCCACGTTCCAGGACTCATGATCGTATTGTGTAAAGATTGTTAATTCATATATGTACCTACATGGTACTACCGTACACTAACTGATATAACTAGCGTACGCTAATGGACATAGCTAACGTACATTAAAACAACTACCTAACGTAGCGCAAGAAGTACTCAGGATCAGATAAGGCGTGGTCGGCTTGTGGGACCGGATGTCGGATCTTGTCGGATTTTTTCGCATGCACCTGGAAAACTATTGCAAAGGATACTTCAACGACTATTAGTGTCTGCTATATAAGTTAATAGCATATGCTAAAGTTTATACATAGCGTACGTGATGTATTGGCAACATACGCAAGACAAAGGACAGAATGAGACAGTGAGCCATGTAGAATCGATAGCGTACGCAATGTTTATACACTAGCATATGGTAAGGTCCTAACATATGGTAACTGAAGTAGGTAGCCCACGTAATGTGTAATTTTCTATATATAGGACATCAACCCTCTTTCATTTCCTTCCGAACCATAATCTCATTTTCACTTTCAACTCATCATTAAGCTACTGAAACTTCATTCTGGATGTCCATAACTTGTGGAATTGGTGTGGGTTCATAGACGGGACAAGCTTTTGTCGATTCTTATAGGTTTTAAAGGAACATTCTGTTGGAAATAAAACACAGCGGAAGCGAAGGGATGTGTTTTTATAATATCGGCCCTCAAGATTCAGATCTACTTAGGTTCGTCAAATAATTAATTACATAGATTAATAAGCAATTTAAACAAACAATATATTTACGCATCTATATATGATAATTTGTAGTATTCTACCTTGATCTAAGATATCTTATAATACATTATCTTTGATGGGAAGGAGTTGAATTCCTCTTTGATCTTCTTGTATTTCTACCTTTAGAGTATATCCTGTAATGCCCATGATTTTTGTTCCGGTTATTTTAGATTTTTTTTTCTGGATATTTCCCGGTTGTCGAGTGCCGGTATTATTTTCTCGACAATTGATTTTGGTGTTTATGGCCGTATGTGATGATTTGTTATCCGTTGTTTTCATTATGGATCGATGATGTTGTCCCGAGCGTTTTGTCGTGTTCGTTCCGTGCGATTTCGGAAAATCAATTCGTCGAGTCATGGCGGCTGGGCACTGGCCGGACGGGTGCGGGCACTGGCCGGACGGGTGCGGCACTGTCCAGACAAGTGCGTCAGGAACCGGCATAGCGCACGCTACTGCCGGGAAGCAGCGCATGCTACGTCCGGGAAGCAGCGCACGCTACGTCCGGAAGGCTGCACATGCTAGTCGGCCGAAGCAGCAGGGGCAGAGAGGTTTCTGGACTTCGGGCGGATAGGAGGTAGCGCACGCCACTGTCGGACACTACACGTGCTAATCGGCAGGCGTAGCGCACGCTACGACCGGAAGGCTGCGCACGCTATCTGGCCAAGCAGATTAGTCCAGGAAGTCTCTGGATTGCAGCACAGGCCGAAAGCGCACATGTCCAGCGCATGATGGCGGGACCCGGACGAGCATTCTCGACCATGTAACACCCCCAGAATACGACCGGGAATGTCACACGCCGTAGACCCTTATCACAAGGATCTACCAGGCTAAGCTCCAAAAGACTACTCAATGATTGACCGACCGGGGTCAAAATTAAATGCAAAGCAGACCGACAAGGTCATTAACCAATTCAGAAAATAACGACATTCACATTACAATGACAATAATAAACTTGAACACCGAAAAGAATGACAACTCAATTTAATAAATGAAAACTGCACCCATGCAAGGGTGAATACTCGAACGACAGAGAAATACCGACCAACTGAAACAAAGGAAAAGACTGACTCGCGTGATTAGTATCATTGTCCTCCATCTCCTTCCAAGCTAATTGCTCCCGATCCCGAGCCGCCAAAACCTGAGCGCATAACAGCACCCACCCCCGATACCTCGGGTGTTAGCAAACTGGAATTTTGCTAGTGCAAGTACATAATGTTCTAGATATACGTATAATAACAACACAAAACTCAACACCGCGAAGCCTTAACACAAACCATACATTCCCATAGTCAACACAAGATAGCACTCGCATACACAAGGTGAGAAATAATCACATAGTCATATTCTCTTTATGGAACATAACACCAATTAAACTTTAAACGAGCCCAAGGAGTCAAAAGATTTAGTTGAAAATCCATTTTAATAAAGGGGAAAGTATTTTGATAAGATAGTTTGAAAACATTATTAATGACTCGGGCCGTCTTGGGGTTTATAAAATTGAATGGGAATACTTTAAGAAAATAGTTTCAAAGCTCTCGGGTCCTTGACCCAACATAAGGAAAACAATTACACGAAAACCATGTCAATGTTACTTGGGATCCTTGACCCAATTTATAGAACACTGTCACAAACGAAATCATTACAACATCTCACAAGGTTCTCAACACAATCCAAATAGCATCATCACGAGAACCAACATCTCAACATTTCAGAGGGTCCTCGACCCAATACACAGAATAGCACCACAATACAATCAACGGCACAATCTCTCATTCGACATATCCTGCTCAAGACCCCCGATTAATTAACCCTCGGAGATTTCGTCAAACCTCCTTGGTTAATTAACCCTGATACCAACGCTTTAAAAACAGGTTGAAACAAACTTTCAAAAACACGAATCGCGGTCTATATCAAGACAAACATTTAAAAGTGAGTTGAAAGAATTTGAGATAAGAACATCGTTCGGTAATGGGGTCTTAGCTATCACTCAAATACCCGCAACCAATAAGCCTGCCAGGCGCCTCCCTTGCGCACCTGTGTACCGGCGTTCACTCCACTATGTTGGCCGCCCCTTGAACATGTCACCGCGCCGGCGATCACTCCTGACAGAGCCGCCCCTTGCACGCGCATTAGGTAACACCGATGTTCACCAAACATATGGAGCCGCACATTGCAGCATACACCAGGCCGGAGTGCACGCCCGCCTCGTAGGTTCCCGGATACGACGTTTCTCACAACAAGTATTCACATTATTACAAACATCAAGTACACAATCAATCAATTCAACAATTATCAAATCACTACACCAATTCACACAATTTATCCGACAGTCCATAACCACACAATAAACAATAACACGTACATTATCAATCAAGATCCAACACAATAAGCCTTCGGCACAACCAACCAACGCTACACATATATCCTTGTATTGCGACTCAACCGAATATATATATATATATAGATATATAGATGTATATATGTATATATACATATAACCTTACTATATTATATGAATAACTATAGACCATCCATCAATCCAAGTTGAATACGCCAACTAGTGTTAGCATTCACCACTTGTCGTTCACCGACATAGGCATATATATCAATATACGTATATACATACATATATTTAACATATAAATATATATAAATCTATATATATATATATACACATATATATATATATACACATATATATATATATACACATATATATATATATACATATCTGTATAAATTCATACACTTCGACAACGATGATTTCACGCAGTTACAATTCGTATATCAAGGTACTTGCCTCAAATCCAAAGCACGCGGCTTACGAAAAGCTTGACCTAGCAACCCTCGAATCTTCCAACTAGGTCGAAATCACAAGAACAATATAATTACTACGAAGTCAATCACAAGAGGGATGGAAAACATACGAAATTCCCAACAAGAATTCGTAGAAACAAAAGATCGAACACTTGGGGTTCAATATTTCCCCAAGAACAACAAGAACATAATCCGGACCCGAATACGGTAAGAAATACGAATCAAATCATAGGAAGAGAATCGATATAATCGATTGATGATATACAACAACAAGAATCAAGAAGAACAACCCGAAACTCGAAGATTCCGGAAATATAGAGGAAGGGTTTACAAGTTGTTTACCTCTAATCGAAGGTTATGATCAAGGATTAAGGATGTTTATCAACTCCAAGAACTCAAGCAAGATGTAATCTTGGAGTTACAAGACCCCCAAATCACCTTCCTATCACCTACGAGTCGCCCACCACGGAAAGACGAAGTGTAGGTGAAGAAATGACGAATTCGGTCAACTTCGGGTATATAAACCCAAGCCGTGTTACGTCGTTAGCCATAGGCGGCTAACGTCGTTAGCTTGTTAACGTCGTAAGACTCCCATGCTTACGTACGTAACAAAAATCGCAATTCTCTGTACTATTTTACAAAGGCCGTAACGCACGTAATCGAGACATGCATTACGTCGTAAGGTGCCTATTTGGGGAGTACAGCACTAGCACAAGAAGGTAAGAAAGGAACAGAAAAAATCAATATGCAATGGTGAACAACTCCCGATGGTACGAACGTAAAGGATTCGAGGCGACGAACTTAAGTGTTGAAGGAAAACCTATTCCCGACTACCCGAAGGTTCGAATACGATAATGTAGTGATCACCCCCAAACTTTGAGAAATTACGAAACGGCCCAAAACGTCCGTAAATCACAATATGACATCAAGCAACCGAATCGAAACTCACAACACGTATAACAAAGCTCAACGGACTTATAGAAAACATGAAACCGTAGTTTCGAACCATTATCACATGAAATGAATCAAATAGTGGGAAAAGTCGCTCAAGACATGGATTTGAGTAAAACAGCCCCGGAACAACTCGAATGACCAAACACGCAGAACGAAACATTATCAAAATGTCAAAACGCTCGCAAGTGAGCTTCTGGAAACCAGAAAGATGCCAGAAACGAAAAAGTACCGAAAGAGAAAATCACGGGTATTACATTCTACCCTCCTTAAAAGAAGTTTCGTCCCGAAACTTAAAATAGAGAGCGATGGAACAACAGTTTCAAACAAAATTTGCAAGAATCAAATTCGGATGTGAAAAGGCCACAGTAATCCACGAGATTTAGCAAAACAGCCCCGAAATTCGTTCGGAGGACGGAATGCTAAGTAAAACAAGGTGGTTTAAAATCGTCGAGGATCACAATTGAATTACCAACAATGAAAGGTCACACAATACTGAAAATATCAAGAAAAGTACGGGTAATACATTCCCACATACTAAAAAGATATTACGACCCCGAAACTTAGAACAATAAGAGTTGGAAACGTAAAGCAATGAAACGAAATACGATCAAGTCACGATTGTTTGAAACAACAACGATTAAGACATAGTACAAAATCTTCATTCTCCCATGCTAGGATCTTCAGAAGGAAACATAGGGTTTCGGGACACTTCCCGATCACTAGCTCTGCTCTCTCTCAGGGCGGCATTCTTTGCCAATTCGGAAACTGTCTCACAGTGTTTCTCCCGATGACCTTCACACCCACACCGGTAACAAGTCAAGAGTGGAGAGGGACAATTTGCACGAACATGTCACAGCGATTCTGATTGAAACATCTTCTCTTCTTACCGCGAGTCACCGATGCTGGTTTGGGATTTCCAGTGTTCACTCCCAACCGCAAAGACGACGCGTCCGAACGACGCGGGGGTTTGGGAGCCTTAGACTCTTCATCGCCCAAAAATTTCCCAGATGTCCTCGGTCTCTTCGTTTCGCTCGTGGGCTCGATCTCTGAGGATATTTCATAGGATATCGTTTGATCTTGATACTCCTTCACTGTAGCATGAATAGTTGTCGTACGAACCACCTTGTCGCTTCCACTTCCGTCATCACACTTACGTCCGCCAAGGCTCGACATGCTAATACAGATGGTACCGTTCAGCGTTATCAAATAATCAGTTGCACAATATACCACCATTATCAACACAAGGTTTAGTTAACATCTATAGAATAACGGTAATATCGTAAAGCATAAAGTTTTATGAAGTCAATTTCGAGTCCTTCGACGAGGACGATCATTATATGTATGCACTTAATGAAAACAAATTTTTGGAAAAGAGGGCTAGTCACGTTGCGCCCAAGACTCATAAATACTGTCTTTTATTTCGGAAGAGGAAGTTTATATAACGACTCTAAAAATTATTTTCGAGCAATGCATAAAAGAAAATTGAAAGTTGAATCGTAACTAATTTGAAATATTTCAAGTGTTGAGTTCCAAATACCACAATTTGAAAATCTTTCCTCTTCTACCAAAATGTCTAATCGAAAGGATTTTTCGCCGAAATACGTGACCATTTGACATGACTACATTAAATCACGGGTTTTCACAATATTATAAAATTTAGTAGCACCGCTTTAAAATGTTCGTGCCCTTACAACACCGTGGGCCCCACACCAGAACACACCAGGCTGAAAACTATTTTTAAAACGTTCAAAATGCCAAAAGGCCGATGACGGTAGTATTTTCAAGTAATCACAAAAGTCATTTACAAAATATCAAATACCGTTATAAGAATACCGTCAAAACATGCAAGACAAAATGCCAAAACTCGGTTTAGGGAATCGGTTTTACGAAATAAAATTCAGTTTTCAAGATACCAATAGCCATTTCAAAATACTCACGCAGCGGATAAAATTAACACTCAAAGATTTATTGTAATAAAATGTAGACATTGGTAAGTACACTCGACTTCCTAAGCATACTACATAACCATTCTCAATCGGACCGAATACGCATGTTACATCCTAAATCAATAATATCACCAACAAGTTACAATCTCTAGTTCACATTAAACACATTAGCACAATATAATCAAATACGTATATAAGGGGACTTACGATCGGGAGGCTTACCATCACAGTTGCCTAAGATGATGTCGGAACCACGATACTAATCACAACTCTCGATGCGCGCGACTTACACAAGACATGGACTTGACCCACGGCCTAGGTTTTCGCAAACCTAAGCTCGATACCATAAATGTAACACCCCGAGAATACGGGAATGTCACACGCCGTAGACCCTTATCATAAGGATCTACCGTGCTAAGCTCCAAAAGACTACTCAATGATTGACCGACCGGTCAAAATTAAATGCAAAGGCATCGACAAGGTCATTAACCAATTCAAAAATAACGACATTCACATTACAATGACAATAATAAACTTGAACACCGAAAAGAATGACAACTCAATTTAATAAATGAAAATCGCACCCATGCAAGGGTGAATACTCGAGCAACGAGAGAAATACCGACCAATCAAACAAAGGAAAAGACTCGACTCGGCGTGATTAGTATCATTGTCCTCCATCTCCTTCCAAGCCAATCCCGTGATCGCTCCCGAGCCGCCAAAACTCGAGCGCATAACAGCACCCACCCCGAAAACTCGGGGTTAGCAACCGAATTTTGCTAGTGCAAGTACATAATGTTCAAGATATACGAATAATAACAACACAAAACTCACAAGAAGAGAATCATTAACACAAACCATACATTACCATAGTCAAAACTGTATAGCACTCGCATACACAAGATGAGAAATAATCACATAGTCATATTCTCTTTATGGAACATAACACCAATTAAACTTTAAACGAGCCCAAGGAGTCAAAAGATTTAGTTGAAAATCCATTTTAATAAAGGGGAAAGTATTTTGATAAGATAGTTTGAAAACATTATTAATGACTCGGGCCGTCTTGGGGTTTATAAAATTGAATGGGAATACTTTAAGAAATTAGTTTCAAAGCTCTCGGGTCCTTGACCCAACATAAGGAAAACAATTACACGAAAACCATGTCAATGTTACTTGGGATCCTTGACCCAATTTATAGAACACTGTCACAAACGAAATCATTACAACATCTCACAAGGTTCTCAACACAATCCAAATAACATCATCACGAGAACCAACATCTCAATATTTCACAGGGTCCTCGACCCAATACACAGAATAGCACCACAATACAATCAACGGCACAATCTCTCATTCGACATATCCTGCTCAAGACCCCCGATTAATTAACCCTCGGAGATTTCGTCAAACCTCCTTGGTTAATTAACCCTGATACCAACGCTTTAAAAACAGGTTGAAACAAACTTTCAAAAACACGAATCGCGGTCTATATCAAGACAAACATTTAAAAGTGAGTTGAAAGAATTTTAGATAAGAACATCGTTCGGTAACGGGGTCTTAGCTATCACTCAAATACCCGCAACCAATAAGCCTGCCAGGCGTCTCCCTTGCGCACCTGTGTACCGGCGTTCACTCCACTATGTTGGCCGCCCCTTGAACATGTCACCGCGCCGGCGATCACTCCTGACAGAGCCGCCCCTTGCACGCGCATTAGGTAACACCGGTGTTCACCAAACATATGGAGCCGCACATTGCAGCATACACCGTGCCGGAGTGCACGCCCGCCCTCGGAGGTTCCCGCATACGACGTTTCTCACAACAAGTATTCACATTATTACAAACATCAAGTACACAATCAATCAATTCAACAATTATCAAATCTCTACACCAATTCACACTATTTATCCGACAGTCCATAACCACACAATAAACTATAACACGTACATTATCAATCAAGATCCAATACAATAAGCCTTGGCACAACCAATAACGCTACACATATATCCTTGTATTGCGACTCAACCGAATATATATATATATAGATATATAGATGTATATATGTATATATACATATAACCTTACTATATTATATGAATAACTATAGTTCATCCATCAATCCAAGTTGAATACGCCAACTAGTGTTAGCATTCACCACTCGTCGTTCACCGACATAGGCATATATATCAATATACGTATATACATACATATATTTAACATATAAATATATATAAATCTATATATATATATATATATATATATATATACACATATATATATATATACACACACATATATATATATATATACATATCCGTATAAATTCATACACTTCGACAATGATGATTTCACGCAATTACAATTCGTATATCAAGGTACTTGCCTCAAATCCAAAGCACGCGAAGCGACGAAAAAGCTTGACCGGCAACCCTCGAATCTTCCAACTAGGTCGAAATCACAAGAACAATATAATTACTACGAAGTCAATCACAAGAGGGATGGAAAACATACGAAATTCCCAACAAGAATTCGTAGAAACAAAAGATCGAACACTTGGGGTTCAATATTTCCCCAAGAACAACAAGAACATAATCCGGACCCGAATACGGTAAGAAATACGAATCAAATCATAGGATGAGAATCGATATAATCGATTGATGATATACAACAACAAGAATCAAGAAGAAAAACCCGAAACTCGAAGATTCCAGAAATATAGAGGAAGGGTTTACAAGATGTTTACCTCGAATCGAAGGTGAAGAACACGGATTAAGGATGTTAAACAACACCAAGAACTCAAGCAAGATGTAAACTTGGAGTTACAAGACCCCCAAATCACCTTCCAATCACCTACGAGTCGCCCAGCCACGGAAAGACGAAGTGTAGGTGAGGAAATGACGAATTCGGTCAACTCCTGGGTATATAAACCCAAGCCGTGTTACGTACGTTAGCCATAGGCAGCTAACGTACGTTAGCTTGTTAACGTACGTAAGACTCCCATGCTTACGTACGTAACGAAAATCGCAGAATTCTCATACTATTTTACAAAGGCCGTTACGTGCGTAATCGAGACATGCATTACGTACGTAAGGTGCCTATTTGGGAGTACAGCGACTAGCACAAGAAGGCAAGAAAGGAACCAAAAAAATCAATATGCAATGGTGAACAACTCCGATGGTACGAACGTAAAGGATTCGAGGCGACGAACTTAAGTGTTGAAGGAAAACCTATTCCCGACTACCCGAAGGTTCGAATACGATAATGTATGATCACCCCAAACTTTGAGAAATTACGAAACGGCCCAAAACGTCCGTAAATCACAATATGACATCAAGCAACCGAATCGAAACTCACAACACGTATAACAAAGCTCAACGGACTTATAGAAAACATGAAACCGTAGTTTCGAACCATTATCACATGAAATGAATCAAATAGCGGGAAAAGTCGCTCAAGACACGGATTCGAGTAAAATGTTCCGGAACAACTCGAATGACCAAACACGCAGAACGAAACATTATCAAAATGTCAAAACGCTCGCAAGTGAGCTTCTGGAAACCAGAAAGATGCCAGAAACGAAAAAGTACCGAAAGAGAAAATCACGGGTATTACAGACCATGACCGTCCGTTAGCGCATGCTAGTTAGGCAGACTAGCGCACGCTAGGCTGCACCAGTATAAATATGGTCGAGCAGTCCACTTTCATTTATTTTTCCCATTTCTCTTTTTCTCTTCCGCAGCTGGAGTCTTGGATAAATCGAAGGCATGTCGTTAAACAATGAATCCACGAAGTTTCTGAGCCTATATCATCGATTAATCATTCCAAAACATCCTTCGATCCAGCGAATCAAGGTTAGTTTTCCTAAAATCCTAGTTTTGGGAAGATTGTGGGTTTTGCTTGATTTCATCCGTTTAATCCGTAATAACTTAGATTGGTGATGGATTAATGATTATTAAGCTGTATTCTATCGTTTCCCTTGTTGTTCCTAATTTCCAAGGATTCGTCGTTTTGTTCAACTTCTAATCAACATCTTCAAGGTGTCCAGTAAAAGTTCTTAGGGGGGGTTTTGGGTGTTCTACGATTATTCCTCCTCGTACGATCGTTGATTATTGATGACATGATGTTAGGGTCAGGTTTCCTACAAAACTCGAGTCGAAACTCTTCCGTTCGTCATTTTTCGATCGGTTGTGTTACCATTGTTTCCGCCGGAGAATTGTAGGTGTTCGAGGTTACCCGGTTGATCCATGTTTGTCGGAGTATCCGATATCGATTATCCAGGCAAGTATCTTGCCCATACATTACGTGTTTTGTGTATATAATGGTTGATAATCGACGATATGTGCTAAATGAATGTTTACAACCATTTTTCAAAAGAATCGGTATCTTTACAATCATGGTTTTCTTAAAATATGACTCTTGTGTTCGGGAATTAATGTGCTAAATTGACTATGTGTGATAGTGTCGAGTATAAGATCGTGTTACTTTTGGGTGATGCCATTATGTGTGATTATTTCGTCGGTAAATTGAAAGTTCAATCCTTTTGTTAAGATGTGTGCGTGGAGTCATGTGATTATCCATGAATATGTGAGTTGTGTGATATTGGTTGTGCCGTTCGGTGCTGTTTAGATGGTGTGCTTCTTTGTTGATTGTATTAGCTTTGGGTCATGAGTATGTGTTGGATAATTTGGCCATTCTAGCAAAGTACATCGACTATATATATTATGATTGACTCCTGAGGATTGTGGTTTGAAAATGTGAATTGATGAGAGTTCTAAGGTTGTTCTCGGGTAATCCCACTTGGGGTTGACTCGACGGGGTCACACGGGGACCTGGTGGCTTAGTGGCTGGACCGGGTCGCGAGAGTTACTTTGAGTGGGCATTCTCACCTGGGGTCGCTCGATGGGGTGCACAGGGACTTGGTGGCTTGACGGCGGGACCGACGGATTGACCAGGTCGCGATATGACCAGGTCGCTCGATGGGGTGCACGGTGACTTGGTGGTTTGTACTAATGATTAATTGTGATATGTTCGGAATATCACGATGCTTAGTGCTCGGGGTCGAGAGACATTATATATCGAGTCTTGGTGTTTGGCTAAAATGGTATAAGAATAATGTATTATGTGTAATGTGTCCTTGAAAGTGAATTGAAGTGGATGATCGGGTCGTGGACCCTGCGTTTTATGGCCAGAAAGGTTGGGTCGTGGACTCTTTGTTTTGTTAATAGATTTGTATTTTGGAAAATGAACTTTGGGGTTGTGACCCTAAGTGGCTTTCGAGGAATTAAGAACTTTTCAATCACAAATATTTTCAAAACTCCCGATGTTGTGCGGCGATTTATACGCCTCAATGGCGATCGGCATTATGGTTAGAAGCCAGCCAATGAAGACAGACACTAGACGAGCACCTAGTGATCGGCGTCCAAGGCGATCGTCTGTAGGCATCTGGCGATTGCCAGTGATATCTGACTGTAGATGATCGTCCCATTCTGCATGGGAATTCGACACCCATCAAAGTCTTCGAAGACCGAATCTCGGACTTGGACCCACGTGCAGATCCACAAAAGGCGCCGCAAGATAAGGCCTTTGACCCCAGCCTGTCACCCACCTTCACACCTACTGATAGGCCCGCCGAAAGGTACAAAGTGGGTCCTCCCCTGACAGCGACTCAAGATGCGTGCGGACTCCTCATTGGCCCGCACATCTGGCTGCCAGCTGCAACCTCGGACTTTAAGGAAACAGTCCCACGTGATAGGACGATCGCCCACATTATTCTAATATAGAATATGGCGGTCGCCCGCAATCGCCGGAGAGGACCCAGAACCTTATCTCCCATAAATAGGAGGCTTCCAACAGTGGCCAAAGGACAGTGAAAAACATTCAGAGAGAACGATAGACTTACCTGACGAATACTTACACATACACAGTGATAATCATTCACCTATACAGAACACCAAAAAGCAAGAACTCACAGAGCTTCATATCTGGTTCTTCCGGCAATCTTCACGCTCTACAGCTAAGATAACTAGAAGTCTTTACACTCATTGTAATAGATTCTAACATTAACATTTATACTCCAAAGTATTCATATTAATAACATCTCGCGAGAGCATTCAAGCCCGGGACTAACAGCCCCGGCAAATTTTGTGTTATTTACTTTCCCACGGAAGTGTTCTTGCATTTGTTTGTTACTCGATCATTCCAGAAATATCATCTACGGATAATATTTTGGGTAACAACAATTGGCGCTAGAAGAAGGGGATCTAAACCTTCATTTTTATTCCTACCGTCTAGAAGAACACTCACTGTTCTCCAGGGCATATACTTGAAGAAACACTCACTGTTCTTCAAAGAAAAAGTCTTCAGAAACATGACATCTGCCACGACCTCAAAAAGAGACACCCTGCAATCTGTCGGACATCTCATTCCGGCCCAGACCGAATCCCAGCCTATGACAGAAGGTGACTGCGGCGACGCTAGACTCTCACTCCCGCCCCCTAGGGACGGTCCCAGCCTCTCACTCGATCAGTTCCAGACCGCAGAACAGATTGAGGAGGCTATAGCCATCCCCAGGGAGCGATGGAGGGCATGCGACTCGCCCACCATTACTCCGTCAGCCATCCGCCGAGCAGGCAAGCGGAAGCTCAAGGGGATATATGTTGAGAAATCGACAAAAAGCCCCGAGCCGCAGGGAAAGGCCCTCGTAAGATGGGACAAATCCGTCTTCAGCCGCCTAGGGAGTGATCCCTCGTGGCGACCCGGGTGCTCAGGCCCCAACTGGGATCCATCGGAGTCAGCATCCGTCACCAGGAGCTCGGAATATCCGACTCCCAGAAGACAAGCCGGCCAACGGGCCCCCGCTTGCCCAAGAACTGAGCCCGGCGGCGGAGAACTCCTCACCTATCATGGGGCCAGGAGATCAGTACACGATCGCCTCAGGTCCCACTCCAAGAGCCAGTCAGCGAGCAGTCAGGCTACAGCGATGGCCGCCATGCAGCGCCAGCTCGACGAAATGAAAGCGCTCCTAGATACTGGGGCAGGCACCAAGAGATCGATTGCTGGACCGAGTGAGCCACTCGCGGTCGAGATCGAGATCGCCCCAGTTCAACCGAAGATCACTCTCCCTCAAACACCTCTATATGAGGGGAGATCGGATCCTGAGACCCATTTGAGCAAATTCCGGATTTACGTGACCGGATGTGGGGCTTCGAACGCGACAAAGTGCTGGATGTTCCCATTGACATTGGGCTATCTCGCCCATAGGTGGTACATCTCACTGCCACCTCGCTCGATCAATTGTTTTGAGAAGCTGTCGAACGACTTCACGTCGTACTTCGCCGCCAAAGTTGCTCGTCCAGAAGGCCCCCACCGCATGATGAAAATCAGGCAGGGGAAGAACGAGGCCGATGAAGACTACATCGACCGGGTGGACGAAATAGTCCTCACCGGCGAGCACATTAGCGATGAGCTCGCTTTGTACTCAGTCCTAGGGGGATTCTACGACCACTCACCCATGTTCGGGCACCTTACAAAGGACATCCCCCCGACCTACACGATCTTTCGCGTCAGGGCCGCTGATTTTCTAGCCTGGCAGAGGATGCTCACCCTCCGCTTAGGCGAGGGATCTTACGGAGAAGGGAAGGCACCATCCCACATCCAGAAGAAGGCGGTCGCAAAGCCGCCTGGTGAATTCAAAGCCTTCGAGGATGTGGAGGTTCACCTCCTCCGCAACCTCAATCTATCTCCGACCCACATCTTTAACGCCATCAAGGGGCGCGAGTGGCTCAACAAACTAAAGCCGATAAGGGACAACGATCATCTAGACCGCAGCAAATTTTGTGCCTACCACAAAGTCCCGGCCATAACACCAGCCAGTGTCGTGACCTCCTCAGACAACTCTGGCGACTATTTGGGGAAGGCAAATTGGATAACTTGGTTACCAATCCAGAGCCTCGAGCAGAGAGGACCGGAGGGCACGAACGCCGACAGAACGATGGAATCCCTCCCAATCCATTCCCAAGGATCGAGCAAAATGAGCAGGAGTACTCGGATGAATCGATCCCTCCGATCAACCCTGGCGGCCGGATAAATATGCTTCAGGCGGGAGGTGGAAACCTCGGAGGCCTTTCCCTGGTTTCTACTCTGTCGAACAGAATGAGGAAGGCCGAATTAAGGGCGTTCGTCGGGGTCCATGTCGTGGTACCCCCAGAGCCGACCATCTCCAAAGACGCGCTCATCACTTTCTCCAACAAGGATAGGGAGGGAGTGCAGTGCCCCAAAGAGGATGCATTGGTGATCTCTGCATGTATCCTTTGGAAAATGGTCGATCGCGTGCTGGTTGACAATGGGAGATTTCGCAATATCATATTCAAATCCACTCTTGACCAGCTCGGCAACCTGACCAAGTTTATCAAGCCATTTGACACTGTTCTCTAAGGGTTCGGCGACAGCACAGTCCAAGCCTATGGATGGATCAAGCTCTCTATCGAGCTAACATGTTACTATGATCCCAAGGTTAGGATTACTAGGAACCTAAACTTTGTAATCATAGATAGGCCCAACATCTATAATGGGTTCCTAGGTCGCCCATTTCTAGAAACCTTCGAGGCAGTCGCCTCTTCTTTCTTTTACTGTATCAAATTCCCCACTGCCGATGGGACGGTCGGTACTGTAAAAGGAGACCAACTAATGGCTAAGAAATGTTTGAATTATTCATGTGTCGTAACTTCTTACAATATTTCCCATGCTATTTGTAACATCGAGACGATCGACCATCAACTGATGTAGATCGACGAGCCAAGCACATCGTACCAACCCGACTCAGAGGATGCCATCTCACATCGATTAACGGACGACATTGAGCCAAGGATCGGTTTCGAGCCAAGCCTCGACATCGATCCAAGGATCGAGTCCGGAAATCATTCCAAACGAGAAGCGACCATCCCCATTGAAGAGTTAGAAAGTGTAACGATAGATCTAGCTCGCCCGGAGCGGGAAGTACAGATCGGCGCAAGCGTCGACCTCAAATTAAAGGAGGATCTGATCAATTTACTACGTAGTAACATCGGAGTCTTTGCCTGGTCGCATCAAGATGTGGTCGGCATAAGTCCTGAACATGCTTGACACTATCTAAAGATCGACCCGGCAAGGGAACCTATTCACCAGAAACGTAGGAAATTCGGTCCTGAGAAGTACGCAGCGCTCGACATAGAAGTCAAGAAGCTACTCGACAATAAACTAATCGGAGTAGCTACCGACGAGCCACAGTGGGTAGCTAATGCGGTGCTCGTCAAAAATCCGAGCAACTCCTGGAGGTTATGCATCGACTTCACCGAGCTCAATGCGGCATGCCCAAAAAATCATTTTCCGATGCCTCATATCGACCACTTGGTCGATAGTACAGCAGCTTGAGAAATGATGTCGTTCATGGATGCCTTCGCCGGATACCATCAGATCCCAATGGCAGAGAAGGACATAAAGCACACATTGTTCCACACGGAAAAAGACATATACTTTTGGGTTCGAATGCCGTTCGGCCTGAAGAATGCAGGGGCGACCTACCAACGGCTAGTCAATGGGATGTTCGCTAACCAGATCGGCAAGACCATGGAGGTCTACATTGACGAAATCGTGGCCAAAAGCCTCAAGAAGGAAGATCACCTCAATGACCTTGTCGAGATGTTCGCCATCCTCGAGAAGTTCAATATGAAGCTAAACCCCAAGAAATGCAACTTCGGGGTAAACTCTGGGAAGTTTCTGGGGCACATCGTGAGCCAAAGAGGGATCGAGGCAAACCCCACCAAGATCCAGGCGATCCTCGACATGTAGGAACCACGGAATATCAAGCAAGTGCAACGACTCACGGGTTGTCTAGCTGCCCTCAACCATTTCATATCTCGACTCGGAGACAAAAGCAAGCCATTCTTCGCGACCATAAATAACAAGAAGTTCGCATGGACAAAGAAGAGTCAAATAGCGTTCGCCAAAATCAAGGAATATCTATCTAACCCCCAGATCTTGGCAAAGCCGATCCCCGGTGAAAAGCTATTCCTTTACCTGGCGGCCTCGGAGGTCGCACTGAGTTCTGTTTTAGTGCGAGCAGAGGGGCAAGACCACTTGCCGATCTACTTCGTTAGCCAAGCGTTCCATGATGCGGAAACGCGATACACGCCTCTGGAGAAGATCGCCTACACTCTTGTCATGAGTGTTCGCAAGCAAAAGGCCTACTTCTTCGAACATCAAGTGGAGGTTCTGATGACTTTCCCTCTAAGGCAAGTTCTACACCGGCCAGACACCAACGGACGACTCCTCAAGTGGTCACTGGAGATCGCCCAATACGGTATCACGTACGCTCCTCGCACGGCGATCAAAGGCCAAGCCCTAGTGGACTTCGTGGTGGAACTAACATTCCCACCCAATCCAACCCAGATCGGTCGCCCCGCGTGGAAGTTGTACGTGGATGGCTCGGCAACCAACTCGCGAGCAGGGGCAGGGGTTGTCCTCATCAGCCCCGACGGCCAAAGTTTCACAAATGCTGTGCGTTTCGGGTTTCGGGCGATCAATAATGAGGCCGAATAAGAAGCCTTGGTAGGCGGGCTCAATCTAGCCCTCACCCTAGATGTTTGCCGTCTACACATCTTCATGGACTCCCTCTTGGTCGTGAACCAAGTCAACGGATAATATGAGGCACGCGGCGAACAAATGATCAAATACCAAGAACTGGTCGCTGAAATGCGCACGAAGTTTGAAGAAGTGCTAATCGAACAAGTCCCGAGAGAGCACAATTCCCACGCCGACGCCCTATCCAAACTGGCATCATCAGATGGGGCGGCCGATTTATCTAACATCCAAATCATGAAATCAGCAAAGTCGGCGATCGACAGAAACCTGGTTACCATAGTTTCCATTGTCGAGGAGAACTGGATGACTCCGTTCATTAAATACTTAAAAGACGGAACGGTCCGTGACGACCGTATCAAAGCTCGCCAAATTCGGCTCCGTGCGACCAGATACACCTTATTGGACGACCGGCTTTTACAAGCGAGCTTTCAGCCTTCCCCTCCTCAGGTGCATTACGCCGGAGGGAGGCCGGCTCGTTTTAGCCGAGATCCATGATGGGATATGTGGAAACCATGGTGGCGGGCGAGCTCTCATCCACAAAACAACCAAGCAAGGTTTTTTCTAGCCTTCACTTCAGAAAGATGCGATTGCCTATGCCAGATCGTGTCACAGGTGTCAAGTGATGGGCCCAAACATCAAACTCTCCCTCGAGCAGCTCACTTCAATGTACAGCCCATGGCCGTTCGCCTAATGGGGCATCGACCTCATCGGCCCCTTGCCAACGGCGCCAGGAGGATGTAAATTTGCCATCGTAGGGGTTGATCACTTCACAAAGTGGGCTGAGGCCGAACCACTCAACAAGATCGGCCAAGAACAAGTAATTAAGTTCATATGGAAGAACATCATATGCCGGTTCGGGCTACCCTAGGCTATAATCTCCGACAACAGGAAGCAGTTCGATGGTTTGGAAGTCATGCAATTCTGCGAGAAATGGGGAATCACAAAGTTGTTCTAGGCCCCCTACCACCATCACACGAACGGGCAGGTAGAGGCTGTAAACAAAATCCTCAAACATACAATCAAAACACGACTCGAATCCAGACAAGGACGATGGGCGAGCGAGCTTCCATATGTTTTGTGGTCATATTGAACGACGACCCAAAACTCAACCATCGAAACCACTTTCGCCATCGCCTTCGGAACAGAAGCGGTGATCCCTTCGGAGATCACCGTCCTCAGCCACTGAACTGAACAAGAGATGACGACGGACAATGATGTGGCCCGGCGGATCGATTTGGACATGCTCGAAGAATGACGACTAACCTCGGAAATGAAGAACGCAATCCACAAAAGGATATCCGAGAAGTTCTTCAATTCGAAGGTCAAGGAAAGACGGTTCCAAATGGGCGACCTAGTCCTCAAAAAAGTCCAGACTCACACAGGAGTCTTCGGCCCGAATTGGGAAGGCCCCTTCAGGATATCTAAGTGGCTAACTAGGGGAGCCTACGAACTTGAACACCCTAACGGCACTCCGGACCAATATCCCTGGAACGCCATACATTTGAAGAAATACTACCAGTGAAAACTCTGTATTCAGTTTCAGTTACCCAATGTACAAAGAGTATAATGAGATTTTCCTGTCCCATCTATGTGATTCGCCTCGACGAAAACGAACAATTGAAAAGAGAACGGCTCGCTCACCTTCATTGTCTAAACCTGACAGACCTATGAAAGCGATCGCCCCTCCAAGCACAACATATACCGTCGAGGGTCATCATTCAAAATGGCGATCCGAGGTAGAAAAAGTGCAGCCCTGGGCCTGGAGGTCGATGGAACCGACAGCTTCATCCATGCAAGGTTTCTTTGGGCTGCGATCGCTCGCCCTTCATTTAAATACGAGGCGAGCGTGGCCGAAGGACCCTCCAATTAAATCTATGGACACGCTCGCGCGCGCTCAAAAGTACATCATCCAACATGATGTACCCGGATAAGGCGACGCGTCCCTACCCCATCACAATGTATACCGTCGAGGGTCGCCATCTAACATACTGACCCGAGGTAGAAAAGTGCTAACAAGCTGCGTACGTGGAGTCGAATAAACCGACGATGCCCCGTGCAAGGAGTCCTCCAGACCAAGACCGCTCACCTTTCGTTTAAATACAAGGCGGACGCAGCATAACGGAGGACCCTGACAATAAAGTGAGTCGCGAGACAGACCTACAGATGAAAGGTCCCTCGCACACAAAGATATGATTATGGAGGTCAATCCATCGACCTCCACGACCGTGCGCGGGTCTTCAGAGTCAAAATAATCGACCTCCCACGAAGAATCGGCAAAACGGAAGATAGCTCACCAAGCATACTATTTTTGTTCCCTTACTTACACTAAGTAAACAAAAACAAGGGGCAAAGAGTGGAGCTATTCCTAAATACGATCGGGATGAAGAGACCTTACACGATCGATTTCGTTCAAACACATACATGATGACCGATTTTGCTCAAGAAATTTACAAGTAAGAATTTTCAAGTGTACCAATACATAAAGTCGAAGCGATGCGGAACATTCAAACAGTCGATCGTACAAACAAGGCATCAGGTGCAATTGTGTAAACACTTGTACAAATTCATATGCAAACATTCAGAAGAGACAATCATACAGATAAAGAATCATATGCGAAGAAGAAGTATTTCATTCCATTCAAAACTATCGTACTTATAAGCCCGTAGGAAACACAGGACAAAACAAAAAATTACAAGCGAAGGAAAACAAAAATCACCCAGGCCGCCCCCGACTGGCCCTCGCCCCCAGCAGGCAGATCGGTACTTGCTCCCTCATCGACTTCAGGATAAATAAGTTTATCCGGAAAAGGATACCAGCTCAAGTCGATCCCTAAGTCGGTGAGGTCGAGGATTGGCAGGGAAAATTCCGGATGCAAAGGATGCTCAAGAGCATAGGATTTGAAGGTCTCCATCATAGGGCCGACCTCGAGCCCTACCTTCTTGGCAGCACAGATAGCGTCGGCATAAGCCACATAATAGGCGAACTCGCCGACGTACCTCACATTAAGGTAGGGATTGGTCTCGATCGCCTTTAATTGATTCTTCAAACCCGCAGTTGTCTTATCAGCATCTGCAAGCTCGGCTACCTTGGCGGACAGTTCTCCCTTCGCCTTCTCCATCTCACCGTTGAGACGATCCACTGTCGCCTTCAGCCCAATCGTCTCCTCCTGCGAGGCCACATGCAACCGACGAGCATCCGTCATCTGGTCGCAGAACCGATCGGCCACTTCCTTGGACCGGCCAAGCTCTTGCTTCATCCGATCGAGATCTTGTTTGGCCCATTTGTCCGTCTCAATATGTTCCTTCTTCATGGCCATGATCCGGTTAGCAAACTCGGCATTCTGGCTCCGAGCGACCTCGAGATCTTGATGAAGGCGAGCATTAGAGGGTCGCCCCTCGTAATCCTTAGCGGCTTGGGCGGCTATCGTCGCCGCCTGGAGAGTCAGGGCGAGCGTCGCCTGCATGGAATCTCCAGACCTCTGAAGAGAAATCGCATCGAGGTCGGTCGTCCAGGCCTTAGGAAGAGAGGTAATGGCCCGGGAGACATAGGAAGGAACGTCGAGGGACTGGCATGGATAATTGCTCGCCAAGATATCCAGCACCATCGGCAAGACGTCTGGATCGGCAAGACGGACCCTACAACACAAACAAAAAGAAACAAAAGAGTTAGTTTACATCCAACACAAATAGCCTAACTCAGAAAGATCAAACCGGTCTTACCTATTGACCAGCTCGGGGTCGCGGCCAAAAAAGGGCTTGCCCCGTGGAGTTTCTGCTTCGGCGATCGCCGTAGTTTTCACGAAGGCGGCTGATGGCCTGGACCCCTCCGCTATCGGAACAGCAGAGATAGGGGGCGCGGCAACCGGCGGCTCCAAAATAGATATCTCCGCATCAGCATTCGGCAGGGACTCCTCCGTCCTCCGCCTCTTGCGATTGCGCTGGAGCTGTTCTTCCTCCCGAACTTCCGGCTCGACGACCGGCACCGCAGTAGGTCTCACCGCAGGGACAGGACGGGACGTCGTTTCTGGGGCACGACCTGTCTTCTTGCCCTGGTGGAGACGACCCAAAAGACCGAGATTCGACATTGAGATCTCTCTCGGTGGCTCGGCGTAGTGGGGAAAATGGATCTCTATCAAAGGAGAAATTCAGACAAGTTAGACATCTACTTCAATCATACGATCGTCATACAGGAAATAGAAAGTAAAAATTCATACCCAGGACCTTCAGGTGGCGAGGGTAGCGAAACAATCGAGCTCCCAACCGATGAAGTTCGTGGCTGACTGAGCGAACATTGATGTAGGAGTCCGGCAGGCCGCGAATTCGCTCCCAGATGATCAAGAAATCAAAGGGGAGATCGCCGATTGCTGGGACAAGGAAGCCTGCAAAAAGGAAACCAAATTAGATCAGTTCAATATGTATCCAAATAAAGGGAGAGTTAAAACCCTTACTCGTATTCCTCTCCCGAAAACTGGTGGGGATATCCAACTCTTCCTCCGGCTTGTCCCTTGATGCCGACCTCCACGCTCTGCCGACCCAGCACCACTTTTTCAGGTCGCCCCGAACCTTGTTCGGCACCCCAAGGACCACCCTACCCATGCGACCCTAGATATGGTAGCTGCCGACTGACCCCTTCTGCGCGGTCAGCTTGAAAAGATAGTTCATTTCCAGCGCAGAAGGAAGACGAAACAACCGATGACCGCCAAACAATGTCAAGGTGCTGATAATCTGTAGCCAGGCGTTCGACGTCAACTGGAGCGGTGCCACATTCCAGGAGTTCAGCAAATACGACACGGCGAACGGCAAGGGAAACCGTAATTCGGCCTCCAGGATCATTTCATTGATAGCGACCATACCCTCGGGAGGCTGGTCGGCACATTTGTTCTCCAAGGGCACGTACAATGAAACATCAGAAGGAATGTGAAATTTCTACCTCCAGCGAAGCAAGTCTTTCTTGGTCTCCGAACTCCGGATCTGTCCAAGGGTCCATAAGGAATGGTCCGCGGCCCGGAATGACGTCCGCTTCACGGGCTTGTAAGGGTGGGCGGCAGAATATGCTTCGAAGTCAAACTCGGGACATGGTCCGGCAATCCCCTCCATAAGCCTAGCAAAATCTAAATAGGCGGGAACGAACACAGTGTTCTGCTCCCAGTACAGCTTTACCGCTTCATCCTCATCCGCCGGCGAATCCATCTGCCCCGCCGCCGTCGACCTCGCCACCTCAGCTTCATTGAAAAGCTCTTCAATCTCCGCGGGTGCAATCCCCGCACGAATGGCCCCGACGGCCGTTTCCATATGAAGAGCCATGGGGGTTTCTTCCCGGTCAGGCGAAACCGTGGTGGCGGAAGAACTACCAGCCTCGTATGTCTTAGATCCTCCTCCATACATGTTCTTAAAAGTAAAGGGGGAGAGAAATTTTTGTTCTTACCTAGGAGGAAAGTCGGTCGGCACAAGAATCCTCAGAGAAATTCTGCAGAGTCTCGTCTGGAAAAGAAGGGCGCATAAAAGAGTTGAAATGAAATGACCCTAGCCCTTTTTATAGACTGGAGCAGGGGCCTCTGTGCAAATAGGCATAATCCCAGGGGCTGGAGTGCAATCGTCGGGGGGGGGGGGGACATATTAAATGCAGCCCTCGAAACCCGCGTACGCATCGTTTCGAGGGCACGCCGGATGACAAGTATGACAAAACCATCGGACTCCCCCAACGATAGCACGACGCGTGTCCCTGCAACGTTTCAAGATCCCGCCTCCATTTCCCGCTATTTCCAGCGAATAAGGAGATCGTCCGGATTCGAAATCAGATCGTCCTTGTCATAAGCGGACGAGCCAATCGTCTAGAACAGGTGATCGCCAACAGTGCCACCTCACCCCATGTTTTCAACATCGGAGCGAGCTGGGGGGCAAGTGCGGCGATTTATACGCCTCGATGGCGATCGGCATTATGGTCAGAAGCCAGCCAAAGAAGATATACGCTAGACGAGCACCTAGTGATCGGCGTCCAAGGCGATCGTCTGTAGGCATCTGGCGATCGCCAGTGATATCTGACTGTAGACGATCGTCCCATTCTGCATGGGAACCCGACACCCGTCAAAGTCTTCGAAGACCGAATATAAGATGTGGACCCACATGCAGATCCACAAAAGGCGCCGCAAGATAAGGCCTTTGACCCCAGCCTGTCACCCACCTTCACACCTACCGATAGGCCCGCCGAAAGATACAAAGTGGGTCCTCCCCTGATAGCGACCCAGGACGCGTGCGGACTCCTCATTGGCCCGCATATCTGGCTGCCAGCTGCAGCCTCAGACTTTATGGAAACAGTCCCACGTGATGGGACGATCGCCCACATTATTCTAATATAGAATACGGCGGTCGCCCGCAGTCACTGGAGAGGACCCAGCAACCTTGTCTCCCATAAATAGGAGGCTTCCAACAGTGGCCAAAGGATAGTGAAAAACATTCAGAGATAACGGTAGACTTACCTGACGAATACTTACACATACACAGTGATAATCATTCACCTATACAGAATTCCAAAAAGCAAGAACTCACAGAGCTTCATATCTGGTTCTTCCGGCAATCTTCACGCTCTATAGCTAAGATAACTAGAAGTCTTTACACTCATTGTAATAGATTCTTACATTAATATTTGTACTCCAAAGTATTCATATTAATATTTGTGAAATGATTTCGACCATCTTAATTAGCCACTCGAAGAGTCGTTTTTGAATTTAATAATTAAACAAAGATGTGGCGGTTCGAGTGATTGATTGGACATCATGATGTAGATGTGGAGTTGTTATGATCGTGTGTTTTTAGCCACGTGTAATAACAATGAGTATTTAAAGAATTAGAAAACTTAGCTGGTTGACTTTCTGACTTCTGATCAGCTAGATTTTCTTGTTTGTGCTTTGGATCCTCATCTACTCTGATCAGGTAGTTTTTCATCGCCTGTCCTAATCACGTGATTTTCCATCATCCGGTCTGATCAGGTGGCTTTTCACCGCCTGGTCTGATGAGGTGGATTGTGGCCGTCTGGTCTGATCAGGTGATATGTCTTGTCTGAGATTTTATCAGCTAAGTTTTCTTATCTGATTCTGATTAGGTGACTGTTCTCACCTGGTTTCTAATCAGTTAACTGTTCTTCTTCATCAGCTACAATTTTGATTCCTAATCTAATAAACCAAGTTCCCTACTTAGTTCAAGAAATCTTTCTTCAAGTAGAGGTTTTTTGAATATGTCAGCTATTTGATACTCCGTCCGGACTCTTTCTATTCGAACTCTCTTGTTATCACATGATCTATGATGAAATGGTGTTTCACATCAATGTGATTTGTCCTGGAATTAAGCACTAGATTGTTGTTGAAGGCAATTGTACTTGTACTGTCACACCCAATTGGGACTTTATTTGCAATAATGTTGTTCTCCCTCAACTGTTGTTTGATCCAAAGAATTTGAGCACAGCAGCTACATGCAGCTAGGTATTTTGACTTAGTTGTGGATATAGAATTTGATGTTTGCTTCTTGCTAAACCATAAGATCAGATTTGTTCCAAGGAAGTGGCATGTTCCACTTGTGCTCTTCCTGTTGATGTTATAGCCTGCAAAATCAGCATCTGAATATCCTGATAGTTTAAAGTAATCATCTTTGGGGTACCATAATCCAACATTGATTGTGGATTTTAGGTATCTGATAATCCTCTTAGCTGCTTCCTGGTGGGATTGCTTTGGCTTGGATTGGAATCTTGCACATACTCCAACTGAATATGATATATCTGGTCTGCTTGCAATTAGGTATAGTAAAGATCCAACTAATTCTCTGTAATGGGTTGGATGCACTGGAATGCCTCCGTCATCTACATCAATGTGTAGAGATGTGCTCATTGATACTCGTAGGAGTTTGGCTGTCTCCTTGCCAAATCTCTTGATTAGCTCCTTTGTGTACTTTAAT